>CM068372.1:374500659-375879409 GCA_034769895.1 Magicicada septendecula
AAATCTGTTTTGTTTTTATATTCAGAAAGTTACAAATGAGTGGCCACGCGATGAGAGAATGCCTCGTGCTGGCAAGTGGTACAAGTATCAATTTTATTAATAATGGGGCGCGTTTTTATTAAAAAGGGAGTAAATTAAATTGAGTGAATGAGAGAATGGCAGACTGGGCTGTGTTTTTTATATCATAGAATAAGGTAAGATATCTATCATGTTGTAAAAAATTCCTAACGATGTATTTCAAAAGTTAAAACACCATGTGGAGAGAGTAACATTTTCTATATTTTAGACATGTTTAGTAATTGAAAAATAAAAACCATTATTTGTTAAATGATATACTTTGGTGAGCAAAGTCATTTCACACACCTTGTTTCATTTGCTGTGCTGTCAAGTTCGCCGTACGAACGGGGTTCGTCCCCACTTAGAGATCAGGCCAGATCAAAAAGCCAAAGGTAAGTGGAAGTTACAATCAAATTCATTAATAAAACAGAAACGAATGTTACAAAGTCGTCCCTTTATGATAAACGGTAGAGGTAGTCAAGTGTAACTGAGGAACAGAAGTGCACAAGTGCATAGTTGCTAAAATAATAGAAAAGTTTATAACTTAATTTGCACAGCATTGTTGTTACATCAAAATGGTTGTGGCAAAAATTTACCTGTATGTAACACTTTTCACGTAAAAACGTGATTGAGTCACTTTCTCTTCATATCAGTGAAACTAATGTGACGATAAAAAGCAAGAATACTGGTGCACAAAAGTTAAAAATTATTTTTATTAAATTAAATACATTCTAAAGACTTCATTTTTGTGCGTTTTACTCCAATAATGACACAGGAAACAGTAAGGCACTTAAAACTATGATCCACGCTCTTACGTAAAGCTAAAAATAGTTCAACATGGGGAATATTTTCAGTAAACTGATGTCTACCCTAGTTTAGTTTTTGATTTCTTCTTTCCATATGGTTTGCAAACTTGAACCAGTGATAATCAATTTTAAATTCAAGTTCTAAATCATATGCCCAGGGTTATTTCTCTGATTAAGACTATTCCTCTATGTAAAACAACAGTGTGAAAAGATCTTTGGAAATATTATGCTTTGTACATAATGTAAATAGCTGAACTAAAATTGATAACAGGCCTTTAAAATCTTTTGAAACAAACTATTTAAAACCCTGCCTTTCGAGGTCCAAAGCATTCATGAAAAATAGTGATAGGAATGGGGAAGTGTAATAATTTCTCGTTAAAAAGTTCAAAATTGTTTCCAATAATGAATCAAATGATGTCTCACAATATTTTAAAATTAGAGAAGTTACACAACATATGGGAAGGTATGGGAATAACTCGGCAGTGCTGTGACCAAATTACAGTGCCACTGCATACATTTTCCATACCTGACTGAACAACAGTTCACAATCACATAAAAATCAGTATAATATTTGTAAATCCCTGTAAGTTTTTGGAAACAGTTTATTATAAATGCAGACATAAAGACAATTAAAAAATGGCACTTTAACTTTCTCATAATTACAAGGGGCATTTCGTAAATAATGCACATAATTTTTTGTATACTTACATGTTTATTTTTTTTTACAGTATCTCTTTAGAGTCCTTCAATATAGTCTCCCTGCTTCTCAATGACTGAGTCCCAACGTCTGGGAAGCTTTACTATTCCATCCAAGGCACCACTTCTGTTCATCTGTCGAATGGCTCAAGTAAAAGCTCTTCCAGAGAAGGAAAACGATGTCCATGCATAGGTTCTTTCAACTTTGGAAATAAGTCGAAGCCTGGTGGACTCATGTCCGGACTGTAGGGAGCATAAGGTAACATTTCCCATCAGAATATGTAATACTGACGTTGGTGGAATCACCGCAACATCAGAAAATTCCTCACATACCACACGACAATCTTCTTCAAGAGCGTCTGCCACAACTTTCACACTTCATTCATCTGGTGATGTTTTGGCATTACTGGTCTTGGATCATTGTCAGTGCTCACACGACCACCACGAAAACGATTAGCCCAATGAGGAACTGTACTACGGTCCACTGTGAACTCACCACAAACTTCAAACTTTACTTAAAGCACTGTGGATTTCTGTGGAGTTTTTTCCACGTAAAGTTTTGATCTTAATGTAACGCCTTTGATCCTCAACAGTTACAGTACCCGAGACCCGTGCAGGCTGAGTTTCTAGCTCTCATTATTTAAACACAGAATACGCTATGCATGAAATGAAATACATGCTTATGCCTCAAGCCTTCAACTGCAAGTGACATAATTTTTACTGCTGTTGCATCATCCAATTTGCAGTACCGCCAACCTGTGCATTATTATACCCCTCGTACCAGTGATAGGTGACATTAGGAGCAGTTTGTGCATCACAACTGTTGACTGAAGTATTGTGAATAGGTAAGCAGTAAAACTTAAGTAAGTAAAGCAAGTACGGTACCTCGAAGTGGCCGACCAAGCTCAGCTCAACAGCAGATATGTCTGATACCCACCTTGGCATATTTAGAATGAATAGACCATATTTCTGAACAATTGGGTTACCATAAAATCTGTTTCTGGCGGATGCTGTAGAAATTCATACAGGAGAACAAATAACATTGGAAAGAATTATGTGAAGAACTTCTGAAATGTTACTGTCAACAAGTAGATGATTTTATTTTGAATACTGTCATGAGAGACAAAAATTGGTGCATCATTATGACTCAGAAGAAAAAAAGGAAAAGCATGGAAAACCGGCAGTTCGAATTGGCACAATCCAAGAAATTCAAAACACAACCCTATACAAAAATCTCCCTTGTCTTTGTCTGTGTTCTCCAACACAAATATGTGATGGAGTACCTCGAAGCTGGTACAACCATAAATTCTGAGCAATACATAGAGACATTAAACACCTGAGAAGATACGTGTGTCATATTTGAAAATTAAATGAGCTGACAATCTTGCAACAGAATAATTCTTGGGCACTCACGTCACACGTTACTGCTGGGGCTCTTTGAAAGTTGCAACTTGAACCCATTCTGCATCCTCTGTACTCACCAGATTTGGTGCACTGTAATTTCCCCTTCTTCTCAGATTTACAGAGGGACCTAAAGGCATTCATTTCACCACCAGAAGGATGCAGTGAGGTGGGGATCGAGTAGAGATCTACAGATTTCTTCACAGATGAGACAATAAAACTGGTTCATTGTTGCAAGAAATGTATAGCTGTACGTGGACAATCACACTGAAAAGTAAGTGTATACTCTGATTGCCACTAAAATGTACTTTCAACAATTCATATTTTCAATCAGAATTATTACTGTTGCACACCACTATAGAAAAATTATTCCTATCAGCGCTTTCAAGCTTCACAGCTCATCGTTAGATCGGAATGCCAATCTGATGATGAGCTGTGAAGCTTGAAAGCGCTAATCGGAATAATTTTTCTATAGTGGTGTGCAACAGTAATAATTCTGATTGTGATTATAACCACTAACACAACTTTCTTCACTAAAATTCATATTTTATTTCAACACTCGTATTTATACATTTATATATTTATACACACGACAGCCATTCCCTATTTATACATTGCAAGTGTATGTTACTTTTCAGCTGGCACTAGTATTTAGTTTTAAAGTAGAAACAAGTAGGTACACACAATCTTAGGCTACAACTGTAATGGCAAACTTACTTGTATGGAATGTACAGTGTGTTTACTGGGATGGCCTGCTCTTCCCACACCCTGTCCATAAATTGTTAACAGCCTTCCTGTCAGATTCACAGCTGCTCGATAACATTCTGCCTGTGTCCACAACACAATTCATTACATACGTAATATATAGGTAAAGTACTTGAACTAATTTATGTTCATTTTTTTCATACACAGAATTGTACAGTTAGTGTATATTTTTATCAGTATTATGTGTTTTTTTCATATATATTAAAACCTGATGATTTTCATATTTAATTTTAAGTTTCACTGAAAATTTGAGATATGTTTTAAGAGTTTTGTATAACGCAGCATGATAGAAGAATTTAGAATTATTTCTTAAAATACTTATTATCATTTTCAAATGCCCAAATAGATACCATATTAATTCTTATCCAACATAAAAAAAGATGATGATAATTTTCAATGACTCAGCATTTCCAGGCTTCCCGAAAGTAATTATGCTTATACTAAGATATTCTGTGACTTAAAGTAAGAAGTAAAATCAATCACTGCATATCTAGAAATCAGTTCAAGCAAATCAAATGTAATGATTACTATTAATTTCCCAAGTGCCATGACAAGGATGAAGAGATAAGACCTGTAGCTACATTTAGTAAGTCATGAACATTTACTGTAATCCAAATATCACTAACCTAATACAGTATACCCAAACCAACTACAGTATTTGACCCAAGGTTAGTTTGGCTACTAATTAATCAGACTGGTTGCTGATAAAGTCACCATACTTTACTATTGTTCTGAGTGTTGATTTTCTAGTAAGGGTTTTTCTAACCAATTGCTGGTTGTTCTTCCACACTGGGAATGAGCAGTTCGATGAACCATTTTAATTTCTTGCACAAGTTTCTCCTCTTCTCAGAATTTTTACCACAACCCAGTGCCAGATTTAAGATTTTTGAGGCCCTAGGCCAAGTTCTGAGCCCACCCCCCCTGCTTTGACTTTGAAGTAATATGTGTACTGCAGAAGTAATTTGATGTCAGATTAAAACTGTGAAATTTAAAACCAGTAGTCTAAATAGTGTGCCTTCATTTAGCAAACTTTTTTCAAAATATTAAGAACCATGCAAAAGAAATGAGCAAATTAATTTATTTTTTAAGTAGAGTAAGTTAAATAAGCTTATTCAGAAATTTAACACACATTTCTTTTTTATTGCCTAAGTATAAGACATTAATTTTTATCTTATAATTTGTATGAAATTAAAAAATAGCCCTAGATTTTTTTTATTCTTTGACTAAAGATACAACAAGCTAATGGTAAACTAATATTCAGGGACTATGTAGCTTAACAGAATTAATGTCAGGGAAAGCATACACACACACAAAAAACTGCAGAGCTATCATTAGAAACTGGCGTAGTTTTGATATTGTTTTGAGTTTTTTTTATTGTTTCCAAATGACCTTCCTCTTTAATTTTTTTTAGCTTATGTTTGTAGCCTCCTACTAGCCATGTGAAAGTTTATGTTCATGTTCATGATGAATACGTTTAGTGTACGGATTCAATTCTATGTTCATAAAGTTTTCACACTAATAAACATCAACTAAGCTAAAAACCTTCTTTACATTCGCTTCGCTTCTTTATATTGCGCCCACCACACAAAGCTAAAAACCTTCTTTACATTCAAAACAAAATAAAAACATAACCTCAAATCACAAACCGTTCATTCACAACACAGATAAACAATGATAATAAACAAACGTGGTACCATGGTCGTGTAAATTCGGGGGCAACATAGTGGATGTTCAAAATTCGCATGCGCACAGTTTTTTGGGGAAAAAATTCTATTCTTTGCAGTAAAGAATTTTATTTTAAATTGTAATGTTCATTATAAGTAGAGAAGGTGTCAGCTGATTCATGATGTGTACCTTATGTTATCTTTTGTACTCAAATGCAGCTATTTTTGAATTTATGGTAGAAATAAGTTGTTTATTTTTATTTGTTTAATATGTTTGTTAGCAATAGTTAATAAGAATGACAAAGTAAATTCATTGGAAAGATTTTGGAAATTTTTGGAAAAATTTAAAATTTGCGATGAAATTAATGAATGGAAAGAAATAAGGAAGACTAACTTGGATGTGGATTTTGATAATAGACCTAGGTTGTGTTCTCTAGTTGAACAGAATTTAATTAATTGAATTTTATTTGAAATAATATCAAGAAAAAAAAATTCTTTTTGTTTGAAAAAGGAGAATTAATTTGTGTAGAAGCAAATATAGAATGCTTGTGAAGTTTACTTTAATAATTGATAGGTGGAGGTAATATGTAGTTGATAATGAAAATGTGTACACACCCAGTACTTGCTAAAGGCAACCCAGTATGTATGTAAGGGGAGACATATCGGTTGAGGATCTGGTATGGTATAAGGCCAGTTTTTGATTTTTTGGTGAAATGATACAAGGTTAGGTGGTACTATGGTGAGTACCTGTCCGATTTTATGGTGTTGGGATCTCACCCAGAGAAGTCCAGTAATGTCGTGCAGGTGCAGCCATAGTCACCGGGCTAGGGGGTAGTTTACCCATGGCGTATTAAAAAATTAAAGGGGGGTTGTTGGTGCCATATCCTCACTGATCCTCTTAGGGTTTAGCAATGAGAGTTTTTCTGTTTCGGCAGAAAACCTCTCATTGGGGGGGTATTGTAATGGGGAAAAAGGGGTGAGACAGGTTTTAATCATTTTAAACAGTAAAGAATATTTGGTGAATGAACTATATCCTCGCGACTGATACGCATCGGCACAGGAATGCAAAATTGTCAACGAGGGAGCGTATGCTCCCCCACACGCGCGCTCAGGCGGCCAATGTTCCCATGGTTTGGTCACGCGCAGGTATATTCTTTCACACGGTGTGCGCACTGAACAAAGTCCATCGGCATATAACATCTCAACGCAACGGACGCGAGCAGCGTGTGCGTCCGCCGGCTGGACACAGTTTTAGTCTCGTCCGCATATAAAAAAATGTAGATAAAAACAGTATCAGTTATTATGTAATGGCGGCTGTGGCCGGTTCAACTCATGGAATCCCCGCGAGCCAAAAACATCGGACAAAACAGTGAAATTTATAAGAAGGTGAATACGTGACTATTTTAAAATGAGAACTTTTCGAATAAAACAGTGAACCACCAGAAACAACAGGATTCCAACATTGAAAGCCTAAATCGGCAGAGAGGGGCATAACCACGTAAATTCATATTAAATAATTAAAAACCATTTTAAAATAAAATAATTGGGGTATTAACTTGAAAGAATGTGTGTGTGTGTGTGTGTGTGTGTGTGTGTGTGTGTGTGTGTGTGTGTGTGTGTGTGTGTGTGTGTGTGTGTGTGTGTGTGTGTGTGTGTGTGTGTGTGTGTGTGTGTGTGTGTGTGTGTGTGTGCAATTACTGGGACACCTTTACTTAATATAATCTCATGAGCTGTTTATTTTAAGTAGATTAAGGAGAATCATGAATTTTGCTTTGTCGGGAGTAAATTGAGCAGGTAGTGCAACATTAATATGTGTCAGAATTAAATACTAACTACAGAATAATTTTGTTATCATTTTGAAAGAAAGGTAGAATATCAGATGTTTAAATAAAGATGAGTTAATTAATCAGTGCAAAACGAATTGAGTTTATTAAGAACACTTAACCCTAAATCACTTATAGGTCGAGTTCACGTGAATACTCTGGCCTGATGCAGGTAAGGGAATTGTGATTTTGTATATGTTGTTTAAATATATTAATTACTAAGAAGTTGTAAACTTTCAGTTTTCAAGGATACTGTCTTAAAAATAAGCGCATTATATTTAAATAAGAACTGTCTTCCATTTGTATTATTAATAAAAATTGATCATTTAATTTCAAAAAATCATTTAAATAAATCAAAGTGGCTCCTACTTTTATAAAAATACTTCTGTTAAAAAAAAAATCTAACTTGTGGCCCTCTCTCTGAGGCTGCGGTCCTAGGCCATGGCCTAGTGGTAAATCCGGCACTACCACAACCTGCAATGTGGGTGTCAGTTACAGCAGAATCTTTTGCTAATAAGTGAGTACATAAATAAGTGACAATTAATCAAGTAAGTCTATTACTTCTTCTTCTTCTTAATCTGGTCCTTCTGCCACTCAGTATCGGGTTGTAGGGAGCATCATTGCATCCATCTATGCGCACTGTCTCCATCTATTCCTGTCCAAGCACACAACCTTCATTTCCTGCAAACTCTTCCTACAGGTTGGTCTCTGACCAAGGTAAGTTAAGGTCTCTTGACACTAATTCAAGGTACTGTTTTATTTTTCTTGCTTCATCTATCCCCCCCACCCCACCCCACCATCAGCAAACTTATCAGGAGGTTTACTTCCAAATTTTGTCTGATCGTCTCATTTCTAATGTGATCTCTCATTAGATCACAAAAACCATTTTACCATTATTCACCTCAAAAAACTTCATCTCTGCTGATGTTATTCAACTTGCATGTTTGTCAAGGATAGTCCAACTTTCTGCTCCAAACATTACTATTGATAGGTATACCAATTTAAATATATGTAGTTTTGCTTTCTTACCTAATTCCCTTTTAAGTGTGTTACGACTATTACAGCAGCGTGAAAAACTGGAACAAATTATGAGAAAGACAAAGCACAGAGCACTTTCTTCAATTTCCATTGCTTTAGCCACAAGCAATATGGATGGATGGATGGACTAATTCTTACGCAATGTCTATTTATTCTTTATTACCACTTTCCGCCATTACTTTTAATCTTCTGAGCAATCCTCTTTATTCCACACATTGTTGGTTAATGAGCACTGCACAAACTTTAAATAGTTCACTGACTCTACGCTACCTTCAAGTCACTGCTAATGTAGCCATTCACAATGAATAATAATTTCCTAGAAAAGTACAATCTGTGCCAATCATATGTGTTCAGGTAAATGTATGCTGATGTTTCATATCTCTAGGAATGTAACAATGTGATCACATAAGTGTACAAAAACAAACCAACTAAAAAAGATATATTCGAAATAAAACAATGTAAGAATTAAAGATTATAGTAGCTAGGGTGTCAGTAAAAAACAAATAAGCATAAAAATGTATAAGTGCAAGATATGAAAAAAAATGTTTTATCGTATACATATTTTTTTGACTATTTTATGCAGAACTATTTAATTTTGATTTAGGATTTTTTTATTAATTTTATTTTATTACTTACAATGGTTTAAATATCAAACCAGTTTTGGCTTGGCATTTGGTAGAACATTTTAATAATACTGTATTTAAATTAAAAGTAAATAATTGATTTAGTTATAAAGATACTTTTAATTTTCCTACCAATTGTTTCACCAGTTATGCCAGTGTCGAGGTTATTAGATTTGTAGAACTAAACCAAGTGTTTATTTATTAAATTTAAATATAATTTTGTGATAGCATATATATGTTTTATTACATGTTTTTTTTTTTAAATTGTTAATCAGTTAAAGGAATGTTGTACATTCTATATAACAGGGAAATGTTATGGAGGGAACTACTTTATGTTATGGAGAATATATGACTGACTACTTACAGAAATCTGGACAGACTTTGTGTAAAAATTTATAAACAAAAGTTGTCATATAATTATAAGCTGTATACATCTGGTGATAATGTTTATGATCATTGAAGTGTGAGTTATGTTATAAAAAATAAAATATCCTTACTGCAGAAGTGGATATATTCACTTATTTAAAGGTAACTATTACGGGATTAGTACTCCATGGATATTGTACCTAGAGTATTAATTAGATGTTCCCAGATTTGATTCCTGAGCACACATAAAATCAAGGTGCATTTTTCAGCCTCTAGGTCCACTCAGTCTGTGGAAATGAGTACCTGGGATAACATGGTGGCATAAGGGTACATGTAGAGTGCAGGCAGGTCATCAGCACACGTAGGGTTGACTAGTAAAAACAGATTATAGGAGCCAAAACAGTACAGATTCAGTCACAGTCATGGAGTTAAGCAGTGAAGAAGCTGCGTTTATTCATTGCTTCAGTAAGTGTTAGCTTAAAACTGGAATAACAGAGAATTAGAGACTATGAAATTAATCTCATGTTGCAACTTACCTGAAATACCTATTTCCTTTGATACATCTAGCCAACTATCCGGTTAGAAATTCCTTGAGTTCTTGTCCCCCAAATTTCAGGTTTCATTAAAACTTTACATATCAGAGTTTCCATATCCATTAGGAAAATAAGGAACATAACTCAAATGAACAAAACAAACACATGCAGAACGCTCTGACTCACACTGGTTTCTGAAGCCAGAATGAACACTTCGTTCCAGTAAAATGTCAGAGTCAGACTACCTGTGCGTTAGCACTATACACACTCTTGTCTAAATACAGGTGAATATCTGTTCAGCCAACTTGCATCAGTTGGAACTAATTATCGGGATCTGACACCCTGCCTGCACTCTATGCGTACTCTAATAATGGACAGCTGAAACATGGTGCTACACATGCTAACTTCCTTGCATGTTACATGGCTCACAAAAGGCAGCCTCCTGAACTACTTTGGTGGTACAAAAAGAAGGGATTAACTGTACAAGCATGAGTGCATATACAATATTGTAGCATTCACACATGGTTTCTAATATGAGCAACAATTTAATACTACTGTCTAGAAAAGAATTTGGCACCATAAAAATTATATACCTGGATTAATTCTCGAAGACCTCTTTCATCTTGTGTAACATCGTTCATAGTCAATACTTTCCTCTGACTAGCTTCTGCCTCGCCTAAATAATATGTTACCAGCTGTGTTACAGTGTCAACCTGTGAACAGAATCTGATATTCTGTATCTATGATAATGGGATACAATGCAAATTACCTGACTTATAATGGTTAGATACTACAGGTAAGTCAGAAATCAGTGGTTCCTTATTTAGGTTAGTATATACCTAAAATAATTACAGCAACAATATTAATTTAAAAAATTAACAAATAAAATAAAAGACGAGAAACAGTTGCTATTAAAAGGACTACCTGGATAGAAAAATAAATACAAAGTGCACGATTCATTAAAAATGCAGTCATATACAAAACAAACAAATTAGTAACACAACAATAATAAATATAACTCATTGCTAATTGTATAACCTAGGGACATATTTACAGGGCACGGGAGGCAAACGGCACTGGACCTACCTCCCCAAAATTTTTGTCAATCTCTTAATTTTTTTTATATTTTATTACTTTTCAGCTGTGCACACTAATAAGTAGTAACTATTTTTAAAATACATGCACAGGTTTATTAAACACCATTTGCGTATATGTTTGAAGTATCTTCTAATCCATGTTTCAATAACGTGTATTTTTATCATGTTATTACAGTTTCCCTTAATGGGATTGATTTCAGAATGTTATTACATATTACTCGACCACTTTATAATGTTGATTAGTCTTACCTTGCTTTTTTCTTTTGTATGAAGCCGACTCAACCCCCCCCCCCCCCCAAGCGGAATTCTAGGTACGCCACTCTGGTATAACCTAATGTAATTCATACAAACGATGTGTAACTGCTGTAAATAGATAATCATGTGACTGTAGTAGATGAACATTGGACACGGTGGGCAGAAAGGAGACAAAGGTGAGCATGTGGTTGCAATGTTGGTGCAGCACTCTTGTGCCTATTATACTGGTGATGGAAAACCTGAAAGGCATACTTCATACATAACAGCACGGCTTGATTTCAGGGGGAATGCGCTGGAATGGCATTCCAGAACCTCTTGGATCCAAAAATAAAACACCGAAAAAATATATGAAAAGAAAAACGTTATTATTACAAAAATTTACCACTACTTTTTAAATTGTGCCCCTCATCAGCCCCACTATAAAACTAAACATTTTTCAAAATCAAAAGCCAGCACTAATGTTTATCTTAACTACTATCGTTAAAAAATTTCCCATAACCTAGGTAGAAAATGAAATAAAAAACTTTCTTCAAAATTAAAACTGTTACATGAAAGGCAACTGATTGAGAGGTTCCAAGAATATGTGCATTCCAGAATGTTTCCCGAGAGTCTTTCTACCTTGAAATATGCTATTGAATCAATAGCAATATCTTCAAGTGAATGTGAGAGGGCTGATTTCTGGCTATCATACAGCATTGGACACAAAGAGTAAGGAAAGGTCAAGAAACAAACAATATGATGACACAATAATGAAACTACGGAAACTTTTTTAAAATGTCCAGACCACAGAAACCATCACTTAAGAGTTTGATTGAGGCTCCGGGATGACGCCATCATGAGTAACATGTTTTCGAATGTCGTGCGGCTAACATGACACTGAAGCTCTTTACAAATAACAGTAAACTTTATTATCTTTTTAGATACTAGTTTATATGTATGTTACATATTTTATAAGGCTTTAAAAATGTAGAGCTTCTTTGTAATAACCTGATGTAAACTTATACGCTAATGTAAAATGTAAGTATATTTGTGTCTGCACAATTTTGAATTGATGCGTTCCAGCGCCTATAATGTTAGAAATCAACTACTGCATAACAACATTCTGTTTTAGCAATTACGGCCCATTTCCACTAACCATGCCTAAGTGGGAAACTTGAACTACTTGCTAACCCACAGAGAAGTTTGTTGATATGTTTAATTTACATAACAATAGTGAATAATATTCTATACATATTGTGCAACACTGGAACAAGCCTACCTGTTGCCACTGGGTATAATGTATAAACAAGATGTGTTTAATGTTTGGAAAAGAATGTACTCTAAGTTCTCATAATACAAATATTGTTATAGTCTAAATAACAAACAATAAAGTATTTAGTACAGGGAGGGACATGAGTCTGCTACACTAAACAGATACCAACGAATTTCAGTGTCTTCAGAATATAAGCATATCTGGTCACTCTAGCTGCAAAGATTTGGTTGTACTGAATTTTTACACACACACACACACACACACACACACACACACACACACACACACACACACACACACACACACACACACACACACACACACACACACACACAGTGGTGGATTTATGCATAGGCAAAGTAGGCAATTGCCTACGGGTGGCAAATTTTTGAAAGGTGAAATATGACAGCTGTTATGGTGTTTTTATACCTGATGTTTCAAATGCTGCTCCATTTCGTTCCAATATGATAAGAAACTTTTAAAAATATATATTGTTTAGTAACTAGGGTTATTACATAAAGAGAACATATTTACATGCATTATCTACATGATACTTCCATTGTATTAATTAATTATATAACTATTACTTCGTTTACATTCAAATTTTGAATATCCTTTATTGACTCTGTAATTTGACACAAGTGATTGTCAATAGATGCCACTATAAAAGAGGTATAATTTCATCACTATAAAAGTCATAGACTGTGAGCGTACCCAAATTTGACCGGCACCGCATAAATTTTTGTCATGGTGTGTACTTCTGCGTAAAGTGTGAGTCGTCTGATCATTTTTTCTTAACCCCACCACCAAACTCTTGTGTTTGTTTACTTATTAATATATTTTCCTTCAGTCATTATTCTTTAGTTAGTTGATTCAGAGTTCAGTAAAAATGTTGGAATAGACACGGCTACAGTAACTTAATATTTTATTGTACTCATCCTACTACGTTATGTAAATTATTCTACAGAAATGTATTAAGAAAAATTGGGAAGAAAATATATAAAGTACAAATTTTAGGGTAATTGAAAATATGAAGGATTGAATTAAACCCGTAAATGCCCCCCCCCCCAACAGAGATTTTGGGAGGGTGGCAAATTTATACTACCTACAGGCAGCAAAATGGTAAATCCACCCCTGCGCGCGCGCACGCACGCACACACATTGTTAAGTTGGTAATAATTTAGTTATACAGGTGATTACCATGTCTTCTTCTAAAATAACACCGGGCATTGTAAGAAGATCTCTTTCTGGGAAGAATGTTCCTGGCTTTGCGGTAGCTGCAGCGATTAATCCTCTTCGCGTTCTCTCTGAAGGGATCCATGCATCTCTTCGCCTTTCATATTCACCACCTGGCCCCTTTGTATTTGGACCAAGTCCAAAGAGTTCATCAAAACCTCCAGACTCTGTGTACAACATAATGATATATGTTTATACCACAAACACTATTTAATTTCATAATTGTTGGTTGACTACCTCATCATGCTATTTGATAGTGCATAATCTCTCAATAATGTAAAATTTAAAGAATTAATATAACCTGATTATCACACTTGTGTACACACAGGTTTACTCAGGCCTATATCACATTTTGTACACAAACTCACAGAAATTATGAATAATGATTTTCTACTCTAGTAATAATTAATTTCAATTAGTTGATAAATCTTGGAAAACAAACCTAGCCTACTATTGACTGAAACTGAAAATCATATTGAATTAGATAGTATCATGTTAAAGATCAAATACCTTAACCAGGATAGAAATAAGTATTGGAAGTGACTAAAGGTTACCATCCATTAAAAAGTAAAACTGATAAGGTAATGTGTCAAGCCTTGATAAGGCTTGCCAAGCCTTGAACAGGCTCCTACAGCCTTGGCAAGGCTGGACAAGTCTCGAACAGCCTTGTCACATTTCCTTGGAAGTTTCCTTGAAACTGCCTATCCATTTACAAGTGAACTTTGCAGTGATCAAGTCATTGTTTTCAATATGGCTCCCGTTCAAAACTGTCAAATAGCCTGTTTTGCTGTAATTTTAGCAAAGTGTTTGAAAGCAAAAAGAAGGCATAGGTTTTGGTCGCAACGTTGGTTTTTTCAAAGGAACTTATACAGTCACGTAAATTTATTAAATGAACTTCGATTACATGATGCAAACAGTTACCGAAATTACCAACGTATGGATGAAGCCAGTTACATAACGCTTCTGGAGAAAGTGCAGCCACATTTAGAAAAACAAAACACTAAGTTTCAAAAAGCTATAAGTGTTCATGAAAAACTAAGTGCTACACTATGATTTTTAGCAACAGGAAGAAGTGATGAAGACTTATTGTGCTATATCACCACAGCATATAGGCTGCATTATACATGCGACTTGTCGAGCGATTTATTCAGTACTGAGGACCGAATATATAAAGGTTAGTGTAAAACCTACTTATTATAGCTCCAAATACCTCCTGATAGCGTCCCACCAAACAGCTCCTTATCTTTACCATTTGTTTTTGTTGGAGATGACGATTTTACACTGTTGAAGAACGTCATGAAACCATACTCCAGGCAGAACCTCTCATATAAAAAAAGAATATTTAATTATAGACTATCCCCTTCCCTCAGTCGTGGAGAATGCCTTCGGAATCAAGGCTTCACGATTCAGAGTTTTACTGCAACCAATATATTTGTTTCCATATAAGGTTGAAGACATAGTGCTTACCATCTGTGCACTACATAACTTTCTGCACCAACATTGTAGATTACCCTACACTTCTTTGCAAGTCACAGATTTTGAAGACACTGAAACTGGTAACATCAGAGAGGGAGAGTGGAGATCACAACCTCAAATGATCGGGCTACAAGTTTGCAACCAGAGACAGTCTGCTCAGAGCACAAAAGAAGTTAGAGACATATCTCGATTACTTCTGTCACCAGGGGAGAGTACCGTGGCAAGACTGGGCAATAGACCTACAGTGAAATCTCACATTTTGTACTGTAATCACCTTTGTTTTTTGTATATTTAAATATTCAATTATAACTGATTATAAACCAAACTCTCTTTTTATTGCAAAAAATAAAATTATAAATTCTTGAATTTCGTTGTCCATGACGATGACTATTTACTTAACTAAATATAATTATTTCACTACGACTCAGAACAAAAAACTTTTTATGGGTAAAAACGTAAAAGTTTTACCTTAGGCCTATAACCTGAACCGGTTTTCACTTTTAAAAAGCTTCTTCAGCCTAATTACCTCTGAAGAAGCTTTTTAAAAGTGAAAACCGGTTCGGGTTATAAGGTAAAACTTTTACGTTTTTACCCATAAAAAGTTTTGTGTTCCGAGTCGTAGTGAAATAATTATATTTAGTAAAATTATAAACTCACCTCTTCATCAAACTCTGCCTCACCCTCTTTAATGTCATGATTGGCTTTATCATGTTGTTCATCTACCATGTCCTCAAGAGTTGACCGACTGGGTCGTGGGACTCCTTGATCGACCCTCGGTAATAAAATATCATAGTACTACAATGATGGTTAGTACAAGTTGTCCATTCCGATAACAGATTTTTTGGACTCTGTTAGTTTCTTATGTTCCTTCTATAAAGGTTGTGCGATATGATTTATCTTCTTCTGCACAAACTCATTTGCATTTGGTTCTATTTTGCGACGCACGTCCATGAGTTTCTGGAAAGCTTGGTTCTGCATATTTCTGTCGCTATACTTCTCATATTTAACTTTCCATAAACACGGCATCGAAATATATATATATATTTAAAAACTCCTTCCAAACATCTTGACTCATGATGTACAATAAAACTCAGTATAATAAACAAATAAAAAAAAATTACAGTAAATAAATACACAATAACACAATAGACAAACCAATACTTACAAAACAAACTGTACAAGTTGTAAGTAGCACAAGCGGATGTGACCTCGACGGACTGTCTGTAGCGTACAGCACATGTGCTGGAAAAAACTGATGTGACTTGCAGTAAAAACTTCCAAACGTTTTGAATGCTGCAATGATCCTTGTCGCAAGCATTTTCTTGGCCTTGCCATGCCATGTTGTGCCCATCCAGTATAAAAACTGACAAGGATACCTGTCGAGGCTTGTGGAAGAAATTGGTCGAGACTTGACAAGGAAATTGCTCAAGACTTGACAGTCAAGAAACTTGCAAGGAAACTGTAGGTGAATGGGCCGCGCTTAAAGCACCCTGATGCTTGACAGCAAAAGGGGATACAAACAAAAAAGACCTAAAGAAGAATGACTTAAAAACATTTACTAAAATTACCGATACTTTGGATCACAAACTTAATTTGACATTTTTTATGTGGGGTCTGTTTACTTACATTTTCTAGTTTCAAATAACAATCTGAAATGCTTAACACACACACACAAGTTTAAACAATAGTGATTTATCATGGAATTATATGGTCTGATTGAATGGTGTTCATTGTGTATTATTTTTCATTCTCATAACATACAGTAAATGTATATATTACAATGATTTATGCCTAATGTGTTTTACTTGTATGTTTCACTTAAATATAAATATTATTATTCATCTCTAATGAAAAATGTTTAAAAAATTTAAGTTAGAAAACACAACATTGCTAACCTAAACTATTAGTTTAGTTGGTGTACCAGATCATAATTTTACTTTGTAAAATCACGAAGAAAAGTACACTTACCATCTGAATTTATTCCAGGAGGTAAAATACTGTTGACTGGATCTGGCATCATGAAATCAATGCCTGATGCTGCCCCAAACTGAAGAATAGATGATGGTGATGTTGATCCTAAAGTATCGAAAAAGGTTTTGCACAAAGCAGGTTTGAATTTTTCAATTGGAGTACTTATATCGTCTTGCATGGCAAATATACGACACAAAGTGGGTTCTTCTTTAGAATTTTTCGTTTCATCTGATTTAGAAGCTGATGAAATTAGATTGTTAGGATTTTTCTGTCCAGGCTTATCGATCTGCATTGCGGCAATACCACTTGATAGTTGCTGAGTTTGATCACTCGCTGGTGACGTCGTGGATGCTTGAAACAAATCATGTGACGAACCACTCTCAATAACACTGGCCATCATAGCTGAAGGACCAGAACTCGAGGAAATGTCATCGAAAAAGTTTGATCCAGAACCTACTGGTTTCTGAAAGTACTGATTCACTGAGAACTTTTTATCCATTTTGTAAAGTGTTGGTTGTACGTTCTAAGGTTTATTTAAGCTAAGGCAATTTAAATCAAATGAATTTCCCCTAGAGACGTCACCTGTCAAATAAAACTGACATAACCTATACGCACCAACATATCAAGATGTAAAAGCCGTACTCGTTCCATTAAGTTTTATGAGATATCACAAAAGTACAAAATATATATAATACAATAATTGAGACTATTTAACTACAAATGTTCAGAATATCTACAAACGTAAATTAGGTTATATACGTACACAAGTCACACTACATATCAGTGTTACCACCACAGCGATCTGTATTTTGAGGCTTGCAACCATATGATGAATCAGTTGTTTATTATAAACACTCTTTATATGTGCAAATCTTGATCAAAAGAATGAGAAAACTGATATAAGTAGCTAAAATTGTCGGTAGATTACATTCTCTCGTAATAAATTTTTGATTCATGTCTTAAACTGCTGAACCACATATACACCACATATATGTGAAAAATTAGAATTAGGCCTAGCGCAGACGGTCGATTTTTCCCCGGGCGATTATGAATCGCCGGATTTGTAACGCATAAACTGAAGTAGGAGAGCGCACACAGGCGATCAGAAATTGCCAGCGATTAAAAATCTGTGCGGTGCCACAGATTATTGGGCGATGCAATTATCGCCCGTCGATCTGTATCGTACATATTTGAACCTGTCAGCGCACACGAAGCAATTTCTTCGAGCAATTTCTTGTTATTGTATTGACGGTCTCCATGACAACGTGTAGTTCAGTTTTGTTTTTTTAACGAGATCAATATTTTTTAAAATAAAAAGTGAATTTTGTGATGGCTGCGTTTGATACAGAACTATTTATCAGCGAAGTAGAAAAGAGATCAGCTTTGTATAAGAAAAATTTAAAGGAATATTCAGATAGAAATGTAAAAGAGAAATTGTGGCTGGAGTTATGCGACATATTCATTCCCGATTACAGTAAACTAGAACCTGGAGAAAAAAAAGAAAAAGGAGAGTAATTATTTTAAAATATTTATAATCAAATAACTAAATAGTTTAAAACTCACTTCGTACCGCGCCCGCGTTTATGCAGTTTGTTGTATCGAAATGTTAATATCGAAATAACAATTTTTACTAAACCTGAATAAAAATTTTAAAGATTAAACATTATTATTACCAATATCATTTCCATGTGTTTTATTTCTCGAACGTAAAGTATAATTAAGATTCGCTCTATACGCACGAAGATCAAGAAGACGTCTGCGAGTTGTAAAAATAACAAAAATTACAAAACCGAAATTAACCTCAACGAATACGTTTGAGATGGAAATCGAACGTATTCATTAAGAAATTGTTTTGAGACCTAGCGTAAATTAGAAAAAATGACAGAAAATGGAATTTTTTCGTAAAAAAATTCTTTTTAATTCTTAAAACTAAAAAACGCTAGCCGTTAGGTTTTTCTTTGTTATGAACCTGTTTTCAGTACGGTAAAAATACAATGTAATTTTTTCAAATTTTTAGGATGATGGATGGCTGAAAAAAACGGTGTAAGTTTAGGCAAATTTCAGCGCGATCCATCTGCCGAAATTTGCGACAATCGGTAGGCCTACGCAGAGTTAATGAATTTTTATTTTCATGAACCGTTTCAAATTATAGGCTATATATTATATAATAACGTTGGTTACTTAATAAAAAATTTTATTCCACAGTTTTCAGTTTTACAAAATTTTGTCATTACAATTTTATCCTACAATTTTTACATTTATGGTACGCTCAGCTGTGCCAAACGAAATATAAAAGATGTAAAATAAAAAGAAGTAGTAATTAAATATGTTCGTACTGCCAGGACACACATCCTTGTGGTGTGACAAAGTATTCTGCAAAATAATCTCTTACGGAGAGGCCAGCCAAGTCACCCCTTATTCTGGTGGGACGTACACTTTCCATAGGGTACTGAAATAGTGTGTCTTCAAAACAATGCCATCTTTTTTTCTTAATAATTGTGCAGTATACAGCAAGCTTTAATAATAGCGTCACAGAAGTTAGTGTTAACATCGAGTGGTCGGTGAAAAATTCGCCATTTGTTTGCTAAAATCCCAAATGTACATTCAACCATCCTACGTGCCCTTGATAGTCTGTAATTAAATATACGCTTACTTACAGTTAAATTTTGCCTGGCGTATGGTCTCAAAATTTGACTTGAGTTTGCAAAAACCTCATCTCCAACGAGTACGAATGGCATAGGTGTTCCCTCATTGTCATGAGGTAACTTTCTTGCATTGGGTACATTCACTTCACCTTTCGACAATAAACTTTCAAATTTTGAGTTCTGGAAAATGAATGAATTACGGCATGACCCGAATTATCCAACATCAATAGCTGTAAAGCAATAGTCTGCATCAGTTATGGCCATCAAAACGACAGAAAAAAAAGATTTGTAATTAAAAAAGTCAGAGCCACTGTTAGCTGGATTTTTAATTTCAAAATGTTTGCCATCAGCGGCACCAATGCAGTTCGGAAATTGTGTTCGCTCGTAAAACTCATTTGCAATTTTTAACCAATCTTGACAGTCTTTAGGAGGCATGTACTCAAGTAGTAGACATTCCCAAATAGCATCACATGTATCTCTAACTATTACTCGAATAGTTGAAGCACCCAATAGGTATTCGTAATGGAGGGATACAAAACTATTTCCTGTTGCAAGGTACCTGAAAAGAAGAAGTTGAATTCAGTAAAAATTATCATGTTTAAAATAATGAAAATATATATTTAAGAAACTAGTATGAAAATAATATTTACGAAGACATAAAACATTTTATTTTTTATAAACTGTCCGTTAATTTTAGACTGTATGCTTTTCAGGGAAGGAGCTGCAAAGAAAATGGAGAAACTTAAGAACGTGTTTCAAAAAAGAATACAATGAACAGACAAAAATCAAATCTGGATCTGGTGCCAACAGAAAAAGGCGTCAATACGTTTATTTTAACCAATTGCTATTTCTGTTACCAACAGTTGAAGGGCGATCAACTAGTAGTAACTTGGATTCGCCGATCAGTGAGCCCGAAGACAACTTAGAAGATGCGGATGTAGAATCGGTTCAAATTCAGCAACCAATAACAGATTGTTTCGAAACACCAACCCGTAGAAAAATGGCAAAAAAAACTCTCAGAGAAACTATGAGGACTCTTTATTAAAAATCTTGCGGGAGAAGAAAAACGATGACAAAGAAATCGACGAAGATAAATATTTTTTACTCTCGTTGTTGCCCACATCGAAATCGTTTAATAACGATCAAAAATTTGACGCCAAGATAGAAATAATGAATGTGCTGCATCGTATCCGCAGGTATGGTAACATGGCTACACGACATGAGCAACCTAACATATATTTCAGCAATCCACCAGTAATGAGAGCTCCATCCTCATATCCACAACAACATATGAATCAGCCTATGTCATTTACATCAGATCCATCAGCATTTCCACAGCAGTAGGCCTATATGAACTTAAATATGTCAACTACACCTTCTACATCTGCATTTCCACAGCAGCATGTTAACAGATCTACGCCATCTACATCTTCTGCATCCCAATTTCCACAGTGGTAGATCCAACATACATCGTCTGCAGCGAATTACATCTCCAGTTTCAATCCAGTAGAGGAGTCGCAACAAGAAACAGCATGCGATAATGATGATAGTACTTCCTCGATTATGTCACTGCAAAAAATTTTTATATAATTTGAATTTGTTGGTCTTTTCAGTAAAATATTTTGTTTTCTATATTTTTCTTTGGAAACAATAGTAGTAGTAGTTTGACACAAAATTTGAATTTTGTACTTCAGATAGTCAGTAATAACAGTTTCGTGCATATTTTCAATTCTTGGATTTCGTTGTCATGACGTGTCCGTTACTTAACTAAATATAATTATTTCACTACGACTCGGAACACAAAACTTTTTATGGGTAAAAACGTAAAAGTTTTACCTTATAACCTAAACCGGTTTTCACTTTTAAAAAGCTTCTTCAGAGGTTCGCCTTAAAAACCTCTGAAGAAGCTTTTTAAAAGTGAAAACCGGTTCAGGTTATAAGGTAAAACTTTTACGTTTTTACCCATAAAAAGTGTTGTGTTCCGAGTTGTAGTGAAATAATTATACATATTTTCAAGTCTTTGTTTTTACCAGTAGGAAGCGCGTAGCTCGGCACTTGTATTATATACAGTTATAAAATAAGGCCGAGAGAACACACAATTTACGCGACACTGCAATAACGTACGTATCTTGGCCAAGCTAGTTTATTTTCATAACTTAACTTATTTACTCATTATCAACATTATTTTAAGCTACCTTAAATAAATATATAAAATGGTTATTTTTTTCGTTAATTCCTCAAAACAATCAGTTAGTTGCCTCTCAGCTACATGGTTTTGGCATGAATATAATACTGTAGTACACTCCGAACACACCAAGTGCCGAGCTACGCGCCTTCCTCTCTCACATTTCGGTTCATCCCATATAACGCCGATGGTACTCCAGCACGTCGCGTCGTGTCGAGCTTGTCGTTTTCGTAGCCGAGTAACACTGACGTTGCACTCCTATCCGAAACCAATTCTAGCTACTAGTTAGAGGCTACTTAGTGGCGTAGCCATGATTTTTACATGGAGGTTATTGACTATGATTTTTTTCTAAGGTGGTAGATATTAACGATAAGCAGGATGGAGAGTTTGTTGGTACTACCAGGTTAGCTAGTTGCAGCCTATTTGTGTTATGTCACAGCAGCTAGCGACCTGGTACTGCCTGCCTGTATGTTTTACCTATGAGACATTGGCAATCTACCCAGTGGTAGACACTGTTTTTTGTGTAACAGAAACTGCGCGGATCCCTGTACCGGCTTTGATGGCACAGCACTGTTAGTCTACGGACGGGTAGCATATCGAGTTACGCCCACCAGCAACAGTCCTACCATATTGAAGTGTACGTGCTGGAATTAAGTATCTATGGAGTGGGGCTGCGTCACTCTTTGTCCGAGACAGGTGCACCGCAGTTCAAGAAGTGGAACGCGTTCTTCTCGGTAGCGTTCTCCCAACTATAGTATCCGGAGATCTAATCTTAAGTTTAACTCCTCAGAACCTCGTAAAATGTCGTTCTCGCTTTTGGGATGCAGTAGAATAAATTCTTATTGAAAGAAAGTAATACAGTGCATAACACCAAAGTTCTTCTTCTTCAGCTATTATTCACCCAGTATTCAACAAAGGCCTTCCTTAGGTTTTACTGTCTGTCTCTTCCTTGTTCAATTTATATACATGGAAGGTCTGCCACTCTATATTATCAACAATCTCCTTGTTCTACGTCTCTTGTTCTCGGCCTTTATCTGACGACCTCGACATCCTATCTACCGCCTCAGTTTGCGCAGTATCCTCCAAATTCCCTCATCAATTATGCTGATGTCTTACAACGGAAACTCTCGTTCTCCATTAATCCAGGTACTTCTCTTCTTATCACAGAGCGAAATGCTTTAACACTGATTTTTCTGCAGGTTGTTTTGTGACTGTCAAATACGTTGTTATCTGTTTCTAAAGTGCCCAGGCTTGAGATCTGGATGTAATAACAGACTAACAACAGCTTTGACTATCTCTACGGTTGCCTGAATAAGATCGGCTGTTTACAATCGAAATAATTAACCCTGTAATCTGACAAAATTAGGGCATGTACACAAATGCCAGGAGATTTCTACTTTGTAAAGAAAATCAAAGAAGCTCCAAAGGAAGAAGTCTGCAAAAGGCCATGTAAAAGGACGTTAGACGTTGCAAACAAAACAAATTAATTACCTTCATCCTTGAATATGAGACTTAATATTACAACATTTAATATTAGAAAGACAAGCTTTAATATTTTTATAAACAATTAACGAATTATCTGGCACGGAATAAGAATAATCTTCTGGTTCATGAATAAGAACATTCCCTGTCATTTTTTTTTCATTTTAATTACACGGGAACGTCACACGAAAACAACATTAAACAGTGTATCTTCTCACGTTCTTGACTTCGCCGGCTACTAACCCCTAAAGTAAACTGAGATTAAGATGGCTTCTGTATATAACTATAATCCTATTAATATTAAATTAAATAAATAAACATGAAATTTTACTGAATCAGCAGTCTTGAACCTTTTAAAAATCAGCGATTTAATAAATTGATTTTAATTTAATTTATATAATATTGCCTTTGTTATCATAACACACTATATCTGTCTAACGAATAAATAAAAATGTATTTCATACTCAGTAGTGATATTTTTGCGGGAAAGTTATTTTCTACTTTCAAATATTGGAAAATAATTTTTTTCAGAATAGCGGCGGAAACCGTCAACTAAAAACGTTGTAATACTGAACAAAACAAATTTCTATCTAAATGATATAAAAATTGACAAGGTAAAAAAATACAGAAAAACACATTAATACTGGCCAAAACGTTCCTTGTTTGGCAGATTAATACAGTAGGCTGATAAATCTAGAAACCTTAGGAAACGTTGAAGTTAAATATCTCTATATTGAAGAGCTCTACATAAATGATATGTTTCTAATTTTAAATATGTTTCTGAGAGGTTAAACTTAATGCTGTCGAGAACACGGGTTAACATAATTGGTTATCTAGATTTTTTGGCAACCTAAGGGTGCACCCACCACTTTATCGAGTCAAAGGTAATGAAATTATTAGTGTAATCTCATTGGGTAACTATCGATTTCAATTTAGCTTGAATTTGATTTTGGTGGACTTTTAGAGGACAAATATTTACTTCTTTTGTAAAGAAATTTTTAAATTTACTTTTGAACAAATTGGTGGTTAGTTAAGAATGTTACTAAGTGCAGTAGATGTTGGAAAAAACCTGTAGTTATGAATGTAGCTTGGAGTTGTGCATTACTTTGTGTATAAACTCTCCGGCGAACAAAACTTGACGTTATTCGACAGAGACACCAAACTGCAGACTCTAAATATGCTTATTCATAAACTTTCTGTCATGATAAAGCAGCAAATGTAAAAGTTTCTGTGTTCGAATCAAACTAAGTGTAACATGGTAGCCTACTGACTTCTACATACACAACTTTTGTGCTTTTAGAAACGTCATCCGAGTACATCTTGTTTCTTACATTTTTTCCGATATTCAAAGCGGTCCACACTTTTGGGACGTTTCCACTTGTGGCAAAAGAATAAAAACAAAACGCTTGATAGTAAAACAAGCAAAAACTTTTAATTTGCCCGGATATCATTGCCGGCAACGTAATATTGCGGTTTAATAGCAAACATAAATTGGTAACAGAAACGAAAAAAAACACTACAAAACATTTTATCAGTCGATCAAATTTGACCAATCTTCTCGCAGACAATTAGGCGTTAACCAACATGCAGTTCAGCTACAACCTTCTTATCTTAGAGTTACAGCCAATCTTTCTTCAGGTGTAACGGCCAGCCGCATATTCGTATTCGAGTAAGTTATCCGATGACCAATAAGCCTTAATAACATATCGAAACTATTCACCGGCATTCTAAAATAATTGAAAAATTTCTTTCGATGTTCCCGTAGGCACATGAAAAGTTTGTAAAATTGTCCGTCGAAAAGTCTCCGGCTAACAATAGGGTGAACCCAGTACTTTCTTTCTCGCCTTTTCTTCCGAAAACGTAACAGAAGGGCACAGGTACATGCAGTCTCATCAAAATCCATTTTACAACTGTACTGAAAATCGCCCATGAATGGGCGATTTTTAATCGCTCGTGTGCGTTCAAAATAATTTGAAGGCAACACTTCCAATAACCGATATTTTAATCGGCCGAGTAAAAAATCGACCGTCTGCGCTAGCCCTTACTAAAGAAAAGAAACGTGCCATTCATTATCTACAAGTGAATAACCGTAAGTTGTTAAGTTTGGTACATTTGTATCTTACATTATGAAACGAATTAACGGGCGCGAATGTTTGCATAGGGTATTCAAAATTTTGTGGTCGTAATCGCAGGAGGTGCTAACAGTTAAAAAGTTTAGCTTGCGCAGCAACTTTTTCAATATAAACGTTCCCCCAAAATTGCAATTGTGCAGAGTACAACATTCTTTTATAGAAATCTTTCATTAAAATGTCGTAATAAGAAAACCACAAAACATAAAGTTTAAAATGGGACGTCATTCTATTGTTTGCCTCAAAACAACACGTTTTGTATATAATCTTTATGTAATACTTTTGTGATTTTATCTTTGTAGTTTTTGTCTGAAAGTTTGTAGACTACCTCAAACGAAAACACCTTAGTCTGTTTCCAGTGAATAAGCTACATTCAATTCTTGTGGTTTGTTTATCCATTGTATCACTAATGATTTATGTTATAGTCTATCTTCAAATAGTAAAGACTTCTGCAGGTAAAATTTTCATTTGATTTCCACCTGACGTACGTTTCACAGAAATTATTCTGTATCTTCAGAGGTTTTCTATGAATTAACGTGTAATTGAATTGTTTCGATTACAATAATTTATAAATTATAACAAGTTACTTACAAAAGTAGTTATTATTTGAAGATATTACACAGAAAACCTGAAGGAAACTCAAGAAGCACTAATGATTAAATATCACTATAATATTGACGACTCGGAACACTAAGTTTTTTATAAGTAAAAACGTAAAGTTTTACCTTACAGCCTAAACCGGCTTTCACCTATAGAAGGCTTCATCAGAGGCTGTCGTAAGTAGCGCTGTTCGTCTTGTTGTTGGCGACGAGATAGTTTTTCGAAAGATCGAAGCTGTGTGTGTGTGGTGAGGTGTGTTCGAATAATGCGTGCGATTTGAATTGTGTCTGTTCGTTTAGGATGTCGTTTTTATTTGTTTTTGTGTGTTTGTATATTACACATCTCACCACACACACACACAGCTTCGATCTTTCGAAAAACTATCTCGTCGCCAACAACAAGACGAACAGCGCTACTTACGACAGCCTCTGATGAAGCCTTCTATAGGTGAAAGCCGGTTTAGGCTGTAAGGTAAAACTTTACGTTTTTACTTATAAAAAACTTAGTGTTCCGAGTCGTCAATATTATAGTGATATTTAGTTAAGTAACGGACACGTCATGGACAACGAAATCCAAGCACTAATGATTTGTAAACACTATCCGATGCCGAACTCTAATAGACTAGGATTTTGTTGTCCATGACGAGTCCGTTGATTAACTAAATATACGTATATCACTACCGACTGGGAACACAAAGTTTTTTATTGGTAAAAATGTAAAAGTTTTACCTTATAGCCTGAACGAATTTTCTCTTATTATAAGCTTCGTCAGAGGCTCTGAAAGACGTGCTCTCAAAGTCAAATCAGATGATGTTAATTATACGCATAATGAGTTGACATTGTGAGGTTTTTTTCTTCCTTATTCAGTTTTTCGTACTTGTAAACAAGAACATTGAACATTATTTTTTTTAAATCCCGCATTAAATAAATGTGCGTTCTCTCTCTCTCTCTCTCTCTCTCTCTCTCTCTCTCTCTCTCTCACTCTCTCACTCTCTCTCTCTCACACACACACACACACACACACACACACACACACACACAACGGTATCGGATCTATTGTGTTCCCTCCGGAAGCAGTTGTTAAGGCTGTCTTGCGTGCGGAAACGTAATAAGAAGTGCAATATTTCTTAGGTTATTCTATTTCTTAGGCCTACTCATAGAATAATCGGTGACTCTGTCTTAGTTCAGTTTACCCAGGCTGCTTTTATTTTTAAATAATCTTTAATGTACAAAATGATTGTGTAAGATGTAACATTGTTGCATTGTTTTGACATGGAACCAGGTTAAAGTCAAAATTGTAAGTAATATAGGTCTGTAATACTTGTGAGTTTGTAACGATAATGAACAAATAATTTGTGGTAATACAGATGAATGCCTGTATGTTGCTGCCCTCTAGTAGACAAGAATAGAAGTTTATCTTTCCAATACTGGGACTGTTTTGCGGTCCGTGCTTCGACTTCACTGTTGTAGAATTGTCTTTATTAAAATCCGTTTTAAATTTGTTTTATTCTATGCTATTAATACGTCATCTCCTTAGTGTAGACTTGGAAAATAGGTTTTCTGCGGCCTCATGACTATCCCTTCGTCGAGTCCTCGGGCGTGTTACCTTTCTACTGGACACACGTCAAATTTTTTCTTAGTTTAAAAATTAAAAAAAAGGAACCATTTTTCTGCATTCTCTTATTTTACCAACTAAAATACATAAAGGTTTTATTTTAAATCATTTCCTCTTTTATCTTAAAGAACATTTTTTGTTTGTATGTTGCAAAATTTCTTTCATCTAATTATGTTTCTATTTTTTTTGTTTTTTAAGAGCAATTAGTTAATGGCCCTATTTCAGCTTCTCCTTCTCTAGCGCATTAGACTCTTGTTTTCTTCTACTACTGCTGTGAAAGGAGGCCAAGAACACTACATTGAGGGATGCCGGCAGTGATTCGTCTCTCGGAAGAGACAGAATCGCCTACTCTCACGCAGAAGGTCCTCTCCGCCAGAAAGCTAGCAATCAGATGAAAGTAGCAGTCTGGGAGCTGGACTTCCCTAAGCTTGAATAAAACCCCATCATGCCATACGCTGTCGAAGGTCTCCTGTTTTCTACATGTAAGAAACAGCCAACGGTCTGTTCTCTCCGACACCCGGCGTCCTGATGTATTCAACCATTCTCATCAGCTGATGAGTGGTGGAATGCCCCACACGGAAGCCGAACTGTTCGGGGACCAGCACGTCAAAGTTTATTGGGCGATCTCGTACACGACGCTGTACAAGACGCTCAAAAACCTTGGACGTAGCGGAAAGTAGGCCAGTCTAAGACACGCGTTGTGAGTCAAGAACTGGACTCCAGGCTCCGGGAGAAGACATAAAGCGATGTTCGAAACACCATCCGGGCCTGGAGCTTTTCTTGGCTGAAGTTCAGCGAGCCGATCTGAGACGTCTTCCAAAGTAATGGGTTCGGGCTCCGTTGTGATCGGAAGAGATAGAAAGTCTTCCACATGCATCTCGATTTTTTCGTCGAAGTCCCAGTCCATTGGCGGGTTGGGAGCGAACTGACGCTCGAAACACGCGTCCAAGTACTCTGCCTTCTCCTCCGGGCGACCCAGGAGTTGCGAACGGTCCGACGACGGCGGGGAGTGGAGGTCGTCGCCTCCGTCCCGTCATCGCGCTAGGTATTCTGTACAGGTGACTTTGCGGGTCCGCATCCCCCGTTCGGGCCACGGCGAGTTGCCAACAGCCTCGTCGAAACACTTTCAGACTGCCACGCAGTCGTCCAGTGAGCCGGTTATAGGCTGCATTATCGGTCGGATCACGGGTCCTCTGGCAACGTTTCCGGAAGTAATTCCTCTCGCGAGCGAGAAGAGAGACTTCCTCTGGGATGCGTTGGTAGTCGGGCGTGAGACCGGCTCGCATACGAGAAGATATGTCCACCGCTGAGATGATCTTCAACCCCCCCCCCCAGCATTAATTCCCACAACAGCTTCGTTAATGAGGCGGACGGTATCGAGTGGGCTCGCTGGCGGCAGTCGAGCAGGATAGTGGGACTCCCATATTATAAACGTTTGGTGTCCGCACGAAGTTTTTGTCTGACGCCACAAACCAATCAGAGGAAAGGCAGATTTTTATTGGTTCGACACAACTCGCGTCCAAAGAACACTCAATGAGAGGGGCTCACTCCGCCGATTCATTCATGTTTGTGAATCTGGACAGATTCCATACGCAGGCGAGGGAAATACGCACTCACCGACGACAGAAGCCTCGTCTCTTCAAAAAGTATGCGATAGTCGGCATTGGCGAATTCGTGCTCCGCTATAGCAGACTTTTCCGCTTGTCTCAAAAGATAGTAGCAGCTGTGTTCATCAACGCGGGCATCAACGCGTTTCGGAGTTCCGTTGTACAACTGGCTGCATGAGCAAGGAACTCCATTGTACTCCGCATAACGAGAGCGGGTCTCTGATGTCCTTCGCTGTTCTCAGAAACCGGCTCAGCAACCTGCCAATACGATCAGTCACCCCATGGACATAGGGCAACATAGTGAAGCCAAAATTCTCCTGAGACATCGACTCCATCGGCCTGGCTGTTCTTCTCGACCGGACTGTACGCCTCACCTCCCCGACAGGATTCTATGTCACAGATCCTCTTCGCCCGGTTCACCAAGGTTTTCAAAACTGCCCGTTTCTGACTCGGATGGTGATTGGACAGCTTGTGGAGGTGTCTGTCGGTGTGTGTTGGTTTCCTGTATTCTTTGTGACCCAGGTTGCCATACTACTTTGTGGTATTAAAAAAATTGAAATTTTCCATTATAGGCATTTAAGAATGCTGGACATTTTCTGCCTGCGGACGCTACCAGATGTTTAGCTTAATTATAGAATAGACATTTTACGTATATGGAAAAGTGAAAAAAATATTTTAATTGTGAATACTTAACAATGCTGGACATTTTATACCAGACGTTTTAATTTATTACATTTTTTTGCAGAGGGAACATTTGTATGTTGTACACATTGTCTTTGAAAATTCTCTGTTTGTTTCAACAGGCTCATGTTGTACCTGTACGAACTATCAAATGTTCACGAACTACCAGACTTAGTAGTAGGCACTAAACAAGTACATCATGTCGTGTGAGACTTATTCGGCTTTTATCTCAAAACGTTCGTAAAACTCAGGTATTATCAGGTTATATTTTTCATTCGTGTGTGTTGTGTGTGTGTGTGTGTGTGTTTTGAAGATGTTATTTAAAGAAAAGTAGAGAATTTTGAGGTATAGTTCGGCATCATATAGAGCAGAAATCGAACTAGGGCCCTCGGGCCGAATCCAGTCCTACAGTTGGTTTTATACTGCCCGCAGCCCGAATCCAGTCCTACAGTTGGTTTTATACTGCCGGCAGCCCGAATCCGGTCCTACAGTTGGTTCTATACTGCCCGCAGCCTGAATCCAGTCCTTGCTTTTATACTTCCCGCAGCCCAAATCCAGTCCTACAGTTGGTTTTATACTGCCCGCAGCCCAAATCCAGTCCTACAGTTGGTTCTAAACGTTCCGCATTTAATAATTTTTCTATTTTTAAAATTAAAAGTATCGCATTCAGTGTTTGTGTCTATACAAAATTTACAGAAATACAGATAACTTAAAAATAGTTTTTCTTTTGAGTGCGTACCTATAGATTTGTTTCTGGTTTGCCTCTTGCGACAGTGAGCCTAAAAGTAACAAATATATAGCATCTTTATTAAAACGTCTTACTACTGATCTAGTATTGGTTAGGCGAATTTATGTTCAAGATAAAATGTCCGCCTATAAATCTCTTGAAAGACATTCCACATGGCATTACAGAATATTGGCATCCCGAGGCTTAATAAATTTATTACCAATATGTTAGTGATACCTTACGTCGCTTTAAGAGTAAAGAGTGTTAAAAGGTTTGCTTTTTACGATTAAAGTGTATTACCTTTACTGTCTATAAACAAAGCGATGCGCACCAAAAATAATACGTAATTTTTTGTACGTAATTTAATAAGGCGTACAGTCTAGCGGGTTACTATAGCGGACTTCCACTGTGTACCAAATCTGGCTTTTTACTACACTCATTTGTCGGAATACACTCGTTCATAAACATAGCGGTCCTACCCAAAATTATGTTTCGTGACAGACCTAACCCAAAAACACCTAAGTTTCGAGAAAAAATTATTTAAGTCTGTTGTAAAACGTTCACAAATATTGTTTCCTTTGTTGTACGGTCACAGTTACTGTTTTTTCCTTCATATAGGAAAAGTCGATAGTAAAGTTGTATTTTTCGAAGAGTTACGTTAATATGTGTACGTTAATAAACAAGAACATGACAACAACACCACTACCACCACCACTACTACTACAACTACTACTACAACTACTACTACTAGCCTACTACTACTACTACTACTACTACTACTAATATTACCACTACTACTGCTGCTACTACTACCACTACCACTACTACTACTGCTGCTACTTCTTCTATTACTACTAATAATACTACCACTACTACTGCTGCTACTACTACCACTACCACTACTACTACTGCTGCTGTTACTTCTTCTATTACTACCACTAATAGTACCAGCACTACTACTACTACTACTACTACTACTACTACTACTACTACTACTACTACTACTACTACTGCTGCTGCTGCTGCTGCTACTACTACTGCTAGTACTACTACTGGTGTCATCATAATTAACATCAGCATTATCATCAGCATTACCATCATATTATTATGATAACAGTGTTACCGATGACTTAATAATCTGTAATATTTCCTTGTATAGTCGCTGCACAAACTACGAAACATTGAATTAAATATTCAAACTTACCGCCACACAGACCGTTAAACGTAAATGTCATGTAGAATTGACGACCATCATTGTAAAATACAACTATTGTAACGATACAATTAAGCCAAATCTCGTACCAGTAATAAAAAAGATAATTCTTAATATAAAAGTTACTTCATATGAAATAAAATGTGTAAAAAATGATTAAAATGTAAATACTTTGACATGACGTACCACGATATTACCCAACCCAAGTGATTGAGCCAAAAAACACAAACATAAAGAAGGGAACCACGTAACATACTTATTAAAATGTAGATATTTTGACATGATTGAGCCGACAACCCAAACATACTTAAGAAAATGTGATTGACAAAACAATGATGGACATAGAACTAAAGGAGGACCAAACCAAGATGAAGAAAGAAGATGAAGATTATTGAAGAAGAAGAAGAGGAAGAATGAAGAGGAGACAGATAAAACCCAAGGGGAAACTAACACACATATATAAAAGGGAAAGATTGTATGTTAAAGATAGAATACGGTCAATAAACCTTAAATAATTATGTATTAATGAAACCAATGTTATTATTATTATTGATTTAACATATGTAACCATTTTTAAGACAATACAATTATAAAGCAAAGTAGTATAGGAAGAGTACATTAACCCTGTCAGAAAGGTTAGATTCAACCAAAACACAACTAGCCTAATATTGTTTATAGTAAACATAATACTAGAACAAAATAGTGAGAAATGGTAGGAAAAAGTATAGGGGTTACCCATTAAATAACACTAATTACAAAACAGTGAACCAAAGTGAAGTGTTTTAGTGAAGTGTTAATGCCCTATAAAATAGTGAAGGTGAAACATTTAAATTAGAATGCTAAGGAAATAGACACTCTTTAAAACATTGATAAACCACCAATGATTAGAGTGGAATTATAATTAATTGTATACCTAGAAGTAATTAAAAATAGTATTTAAAACTAATATAAGGAAAGCATGTGACATATCAGGGAGAAAGCCCAGTACCATAACTTGTGTTAACATGGCATGATAGGATAGAAGTAAAGTTTGTTATTAAAGATTACATTTATAAAGAATACAACACCCCATGTTGAAAGGGGAATCAACCTTAATAATATTAGAGAAAGTGACAATGTTTATCACCATACTTTATAAGACAAGATAGAAATCAATGTTAGTACTAAGAATAATTTATGATTTATAAAGAATAGTTGATTCAATGTTAAAGAAGGAATATGACTGAAAAGGGACTTACAGTCCATAAACCTAACTATTATATTTTAAATGAAAAGTAATGAAAATTTATGTTGAATAATAATTAAAACACAAACAAATAAGTGAAGCCCATCAGGCTGAATTCAGAATGTAATTTAAAAGGGAAACACACTAGAAAACAATCATGGCTGTTTGTAACTAGAAAAACAGTTAACTGCCAAGATCATTTTAAATGCAAATTGCATCAATTTCACAAAAAATCTTACTAATCTAAGAACAGTGAATGGACAATGATTGTATATCAGTTATTTCTACACAGAAATATTATTGTAATAAATTTAATTCAAGAAAGATATGTTATTTTTTAAATGTCGACTAATTAGACTATAGTTAAAGTGTAACAAAATATGACCTTATGAGGTATCATTGTAAACTTTGAAAGGAAAGAAAAATAATAGTGATGTCATTTATTATCCCAAAGGAATTATAAGGGAATAAAATCATTGGGAAAATACTTAATAAATTTGAATAAAAATTCAAATATCTCTAACAATGTAAGTAAAGAGTAATGAAACAAGCATGGAATTATTAGTTACTATGACAACGAGTCATTTGAGGCTTATTTTTCCGTTAAATTATACAGACGCTGAAGAAACGAAGCGTGGGTACGCCACACAAGAAATTGGACAAACTAAAACTTTAATTTAAACAGTTATAACAAGTCAACTAGTGAATTCAAATGATCCCATGTGAAGAGACGTCGATCTGTACAGAATTAATGATGACCAGGAACGAAATTGAACAAACTAATTAAAGAAAAAACCCAGACCAGTTTGAAGAAGACGCTGGAAGCCTACAACCAGCCCAAATTCGAAAAATACACGCCTACCCATGATGACCCTCCAACGTGAGACGAACTGATAAGTACCGAATAATTTCTTACTCCTAAAACGCCAAATCACTTAAATTATTTTCAAATGATAAAATTTCTCACTATTTAAAAGTAGTATTTTCTTTCAAAGGTAAAGGCATAATTTACTTATATTAAAAAACATTTATAAAGATAACCTTATTTGTAAACATAATTACTGTAACAGAAATACGACACTACGGAACAAATTGTACAAACACATTATAAATCCTAAGTACCTATAAGGTATAATAGTGTACTTTCTTTTCATGTAATCAACGTTTATGTCTATTTTCATGATCAAAAGAACTCCAGATTTTAAAAAGATAGTAATTTGTTGACATAACGGAACGATAGTGTTTTAAAATCGAAATTTGCCAACCTTGAGATGTTTATGTTTCACGCTCTAAGCCGGGGCATAATATTATAATCTGTTTATGATTCAATTGTCATATTTATTAATAATTAAATTTGTATTAAAAGATACAGTACAACACAATATTCTCTTGTTATTTCATAGGATTTATTTTTGTAAAATATATGTGTGTTAGCGAAGTAGTAAGTATCAGCCAACTACCGCTTGTTACGAGTGGCCGAGTCGACAACCTGTGTAGCAGCGGGAATAATTCGAACGCCACAGCTGTCCATGCTAATACCACATATTACTTTAAAAATTAAATGTTTTAATTGTTTTAATAAAAACAATTTGGCGCCACCCGGGAATCGTAATCCCTATGAATTGACAGGTAGGTTGTACTGGTGACATTGACAACGCTACGGACTCCAGTAGTGACGTCGATTTATGTAACAACCAGTGTGAGGCAAACACACTACAATCACACTAATACACCATATAAACAAGTGTGAGACATTTTAACAGGTACGACCCCTATTTATTGTTACATTTTGGCTTCCATCGCGGGGCTTAAACAAGGCGGACGTCCAATTTATTGTTACATATTGGCGCCCAGCAACGTGCGGCTGGTAAAAATAACTAGCGGCGATCATGAATAGACACGGGATGGTTACGAGACGCAAAGGGAAGGAAACACCAAACCAAGAAGGAAACCCAGAAGAAGTGGAGGAAGTTGAAGAAGTAGAAATGGAGGAAACGACTGGAGAATTGTCAGAAGAAAACCCACAGGAGGACCAAACGGAAAATCCAAATCCACCTGAACCTGAACCTGAACCTGAACCTGAACCTGAACCGGAAATAGAAGCAGAAGTCACGGTAAACCAACAACCAGTCAAACCAACAGAAGAAACGAAACTAGATAGTTTGATGAAAATGATGACGGAACATTTTGGACAAATGAATAAAAAACTGGACCAAAACGTTGAAGAATTGAAGACGCAAATGAAGGAGAGTATAGAGTTCCTGAATGACAAGATAGAGAGCAACCATGAAGACTTGAAGAGAAGTCAGGAGGCATTGGAGAAGAAGAGTGAAGAGTTGAAGAAACAGATCAAGAAGGATCTAGAGATAGTAAATCAAAAGATGGAAAATAATCATGATATTCTCCAACAGAAGATAGAGGAAGCAAGGGAGAAAACCAAGGAGGAATGGGAGCAACAATTGGCCGAGTGTCGAGAGGAAACCAAGCAATCGGTAGCGGAGACAAATGAAGCCTTGTTACAAGTATGGGAAGAAATGAATTATAAAATCATCGATGTAGAGGAAGAAAATAAGGTGAGAGCGACCGAATTCTACCAAGCCCTTACCGAAAGATGCCAGAAGAAGAAACAGGAAGTGGCCAAGGAATTGGAGGAGAGGCACAAAGAGCTACAACTGGATGTAACCAATCGGGTGGAGAAAGTGTACACCGTCATAGATAAAGTCGACGGACTGATCCGAGAAAACCGCGAAAAAATCCAGGGAATCAGCATGCGAGAGAAACAGATGCAGGAGGAATTAGATGCATTAAGAGAAAAACCATATAATCACACACAATTCATAACTAGTGAACCTCGAGAAATGATTAATTTCCGTAGCTACAGGAGAAACCCGATAGAATTCCTCAAACGGGTAGAAGAATTGATAGAGAAGAACAAAGAAACCAGATGGTCCAATGTAAGAAGTATGATCGACGAGATGTTTCGTGACACCCATGACAATTGGTGGACGGCCACAAGACCTGAGATAAATGATACTCAAGAATTCAAAAAACAGTTCAGGGAGAAGTATTGGTCTGAATCAACACAGAATGTGGTCCGCAATGACATTAGTAACGGAAGGTACGAGACACAAGGAGGACACACATTAACATCATACTTTCTGGGAAAGGTATGTATAGCCAGAAATTTGGAACCCAGGATACTGGAAGAGTCGTTGGTGATACAACTGGGTTACCATTACGAAGAGGCCATCCAGAAGGCCAGGCGACAAGGCCAAATTAAAACAATCCAAGGAATGGTTAGTTTGCTAGAGGACATGGAGAATGATAACCAATATCGAAGAAGTAGGATCACTAACCCAAGGTACAATAAGTGGAATGAACACAATAATACACCTAATTTCCAGGGACCATGCAATTATCCACAAAACTATAACAGAAATAACTGGGGCCGGAATAACAACAATAATAATGCAGAACCAACATTCAATGGAAACGATCAGCATCGCCATCCAAATAACCAGCCTGGTAACCGAGGACAACAGAACCAGCACCCAGGAAGTCCAAACATTAATAGAAACAGCCCAAATAATAATTACCGACAGAATGATAATTACCGAGGAAATGGACCTGAACGACGTACCAACGGTCATCCCAATGACCATAATTACTACGGCAACCGGTATCATCCCAATGACCAGTACAACCGGGGACCCGGGGGTAATCAGTATAGAAATGACGACAGACGTCGAGTAAACTTCATCCATGGACAAAAACTGAATAACCAAAGGAGATATGGCCAGAACTATCGTCCTAACTGTTATTATCCAGTCTCAAATAATAATAATAACACACCAGCAGAGGATAGGAATGATGAACCACCTCGCAATGAAGATAACCACCGCCAGGAACCCAATACCAACCAAAATAATAGCAGAAATTGGGTAACGGTTCATGAGAATCCGGGTTTTTCAATACGGCATGATACAACAAGTAATGATGAAGGACCCTGGATAGCTCAAGTAAACACCATAAGGGCCGAACCCAGCCAAGAACCACCTGATAACCACAGGAATGGAGGTAATAGAGAAGATGATTTAAGTTTTGGAGAGAGGGTATGGCCCCAACATGTGGTAAGGTGGTGAGGACATGAACAAAATATCATCCAGAATAAGTGTGTCTACCAAGCACTTGAAGGAGTAGAGGTGCCTAACAACAAAGAGTCGAACAAGAGAAGGAAATAATAAAGGAAAGAAAAGGAGAAGTCAATTTACCAAAAATATAAATAACAAGGTCCTGTGTATAGCAATACGAATAAACAATTATGTATATCATAATAGACCGTATATCATCACAAGAGACAATGGTAATAATACTTACCAAATCAGTAATATCAATACAAAGAAAATCAAGGGAGTTTACAATCAAACTTCAATAAAAAAGTTTTACGAGGAAGAATAAAACCATTGTGAAATGAAACAAATTTCAAAATTCTAAAAGAGATTGTAAGAGCAGCTTACTCAAATATTTAGATGATGTATGCGGAACAATAAAAAGTTTTAATGAAAAAAAACAAAGGAAACAGTTACACAAATTCCTTTCAATTTAAATCAGTTTAAAATATAACAAAAAATTGAAATATGAAGTATGAAGTAAAAAGTGAGATAATCAGGAATAAGTTACACACATTCCTATGTAATAAAAATGTAAGAAGCACAAACTTACAATTATAATTAAAAACAAAAAATAGCTAAAAAGGAATACGCTACAAACATTCCTTTAAGGTAAGACCATTAACTTACCAAAGAATTATCAAAAATGATGTTGAATACAGAGTAAAATAAACAAAAATAAAATCAAGTTCAAATTACTGAGATAAATACTTGAAATTATACTGAACCGAAAGTATTATCAGAAAAAATAAATAAAACTTTACCTGGTACAAGGAGAGAGAGAGAAATTGTATATAAAACAAATATACAAATATGGCTAAAGCAGAATCCTGCTAAATGACTAAGAAAAAAAAAAAAAAAATGTCTAAGACAATTAAAATGATCACATCGAGCATTGAAAAAAAAAATAATGAAAAGTGAGATATGATGAAATTAACATATGAATAAAGATAAAATTTCTCAATATAGTATATGAGTAGATGATAGTGTATAGTTAAGGTATAGCGGAAGGAAGAATGAGTAGTAATGATAAAGTGATCTAAAAACAAACCACAAGGTGGACAGTCCCAATTATATTATTATATTATTATTATTATTAAGTCACAAGTTGACAAAGATTTAAGATTGACTGTTGAAAAGTCCAGCAATCTATGTGAACTGAGTAGAGAAGATGTGCCTCTAGTCTCAGAAAAATGAGTAGTAATGGGAGAAACCAGCTACTATATAAAGTTAGGGAAATAAAATTTGTGTATGAGGGAATATGCACCAATGGAAATAAATAAAAACAGATCCAAATAAAATGGAGTGAATTAAGTAAGAAGAGAAATGGAGAATGGAGAAACAAACAAGGAAGAGAAGGAAAAAAGTTATCTATAACTGATAATTTCATAAAACACTATGCTAGTATTTTATTAAAATGATCAATTTTAGAGGAGTAGCATTATGTAACGATACAATTAAGCCAAATCTCGTACCAGTAATAAAAAAGATAATTCTTAATATAAAAGTTACTTCCTATGAAATAAAATGTGTAAAAAATGATTAAAATGTAAATACTTTGACATGACGTACCACGATATTACCCAACCCAAGTGATTGAGCCAAAAAACACAAACATAAAGAAGGGAACCACGTAACATACTTATTAAAATGTAGATATTTTGACATGATTGAGCCGACAACCCAAACATACTTAAGAAAATGTGATTGACAAAACAATGATGGACATAGAACTAAAGGAGGACCAAACCAAGATGAAGAAAGAAGATGAAGATTATTGAAGAAGAAGAAGAGGAAGAATGAAGAGGAGACAGATAAAACCCAAGGGGAAACTAACACACATATATAAAAGGGAAAGATTGTATGTTAAAGATAGAATACGGTCAATAAACCTTAAATAATTATATATTAATGAAACCAATGTTATTATTATTATTGATTTAACATATGTAACCATTTTTAAGACAATACAATTATAAAGCAAAGTAGTATAGGAAGAGTACATTAACCCTGTCAGAAAGGTTAGATTCAACCAAAACACAACTAGCTTAATATTGTTTATAGTAAACATAATACTAGAACAAAATAGTGAGAAATGGTAGGAAAAAGTATAGGGGTTACCCATTAAATAACACTAATTACAAAACAGTGAACCAAAGTGAAGTGTTTTAGTGAAGTGTTAATGCCCTATAAAATAGTGAAGATGAAACATTCAAATTAGAATGCTAAGGAAATAGACACTCTTTAAAACATTGATAAACCACCAATGATTAGAGTGGAATTATAATTAATTGTATACCTAGAAGTAATTAAAAATAGTATTTAAAACTAATATAAGGAAAGCATGTGACATATCAGGGAGAAAGCCCAGTACCATAACTTGTGTTAACATGGCATGATAGGATAGAAGTAAAGTTTGTTATTAAAGATTACATTTATAAAGAATACAACACCCCATGTTGAAAGGGGAATCAACCTTAATAATATTAGAGAAAGTGACAATGTTTATCACCATACTTTATAAGACAAGATAGAAATCAATGTTAGTACTAAGAATAATTTATGATTTATAAAGAATAGTTGATTCAATGTTAAAGAAGGAATATGACTGAAAAGGGACTTACAGTCCATAAACCTAACTATTATATTTTAAATGAAAAGTAATGAAAATTTATGTTGAATAATAATTAAAACACAAACAAATAAGTGAAGCCCATCAGGCTGAATTCAGAATGTAATTTAAAAGGGAAACACACTAGAAAACAATCATGGCTGTTTGTAACTAGAAAAACAGTTAACTGCCAAGAACATTTTAAATGCAAATTGTATCAATTTCACAAAAAATCTTACTAATCTAAGAACAGTGAATGGACAATGATTGTATATCAGTTATTTCTACACAGAAATATTATTGTAATAAATTTAATTCAAGAAAGATATGTTATTTTTTAAATGTCGACTAATTAGACTATAGTTAAAGTGTAACAAAATATGACCTTATGAGGTATCATTGTAAACTTTGAAAGGAAAGAAAAATAATAGTGATGTCATTTATTATCCCAAAGGAATTATAAGGGAATAAAATCATTGGGAAAATACTTAATAAATTTGAATAAAAATTCAAATATCTCTAACAATGTAAGTAAAGAGTAATGAAACAAGCATGGAATTATTAGTTACTATGACAACGAGTCATTTGAGGCTTATTTTTCCGTTAAATTATACAGACGCTGAAGAAACGAAGCGTGGGTACGCCACACAAGAAATTGGACAAACTAAAACTTTAATTTAAACAGTTATAACAAGTCAACTAGTGAATTCAAATGATCCCATGTGAAGAGACGTCGATCTGTACAGAATTAATGATGACCAGGAACGAAATTGAACAAACTAATTAAAGAAAAAACCCAGACCAGTTTGAAGAAGACGCTGGAAGCCTACAACCAGCCCAAATTCGAAAAATACACGCCTACCCATGATGACCCTCCAACGTGAGACGAACTGATAAGTACCGAATAATTTCTTACTCCTAAAACCCCAAATCACTTAAATTATTTTCAAATGATAAAATTTCTCACTATTTAAAAGTAGTATTTTCTTTCAAAGGTAAAGGCATAATTTACTTATATTAAAAAACATTTATAAAGATAACTTTATTTGTAAACATAATTACTGTAACAGAAATACGACACTACGGAACAAATTGTACAAACACATTATAAATCCTAAGTACCTATAAGGTATAATAGTGTACTTTATTTCATGTAATCAACGTTTATGTCTATTTTCATGATCAAAAGAACTCCAGATTTTAAAAAGATAGTAATTTGTTGACATAACGGAACGATAGTGTTTTAAAATCGAAATTTGCCAACCTTGAGATGTTTATGTTTCACGCTCTAAGCCGGGGCATAATATTATAATCTGTTTATGATTCAATTGTCATATTTATTAATAATTAAATTTGTATTAAAAGATACAGTACAACACAATATTCTCTTGTTATTTCATAGGATTTATTTTTGTAAAATATATGTGTGTTAGCGAAGTAGTAAGTATCAGCCAACTACCGCTTGTTACGAGTGGCCGAGTCGACAACCTGTGTAGCAGCGGGAATAATTCGAACGCCACAGCTGTCCATGCTAATACCACATATTACTTTAAAAATTAAATGTTTTAATTGTTTTAATAAAAACAATTTGGCGCCACCCGGGAATCGTAATCCCTATGAATTGACAGGTAGGTTGTACTGGTGACATTGACAACGCTACGGACTCCAGTAGTGACGTCGATTTATGTAACAACCAGTGTGAAGCAAACACACTACAATCACACTAATACACCATATAAACAAGTGTGAGACATTTTAACAGGTACGACCCCTATTTATTGTTACATATTGGCTTCCATCGCGGGGCTTAAACAAGGCGGACGTCCAATTTATTGTTACACTATGCATTGTTAAGCGAAAGTTCAAAAAGCGAATTAAATTTTATTTTCCCTTTTTAAAGTAACCTCATAATTTTGCATCAGACCGTGTTATTTGTTTCTTTCCATTAGCCATGATAATAAGACTTCATTAATTAAACTGAATAAAACAAAGCAGAGAGGTACATGAAGAATAAATAAAAACACGTAAGTAATATCGTAAATAAAATTAAACGAATTCAGTGTGTAATCAGAGGTCAGAACCTCGTCATTAATTCTGTTTTGTTTTCGTTTGATAATCACCATACACACGGGTCGCAGATCCAATGCAGTGTTGCATTATGAGCGTTGGACGCAAGTCACGCCGCGCCGGCACGGCGATTCGCAGAGAAATTAACCGCTTAAAGAAGCAGAAGAAGGTATGTTGTGGAGTGGGCTTTCGCCGATGCTCAGGCACGACTTACTTGATCGCTGTCCGTTTGCCCCCCGAGAAACGAAAGTAGTTCTTATTCGCTTAGACATATATCTGTGGCAATTAAATCCGATTGTCAGTCATGATCCAATTCGCCGACAGTACTGTGTGTGTATCATTACCTATTATTTGAATTTCAACCGCGCCTCTCTCTACCGATGGTCTGTCGTGCGCTTCCTGTCTAATTTTGTTTTGAATTCTTCTTATCCATATTAGGTTGTGTTAAAGTTTGTTTTAATTTTCACTCATGCATAAATTTTAGCATCTCGCGGCATTCAACTGTGCGATCGTAAGGAATGCGTATCCTGTTCAATTTTGACTTCCATTTGTCCCGTCACGCAAATTACGTAAAAGGAAGTAGTTAATATTTTAGGCCCTAAATCAAAATGCAATCTGTTGACTACTTAGTCAGAAATTTAAAGCACTATTTTAAAGTATCTCGTGTTGGAATAATTCTATAAAAATTATTTAGGATTACGTAATAGTACCCAGTTACTGGAAGCTGAAGGAGTGGAATGAGGAGGAGGAGGAAAAGATGATGATGAAAAAAGAAAAAGAGAAGGAAGAAAAATGTACGAAAAAAGAGACAGGAGATGGAGAAGGTGGAGGTAGAGGTGGGAGAATAAGTGAAAAAGGAGGGAGGGACGACTATGAGGAGGAGAAGGATGAGGTGGACGACGTGACCAATGTTTTCTTATTAACCATGGAGTTCATAAATTTCTTTTACAAGGAGGAGGAGGAGGAGTTGTGTAGGATCGGTCCGGTGGTTTGCTTTTGAAATATGATGCAACATGGGCAATTGATGCTGAGACAGATTAATTACGTTAGTCTAAGACAGCCGTTAACACATGACCGCGAGCTGGACTGGTTTATTTGAGATGTGCGTAGCTCTCCAGACAAACAAACGCAACTGATTGTAGCGTTTTACTAATTAACACTTAACTGATGCTGTTATCATTACGTATTGTATTAAAGCTGTAATTTAACTGTTAGGAAACGAGAAATTTGTTTCATAACCAGTTAAAGATTAATTCAGAAACTGTTTCTGAAGGGATGACATGTCTTCAATTCTTTTGGCTTTTTACTTTTAATCTGAATTCGGAATATAGTTTCAATATTCAGTTATCTTCCCCGCTCCAGATGGTGCGATAACTTTCTTCGGGAACATTTTTATTTTATCTTACTTACCTACCTACCTAGATTACCTAGTCTAGTCTAGATAGCAAACCAGCGTAGAGAAAATACAGGCTACTGAGAATAAAGGATCTAACAAAATTAACTCCGAACAAAAAGAAAAATATGCGCTAGACACCAGGAAAGGAACAAGATCATGTATGTTACTGGAAAACAATATTCATACTTAGAAAAGAATAATTAAATAAGTTTAGATACACGGAATCAGTGTATGGGGTTCCTTCTGTAATCTAATGTCAATATAAATTAGAGATTTCAATCCAACATCCTAAGAGTAATTGCAAATGTTACTTGGCATGTAAAAAAACATTACATAATTACTTGTAGAGGAAGAATGCAATAAATTTCTAATCACTTTCTGTTGCTTTAACTTGTTTCAAACATTGCCGCTTCCAACTATATCAAGATCTTGCTCTCAGAAGTTTAACATTATGCATATTAAAAAAGATTCAATTAAAAAGCCTATTTATGTCTTAAGGAAGTTGTCTCCAGTCAACAGGACTACTTATTGGATTATTAAACTACCCTCTTCTGTCGTAGAATTGTACTTTGTACAAATCATCCTGAATTTTTACCTGATTATATCATTCTTTTTACCACTGAACTACGTGTAGTTGGTAACGCTAATGCCAGATATGCTTGTAGCGGGAAAGCTGTACGACACACAAGGAAACTAGTGATGATCGACAGAAAGTTTCAGCAGGGTTATCCTTACGCTAGGATATTACGTCGCGTCCTCATTTCAAAGGCTAAATCGGTCGGGTGCTGATAAATGTACCTTTACATTATGACTAAAGGTACCTCTAAGACCTCTATATTGTTACTACGGTCTCGTGGATCGTTCTGTTGTCCAGAATAACTGACACCAGACGAAGTGAATAATTACAACTTTAATTAAAAACAAACGACCATTAGAAATTGACAGGAGTCAATCTTATATAATAATTCAAATTCAATTTGTCCAGCACACAACAATAAATGTCACCTTCTTACAGTTTTGCACTAGTTAACACAGTAATCACTTTCCACTAAACAGCAACAATCACACCGATCCGCATCTGTAATATGTAATAACAGAAAATACTATAATGCGATGGGTTACTTGTGCTCCCGTTTCCGTAGAAGTTTGCCTGGCATTTCAAAAATTTTCTGGCATTTATTCCTACACTTCAGAACAACACGTTGAAGAAAGATCAAGTCGACAAGCTAGAGACACCCGCGATAAGCAAACTTTTATAAACTGGATGTAACAGCATAATCCCTTTAACCAGCGTTGTGAGAATTTAGTTAGCTTATCTTCAGGGTTAGTAGCTGATCATACTATAGACTGCGATCTAGCACTTCAGAAGGGTCTACGTTCAATGTCGTCAATGGTTGGGAACAATTTTTGTGAGATCGTAATTCGAAGAAATAACAAAGTAAAGGCTATGTCGTCAATGAACTCATCAATCAAAGTGAGAGAAAACATTGTTGCTGTGAACCCACAACAGTTATTCAACCGAATTGTGTGTGTAGTTAAAGGAACGAAGGAGCTAAAAGAATGTTTCAAACATGAACTCGCACCTTCTCCTACTTCTCTTTTCAATGAGGTTGGTATGAGGAAAGGCAAGAAATCATCACTTGTCGCAGCTTTTAAAATGGAGGAATCACCAGAAATAGACAGCTGTATTTACGTCCTAGATGGGGGATATATTCTTCACAGTATTGTCTGGCCCAGGCCCGCAACCTATCAAGAGGTCATTATCAATTACACCTCACACGTCATTAGCCGGTATGGCGGTAATTGCGTTGTGGTATTTGACGGTTATCCTGTATACCCAACAACGAAGGGAAACAACAAGAAAGAAGAGCGGCAAGAAGGACATCAGCAGATATAAACATAAGTGAGAATACGTTGAATACTGTCACCACAACAACGCAAGCGGAATTTCTTGCAAACAGTGCAAATAAAAAACTTCTTATAAAATATCTAGCCGTCCAGTTAAGAAGTCGGGGTGTCCAGGTAGAAGAGGCCGAAGCTGATGGTGATGTGTCGATCGTAGCAGCAGCTATTGAGAAAGCAAGGGATGGTTCTCGAGTAGTTGTTGTTGGCCAGGACACCGACTTATTAGTCCTCCTAATTACTTTGTCAACAGATGAGATGCATATTTGGTTCCTTCGGCCAGGCTCAGGGAATAAAAAAAGCTCAATTTTTTACATACCAAAGCAACGAAATTTGCACAGGAATACATTAAACTGTCTGATGTTTATACATGCTGTTACAGGTTGTGACACAACCTCAGCGCCCTTTAGAAAGAGCAAGATTAAAGGCTTACGCCTTTTAGAACAAAACCCGACAGACTGTTGCATTATTTACGGAGGATGCTGTATCCCAAGATGACATTGCAGCTGCAGGGGAAAAATTTCTACTTACCTTTTATGGGGCAACAAAGTCCCAGACGCTCGATGAGTATAGATATTTTTCCTACAATCGTTTGATCAGTAAACACCAATTACATTCCACATTTAACTTGGCAGTGTTACCTCCTACAAGTGCAGCAGCTGCCAATCACTCATATCGCACATACCTCCAAGTCCAGCAGTGGATGGGTAATAGTTTAGAGCCGACTGCCTGGAGTTGGCAGTTAAGCCATGGGGGTTTGAAACCAGTTTTGACACGTTTAGATCCAGCCTCTAGCAATTTACTGAAGCTCATATCCTGTGGTTGCAAATCGGGATGCACAAAACGTTGTGAGTGCTCATCAGCAGGGTTAAAGTGTTCTGCCATGTGTGGATATTGCCAGGGATTCAGAAGATATGTTACCTGACGACGACGTTGATAATGACGAACTAATGTCATAACGTATTTTCGTATTTTTATTCTATTTGTTATAGGCTTCATAATTACAGTATATTTTTCTTCTGTAACGGTAATATACCTAAAAAAATGTTTTTTGTTTTATTTAGAACCTATCAACACACATTTTACAGTGTATTTTGTACAAAATTGGGATTTTTGAACATTCAATAACATTCTGCAGCTCATAATTCAAAAACCGTTCGACTTGGAGAAAAAATGTTGATATAAAAGATTATTTGTTTTATTATTGTCTACATTTTTTATTTGCAGCTTTTTTTCCTATCTCCAACGATAAAGTATTTATATACAAAAATCTGAAAATGAACCGCCATTTTCAATATGGCGGGCGAAGCACAGCTTCGATTTTAAGGGACTTTTAGTATATTTATTAGGATGGCAAGTGGAACATCTCTACCAAATTCCTTGCTTGTACTAATTTTTTCGAGGTCAAAATTTATTTTTCCTGCACTATATCGCCAAGTTTAACTGAACTGCTAAGCCGTTGCTGATGCTTATGTATACCCCGCAGAGATTGGAGAGAAATCGACCACTTTCCGGCAGAAGAGTTGCGTAGTTAAAACGCTGTTGAATTCGCTAGAAGGTCTGTGCACGACCTTGACATACTGCGCCAACCGAATGCGGTAGAAGCGACTAGAACAGCCTTGAATGTTAAGTGTCACGTAAACGTCTTCCATCTCAACGTAGCATATTATGACTAAAGCTCCGCAGACCTCCGGATACCCAAGTACTGTTCTGATTTTAATAATAATATAATCTGTTTGTTTTTAAATACTTAGGCGAGTGGATAGAACCAACATCACTGAGAGAGAAATCCTCTCGCATCAAGGATCAACAATATGGGAATAGTATGACAATTAACCAAACGCGTATACAACAAACGATCTGTGTCTCTTAATGCCAAGGTCAGTCAGTATCGTTCAGGGGCTAGAGACCCTGCAGGTAGCGGAATGCTTCGCGGTGAATAGAAAAGGCTGGTTAAAAAACTGGAAGCCAAAGGAAGACGGATCATGAGGAAAACCTTGGGCCTGGTTAAAGAAACCGGGGAGTAGAGGAGATATGGGAAAAGATAACGGACACAATTCGGAAAAGAAAGGTGACATGACACAATTAAGTCCAGAGGATTGACCAACCGGATCTTTGCCTAATTTCTAAGTAAGAAAACCAAGGGGGCCTTGTTTACCGAGATGGGAACGGATCTGAAGAAGTGGGGATCACATCCAGGAACAAATGGAGGAATAATGGACAAAAGTTGTACATCTCAAGAAAGAAAACAGTTGAAATAACATGGTCCACAGCTGGGCGAAACGAAAAAATTAATTTTGTATCACAGAAATGGCTTTGGGGAGGTAGGCTAGGGTGTGTCGGTATATACGTTCTAAGTCGGAAATGTGGGCGTACTACGATTCAGCTGCACAATAAGCCCATTGCCTTGTGGGTATCACAGAAATGGCTTTGGGGACGTAGGCTAGGGTGTGTCGGTATATACGTTCTAAGTCGGAAATGTGGGCGTACTACGATTCAGCTGCACAATAAGCCCATTGCCTTGTGGGTATCACAGAAATGGCTTTGGGGACGTAGGCTAGGGTGTGTCGGTATATACGTTCTAAGTCGGAAATGTGGGCGTACTACGATTCAGCTACACAATAAGCCCATTGCCTTGTGGGTATCACAGAAATGGCTTTGGGGACGTAGGCTAGGGTGTGTCGGTATATACGTTCTAAGTCGGAAATGTGGGCGTACTACGATTCAGCTACACAATAAACCCATTGCCTTGTGGGTATCACAGAAATGGCTTTGGGGACGTAGGCTAGGGTGTGTCGGTATATACGTTCTAAGTCGGAAATGTGGGCGTACTACGATTCAGCTACACAATAAGCCCATTGCCTTGTGGGTATCACAGAAATGGCTTTGGGGACGTAGGCTAGGGTGTGTCGGTATATACGTTCTAAGTCGGAAATGTGGGCGTACTACGATTCAGCTACACAATAAGCCCATTGCCTTGTGGGTATCACAGAAATGGCTTTGGGGACGTAGGCTAGGGTGTGTCGGTATATACGTTCTAAGTCGGAAATGTGGGCGTACTACGATTCAGCTACACAATAAGCCCATTGCCTTGTGGGTATCACAGAAATGGCTTTGGGGACGTAGGCTAGGGTGTGTCGGTATATACGTTCTAAGTCGGAAATGTGGGCGTACTACGATTCAGCTACACAATAAGCCCATTGCCTTGTGGGTATCACAGAAATGGCTTTGGGGACGTAGGCTAGGGTGTGTCGGTATATACGTTCTAAGTCGGAAATGTGGGCGTACTACGATTCAGCTGCACAATAAGCCCATTGCCTTGTGGGTATCACAGAAATGGCTTTGGGGACGTAGGCTAGGGTGTGTCGGTATATACGTTCTAAGTCGGAAATGTGGGCGTACTACGATTCAGCTACACAATAAGCCCATTGCCTTGTGGGTATCACAGAAATGGCTTTGGGGACGTAGGCTAGGGTGTGTCGGTATATACGTTCTAAGTCGGAAATGTGGGCGTACTACGATTCAGCTACACAATAAGCCCATTGCCTTGTGGGTATCACAGAAATGGCTTTGGGGACGTAGGCTAGGGTGTGTCGGTATATACGTTCTAAGTCGGAAATGTGGGCGTACTACGATTCAGCTACACAATAAGCCCATTGCCTTGTGGGTATCACAGAAATGGCTTTGGGGACGTAGGCTAGGGTGTGTCGGTATATACGTTCTAAGTCGGAAATGTGGGCGTACTACGATTCAGCTGCACAATAAGCCCATTGCCTTGTGGGTATCACAGAAATGGCTTTGGGGACGTAGGCTAGGGTGTGTCGGTATATACGTTCTAAGTCGGAAATGTGGGCGTACTACGATTCAGCTACACAATAAGCCCATTGCCTTGTGGGTATCACAGAAATGGCTTTGGGGACGTAGGCTAGGGTGTGTCGGTATATACGTTCTAAGTCGGAAATGTGGGCGTACTACGATTCAGCTACACAATAAGCCCATTGCCTTGTGGGTATCACAGAAATGGTTTTGGGGACGTAGGCTAGGGTGTGTCGGTATATACGTTCTAAGTCGGAAATGTGGGCGTACTACGATTCAGCTGCACAATAAGGCCATTGCCTTGTGGGTATCACAGAAATGGCTTTGGGGACGTAGGCTAGGGTGTGTCGGTATATACGTTCTAAGTCGGAAATGTGGGCGTACTACGATTCAGCTGCACAATAAGCCCATTTATTCTAGATGTTGCCTTGTGGGTACTTCTTCAGGTCAAGTCGATTCTAGCTTGAAAAGCGCTCCTTGAAGTTGTGGATTTGACGGAAATCGAATCTGTGAACTCTAGGCTTTTAGCTCAGAATCGTAACCTACTGATATACTAAGCCGTTCACATCGAGTTTTAATTTACTAAATAAATTAGATTATTAATCAGAAGGACGTATAAACGTTTCCTTGGATACGAGACTTGGGCCACGACTGGCTTGGATTGCGTATCGTATAACAGGTCAAATATTGTCGAACATATTGGATCATTTTCTACTGGTTAATTAGACGCAGCGTGTGGTATGAAATTTGCTAAAACCGTGTTCAAGAAGTCAAGCACAGGTTTTCAGGTAATTAATTCGCAGCGATGTGTGTGTGTGTAAAATTTGCCTGTTTTAGTTCACACCGAACCGTTAAAAGAACAATGGGATGATATAACGAGGCGAGACGAGCTGGTGAACTCGGTGCCGTACGGTGAAAGGGTTCTTTACTGTTTATCTAAATGATGGTTATGATGGTTTCAGAGTTAAAGGAAGTAATAATGTTTTGTTTTCTGTCTGACAGCTTTCTAATTACTGCAAAACTACCGACTGCTCTCTCACACACACACATTATTGTTTTGCTGACGTGTACAAACTGCTTTTGCGGATTCCGTAGAAACAAAACAATTGCTACGCCAGGTGTTCGATTCGCATAAGAAGTTCAGTTCAAACTTGCCTCTTTGCAAGACAGAGCGAATGACTATGAATTAAATACAAGGATCGATTTCTCGTTTACGGCTAATCACTGTTTGTTAACAAAAAACAAATTGAAAATTAATCTTTCTAATTATAGTATATGCCTAGGTCTATAATAAAATTCATGTATTGTTACTATACCGGTATATGAAAAGTGCTTAATCTGTCAACCGTCATTATTTCTTCACGACGTAACTATTAACTATTCCTGTTTCGGCATTCGTCAGTCTTGGAATTTACTGAGAAAAGTTTTAGTTTGCGGCGTGTGTCTTTGGTACGTTTTCTGTTCCAGCGCCTACATCCCTTCACGTAACTCAGGAACTTCATCTTGGAAGCTTGGATCTTACTTATGTCTCTTTGCGTTGTTACTCAGGAACACGAATCGCTCCCACTGTAAAACTTCTTCTACATCCACTTTCTTGTTTTTACAGCCAAGTGCTATCGTATCAGGTGAACTTGGTAGTTTTAGCATCTACGTTGTTTCATCACAAAGAATGAATTTTTTTACGTTTATTTATGCAATCTGTTAATACATAACAATAAGCATAATTGTTTACAGAATACATGGCACGAAGATAACTAGTCCATTGATTAGTCCTCTGTATGAGTATTCAAAAGTAACATACGACAAACAGAGAAACACATAATTAACCGAACAAAACACAAATAGGTACGTAATAACTGCTGCACTTTGGTTCCGAAACGAACATAGCTGCTAACTGAGCGTTTTGCCGTTTTATACAGCGGCAACACATAGGGTGGACGAATTGTCCCCCTCTCCACAGTTTGTACAGTGACTACTACTACGTGGTCAATGACCTTACGCAGTAAAACATTGCCGATGTCTGAGCCTGCAACACAAGACGGCGCAAGTCCACATAGGTTCGAAAGCTTTTCTTCAAGTTTCCCTACTAATATTCTTCGGATTTCAAATTATTCAGTAACTAAAAGTAATTATTCTGTAATATAATTAATATTATTTTCTTTCATTTCCAGTACTGTTGCCGCCGGTAACAGCGGTTACATGGACACCACACTACTGATTGCACTACTACTTACTTTATACTCCGCACAAATTGCTCTGACTGCATGTATTTTGGCGTTGAAGAGGAATTTTTTAAACTCTAGAATTCCAAATGTTACACAGTTTATAATATCCTTTGTGAGACCTAAACATGTATCACGTTAAACACTTTTATTAATAATTTTTTGTTAAATTTCAAATTAGAGTGGTGGGGGATGGACAACACCTACAGGTGGCTAACGCGGCTCTGGAGACCGAATGACAGCCGGTATAAGCTGTCCCTCCTCTACTTGTCATTGTCAAGTAGAGGTTAGGGCACCCTCTTGCCCTTGGGGTGAGAATTGCCCCTAAAGACGGATGACCTTCTATTGGTCAACGACGTAGGATGTGGGAGGGAAGGAGAAACCACCACATTAAAGATCCTTATGGATATCTCAACACGGAAAACTGGTCTCTTTAGTAAGACAGCCAGTTTATAGGAGAACACCCAGACAGAAAATCGGGCTGGACGTTAAGCCCGTAGGTGGCAGCCCCGCCATACGTCTTACCCTGCGATATGCTAGTATCATATCCAGGGGACATATTCACTACTAAATTGCCTCAAATAAGGACTTGCCGGACGGATGCTTGGTTTAATCCGTGAAGTTGATGATCTCAAATTACGGTACGTAATTATTGGGTAACGCGTGCAACTGGTTACAGTATGTTACCGTGTAGTAACAGGACGCCACCAGTAAACTAAACACAACGTTATTAGCGTCAGTTTGTTTGTTTGTTTTTCCTGTTTTTCGTTTTCGTTACTCGTGTGTAACTGCCGAAGGCCGTAACGAGCGTCCAATTTAACCGGACCGGTTGAAATGGACAACAAGATAATTGCAGCCGCGTGATTAAAGAACGATTGATGTATACAGTATATATAACAGAGCACAGTGAAAGAAGACTGTGGTGCGGGCTGGTCTCTACTATTGTCTCGCGGCTTAAAACTAATTTGATGTGATTTGCTCCCACGTTTAACTCAATTTGTGTAGTATATCATGGGAAGCAAATGTTTAAACAAGACTTTAAACTCTTGGCGTCACTCTAAAAGATAAACTCTTGACGTCACTTAAAACTCTCTAAAAAATAATTAGAGAGATAGAGAGAGAGAGAGGGAGAGAGAACTCAAACGGAACCGAAGCATCGAGAGGATATGGATATAGGCCAGGAAACTCTTTACATGTCCGACGGGACCAGTTTCTTTCATGCGGATGGTATTGAACGGGAAACATTCAATTTTTTATGTTCTAAAGGAAGAGAATGCCAGAAAATACAATTACAATTTTTGATTGATCTGCAATAACAATTTAAGATCTGGAGCAAAAAAGACGAACCAAACGTGACACAAGTACTATTCGCGTTACTCCCTAATAAGAGAATGGAACCCGTTCAGATATTTTAAGCAATCCTGAAAAAGGTAACAGATTGAAATTCTGCAAAATTTAATGTCGACTTTGAATCAGTCGCTGTTTCAGCGATAAAAGAAATATTTCCAGATGTAAAATAGTACAGCTGTTTTCCCATTTAACACAGAGCCTGTGGTGAAAAGTCAAGGAGGTTGGGCTCACAGAAATTTTGAGAACCAATGAAGAAATCAGACTGAAGACAGACAGACAGACAGACAGACAGATCGACTTTCAGTATTTCATCACAGATGATATTAGCGACTAGGAGTATATTATGTATTACGTGTGTTCCCATTTATTTTTGTAGAAATTATTATTCATATTGTTGCGACGGTCTACTTATCGTCGTATGGCACAGTGGAAAACAAAATACAAGACACCAATTAAGTCACTTATCACCAGCTTTAATTTTCACAGTTAAACAGTTCGTAATTAACAACACAGTCTCATACAACAAATCAAATAAAAATTGTTCACACGCAATAAAATGTCAACTAATATAAAACACAATTGTATTACAATTATACTGCCCGATTATAAAACACAACACTTCACTAATAACCATTTGAATGCAGACAGTAATATCGCCCGATAATAACTTGAACCGACTGTAATATATCGCAACTATAACTGAACTAGGCCGCTGCCGCCTTGTATTTCAGTACATGTACACCCCCGTTCACAGACCAGAACATTCCATACTGCGCGTTAGCGCCAGTGTGTATAACGTAATTAATTGCGGCCTTGACACAGTTCGCGCGGCTTCTACACAGTCTAGCTAATGCGTCAAGAATTACGTACGCCACACGCATTACATTCCGGATCCCTCTGGAATATTCGATAAACACGTAGATTGTTCTGTGATGTCGTAACAATATTGTAAGTTCGCGAAGAAGAAAGTGGGGTCGACTGAATCATAACTTTAGAAAATCTGGCGGACATCTTGCTAAAAGCCACTGAATTGAACCCGCAAGGTTCTTACAAGTAGAGGGTGATCGCAGATTACGCGAAGGACAGTCTTCGTGGATCCAAAGGCACTGACAAAATCCTAACAAACTGCTGACCTCCGGGAGAGGTCAGTCGGAGACGACTTGTAAACTTCCTCTAACCTTCTCAGTCTTTACAGAATTTTCACCGAACAAACTACATACATTACTATTAATGTGGCTGTTTAATCTAATTACAGCGTATGTACACTGATATAAGATCTACGACTAAAAAACTAGTTATTACTTTGTTAGACATTTACTACTGAACCTACGTTCAGAACAGCACGACCCAACACAACACAGTTTTTTGAACGATTATGTAAGATGCTATAAAACTTAGTTTTTTTTTAGTGTATTTTAAAATTTATATTTTACAAAGTGTCTAAAACATTCTTGATCTAACCTAAATATAAATTAATACACAACATTTAAAATAATGTTCTCACTAAACAGAAATAATGTACATCATATCATAATGTTTCTATATTAGTTTATAAACTTTGAAATTCATTATCTCAAAATGCCATTTTGTTAGTTCGGCACTTATTGCATGCAGCTTGTTAATTATTATTTGACAATTAATTTATATAGTTTTTCATTGTAGCAATAATTTTGTGATTGGTGTGTATCACTTTTAACCCATGGACGGTTTGTTCCTGTTAATTTTTATTGTTAAGTATTATTTTGTCATCTTTAAACCGCTGTGGTATAACATTTTTTGTTCAAATTTAAAGTAGTTGCTAGTATGTAAGTGAGTAAATATGTATTATGTGGAGGTTGTAAAAATTGTAAAGATTTTGGGAACCGCTGTAAAATGCGACTGTTTGCAGGTATTCAAATATGTACTACGTCGGCACGAAGAGATGACGAGGCAGAGGGGTAATACTCGCATGAAGTCAGCAGCTTCTTCCTTCCACTGTCTGGTCAACTCGTTATCTGCTGATAATACTAGGTTTGACGGCGTAAAATGGGAACTCGCAACGGGTAACATTTGAAATTCCTACATGTTTTAGGTTTTTAGAAACTCCCTCTTAGCATACGTAGGCCATTTGGTGAATCGTAGCAGTAACAATTAGGGAAAGAAGAATTACGTGTATATTTTAAAAATTAAATCTTTATAACTAGTGTGCTCACTAAGCTACAGACCTTGCTCACTTCAACGAAGTACATTTACTATAGCACAAATTTTGATATTGATAACTTTTCAATTATGGGAAAAATTACAAAAATCCCGATTACTCTACTATTTTATTAGTAATATAACAGTTGTAGAGCGCACAATCATACAGTACACACCAAAAATTTGAGCAGTCGGTTTTGGTTACAATTCCTTTTAGTCTGACACCCTGCTGGATTTTTAAATTTTTTCGAATTTTTGATGTCTTTTTTGGGCACTGAACCTACGTATATTTGAAATTTCCAAAACTTAATACTACACTCAGATGACGTTAAATATTCACTTTAGTTTGATACCACACATGAATTTTTGCGATTTTGTCAATTTCTCACACGATTTTTGAGACTTGACGTCCAAAAGTTTAAAAATTTTTAAAAATGAACACTATACTTAGATTGCGGTTAAACTTTCCTTGAGAGATAAAAAAGACATACTAATGCAAAACGGTCGAGTTAAAACTTAGAACTCGCTTTGCTCGTTTAATTATAGCGTTGCGAAGGAGAATAAATCTCTCAAGAGACGAAACAAAACGTTACAGAAGAAAAAAATAAACATAAAAGTCAGTGAAGGTGGGGGGAGTAAATTAAATGTTACTTGCACCAGGCAGGTCACGAAGAACGCAAATGGGAAGAATTTATATGAAGACATATGTAAATTATTGAGTCATAAATATAGGCCTACATAAATATAGACAAGTGGGTATGGCACCTGGCTAGTAATCTAGAGGTCCCGGGTTCGATTCCCGGGCCTGCACCATAAAATCAAGGTGTGTTTTTCAGCCCCCAGGTCGACTCAGCCTGTTGAAAATGAGTACCTGGGATGACATCCTGGGGATAATACTGGGAGGCTGAAGCGTAGTGCTGGCCACACTGCCTTCCTTGTATGCTGTACGGCTCACATAAGGCAGCCTACCCTGCCTTCTCCTAAGCTACTTCGGTGGTATACATGGGAGCCATTATTATTTATTTAGGCCTACTATGTAAAGGAAAGATAATGGAAAATGAGTAAACGATATTGACGATTTGTGTGACTAGAGAGAAGAAGAAACATTGGTAAGAATGCCCACACCAAAAAACACACAATATCCACACACACACACTTGTGGTTGCGGAATGTGTTTGTCATGATAAAAACTCCTTTGGATTACTTCGGAGTGTCACGATACAAACATTGGGGTACAGTAAGGTAAATAATTACTGCATGCGTCTTCAGACCTTCACATAGGAGTATCTACGAGTCGGTTCTGTATACTCCGATCACACACACATAACACACACACACACACACACACACACACACACACACACACACACACACACACACACACACACACACACACACACACACACACACACACACACACACACACACACACACACACACACACACACACACATTACTTTCTCTGTAAAACTTGTATTTAGATTGTATCTACAAAACTAAAGAGAAAGCTAACTTTATTGTGACTTTAACGCGCGTAAGAACAAGAGTTGTTCACCCACCGATGTGCTGGTAGATAATTTATTATAAATCAGCGGCGGATATTAGTAAAGCATTGGGAGAAATTTAACTAAACTCATTGTAATAAAAATAATAATAATAATAATAATAATGGCTCCCATGTGTACCACTGAAGTAGCTTAGGAGTAGGCAGGGTAGGCTGCCTTATGCGAGCCGTATGGCATACAAGGAAGGCAGTGTGGCCAGCACTACGCTTCAGCCGCCCATTATTATCCCCAGGATGTTATCCCAGGTATTTATTCTCAACAGACTGAGTCGACCTGGGGGCTAAAAAACGCACCTTGATTTTATGGTGCGGGCCCGGGGAATCGAACCCGTGACCTCTAGATTAGTAGCCAGGTGTTACTAAATTAAAATCCTCGGTTATTAGAAAAATACTATTTCAAAGTACTACGTAATGGGTTTGGAAACGTTCAATTTTAGAATGTAACGTCTTGGACCCGAGGTTGAATTGGAAAAAACATATAGGCCTACAGGTGAAGAGGAAACTACATGGGGTGTAAATTAAACGCTGTCCTGCCTGATTGGCCATAATTTCACATTAACTCTTAATAAGAAATTTCTCGTTCATAAATATGTTTTGAAGTCGGTATGGACATACGAGTTGCAGGTCTGGGGAACCGCCTCTCATTCGAACATAGACATCATACAGAGGTTTCAGTCAAAAGTCCTACGATTGATCACCTAGGCGCCGCGGTACATCAGGAACGAGAACATCCAACGAGACTTGAGCGTACCTACAATCTGGCAGGAAATATAATCGTGTGCCCCACGATACAACACTAGGCTGAGACTACATGAAACCCACTTACAGAAGAGCTTGCGACACCGCTACGAGGGCGGAGACTGAAACGCCGAGTTCCATCTGATCTGATGTGGAGTGTTGGCGCCTTAGCAGGATGCAAAATAGAGATGTATCACTGGACACTCTCCTGACAAGGCAGTGTTTATGTCATGTATTTTGTTGAATATTATATGTTGTATAGATTGCAATAAATTATTCAAAAAAAAGAGAGAGTAACAAATGATTACGTTTGTGGTGGAGTGAAAGTTCTTATACAAAGCAGGGTATCAGCGGTAAAAACGAGTGACTCTTTTGCGATCGACGTAATAATTTTTGAAAATTAATCCTCACTTTTAAACAAATTGTGAGTGTATCGTTGTGACGAACATAAACTGGACGGTTGATCGAATGGAGGGTTGAAGCGTTACTTTGTACCATACTTTGCAGCCAAATTTGGTGTTGTTGGCTCTTTAGATTGTCACTGGTTTTTTATTCTGGTTCATATTTTTCCCATACCTTTGTACATCTGGTGTGGTGTCTAGCTTACGCACTCGTAGGCATGAAATATGAAGAGGTATCCAAACGAAATAGAAGAAACAAAATGCTTGAAAAATGTCTCAAGTGAGGAAATATAGATTATCCTGGTAATCGTTTTAAATAATAATATTAATTAATTAATGTGTTAGAAAAAAATAACTGTACCAGTCTAATACAAGTAAGTACAATAATACAGTATAACGAGGTCTGTAAATTAAGTAATGAGACTAAACATGTAGCAGTCAATATGGCAACAATGTAAGGTTTCCATAACACAGATGGTTAGATAAACAGATGATTGATATTGAGTATTAATATTTACTGTCTATTATTGCTACGTGAAACGTAAACAAGCTTTTCATGAAGTGAATTTTTGTTGTGCGTTATAAAAATGAGTGACATAAATTACGAACAACGTGCAATCACGTTTTGTGTCAAACTCGGGCTCAATGTTACTGAAACTTTAAAAAATTTGACAAAGGAGTATGGAGATGAAGCTTTGTCAAGAGCACAGGTATTCAGATGGTTTAAAGCATTTCCAGATGGCCAGGAATCAATTAAGGATGATCCACGCTCTGGAAGACCGTCAACGTCAAGAACTGACGACATTGTTGATTGAATCGGGGACTTGGTGAGGTCTGACCATCGATTAGCCGTCAGAATCGTCGCAGAACAACTAAATTTTAACCACACTACAGTTTGTAGAATTTTGAAAAACGATATTTAGCGTGAACACCTGGATGCTGTATCATGACAATTCACCTTGTCACACGGCACTCTCGGTTAATGAGTTTTTGGCAAAGAACAATATCCCTGTTTTTTCGTTCAAAATTTAGTCGGTTGATTTGTTCAAAATTTATCGTGAGATATACCCCAAATAGACAGACAAATGCTAAACGGTCGAGTTAAAACTGAGAACTAACTTCGCTCGTTCAATTATAAATCTGTTGTAGAGCGATAGCAGCAGCAGCAGCAGTGGCAGCAGTATCAACAATGAGAAAACAACAACAACAAGGACGAGGACACAACGCAACACTCACAACAACAACATGAACAATAATAATAATAATAATAATAATACGAAAAAGACGATTAATAATAATCTATCATAATCTTATTCGTAGAGCATATGGTCTCGACATAATGTTTTCTGACACGTTCAATTTGGATACGTTTCTTCTTATTATTATTATTTTGTTTTGGTTAAGTCTAGTCTGATATTTACTGAAAACTTCCGGGTTTAAGGCTGTTAGCTTTTCCCAAGCGATCCGACCATCCTTGATGAATAATCCTTGAATATTTTTGGCTTCTGGGACCAAATCCTGTTTGTCTAAACAGTGAAAAATTTATGTTCTTACTGCTGTAATGCCTGCGAAACGGGCTGTAAGTGAGGTTAATATTGCGGTACCGGAAGCAATATACATCGCTTCGTTAGTCTGACACAATGTTTGTTTACACTGATTGCGTCGCGATACGGTTATCGTAATTGACCGGGCAATGTTCATCTGTACAAAGATATGAAAGAGCAGCGCGATAGAGTAGATAATTAACGTAAAACAAAGAACATCTGATACGTAGCCGGTAGTCATTAACGCTTTCTTGCGACCCACGTCGATACGTGATATCGTTTCCTTATGTCTCTGTTCGCCCACTGGACGTGAAATGCTCCGAACTTCCTACACTTCCAATACGGGACACCTATTATTACTTGTGTAATTACTTTTCTATCTTGATAAAGTACACATTTTATAGTTTATAACTATTGCAAATTCGAGTTTTGCACTCGAATAGACACTCTCGAACTTTATGGAACGTGTATTTGCTCGGATCCGCGGACATGTATTGTTTATAACTGACAAACATTAACCTTAGACACGTTATGAATTCTGAAAACTCTACAGCTAGTCTATTTAAAATTGTCGGGAATTTTCAAACGCCGTATCTGCATAACATTTTCGATGTTTTGAGTGTTTTGAGCGCCACGATGTGAAGAATAAGAAGAAGAAGAAGAAGAAGAAGAAGAAGAAGAAGAAGAAGAAGAAGAAGAAGAAGAAGAAGAAGAAGAAGAAGAAGCAGCAGAGTACCAACTGTCAATGTTCCTATTGCTGAATGTAATGCCAAAATACATAACTTGATAATGCGATTGAAGTTTTCTGCCACAAAAAGGAAGACACAGTACAGTTACCTGCAAGGGTCACCAAGGTCCAACTTACTTCCAGTTATTTATTTTTTACGTGGTTTCCACAAAAAGCGAGTATTACTTTAAATGGATATCGGTTTTCATATGTACTTTTAGTTTGCTTGTTACACAAACTACAACGTCACCTTTTGGCGTCACACGCTCAGATGGAAGTTATATTACTGCTAAAAATATTTTTCACAAAAAATATGAATATTTAAACAACTACAATCGTCAACAAGCTACTTTATACCAAACGCAAATATATTTTCACGATTCATATTATCTAACTAAAATTATGTGCGACATTCACTACATATGAATGCCAACTATCGCATACTCGGAATATCGAAAATGTAGTGTAGATACGGATATTGGGAAGTACCCAAATTATCTTCCCCTTTGATACCTCGGTCTTTACCGGTATTCCCAATTTTCCACTGCGTCTCTCGTTGCTGCTAAATAATGTCCTGCTGAAATTTATTGAAAATACGTTTTTTATTTGTTCATCTTATAATTGTTTTCATAAAATAGCTAAGCTCTCTGTACTTGGTCGAACACAAAGTTCAACTACTGCAGACGTCTATTACTAACCGGGAGCCCCACATCTTCTCGTTCCCTTTGCGTAGCTTACGTTTGTTTTGTAATATCTTAAACGATATCTCTTCTCAAATAAATAATATGTACTTGTAACGTTCTTGCCTCACATTACAAGTATTAAACATCTGTGTTTACTGATTAGTCGTCAGAAAATGTGTTTTGAAATAGCTTCGTTAATCCGTCAGTATTTCGTTTTTGTGGCATGTAATTAAGTCACAGGCTGTATATAGTATTAAGTAACGTTAACATTTAATTTAGAGAAACTACGTCATAATAGCTTACATAAATTTTATTTATTTATTTATTTTATATAAGCGTTGAATTTCTGTCAGATTTAAGTACGTTGAATTTCTGTAAGTCATTTTGTTGTTAAATAAACAAAACGGAGGAAATAGGCCAGTAGCAGTGCCGGCTGGTGTTATGGTTGCAGCGTTGCACAACCACCAATATAGAATAACTAAACTACAAAATAATATACGAAAACATTAAGCAGCTAAAAGTGTCATAAATTTCAACGGAAAGCGTATCAAATGTTCGCGTACAATTCAAATGTGACGCGCAGGTTGGTGGTTGTAGACGCCTTGTAACTTCAACAGTAAATGGCAAAGCTTACTACACAAACATATGGGACGACGTGCGCTACTCTTCACAATTGCCCTATGTTCCCAATGTAAGCTTGGTGGTTGCAAAGTTTCTGCAACGCTCCACTATATAGTAACGCTGTAGCCAACTTTGTGTATGAAATCAGCACAGCCTTCGTGATTTATACGTTGTTAGGTTTAGAGTTTACGTTGATTCAAGGTAAACGTTATCCGTTGTTTGAGGTTATAAAATTATAGTAATAATTTACTATTATCAAACTGTGATTGTGATAGTTCAATGTCTCTTAAACCCCCTCCCATCCACTCAACCAACTACTGCAACCACCAAGCCGCCACTGGCCAGTGGTAATACTTGTGAGGCAATATGTAGGACTACGTTCGTTGTAATCAAAACTCCGCGCGGACAGTGCATTTCAAATTTTTATACAGGTTTAAACTACATAACAACTGACAACAACTGTGTCACGTGTCAGTGTGTTTAATGTTCCCCAACGAACTTTCTTCTTTTGCGGAATCAGAGTATGCATTGTTTAACACATAACTATTAACAATAGTTAACTGTATCGGTAGTGCCAACACAGACAATTAACAGTCAATTTGCATCTTTTAGTGTATACTATTATCTCTCTTCAGGTTTATTGTTAATAGACTTTTCTTCACTTTCGTTTTACGTTTGACCAATTTTTCCTATTTATTTCATAAGTAATCGTTATTCAACTTACTTACCTTTAAGGGGACAAGGTAAGCCAAAAATCGAAATTTGGGCTAATTTTTTTTTATCATATTTTAATTCAGATTTTCCAATAATGATGTATTTATCACTTTTGTCTTCTGTTGAAAAATAATTTTTGATTACTTTTTTAAAGGTATGTTTTCATTTCCGCCTTACTCTAATGAACAGTATGGTTAGGTATGGATTTTGAATTGCCATATATTGTACATTTTTATATGGTACATGGATTGAAATTTCATGCAGCTGGTCACGTCAGGCTGTGCGACGCCATTCTATGTTGTCTTGTAATTGCCACGGTATTTCTCATGGATAAAAATAGGTTAGAGTTTCCCTGCTGTATTCCGCAACGAAGAAGTTATTTTGAAAACTGTACTGAGCGCCAAACTTAGGCTACTTGTCTGGGTTCAAAAGGCCGGCTGTGTAAGTTTGTAGTTGTCTTAAGTATTTCAATAGTCCTCAGCACGCACATCAATAAGACAATCTGTGACGTATCTATAGGAACCTCTTATGTCGTCATTATTCTTGGCTGCTCATACACATTTCCACGGTACCGCTTAACCCAGTTACTCCTTGCTTTTGTCACAAATGCTGACATAGAATGGTTTTTAAAGCAGTATGAATCCGACCTTCCATACGACATCATGTGAAGAACGAATGTTCGCAGAGTGAGTGTGTTTGGAGTTGCTGGAGAATGCCGTTACCGCTAAGCTGCTCGATCTGTAGGAACTCGTTCTTGCCTCTGCCTTTATTCAGAGAAACAAGAGAAGATTACATCAAATTGATACGCTACAAATTGAACTGGGTCTTTTAGAACAGATGTCCGTTTAAATTAGTGTCAGTTTTGTTTATTTTTAACGTTTGAATGCTTGGTTTTTGATGCGTAAGAAAAAATTAAACATTTAAAACAGAAAACTTGATTGGTAAACTGAAAATTGAGAAAAACCTTTTTCGAAACGGTCGTACAAAAATAGAATTGACAATCGGTTTAAAAAAAAAGCAATTGCCTATTTTATTTTCTATATAATTATTGTGATTAGTTTTTAGTTTTGTAATTTATATTTGTATAATTAAATGATACAATTCATTACTATACCATTAATGCTTCCTATTTAAAAAAAAATGATATTTTATAATAAATAATGTAGAATACCTACTATATAGATATAATTTTTTTATTGTTAATAAAATTACACTGATCGAATGATTGCTCGGAACTTGGTAGAACATTCTGATAATATTTAAATTTACCAAATAAATACTGCTGTTTATTACTGCTGTCAGTTAATTTTATAAAATTACACTGATCGAATGATCGCTCGGAACTTGGTAAAACATTCTGATAATATTTAAATTTACCAAATAAATACTGCTGTTGATTACTACTGTTAGTTAATTTTATAAAATTACACTGATCGAATGATCGCTCGGAACTTGGTAGAACATTCTGATAATATTTAAATTTACCAAATAAATACTGCTGTTGATTACTGCTGTCAGTTAATTTTATAAAATTACACTGACCGAATGATCGCTCGGAACTTGGTAGAACATTCTGATAATATTTAAATTTACCAAATAAATACTGCTGTTGATTACTGCTGTCAGTTAATTTTATAAAATTACACTGACCGAATGATCGCTCGGAACTTGGTAGAACATTCTGATAATATTTAAATTTACCAAATAAATACTGCTGTTGATTACTGCTGTCAGTTAATTTTATAAAATTACACTGACCGAATGATCGCTCGGAACTTGGTAGAACATTCTGATAATATTTAAATTTACCAAATAAATACTGCTGTTGATTACTCCTGTCAGTTAATTTTATAAAATTACACTGATCGAACGATCGCTCGGAACTTGGTAGAACATTCTGATAATATTTAAATTTACCAAATAAATACTGCTGTTGATTACTCCTGTCAGTTAATTTTATAAAATTACACTGATCGAACGATCGCTCGGAACTTGGTAGAACATTCTGATAATATTAAAATCTACCAAATAAATACTTGCTTCAGTTCAAATCTAACTTCTAAAGCTGCTATAATTGTTGAAGAAACAATTGTATTGAAAAATAAAAAGCGTCTGTAGATCCAAACCAAGTGTTGTTTATTAAATTTAAATATTATTATATGTATCGGATTTTTGTTGCTAAATGTAAGGGGTTGTACTAGTTTTTGAAGTTGTTTGCTCTGTTAGTTCATTTTAGCATGTTGCAACCCTATTTACAGCAAAAAATAAACAAAAACATTATGTTTTGACTCTGCACTGCATGAGTCGTATGATGAGCAACAGTGCGTGCACTTGTTCACAATGTCAAGGGAGAAAGTTTCTTACATAACAGTCATATGGTGACCATAAGCAAGAGAGAGTAACAGTAAGGAGGCGTCTTTGTCAAACTGTACCGTTTTCATTACTACGAAAAACGGGGATGGAATCTCTTAAGAAGTTTAACTCGTTGAAAACATTAATAAGTTTTATTTGAAGTACCGTAGTTGTTATTTGTTCAAGTGTTGATTTTCTTGTATTGGTTTCAGTTATTTGTCTCGCTATTGACTTCAGAAAATATTGACTAGCTACGACACAATTTCTAAAACACTATATACTGGAAAGGAGCTACTCCGGGGGGGGGGGGTGAGACTATCTTGAAGTTTGGGTTCTCCATTTTCGTCAGGATAAATTAAAATTCAAGATTCTTCCCATATAATTTTATAAATTCTTTGTTTAAAAGTTTTTGAGTAAATTAACACGAACTATAAGGGTTGAAAAAATTTGGAAAAGCTCTGGTTCCAAATATTCTATCTCGATTAATTGTTATTCAAATTAAAGGTAATAAATCTTTACCACTAAAAATCACTTTAATCCTAAATTTGTGTTCTTAGTAAATCTTTGAAAATGAGTCTTTCTGAAGATATTTTCAAAAATCGGGTTTTATTACCTCTTTCTACTTCAATTTAAGAACGTTTTCCTAATAACGTTTTCAGCAGTGTATAGTTTGTGTTAAATAGATTTCTAAATTAATAAGATCGATTTCTTGCCCAGTGGGGCTGTCCGGAACGTTGACTTTAAGAAGAAGAACACGGCACAGTTGGAAGAGGGTAAAGCCAAAGAAATTAATACGGAACAACCTGGAGATTGAATCTGAATCTGAAGAAAAAGTCGATTAAATGCGTATCGAATGCGGAGGGTGGCATACCGAACTGAGCTTTGGGAAGTGTCCACGTCATCTTGCTTCAATACGGTACCGAACTGAAATCCTCTTAATGAACAGCGAAATACCGACATTCTATGAATGTTCGTCATTTGTGCATAACAGAAACAGCAGCACAGAGTCATCATCATCATCCTCAAGGTTTAAACCATGAACGGTTTGTTCCGGTCTCAAATAGGCAAATATTATAGCTGGTCACTCCAGCGCTTCCTCGGACGTCCCACACCTCTCCGTCCCCTCGGCTTATAGTTCCATAGTTGTTTGGGGATGCGGCAGTCATCCATTCGGCAAAGATGTTCCCACCAATTCAGCCGATACTGGGCGATCCTGTCGAGTATACTCGTAATATTCAGTTTCTACCGTACATTTGTGTTTCTTCTATGATCATGGAGAGTATATACCCTACCACGTGCCTGAGAACTCTAATTTCAGCCGCTTAGATGCGACTGGTCTAAAGTCCTATTGTTAAAGTCCAATTCTCAGACCCATAAAGAAGTGTGGGAAGAGCCATCACCTTGTAGAATTTTAGGCGTGTTCCTTTACTTGCTGACTTAAGGGTTCGCCTGATGGTCCCGCACATAAGGTTGAACTTATGCAATTTAGGCACCACGTCGTTGCTTGCATTATAAGACACACTGTAGCCCAGGTATTGAAATCTGCTAACTTGTCCCTGGACAGTACCATCTATAACAATTTTTGCCCGTACGGGATCAGTTACACAAAAAGTCATCACCGTGGTTTTAATTGTGGATATCTGCAACCCAGAGTCTTTGCAGATTCCATTTAACAAATGTATACCCATCTGCAATCTGTTTTCAGAGTCTGAGGACAGAGTGTATTACAAATTATTCATTCCCCCGACAGACACTTTCGCCATACAAAGGAAACTGTTACTACACTCGCAGACAGTCCAGCAATCATCGCACCTGCACACACACACACACACACACACACACACACACACACACACACACACACACACACACACACACACACACACACACACACACACACACACACACACACACACACACACACACACACACACACACACACACACACACACACACACACACACACACACACACACACACACACACACACACACACACACACACACTCCGCGTGTGCGCGGAGTTTGCATTCCGAACAGGCGCTTGTAAGTATTCTGTGGATATCCACGGATTAACATAATTCTTTGTCAAGTCCGTTGTGTAACAGAGTAACTAGGGTACAGAACATAATAGCCGGACGGAACGTCATGCCGTTTAACGGAGAGTAGTGACGCGTGTGTTTAAAGCAGTAGCTTGCTGCTGCAGTAATTTGTTACACAATACGATTTTGAGAAACCCTGCTTCGTTCTTCCTTAACATCTAAAATCTTGTGGTGAGAAATATTCACAAAGTAAAAAAAAAATACCTTTTTCTTATTCATCACCAGATGTGGTTTGATTTTGTGTGCGACGAAAATGTTTATGATTAAATTAAATACCGGCGCAGTCAGGAATTCCTTCTGAGGCAGGATTTACATTTTTGTGTATAAAAATACAAGAATTGTAATAAAAAGAACTCTTTATTATAGTTCATGACAAACATCAAGACAGTATCCAAGTAAATGAAAACTCGATATGGGCAAATCTATGGAACTGACAAATTCAAGTATCTCGCAGAAGTTATTGAACAAAATTTCTCAGAGAAAGAAGCCTTTACAACATGCGTTAATAAGACGAAAGTTGCTTACCATTTAACCAAGGACACATATAACAAGAAATCAATATCCATTAATACCAAACTTAGGCATTACTCAACAGAAATGCGCCCGGAAGCACTTTATGCCGCTGATTGTCTGACTCTTAACAAGAAAATGATGATGGAAGAACTGGAAGTCACGGAAAGGAAAATATTGGGACCAATAAAAGATGGAGAACAGTACAGAAGACGCCACAATAAAGAGCTGTACACACATCTTGAGGAAATCACAGACGTAAATAGAAGAGAAGACTTACTTTCTACGGACATATTCAAAGAATTACTCCTGACAGACTAACAGGGAAAGTTTTTAACTATTTCAGAAAACTCAAAATGCCCAATACGTGGTTCAAAGAAACAGAAAAAGGCATAAAAGAACTCCATATTACTCAAGAAGGCATTGAAGGACGCTTACCACTCAAAAAGAAATTTACAAATTCTCAAGGTTTTCAGGAAAACCCCAAGAAGAGGACAGGTGCCATATGGACAGACGAAAGGAAGGAGAGGCATCGATTAAGCGTGAAGGAGATATTGGAGAGGAGGAAGAGAGAGGCGAAGAAGTTTTAGAATTTCAAAATGTTTTCACCCTAGGCTATAAAAAAGAGATAAAAAATTTGAAAACATTGTAAAAATCCAGCAGGGTGTCAGACTAAAAGGAATTGTAACCCAAATCCCAATGTCATTGAAGAACGGTAACAGTAGCTGCTGGGTTGTGTTAACTCTTTTAAACATAACATACTTTATTACTGTGGTTAAGATTTTACTCAAAATAGTGACTCTCTTTGTTATATTATTCAATCAGTTTTCAGCTCTGACACCTGCTTTATACTGCTTCGGAAAACCGATAAGGATCGTTTGCGTTGATTCCAATTTAGTCCCTTTTCTTGAGCCGTAGTGACGCCCTGTATGTAGGCAGCCACCTAATACCATCGTTTCTCGCTACTGAGAATTACCTCGATAATGTTATCAGCTTTGCACTGGGTAGTGGGGCGTCTTTGCACCCATGCCTTAATTGCAGCTTCTGGAACGTGCCCGATGACTGCCAGATGAAAACAGCGCTGGACTTTCATCGAAAGGAGGGTACCTAAAAACTGTGAAGAGACATGTCAACACGGTTATCCGCGAGATGACGCCGGAATTTTGAACAGATTACTTGCTTTAATAGCACTGCCCCTGGTGGCGATGCGGACGGCAGGTGCCGGCCGCCTCGGACACAGTAGGCAGACGCCTTGAGGCGTCGGCCGTTCTCCGCGAGGCAGATAACCTTCGTGCCGGTGGCAAATGGTAACAGGGGCAAGCAGTGTGCTAGAGATATGCTTGCGGAAAGGTTTCCCCGAGAAGCGAAGGTGAAACAGAAAGGAAAGGATGATGCTCGGGGCTATTTAGAATAGCGTGACGAGGCTGATTTACGGAGGTCATCAAGAATCGGCCGAGGTGCAGACGTACTAATGGTTCTGAGATAAGAAGGAAGAGGTCGCTGCGGAAGCAAAGAGAGTTTCTGCGAGCGACCGGGCAAATGCAGCAAGAGAACGAACTCGAAGTCTTCCACGAATAACAATAATAATACGGCTACCACTAATAATAATTATAAATACTAGTGAAAATAAAATTTAAAAATTTAATAACTCGAATAGTAATGATAATGATAACAACAACAACGACAATAATAATAATGATAATAGTAATAATAATAATAATGATAATAGTAATAATAATAATAATAGTGATATTTTTTTTAAGAGGGACAAATACTTTATGCATCTTCAGAAGAAACCATATGTCCTCTGGTGTGCGGGACTCTCACCCATTAAAAAAACACACACTTTTAATTCAGGCATTGATAACTCACCCCGCAACCACTTAATGTATTACTTCAAGATGGAGCCTACTGCGCTCTTCTCGCGGTCCTTTTAGTTTCTTTGTCCCTTATATGCTACTGCCAGTCGGATGCAAGCTGGCCTTCTTTTTATTTTTGTCCTTACAGAATCGACTGAATAAATGTAGTAACACGTTCTAATTCATCCTTGCCACGAAGCATATTTCTCCGGCGTGAACTCCCCGACCTTCATCTCCAGTTCCCTCCACTCTTCATTCATCCATCTGCTGCTTTCGAAAAAAGTGTGCAAGGCATCTTTATGGAGATAGTCACCGTACTGGCATGCTGGACTTTTCACCGTTCCTTGGCGAGAAAGAAGATCAGTATCACTCCGGCAACGACCAAGACTGCCGGCTCGGAAACCGTGCTGTAGGCCGATGCAACTCGAAGAGCACTTCATCTTTAGACCTAGGTTAGTTTCTTCATGTAAATCTTACAATTCAGGGAGTGGCGCTGATGGTTCAAGCGTACGTTCCGAGCTAGGTGCCTCCCTGGTTGCTTCGGAAACCGAATTGCCGGCTGGATCTGGCTAGTAGACGCAGAAAATCTTGCCACCCAACTGAACTTAAACTCTTGTTTAGATCAGTCCTGGAAGAATACCTCGAGGAACACACTGAGAGGAAGAGCGGAGTGGGCGATGCGTTTGTCATCGAGGGCGCCTTCCACTTCTGGACACTGCTCAAGGCGGCAAGTGTATACACCGCCAAACTGTATGAGGTGTGGCAAACTCTTCGTTTCTGTGAACACCGTGGTGAAAGTGAAAGGAAATTTGTTATCTGTATGGATTCACTGACTTTTCTAACTGGCTTGGACAAGACAGGCACAGTGGATCCGTTATTACAGCAGATAATTGCGCTGTGCCGTACATTAGAAGATCTCGGTATAGGTATTGAAGGTACCGAAGAACCTGACGCTGCAGTGAGAAACGCTGCGGACAGTCCACGAGTCGATGCGATTGCCATACGACCTGATGACGCGAAACTAGCTGCCACAAGTACCATTATTAATGTGTGGCAACAAATGTGGAACACAACCTGTTGCCGTGAAGGAGAGCGTCCGTAAATGGTAAGTAGCAGGTGATCGGAGTCGACGTAAAGAAGTTTGCATCACGAGACTGCGCATTGGGCCCACGGATTTGACGTCTCCGTACCTGCTACAAGGACAAGAACGACTTCTAGCGGAACACTTACAGTGAAACATATCATCGAAGACTGTAGTGCTCTTGCAGAACTGAGGCAGTGAAACAGAGTAAAAGGTGATCTGAAAGAACACCTCGAAATCGAACAGTTAGCGACAGACAGACCTCTGTCCCTCCTAAAAGCAGCAACATTACTGTATAGGCTTTGAAAATGTCATTTTGCGCCATATAGTGTGTATGAGTTTCCGCTGTCGTTGAGACAGCTAAAATGTAGGTGAAAACAAACATCTTAGGTGGTAGACATCTTTGGGCTAAAGGCCTTAGTTGCCGAGCTCCCAAGGCATAATAATAAAAAGAGTAATAAATCAGAAGATAGAATAAGAAAAATTAATTCTGACAAAAGTAAAAATAAAGGTATTAAAAATATAAGTTAGAATTTCAAAATTAGAGAAAATTTAAACTTAAAGAATTAAATATTAGAAGAACTCAACGATTCAAAAAAATAGAACTTAGAACGTTCAGAACTGGAAAAATTATAAGTAATGACTACTTATTAGTTAAAACACAAATTTGGCATGATTCTGACGAGTAGAAATCACTACACGGAAATCGAAATCGTATGAATTGCTAACAAAGTGATAAATGTTTGTGTGTGCTTTCCAGACCTGGTCGGATGCCATCGATGTTCGGATGAGACGACGACGATGTAGTAGGAATATTGAGCGCCGCAAAAGGCGGGGTTGAATCAAAGGAAAGGCGCAGCGGCATCGGCCGGTATTTATGCCAACGTACGGGTTGTAATTTGCCGGTGTCAGTGCCAGCCAAGCCGGCCGACGACGGCGACGTAGAAAGTAAGTGGATGACTCAGTGTGCTCTGCCCTCCTTACACTCACTCTCACTCACTCACTCACTCTCTCCCTCTCCCTCCCCCGCCGATCATACGGTTGTACTGTTTTCTGCGCGCACACACACACACACACACACATTTCGTTCAGTCTGCGTGTAATAACCACTTTAGTTCTTTTTTTACATTCACTTTGCGTAGGCAGCTTCTGACCTACATTATTTGTTTCTTGTTCCTCGTCGTCTGCTTCTCGCGCCTCGTCTCCTTTGACCGTGTGCCTTTAGTATCGCCTTTTCTGTCTTCTCTTTAGTTTTGCCATTATTGTTTCCTTTTTCTTTTTTTGCTTGTTTTACAAATAAAGCCAAAACCTTCTATTTCCTGTTTCTCTGTAGTGAAATTTTGTGCTATTTCCTTTTCATTAATTCTTTCTTCCATATAGGTTCGCTTGGCTACATTTGTAAGTAGAACCAACAGCACGTATAGTCAGTGCTCGTATCTTATTGAACTACAGAGTTTGATGCCCGAGGAAGACGTTATGTCGATATTAGCGTGTCACACACACACACACACACACACACACACACACACATTTATACACTAACTTAAAAGTCTATAGCACGACAATGTCAACCGTATCTTACGGTTGTGAAACTTGGATAATTAAGGAAAAAGATATGTCACATATTCACCTAGCAAAGATGAAGTTTTCGATAAGAGTGAAGTGATGTATACTATAGAGATGCGATTTTCAACTCTCAGATTCATTCGGTCTGTGCAAATGAATACTCGGGGGGCGGGGGGGCATGCTCGAGTAACAATTAAGGCTCAATCCTCCAATGTGCTGGCCACAGTAACTTACTTGTCTGAAGTATGGTTCAAATTGGCTGCCTGCTCTATCTAGTTCTACTAGGAAACTACTTCGGGGTACAAAAAGCAGCTATTCTTAATACTAGTAAGCTGCTTCAAGTGCTGAATTCTCTAAGATTTTTATATAATTTTTGTAAAATTATGAATTTTATTTGTAGCTTGTGGTGCCCTCAAAGGCAAAGATTTACAAAGCAAACACTACAGTGTATTGCAAAAGTTTAATGACACCCATGCAAACCATTATATCACATGTGTCTTCATACTTTTGGACTTAATCTAAATGTTAAACACCCACTTTACAGATCTTGGGAAACAAAACGTTTCAGTGTAAACCAGATCCTTTTATCTTTTTTTTTGTTCTCATTTCATATAACTCTTTCTGTTTATTAAAATAGGGGAAAATAGCCGATTTTCTAAACTAACAAAAAATAAAAGGTGTAATTTTAAATCTTGTTTTGCGCACTTCTCATGTTACAATAAAATAATTGTCATAAAACTGTTAGTAATTTAAGGAATTTTTTTTAAATTTTAAGTAAAATTTTGATCGAAAATCATTTGGCCAAAAAATGTTTTAAAAATTGAACCATTCATCATATTGCATCAGTATCAGGTATGCTATCTGCCAACCTAACATTACTGATGATAGTTGCCATATGAGACATTTTTATTATCACATGAGAAAGTTAGCGGACGATAGCACTTACAAACGACTAGGTTATGTAGTTTTATAGAAAGTAATTTATTTTTTGTTTGAAAAATTGGCTATTTTTTTCTTTTTAATAGACACAAAGAGTTATATAAAATGAGAACAAAAAGAAATATAAATAAAAGGATGGTGTTTGCGCTGAAATATTTCTTTTCCAAGATCTATAAGATGGGTTTCCAGTTTTGTTAGTTTTATTAGCAACCATCTTAACACCAACTTTGTCACTACTTATTGCCAAACTGCTAAATACTTTGTTCTTGACGAGGCCTTTCGGTGTTTCCACCATCTTCAGGTCTTAAACGACTTCCTGATGTTTAAGACCAGGGTCGTTTAAGATCTGAAGATGGTGGATACACCGAAAGGCCTCATCAAGAACGAAGTATTTATCAGTGTGGCAGTGACAAAGTTGGTATAAGACGGGTGTTTAACATTTATATGAAGTACAAAAGTATGCGGTCACGACGTGATGTAGTGGTTTTCAGAGGTGTAGACGTTACCCCTTTCGCAAGGCACTGTACGGTCGAATTTGGGTTAACACCGTTTCCTTTATTCTGATGTTCTCCATGAAGTTTTACAATTTTTTAAGAATATTAATATATTTTGTGGTGTACTAAAATTAAAAAACTTCAAACCTATGTTTAGATTGCGGTTAAAGTTATCTTCAATTTTATACCCCACTTAGAATTTTTCGATTTTTTCGAAAATTGTTATACACTTTTTGCAAACCGGTGCCCAAAAAGTTTGAAATTTTTGCAACTGAACACTATATTCAGCTTGTGGTTAAAATTCTGTTTAATTTGATACCCCATGTGGACATGTTGCAACTTTTTCAAAATTTTGCCCCATCACATTTTTGCCTCCTGTTACCTTATTTGTTTTGGGGGGGAGGGATCAATTTCAAAAACAATAGAGTTCTGTAGGTTAAATGTATGGACACACACGCCAAGTTTTGTGAAAATCGGTTGACGCTTTCAAAAGTTATCGTGCGACATACACCAAATAGACGGATCGATAGACAGACAACTGTGGAATCAGAACTGGGAACTCGCCTCGCTTGATCAATTATTAAATAAGATTTAAAATTAGACAGTGTTAAGAACAGCGGTATTTAGGTATCAGAAAAGAACTAAACTTATATTCTGTAGAGACGGAAGTAAATGCTAGTGCTCTTGCTTTCAACGAATAGAATAGTAGTCTATACATCTAGGAATGAACTGTGCACCTGGAGGAAGACGTAAAACGGAAATAGTGGACTGTCGAAATCATTGACCACTGGGCAAAAACTGGGGAACCGTAATGGATGTAGGCATAGTTTGACGAAAATATGCAAAGAGAGGCTGCAATATGTCCAGTTTTCAAAAAAAAACCCGTCTTCACGCTACTACATGTAGGCTCCATTGTTATATGCGCTCTTAGTTTCCTAAAATATTCATAGCGTCATTATAACGTAACGTCCTCCTCCATCTCGTTGTGGTAATCAGGAAGTGACATCGACAGAGCCAACAAAGGTGTTGCGTGTGCGGGGAGAGAGGCCGGGTAATAACGAACAAAGGTTACACGACCGGTGTGACCATTTCAAGCGACCACACGTCGCTATCGGAATAGTTTAAAAATTCTTATTATTTAATATAAACAATTCGTTAGTTGTCAAACTTTCAGTATTTCCGTGAAGCGCTGTCGTAACCACTCTCCAGAAACATTACGTAAACTCTCGTTACTAGTTTTAATACCTAATAATACTGTTAATATTAACATTAAATTAATGCATTAATACTGTATACAGCCTGTGATTTAATTGCATACCACAAAAACGAAATACTCACGGATTAACGAAGCTATTACAAAACACATTTTCCTGACGACTAATCAGTACGGTAAACGCAGATGTTTAATACTTGTAAAGTGAGGCAAGAACGTTACAAGTACATATTATTTGTTTGAGAAGAGATAGTTGTTTAAGACACTACAACACAAACGTAAGCTACGGAAAGATGTGGGTAGTAACAGATGTCTGCATTAATAGAGCTTTGTGGTCGACCAAGTACAGAGGAGCTTAGTTATTTTATGAAAACAATTATAAGAAGAATATACAAAAAATTATTAAATTGTTAGGACGTGGTCAGTTGGTATTTACTATCGACATCGTCGGCTACTTTTCAATCCCTCTCTCGGGGATCTTCTTCAGGCCGCAAAGCGACAGAGTGTGAAACAAACAAGACCTTAGCCGAACGATACTCGACTACTTTCCTTCTTTTCCGTTCTGGTTTAAAAGGCTGTTCTATAAAACACCAAATTAACGCGAATATTAATTTTTTTCAGTAAACTTATTTGTTCTCATTTACTTTTGTTCAGCGTTTATCATAATGTTAATATTAAAAGGTCTACTGTTTATCGCTTTTATTGAATTGAAAACAACGGGAAATTATTAATTAGATACCATAGTTCCACGATTGAGTTATACAAACTGAATTCGATTGATCAGATATAACATAGAACGAAAAAATAAAGTATAAAGTAAAAACAATCAAGATACGGATTGCTAATGTTTGTAAATCCTTCGCACAGATTTCGGCTTTAAAATTTTTCAAAAACCCAAAATAGAATCTAATAAAACTTCAATAAATTGTAGCTGAGAATATTTTTGACGAGTTCCAAAAAGGACACACTGTACAACTATCAATATATAAGTTCTTATCAATCTTATAAAAACACTTTTTCACAGCACTGAATGGTCGGATGAACTCAGTCTTAGACCACCTGCTGAGTAGTTTATACTGATTTTGTAATTCAGTTAGTAAATAAAACGTATATGATTCAATATAAAACACATGGACCGATAAGTTTCACTTACAAATAAATATAGTAAAAAAGATTGGAAGAAAGCATTTGAAACAATGCATATATACTGTAAATGAATCAGTAAAATATTTGTTGACGTGATGAAAAAAGCATGAGTTAAATTTGAAGAAGTCTGTGGAAATTATAATAAAAATACCATATTAATAAAAGGTAAATTTAGTTAATTTAAAAAAAAGGAAAAAGTATGTGGGCTTGTTGTATATATGTGAAATGACCCTTCAGAAAGTTAAAAAAAAATTAAAGATCCAGATTATTTAACAGTAAATACGAGCTGCAGCTCGTGAAGTTAATGTAAATTATCATTATCATCATCATCTTATTCATGGATTAAACCAAGAATGGTTTGTTCCGGTCTCAAATAGGCAAACATTAGAGCTGGTCACTCCAGCGCTTCCTCGGACGTCCCACACCTCTCCGTCCCCTCGGCTTATAGTTCCAGAGTTGTTTGGGGATGCGGCAGTCATCTATTCGGCAAACACGTTCCCACCAATTCAGCCGATACTGGGCGATCCTGTCTAGTATACTCATAATATTCAGTTCCTACCGTATATCTGTGTTCCTTCTATGATCATGGAGAGTATACCTTGCCACTTGCCTGAGAAATCTCATTCAGGCGCTTGGATGCGACTGGCCTGGCCTTTCGTTAAGGTCTAATTCTCAGACCCATAAAGAAGTGTGGGAAGAGCCATCATCTTGTATAATTTTAGGCGTGTTCCTTTACTTGCTGACTTAAGGGTTCGCGTAATGATCCCGCATATAAGGTTGAAACTTATGCAACTTATTCACAACGTCGTTGCATGCATTATAAGACACACGGTAGCCCAGGCATTCAAATTTGTAAATGTAAATTATAAAATAAAATTTTTTTACTAACATGGTATATTCATAATTTAGCAGAATATGATGTGTATTTATTTATTACAGAATAAGGTTATAGTAAAGAGACTTTTGATAAAACACCTAATAATGAAAAAGACGGCATCACGTGCATCATTGAGTAAAGACGGCGCTAGGAATCTGTCCTACATTAATAAAACAAAATTCGCGCGTCATTACCTGGAATGGAACACACACACACGCGCGCGCGCGCGCGCACGCATGTACGCAAACAATCGGAGAAGTCAAGGAAACGTTTCGCATTTCTCTTTGGCAGGTTACGGCACATCCTGGCATTATATAACGCTCCACATAATGTTGACTCTGATATAGACCTACACAACTCGGACACAAATGTATTTTACATGTTGCTAATTACTTTACTTTGTGAACTTGTGAAGCATGTGCTATTTGTGCTGGTGTACTCGATTCAAATAGCGTAATGAATCACTCATGTCTCCGGTTACAGAACATTTTCCCCGCTCATAAAAAACAGCTCACATCACTGTGATTATCACGAAACCCTGGAAATCAAGAACGCTTCCAGACCCACCTCCCTCTTGCCAGTCGTTTTAGAGGCGGTGGAGCGGCTTCTTCTGACGTTTTGCCGCTGCCGGCTGATTTCGTCCTCAGAACAGTTCGGGTTCCTCTGGGACTCCTTCCAGCTAGTGCGCGTTATCACGCAACCGTCCGACTCTGACAAAAGAGAGACTATATTCGAGAGGTGTGTCTTAAGGCGCGAGCAAGTCTTTTGACGATCTGGCATGAAGGCCTCCTCAATTCGTCCGACTACGGTACACTTTCTGTACTTGCACGTCAGCAACCTAGCTTTCAGAGTGATCTACAGTCCAAGCCGACGCCGTGGGCGTCCCAGTAACTCATGGAGGCACGAACGACCTCCTGTCATAAATGGTCTCTCTCTCTCTCTCTCTTGAGTTTACGTTTTTTATGTCTATTTGGAGCAAAACTCTAACACCTTCTAACCCCACTCAAAATCGATTACAAGACTACCTTCAGCCCCAGTTTTTATGGACACTCTTCTGTGCAAGAAGAGTCGAAATTCATACTCTTTTCTAGGTTCAATAATTAAAGTGCGTGATCCTTTAATTATTATTAAAGGATTATTAATAGTTAATAAACACGATCCTCGAGAAGTCTTGGGGAACAGTTTTACAGCCTCTCCTCCTACCTGCAAGTACTGCCTTACACTAATCATTTTGGAAACGGAAGAACTAGTTCCTTATAACTGAGCCGAAACGTCTGAATATAGATCATTGTTGAGTTCACGTACACGCACACGCACTTTTGCGTTTACAATGCACAAACTTACACCTCTCTGTCCGTACGTCTCTCTCTCTCTCTCTCTCTCTCTCGACGAACTGATGAGATATTTATACAGTTTTATGTCCCAGCGATTTCCGAGCTCATTGTTACAGCGTCAGTTCCAGACTGTGTGCGGACCGCAGGTCACTGATACTATTTACAAAGGCTCGTAGACTACCTGCTTTGCTGAGAGTTTACGGAAGCGAGCAGTGCCCGCCACTTGACTTGACAGCACAAAACAGTTCTATGAATTACAACAGTCTTGCACTGCCATGTAGCGGCTAATCGCGTTGTCTATCCTTACTCAGAACTAGGAACCAGAAGCTGATAAGCATCAGTAACCTACTAACTGTACTCAGCAACGCAACACAAACCTATATTGCAATGTGGTGCAGTTCTTACCAACAATGCTTAAAACGCTGTAGCCTATTTGTTGTAGCGCAAACGGCAGTGTAGCTTTCGTAGACAGAATACATTAAAATCACTTTCGATTTAAATCCAGTTAGCTTTGTGAACATGATGATGATTTAGCCATAATTATCGCAAACAAAACAACTTTGAAAACGTTACTAGAGGAATTCGATAATGAAACTTGAAGGAGAGGTTCAAGCATCAACGAAAATAACGTTAAGTACACGGGATTCGGTAGAGCAAACATTTACAATCGAAAAATATTTAAGTTAATAAAGTTGTGTTAGTGGTTTTATCACAAACTGAAATTTTCATCTAAACAGCGTAAAATTTTCAGCGTAAACATTTTTCATTTAAACACTGTAAAATTTATCTCGTGACCGATATCGTTAAAAAAAGAAAATGTTAACTGCCTATGTTAAGTTCCGGAACCCGAGGAAAATTAGAGTTGCACGTCTCAAACCCAAGGGTACTGACCATTGACCTTCGTCACGCGTCTGGTCAGGGTTCACAACAACAGACCTCCAGCTGGACGGAGAGCCGGGGATGGTATAAGCAGAGGCTTGGAACATCTCCGTTAGCGTTAGAGTTTCTGCCTACGACAAGTAACCGGACATGTCAAGGGCCACATCCTTGTTGGCCTTGATGTTGCCATGTATGCAATAAACAGAAATAATACTAAGATCGTGTGTCATCAACATGTACGATCATGAATAATGTATAAAATACTTCAATAAGACCTGTGTGTAACGTATGGAGGTAAGGCGTAGGTTATGAGGATCAGTGGTGAAAATTTTCTTCGGCCATCCACAGATCCACACATTAAAAAATGAAAGACGATAAAAAATAGACGGAAAGATTGTGATAAAGAAGTTATAGGAATGGAAATAAGAATCTAGAAAAGAACGGGTGATTAACAAAGAAGCAAAAATCTACTAAGTGTTGTAAATGCTATTGGAACAAGAGGTGGAAGAAGAAGACTGTGTATGTAGTCTCTTACACTTTCAATATGTTAACTAGAGTTAACAATGGATCGTATTATTTTTGAACAGTTTTGCAATCCGAATCTCTCGCGAGCACGAGGCCTATCCACCATTAAACACGTCCATTTATAGACCAAGCTGACTGCGTACGCGCTGTGTATTTACTGAAAGGACAAAAATTATGTAGGTAACTGTACGCGGCCGAAAACAATGCGTTGACGAAGCGCAGCGAGTTGCAGTGAAGATCAAGGACGACGGCTGGCGTGTGTTACACATTTGTCGACCTTGAACTGCTGGGCCACGTGGATGCCGGTCACTAGACACCGGCACGTAGGCGTGCGACCACATCCTCTATTTGGGCTTTTTCGAGCACGTAATTTTTATCGGAACGTGTTGACTTTTGTATTTTGTGAAAACATCATCAACGTTGAACGTCGCTATCAACGCTATCATGGGGGTAACTTGGGGCCTAACTTTGGGGGGGGGGGCAGGGTAAAGCTTCATAAATTCAAGTGTGTAGTGAGATCATCTATATAATAAAATTAATAAAATATATACAAAATTAGAAAGTTTAGTAATAATTCTTAGTTTGTAAACGAGGGACAATTTCATTTTTTAATGATGAACAAACCTTTCTTCGTAAGTTGTACTTCCAGTTACGTTTACCTATACACATAAACAATTTCAGTTCTTCCAATTCTTATCCAGTTTTCGTAAACGCATCCTCTCTCTTAGGCACACTATCACAAAATGCTCGGCAGTAGTAGCAGTAAGCCGAATCAGTCACAACACAAAGAAATTTTTAAATTGCCAGTCAGGCAATTTTCACAGAAATTAAGCAGTGTTACTCCTTTGCGTTTCTTATCTCTCATTTCTCAGAACTTAGGAACACAAAAAGGAAAACAATCACAACTATAACGAATTAAGAAAGAGGCAAGCGATGTGTACTTTAACGGTCTACGTACAAGTCTTTGTTTGTGTAAAAGGCACGCATTGTATTCCAGTCAATTAGGTCTCTAGCGTTTGTTTTTTTGTTCGAACAGAAATTGCTTACTGTGCTCGCAAGCATAGAAACTGTCTCCTGTTAGACTATTTGTTAGTTTTTATTTATAACAACTGGAAACAAATATTTATAATGCTCGAAACATTGGGGGGGGGAGTGCCCCCTTGCCCCTCCCAAGTTACGTCTATGCTATCAATGATGACATTAACACTGACGAAGTCACATATTCATTAAAAAAAAAGACACTACTAGTAGTCACTGTTACTTTCTTGAACGTCGTTACGACTGTGAATATACCCGCAGCCGGCATTACGAACAATCTCATACACATTTATCGGACTGTTAGGCCGTGGTCCGTCATAATTAAAATTACAGCGAAGTTAGTCCAATAAAACATGAATTACTGTGAATCTTGTTACGCCTGTTATGGACAGTGCTGTTACAAGGATTGCTCAATAGAAACACGTTTAGAGGCTGTAAAGTATTTTTTATTCAACGATTTTAAAAGAAGTCTCCATTAGTATGAGTCCCACTGTTGCACTAATCTGTAGATTCCCTGCTGGTAAAATTTTCTTGCGGCTGTTTGCGGAACCATTCGCCAACAGCAAACTCTACCTCAGCGTCCGATTTGAACCGCCGTCCTTTTAGTGATTTCTTTAATGGGCCAAAGACACGATAATCGCACGGCGACAAGTCGGGACTGTAAGATAGATATTCTAAGACTTGCCACTTCATACGACCAAGCAGATCTTGAATCGTCTGGGCTACATGGGGTCGAGCATTATCTTGCAGTAGAATGACACTATTTGTGAGCTTCCCGGGACGTTTATTCTTGATGCTGGCCCGTAAGCGTTTTAAGCTCTCTGCATATCGCTCAGCGTTCATGTTGACATCAGGTTATCAGGTTCTTTAAAATCTAAGAGGAGCACACCTCAAATCTTTATTTGAATATTTGACAGGGACGGGTCAAATAACTTTAAATAGTTATTTGAGAATATCTATAGTCACCGTATACAGCTTTCATTCTTATATAAACTTCCATTGGCTGACGCCCCTCAGCGCCCAAAATCTGAATAACGGTACGGAGATTATCTTTGGGCGGATTTTATATCATAGATGCCATTTTTTAACCCAGTCACAACGCTTAGAAAAGACCAAACTTCAAATATTTTTGACAGACGCGTCACTAGTACTTAAAGAGACAATATAAACAAATGAATTCCGTTACCATGGCGACGAAGTCACGGCTGCGCAGATCAAAAGTGTTTCTATTGAAAAATCCTCGTACTATGGACCAACTTTGCAGTAACAACCTTAACTTTAATAATGACGGCCTAATAGACCAGCAACTGTTTACCAGTCAATACCGGCCGTGAAAGCTAGCAAGAATATTTACAAATGCACTGCAAAACTAAACAGCGCGAACTTTACCATTAGTCCACAAGTGTACAAAGTCCAAATTGACTTGTAGAGAATTAAGTACACGTCTCTCTTCTAGGTTAGCAGCCCATAGGCTGGTTGCCAGTAGCTCGCCATTCTTCACGCTTCTCTGGTTTTCTTTTCAACTCACATACTAATCCATTGTGTCGTAGTATATGCCCTACAAGTTAGCTCTTCTGCCTTTTAAATTTCGTAGAAAGCTTCTGAGCTCTTCTGAAGACTTCCTTATTTGATATCTTCTCCCTCCAGCTTGTCTTGAATATTCTTCTGTAGCACCAGGTCTCAAATGCTTGGAGTCTTTTCTTGTCACTTTCTCCAATAGTCCAAGATTCACTCCCGTATAGGGCAACACTCCACACGTATGTCCTTACTAGATTCTTCCTTATTTTTAGGCTGATAGTGTTTGAAGTGAAGAGGTTTTTCTGTTTGTGGAAAGCAATTTTAGCCTGGTTAATTCTGCTTATAATTTCCTTACTGCTACGTCCATCACTTGTGATTTTACTTCCTAGATAGTTATATTCTTTAACTGCCTGGAGAGCATTATTTCCAAGAGTTATTCTTACTGGATCTTCTTCCTTCCGACTATAGACTAGGAAGGTCTTTTGTTCACTTATTTTTATATTGAATTCAATATAATTAAAAATGCAATACAAACAAACCTTCTAAGTACACGTATAAATCACACAGTAAAACTGAAAAATGAAAATAAAATTAAAAATAATATGAGTTGGTAAGGAAGCAAATGAGAATTGATTAGATATTCGCCCGTGTATGTCACCTGTTTTACACCACGGAGGTGTGAAAAAAAGGCATCACTTACACGTCAGATTGTGAATATTAGTTTTTATTAAATACGACAATAATTAGCAAGCATAATTGTCACAGTCATTTCATCGCATTCGTAAACATCTGCGCCGCCATCATAGCACGCACTTTTGTATGATTTCACACGAGAATCTGGGACTGCTTGATTTTAATTATATGTCTAAGTACTTAGACATTGTGTCTAAATCTAATTATGTTACTAATGAGCGAAGGCTTTCACAGCTGGAGTCTACACATGTAAAACATTTTAGGTCGTGTTTGGCCGTTAAGAGCAAAGCATTTGAAAACGACCTATAAGTTGGAAACGTTTTTCATCTATTTAGCATATGTTTCACATCTTGGACACACGTGAAAGATTTAAAAATGTGCATTTACTTGAACCTTTGATTAGAAGAGTGTTAACGAATTCTTCTCTAACACAGTTGGGATGCTTTTTCATGAAAGTTTACAAGGTGAGACGGTAGAGAGAGAGAGAGAGAGAGAGAGAGAGAGAGAGAGAGAGAGAGAGAGAGAGAGAGAGAGAGAGAGAGAGAGACAGACAGACAGAGAGGGAGGGGGAGAGAGAGAGTAGGGAAAAAGAGGTTAAGCCTAAATGTTAGATTGTTTAAAAATGAATGAACAACTTAATAGTGTAAAAATTGGACGGGTAAGTTTTGAACATAAAATTTGTTTAAAATGATATAAAAGCATTGGGTTTTTGTTAATTTTAATTTTAATTACTTTACTCAAATCGTAACGGTAACGAAACGTGTGGTGACACAATTTATACAAATTTAGTTAAGAAGACAAAATGTACACTAAATAACTAAACATTCAAATCAACAATTCTTCAGTCAGCCACGGAAACTCGATTAATGACAGGCGGGTGAAGAGAAGTAACTTAACCGTGCGTCTTCGCTCTGATGAAGCTGTCTGTATAAAATAATGATCCGTTTGTGACATCGTAATTACCACAAATGAGGAGTAATTCGACCACATCAATTACAGATTGTCGGGATGTGAGGTGAATCTTGTGAGCGTCGAAAACCGTGAAACTGTTAATATTAGGACTCAGCGCACACAGCCAGAGAGACGGTTAATTGGACTTTCTAATGCATCGAATTTCACTCTCACTACGCCATCGATATACTGGTAGCATTGGTAATCGTGTCATCTCGCCCCCCTCGCTTTCCCTCTCTTTCAACCCTAATACTGTATCCTGTACTTGCACTTGTCATACATTGACTGTGTCATTAATAACAAAGACGACGCAGCGGGCTTGATTAGATACCGTCGGATCCAGACTCAGCTGGAAGTTTGTTTTGTTGCGAAAGAAGCGAGTTAGACTCGAGCCCGTGGCCGTGAACTAGGAGACAAGTCAACGGAAATATTTCTAAAACAGCGACAAGTTGTTTCATTTTATCTATGAATCCTGTATAAAGATATTTTAAAATAAACTTTAGTATAAATATATCCGGAGGAAGAACAAACATTTACCTGCAAGGGAATAACTTTTTTACAGTTCAGTTATTATACTCTTTGTATAGGTTGTGTTATACGTTGTTATGCATTTATATTCTTAGTAAATTAGTCGTGCCAAGTTTTTTAAAGGCACAGCTAAATTATGTACAACTATAATCTAATCCTCTTGTATTTGTAGTCTTGATTTTTCTATTCCTCCTTCTTCATTTTTCTTGGGAAAAACTTTTCACTTCTTCCGATTCATTGCAAATTTTGTTGTTGAATTTCAGTTGTTCCTTGTCTTCTAGAGCACAGGTTAGGTTGAGCTGTCTATTCGGTCTTTCTCATGTAGGCCTATTCTTCTCCTTGCTCCTTCGGTCTTTTCCTTGCTGATGTACTGATGTACTGCCATTTTTCCTCCATCCCCATGTTTCTTATCTCACTCTTCTGAAGCTTCTTTCCAGAGAGCAGTGCCGGATTTACGAGACCCTAGGCCAAGTTTTCTGAGCCCCCCCCCCCCGGGCAGTGACTTTGAAGTAATATATCTACTGCAGAAGTAATTTGATGTCAGATTAATACTATCAAATTTAAAACCAGTAGGCTACTACAAAAAAGCGTGCTTTCATTTAGCAAAATTTTTCTAAATATTAAGAACCATGCAAAAGAATTGAGAAATTTAATTTATTTTTAAAGTAGAGTAGCTTAACTAACCTTATTCAGAAATTTAACATAAAAAATTTTTTTTATTGTGTAGGAATAACAAATTATTTTTCTTCTTATAATTTAAAAAAAATAAAAAAATAGGTCTAGATTTTTTTTAATTCTTTGACTACAGATACAACAAGCTAATGGTAAACTAATGTTCAGTGACTATGTAGCTTAATTGGAATTAACGTCGGGAAAGCATACACAAAAAATGTTGCGGGAAAATTTATATATTTTAAAAAGAAAACTATAGAAAATTGTTGTTAAATAACGTAGGCTATGTTTTATATTTTAGGAAGAGATATAAACACAATTGGTTCAGTTATAAGTGGTTTATATATACAAACCTTTATTAAAAGCTATACGACTATACGACTAGACATGACCTAGATATGATTAAAACTAAATATGACCAAATCTAAAATAAGTGCTCTCTTATTTGAAGTTTAAATAACAAACATTGGTCATTTAATTAAAAAAAACATACTTAAATAAATCAAAGTGCCTCCTACTTTTATAGAAATACTTCTGTTCCAAAAAAAAAATATCTGTAGCTTGCGGCCCCTTCTGACCCCGCGGCCTAGTCGGCCTAGTGGTAAATCCGGCACTGCCAGGGACTGTGTCGCTATTACTTCCCTTCAGGCAGCAGTGTTTGTGTGTACGTTTGTTCTTATGAATAAGCCTATGTACTTGTTATCCGGTCCGGTAATCTCATCTGGAAAACATTCTATTTGCTGTTTGTACTAATGTTTACACGCATTCCCGTTCCCGTTGATTGAATGTATTAATGTATATAAACGCAAATACTAATTTTACTAGATTATTTTGAATGTATTGATTGTCATACTTTTACGAGGGCCAAAGATGTGTATGAGTAATAGGTTGTGTTATTTTTCCTCAAACTAACATAATCTACATTAACCATGTAGTTAATGTAGGACTGTAGTTAACCTACGGTAACTTAGTGCTATCGTATATGTAGAATCTTAGAATGTGTACGAGTGTTCCATCACATTAATAACATTTGTGTAATGATCCTTCTGTTCATTTTTTCTGCTAAAATACGTTAAAAGTTGTTATCCTGTTCCTTTCGGTTCGTAATCTGACGTGAAGTAAAATAGGTTTCTTTTTTTAACTACTACTGCTGCTACTACTGTGGCTGTTCTACCTTATACAGGTGACTATTTTATATTACGTATTTCTAACATATATTACGTATTTTTCCTTCCATATATTTATTTAATTTCCCCAAAAGTGTACAGTCAACAAAGGACAAGTTGTGTTGATCATTTTTCAACAAAAGTTGACTACACTTGCATAAAAAAACATAAGGAATATTTATAAAAATTCTTTTATTTATCTGAAGCTACAATTTAAGGTCTAATTTCCTACAGAATTGTCAAGGTTATTTAAACATTTACCGTAGCATACCATGAGTTTTTCGATGTCCGGCACTCGAGTTTTGACTTCTTCATCCGTGCGGTATCGTCGTTTCACAAGGAACACGTGGAAATCTCACGACGCGCAATGTTAGAAATGGAAGGAGGGTGTTACCACCCATTCAAGAGTGTCAATAAACGGAGCGCCCAAGCTTTACTTGAGGTATTTAGTAGTGAATATGTCCCCTGGATATGTTACTAGCAGGGTAAGAGGTATGGTGGGGCTGCCACCTTCAGGTTTAACGTCCAGCCCGATTTTCTGTCTGGGTGTTCTCCCATAACCTGGCTGTCTTACCGGACTAAAGAGACCAGTTTTCCTTGTTGAGATATCCATAAGGATCTTTAGTGTGGTGGTTTCTCCTTGCCTCCCACATCCTACGTCGTTGACCAATGGAAGGTCATCCGTCTTTGGGGGAAATTTCTCACCCCAAGGACAAGCGGGTGCCCTAACCTCTACTTGACAATGACAGGTAGAGGAGGGACAGTTTATACCGGCTGTCCCGCAGCTTATACCGGCTTATGTGCTGGACCATCAGGCGAACCCTGAAGTCAGAAAGTAAATGAACACGCCTAAAATTCTAAAAGTTGATGGCTCTTTCCACAGTTCTTTATGGGTCTGAGAATTGGACTTTGACGAAAGGCCAGGCCAGTCGCATCCAAGAAGAGATTTCTCAGGCACGTAGCAGGGTGTACTCTCCATGATCATAGAAGAAACACAAATATACGGCAAGAACTGAATATTATGAGTATACTCGACAGGATTGCCCAGTATCGGCTGGATTGGTGGAAACATCTTTGCCTAATGGATGATGTCCCCCCAATGAACTCTGGAACTATAAGCCGAGGGGACGGAGAGGTGTGGGAGTCCGAGGAAGCGCTGGAGTGACCAGCTCTAGACAGTGTCTGTTTGAGACCGGAACAAATCATCCTTGGTTTAATCCTTGAAGAAGATTATGATGATGACCCAAGCTTTACGACATTACAGACGCTCAGAGATGATGTAGAGCTCACTTCCAGTAGTGCGAAATACCCAGTTCAGCTGCGCTGTAATTTGTGAACACGTTACCCGTTGGCACCCGTTGATGACCTTCCCTGCCTGGTAATCATCCTCACAACACTTTGTAATGGCCTGGGGTGAAAATGTTTTGTCACTTTTTGTTTCCGTCAACTGGCGATGGATTTCAGTAGGCTACACTTCCTTGTCAACAGGAAGGATTTGTAGTTTGGATTCTCTTTTTTCGTCGTATTGTTTTTTTCGGAAACGTAACACTAATTAACTTTTACGTGAGCTACAAGTCACGCAACCGGAATCATTAATAAGCAAATCAACACAGTCTATTTATCTATCTCTAGACCAACCAGAGCTGGAATGAACAATAGAACAAATCAACGATTTTTAACGAGTAAATAAACAATTTAATGAAATTTATGCAAACTTTTACACTAAATTATATTTCTCGCTCTATCTTGCTTTATGCGTTCGCGCGCGTGTGCGCGGGTACAATGCAAAGCGAATTGACTCTGATACGTTACTTTGGCTGCTGTGAAACAGTTAGTAGATGTTGTAATGACTTTAGATATTCCTCAGTTTGAAGTTAATCAGGTATTAAACAGTACTGAAGATGACATTACAGAAAAACTGTCAAACAGTGTAATATAAGAGAAGAGTAAATAGAAAAAATACACTTTTGTAAGAAAAATATTGTTTATTAGTAATATTTATTATTAATAAACCAATAGTTTTAGAACTCGTTATTTGTAAAGACGGGTAAAAGTGACACGTGTGGGGCCAGAAAGAATTTCTGGAGTGAGCAATTATGCTCTGTATGACGATGGTTGGCGTGTGGGTTGAGTGGTACTTGCGCCGCAGAGACTACCTGCAGCGGGCATGACACTTTCTGGAGTGAGCAATTATGCTCTGTATGACGATGGTTGGCGTGTGGGTTGAGTGGTACTTGCGCCGCAGAGACTACCTGCAGCGGGCATGACACTTTCTGGAGTGAGCAATTATGCTCTGTATGACGATGGTTGGCGTGTGGGTTGAGTGGTACTTGCGCCGCAGAGACTACCTGCAGCGGGCATGACACTTTCTGGAGTGAGCAATTATGCTCTGTATGACGATGGTTGGCGTGTGGGTTGAGTGGTACTTGCGCCGCAGAGACTACCTGCAGCGGGCATGACACTTTCTGGAGTGAGCAATTATGCTCTGTATGACGATGGTTGGCGTGTGGGTTGAGTGGTACTTGCGCCGCAGAGACTACCTGATAGCTGAGCCTCCTTACAGACTGAGTGGTACTTGCGCTGCAGCTCGCACGAGTGGAAACGTCAATAGTTACCTGTATGATTGAACATCTATTGCATAGAAATTTTAAATTTGTCTTACCAAATTTTATTCACCCAGTCAGTGTTGGTTCATTATATCTTGTTGAGAAGGTCTCCATTGAATTCATAACAGCCGCTTATATATTACGAGAATGATTTGGCTTTATTTAACAAATCAAGTCTGGCAATATAGAAAGCGGCCTTTCGGCCTTGTCATCATAATAATAACTACTATTTACAAACATGATATAAACATTCGGAATATTGTTATAACCTTGTCAAAATCTTAAAGCTAATATTTACATTTTTATATTTATAAAATATTCACCGTTATCAAAACGGTATGTCAAAGACGGGCTGTTCAGACTGTATGTCTAGTCCAGCTTGAGGATGTAAGACATATTCTTACAAACCCAAGATGGGCTGTTCAGACTGTATGTCTAGTCCAGCTTGAGGATGTAAGACATATTCCTTACAAACCCAAGATGGGCCGTTCAGACTGTATGTCTAGTCCAGCTTGAGGATGTAAGACATATTCCTTACAAACCCAAGATGGGCCGTTCAGACTGTATGTCTAGTCCAGCTTGAGGATGTAAGACATATTCCTTACAAACCCAAGATGGGCTGTTCAGACTGTATGTCTAGTCCAGCTTGAGGATGTAAGACATATTCCTTACAAACCCAAGATGGGCTGTTCAGACTGTATGTCTAGTCCAGCTTGAGTATGTAAGACATATTCCTTACAAACCCAAGATGGGCTGTTCAGACTGTATGTCTAGTCCAGCTTGAGGATGTAAGACATATTCCTTACAAACCCAAGATGGGCTGTTCAGACTGTATGTCTAGTCCAGCTTGAGGATGTAAGACATATTCCTTACAAACCCCTGTTCAGACTGTATGTCTAGTCCAGCTTGAGGATGTAAGACATATTCCTTACAAATTTCTTTATGTCGCCACTTTCTAAATAAATCTCTGTTGGTCTCAGGATTCTTTCATCAAGTTTCGTGTAACATTTTGTCCTCCTTTTCCCCTCAAGATTGAGTTCATTCCTAACGATCTTCAAATTTGAACTTTCCGATTCCGACTTCAGACAGAGAATGAGGAGGTCTTTCACTCTTGGGTGGGGTCTCCCTAAGAGATTGTTTATTTTGTGGTGCCACCCTTCAACTGCATTTGTTGTTCGGCGGCGTCTTCCATGGCAGTTCTACATTTCTCTTGGCACAGCAGGATTTTCAAGCCATCGTTCAACAAAATAATTCAAGAACTCGACAACTTTTGGGTTCTCCGGAGCCTCTTCATAGATGTAGAGCCATCCCTCGTCCACATCTCCAGGCTCCAAGAAGGCAAGTGCTCCGCACTTCCGAATGGTTAGCCTCACTTCCTGACATTCTTTGTACATTGTCGTTAGTCCGATTTCCTGTACCTTTCTCCAAAGGCATTGGATAAAATGAAAAAAAACATCCTTGGATATGGGCTTCTGGAAACAACTGTTGCAATGCACGTATACTGGCGGACTCGAAATCAACTGTCACTGTTTTAGGCTTCCAATCAGGGATTTTCTCCGTTAACATTTCGAACATTTTAATGTATGTTTCTGTCCTTTTGTTCGGTAGAAGGGTGAATATCACTGGAGAAATGTTTGTTTCATCTTGCGTGCTACCCAAATCCACATGGATGATGTATAGCTGCGTAAATTGTCTACTGCAACTCATGAAAGTGCCGTCCATGAAGAAAAGCATAATCCTTTCCTTACCAACAGCACAATCAGCCAAAAGGAAAGACTTTCCATCAGACATTTTAAGACAATTTTCATAGAAACATACGTCTTCTGAACGTTCTGGTTCCCTGAGGATTCCTTGTTTTTCCTTCGTTGTGAATACAACGACCCTTTAATGTTCTCATATTGATGCATTGCTGTGATAAGCTCGTACCCTCTGTTCTGGAGAGTCTCCAACTCTTCCTTGAATATCTGAAAAAATGATAGTTTTGAAGATTCAACTTTCACCCAGAACAAAATGTACTTCCTAGCATGTTATGTGAAAAAGAGGATAAAAATTAACCATACTTAGGCCTACCATAATCCTCACACTAATAACTAAAGACACAACTATTATTGTAGACAGACAATTAAAATAGTTAACAGAAGTTACATGAAAATAATTTAATGAAACCAAACATTGGTAAAAAAAAAAAAAAAAAATTAATTTGTAAATACTAATAAGTGTGTGTGTGTTGTGTGTGTGTGTGTGTGTGTGTGTGTGTGTGTGTGTGTGTGAATAAATTAATGAATTCACTTAAAATAATAGTGTAATAAAACCAGCAAAAAGCTATATAATTTTCCTCGCTTTCCAGTAAAATAATAATAAATTAATAAAATTGTAATATATATATATATATATATATATATATATTCAAACACTTTTTTCTACAGTCCGTTTCTTGATGTATATATTGTATTTAATTTTTATAACGAATTTACCTCAAGATATTTCTTTCCTTATTAGGAACATGTTTCGGGTACCATTTTGTACACAGAGACACAAAATCCGGAAGGCTGAGGATGGGTACAAAATGGTACCCGAAACATGTTCCTAATAAGGAAATAAATATCTTGAGGTAAATTCGTTATAAAAATTAAATACAATATATATATATATATATATATATATATATATATATATAATATAATAAGGAAGAGACAAGGAGGAGTATATGTCTTTTGAATATTTAATATTTGTGACAAAAATAATAATAATTTATCTTACCAAAAAAATACGAGAGAAAAATTAACGCTGTTAATACATGTATATTGCGATGTGGTGCTAGATGGTGTTATAAAAATTTTATAAGATTGTTTAAATTTCAAGATTGTTTCTTTTATCTTCACTTCTTTCCTCAAGATTAAAAAATATAAAAATTTATACATGGTTCGTAATTATAATAGCCTAAAAATAATCAGCTTTTACGTACCTGAGGAATTGAAGAGTTTACATCTTCTCGGGCTCTTTTCCTGGCTTTGGAGACTGCAACGCGCACATCCACGGCGGCTTCGGAACACACGCTTGCTGCGTCACACTAGTCACTTGATCATTTAAACTCACCACCTTCCCTTTACACCCTTTGTTTTTCTCGTGAATACACTGCCATACAACGGAGTTGTCTTTATTTGCCCTTCGTTACCGGTAGCAAACACCCTCGATAACTAAGCTGAGTTTACCCTTTGTTGTCTCAATGAACTCCATCACTCTCAGCAAGTAGACGAGACACAACAACCACTGTCAAGATCCAGACACGAAATAGCAAATAGTTTTGTGTGTGCGTGGGGTGGGAGAAAGAAGGATTAAGGGAGGGAGGCTATTTTGAGACAATAGCGTGGCATGAAAAACCCTTGGTCCAAAGTTCAGTGCTTGGTAGCCGTCACATGTCTGGTCAACGCCCTGAGTTTAAGTTTTAGGGATAACACTATCTGCTTTACGTTTGTAAAATACACTGGTGAATAAAAACGAAGAATGATTATATAAAGAAAATAAAACAGCAGTAGAGAGCAAGATAAAAACACTTTTAATGCATAATATAAAAATACGTATATTCCTAATCACTTGCATACACATTACTGTTTAATAACAATAACATCACTCGTGAATGTGAATACCGAAATGTGAATTTATATTTACCCACACGCTTAAACAAGTACGTGTTAAAGGATGTGAAGTAGGTAAATGAAGTAAAATTATTTAAAAATTCAAAACTCTTAGATATTACGAGGGTATTTTATTTGTATATTCATGTTACATTATGTTTTCAACCTACATTAACGTATAAGAAAGTTAGTATAAAAAGGAAACAGAAATTATTATCACAACCAACATGTATAAAGCATCTAATAAAATCAGCAACTTTAACGTTTCAATTTCCTGGATTTGTAAAACGTGCTATAATTCTATTTCTGAGTAATAGTTTTTTAGTAACAAAGGCCAGAAAAAACGCCCACGGTATCAATTAATAAACTTCCTCGAATTAATGAAAGCTGGGAAAGAACCACGGAACCCATGGGCGTATCCAGGGGAAGAAATCGGGATATAAACCCCTAGAAATGTTAGATTACAGTTTCGTTATAGATTGGCAAATATGTGTGTGTAAACGCGGCGCAAGTAACACTCATCTATTCTGTTTCGGTAATCAGACCCTACAATAATTTGTGGCCTCGGCGCAAGTACTACTGATTCTAAGACGGTGCATCTAACACGACACCGGCGTGTGGACCCTTGGCTTACCTGCTGCCTCCCCCCCCCATTGTAATACTTCCGCCCGGGCTCGACAGCAGCTAATTGCCGCGTGAGTCACCTCACTGTGCGTCCAGTACGAAACAATTTTTTGTTGCCTCGCCCAATACTGGTAAAATTTTGTTATATTTGAAATCGGCGAAATAATACGATGAAAATGACGCCAAACACGACTAAAAAATATTAAATTTTAATGTGTTTCAAGGCTCAACAACTACGTTAATACACATCTTCAGTGCATAGTGCTTTATAACGCTCAATTTTTAATATTCCTTATTAAGGGTCCACACGCCAACCATCGTCATACAGAGCATAGGGTGCAATAAGAATTAACCCAAGAAGGGTATTTTACCTGACACATCTGTCTCACAGTCATCGTAAGAAACAGTTCTAGTATTGAACCGTTACAAACTAATAGTTCGCAATTCACATTCAATATGCACGTGTGCGGCCCCCCCACACACATACACACAACATCTAACAAAAGAGTAAACGATAGCAGCACGAATATTCTGCTGTTGGCCTCCACAATATACGTACACATGAACAGTATACACACCACGCGTTTCATTTTATATATAAATGTACAGTATAGACGAACGGAAACTCGCATCTATACGAAACACAGCGGGCGCACGCTTACATACAAACACACACTTTCATTCGCGTCCTATGAGAACTAAATGGCAACAGTACAAATATTGTTTTGTTGTATGTAATTAATGTCAAGTAAGTGCTTGGAATAAATGTTTTTCTTTACATGCATATTAGGTTTTTGGTGAGAAGATAGTCGAAGGTCGACGTGAGAGAAGTAGTGGGTACTGAGAGAGAGAGAGAGGGAGAGAGAGACGTACGGACAGAGAGGTGTAAGTTTGTGCATTGTAAACGCAAAAGTGCGTGTGCGTGTACCGTGTACGTGAACTGAACAATGATCTATACTCAGGCGTATCGGCTCAGTTATAAGGAACTAGTTCTTCCGTTTCCAAAATGATTAGTGTAAGGCAATACTTGCAGGTAGGAGGAGAGGCTGTAAAACTGTTCCCCAAGACTTCTCGAGGATCGTGTTTATTGCAGGCCTATTGTTCGCGCAAGGAACACTTTGGGGCCTCACACGTATCACCTTTTGCCGTATTTTGTTTTTCAAAAAGTCATTTGTTTTTCAATAATTTATTCCTACGTGCAAAAATCAGCAAAGTTTCTTTTAGCTTATTGGTAGAATTTTTGCACTTTAATTATTAAACCTACAAAAGAGTCTGAATTTCGACTCTTCTTACACAGAAGAGTGTCCATAAAAACTGGGGCTGAAGGTAGTCTTGGAATCGAGTTTCATTGCGGTTAGAAGGTGTTAGAGTTTTGCTGCAAATAGACACAAAAACGTAAACTCCAAAAAAGTAACATTAGCTAAATTTACTAGAAAATTTTAAATTACAAGTCACTACCTTAACTTTAATATTCAAGACATTATGTACTTGATGAGAATAAAAACGTTTAATGTCCGATGTTCAGTGTTAGCCAGATTTTCAATATGAATCGATTATAAGCAGCCAAATGTTCGACACACCATATTGTTATGAACACGTCCTTTCATTTTTATAGTAACTACTAGTATATCGTCCTGTACATTCCCAATGTTATAAATGGACAAGTACCCGTTAACTCAAAACGTTAGGTTCTTTATTTTAAGTGTTCCTGTGTTATAAGAATTATATTATATATATACAGTAAATGTTATGTTTTGCTCAACCATAGCTTTTATTTATTTCAGCAGTAAATTAAAAACGAAAAACCATTGTCACGTAACATCACAAATGAAAACAACACGTATTTTCGTTTTGCATTAAGAAATGGGACAATTTATAATTAGTACACTTCTTCTTTTCCACATCGTAATATATCAATATAATCGCATATTATATAAAACATCGAAAATGTACTGTAGGAACGGATAAATGTATAGTTCCGATGCCGCTAAATAGCTTCTGTTTATTTACTTGTTACTATGGTAATTAATTCTGGTTTCCATGGTGTTGTTGACATTTTTATACACGTCAACAAAAGGGCATAATTAAAAGGGGCTAACTAGTACGAACGGAGCAGAATATCAAATTCCAAGTTAAACAGTGTTTTTTGCCTTGTCTCAAAGGTTACCTGTGCAATATTTGGTGGCAATCGGTGTAACGGTGTGGATTTGTATTAAGTACAAAGAAATCCTCAGACTTTGAGTTTTATATACATAGATAAGCGCCAAAGGTTTAACACCGACTAAATTTACGGTGTATAAAAGCATTGATATTAGAGGAAAGTGTGTAGCGGTGTGCGAGTCCGTGGCCAGTTCGTTTTAACATACATAACAACTATTACGCCAAGCTTGTGCCGCTGCCGTGTGAAGCTGGCCTCACAACGGATGACCGGGTCAATATGTTGTTTCCCCGTCAGACAACTTTCTCGTCGTGCTTTGTTTTTCCACAGCGATTACGTAATCGTTGCCGAGAAAGAGAGATAGAGAGAGAAGATAGACAGACTGACATAACTTACCCACTTAGAAATAATTTTCTCTGTAACCATCTATATACACACATTCATACAAAATTGATAAATTGATTCAAGAGATTTTTTTGACTTTGGCAAGAAGAAAATTGGCCGGGGGCGAGAAAATGAAGAAGAAGAAGAAGAAGAAGAAGAAGAAGAAGAAGAAGAAGAAGAAGAAGAAGAAGAAGAAGAAGACGAAGAAGACGAAGACAAAGACGAAAAAGAAGAGTAAAGAAGCCATTTGTTTAGTTTTAGCTAAATGCGTATTTACCTCATGGATGAAACATGTGATACTACGCTTCTTTTATCTCAAGCCTTTTACTTGTAAGCTCTTGGCGTGAAAGTAAAACTTCTTTAATTTTATTTTGTTTGTTCGACTACTGATGACAAGACGCCAAGTGAAAACGTAAATTAGGTATTCGTCAAACGTGTGCCCCCCCCCCCCCCCGCCGCGTACATACCACACCGTGCATCTGTACTGTACTGCTGCATTGTACAGTAATGTCCAATTAGATTTATTGTAGAAAGTCTCTATCCTCCGTTTCTCCAGTAACACACTTTCTTTACGTTCCGTTCCGTTTTCAATGTTTTTAACTTTTTTTTTATTATTCACTTTTTTTTTTCATTCGTTAATTTATAGGTAGATACTATCTGTTGTCCGTGATTTAACTTTTCGTTTGGCCGTAGAAATAAAATACCGTTTACTTGATGTTGAAATTTATGTAAGTTTCGTTTTTAACGCTACTTCTGTGCCATCATCGAACATGTAAAGCTCGAAACGTCAAAGTTACACTTTCGATGAATATTATACAATTTTAAATTTTGTGTTGTTCTGTGTTTCGAGTAGACAATAGTAGTAAAAGCTTTATTGTAGTTATAAAATTTATTTATTATTAAATAAATAATGTTTTTATTAAACTTATTTTCCTTTTTCAGAACATTTTTTATATCTTTTAATTTCTTTTAATTTTTAATTTATTGTATTTTTTTTTTTAGTTTTCAGAACAGCATTTAAACAAACATCTGTAAAAGTTACAAACATTTTTACACCATGTAAAAATTTTACTTCTGAACGAGCGATTTAATTTGTCATGTGACATTTAAAATTGAGACATGAAATGCTAAATGTGAGGGATAATGATGTTAGTACTTAAACTTTCTCCGCTGATGGAATCGGTTATTCATCGGCTATGCGACATTTCCAGCGGCGTGTTACGAGACTGTATGTTAAACACAAGAATCTTTGTTGATTTTTGAAGTAGATAATTATATGTGTTTGTTAATTTTAAACAACACGTTATCAATAAGATTGTTCTTACAGTAATGGGTAGCGATCAGAATAATCGATACTATACTGTATATATTTTTAATTGATGATATTTTTTAAAATTACCATCACATTATGCCATAATGATAATTGTTTGTGCTTATCATCACAATAAATGTAGCTCTCTGAAATTTCAATCCATAAAATAAATTTTGTGTGTGTTTGTGTATCTTATATATAAATTATAAAATTAATTTATAGGCAAGTTACACTTTTTGTTTACATTGTCTAATTTGTATGTCGATATTTTACTACAATTAAAGTCTGTGACTTGTGTCTGAGTTGAAATTTAATTATGCTATGAATTTCAGTTTGCTCAGTGTTTAAATTTGTATTTGATTTTGATTATGAATAATCAAAATTTTTTAAGCTTTAGAACTTTAAAATGTTACACTAACAAATGTGAAAACACAAACTTTTAGTGTTTCAGTGTACATATTAGCATAAAATAACTCTTTGGCAAATAGATGTATTAGTACAACACACCTCCACGTTTGTATGTGTTAATTTATAGTTACTTAGTTGCAACACAGTATAATTAGTAATTTTACAAATAATATACTTTATAAATAAAAATATCCTAAAAACAGATTTTCTAAATAGTTTACTAAACTTATGTCGGTGTATTCCATAAGCGACATAATGTTTATTATGCAAAAAGCAAAAAAATTAAATTTGTTACATTTATTCATTGATTGTTACTTTAATACACATTTTGTTTGATGAAAGTTTTATGAATTTACAGAAAAAGGTTGATAAATAAGTGTAATAGAATTATTTGTTTTCAAAGCATTATTTCTAAATGAATCCGGTATGTGTGTGTATTCTTCTTTCACTGTATGTGTATATTTTTCTTTCAGGAAGACACACATTGTAGCGAAACCTAATAGTAGAAAATACACAAAAACTTTGTATGCATTTTTACGCAACTAACGGGTGAGGGGGGGTTACAATCCAGTTATAAATTTGTTTTGTGATAATTCTTAACGTTAAGTTAGCATCATTGATCTGGTTTGAATTTGTATTTTCAGAAAAGTCAAGGCAAGACAATTTAACGTAAATTATGTAATTAGGAATTAATTAAAACAGTTTTTTATAAAAAATACATTTATTGCCACCGTGTATTTTTTCCAGCTGCAAAAAAACACACACCTACGTTATGATACAAATATAATAATAATAATAATATATACAGTATTATACTTTACGTACAATAGTGAGTGCAAGGCAAGGCAAGGCTATGCTGTGCACTCTAAGGGGGGGTGGGCTCAACAACACGACAGTTGTCAGGGCCCCGTGGAGTGTAGAGGAATGGTACTAGTGGTGCTCCGGGGCGCTTCGTACCCGTATATCACTAGTGGTAATTTAACTTAGTTTAATAATAACACTATTATTAATTAATCAACGTTTTCTTTGATAAAGGAAAAAGTAAAGAATTTGAAGCACCCTGAAGCACTACTAGTAGGATGATTTCAGTCAGAAGTGGGCGGGCATCGTAATCAGTCGTTGGTGTTTTGATTAGGTCGATACGGTCGCCAAACCCACTGTGTCTAGTAAGGCCCGCTGGCGCCTGGAGGTCCGTAGCTAGTCGATGGTCCAGTCGCTCCGATTCCACTACCGCCGCCGTGTCCTCCGCCTCCAATAACGCCACCTCCGTGTCCTCCGCCTCCGATGATGACGCCGCCACCGCCTCCGTGTCCGCCTCCTCCGATGATTCCGCCGTCGATACCTCCGTCCCCAACACCACCGCCGATTCCACCTCCAATACCTCCTCCGATGCCTCCGCCAATTCCTCCGCCGATGCCTCCGCCGATTCCGCCGCCGACTCCTCCTCCAATTCCGACTCCGCCACCGCCGCCGCCTCCAACAGCGCTGGTTTCCTTCTGTGTCTTGTAACGGATAAAGTATACTTCCGGTTTGGATGGTGCGGTGGGAGTGATCGTGGGTAATGTGATTTGTGGTGCATCTTCTGGCCTCTTGACCAAAACGTAGATGAGTGTCTTTTCAGAGTCCTGTGAGAACTGTGGAATCGTGGGAACTGTTGGTGTAGGAGGTGTGGGTGCCTTGATGAAGATGATTTTGTAGTGTTTCTGTGGTGGAGGTGGTGGAAGAATTGGACGTGAGGGGCCGGTGAATTCTGGTTCTGGGGGCGGGACGTGGACGTAGATGTGTTTCTGGACTAGAGGCGCCTGTGGGGCGTACGTTTGGATTCCGAAACCGCCGCCTCCGCCTCCACCGCCTCCTCCGATGAAAGATCCACCACCACCGGTGGCGCCGAAACTGCCGCCAGAGAATCCTCCGAGGCCGCCGCCGAGTCCGCCGCCGAGGCCGCCGCCGAGACCGCCGCCGAGTCCGCCGCCGAGACCGCCTCCATGTCCGCCACCAAAACCTCCACCGCCGCCTCCTCCTAGGAAACTACCTCCACCACCGCCAAGGAAACCGCCACCGCCTCCGCTAGGTACTCCATAGCTGCCGGATGGTGTAGATGGTGGAGTGTATGAGTAGCCTGCTTCTGGCCGCGCTGTAGCAAGCGCTGTTAAGGTCGAGAGAACCTGAAACGGAAACAGATAACTGTTAGAGACGTAAGCAAAAAAAAAAAAAAAAAAAAATACGTGTCAAGTCACAGTTGAAGTAACACATTGTGCAGTCAGTATTGAATAGTTATTATATTTGTGAGAGGCGATACAGTTGCTGCTGATACGTGGTTTCTACTGCATGTCTTATAAAGTATCGGTTATTATTTAGTTATTAGTTTTATGTTGTCACACAGTTTTAATAATCGTAACATCAACAGACGGAATTGTCTTTAAGAAAGTAGATCGGAGAAATGATATAAAAATAAGACAATGTGTAAAATGATTTTTATTTATTTATTTATTTTTTTTTTTAATCAGCGGTAGTTTCATTTGAACGGTACAAGAGACGTGAAACATGAATGGGGTTCGTTTGACGAGGAAACCTACACGGTCTTCATAGGCGAGACGTACGCGAAATATTTTAGGCAGTCGTTTTTGTTTACGAAAATAAATATACAAGAACGACTGAGTGGAATGTGGAGTACAAAAGTAATCAACATTATTAGATTTTGGCACATTTATTATTGATAGACGAATACACGGATGTAAGTAACATTCAAAAAGTGTTTTTCGTATTGTCAAGAAAACAAGAAAATACGATCTACGTGAAGCGTTGATACGACAAGTCATGTTATTTTTGATATTTATTTGAAAAACAAGTATTTTCGTGCAATACTGCTGCGGTTATACTGGTAACACTTTCGTTGGATTACAGTCATCTGTCGTTAAATAAACGATTTTTTCTTATAATGATTTAAAAAAAAAAAATTAAATTTTTATTTATTTTGTTTTACAATAATTAAATTATAACGGTTACTGTTAAACAAGTGAAGACTAACAAAAGAATGATTAATTGTTCCGATGCAACAACCCAATATGGAAAATTACGGTATTGAAATTTTAGTCGCTTTTGCGATGTGTCATTAGTGGCAAAAATAAAAAGTGGACAAAAATATTATGAATTATGACAGGAAACTAGTTTAAATATTAGTTTTTATCTTTAATTTTGAATGGCGTTGTTAAATTGGAAGCAGGGAAGCGAGGCTGGCGTGAGCGTTTTGGCAGTATTCTGCAGTGCGCCTTCAATCTTGCGGTAAGCAAACTGCGATCACAGCACGGAGAAAGTGATTCCCACGGCAATTTTAACGCACGCGGCAAACATCTCCGTGTTGCGCCAAATTGACAAGCATAATCTGGTAAAAAATTTAAACAGATTTTTGTATCCACTTGATTGTCTACTTATATAGACTGAGTATATTTTATACAACTAGGAAGCGTATAGTTTACTCCTAAAGCAAATTATTAGTTATTGGAACAATTTTATGAAGTTTATAACTAATAAGCGTCTTTCTGTGGGCTCATAGGAACGAACTTACTTAAACGTGTTTTTCTCTGAACATTTCAATGTGATATATTTGACAAAGGCAATAAAGAACACCACATAACCCTAGATATTTCTTGTTGGTCTAAAAATTGTACAAAATGCAAATTTCAAAGAATTCACGTTTGTTTTTTTTTCGGCAGAATGGTGATAGAGATTGATGTTGAAAACGCAAAGACGGTTTTCATGGAAAACAGAAAATTTGTTTAGTTGTAAATTTAACATAATTTCCAAAAAGTGCTGCTAAATCTTGCTGGTGATTGAATAAAACCATACGTATTAAAGTTTTGGCATTTAGACGTCACTAGTCGAGAATTTTATTAAGTATTCTCTACAGAGAATAATTGGTCTTTATACATGCAAACACTGAAAGTAATATATCTTAATATTGTGTTAGATTAGAAACCCATAAAAGTGATTCAAATTTGCACAGTGAAATCGAAGTGGGGGAATAAAAGTAACAATAATATTATGTTACCTTTAATGAACACTAAAATCTTAGAAATTGGGTTTTCAACGCCCAAATTAGCGAGTACATCGTTGTTTTAGTAATAAACATTCTATAACGGTCGTAAAGTTATATCGGTTAACTTGAACGTGGGAAGACAAAAATCTTCTAGACTCAATGTAGAGGATGTAAGAAACGGAGACAACAATTGGGTCGAAGTACATTTGTTTAACGGGCTACGAGTTTTGTAAGTGTTGCTGTCCAAAGTCTGAACGCAGAATCTCTGATTGGATCAAGTCAGAATATTGGCCGTTCAACATTCGGTAAGTTGCTCATTTTTGAACACTAAAATTAACACTAAATACAGTTAATTTTAAAATCCAGCATTAAGAAAAAATCAATCAGTTTTCAAATTTAATAACAAAGTATTAATGCAAATATTTATAATTATATATATTTTGTTGCAAGTATACAATTTACACTTCCGTCTCGCATTCTGAAGGGTATGTACCGACCGCATTCTGTGTAATGTAAGATGTTGTGAGTCTTTGCGCTAACGCAGTTAAGGGACAGCTCAGAGATAACGTGCGAACTTAGAGCGTGAAAACCAGAACATAACTAGAACGAACCTGTACAGCATTGGCTGGCCGATCGTATTACATTATATTGCATTTAAGCGCGTCGGCAGTTTTCGAACGTTTTAACCGTAAAAATGTTTATTTGAAAAATCGCCCTTTTTTCCAACAGGACGCGCGTTTGGCGGCTTTTCCTTCCTTTACCCGAACAAGACAGCAAGATGGCGAGAAATGTAGGCTGAATAAAATTTTTGAACATTTAGTTTTTATGTACGAGAGGTAATGTTTTATTAATGAAGAAGTACAAAAAAATATTTCAGAAAAAATACTCATATAAATTATACTTTGCAAATACATAATTTTCCTGTGTGTCGCGAAAATAATAGAATTATAAAGTAACAGAAATGTTTATGTGTAAATATATTTTTTTATAGTATGTTTAAGAATATTGTTCAAATTTTTTTATAGCAATAATATATATAACTAGATAGTTGTTTACAATAATGTGTTCACAATACATACGGTTTTATAAAAACATGTACAATATTGTTCCGCACGGTTAACATCTTCAGAGATAAACTGTTTGAAGTGTATATTCTGAATTAGTTTTGTTAGTATTTTGTGCAAGAAAAAAACCGGGAAAAATTATCAAGTTGTACGTTATAACGAGATTTTCTAAAGACGATATCCAGAGTGGTCGGCGGCGGCACTTACCACTAGTAATCTCATGGCTGGCTACGAGAGGCGGTATCCACTACGTACGTGTTGTCGGTTTGTGTTGTGTTCACTGCACAGTACCGTAGATGTTGACAAACTGATGCTACTTCGGGTGAAAATTTCACCTTTATAAACCCTTCTCATCTTCAGTCAGGAGAAAGAGGTGCTGCTGCCCTCCCCTCTCCGGCGACCGCTTTGGACGCTGCGCTCGCCATTCACTTTTACTAAAGTCAACAACAATATGCACACCGCCGCTATTGTTAGCGACTTTATTGCAAATATAATAGTTGTCGAATATTATTGACTAATTATTGTGCTGTTCGTTTTTATTACTTACTGATATCATCACCTGCGGCTTATGTAATTGATGTTTGTTTTACAATATCATATTTCTCGTCACAATAGTAACGAGGCTCTCCCTTCCCTTGTGCGTATACAAATATACGCACTCATACTTACGCATATGTGTGCATACATATGTATACATATATACGTATACATTCATTTCTCAAATTGTAATTAGTTCTGCTAGTAGACTGCACCAATTTTTATCGTTTTAATTACCCTGACGCACGTTTCACCGACTGTATCACTATCTTCAGAGGTTTCTTAATGAATTGACGAATAGTAGAATTCAATTTCAATACAAAAACAAAAAAATAATCGATGTATTTCGTTTGTTGCAATGTTTATTTATTTAACCAGCTGTTTTGGTGGTTATATTGGAAATATTTATATTTTATTTATTTTAATAAATTTATAATTTTAAATAAATCATCTTGTTTTGTTTTCATTTGAATTTTGTTAATTAATTTATTAAATTATTTTTATGGGGTTTAATTAATAAAGGTGTGTTAGTGGTTATAATCACAAACAGACTAACACTGTTGCACACCACTATAGGAAAAAAATATTTCCGGTCTGATGATGAGCTTGAATGCACTAATCGGAAATTTTTTTCTGTAGTGGTGTGCAACCATGTTATTTCTGTTATTGTTTCTGTGTTTGCAAATATTAAGATTTTCCCAAATATTCATTTTGTATGTCTTTTTTATGACTTTTTTGTTGACCTTTTGAATTCATTTTGTTGACCTTTTTGTATGTCTTTAATTAATTTTATATTTAGAATGTCTGGAAATTGATATTTATTATTTAGGCAAAATTGTGGCTGAATTACAGTACATTTGTAAATATTTAGTTTCAAAAACCCATTGCGGTACTGAAGGAATCTATCGAGTAGTTTTTTCTTTACCTGGCCTACGTAAAATTTATTGTATTCTGGACATCCTCTTTTGTTCCATAATGTATAAATTCCATGCGACAGAACCATGCTAGGAACGTCATCAATAAGGGATATTAGTGCTATACCACATTCTCTGACGAGCATAGACAATTTGTAAATTGATTTTATTCCTTTTTTGTAAATTAGATCTAATTTTTGAAATAAGATATGGGTAAAAAAATGAGTTATGTCAAAATACCCATAATTTTATACTCTATCATGTCCAGTGCAATGTTAGTGAGCGAGTGCGCGGGTGCGCGTGTGATCCACATTTTATTATTTCTTTATAACTTCACATTAATAATTAACATTTTTTATGAAACTTGGACAAAGTATGCACTGCATTGAGGGCTACGTTTTTATATTTTCAATACTGCAAAACTATAATATTTTTTAAAATGAAATTAGTTCTTCTTTTATATCGTTATCTGCAAGAGTGTAATAAAAATTGTAGATTAAATCTAGACAGGCCTTTGCAGACTTTGACATAGTTTTAACTTGAAGTCAGTCTATCATGGTGAAAATCGATGACGTATCTAAGATTTCAACGAATCAGAAGTTCTAAAAATTATTTGGGTCGGTCCTTTCCAGAGTACACATCGGGCAGTTCGCTTCGAGGTCTCATCGTAGAAGGTCGTACTGATTGTTGCGAGTTTTTCGTGTCAGGACGTGTCTATTCTATAAGTGACGTAGCATTTAGGCATACGTTACGAATTTTTCGTATATGTTATCTTGAATCGAAGAACTCAAATACAACAAAGTTAATAATAGGCCAATATTAATGCTTTACGCGTTAGTGCAAGATTTTCCGCCTAGGACAGCAATACCTATCGATGTATTACTGATTGACGCGACAACACTTGAAGAGTCCGGATTGTGTAAGCCTAGTACACAGATCTATTTAATTACCCGTTACGAAAACCCTGCGATAAATTAATAAACAATAACAGTTTGATAACCGCGGTGTGTGTGTGAAACGTCAGTGTGAGCTACGCTAAGGTCAACGGGCTGAACAGCTGATCCACAGGCATCGACGGTAGTTGTGGAATTCGACAGCCAAGTGACAAACAGTTGTAAAAATAAGAATCGATAAAGTCTTTATTTGAAAGACTAAATAATTATATAAATAATTTCATGTTTGAAAACTTAATAAGTCAGAAGTAATAATTTCGTTAGTTAATAAATTTCCTACCTCCAGATATAGACTCTTTGTTTATATTATCATTATAACTATCTACGCAATATTTATTTTGATTCGGTGAAACACACACACACACACACACACACACACGCACACGCACACGCACACACACACACGCACGCGCACGCACACACACACACACACACACACACAGATATGCAGAGAGAATATAAATGCTGTGCATACAGTCGATAAATCCAGGGCAATGGATAGGGCAGAGTAGCGCCTAATCAAAGTCACGGATAACCGGAGATTTTTTTCTAACAGTCAAAAGTGGCTAGTGTTTGGTTATATTGTTTGAGGTACAATAAAGATGTGGTAATAGTCATGAAATACTTACATTACATTAAATGACGTTGAGATTTATAAAAAAAGAAAAACTCATGTTATATGTTTGGAAATGGCGTCGGCCACAAAGTTGAAAGTTGACAACGAGAAATTTAAGAATATTTGTTGTAATAATTAGAGATCTTAGAAATAAAACAAGATGTGATTATACGTATAAAATCGTTTAGGACATTTGCTAGTCCAGCGTTGACGTACGAGTTTGCCAGTGAAACATATAAACCATAGTGTCGAAGAATGCCCATAGTAACGTTTAAGGCACTGAAATGACATTACTTCCCAATGCTTTAATCTCTATACAGACGAAGAAATGAAAAAGACAGGATTTTAAGAAAGAAGGGACTAGGAATGGATGAAGTCCATTCAGTAATATCCAATTATTATCAATAGAATGGTACCAGCGCTTGCAATTTGAATGGCAGAGGATAAGTTGTTTTTAAAGCAGTTATCCCTATAGTCCAGTAGGTACAGACCTAGTACCAGAACTTGGGGGTATAAGTAAAGCAGATCCACATAGTAGTAGTAGTAGTAGTAGTAGTAGTAGTAACAGCAGAAGAAGAAGAGAGTTGGAGGAGGAGGACGAGGAGACGAAAATATTGGTTAAACACTTAGTATAACAGACCAAATACTGTACTTCTATTCAAATGGCTGAAAAAAAATTAATAGAGTTGCAGTACGTTTGCTCAACATTAAGTTTAATCAACAAAAGAGCACATTTTGTAAACGTTATATTAATATGTAATTTTTTGTAAAATAATCTTTCAGGATCTTCTGTTTCTGTCGCCTTTTCCTTTTATTTTAAGGTGTACCCAATTTTTTAGCCCTAATTTGTCTATTAACCGGCTGTCCTCGTTTCACTCTATGTACTCGAGACGGCTATTGTTCTCTTCTGAACTTCAACCTAAGCTAACACTGTTTTGAAAATGATTCTAGACGAAATACACTTATTTTCCCTTTTATAATTTACGCTTTCTATTATTAACGATATTTTAAATTATATTTATTTGATAAATATACTGATTTTGATATAACGTGTCACAGATAATCCACACGCCAGAAAAATCGGCCCTTAATTATTACTTTGGAGTTGGTTGGATGTCTGTGTTTATGCTTGAATAAAAATTAAAGTTTAAAGAATCATATACGTATATATATAAAATTGCCTGATCCGACATCAACAGAGTTGCATGAAAGTGTTTCAGTTTATTAATTTCTGTATTATTTAATATTATACTAATAAAGTATCACTGGACGCTGTGAAAAATGTGTCAATTCAAATAAACATTGAGTTGCAAAAGACAGATTTTGTAATTCAGAATGTCAATTAAAAATCTTTATTATATCTTTTTGTAATCCTGACGATGATGGTAGTTCTCGACTAGCGAAATACGAATCGATATTTAAACAAATAAAATAAAATAAAGTTAAAGTAAACAGTGTATATTTTATGTTGCATATTGAAACAGTAAATAATGTTTTGTAAGGAAAAGTGTATTTTAGTTATTACAATACATGTATTTGTACGGATTTACTAAAAAAATGTGACTGGACTGCAAACAATAGGCAGCAGCAACAACAGTATTTTTGTTTGTAATGAGGAACAGTTTTTATTCCTTACATGAATTTATCTTGTAGTGTATATTGTTTTACTTGGAAAAAATTAAGTATACGCGACGCAGTTGTGCATATGTTAGCTGCATAATAACAAAACAAATATTGAGAAAAGCATTATAAAAAGCTAACACAAAGCTTTATTAAAAAGCTTTGTTGTTTAATCTTACAATTGGCGTTGTCTCGTGGCATTTTGCGAAAGCGATGTGTGCTCCCTTGGTTTCTTTAACTGTATTCTCCACTTCGATGCCCATTTTTAAATTTCATTTAGCGAAATGGTTGCTTCTACCGGTGAAGTGGTTTTTATCGCCGTGCATCCCTACGTAAATATTGGGTAAGTTGAATAACTGATACAGATACGGAAAACAAGCCTAAGCCAGTGAGTTGACTGCCAAGCTTATAGCGAAACGTATTCAGCTTTTGAGAATTATTTTGTTTCTGTCGTGATTTATGAAACTAAGAAAAAAATTGTTAGGAAGAAAAGTAAAAAAAAACACACAAAAAGACAAATCATTGTAAATTTATGACTGTTTTCCAACTTTTCTATGGATCCGAATCAAGGTTCTATCTAAAAAAATGGATAAGATTAGGTACTATGAAATTCTTGAAAAATTATTGTAAAATTATGTAGACCTATGAGGAATCCCCCAGGATTAAGAACAATATAATAGAAATGAATTGCATTCTAAATATTCTTTGAAACTGGAAGAAACAAATAATTTAGGTTACACATGTTGGAGAATGGCAAAAAATACATTCAAAAAATTAGTCTAAACAGAAAAGTGTACCAAAAAAAAACTATTAGCATAAGCAAAAATCTTATCTGGACGACTCAAAGCACTTTATATTCATTTTAACTGTTTACTTTTCAGCAGTAACTGTATTCTGTAGTAGTCAACGTTACATTAGTAATAATCATTAGCTAAGTGTTACATTGTCATTTACTAAATAATAATTTTTTTTTTTTTGGCGATTTAATTACGGCTGGCGCAGCTTCTCGCATCTTAGCTTCCACTGGCGCCGGTAAAAACAGTCCTGGTCTGTAAGTCCTCTTGCATTCATTGCATCTTCGACGTCCATTTTCCATGAATGTTTAGATCTTCCTTTTTTTCTTCTAGAGGGTGGAGTTCATTCCCATACCTTCCTTGGCCATCTCTCATCCGACATTCTTTTTAGGTGTCCGAACCAATTCAGTCTTGTTGCTTCTATTGTTTCTATAATGTCAAGGTCGATTCCCATCGCTTGTCTCAACTCTACATTTCTCACTCTATCTAGTCTTGTTAGTCTACAGCACCTCCGCCAGTAATCCATCTCCAGAGCTCTTATTATGGATTTATTCCTTTTATTAATTTCCCACAGTTCTGTTCCATATAGGACTATACTTTCGACTATAGTTTTATATATTCTGATTATATAAAACTATATATATTGTTTTTTGTTATTCGTGGACTACAAAGTAGACTGTTTAATTGTTTTGGTGCTCTCTTAGCTTGTCCTATTCTTACTTTTATTTCTTGGTTGCTGTCTCCACCCGATGTCATTGTTACACTCAAATATTTCAACAACCCTGTTTCAAGCCTTTACTAATACTTATCTTGCTGCATATCCTTTTCCCTATTTTAACTTGAGTTGTCATATCTTTATATAGTTGTTTAGTTGCTTTTATATATTTACTACTTATTATTTGATTCTGCATAGCTCTCCATAATATTGCAAGCGGCACGCTGTCATATGCTTTAGTTAAATCGATAAATACAATACGGATTTGTGGGTTGTTAGCCATCCTTTTTTCCGCAACTTGTTTGAGCGTATAACTATTTCAAGTAAGAAATAATATAAATTTTTAAGTTTTAGGAGGTTTCGATTGCTGGTCTTCATTCCGTCAATAATGAAGACTCGCTAAATGCGGGTTGAAAATTGTGTTTCGATAATTGTGTATAGTCTAATACTAGAGATAATATGAAGTAGGAGTAAAATGAGAAGAAGACCAAAACAAGGAACAGAAGAAGACGCAGGAGGAGATCGATTTTGGAGAAGAAAGGAAAGGAAAGAAATAGGAGGAGGAGGAGAAGGAGAGCATACAAGAACAAAATGAATACATTATTCTCAGTTGCTAAACACAAGGTGATTTCAGCCGTTACAAACTATAACCTGCGGAATGCTTAACCTTATCTACTGTAGGTATTATTATGAATAAATTACTTGTGTAATGTCTGCAGAGTTACAGTTTATACGTTTGTGTTTCTGTAACTTCCGACTGTGATTGAAGTCCACTATCTCTTCTTTGCGGATGATGTTATCTGCAGTTTGCGTTATCATTTTTAAAGAATTTCCGTCTGGAAAAATGAAAGTACGTTGAAAATACGCTCTTTACAGTGGAGTGGTCTCTTCCTTTGCGACTGTGAATAGAATTGCGTGCCACATTACAGTCCTGTCCAACAACGGCCACAGAGAGAGTGTAGGCCTCCTGTCCCTTTACCGTACTGTGTTCAGTATAGTAATCCCACTTAATGGAATCCTACTACTACTACTACTACTACTACTACTACTACTGTATAGGCCTATACAAGTCACGACTTATTCCATACAGTTCGTTAAACGTATATTTAAAATCACGTTTCCTACACTCTGGATCACGTTTCGTTTAATTAGCTGGACACGATAGATTGGAATAATAAATTACTAAACACAGGGCAGTGCAAAGTCGACATATTTTATAATACGTCAATGATATATCTAGTTAATTATATGGAATCCGGTATTATTTTGTTGGCAGAATTTACAGCGACAAGTTGAAAAGTTCGCGGAGCGACATCTATAGCTCAGTGGTAGAACTAAAATCTTTCGTGTGCTGCTAGACGTACATTTTGCGTGAACACCTGTTAATTTTCAGATGTATCTATCAATTTATTCACTTTTTACCAGCTGTTTGAAATTTTCCTGTCACGCGTGTTTTTAAAATGCATAAAATCAAACATCGTGTTGTGATGAATTCTCTGTTAAAAACGTTTTACAAACAACGGTAAGTGGGGCACACTTGAGTTTAAACGTGGTCGTACAAGCACTGAAGACTGGGATAGCAGTAGACGTCCAAAAAGCGCAACAAAAAATGGCATTATTGAAAAAATTTCACAGGGTGTTGGAAGACCGCAGATTGAGGAGTGGATGACGTTGCTGAAATCATAGGCATGTGATATGAGGGTGTGCATCATACTTTAACTCAAGAAGTTGGTGTGAAAAAGCGTTGTGAAAGATGCCTGTTGCATCTGGAGTTGTTGCATTTTTTGGGCGTCCAGTGCGACCACGTTTTCAATGCTCGTACGACCACGCTTAAACTCCAAGTGTCTACTTACAAACCGTTGGTTTTGAAGCCGCAGCATCTCGTGACACATTTACAATTTCGTTTTGAATTTCTCTTGGCGCTAAACAATTTTTAATAAAGAATCACACAACGACGTCTGATTTTGTCCGTTTTTCAAAACACGCATGACACGTTAATTTTAAACAGATTCTAAACAATGAATGAATTGTAAGATTGATTTGGAAATTAACAGGAGTTTACATAAAATAAAAATCTTGCAATACACGAAAAATTTTAGTTTTATCGCTAATCTAAAGTTGTCGCTCCGCGAACTCTTCAACGTTAGAGTTTAAAAACAATTTTAAAGTTTGTTTTTAAAATTTTCATGAATACAGCCGTCCGGTTCTGCAGTCTGCATTGTACCGGAAAGCTGAAGAATACCTTAAAAACTAAGCCTATTGTTATATAAAGAAGGGGATGCTACTTAAACTAGACCAGACAATTGAACAAGTGCATCTTATATAATTAACTCAGGTGTGATATTCTCTATGATTATGAAACTGATGCGATTAATTTTGTATTAGGTGTCTTCACAATGCTGTGATTGACCTCAACCAAACGACACAAAAAATCACACAACTAGCAAACAAAAGCTGTACTAAACATTCCAGTTTTTCATGTAACTAATTTTATTTTTCCAATTTTGTCTGTCCACTGTGTCTTCGTCGTACACACTACGTTTAATCTCATTCCATCCATTCTGTAAGATGTCAGAGGGCATTCCTCTTCTCCCGCTACCTCTGGATCTCAGATCATCACTTTCGAAAGCAATCGAAAGTAAGTCACTACTATACACGGTTGAGTGAAACTGTGTAACCGTGTAAACGGAGCTAAGGACTATGTTTTGTAGTGATGTGAAATATCGTCGTCGTAGAGCACACGCCAGAATACAGTTTTCTTTATTTAACTTCAGTGAAACTAGTTGCAAACTATCTAGCAATTTTATTCTAATACATAAGTTAATAGTGTGTAGGATAAGCTCCTACTGGAGCATTCCTCAGTACGGTTACACTTTGTTCATCTGCTGACAATTACTATATATATACACATACACATACATATAATACACATACATACACATATACATATGTATATACATATTTACTAGTTCAAATGGTTTCTGTCTCTGCAGTCGTCGAACGAGTCCAGCATTATCAAGCAGTGTTTATGTGTTCACGAAGTCTTATTTCATATTTATCCGCAACCCGTTTAATCTCGTCAGCAACCGTAGGCATTTTCAGGTCCCGATGGATGTCGTAATATCTTACGTACCATGGTGCAACAACAATACTGCGAAGAACCTTATTTTGAAAAGTTTGAATTATTTTAAATTGGACTTCTTAGTACAACCCCAAAGCTGTACACCATACAGCCAAACTGGAATACATGAATACATGTGCGGATTGTGAGAGTCAGCTATTTAGCTTAACGAGTTGCGAGACGCAGCGACAGCTACGCTATTTTTGGGTTTACGATAAAACGTTTGCCAGTCTTACCACGTAAGTTACTGTAATCGATTAAAGTACAGAGTTACATCACATGCCAAAGGAAATGCTAAGTTGCAAAAGATCAAGAAAGAACACCCTAAAATGTGACGGGTGGATTAAAGCTTCGTGGAGGTCGACGAAAAGGCAGAAACAAATTGTTTGAACAACAACAATAATATTAATAACATTCTGATTATCTTTAATTGGATGCATATGACAATTCCTGTAGGAAGATCGAGAAAAACGTGGTTGAGAAAATGAAGGCGGAACATGAGCGTTGGCTGATCCTGTAAAGATGATTAATGATGATGATGATGATGATGATGAATAAAATAGTGTGCTATATGTACAACCTTTACATATGCATAACTATGTATGCGTTGATGTATATATTGTGACATAATCTTCACTCAATACCATGATTAAAGACAGTATTTTCTACTATACGTGCATGATCACTAATGCTCGTATTATTCACTGATCAGGTATATTTTCTTTTACTAATAGAGAACATTCTAACAACACTACGTTTTTTAAAAACAGATTAGTAAGCTGATTATAAGCAAATCCTTTTATATAATTATTCAACAAAATATTAAATACGTGGAATTGCTTGTTGCCTATATTTTAAACGATTCGAATAGGTTTCTGTTTTGGTCCTAAAATAATTATACTGATGCCAGACTTATGTAAGACGAGCAATTTTACAGAAAATCCGGATACTGCATTTAACAGCCCTTCACAGTTAAAAGTCCATTACATAAATTCATACTGCATTTATACAGTTTAATACGAATGACTTGATTATCTTCAGGAAGAGTTTTGTATGATATGGTAATATGGCATAATATGGTGTGGGAGTATTGTATGGTAACATGGTATAAATAATGTAACATGAAGGTATGATATAATAATATCATAATCATCGCCGTCGTCGTCGTCGTCCTCCTCCTCCTCCTCCTCCTCATTATCATCATCATCATATCAACATCGTCGTAGTCGTCATCGTCATCACCATCATCATCATCGTCATTATCATCATAATTTCTCCAAGTATTGGGCCCTAGTTTCGGGTCGCATCTCCTCAGTCAGCCAACACCTCTCTTTTCAGTAGGCATATATTTCGAGGTTGCTATTCCTAATCTGTTGTTTGGCCAAGTGTTCTCATCATGTCTTCTTATTGTCCTGTAATCTTCTGCAAACATTCGATTTCAATATATAAAATTTAAAATTATATATTGTATAATGTATGTGTATGTATGTATGTGTACACAGTATATTATAGTACATTTACTAATATTGTATATACGAGGGTAGGGTGAAAAGTTCCGGGCCTGAATAGGAAAACAACACTTTTTCTGGATTAATTTGCATTTATTTCTCAACATAGTCTTTATTTAGCTCTATATATTTCTTTTCCAATGATGTTCTAAAGCGGTTATGCCTTACTGATAAGCCGATTTGTCGAGGTCCTCAAAGTAGTCATTTACAGGAGCAGTTGGTTGAAACCTCCTTTCGTCAATGTTTTTGGTCAAGAGTCACAGCAAATGCGTCACCCATCTAGCGCACAGCTTTGTCATACACAGATGTTCATGTAAGATAATGCGCACAGGTTCCATTGATATACCAGCAGTCTCAGCCATCTCCTTCACTTTCATTCTACGGTCTACCATTACGATTTTATGGATATTTTCTATTTTTAGTGGCACAGTCTCTTCAATTGGATGTCCAACACGTGGTCATCAGTTATGCTTGCCCGATCCATTTAAATACAGCGCTCAACCATTGTATTCTATGGATAAGAGTCCCCCAACTTTGAATACATCTCCCTTTTTATATCGGATGCAGTTAAATCTATGAAACAAACTTTATCACAGCACGAATTTCCAGTCTATCCAATGATGCTAGAAGCGCTTACAGCGGTGAACTGTGCTACTAATAATAAACAATTCGTTGACTTAAAATCATCGAATGATGATGAAATCATACAACAGCATGCAAATAGTGAGCACATTAGCGCTATGTATATGTGAGGCCCGGAACTTTCCACCCTACCCTCGTAAATATACACCCTCCACCAACCTCGGCGTTTCAACTAGTACCGCACCAGCTTATGTCGTTTCTTCATTATTGTTTCCACTAAAGTCTCCATTCTCCAACAGTGGCAGTGTCAAATTAAGGAGGCCGGTTTAAAACTAAATCGCTTCAAATATAATAATGGATTTAAAAGTTTGAGTTTAAAACTCCCTAATAACCGTCGATGGAACCGGAATGCCTCTATCACGCGCAGATTTAATGACAGACTTCGGGTTAAACCCCACATTGTATACATTGGAGCTCCATTATCAAACAGTGAAAATTCCTGATGATAAATCAAAATGGTTTGTATAGCATAAAACACACACACACACATAGCGGGGAGTCTACAACATTTTCATATCCTCTCATTTTAACTACTTTCGTGTTTCCCAACCTTTACACCGTACTTTCTGGTCCTTATGACTTCTTCTACATCTTGCTTCCAATTTCTACAAATTTCACCTTTTTTCTTGCGATTTATTGGATTTTTTCTAACATCTCTTTAAACCAAATGTCGCCTAAAATATTACATAGTCAAAACTAAACTAATCTACGCTGCTCAGAGTTTTGATTAACGTTTTTCAAGAATTAAGTTCGCTCATTTAGTTTCATTTTACGTGATGTAGCAGGAGTACTGTACGAGATCTTCGCAGCCAATCCGTTGCAATTCTTTCTTTGCAGAGTTCTTATTGAATAAGCACATGTCAAGTTCCAACTTGGCTAATTACGCTCCCAAGGTGTTTATATTCACGGCATCGTCTGATGATTCCACTGCCTTATCATGATGTAATTCACTTTCCCTCCCACGCATGCGTGTTCTAGTTTAGTCAAAAGATACACAACGGCATTGTAGTAGCTAGTACTACTACGCGTAGACAGCCTGTAACGCCCACAACTGATGAAGCGTCAGGGTGCAGGAAAACTGGTCTGCGTGATGCTTCGCTTTGACTGTTGTTCAAGAAAGGACTTCAGCCCAAGAACAATACCGCAATGTGTCGTGATCTTGAAGCAATAGTACACACTGTTACACCATTACACAACGTTCTACATGTTTCTCGCCTATCCCAGCTGTAATGTTGTGTGCGTACGTGACACTTAGCGTGCGTCAACGAGGCTATTCCAGACCACACCGGTCGGTGCACTGTGTTCAAGGCCGTTCTAGTGTTTTCTAGTAGTGTTGATGCATATTGTGGATTATTCTGGAATCTCAGCGGGATGTAAATACAAGCATTCAGCGACGCTTAGTTTCAGTTTAAGTGGCGATGCATTCAAGAGAGGTTCGAGTTATTATCGGGGGAATTACACAGTGCGTCTCAAGTGCTGTATTAGTAAAAAGTGACTATAGTGCGGAATTCTTTATAGTTGACATTATTATTTTGGTGGACAGATTGACTTGAATTATTGTACGAGTATAATCTTGTTGCATAACTTGTTGATTACAAACTGTTTAATTGTTATAATTGAAGCTGGTAATAAAGACTTCAATAAAGACTTCATTAGTGTCTTGTATTTTGTTTTCCACTGTACCATACGACGATCAAGGAGCTCGTCGTAACAACATTATTGAACACCGGAAAAATCTAAACTCATAATTCTTATTTACGCTTCTACAAAAACCAAACTACTCGTATTCCAACAGTTCTCGTAATTATATAATTATCCAATACAGACTCACACAAACAATAAAAAAAAATACCAAATTATGTAACTACAGTAGTTGACAACATGGCCGGGTAGTCTCCAGAATGTTATGCATTCAATTCCTACAGTCTCCCCTCCCCCACATCTTTGGTAATCGCTGAATTACTTTGTAGGCAACTCATAATTATACAGATCTACTTGTGTTAGCACAGATCTTTGCAGTAAGATTTGTAACTTTATACCACACATAAAAAGCAACAGATCTCACTGCATAAACCTGTGACTCAAAATCAAACATCAGTTACAGGGTACTTATTACAATTCCTTTTACAACGGATGCGGTATTAGCACAAAAACACAAGCAACTAACGTCATATGTAACCTCGGTTACGAACATGTTTGTATTAGTGGACTTTAGATTCTATACTGTCTAAGTACAATTTCATTTATGGACACTTCTAACCCAGCACTAGATCAGATCATATCAATCTGAGACGCTTTTAGTCCTTTTTGGAATCGTTCGAAATCGCTCAACACTGAACAAACGGAAAGCAACCAGTCGCAGATCCACGGTGGAGAGAATCCCCCCCCCCCGAATATTCACTTCAGACGGAATTTTTTTCGTAGTTTAGTGACTGTAGAATCGTTTCGTGATTGTGAATATTTAACAAAATTCGTTTCACGTTATGTAGGTTAATGCTTATATTCTAAAAATTAGTTTAAATTGTAACTGTATGTTATCAGTAGGCCTATGTTAACTTTTGTTTGATACATAGGCCTACCATAAATGAGTAGTGAGTGTTTTAAACTGTAAATGAACATTATTAAAAAAAAAACAGTGAAGTGACAAACACAGAAGTGGTTTCACACTTGTACGTCAATAAATTTATTGTGCTGATAAATGACACACTGTATCTCTATCTTCACTCATTCATATCGTTCGTTCTATAGACCTTTAAAGAATACCCCAACTTTTCATAATCCCACACACGAAGTCAACTATTCCCCCCCCCCAAAATTACTTGATACATCCGCCCCTGAAAGCAATAGATTAGTTTCTTCCTAGAAACAAGTGATGGTACAATTCATAAGATCTACTGGTTATCAACTACACACTCTCACGTAGGGGTAAACAAAACAAAATCCTGTTTAATAAAACTATAATGAGATCAGTTTGCGCAGACGCGATTCGGCTGGGAAATAAAAAGTATAACTGAATACAAAACTTTATCTTAATTATTTCAGACCGTGATGCTCCGAATTATACTAATACTAATACTAACTTAGTCACCTCAGAAGAACTAAGAACTCACATCAATTAGAAAAACGTCATGTTGAATATTGCAAATATACTCATGACCTACCAAATTAGTAGGTCTGCAGATGTGTCAGATAATACTAGTGAAGTGCGCAAGATGAGCTGTCAAATAGATATAACATTTAAGTTCACTTAATCTGTCTGATATTAGTAACTTCATTAAGTAACTTGTCTTCAGTGGAATGCTTGTCATAGCACTTACTCATTGTATGACGTATACAGAAGGCATGGACAGCGAGACTGATGTTGAATAAACCTCACTACCAAATGCTAGTTAACGCTTGTCAAATGGGACACGTGTAGGGTCTGTAAGGTTTTCCAAAGATCTCGTTAGTCGCTAGCCCTCTGGATGGATGGCGGCATATGGTTTGTCGTTAAGAAGCAGGATGGAAGGCAAGTCGACGCTATAAAACAGAAACTATTTGCCTAGTGTATAGTTATCCCTAAATGCCCTAGACTCTCCACCCCAACTCTACTCTCACCTACGCGTTGGTGGGCCCTGTTACGGCGAGCAATCTACTCCAAGGTTGTGGTAACCAATCCCTTCGGCGGAGTGGATCGGTAAGCAAACGAAAGATGGGGGTTCTGTCAGGGCAGCCTGGGGGTATCCTGGGTCCTGGCCTGGCAGGATGGTGCACATCGGCAGCAGGGTGTCCATCTAGTGTGGAGCCAGAAGAGCCCACAGTAGGCCAACGGCTGCACACATGGGCTGAGTTAGTCTACTGCGACCGGACAGTGAGAACTCGTCAGCTCAGGTGAAAGCAACTCTCTAAGGGAAGAGCAGCTCGAAGTCAAAGTTCCTGGTCCTCCAGTTTGGGGGTTTTACAGCAGGCCAGTAACCTACTTAAGTAAAAACTATATGTACTTGTAGAACTTATACAACCCTCGGAAATCGGATGTCGATAGACCGAGGAGGAGATGGGTTTCGGAACAGGCCTACGGCCTAATCCTTAGTGTGGTGACGATGATGATGATGATGATGATGATGATGATGATGATGTATGGTTAGCCCAACAGGAGGGTCCCTGGTCCACCAAACTGGAGGATGGGCGTCGGCACAGTAAAAAATCTCCGATTGTGAATCCAAGACAACGGCCTCGGATAAATTACAGGAGTTACGGTTTAAACAAATGGAACGCCAAAATAAATAAGGATTTTGATATGGTTTTGGCAACATGGAACTTAAGGACCACGTTGTGCTCTGGTAAAGATGGGTGGACGACGTCACTACAATGAGTATTAGAAGCTGGAAGGTTTGAGAATGATAGAGGAGAGTGGAGAAGGATTGTTGCAGAGGCCAACGGGTTACAAAAGCCATCGAGGGTTGTACAGTGTACAGCCAGTGAAAGAAGAAGATGATGTATTCCAGATTATTTTGTATTTATAAAAAGACGTGTGAAAATTCGTGCGTCTGTTATATTTTCTATTCATGTTTAAGTTATACTGTGTCAAAAGATTATTCGAGTATTTATATATTTTTTAATAATAACAAAAAAAAAAAATTCTCAGAAGTAAAAAGTTGGAAACATCAAAAACTCTCAAGCGGTTTCTGATGCTGAAGATATTCTTTGCTAATTTTAATCCAAAACAGAACAATTAACAAATACCCGTTTGTTGAAGCGAATGAGTTGACCGACAACCTAAAAATTAATTACTAAACTTGAAACTACGAAAAGCGTAACCTATGCATCGAATTCTGAAAACGGCCGTACTGAACAAATAAACAGTTGACTGCTGAGCTTTTTGTAACAGTCCACATAAATCGACGAGAAAAGGCACCTTTTAAATTATATACTAAGTTGTACAAGTGGGGGATCAATGTCCCTGGTACGGCAAGGAATTTTGAATACTAGATTAATAGGATCTCTTTTTTTCTTAGGGAGCCGTTTCTTCCGGAGGCTGCTTGGAGATCCTGCAGAAAAGTGTGTTATCGGGACTAGAAAACAATCCCCTTACAAAAAACAGTACCTTATCTTGCAACAGAATGGAGCTCCACTTCTCTTTGGAAAGGAAGTTAGAAACCTTTTCAAACCTGATGAATGGATCGGACGTCGAGGTCCGCTTGATTAGTCTCTTCGCTCATGCAATTTGGTAAAACCAAAATTGAAAAGGTTTCTAACTTCCTTTCCAAAGAGAAGTGGAGCTCCATTCTGTTGCAAGATAAGGTACTGTTTTTTGTAAGGGGATTGTTTTCTAGTCCCGGTAACACACTTTTCTGCAGGATCTCCAAGCAGCCTCCGGAAGAAACGGCTCCCTAAGAAAAAAAGAGATCCTATTAATCTAGTATTCAAAATTCCTTGCCGTACCAGGGACATTGATCCCCCACTTGTACAACTTAGTATATAATTTAAAAGGTGCCTTTTCTCGTCGATTTATGTGGACTGTTACAAAAAGCTCAGCAGTCAACTGTTTATTTGTTCAGTACGGCCGTTTTCAGAATTCGATGCATAGGTTACGCTTTTCGTAGTTTCAAGTTTAGTAATTAATTTTTAGGTTGTCGGTCAACTCATTCGCTTCAACAAACGGGTATTTGTTAATTGTTCTGTTTTGGATTAAAATTAGCAAAGAATATCTTCAGCATCAGAAACCGCTTGAGAGTTTTTGATGTTTCCAACTTTTTACTTCTGAGAATTTTTTTTTTTTGTTATTATTAAAAAATATATAAATACTCGAATAATCTTTTGACACAGTATAACTTAAACATGAATAGAAAATATAACAGACGCACGAATTTTCACACGTCTTTTTATAAATACAAAATAATCTGGAATACATCATCTTCTTCTTTCACTGGCTGTACACTGTACAACCCTCGATGGCTTTTGTAACCCGTTGGCCTCTGCAACAATCCTTCTCCACTCTCCTCTATCATTCTCAAACCTTCCAGCTTCTAATACTCATTGTAGTGACGTCGTCCACCCATCTTTACCAGAGCACAACGTGGTCCTTAAGTTCCATGTTGCCAAAACCATATCAAAATCCTTATTTATTTTGGCGTTCCATTTGTTTAAACCGTAACTCCTGTAATTTATCCGAGGCCGTTGTCTTGGATTCACAATCGGAGATTTTTTACTGTGCCGACGCCCATCCTCCAGTTTGGTGGACCAGGGACCCTCCTGTTGGGCTAACCATACATCATCATCATCATCATCATCATCATCATCATCATCGTCACCACACTAAGGATTAGGCCGTAGGCCTGTTCCGAAACCCATCTCCTCCTCGGTCTATCGACATCCGATTTCCGAGGGTTGTATAAGTTCTACAAGTACATATAGTTTTTACTTAAGTAGGTTACTGGCCTGCTGTAAAACCCCCAAACTGGAGGACCAGGAACTTTGACTTCGAGCTGCTCTTCCCTTAGAGAGTTGCTTTCACCTGAGCTGACGAGTTCTCACTGTCCGGTCGCAGTAGACTAACTCAGCCCATGTGTGCAGCCGTTGGCCTACTGTGGGCTCTTCTGGCTCCACACTAGATGGACACCCTGCTGCCGATGTGCACCATCCTGCCAGGCCAGGACCCAGGATACCCCCAGGCTGCCCTGACAGAACCCCCATCTTTCGTTTGCTTACCGATCCACTCCGCCGAAGGGATTGGTTACCACAACCTTGGAGTAGATTGCTCGCCGTAACAGGGCCCACCAACGCGTAGGTGAGAGTAGAGTTGGGGTGGAGAGTCTAGGGCATTTAGGGATAACTATACACTAGGCAAATAGTTTCTGTTTTATAGCGTCGACTTGCCTTCCATCCTGCTTCTTAACGACAAACCATATGCCGCCATCCATCCAGAGGGCTAGCGACTAACGAGATCTTTGGAAAACCTTACAGACCCTACACGTGTCCCATTTGACAAGCGTTAACTAGCATTTGGTAGTGAGGTTTATTCAACATCAGTCTCGCTGTCCATGCCTTCTGTATACGTCATACAATGAGTAAGTGCTATGACAAGCATTCCACTGAAGACAAGTTACTTAATGAAGTTACTAATATCAGACAGATTAAGTGAACTTAAATGTTATATCTATTTGACAGCTCATCTTGCGCACTTCACTAGTATTATCTGACACATCTGCAGACCTACTAATTTGGTAGGTCATGAGTATATTTGCAATATTCAACATGACGTTTTTCTAATTGATGTGAGTTCTTAGTTCTTCTGAGGTGACTAGGTTAGTATTAGTATTAGTATAATTCGGAGCATCACGGTCTGAAATAATTAAGATAAAGTTTTGTATTCAGTTATACTTTTTATTTCCCAGCCGAATCGCGTCTGCGCAAACTGATCTCATTATAGTTTTATTAAACAGGATTTTGTTTTGTTTACCCCTACGTGAGAGTGTGTAGTTGATAACCAGTAGATCTTATGAATTGTACCATCACTTGTTTCTAGGAAGAAACTAATCTATTGCTTTCAGGGGCGGATGTATCAAGTAATTTTGGGGGGGGGGGAATAGTTGACTTCGTGTGTGGGATTATGAAAAGTTGGGGTATTCTTTAAAGGTCTATAGAACGAACGATATGAATGAGTGAAGATAGAGATACAGTGTGTCATTTATCAGCACAATAAATTTATTGACGTACAAGTGTGAAACCACTTCTGTGTTTGTCACTTCACTGTTTTTTTTTTAATAATGTTCATTTACAGTTTAAAACACTCACTACTCATTTATGGTAGGCCTATGTATCAAACAAAAGTTAACATAGGCCTACTGATAACATACAGTTACAATTTAAACTAATTTTTAGAATATAAGCATTAACCTACATAACGTGAAACGAATTTTGTTAAATATTCACAATCACGAAACGATTCTACAGTCACTAAACTACGAAAAAAATTCCGTCTGAAGTGAATATTCGGGGGGGGGGGGATTCTCTCCACCGTGGATCTGCGACTGGTTGCTTTCCGTTTGTTCAGTGTTGAGCGATTTCGAACGATTCCAAAAAGGACTAAAAGCGTCTCAGATTGATATGATCTGATCTAGTGCTGGGTTAGAAGTGTCCATAAATGAAATTGTACTTAGACAGTATAGAATCTAAAGTCCACTAATACAAACATGTTCGTAACCGAGGTTACATATGACGTTAGTTGCTTGTGTTTTTGTGCTAATACCGCATCCGTTGTAAAAGGAATTGTAATAAGTACCCTGTAACTGATGTTTGATTTTGAGTCACAGGTTTATGCAGTGAGATCTGTTGCTTTTTATGTGTGGTATAAAGTTACAAATCTTACTGCAAAGATCTGTGCTAACACAAGTAGATCTGTATAATTATGAGTTGCCTACAAAGTAATTCAGCGATTACCAAAGATGTGGGGGAGGGGAGACTGTAGGAATTGAATGCATAACATTCTGGAGACTACCCGGCCATGTTGTCAACTACTGTAGTTACATAATTTGGTATTTTTTTTATTGTTTGTGTGAGTCTGTATTGGATACTTATATAATTACGAGAACTGTTGGAATACGAGTAGTTTGGTTTTTGTAGAAGCGTAAATAAGAATTATGAGTTTAGATTTTTCCGGTGTTCAATAATGTTGTTACGACGAGCTCCTTGATCGTCGTATGGTACAGTGGAAAACAAAATACAAGACACTAATGAAGTCTTTATTGAAGTCTTTATTACCAGCTTCAATTATAACAATTAAACAGTTTGTAATCAACAAGTTATGCAACAAGATTATACTCGTACAATAATTCAAGTCAATCTGTCCACCAAAATAATAATGTCAACTATAAAGAATTCCGCACTATAGTCACTTTTTACTAATACAGCACTTGAGACGCACTGTGTAATTCCCCCGATAATAACTCGAACCTCTCTTGAATGCATCGCCACTTAAACTGAAACTAAGCGTCGCTGAATGCTTGTATTTACATCCCGCTGAGATTCCAGAATAATCCACAATATGCATCAACACTACTAGAAAACACTAGAACGGCCTTGAACACAGTGCACCGACCGGTGTGGTCTGGAATAGCCTCGTTGACGCACGCTAAGTGTCACGTACGCACACAACATTACAGCTGGGATAGGCGAGAAACATGTAGAACGTTGTGTAATGGTGTAACAGTGTGTACTATTGCTTCAAGATCACGACACATTGCGGTATTGTTCTTGGGCTGAAGTCCTTTCTTGAACAACAGTCAAAGCGAAGCATCACGCAGACCAGTTTTCCTGCACCCTGACGCTTCATCAGTTGTGGGCGTTACAGGCTGTCTACGCGTAGTAGTACTAGCTACTACAATGCCGTTGTGTATCTTTTGACTAAACTAGAACACGCATGCGTGGGAGGGAAAGTGAATTACATCATGATAAGGCAGTGGAATCATCAGACGATGCCGTGAATATAAACACCTTGGGAGCGTAATTAGCCAAGTTGGAACTTGACATGTGCTTATTCAATAAGAACTCTGCAAAGAAAGAATTGCAACGGATTGGCTGCGAAGATCTCGTACAGTACTCCTGCTACATCACGTAAAATGAAACTAAATGAGCGAACTTAATTCTTGAAAAACGTTAATCAAAACTCTGAGCAGCGTAGATTAGTTTAGTTTTGACTATGTAATATTTTAGGCGACATTTGGTTTAAAGAGATGTTAGAAAAAATCCAATAAATCGCAAGAAAAAAGGTGAAATTTGTAGAAATTGGAAGCAAGATGTAGAAGAAGTCATAAGGACCAGAAAGTACGGTGTAAAGGTTGGGAAACACGAAAGTAGTTAAAATGAGAGGATATGAAAATGTTGTAGACTCCCCGCTATGTGTGTGTGTGTGTTTTATGCTATACAAACCATTTTGATTTATCATCAGGAATTTTCACTGTTTGATAATGGAGCTCCAATGTATACAATGTGGGGTTTAACCCGAAGTCTGTCATTAAATCTGCGCGTGATAGAGGCATTCCGGTTCCATCGACGGTTATTAGGGAGTTTTAAACTCAAACTTTTAAATCCATTATTATATTTGAAGCGATTTAGTTTTAAACCGGCCTCCTTAATTTGACACTGCCACTGTTGGAGAATGGAGACTTTAGTGGAAACAATAATGAAGAAACGACATAAGCTGGTGCGGTACTAGTTGAAACGCCGAGGTTGGTGGAGGGTGTAGTGAAGATGAAGAACTGTAGGGAAAGGCAGAAATTGGAGTAACTCAGGCAGATGGTTGAGAATGTGGGACGTCGTAGGATTTTAGAAGATGAAAACATTGGATTAGGATAAGTGAAGCTGGGAGGATCGTATGATACCACTCAAGCGACTGACGATGTGGAAAGAGACTATTTATAGTACTGTTTATTTTTTGGGAAATTGTAATTTTTAGAGTTGGTGTACTGTATGACCTATAGAACATCACAGTGAATTCCATCAGATGAGTTAATTCTTTTATTTTAAGTTAATATGCCTCACATCTGAGGGAGGACGTATTTGAAACTTTAAAACCTAACAAAATCGATCACATTCTAAGTGATCTTGAAAAATATTAACAAGCAATTTTCTATATAAAGTCTATTTCTATATTCAAAACATTATTTTATGGAAATTCATTTGTTTTTTTTTACAATAATAATAATAGTTCCGTTTTGTTCCCCCGAAGTAGTTTAGCAGAGGCGGAAGTTTGTAACTGTTTGGCAAACAAAGAAGTTATGTGTATGATGTTTAAACGTAACGATCGATGGCACGTGTACATTAACACAAGGCTTAGGACGGACAATTACCATCGTCATAATTTATCACACAACGTTTCGACCACTAAACTGTCTGTGGTCGTCTTCGGGTGCAAGTTGACCTAACACAAACTCAAGCCTACACGAGATTTGTTCACTAACAAGCGTGAACCGTCAGAAAAATTAATAAACCACCACCACCTACAAGGTTAAACGCAACTACAGAAAAACTCGCCATGTCATTCTGGGTCTACCACGTTTCCATCTCCTATGCGAGTTCCTTCTATTGCCCCAGTTGAGGTGTGGTCATCCAGCCGTCACAACCATTGCCATTTTTTCTTCTTTATTTCCAATTCTACGGGTTTCTGGTTCGTCCTGTCCCGAGCGTAACGTTTGAGTTGACGTTTGACTGGCCGCCCACCGTACTTCCAGGACGGTCCTCAAGCATCGATTTATTAATGTCTGTAGCTTGTGAATCAGTCGCTTCCAAGTCTCACATCCGTACAACACAACAGACTTCACACAACCGCAGCTTGGTCTACTTCTTCAATTCATTGGACCTCCACACTAGACGAAGAGGGTTCTTTGGGTTTGTTGATCCGGTCCTCCGTTGCACCTTCATCTGGAGTAATGAAGGTTCAAGGTAACTGAGCTTGTTCAACAAGGAACATAACTCTCTATGCTCTTCATAAAGGTGTTAAAGGAAATATATCAAATAAGTGAATCACGGTAACACGCCTGGAACAAGTTAGCAATTTTGAATACCTATGCTACAGTGTCTTGTAATGCATGCAAAGACGTTGTGAATAAGTTGCATAAGTTCAACCTTATGTGCGGGACAATTAGGCGAACCCTTATGTCAGCAAGTAAAGGAACACGCCTACAATTCTACAAGGTGACGGCTCTTCCCACACTTCTTTGTGGGTCTGAGAATTGGACTTTAACGAAAGACCAGGCCAGTCGCATCCAAGCGGCTGAAATGAGATTTCTCAGGCACGTGGCAGGGTATACTCTCCATGAGCATAGAAGAAACACAGATATACGGCAGGGACTGAATATTATGAGTATACTCCACAGGATCGCCCAGTATCGGCTGAATTGGTGGGAACATCTTTGCCGAATGGATGACTGCCGCATCCCCAAACAACTATGGAACTATAAGCCGAGGGGACGGAGAGGTGTGGGACGTCCGAGGAAGCGCTGGAGTGACCAGCTTCAGGCTCCAGGCTATCTTTGCCTATTTGAGACCGGAACAAACCATCCTTGGTTTAATCCGTGAAGATGATGATAATGATGATGACTAACTGGTAACGCGCATTAGGTCTAATGATCGAAAGACAGATGATAATTGACCTATTATAAATTTTAGTATACATTTTTAAAATGCAAATTATATTATACTTATTAAGTGGTAAGAGAGGCGGCAGTTTGCTTAGGTTAGATCTCACATAACAATCATAGATACAATGCAATTATAAAAAGTTAGTGCACAGCTATTATTGAAGATGGGAGCGAGAGGTAAAAATGTCTTTAAATAATTGTGAGATAATCTTTAATTTATAATCTTGTTTTGCTCATCCGTTGTTCCCTTCACCGATCCTTTCGCCAGTAAACGCGTTTTACACACACACGCGCGCGCGCGCGCACACACACATTTACACTCACCAGCAAAATGACGTATTTTCCAACGGACAGCACCACAATCGACCGTGGTTACTGTTTCTGACCTATTTACACGTGTGTGTACTTAATTGTACTAAGTGAAAACGCTTTGTTCTGTAACTCAGTGAAGGGACTGAATGACTATTTTAATTGATAGCTTTTTCATTCTGATCGCACGTTGTGTTAGTTTCCTTCAGATCTGTATAGTAATGACGACAGTGTTATGAACTGGAAACCCTTTATACTTGTGACAAATTGAAACAGCCTAAGACAAGGTATAGGTAGGAAAGCACAAGAACGAACGACCATGTAACGATCATGTTAAAACACATTACAAAAATAAATAAATATAAATAGTTCCTTCAGAAATTTGAAGAATCACGGCTTCAAATTTTAAGATATTTCGACTTCCTATTCCTATATTTCAAAGTAATCCTCTAGAAAGGATTTTCCTCTTGCGCCTTAAGAATTCTCTTCTTGATCATTCTATTGAGAACAAATGTCTGAATATACAACTCGTCTTGTTTTAATCCCACAGAATATAAAGTCGGTATTTGTCCAACTTGATTAGAGTTAACCCATCCTGAAGTTACCTTGACTAGGCCCACTATGGGCCTAGTTACACTCTAGACCCAATTTTGGTTAAGCTTTCTATCAAACACAAATAACTCACATACACATTTATATTATTACAGTACGAAATTAGTACATATCAATACCTTCATTTTAATATCACGTACGAGAATTTTTAGGAAGATTCAGGGTTTGAATGTATCTTGAACTGTTTTTGACATTCTATCCAGTGATTTTAATACTCTGTACCAGAAAGAATGCACGGTTACCTGAAAACACGTATCACGGAATCAGAATTTCGTCTTTACTGAGTTCGGTATTCTAATACCATGTATGTGATTTAAAAATATGGGGGTTAAAGGTGGGTTACAGGTCTCGGAGGTTGTATAGGATGCCGATTACTATGCAACACTAAAACTCTGAGAAACGCCGACTGTTTCTGACGAAAGAGTCACAGGTTCCCGGAAGGGAACTCAGCTCTACCCACAAATCCTACTCTCACGTTCTCGAAGACGAAAGTCGCGTAGCCCCTGAGTACGTAATGTAGCAGACGAGAGAGGGTGAATGGCGAGTTCCCGGCGCCAGAAATCTGGGACCTATCGGCTAAGGGAAGGGAACCCTAACAGAAAAATCCTTGGTCCTCCAGGTTGTGGGTTGGGCAGTAGGCCGGTAACCTACCCCCGGAAAAAATACCATACCACGGAACCTTCAAGATGGTTACCTACAGAAGAGAATCGGGGGAAAAATTGAAGGAGACCAGGCTCCAACAAGGGCTGTAGTGCCATAGGAGAGAGAGAGAGAGAGAGAGAGAGAGAGAGAGAGAGAGAGAGAGAGAGAGAGAGAGAGGATTTATAAATATAGCTAAATTGTTTTTTAGGATTTTGTCACGGTAGTAGTTTTATTTTAAATGCCACAGTAGTACCTTATTGAGAAAAATGCAGGACGGTTAAATAAAAAATGTAGCAGACCTGAAAAATTCAGTTTTTTCTTTCTCCTGTAAAATGTTGGTTTTGTCACATACAAGGATTGTTCAATAAAAACACGTTTAGAGGGTGTAAAGCATTTTTTATTCAACGATTTTAAAAAAGTTTCCATTAACATTAAGGCATGAGTCCCACTGTTGCACTAGTCTGTAGATTCCCTGCTGGTAAAATTCTTGTGGAACCATTCGCTAACAGCAAACTCTACCTCACCGTCCTATTTAAACCGCCGTCCTTTTAGTGATTTCTTTAATGTGCTAAAAACATGATAATCGCACGAGGGCAAGTCGAGACTGTAAGGTGGATGTTGTAAGACTTCCGACTTCATACGACCAAGCAGATCTTGAATCGTCTGGGCTACATGGGGTCGAGCATTATCATGCAGAAGAATTACACCATTTGTGAGCTTCCCGGGACGTTTATTCTTGATGCTGACCCATAAGCGTTTTAAGCTGTCTTCATGTCGCTCAGCGTTGATGTTGACACCAGGTTCTTTAAAAAATAAGAGCAGCACAACCTGATAATCAAAAAATACGGTCACCATTACTTTTCCTGCCGAAGTTTGGGACCGACATTTTTTCGCCTTCGGAGATTGTACATACTCCACTGCATACTCTGACTTTTGGATTCTGGTTCGTAGAATCACAACAATGTGGTGTAGAAAGGCATTACCTTGTTGTTGATAGCGCATCAAATGCTGTAATGATAAGGCCGAACGCAAATGTTTCTGTTCATCAGTAAGCAGTCGTGGAATCCACTGAGCAGCAACTTTGTGGTTGCCAAAACTATGAATGTTGGAGTGAACAGTTCCCACCCTGATGTTCAACATTTGAGAAAGTTCTGTAACTTTGATGAGCCTATTTGCGCGTAAAGCAGTTTCCAGCTGTCTCACATTTTCATCTGATGTTGCAACACGTGCAGGTCCGGGACGGGCCAAATTTTTAGTGGATTCTCTTCCTTGTCAAAATTTATTGCACCATTCAACCACTGCCATATGAGAATAACTATAGTCACCATACACAGCTTTCATTCTCGTATAAATTTCCATTGGCGGCCAAAAACTGAATAACGGCACGCAGATTATCTTTGGACGGATTTTCTATCATAGATGCCATTTTTCAACTCAGTCACAACGCTTAGAAAAGAGCAAACTGCAAATATTTTTGACAGACGCGTCACTAGTACTTAAACAGACAATATAAACAGATGAATTCCGTTACCATGGCGACTAAGTCGCGGCTGCGCAGATCAAACGTGTTTCTATTCAACAATTCTCGTACTTGGTATTACAGTGAAGGTGTCGATATCTCTTTTATTGCATTGCTTCAATATTGGATTATTGAATTGTACATCCTTGCAACAATAAGGCAGTAATAAAATTATTCTTTCAGTAATGCATTGTTATAGCTTTCTCAATTTAACCAGTACACGTCTGTGTCAAAGCAATTGTTATCAATCGCAATTTATATTTTACCTTGCATTAGTGTAGTTACGTTGCTTAAATGTTTCTGCACGTCATTAAAAACAATGACTACATCTACAGCAGAATGACGACGATACGACGGTTGGATACACTGAAGGTCATAAGCTGCCGCTTGACTGAATACTGTCAATTCTGATTGTGGGACTGTTTGTTGCAAATAGGGAGGACGTGGACTCAAACCGGTAAACTCATCTTGCCGACGGTGCATCTGATTGGTGCACAGAGACATTGTCTGGAAATGCTGCACTTTTAAGAACACATTATCACATCATAAGCTTCCAACTGTCGTGTTTTTGGCCGAGGCAGTATTACATGGTTGTACTGTTCCATTCCATTTGCACATTGTTATAATTTTATTAATTTACTGAACTATTACATGTATCAGAACTTTTATTTGTAACTAGACCTGTCGTAAGACAGTAACATACGTTCAAACCGATTTGGGTATAATTTTACATTCTGCTAAAACTTAAGGACACGGGTTGTAAAGGTCTGTACCATTTTAACTAAATAGAATTTTGTTCACACTTACATACACTTATTTTAAAAGCACGTCAAAGTATATTTATTAAACTTTTGTTTCTCCGATGGCTAAATACATAAAATATACTGTGAACGTACTTAAATGTATGTATTGATAAGAATAATTATGGTCGTTTTCAATGAAATTCTCCTTTACAAAATACCTAATTATCACTTCTTTTTCACTAACTGCTGCCTTAAGTTTAGGTTTGCCATAAGCCAACAAACACAATGAATAAGCCCACCCTTAGTGCCGAACATGTTTCAGTACAAAGTTGTATGTATCTCAATATAAAAAAATTTGAACTTACCGGAAGTACCGTTTAATGTGTTGTCTATGTTCTTTATACACACGCACTTCTATTTTATTACACTACTCTTTCTTCATTTTTAGGTGCTTTTTTTATCCTGCTCTCTTTGTGTCTTTCCATAACACTCTTTATTTGCTCCAAGAATTCTTATTTTATCAAACGTTTTGAAGCATAGAATGGTTCATGTAAAGTAGTCTTCAAGATATGATGGACAGATTGGTAAAAATGTGAAGCAACTGTGCAATGGAAATCAATACAGACAAGTCAAAAGTGATGGGAATGTCAAGGAAGGAAGAACGATTCGTAGCGGTTATTAGAATCGTTGAAAGAATCAATGGACCAGAAAATATTGATCAGTTCAAGTATTTAGGAAGCTTAGAAAGTCTGCTGCACCAGGAAGGGATGGGTATTGCACCAGGGAAATTAGCTCACAAATTCCAGTCCGAGACTCTATTCACTACGAAGAGATTATGTTGACCAGCAATTTGAGCTTTGGTTTGCAAAACAAACTGGCGAAGTGTTGCATTTTGAACCATGCTCTATGCGCACACTGATAACCAAACATACACACTGATATAAATAAGAGGAGAAATACCTTAAAAGCTAGTGGACGAAAAGACGTCAGTCCTGAATAGGCCTACAGTTCGCCAAGGACGGACACAGTATAAGAAGAAATTGCCAGTCGCTTCAAGATATCATAGAGGGAAGTCGAAAGAGACTTCAGGGCTTAGAAGAAGAAACGAAGAGGAATAATAATAATAATAATAATAATAATAATAATAATATGAAGAAGAAGAAGAAGAAGAAGAAGAAGAAGAAGAAGAAGAAGAAGAAGAAGAAGAAGAAGAAGAAGAAGAAGAAGAAGAAGAAGAAGAAGAAATTTATTTATAGACGAGGGAGGAATAACAATTTTAATAAGACCAAACTTCTGATCTGTTGCGTAAAGATTATCAAAAATTATTTCTGACAGTTGGACGAGACATGGATGGTATTAGGCCTACACAACTGTAGTGGAAAGAATTAAGTTTATTTGTGTTTAAATTAATATTTTCGGGCGGCTCAGTAGACCGGTGGGTATGGCACCTGGCTACTAATCTAGAGGCCCTGGGTTCGATTCCCGGGCCCGCACCATAAAATCAAGGTGCGCTTTTCAGCCCCCAGGTCGACTCAGCCTGTTGAAAATGAGTACCTTGGATGACATCCTGGGGATAATACTGGGAGGCTGAAGCGAAGTGCTGGCCACACTGCCTTCCTTGTATGCTGTACGGCTCACATAAGGCAGCCTACCCTGCTTTCTCCTAAGCTACTTCGGTGGTATGCATGGGAGCCATTGTTATTATTATTAATATTTTCCTTATGCCTCTTTCTGATTCCTTAAACGTTATTTTCTGCTATTGCCACTGTCCATTTTCTTTGCCTCGTCCATATTCAATCCATCCTGCGACCGAGACATCCTACTAGGTGGTTTGTTCATAAAAAATAAAAAATAATTTATATAAAAACAAGAAATTTTAAGAGAAACAAAGGCGAATGTATTTAAAACAGTCGCTCATCCTATTTGTACATTTGGATGTTGCATCATGGGAGTTGGGTAAAAGCCATGAAAGCAAAATACAGGGTGTGGAAACAAGGCGTCTGAGAAAAGCCGTAGGATGTATGAAGAAGGAAGGAAGGAGAAATGTGGACATTAGAAAAGATAAACTGCAATTTTCAAAGTAAGAAACACATTTGAGCCTGTGGGGATATCTACAGCATATGCAAAAGACGATAAATTAAAAAAATTTTGGAAGCAAAAATTGAAAGAATAAGAAGGGGGGGGGTCCGAGACCAAGTAATTGCAAAAACGTAAAAACTTGAGAATGAAATGGATAACGTGATGTAAAACAAAGAAACTGGCAGAGAAGAGGAAAACCGGTGAAAGAAATATGTGCTTGAAATATAGAGTCGTTTATTTGAATTTAAGTTGTACAGAAGTGATTAATAGAACTTGTGTTTGTTTAAATCAATTGTGATTTAGTTTGATATTCCACACAGATGATCATTAGCTTTCATGTAAAAATATTTTTAAACTTTGAAAAAAATTGTGAACAGTATCAGTCCTGGTTTAAGATATGTTATTAACATTTAAAGTGATACAATTATATCATTTGAATATACTCTACTAATTTTCATCATTGTTTGTACACTGAAGTGTAGAGGGGAGACATGTCATTGTTTTGGTCGGCACAAAAAAATATTGAGTGAAATAAAATTGAGGTAAACTATTTTATAAAATTTACACGTTTTCTTCCTCTCTGTAACCGTTGTAGATGGGGAAAATTTGTTTTTTTTTTTTAATTAAATAAGGAAAACTGGAATATTGACATATGCGATTGGCATCCTCTATCTGTTGGGACGTTGTAGACAACGGATCTCCTCGTGGTAAGCGAGGTGAAACTTATGTAATAAGGAATTGTAACGAGTCGATGAAATGAAAGCGTCATTGTCAGTTTTGCTACTAATAAATGGCGAAATTGTCCTAGCTTAAGCTCTACTACCACTCTTTGCATATGGATTCGGAACACATACTCGACATGAAGGTTTTATTCTAAATTAACACATTGTGTTATTGTCAAAGTGGAAACACCATTCATATTAGGAATAAGTATGAATAAATAACTAACAATATACACTTAAATAATTAGTGTATTCAGTGCCGAATATATCACTAGGCCGACTAGGCCGCGGCCTAGGCCTCAGAGGTGCCGCAAGCTACAGATTTTTTTTTTAACAGAAGTATTTTTATAAAAGATCCAGACAGTTGCTATGGTATGGTCACGTAATGAGGATGGAGAAAAGCGATGGCCAAAGAAAGCATTGACTTACACACCATAAAACAGGAGAACAATAGGAAGACTGACAACATAATGGAGAACAGGAGTTAGGAAAAGCATGAGAGATCGAGCTATTGAAGATGATGACTGGAAGGATCGGGAGAAATGGCGAACAAAATGCGGGATGCGGCATAGACTGTAGGACCCCCGCTAATAATAGTAAATTTTTATAAAAGTAGGAGGCACTTTGTTTTATTTAAGTATGATATTTTGAAATTAAGTGATCAATTTTTATTAATAATACAAATGGAAGACAGTTCTTATTTAAATATTGGGCGCTTATTTTTAAGACGTTTGCATCCTTGAAAATCCTTGATTCTGCGCATGCCAATTTTGACTGTCCGCTATATTGCCCCCGAATTTACATTTATAAGCTTTTAATAAAGGTTTGTACATATAAACTACTAATAACTGAAAAAAGTGTGTTTATATCTTTTTATAAAATATAAAAACGTAGCGTACGTTATTTAAAAACGATTCTTTATAGTTTTCTTTTTAAAATTTATAAATTTTCCCGCAACATTTTTTTGTGTATACTTTCCCTGACATTAAGTCCATTAAGCTACGTAGTCACTGAATATTAATTTACCATTAGCTTGTTGTATCTTTAGTCAAAGAATACAAAAAATCTAGACCTAATTTTTAATTAATTTTATAAAAATTATAAGAAAAAAATTAATGTGTTATACCTAGACAATAAAAAAGAAATTTTTTATGTTAAATTTCTGAATAAGCATAGTTAAGTTACTCTACTTGAAATAAATGAATTTACTCAATTCTTTTGCATGGTTATTAATATTTTGAAAAAGTTTGATAGGCCTACTGTTTTTAAATTTGATAGTGTTAATCTGACATCAAATTACCTCCACAGTACAATATATTACTTCAAAGTCACAGCCAAGGGGGGGGGCGCTCAGAAAACTTGGCCTAGGGGCTCAAAAATCTTAAATCCGGCTCTGGTTGTATTTTGATTCAATTACAGACACTACCGGCAGTCGTTATTGGATGATTTCAGTCACGGATAATCGTATACAATCTTCCGCCATTTCTACTCATTCGGAGTTTTGTGGTGGCGTGTATCTAAAGATGGCAGTGAACAGCTGTTAGGCGAGAAAGTCTGACCATGGTAATCAGGATCGAATTTGGGATCCACGCAGTTCGAAGCGCGCATTGTTTCTCCTGCCGTTACGAGAACTGTTTCAACTTCTGAAACTAAATTGTCACTTATGTTATAGTTTGGTTTTATTGTGTATTTACTTTACTACATAAATCATGAAAACATTCGTTAAAGATTTATGAAAGCATGTCGTAACAATATTTTGGCAATAAGTTGTTAAAAACTTTTATTAAAAAGTAAACAAAAATTATGCGTTTTTAGTAGAATAGGAAATTTTATCATAATATTACGTGTTGAGTAATACACGCAGCAGGAAAGTTGGATTTTGAACAAGTTTTAGCGGAAATGACACGCGCAGCATTGGTTTCAGACACAGCTTTCTATCAGCTGTTTATACTCACAAGGGTAAGTAAGTGTTTACGAAAAGACCGGTATCAAAATACTTCATTAATCATTACCTCATTATTGTGTGTGTGTATGTGTGAGAGCGTACAATACTGCACTGTGTGTGTGTGTGTGTGTGTGTGTGTGTGTGTGTGTGTGTGTGTGTGTGTTGTCCATCCAGCTCTCACTAGCCGCCACCTTCTTCTTCTTCTTCTTCTTCTTCTTCTTCTTCTTCTTCTTCTTCTTCTTCTTCTTCTTCTTCTTCTTCTTCTTCTTCAATTAACTACTACGCTCACACTGACTGCTCTAGCCCACTGGCTTACTTCAAGTGTTGTTCCAAACGTCACCAGAATAAATAGGAAGTCTCGGATCCGTGGCTCGTCGTATCGGCAGTTTCTCAAAGTCCGTAACGTTGCCACCGGAAATGACAATCACTGCATACTAACAATGTTTGTAAATAATATCGCTGGAAAAAACGAGTTTAATAGTTTTATACGATGAACGAAAATAATACATAAATTACTATACGTGCTTACACATGTATCTAGGGTTTTCCTATACGCATTTTGGCTGTTTGTTTATTAATCTACTGTTTATAAATTTTTTTTACCTTACTGCCAGCTGATATTTTGAACAATATCTTGTATGTCGTTTTATGATGTGGAAACGCGGGTGGTCTTAAGAGATTCAAGTGTAGTAACTGTAGTTACGTTGCGTTTCCTTCGAGGTGTGTGCGGTGCTGCGACAGGACAAAAAAAGGAAACAGGATGAAAGGAATTAATTGGGAACGTGCTAGGTGATAAGAGTTATAAAGGAGATCAAGAATAAGTGGTAAGAACATGTGGTGAACATGGAGAGAAGAATCTTTTTCAGATTATTTGAGATAATATGTCCGCAGACGAGTTTCAGGCTGATCTGGGGACTAGCCCCCTTCAGAGGAAGGTTGATTAAAATAAGAGGAAACGAATGCCAGCGTAGGCCAAGTGTTAAGAAGGAGGATGCAGAGAGAGATAGAGAGATAGAAAGAGGGAGAGAGAGAGACACGAGTAAGCGTGTGTGTGTGTGTGTGTGTGTGTGTGTGTGTAATATGCAAAGGACAGGACTAGCAGGTCTTCATAGATGGCTGTTTAACCGGTGAAGAGTCAGATTTTAAGTGTTGAGGATGTTAAAGATGCTGTTTAGCATCAGGAAGTAGTGTCAAGGTATACAAGAAGCTGAATCAAAAATCCGCTGGAATGGGACTGAATGTCAATATCAGCAAAACTAAATACCTGCTGACTTCTCCATCAGAAAGGAGAAGAAATCTGTATAATTTATACATAGCGGATAATTCTCTATTTGATGCAGTTTCTGTCATTTGATACGGTTAACAAGTTCAGATACCTAGGTAACATGATAGATAATGAAGGGTCCATAAAGACGATGATACATGACAGGATACAAACAGGAAATAGGGCGTATTATGCTAACAGTAGACTGTTGAAAAGCAAACTCATTAGTCGTAATACAAAAATAAAAATATATAAAACACTTATCAGACCAGTTGCTACTTTTGGAGGCGAGACATGGACATTAACAAGGAAGAGGAACAGGAAACTCTAAGAAGGTTTGAAAGAAAGATCGTAAGACCTGTTATGGCCCGGTTAAAGAAGATGATGAATGGAGAATAAGAAATAGCCAGGAGATAGTTGAGCTATTGTAAGATTCGTAAAGCCTTCTAATACAATGGGTGGGGGGGGGCTGGATGATCAGCGTATGCCGAAGAAAATCTTGACGGCACAAGTCTATAAAAGTAGAAAGAGGGGCCGACCTAGGATAAGATGGTCGAATGATGTGCTGGAAGATTCAAAGAGAATGAGCGCGAGGGGTTACAATGAGAGGGCAATGGATAGGAGACATTGCAGAAGATTGCTGTTGGAAGCCAGGGTTCACGTTGGGCTGTAATGGTAAACAAGAAGAAGAAGAAGAAGATGATGAAGAAGAAGATGAAGTGATGTCAAGGAAATGGTGGGAAAGAGGACAATCGGGGAGTACAGCCCAGTAGTAGAAGGAATAAATCGATTATAAAGGTTAGCTAACTAGCAAACGGTTGATGGGGAACGTGGGATGCTTAATATTGAAATATAATGTGCTTAATATTTCTGGTTGGCCGTAGCTAGTAGCGTGGACGGAAACTTTGCAAAGGAAGTTTTTCAACTTAAAGACGCAGAGGTAGGAGAGTAGTTGATAGTCCCTGGAGACGAACTGGAAGAACTCTGCAGGACTGGAATATGCTTACAGTCTAATCCTGGAAGGGGAAATGTAACATATAATGTTTTAATTGAACGCTGCTCAATTAAAAATGTCTCCTCATTAAGGACACATACTCATTAATGAGTATACACATTAAGTTGGTAAACACCGTATACATTCGAACGATATGAGTTTTACGCGTTATGTCCAACAGTATATAATTGTCCATCTGCGTAATACGTGAATCCCAAGTACCAACTGCGAGATGCTCTCAATTCCAAAAGTTAAAATCTCGAAATATAACATAAGTCTGTTCAGAAACAGTTCGAGTGTTTCACAGATAGCGACATACACAATGTGTATGGTGGATTTCTACATTTGTGAGTCATACTATTGTGCAGAAAGAGACATAGCTTGTACAGGCAAGTACTCAAAACGTGTTTAGTTTAGTTACGGCGGCTTGTTAAGACGAGTTGATCCCGTGTAATAGTGTCCCGCGTGAAACTGAGGGAATCAGTGCAAGATAATGCCAAGTTTCATTTTTGAGAAATTCAAAGTTGAAAGTTTACAGCAGGGGTCTCCAAACTACGGCCCGTGGGCCCGATCCGGCCCGCGGCAAACCAGCCGATGCTGCGTACAGTTTTTAAATAAATCGTCAACATAGTTCAAATAGTATAGCATTTTACTAAGTAACTAAACGAGTAATAAGTTCAGTAAAATGTTATAATATTATGTACAAGTTTAAAACATTTACGTGGTTAATGTGCTTGTTCGTCTGGCTGCCTTGAATGAATCACACTTTTAACTCGCATCTCATTGAGTGATGATTTCAAGGAAACAAAAAAACGTTGCAAGAACAATGCTTTCAATGTTTGGATCGACCTATATCTGCGAACAAACGTTTTCAAAAATTAACTTTGTAAAATCAAAATACAGGGATAACGTGTCAGACGAACACTTGAATTCCATTTTAGTGATAGGAGCATCAAAATTTGACCCAAAATGGACAGCCATTATATGTCAAAAGCAACTCCACACATTCCATACGTATATAAGAAAGCCAAAAAATAAATAATACATAAGAAATATCTTTGAATGTTATTTTTCCTTACTCTTATTTACATTAATTTGGATAAGTGAATTTGCTTTCTTTGGTTAAGTCTGCTTAATTTTTATTTAAATACCTATTTTATTGACTTGATTATTTCAAAAACTTAAAAAAATAAGGTTACAACCTTACAACCTTACAAGGCCTTGTATGTTGTTGGCCCGCTTGACTTCCAAGATTTTCAATTCGGCCCTCAAGTGAAAAGTTTGGAGACCCCTGGTTTATACATATCCTCGAATGTTTTGGAACTAACTAGATAGCTTTTAAGAACATAATTGTTATATTTATTTAGTTGTGAATATACTGCACACATTACTTGCCGGCATGTACTACTGAATACAGTCCACATCTCAATTTAAGAAAAAATGTGGCTTGGAACTAGCTTTCTCCAAACCCCTGAATGAAGTTTTTGTCTTTACCTTCAGGTAATACCCGCTTGCCATTGGAGTTGGTCACCTCAGTTTTTTAGGGCTGCTCAGGGTTACTGGAATACTCCAGCTTAGAGTTGAGAGTCGGAGTTGAGTATTTGGTAGTAACAGGAATAGGCGACGGAAAAGCGCTTAATAAGCTGCTTGTTTTATCACACATTGCTGGACAATAAGGAAAACTGGCCTTCACAGAATTAACAGATTTAAAATGACAAACAGAAGAATTACGTTTTACAATAATGTTTACGAGAAGGACTAATCGGTTCCCACTAGAAAATTAAAATTCAAAGACTGCGGCAATAAACCGGGGAATAATGTAATTCTTTGGTCACATCATAAAAGAAGATGGGACAGAAAAACAAAGTAAAGTCGAAGAGTCTGACCGGAGAGGAAGATTACCTACACTCTTCGCTGATACAATTACAAAAAGCAACGGATACAATGTCTGAAGCAACGGATAAGGACGGCTGAAGACGTTTGGAGAACAATGTTACAGTCAAAAGCTTGATGAAGATTCACAAAGTTAGGGTGATCGATGTAGCGACTGACGAGGAGAGATCGACTAACAGTAGACTATAATATTTATATATCAGTAGTAATTTTATCAACTTTACATTTTAAAAAATACTGTGTTCTTTCTTACATGTAATGTGGAGCGTTGCTTTGTATGGTGCAGAGACATGGACACTGAGGAAGGAGGATTAGAAAAGATCAGAAGCATTTGAGATGTGTGTTTGGCGAGCAATGGAAAAAGTGAGGTTGGTTGATAAAGTAAGGAATGATGAAGTTTTAAGAAGAATAGGGGAAGAGAGAAGAATCCTGAAGGTAATATAAAATAGGAAAAGGAATTTGTTAGGTCATTGTTTAAGAAGAGACTGCTTGCTTATAATTGCCATGGAGGGTGTTATAGAAGGAGAAAAAGAAGAGGGCGTAGAAGATGAAGTTAATAGATAGGATTAAAATCAGAGGGTGTTAAGAAGAAACGAAAAGACTGGCATGCGATAGGCCTGCTTGGAAAGCTTTTACCATTTGGAGACCTGCCTTAGGGCAGAACACCAAATAAAAAAATATTGTGTAGACCAAAACAAATCGACTGTATTATGGTGTAAAATATACGCTATACGAAGTACTGGAGTAATGAATAATTGAATACTAGTTATTGCCATTACGTTAGCTTGTACTGTACTTCTGTAAAAGCGTGTTTAAAAATAGTGGTTGTGGCAACGTAAGCTTAACCGTTACTTTGGCTCCTCTTAGTATTTAAAAATCACAACTATTTTTTTGTGGAGTAAGAAAACATTGGTGGCGGCTCAGTAGACCAGTGGGTATGACACCTGGCTACTAATCTAGAGGTCCCGGGTTCTATTACCGGGCCCGCACCATAAAATACAAGGTGCGTTTTTCATCCCCCAGGTCGACTCAGCCTGTTGAAAACGAGTAGCTGGGATAACATCCTGGGGATAATAATCGGCGGCTGAAGCGTAGTGCTGGCCACACTGCCTTCCTTGTATGCCGTGTACGGCTCGCATGTGGCAGCCTACCCTGCCTACTCCTAAGCTACTTCGGTGGAATACACGGGAACCATTATTATTATTATTATTATTATTATTATTAAGAAAAATTGGTCACATTAATTGTCATTGCTGTTGCCTTTGCTTGTTCTTCTATGAAATGCAAAGGAATGTTTGAGAAAAGCTTTTTATTACAATTTGATCTCAACAGTCACTTCAGCTTCTTATACCTTAGGATGTCACCCAATTTTTTGTGTAGAAAGTAAGCACTTCATGCGTGTACATTAATTATTTAATTTTTTCTATATTATTAAAAATAAAAGACGCGAACATGACATTCGATTACAGAAGCTAACCAAAAGTTAAACTTAATTACTATATACGTATGTATAATTACGCGAAAGTGGTTCTTACGACTCCCAAGTGTGATGAGATCAAATCGCCATGACATGTGATAAGTGGCTCTGAATTACCTTTAACGAGCTTGAAAACGACCGGTACGTATGTCAGCCTACCGGCTTTGCTTTGAAATAAAAGCATAATAATTTTCACTGGAAACGCAGTTTAATACGTAGCTGAGACGAAATTTGGTACCCCTTCTTCATTAGACAGATTACAATTTGGTACACCTTCTTCATTAGACAGATTACAATTTGGTACCCCTTCTTCATTAGACAGATTACAATTTGGTACTATTTGGTACTCCTTCTTCATTAGACAGATTACAATTTGGTACCCCTTCTTTATTGGACAGATTACAATTCTCAATGCTTCCTTGGTTGTACGAAGTTTCTGAGTCCCTCATGTATAATTGTGTTTATTTACAAAAGTAATCTGTCATCCTATCAGATAATAATAATAACAATAATAATAAAAGCGTTTTATTGACAAAGAAATAGAATTGGAATATAAAATTATTCTTAAAACTACAACACAAGACTGTCTTACTTTTTAAGACATTTGTAGACTGAAAAGTGATTACAAAAGGAACTAAAATTGCATAATAAAAGTTCATACATGCATGTTCATACTGTATATAGTATAGCTTTAAGAAATAGTATAATGTATGACGAAGTGTCCGAGCATAAATAGCGGCCATTCCATCCAAATGCTCAGGATCATATTTCCAATATCAACTCTTCTTTAGCCTACTTCTCAGACTATCCGTAGTAAACACTATTGCATACGATCATCTTGATATTGTTCACCACGAGAACTTAATGAATTGAGTGTTTGACAGTAGACAACTTAATGTCAAAGGAAGTGTTCAATAAAACAACAAAAGGAACCACGTTATATTTTAAAATTTTCGAGCTTGTCGCGCGTGAACGAATACTGAAAGTGGCGACTCCGCTACGTTCTAACGTTTTGGCACCAATCACCAGAGTAGAAACACATGGAAAGATGGGAATGAATGTCCCAAAGACAGCTGAACTCTGGATTTCTATATAAAGTGTCTGAAAAACTAACTCGCATCTGAAGGACCGCTCCAAGCACCAAACGAGAGGAGTGTGGGATGATCTGAATAGCCCGCTATCTGTACTACTGTCGTATGTTAAGCTTTGCAACTCAAGAAGGAATGCGGTGACGTATGCCATTCCACTGCACGTATCAAGGTACTACTACACATTTAAAATACGTTTAACACTGCCTCTCGCACTGTATTTTTAACTGCATATAGGGATAGCCATTATGTTTTATCTATGCCTGTTTCATTTATTGCTTACACTTTTCAGATCAATATTAACTACCAATAAAAATGTTACTTTAGGAAGTGTAATTATATAGATACCTAAACGGATTTAATGGCAATATAAAGCATAGTCAACTAATGACAGAAATTATAATTAACAGGTAAGATGGTTGAGTAAGTTGTGACTTACCTCATGTAAGTGGTTGGGCCAATTCCGAATCTGTTTCAGAGTCCTCGCTATCACTGTTGTCACTGGCACTTTCACTGTCATCACTGATACCTCCTGTTTCAATTACAAAACTGTCAATAATGTCTGACGTAGTGCCATCTTTATCCCAGTAGTAGTCCTCCATTCGTATAACGTGGTTTTCATATCCTGTCCAATCGCAAGGTGTAACTGATTCAATTGCCATTTCAGTAATTTTCTTAAGCGCATCTAACGATAAATCTCCTGTTGTATCATTGTCCCGTATTATACGCTTCATTTTTGCCCATGCTAATTCAATAGCGTTCAGATCGCACATATACGGTGGTAATCGAAGAGGTGTGTGACCAAAAGCTTTCAAAATAGCGTCTATCTTAAATGTTTTTTCTTTTGATCTATGCGCTTCTATAAGACAGTAAAGTTCTTGTTTGCGCATTTTTTCATCATAGTAGATGCCGTTTCTAAAAAGCCACTCTCTCATTTCTTCTTTTAGAGCGTATTTTGACGGTACCTTGTCAGTTTGGGTACAGTGGTACGGAGCATTGTCCATTATAACTATTGATTTTGCTGGCAAATTTGGTAAAAGCTTTTCATTAATCCATTTTTCAAAATTAACACTATTCATTTGCCCGTGATAATCTCCACTAGACAAACCGGCCTTGAATACAAGTTTCGCGTTAGGTATAAATCCATTTCTGCTCCCTGCATGCAATATTATTAGTCTCTTCGAGCCACTCTGATTAATGTGAATATTGCATTCGTCACTTCGCCATCCTCTCTGATGCGTTAAGTTACTGTCTACCCATGTTTCATCTATGAACACTATCTCTCTATTCTCTTTTCGATAAAGTTTAAGCTGTGTAAGATAACGATGCCGCCACATCACGATTTGCGGTCTTTCAATTAGTAGACTTCTTTTATTACTAAATCTTTTCCACTTAAACCCTATTTCCTTAATTATTTTTAGTAAAGAACTGTTACCCCATGGAAAATATATTTTTTCTTTCACCACGGGTAGAAGTTTTGCCACTGTCGGCACTTTTTTCTGCACTGTGTAAAAATCATTAATAATTCTTCTGATTACACACCTGTCAAACTCGTCCACGCTTACCACGGTGTGATTCGGTCTAGTTTTTCTCCGTTTCCCTGGGATACTTAAACGCTGATCCGGGCAATTTTCTAGACGCGTATTGTATTCTTTCCGGATTTTTTTAATTGTAAATTCTGAAACGACAGTGTAATACGCTGCTCTTGATGTAGCGTTTTTAACTGTGAAGGAATATGCCCCTTTCCTTGATTCTTCATCACACTTTTCAATAACAGACGATATAATTTCACGTCCTTCCGAATGAATTGTATTGTTACTTTTTTGCGAAGTCATTTTAATATTATTTTTTAACGGAACTACTCATAAAATATAATTATTAATGTCAAATTCACTGCTTAGTAATTGACAACGAACAATAAAATAATTAAACGATAGGCTAATAGTTAATTTGTACCGATTAAGAAAACACAAACAAAATATTCAATAGATTACACTGACATATAATGTACGAACACTCAATCTAATACGCACACGAAATAACAACTGAATACGTCTTCTGAACAATTCCATACAGAACAAATACGTACTGAACAATGTTTACAGAACCAGTAATACCGCACCAACACAAGCACGCGTTATGATTAAGTACTAAGAAGTAGACCCCCCGCTCTTCAGACGTCTCGGCAGCACAGCTTGTACGAACACAGTACAAGGTCAGAAGACGGTGTCCTGAGCCTACAGATGTCCTACTAGGTCTGAGAAGTCCTAGATAACACTCTTGATTTGGGCAACCATGAAAGTCTTCGGACTTAACAAGGAAAAAGGAATGTTATGCAGCAGATTGAACATGGATTAGAGGGGAAAAAACGGCGATGTGTTTTATATGGAATGTTTTACTTCATGCGTACAAAGAAGAACAAGGGAGAGATAAGAGGCTGGAAATATAGATTTGCAGGAGAGTAGAACACTTGTGCGGGGATTAAAGAGGACAAAAGGTAACTGGATTGGACATATTTGAGAGCAAGTTGACTAGAGCAACACATGGCGTAGAGGGGAAGACGAAGTTCAGTGTGGAGTGTGGGTGCATGTGAAGAACCCTGTACGAATACGAACGGAGACAGTCGTGGTGCATGGAGCTCGAGGATAATGTGACGACTTTTACAGGCTTACAGAATTACATATCTGGGAGTACCTTACTACTAATGGACAGGAAAATTGTGATCGCGAGAAAACTACATTGATCTGTATTGAACAAGCCAAGCAAGTTCTCAGTATTAATTTGACCGCTTGGAATCTGACTCTCTATCTATATGTTTGGGGTCACGTTAGCTTTCGAACGCACCTAGCAATTTTCCTAGAATTTGGCATGTGTGTTCATACTTTTATTCCACATAACCTACTGTTTTTGAGATTGATCCTCCCCCGAAATAAGGGGGGGAGACAAAAATATGAGGGGTTAAAATTTAAAAAAGAATCGAAAAAAGCCATGTGAGGTAATTAGAAGGGAATTTTAACTACAATATAAATGTAGTGTTCGTTTTAGAAAAATTAAAAAAGTTTTCATCATTTGAACTTAAAGAAGGTAAACAATTTGAAAAAAGTTATAAAACCCAATGTGGGGCATAGAATTAAAGAGAATCTCAACAGAAATGTAAATAAAGTGTTTAGATTTGGGAATTTAAAGATTTTTAGACACTGCGGCCTACAAAATGTAAACATTTTGAAAAAAAAATTACTTTAAAGTCCATGTCGGCTGTCAGAATAAAGGGAATTACAAGATAAATCCGAATGTATTGCTTATTTAAAAGTTTTTAAATTTTTGGTACACCTCACGCTAAAAATTAAAGTCTAAATTATAAAACTTTGTAGGATTGTATGTAGGGCAACTGCAGTCCAGGGCGTTTCACATTTATAAGACTAAGAGAATTTACAAAACACCATAAGATTAATATTTTCTGTGTACAGTAGACTAATAAAATTTCATACTTAGCGTAAGTTTCTACTGCAAGCTCGTCGTTTGTATGAACGTATAACACGTTAAAAGTGACAAAAAAATTAAAATAAAATATAGAATATGGGAAACGGTGTGTGATTACCTAATCATGCTGTTTCTCGGCTATGACAAAGAATTATACACGCGCGGAACGTTACCCACAAATTTATTAATTAGAGTTTATTTAATAATTATAATGTTTATTATTTTCTTCAAAACTGTGAGCGAGATCTGCAGATCAGAGAGATTATTGGTATTGTTTTGTTTGTTACCTTTAATAGCTCATTAAGACAGTATAAACGATCGCTTGTATGATAAACAAATGGAATGAAGCGACTCGCATACATTACCGCTTTCGCACACCGGTGACAGGAAAACCTCTCGCTACCAGACCTGTGAAGAGTAAGTTTACCCCTGGCCCAGATATGTTTTCTTATATATGCTAGAACAGCTGATTTTGTCGACAGTACAGTATTGCCAGCTTAACCCAAGAGCATACATATTTCTGGGCACTCTGGCCCAGAAGAATGTGAAACTCTATCTAGGCCTACATGGCTTGATCTGTGTCCGCATGTTGCCAAAACCTTTAAAATACAGTCATGCAATGTGTCCAATTTTTTTACACGTGGGCTGTACGGAAAATTTGGTATGTCCAGATGTGGTACACACGGGCTCTAGAAAAAGTGTTGTGTGGCCAAAAAATGGTACACATGGTAGCAAGCAAGAGTGTTAAGTAATAAGGCCAAGAAGTAATGGTCCTATCAATGGGCTGTGGTATTGGAATTATAGGCAATAGGAAAAAATTCCTTTCGAAATTTAAAGAATATTCTTATTGTTTAAAACAAAGATGACGATAGTTAAATACAGCACAGTTGTTATCAATTACATCGTCATCATCATCATCATCTTCACGGATTAAGCCAAGGATGGTTTGTTCCGGTCTCAAATAGGCAAAGATTAGAGCTGGTCACGCCATCGCTTCCTCGGACGTCCCACACCTCTCCGTCCCTTCGGCTTATAGTTTCAGAGTTGTTTGTAGATGCGGCAGTCGTCCATTCGGCAAAGATGTTCCCACCAATTCAGCCGATACTGGACGATTCTGTCGAGTATACTCATAGTATCAATCACATATACAAAGAAATATGTAAGAAATACAAGCTAAATATATAGTTGATAATTAAGAATACAGGTAGTTTCTTTGTAGTTATTTGTCCTTACCAGATCTTCGAGAACATCCTAATCGGCTGAAACAATCTTCAGAGTTTTAGAATAATTGAGAAACTGACAAAGTTTCGTGTTTATTTAAATGTTTTCATGTAGTATTTTCCATCAAGCGACCAACGAGTCTTTAATTAATATCGTGATGATGACAGTTCAGTTTCTTCTTATCTTACTAATTATCTTATCAATTAAGCTTATTAATTATCTTAGTGAAGTCTAGTGTTATGTTGACTGGATCACAGGTAAACAGGTGATATCCGACATTGCGTGATATTTACTCTATCACTGAAGAAAAAAAATATTAACAAGAGTTTTGAGCCTTCAGCATTAAATGATAACAGTTTATTTCGCTCATTCAGTAAAACAAAACTGACCATTCGATATTGCTAACTTATTTAGATTAACCGACACGTATTGCAAAACAAGGGAAACTCGGTTCCGCGTATGAATGCATGAATCACCTTTGGCATTTCTCCCAGCAGCCGGAGGCAGAACATTTACTTCGGATTTTTACTTTCATTTGCGATTTACATACGTCGAGTTTGTAAGCGGGCAGAAAACACTTCATTGATGAGCGAATTATTATTTCGGTTTCTTGTTATTTTAATTCCGTTCTGACGATTATTTTGGAAAATGTTAAGATACCGTGGGAATAATTCATTCGAATTTTAAAATGAATTTATGTAATGAGTTTGAAACGAATAATGTCTTTTTCTCAATGGAAATCGATAGCTCGTTTTGCTTATTCTGACTTTTCACTTATACATATTATATACGTATCGATTGTACCGTTGGAAACTGATGACAGTTACCAATTCTACAGTAAACGGTTGCGTAACACCTAAAAGGTTGATGTATTCTTTATTTCGTCAGTCAGATGAAGTTATATGAAATTTTGCTTCCTACAGGTAGAACCAATATGTAGTACCTACTCAGGACGGTGGCGCGCGCATACGTATGTATACTTTAATCTCTTGTTTTTTTTTTTTTTGTGGAAACGGGTCACTTATGGGACCTACGAAATGAATCACTCGAATACGCAATTATTATTTTATTGTTTCAGTAAATTTAATTATCATTTATCTTTGTCTTTCGTTCAACTATATTACTCTCCAGTCCAGTCATTAAATTTTGCATTCTGCATTTAAAAAATCCAATTTAATTCATATTCCTGCACTCTGTATTATTCCTCTTTGGCTTTATGTGGTTTTAATGAATCCACTAACGGACGTTCATGATCACTATTGCTAACTCATATAATGAAACTCCCCTGCAAACAGTACTTTTGTATTTTAGTTATTAACTTTTCATTTTCCGTATATGGAATACGCGTTTTCTATTTTTCTGTATAACAATTCTAATAAAAGTGTAACAATATTGATGAAACTGATATTTTGCATCTGCAGTCAAAGAGATAAAGAATTTGAAGAAAAAATAGAAATTGTACAAAAACTTAAGGAGGAGTTTAACAATAATGATAGTAATAATAATAATAATAATAATAAATTAATAAACAACAACAACAACCACAACGACGACGAGGATGATGATGTTGATATCATATCATGATGAGCCTGATGAGGGGGAGAGGAGGGGTAAAGAAAGAGGAGGTGGAGGAGGAGAAACAAGTTGAGGAAAAGAAGTACGTAACTGAGGAAATAGAGAAAAGGGAATTACATGATAAGAGCGTATAGTAAGAAGACAGGCAAACGACTTTCAAAAATGTCATGAATTCGCAACTGCAAGATAAAGGAAAAAAACATGCATGGAACTTCAATGTTAACGCAGTGAAGAGTGTCTTCTGAGGCGGAAGAGGTTCTTAGGCACCGGTAGACCGGAAAAATGGTCAGAAAATCGTGGTGAGAGAGAGATAGATAAGTAGAAAAATTAGAAAAATAGATTGACAGATAGATAGGTAGGTAAGTAGGTAGGTAGAGAGAGAGAGAGAGAGAGAGAGAGAGAGAGAGAGAGAGAGAGAGAGAGAGAGAGAGAGAGAGAGAGAGAGATTTCAAATGGGAAAATCGGTTTAACAAAATTGTACCAATTGTTTTGTGTCGACGTTTTGATAGTAATCTTTTCTATGTATTTATTATTACAATTATCAAGTAGGCCTATACTTACATGCTCGTGATTAGATAATTGGAAAGTTTTAAGACTGGGCTTGTAATTTCAAAATGGCAGTACTTACAGGCTATAGGCTATTGTGATGGATCTCCTTCAAAATAGTCCCCTTCTGACTGAACACACCGACTCCAACGGTGTTTCCACTTTTTGAAGCATTCCTGGAAATTTTCTTTCTTAAGGGTTTTGAGAACCCTCTCCGTATTTGCCTGGATGTCTTCGATTGTGTCAAATCGGTCCCCTTTCAGCGAAATTTTCAATTTAGGAAACAGGTAGAAGTCGGCAGGGGCTATATCAGGGGAATAGGGGAGTTGCGGAAGCACAGGAATTTTGAATTTGGCCAAAAATTCCGTGATCGAGAACGCACGATGAGCCGGTGCGTTGTCGTGGTGGAGGACCCAATTTTTGTCTCGCCAGAGTGCAGGCCTTTTCTTCTGCAAATTTTCGCGCAAACGCTGATGGACACTTTTATAGCATTCCTGGTTGATTGTCTGCCCCCCCTAGGGGCAAATTCGTGAAGCACGATACCCGTAGAATCGAAAAAAACCACCAACATTGTCTTCACATGAGACCGACTTTGTCGCGCTTTTTTCGGTCGTGGCGAACTTGGACCCTTCCACTGCTATGATTGTGTCTTTGTTTCTAGGTCATACCCATAAACCCATGTTTCATCGCCTGTAATTACCCTATTTAACAAATCTGGGTCAGTTTCGGCCCGATTAAACAATTCTTGGGACACTTCAAGTCGGTATTGTTTCTGCTGGTCTGACAACAATTTCGGAATGAATTTCGCGGACACTCGACGCATGATCAAATCTTCACTTAAAATTGCCTGAACCGCGTAGAAACGTAAATTCAGTTCATTAGCCATCTCCGTAATTGTAAGTCTACGGTCAGAGCGTACTAAATCGCGAACTTTTACAATGTTTTCATTGGTTTTTGAAGTGGAAGGCCGGCCGGACCGGGGGGTCATCTTCGACTAATTCGCGGCCATCTTTGAATCTGTTGAATCAGATAAAACATTTGACCGGCTCAGACATTTATCCCCGAAAGCTGTTTGTAAGAGTGCATAAGTCTCCGAAGCTGATTTCCCGGTTTTAAAACAAAATTTGACACAGACTCGTTGTTCCGTTTTTTCATCCATTTTGCAAAATCAAAAATCCGCCAAGATCCGATCACACGTCCTCACTCACCAGGATGCCACTCTCTACTGAACAAAGATATCGCGGTGATCGTTTCACAACGTTTCAACGACAAAACACCCTTCCCCTTCCACACCCGTGGGCAAACCTAGCCCCTCTTGTAGAGCAGTGGCGGCACCTGTCTTAAAACTTTCCAATCACATTATACTTGAACATGAGCATATTCGCTAAGGAGTGAACTTTGCAAATTTTGATTGAGCTTAAAGTGTCCCCATTGTTTAAAAAAGTTGATGAGTATAAGAATAGATGGGGGGAACATGTTTTTTGCATGGAAAAGAACTCTGTACTAAAGGTAGCAAATTTCTATGTTCCACAGTGTAGTCGTAATGTAGGAAGGCCCACAAAACAATGGTATGATTTCTAATTCAATATAAAACATTTGTAAATAATCATGAAAAGTATCTTCAACAAAGATGAAACCAAAGCACACTAGAATTGGTCACCCCAATGATTTTTCAGATGTCCCACACGTCTCCTTATAATTCAATAATCGTTTGGGGATACAGCAGTCGTCCATTAAGTTAATATGTTTCAACCATTTTAATCGATACTGGGCATTCGTATAGAGTAATTATGCTCATAATATTTAGCTCCTGTCGTGTATCTGCATTTATTCTGCGATCTTGGAGAGTATATCTTTCCACGTTCCTGAGAAATCTCATTTCGGCCGCTTCAGTACGACTGGCCTGGGAGTTTATAGATAATATCGATTTAAGTTTACAATGTATGTGAGACTTCTGAAACCGAACGAATGTCTACAGCTACTCCAGGATGGAAGAAGAAGAAGAAGAAGAAGAAGAAGAAGAAGAAGAAGAAGAAGAAGAAGAAGAAGAAGAAGAAGAAGAAGAAGAAGAAGAAGAAGAAGAAGAAGAAGAAGAAGAAGAAGAAGAAGAAGAAAAGTTATACACTAGCTTTTAGAGGACAAACAATAGAATTTTATTTGAGGAAATACGTATTAGATAATTAAGTACGTCAACACAGAGAAGATTTTTTGATTAACGAATAAGCCGTGAAACAGATATTAATGCAGGCGGTGTACGTACTCGAGTAGGAAGGAAAAAGAATAAATGAACAAAACAATTACGTATAAATACTATTAACGCTGTAATGAAATAGACAGGATTAAGCGAAGTATGATTCTGTTTTTTATCACTCATGTCTGAAGACAGTTAATGCTAGACGTTCAATTTGAAACACGTTGTATTCAATCTGTTTAATTTACTGCATTACGTTACGCGTAATTAACTGAACTACAGGAGTTATTCACGTTTAACTTTTTTATAAAACTGCTTACTACCACAAATATATCTGGTTTTTTATTACCATATCAAAAACAGGTTGTAAAAACATGGACTTTTTCTGCCACAAAAATTGCGTGGGTTACTTTAAACGCTTACTAATAATAAAGACATAGTTACTAGTCAGTACGAAATATATTTATGATATAACATTTTATGTTCTTTTTTTATGATTATTGCAGGAGTCATTTTTAATTGACTCGTAGTCTGTACATTGCATCAAGTAAAGCTTCCTACAGTAATCGTATATTATATAGTTGGAACGTTTAATTGTGGATTGTCACAGTAAGAGAAATAAAACAACACAGAACAATTAGAACGTCCATTTTGGATTTTGTCAATTACGTAAAGGCTCGTAAAAACTCTTAAAATATCTTAAAATATCACGGCTAATGACGTTCAATTGGCATGTTCTAGAACACTTTCGTGGGCAGTTGAAAGAAAGAGTGAATTCTTGTGGCGTTACATTCTTTCATGCGTCATTTGTTGGTTGGTGACTTGACTGATCCCTGTGTAGACGTAAACGGAGGTAAGTGCAGTCATTTTGCGGGTTGGTTCATAGCGATAAGTTAGTGTCTTGTTAATCGCGTGAAGTGGTATTAAAATGTTTTGGTATTTCTAATACAATGAATCTCACTAAACTTAACGATATTATTAAAAAATTATTATCAACTGTAAAAACTTGAGTAACACATTGTTATATTTCTGTAAAACAATTGTTGACGTGCTTTATAATGTTTAAAAAATGTATGATTTCTCCTGCGTTGAAAAGGTTTTACTCAAAGATCGTTATCATGTAACAATATGTTTTACTAATTTATGTAAACGTATAAAGTAGTCTTTAGTCGTATATATAAGCCAATTTGATATTTATCATCGTCGCACTTTTTTAATTATTTATTTTTACGAAAAGTAATCACTTATTGAACATTCATTGTGAGCGATTGTGTATTAAATTTTATTTATAATCATTCTTAAGTAAGCTAATATATAAATAATAATAGAATAAATGAAACAAGCGGAGAGTTAATTAATAGTAGTTACAGTATTATTATAGGTAACGCTTCCTCTTCCTCATTCTTCTCCTCCTCGTCTCCCTATTCCTCCTACTCCGCACCTCCATCACCACACCACCATCAGAATTACCATTACCGTCTTTGCTACATGACTGTTTCATCATCATTTATCTGATTATCTTTACTTTGGTCATTGTATATTAGTTTTTCCTTTTGCTTTGTATCTGAGAACTTGTTAAGGCCGCCTTTCGTTACTCGTCGTTATGTGAACTTTCAACCGGCAAATTAAATATTAATTCATTTAGTATTATGGATACGATTTGTAGAAAAGTTAAATCTACGAGTATTATACATATTTTGTCATAATCTTATAATAAAGATGTTTTACTAAACGAATACAATGACTAGGTCACCTAGAGCGAATGGACGATCAGCGTATACCAAAGAAAATTCTGAGAGGACAGGCGTAAAAAAACAGAAAGAAGGGTCGACCTAGGATAAGATGATTAGATGTGTGCTGGAAGATTTGGACATGAGGATGACACCGCTGAGATGGCAACGGATAGGAGTCATTAGAGAAAACTGGTGTTGGAAGCCAGGGCTCACGTTGGGAGCTGTATTGGTGAAGAAGAAGAAGAAGAAGAAGAAGAAGAAGAAGAAGAAGAAGAAGAAGAAGAAGAAGAAGAAGAAGAAGAAGAAGAAGAAGAAGAAGAAGAAGAAGAAGAAGAAGAAGAAGAAGAAGAAGAAGAAGAAGAAGAAGAAGAAGAAGAAGAAGAAGAAGAAATTTTACTAATGTCTGTATTAATATTTTTTATCCAAAATAATTTTTTGAAGAGTTGCAAGATGGGTTTAAAAACTACGATTACTGAAATCAAATAATGCTGCTAAAGGACTATAACCTTAAGCTCTAGACCTTGAAATAACTTACCGACTAATTGAAAACAGTGAAATAAAAATGACATAACTTTCATTTTTGCATTTTCACATACAACATAGCAGTTTGAAACATTATTGTATGCTTATAGATTTGTATATTAAATATATAATTTTGCTGATTACGGTTTATAGTAAAATCTAGTGATGGCCAGGGGTAAAGGATGAAGTAATATATTAACAACAACAAGTGCAAGTTTCACTAACTGAAATATATCTGTAAGCTAATCAATCAAACTGTCTAACAACAGACAGGGGATAAGTGGAAACATTGAAAGATATCATGGCTAAAGGAAGGGTAAATCGCTATTTCATTGATCCTTTGTCTATTACGGCTGCATAGCGTCGAAGAAACTGCCTGCTTGATCAGAAAATAAACAAACCTGTGCTTAATCACAAAACGTAAGAGGATCGAGATCATCTTTGTTGTGCCAACACGTCCATATAAGGAACTGTGGTACGGACAAAGCACCTGACCAAAATTGAATTGACATAATATAAAGCGTATAATTCGTGCACTATTGTAATGCCGCTTGCCGCGGCTTCGATGCCGCTTACTCCTGACAAATTATTTTTTTACAGAGTATACACGTGGGAGCCTACTTTCATTTTTAGTAAGTCCTTATCGTAACACTTTCTTCGATTTTATTTATTGCTGAATAAATCAAAATATATTTGTAACATTGCGTTACTATAACGTACAAGTATGTTATTTTCTTTTTTAGAGTTTATGTTTTTAACCCGCGGTACATTTGCGAAGACGCCTTGACTGATTGTCGCTGGGAGACGTTCCTCTTTTTATTTATTACCACTCATATTTATTTTGAAAAATACTTATGCTTTCAGTCACGAACTTATAAAATAAATTATAGGCCTACACTTAGCTAGTGTACAGAATGCTTAATACGATCATAAAAATGACAAAGTATTCTTATTTTCCTTCCTTTCGGTATTCGAGAGTTCACTAAAGTATCAGCAGTCAGGCAGCTATGAAACCCTTTGCAATATGAACAAATTTTCTTTTGTGAGGAGAAAGCGGAAAGTGAAATAAATGTAGTTTTACTTCTTTCTTTATGAAAATTAAATAAACAACTTGTGAGGAAACTCGTGACATTTGAATATAATGTTTTGACAAAGGTTTCTGGACTGTTCAGAGAGGGGGATAAGGAAGCAAAACAATGATATAAAGGAGCAGTATTACGAACCAGACATAACTGTGGCAGCCAGGGCAAAGACGTTGGCATTGGCTATAAGGCCCCTCTTATTTATACATCAAGCCCGCAAACACTGTTACAAATATTTTTGGGTTGTAGAACGGGGAATAATTATTGAAAATTATGGGTTTGTTTGTAAAAATGTCTTAAATCGAAAAAATTGAGACCCATATATGACTTCCATGTTCTAAGATTTATATTTAAAATCGTTTAAATATAAATTGAAAAATTTGACAATTTTGACAAATTGAAATAGAATATTTCCATAGAAACTACTACTTTGTTGCCGATAACGTAGTACACATATAAAAAATCGGTATAGAGAACCATACATGACTTCCATGTCCTAAAATGTATATTTAAAATCATTTAAATATTAATTAAATAAGTGGATGCTTGAGTTCTGAAAAAATTACGTTTCAGCTAAAATGGTACCACCATGTCAGGTGGATTAAGACTATCCTCAACCTTCGTGAGGAAGGACTGTACTTTTGGATAAAATGTCTGTAGGTCGAACGAAGAGCTAAAGGTAGCTGCGATCTGATTCCTGTAATGAAATTGGACTCTCGCTGCGAGTGGCCGAGGGATGTCTATAGTGTTATCAAAGTCTTTCCTGTCAATACTATACTAGTCATTTTTCTTTTTAAAAATCGAGTCTTGATTTCTTTCTTTCCATTTGTCTTCTGATTTCCTAAACGTCTATTCTGTTCACACGTACAATTATAAATTTCTCAGCACAACATTTCTTCCTTAATACGTCTGTGTCTCCTGTTTAACACCCACCATTCTGATCCATGTCATAACGCTATATTCCACACAGGCTAGTAAATAATTAGCCATCAGGGAGGTCAAAATATTTTTGAGGAGGAGCAAACAATTTTCCAAAGGAGAAAAATATTTATATATTTTTCATACATACACACATGCACATATTAGTTTATAATTCTCATATCATAATAGAAATAAGTACACAGATTGTATTAATTGCTTTAATACAACAACACTGCCCAGCGATCCACAGGAAGAAAATCGCTGTCCACCTTTTCGGCTTGCACGCGTTGTGTTGGTGTGGGGTTCGGTACTTTTAATTTAAAAAGCTTGCAAACATAAGGAAATAAACATGATTGATGCCAGAAATAACGCAAATTGTGTATGTGTGTGTGTGTCCTGCCGGCCTTTTTGATGCGGTAATCAAAATAATAAAACTTTGGAAAAGTAAACATTAAATAATTGAGATATGCTTGCCTGCCAGGAACGATATATTTTCACTCATACGTGATTTAAATTAAAATGAAAAATATAGAATTTTGTTAAAGTAAAATGAAATGTTTCCATAGCAACTACTTCTTTGTTGTCATTAACGTATTACACATATAAAACTTATAAAATTTACCTCCTCCATCATCAACTACCATTTTAATTTATTAAAAAAATTACCCCTTCTTCCTTCAACTACCCTTTTCATTTATAGATATTTCATCTACCTTTCTACAGTGGATTATTATGACCTTCGTTTCAGGATAGTTTATTTATCAAAATTAAGCAATTTACTCTTGTTAAAACGTAAAACGTTGTAGGTAAACTGCCCCTTTCCCTTAACCGATCTTCACCAAAAACAATAGGCCTTGAGTCCTCTACAATTCAGGGCTGTATACACAAAATTATTTGATTCTGTTTGAATTTGCGGCTGTTATCGTTTGCCATAGAAAAACTTCTACACAGGCACACACACACACACACACACACACACACACACACACAGTTTACGAAAAATGACTTTTTTTCATGTTTTGATGGTAGTAGAATCAGAATCTGCCGTTATCTTGAACACGATTTTTTTCGCCATGACCTTATGGAACATGGAAGTAAAAATTACACCCTCCCCCTTCAACTATCATTTTAATTTATATAAAATTACCCCTCCCCCTTCAACTACACTTTTCATTTATAGATATTTCATCTACTTTTCTAAGTGGATTATTATTACCTTTTGTTTTCAGGATATTTTATTTATCAAAATTAAGTACTTTACTCACGTTAAAACGTAAAATTTTGCAGGTAAACTACTCCTCCCCATTAACCGAACTTCACTAAAATCAATAGTCCTTGAGTCCTCTATAACTCAGGTATATATCCAAAAAATTGTTTGTTTCTGTTTGAATTTGCGGCAGTTATCGTTCGCCATAGAAAAAATTACACACACACACACACACACACACACACACACACACACACACACACACACATTTCAGAAAATGACTTTTCTTCGTATTTTGAGGGCAGTACGATCAGAATCAGCCCTTGTCTTGGATTGTCTTGAACACGATTTTTTCGCCATGACAACACTTCCATTTCCTTACGAAACATGGAAGTAAAAAGAGCTGTTACATTAGACTATACTCTCACAATATCCTCAACTGAGATCGATAACGTCAGTAACGTAGTGGGTTAGAATAAGGATTCTAATATCAGATAAATAACAGAAATAATGTAATAGTAGACAAATTTACGTTTATATATGAACACAGCTTTATTTATTTTTTTATTTTATTTTTTTATAAGGTCGCTGCAACAGCAACAGTCATTAGCGACCACAAAAATGAATTTGTACAGATTCGTAAACAGATGCATTAACATATAGTAAATATTTGTTTAAATACCAAATAGTGTAAACAAATGAGATAGATAAAAATATTTAACAAATAACAGTATTAGTTTAACTGATGCAAAATAAAATGAGAAATATTAACCCCTCACAACACAACCAATATAAATATACATCTTGCACATAAATAAATATAACTAAGTATACATATAATAAATATAACATTAAGTAACAAAATATAACAACTATATAACAATAAGTCATAACAAATATCAGTCCATTAACTTAATTACACAATTTTTAATGTTCTCATAATTTTCTTAGTTCGTACCTATATTGATGTTAACAACTGAATCTCCTTTAAGAGGAGAAGTATGTTAGCGGCTGCAGTCTTGTCATTTAAACTTTTTCGCACATCTGCAGGGATATTAAATTTGCTTCGTAGATGATGAAGAGCAGGGCACTCTGAAACAAGATGGAAAGCTGACAAAACCGTGCCACAGCGATTACATCTCGCAGGAGGATCTCTTGTGCAAATGTACTTGTGAGTCAGTAGCGTGTGGCCGATGCGGAGTCTTGTTATGACCACTTGATTTCTCCTGGAGTCTGTAGCAAGTGAGTGCTGCTCGTAAATATTTTTCCTCACTCGGAATAGCTTGGTGGGTGGTGACTTAAGCCATTCATCATTCCAATGCTCCAGAAGTTTAAAATGCAGATATTTCTTAAGGTCATTGTGGGATAGTTTGTGAGGATGATATTGACTCAACGTAGCAGTTTTCGCAGGCCTATCAGCCATCTCGTTGCCCTTAATTCCGATGTGCGATGGGATCCAATTGAAAATAATTTCCTTGCACTGTCTAGTTGAGATATCAAGGGTTATGTTACTTATGTCTTGAATAATGGGTTCTTTGCTGTCCTCCTGCTGCAGACTATCAAAACACTTCGAGAATCTGAGAAGATAATATACTTGGAGCCCATGGAATCTTTTATTATTTCCAGTGCTGAACGAATTGCATATGCTTCGCAGAAAAAAACCGAGCAGACCCTCTCCAACCTGAATAAGTATTCATGTCCAGATAATATTACTGCACATCCATTGTTTCCGTCTGTGCGAGAACCATCCGTGAACACATGAGTGTACTCTGTGTATGTATCAAGTTTTTCGTAGAACTTAGACAAGAAAATGTACGGAGTTGTAGTAGCTTTTGGGGATTCTGAGATTATGTTATCAAATTTGAGAGGTTCACGACACCATGGAGGCTCTGGTGGATGTTGCTTGGTGAAAACAGAAGGAAAATGGGTGTTTAATTTGCGTAGGTAGATATTAATACGTTCATAAAATGGTTTGGGTAGGGTTGGGCGTTTAGCAAATTTGTCGCTGTTCCTATTTGAGAACACATTAAGACTTACAGGGTTATCAGGATTGGAAGCTGCTCTTGTGACAAATGACAGACAAAGTTTTATTCTTCTTATTCTAAGCGGATATTCATGAGACTCGGCTAGAACGCTGTTAATCGGGCTAGTTCTAAACGCTCCTAGGGCCAGGCGTAGGGCGGATGTATGTATAGTCTCCAGAGATTTTAAAATGGTTTGTTTAGCTGAGTCATATATATTGCTCCGTAATCCATTTTTGACCTTATAAAGGCTTTGTAGGTGTTCATGATTACGTCTTTGCTGGCACCCCAGTTGCATGATGCTATTGATTTAATAAGGTTCATTCTCCTTAAACATTCACCTTTTAATGTCCTTATGTGAGTACTCCATGTGAGTCGCTGGTCGAACGTGAGACCTAATATTTTGATTTGATTTGATCGTATAATTTCTTTGGTTCCAAGTGACAACTTTATATTTCTTGAATCTGGTCTTCTGATGCGAGAAAAATTATATATTCAGATTTTGATTTGTTTCCTGAATGCAGTCCGTAGTGGACTGGATGTTGATTCCTTTGCGCAAAAGCGTTAAATCGTCGGCGAAAAGACATTTTTGGATGGGCTTTGATATTACAGAATAAATTTCGTTAATGGCAATTAAAAAGAGAGTGGCACTAAGTGGAGAACCCGGTGGCACGCCGTTTGAGATTTTATATTTATCTGATAATATGCCATTCACTCTTACCCGGATCTCTCTGTGCTGTAAGAAGTTTATTACAAAGTTAAGAAAATATCCTGTAACTCCAACGTTTTTCATAATGTATACAATTCGGTCCTTCCATACCAGTTCATAAGCTTTTCCAGATCTAAGCAGACGGCAACAAGATGTTCGTTACTTATAAAGGCCTCGCAGACATTTGTTTCAATATTTATTAAATGATCTAAACTAGATCGAGCTTTTCGAAAACCGCTCTGATGCGCTGATAAGAACTTAATACTCTCCAAGTACCATTGTAATCTTCTGTTAATAATTTTTTCCATTAACTTACATAAAGTACAGGTAAGAGCAATTGGACGATATTTTCATGTTTATAATGATCTTTATTCGGCTTAGGGAGTGCAATAACTATCGCTTCACTCCATTTATCAGCGAATGTTCCGGAACACCATATAACATTGAACAAACGTATAAGGAATGTCAGTGCTGCTTCAGGAAGATTTTTAAGAAAGATGTTATGGGTACCGTCTGGCCCTGGACTAGAATTTCTACATTTCGACAGAACATTTTTTAGCTCCTTTAGAGAAATAAGGTGATTAATTTTGAGATCCGTAACTGCGCTTGTTTTCGAGATTTTATTTATCGAAATGTTAGATTATTTTTGATTTCTTGAAAAACTGGGTCGTAGTTGGTGTCGCAAGAGTTTTTAACAAACTTTGCAGCTAATGTATTAGCAATGCCTTCCGGTTGTGAAATTACCGTCCCGTCTTCTGCAATTAGTACGTTAGTCCCGTTCGATACTGTGAGGCCTTTTATATTTTTAAGTTTCTTCCACACATCGGTGATCGGTGTCTGATTAGTGATGGATGAAACATATGAAGTCCACGCCGCCCTCTTGCATTGTTGAAGGTTCTACGAGCCTTCGTTCTATATCGCTTGTATTTTATCTGGTTATCATAAGTTGGATGCCTTCTGTAAGTATTATAAGATTTACGCATTAAACGATGGACCACCTTACATTCTTCATTCCACCACGGAACTCGAGACTTGGTACCCTTATTGGCGGTTTTTGGAATACTCTGATTAGCAGCAGTCAGTATTAAGTTAGTAATTATCTCAACTTTGTTGTTAACTGTTAAATCTTCTGGTTCGTGTCCACAAAGAGCGCTTAAGTGCTCCGTGATTATGTTTCGGTATTTTTCCCAATTCGGTTTACTGAATTTCCATTTACGCTGGGGTATTAGGTTAGGGCCTCTATGATGCATTTCCAAGAAAATAGGAAAGTGATCACTGCCATAGAGATCACAAGAGACTGTCCAGCTGAGTAGATGGGCTATGGAAGGGCTGCAAAATGCGAGGTCAATCGAGCTAAATTTGTTGAACGACATATTGAAGTGAGTATAATGATTTTTGTTCAATATTACAAAGTTTGTGTTTTGTATTATTTTCTTGATGACCCTTCCGCGCTTATCTGTTTTGTAAGAACCCCAGATAAAGCTATTACTATTAAAATCCCCTACTATCAGAAAAGGTTTGGGTATGGGTAGTTGATTATGGGTATTACATACCCATTATGTCATTATCAGAGAAATTGTACCAGTTTGGTAAATAAACATTACAAATCGTCAACAAACCGATAGGGAGTAATACAGACACAGCTACCGCCTTAATATCAGTATTTATTGCAACGTTTGTTTTGCTGAGTTTGCTGCTAACATATATGGCGACTCCTCCACTAGCGTGTTGAGAGTTGGTTCTGTTTTTGAAAGTAGCTGAGTAATTTTTTATTTTTGCATGGTAACTCTCTTTAAAATTGGTTTCCTGTAGGCAGATAACGTCAGTAGAAAATCTTTTGATAATCAGTTCCAAGTTTTCTTTTTGTGGATAGTACCCGTTAATATTCCATTGTAAGATAGGTTGTTTCATGACGTGTGGGAAGCAGTGTTGATTTGTTGAAAATTGAAGTGGGGGGAGTAGTTTCATCACAACTTGAAAACGATGCGTCACTTTCAGATTCCTTATTGATGCCTATTGAAAGTTTGTTTATAATTCTCTTAAAATTACTTTTGATTTTCCTTTCCGTAAGACGCTGATAAGTGGCTTTGAGTAAGGAAATTAATGCTGAGATGTTCTCAGTGAATTCAAGTGTTAATTCATGCAAGTCAGATTTTCCCTTAACTCTTTCGAGAAGTGTCTTGAGCTGATTGTAGTTTAGAATATATGGATTATTTTCACTCGTAAGTACGCTTTTCAGCGGTTGAAGCTGATTGTCTAGAGGATCAAGAGTTGCACAATCAGAAGGTGTTGGTACCGTTTGTTTTTGTTTCTTGTTACGTGTTTTAGTTATTATGTTATTCTCTGGGCAACCTGGTGAATTTTCGGCGGGATTTTCTTCAGCACTTGACGTTGTTAATGAAAGCGTTCGTTTTGTTGTATTTCTAGGGAATTTCTCTTCGTGTTTAGGTTTTTTACTTGTTTCTAATGACGGGTTAACAATTCCTACATTATTTTTCAATGCGGGAAAACTTTGTTCCGGTATGGTATTGTAATTCGGAATGTTTTTATTTAGTATAGTATGCTGTTCCGCTTCTAATTCATTTGTCTTGTGTACATTGTTGTCACAATTTTTTGCCAAATATCCTAATTGCTTGCAGAGAAAACATGATATCATATCTGTTGAGGGGTAAATCCAGTAAACTGTGTCTTCATAATTGATTCTTATTGATGGAGGTACTTTAGAAACGTCTTCAGGGTGAATGTAAATTTGCCTTCGAAAGCTCATGACGTGGGAGAAGCCCGGTTCAGAGACACTTGCTCTCAGAAATGAAGTTGCTGATCCCAACCGTATATCATGGTTCTTAAGTTCGTCCTCGAGGACGTTGTGGGGAATAACAGGACACACATTTGATAAAATCAGTCTCTTGTATTTGGTTAGAAGAGGCTTAATTGTAAATATGTTGTTGCCTAAGGATATAGATGTCTTTTGATCGGTAACTTTCTGAACTATTTCTTTGCTTGAAAGATATATGCAGACTCTGTTCATTGAGATCTTGGAGGCAAATCTAATATGGGATGGGTCTATAATTTTTCCTAAAGCTAATATGTAGTCGTTGATTGGTATACCTTCGATTGACTCTAATACTATGGCTTGATCCTTGGTTGGGAAAACTTCTTTTTGTGTAGCATTGGCATAACTACGTTTCTGTTGTTCAGTGGGCTGTGATTGATTACTTTGAATAGAATTAGGCATTGTGAACGTTGGAGACACGCGTGCGTGTACTCCACAAGACTCTACCAGTTTTATGCCTTTATAATGATGTTGCACACGTGGCTACTCTCTACAGTGTACTCTGTTTATACTCACTTGGATAGTAATAAACGTTATCTCACAGCAAAACACAATTCACTTATAAACCGGTATACGCACAGCTTTATTGTTACTAATGATTGCTTATCCTACACTAGTATGTTCCCTGAGCTGCAGAACTCGCTCATTATTTTGACAAACTATATATATTTTTATGTTAAAATTATCACTAATATTACACTAATTTTGAATTTAAATAATTTTTAAATTATGGTAAAAACTATAAAAATCGCGATTACTCTACTATTTTTTAGTAATATAAAATTTTAGAGAACACAAACGTACAATAAACACTAAACATTCTAAACATTCGGATTTGGGTTATGATTCCTTTTAATCTGACACCTTGTTGGATTTTTATCATTTTTTGGGGGGCCTTGGGGTCCAAAAATTTTGAAATTTCCAAACCTTAACAGTCATTCAAATGTTAGTTAAAAATTCTCTTTAATTTGATACTCCATATGAATTTTTGAGCATTTATCACCCACTTTTTGAAATTTTCAAAAGTGAACACTATACTCGAAATGTGGTTAAAATCCCCTTTAAGTTGGCACACAATACGAGCTGTATCAATTTTTTTCACAATTTTCACGTGTGCAGCAACAGTCCCGTGGGAAGTGAGCGAAGCTGTTGAAATTTACGTGGCCGGAGTTCTGGTGCGGTGTCCCATCGCGTTACGTCGACGGCGTTCCTCTCCGTCGGGCTCCGCTGAAAGCCTTTTGTAGGCGCCCATTTTCCTACGCCTTAGCGGCCTTCAGAGCCACCGCAATGCCCTGAGGATCCTCTGGGGGCGCTTGATTTCAAACGTCCCCCTCTCACGCGACGCTGAAAAGTTGTCGTAGCCGGGTCACTTGAATCTCGTCATAGCCGGGACGAAACTGGAACAGCAAAACTATTATTAAAAGTATTCTTTGAAACAGGAATTCTTACAATTAAATTTTAATTACCTAAATAAAGCGTTGCACTAGTTACTTATCACTTACAGGTAAACTGTACGTAAATTACATCTGAATTGTGAGTAACAATTATTATCATAATAGGTTAAGAATATAAGGTGTAATCCCAGCTGATTTACAACGTTGATATACAATGAAGTTGCCCCACTGTCTCTCGTCTGTCAAATCGTCTAAAATCTCAGCTGTATTGTAATTATCCAATGTAATTTTTGCCTTTCATACACTTAACCTGTATGTTGGACTTGGTAATTTATTGCTTTCAACGGAAAATAACTTCTGTATTATAAACACAATTAGGCCTACATTGTATTATTGGGAGCAGATTAGTCTTCTTTTGGAAAAGAAGTTACGTCATAAGTCATAGTTAGAAACCTGTGGGAACCTGTAGTGACAAAGGATTTTCATAGACTATACGTTTTTTGCTGCTGGCTTTCCGAAATTTGTTTTAAAATGTCATTACTGTTTCGACAATTACGGCCAAATTAAATTCATAAATGCAACTAATATTGTACAGCTGTATTCACAAATGCAACTAATATTGTACAGCTGTATTCATAAATGCAACTAATATTGTACAGCTGTATTCACAAATGCAACTAATATTGTACAGCTGTATTCATAAATGCAACTAATATTGTACAGCTGTATTCATAAATGCAACTAATATTGTACAGCTGTATTCACAAATGCAACTAATATTGTACAGCTGTATTCACAAATGCAACTAATATTGTACAGCTGTATTTATTTAATCTGCTTTTGTATCCGTATGTAAAAATCGGGTACTGTGGCGGATACAAATCCTTAGGACTCAAAGTACCTCGTAATGGATCTATCAGTGCAGTAATAAAATAGGAGGGGATCCGCGTCTGGGAACGGGAGGTACATAAGGGAATGCCCTCCCGCAAAATCTTAAAAATAATTTAGGATATCTCTTTGCAACGTGAATAATATTTAATGGATTTGTTAAGCGCAGTTTTCTTCAGGACACCTTCTGGTAATAATTATAAGCTGTTTAAAATTCTTCAGAGGAGAAATCTGAAAAATAAAAATTTCTTTTTCCTAGACTATTTATACATATGAGTTTTTCACGATTAACAGATTAATTCGTTTATCGATATGACGCCTTTTCGCATAAACATGAGCAATTTGATGGACAGTGAAACACGGTTAACTCGAAGTTGGAGAACCACAAAAAACAATGAATTACCCCAAATTCGAATAAAAAAAGTTGGAAGTTGCAGTGTATTTTCTACTGATTTTGTAACAGTACTGGATTTACGCTGTAAGTTTTTCATGTTGGAATGCATTAAAACCGTGTACATTGAGTCAGTAATTAAACGCAAGTCAGGAGATGGATTCTAAATCAAGCGTAAAGGTCTATAAACTACACGATCTTCAAGTAAAACTGTAAACTAACGCTATACTCTATTTATTAAAACACGTAATACAGTCGTTTATAGTTTTGTAGGCTTACTAATCATATTGGGTCGTTTATCCCAAACGATTTCAGAATTGTAAATTAAAAACATGAGAAAAGAAATTGCAAAATATACTGTCAGAAAAGTAAGAAATTCTGTAGAAATAATAGAGTACAAAGAGAGAAGGTTTTAAAGGAAGATTGTACTACGTGTTTTTGGCCCGGTTAAAGAAGATGATGAATGGAGAGTAAGAACTAACCAGGAGATAGATGAAGTATTGAAGAGCGAGGACATCGTAAGTTTCGTAAAGGCTCAACGAATACAATGGCTAGGTCTCATAGAGCGGATGGATGAAGTCAAAGAATACCCTGAGGGCACCGGTGTATATAACATGGTTGAATGATGTGCTGGAAGATCCCAGAAGAATGGATGTGAGTGTTACGCTGAGATGGCTACTAGAGAAGATTGGTGGTAGCCAGGGCTCGCGTTGGGCTGTAGTGCTAAAGAAGAAGATAAAGAGGTAAAGATTATATGAACACAGCAAATGACAAAAACCATTTAAGTTAAGAATCGATATAAAATAAAATTCAGGAATTACGCGATAAAGAGTGAAAGAGTTTGTCGAAGATTTAAACAAAAATGAAGACAAAGCACCAAATAATTACATTTGTTGTGATGAGAAATTATCGGAAGGTGGGTGGGAAAGTACTCGCTCTGTAGTGCCCAGACAAGTTCTAATGATGATCTTATATACGATACACGTTCCTGACGAGTTCTTATATATAACGGTTAATTATCACAATATTTAATTAGTACTTTTTTCTCCACTTTCACTGGCATTATTCAAGTTCACTTGATGTAGACCTAACGGTGCACTTCACATAACAATTTTCAAGAGCACGCTCTCTATTGTATTAGAATGTAGTTTAATTTAAATTACAGTAGCGGAGAGTCCGTCCATTTATTACAATAGTCATTATACTGTTTGTTTTAAGGAGCCAGTTAAGGGGAACTAACTCTACACAAGTGGTATTCAAACAATATTTCCATTTATAATATTTCTTTAAACTATTAATTTTTTTAAACTTCCTTAATATCACTGTTATTCTGTTTACAATTATGAAAATTATAAATACGAGTACAAACAAACTTATAGAGAAGTGATAGTACACGGAGATGTGATTAATATCCTGCGTTTTGTGGATGAGATGGTTTTGTTTTGAAATTATTAGGAAGACGTTATAGGGTAGTCGTTATTGACGAATTGAACGAGGAGAAGGCAAGGTCGTTTGGGGGGGGATTGTCAATGTTTGTGCAGTGTGTATGTTACGTCTGTTTGCCGAAGAATTGATCTATTCAGTTCGGAAGCGGAGTATGCGTTTTGGTAAAAGTAACTGCAGGGGCGTCTGGTTACTGAGAACGATGAAGTTTAGCGACACAGCGTAGCGGCAGGCGACTCTGTGGATAAAATTAAGTTGGGGCGAAACAGAAAGAAAAGTAAACATTGGGAGTTGGGCCAAGTTATCAATATATTTGTGAAGTGTGTAGTGAGGTGTGCGGAGGGGAGCCTATGTAGTCCTCTCTAATCGCTCTGTGTGTTTAACTTTTTTATCATTTTTTCAAGGAAACAATTGCAATCCCATACAGTATTACCAACTTATAGCTCAGCATTACAGTTGTATTAGCGTTAGATGTAATTTACCTGTAGTCTGAAGACGGTTGGAGATTTCAGTAGCCGAAACGTTGCCTTGATTCATAAAGTTTCAATGGTGGATTGTTCACCGCAGAGCAATTTTGTTCAGTTCAGTGTACCTGAATACTTGCCTAGGTATTGTGATTGCCAAGGGGCTGTTCTTGACATAAAGTGAGCGCCTAGGACAAACTGATCCAACAACTAGGAAAATATCGAACACGAAACCTGAACATGTAAAACAAACAAAACGTCCGGCACATTTCATGTGTCATTCATAATAAAAATACTATATTGCTGAAAAAATAAAAGAGCTTTAAAATATGATTTTTGTTTGAAAACCCCCTAGTTTTACTCAGTTGAATATACAAGGGTCAGTTAAAAAGTTCGCGGAGCGACATAATATAGCTCAGTTGTAGAACCAAAAGTCTTTCGTGTGCTGCAAGACGTATATTTCGCGTGAAACCCTGTTAATTTCCAGATATATCTGTCAATTTATTCACTTTTTACCAGCTGCTTGAAATTTTCGTGTCACGCGTGTTTTTAAAATGCATTAAATCAAACACTGTGTTGTGGTGAATTCTCTCTTAAAAACGTTTTAGCGCCAATGGAAAATCAAAACGAAATTGTAAATGTGTTAGGAGATGCTGCGCCTTCAGAAAGAACGGTAAGTGGGCCACACTCGAGTTTAAACGTGGTCGTACAAGCATTGAAGACTATCCCAGCAGTGGACGTCTAAAAAGTGCAACAAAAAATAGCATTATTGAAAAAATGTCATAGGGTGTTGGAAAACCGCAGATAGAGGAGTGGATGACGTTGCTGAAATCATAGGCATCTGATATGAGCTTGTGCGTTATACTTTAAATCAAGAACTTAGTGTGAAAAAATGTTGTGCAAGATGGTTGCTGCATCTGGAGTTGTTGCTTTTTTTGGGCGTCCAGTGCGAGAGGGGGGTCATCTTCAATGCTCGTACGATCACGTTCAAACTCAAGTACGTACTTATTTACAAGCCGTTGGTTCCTGACACATTTACAATTTCGTTCTGAATTTCCGTTCGCGCTAAGCCATTTTTAACAAAGAATCACATCACAATGTTTGATTTTTGTCCATTTTTCAAAACACGCGTGACACGTCAATTTTAAACAGCTTCTAAACAATGAATAAATTGATACATTAGGAAATTAACAGGAGTTCACATAAAATACAAATCTTGCAGCACACGAAAAATTGTAGTTTTACCGCTAAGCTACGGATGTCGCTCAGCGAACGTTTCAACTGACCCTCGTATTTATCCTTTATTAACAATTAAAAATATATAATACATACGATACTTTACTCTTAATTATTATGCAACGGTATCACTTAAATAGTAAACATTTATAAATAGAAAAATTAAACATTAATCAGAAAAGTAAGTAAAAATATGAAAATACATACAGCTGAAATAATTAGTCACGAAACGGGTGTCTGAATGTGCAATGCCAATGCCATAGGTCTCACTGCGCATGTGTAGATTTGACGCGTTGTTTTCAGTCCAATCATTTTGTGTTCAGAAGAGCTGCATTGTTGGTGTGTCATGGTTGGTCACCTCACACCCACTCAGGGCCGGATCTAAAATTGTTGCCCCCCCCCCATAGCGAAAATCCTTCACGGGCCCCGAATTTTCGTTACTCGTTTTCTTTGTCTGTAAAAAAATGTCTGTAACACCTAAGTCTTAAGGCTGTGATGGACATTGGTTATGTATTAAATTGAACACACGTTTGTAGATATAATAAATTTACTTTATTTGCTAATTATACACAAATTGTTGATCAAAGAATGTTACAGTATGTACTATACTACATAATATCAAAAAGTTTTCTTCCTTGATTTCATTTCAGAAAAGCGTTTTATAAGCTCCTTCTTATCAATTATTGATGCCTCAGCGTTGTTGATGGCAATCAATCCCAAAGCGCTCCGTCTGTCTTGACCCATTGTGCTCCTCAGGTAACTTTTTATCCTCTTGAGTGCGGAAAATGATCTTTCGGCTGATGCAACCGTTACGGGCAGGGTTAGAAACAAGGTCAAGGCTGTTAGCACTTCAGGGAAACTGGAGGACATTATCTCAAAGTCAACAAACAAAAGTTTAGTGAGCTCAAAAACTTTCTTGCACTTAGCAGTTTCTTCACCAAGACTTTCACGCAGTGAAAGTAGTTCAAGACCTAGAGAGGGTCCAATATCCTTTTCGTAAATCTTCTGAAGGTTCTCAGCGGTTTCCAGGATCTCTTTTTCTGAAAGGGAATTTAGAACCTTTGGAAACAACACAGAAAATTGTTGTAAACACGTTCAACAGCTGAAAACCTCTTAGTAATCTGACCATTGATAACATCAAGAAGCTTGTAGAAGACATTTATTTTGAACAGGTTATCTCCATCTGAAAATCTGTAGTCTTCGGCCAGCTCATCAAAGTGTTTTTTTACCAACGGCTGCCTCTTCTGAGAGAAAATAGGATCAACATTCCACTTTACAGCGAGAGTTACAGCTTCCTCCTTCATGTTTTGGTACTCATTCCTCATTTGCAACAACCTATCTCTGCTCCTTTGAAAGATTGTCGAAGCTCTCTCTAAGTCTGTTTCTTTTCCTTGGAGGGATTTGGAAGCAATATTCAATTGAGTGAAAAGTTTAGACAGGATAACAGTTAACATGACAAACTGAAAATTGTTTATCACTTTCATCAACCTTCGCGCTTCTGACACTTCATCGCCATCGGGCTTCTTACTCTCAAGGGAAATTTTCATAACAGCTTTTAGAATGTCTAAGTATCTCAATTTGACAACTAAAATTGAGTCGTGCCTTGATGCCCACCTTGTAGGGTTAAGTTTCTTTAATGTGATTTCTGACTTATTTGTTAGTGAAGAAAGACTGTCCCATCTGTCAATACTTTGGCCGAAGAAAACATACAATGATTGAAGAGCTGAGAAGTAGTTGGCTACATCTCTTACAGTACTTACTGCATCATTAATCACTAAATTGAGGTTGTGCGCTGCACAGTGGACATACACGGCAAGTTCTTCAATACCTTGTATTCTACTTTGCACGCCAGTGTAAAGCTCCACTCATTGTGGCTGCCCCATCATAGCCTTGACCTCTACATTTCTTCATGTCTAGACCAAAGCCTACTTTTTAATTTTTAATAAGTGGTTTAAACATCACGTATTTACGGTGCTCGACAAAAAATTATAAAATGCTCTTTCATGTACACAAATTTGACTCGACTCGTCATTAGCTCCCTAAAGTTTGGTGAAGATAATTTTTGTTGGACAAGACCTCTTCATGAGTAATTAGCGCACGAATTTCCAAAAAAGGTATCCTCGTGGTTAATACATGTGATATTCAGCATGAAAATAAATAAAAAGTAATATACATTATACCAGTTAGCATAAAATACGTTAGTATTATCTTAAATTATTACTGCACAATATTCTGTTATAAAATATCTTACTATTTTTTTTATAATGCCAGTTTTAAGCCGAAATCCATTTTTTAAAATCACTCAGCTTTTAAACTGTAAATGATATTTGTAATTCAAAGCAGAAGTATCGAGTCACGAGTGACAGATCCAGTGAGAAGTACGCACAAAATCTTTGAATTTGAAAAATGAATACGTACTTCCCAAAGGTCCTGGCACTACCACAGGTGTCTTTCAGACTGTACTTTTTTTATTTGTAAAATCTTAATTAATAAATTATAAAAATTTTAAAAACAATGTGTGTTAATGAAAAGTTAAATACAAAATTGTTGTTGAATCTACAGATGATTTTTTTTAAACTGTACCGGTAATTTAACCCTTTAGCATGTCCACAACTAAAATTAAAATACTGTCAAGTTTTGTTGCTTAACATACCTGCATCAGGAACCTGAAGAGCTTGGTTCTCGTCAGAGGTCTTTGGTTTTTTTAGACAGGAATGAAGTTATTGTCTTATTTGTCCGTTTTATAGACTCTTCTTCTAAACGCTTTCTTCTTCGTTTAGCGGCACCGCTAGTTGAACTAAGTTCCTGCTCCATTCCTTTTATTTATTTGCGTCTCGTATAATTATAACCTATAAGTACATGTGAGCCAGGAGCAGACATGCGACAGATGTGTGTGACAGCTCTGCAATACAGCAACACCTACCGTCTGATTGAGTGAGCAGTGAGCGCTGAATCTGACAAGTGGCGTTGACGGCCTTGCGCATGCGCGCGCCACCCGACCACTTTATTTATAGACGACGACGCGCCTTACCGAGCACAGCGTCCGAGAGGTCCACTTCTACTTGACACACACGATCTCCAGCATCGGACTGATCAGGACTGCTCTTCTTAGACTGCTCTCTCAGCTCTCTTCGCTGGATGTGCTACAGCTTGCTGTTTCGGCCACCTCGTCGCTGGACGAGGCAAACTACCACCTTCTCTTCGTGGGATTCAAGGACCAAGGCGCCAGCTGCTGCCGGTGAATTTAGTAGCCGGTACAAGTGGTAGCTGGCCGAAGTTGACCTTATAAGGACCACCTGCGCCGGATAACATCTGCTGGCGGAGAATACAAGAGGATTGCTCTGGGCTCACCTGGTGAGTGCCGCATCAGTGCATAAACCCTAACTTGCTCACGACTGTTAGGTAGCGCTGCCCCGGACGATCCTTGCAAGCCCCCACCAGTGGTAAGCGAGCTAGGATATCGCCGGGGTAAAGGGGCCAGTGGACACCAGTCTTGGTAAGGACTGGTATTCAACGAAGCTGGTCGTTAGCCCAGCTCCTCCCGCATCGTCGTGAGCAAGGAAGACGCGCGGGTAATCCGGCTTCGGCCGGACCCGAGATCCCTGGCGTCTGGCAGTGACTGCCTAGCAGTCTCTGCCCGGCAGCCGTCGCACCTGGCCAGCATGCCTTCCACAGGCAACGGCCCAAGTGCCGAGTCGCTCGGCCCCGCCTTGCTGCCCCAGCTGGGCGACTCGCCTGAATCGCCTCGGGCGATGGAGACGGATGATCCTCTCCCTAACCCGCTTCCTCCTCTTCCGGCTGACGAGTCGGGCGAGTTCGCGACCGTTGGTCGGCGTAATCGCCCGGCTAAGAAGCCCAAGAGGACCCACCCAACCGCTTCCTCTAGCACCTCGGCCATGGACATTGGACCTTCTCAGGGCCCACAGGCCGCGGTTCCGACTGCTTCGACAGCAGCTCCGGCTGCTGCCGCTGTTGGTCGTGCGCCGCCCCTGTACGTCCATAGCGTGTCTAATGTCGCCGCCTTATACAGACGGCTGATCGCGGCCCACGGCCTGTCGGCCGACAAGCTTGACCTGAAGCTGCTTGGCGGTGATACGGTCAGGATTGTCGTCCGCCAGCTCGAGGACCATCGCTTGGTCGAGGCCTTCCTCCAAGCGCATAACCTACAATACCACACCTTTACTCCTAAGCGAGTCAAGCCCTTGTCTGTAATTTTGCGAGGGCTTGACGCGCACACTGATCCTCAGGAGATCCTCTTGGAACTCCGCGACCTCGGGTACCCGGTGCAGGCAATTTTCCGCCTGTTCACTCACTCAGAAACCCGAGTACCTCTCCCGCTCGTCCGTCTCCAGCTCGAGAAGGGCGAGGCTGCTGACAAAATTTTCCACCTGACGCGGCTGTTTGGCTTCCGCGTCCGGGTGGAAACCAGTCGACCCCAGGGCAAGCTTGCGCAGTGCCACCGGTGCCAGAGGTTCGGCCATCACACCGACGTCTGCCGCAATGCCCCGGCCTGTCTACGTTGTTCTCTGGGACATTCAACCCAGGCCTGCACTGTGGCAGACAAAACCAAATTTCGCAGTATTAATTGTGGCCAAGGCCACGCAGCGAGTAACGTAAACTGCCCGGTCTATAAGGCGGAGCTCCTGCGGAAGCAAAAGCCGCAGGGGCCCCTCCCGAAGCCACGGCAGCCAGCTATGCAGCCCCAACCTAGACAGCCTAAAATGCAGGCTAGGCCTCAACCTCAGGCACAACCGGCACGGCGCGCGCCCTCTTCGGCTCCACCTCCAGCCCCTGCAAAGGCAACCAAACGTACCGCGTCTCCTTCCGAAGCAGAGACACGCCCAGTAGCCGTCATCTCGGTTTTGGAGCCGGAGAATGAACCCTCCACCTCCGCGGAACCTCCTACTCCCGCCTCTGAACCAGAGGCAGCCTCGCCACCCTTGCCACCTCCGCGATTTCCGCGAGCAGGCGTCACAAAACCCAGGAACAAAGGGGTAACCACACCGGATGCTCGGCCCCGAGCTCCTGCCTGCCCACAGCCCAAGAAAAGTCCTGCTTCCCGGTATAAGTCCGACGAAGCGCAACAGCGTACTTTTCCTGCCGCTGATTCAAAACCGTCTGGCCCTGGTCCTGTGGCTTCCACCACGACCCGATCTGCCGTTACACCTGGTCGCTCTTACGCGGCCTCAGTTTCCAGGCAAACCGCCCAGTTCGTCATTTCCGATGACGCACAGTTCGTCCGCGGCTTTCTGTCTAGCTACGACCTCAAGAAAGTCCCATCTACCTTCAGGTCCATCCGAGACCGCCTGGAAACTGCTGACCCAACTGAGAGATTCATGCTCTTTGTGGAAGCCTGCGAAGTCATAGGTCTTCTATTAACCGAGCCCTTAGACGAGATCTCTCGCTCGTAGCCTGGAATGCTAACAACATCGGTTCCAAGCATTCCGACCTTCTTGAATTCCTGGCTCGGTTCAAACCCGACGTACTTCTCCTTACTGAAACCCACCTGACCCCGGCGAACCGGTTTCGATTACCAAATTACGTGGTCTATCGGGATGACCGAGTTGGTCAACGAGGAGGCGGCACGGCGATCGCGGTGAGGACCTCCATAGGTCATCATCGTGTCGCTTTGCCGCAGCTTACCAACCTAGAGGCCACCGCCATTGAGGTCCACGGAGCTCTTGGCGGCGTCCTCGTGGTTTCAGCATACAAGCCCCCACGAGCTGAACTCCTTGTTGGCGACCTGGAAGTCATCTTCGATTCCCATCGAAGGGTAATTTTGGCCGGCGATCTGAATTGCAAGCATCGCGTTTGGAATAGTCGCCTGACTACTCCGAACGGGAGGCGCTTGCTCAGTTTTGTTGAATCGCGCCGGGCGATGGTGTTTGGTCTAGCGCAACCCACGTTCTTTCCGTCACAGCCTAACGCGGCTCCCGATGTTCTGGATATCGCGGTGACCCAAGGAGTTGTCTGTCCGGTCGAGGTATTCTCACTTACGGAGCTGACATCCGACCACAACCCTATCTTGGTCCACGTTGCTACCCAGCACGCCTATGCACGTTCTGACCAGAAGAAGGTTATCGATTGGGATCGCTACGGCCCGGCCTTGTGCCGTCGATTGCCGCCAGCGGCCCCACTCGATTCCGTTCGCCTCCTAGACGAAGCAGTTGCGGGAATCGAAGAGGCAATCATCTCGGCTATAGGCGTGTCTTCACGTATGCGAGCTGGTTTCACGCCTGGCTACCAACGCATCCCTGAGGAAGTCTCTCTTCTCGCTCGCGAGAGGAATTACTTCCGGAAACGTTGGCAGAGGACCCGTGATCCGGCCGATAAGGCAGCATACAATCGGCTCACCGGACGACTGCGTGGCAGTCTGAAGGCGTTCCGACGTAGCTGTTGGGAACTCGACGTGGTCCGAACGGGGGATGCGGACCCGCTAAGTCACCCGTACAGAATACCTACCGCATTGACGGGACGGAGGCGCCGACCTCCACTTCCCGCCATTGTTGGACCGTTCGGTCGACCCCTGGGTCGCCCGGAGGAGAAGGCCGAGTACTTGGGCTTGTGTTTCGAGCGACAGTTCGCTCCCAACCCGCCCATGGACTGGGACTTCGACGAACAAGTCGAGATGGCTGTGGAAGACTTTCTGTCACTTCCGATCACGACGGAGCCCGAACCCATCTCTTTGGAAGAGGTCTCAGATCGGCTCGCTGAACTTCAGCCAAGAAAAGCTCTAGGCCCGGACGGTGTTACCAACACCGCTCTACGACTTCTTCCCGAGCCTGGAGTTCAATTCTTGACTGATTTGTTCAACGCGTGTCTTAGACTGGCCTACTTTCCCAAGAAATGGAGAAAGGCGACGGTTATCGTGATCCCGAAGCCGGGAAAGGATACCACCCGCTCGGAAAACCTCCGGCCTATCAGCCTACTCTCCGCTACGTCCAAGGTTTTTGAGCGCCTCGTACAGCGTCGTGTACGAGAACATCTAACCAACTTTGACGTGCTGGTCCCCGAACAGTTCGGCTTTCGTGTGGGGCATTCGACCACTCATCAACTGATGAGACTGGTGGAAAGCATCACGGAAGCCGGGTGTCGGAGAGAACGGACCGTTGGCTGTTTCTTAGATGTTGAGAAAGCCTTCGACAGCGTATGGCATGATGGCCTGTTATTCAAACTTAGGGAAGTCCAGCTCCCGGACTACTACCTCCATCTGGTTGCTAGCTTTCTGACGGAGAGGACCTTCTGCGTGAGAGTTGGCGATTCAGTCTCTTCCGAGAGACGAATCACAGCCGGCGTCCCTCAAGGTAGTGTTCTAGGCCCCCTTCTGTTCTCGATCTACGTCAACGACGTGCCGAGACAGCCTGGAGTCCAGATGGCCCTCTTCGCTGACGACACGGCCGTATTTACGGCCGATCGTCATGAGGAAAGGGCCGTCCTACGACTGCAGCGCCAGCTCGACACGCTCGTGGACTGGACTGAGAATTGGAGAGTGCTCCTCAACCCTACCAAGAGTGTAGCCGTCGAATTCTCTAAGCGACGGAAGAACCCCGTTAGGCAACTACGTATCGGCAGAACGTACTTGCGCTGGTCCAACGAGGTCAAGTACCTCGGCTTACACCTCGACCGTCGGCTCACCTGGCGTACCCACGCACAGACAGTTCTTAAGCGAGCATCCACTCGCCTGTGCGCACTGTTTCCACTCCTGATCAGCTCAGCCATGACCAGGAAATTGGGTAGGATGATCGTCGGCGCGTATCTGCTGCCGGTCATTACCTACGCCTGCCCGGTCTGGGGTTACCTCGCCGCAATGCATAAAAAGAAGTTGCAGAGCGTCCTCGACAGGGGGCTTCGGCTAGCGGCCAAAGTCCCCCGTCGCTTCTCATCTCGCCTTCTAAGGAGAGGACTTGGCGTCCGCTCCTTAGACAACACCTTCAGGCGGCTTGCACGCAAATTTTATGCACGTGCGGCGAGGTTCCCAGACAATCCTCTAGTGACTGGGCTGGGAAGGTACCGTATACGCCCAGGTGATTCGTGGAAACGCCCTCGGTGTATATTGCGCTAGTGTAGGCTAGCACAACAGCCGAGAAAGGCCTGCTATAGAGCACACGCCCTACTTGGGCAGGGCCACGAGGCAGGAGCTCCAGATGGTAGCTCGGAACTCAGTTCCCGTGCGGTTCGTCTCTGCGACGCACAACCGCAAAGCCCAGAGCAAAAAAAAAAAAAAAAAAATTACCGAGCTATTTCGAGCCGCACCCAGGCCACGGCGTGGGCCCAACTTTTCAGCGGGCCCCCCCCGCAATGCGAGGACTGGCGGTACCTAGATCCGGCCCTGCACCCACTTCCTGAACTGCTTTCTCTTCCCCCACTACGATCTGGACGAACCGTTTCACGTCTTATTATTTCATCTGTATTTGCTATAGTTTATTCTTAAGCCACCACCAGCCTGCGCTCCACATTTGAATTGTTCATGAACTTTGCGTAACGTACGTTTTCCGTTAAAATTGATGACACTTCTAACTGGTTAATGATTTCATATATTATTTTACAGTTTATTATTGATGGTTTACATGATTCTACGTATATTGATGGTTGCGCAACGCTGCAACCATAAAATCAACCGCCAGTGATAAAAGGGCATTTTTCTAGGAGGTTAATTTTAACGTCATCGGAGAAAATCAGGATTTTCAATTGGAATTCAAATTGATTTTTATTAATTTTACTCCGGTTGTAATTCAAATGTTATAGCTTTCTCCTCACCTCTTTGACGTTACCTAAAGAGATAATCCTTCAATAAATCTAATTTTCAAAATCGTATTAATTTTGCTCGAATTTAGTGTGTTACTCGAAAAGGTTAGAAAGAATCAACTCTACTGGTTGACAGATGGAAATATTTTTCGTAGTTGGAAAAGGTCAACTGAATCTGTAACTAAATAATTGAAAACGTTGCTGTTCACGGTAATGTTGAGTATAAAAGTGACATTTCATAAAATTTTGTATCTGAAGTGTCTTCATTATACAAGGAACGTTTTTACTTACGAGCGCGGGCTTGTGAATTCTGTGGAATCGACGCAAAGTGACAGGAAGCGTTTTAGCTGCTCGACATTTACTTGCCATTAAACTTAATAGTCAGCGGCACTACTGTCACGCGCGGACAAACTCACTGCTGTACACAGCCATTTCGTAGGTTAGCTAACAAAAATAATGTTATTTTACTTTTAAAATTTTACGTTTATTACAAAATTGTTAAGTCCGTCTGTTGCTTGCGTATAACCGTCTATTTTTACTCCACGGTCAGAAGGAATTAATTACTCTAAGAATTCGTTTATGCCTAAAAAACAATTCATCATCATCTTCAACAAGGATTAAACAAAAAATGGTTTGTTCCGGTACCAAGCAGACAGACTACAGCTGGTCATTCCAACGCTTCTTCGGACATCCCACACCTCTCCGTCCTTCCGGCTTACAATTCCATAGTTGCTTGGGGATGAGGCTGTCAGCCATTCGACCATTTTAGCCGATATTGGGCAATTCTGTCAAGTATACTCATAATGCTCATCTCCTTCCCTACATCAACATTACTTTTGCGATCTTGAGGAGTCTATCCTGCCACGTGTCTGAGAAACCTCATTTCGGCCGCTTGAATACGACTGCCCTGGAATTTCGTTAAAGTCCAATTGTCAGACTCATAGTGAAGTGTGTGGAGGGCCTTGTAGAACTTAAGGCGTGTTTCTCCATTTGTTGATTTTAGAGCTCTCCTGATGGTCCCACACGTATGGTTGAACTTATGTAGTTTTTCACCACAGCATTGTTTGTAATGTAAGACACATTATTACGCAGACATTCAAAATTACTAGCCCGGTCCAGAGCAGTACCATTTACAACAAGGTTTGCTTGTATAGGATCAGCTTCATGAAAAGGCAACACCTTGGTCTTCAATGTGGGTATCTGTAATAAAACATCCTTACAGATCCGACTCAGTGAGTGTACAGCCGTCTGCAAGCCGCTTTCCATGTTCGACAGGACAGCCTGGTCATAAGCAGACAACAACATGTCAATTGCAGAGTTATCAATCATAAAATGTTATGGAAGGTTCTTCTGCCGACATCGTCTACATTTAAATTAAACAGAGAAGGTGGTAATGGGCAACTTGTCGTACTCGCACAATTGATCAGACCCATACTGGGAGCTGTGTCCCGTCTTCCAGTCTCAATGAAGTTTTTTTCTACATAAAGACTTTGTATGGCTCTGAGGAGGTATTGCGGGATCGCTTTCTTTTCCATTATTGCCCATTGCCTGCCCCTATTCAGTCTAGCAAATGCCTTTCCAAACTCAATGAAAGCTATGTATGTGGGCAACTGATATTCTCTGTGCTTTTCGATAACCTGGGCTATTGTGAAGATGCAATCTAAAACCAAGATGCAACTTCCTGAAACCAAGTTGCGACTCCGAGAGAATAGTCTCTGTTATTGCGTTCAGCCATTTTGCTAGAATAGATGCGTACAGTTTGCAAAACGTGTTAAGGAGGCAGACTCCTCTATAGTTATCACAGTCATTATGATCTCCTTCCTTGAATATGGGGACTACCTTTGCGTCTGCCAGTCTTCGGGAATATGACCAGTGGTCCAGTACAGTTTAATGAAGTTTAATAAACGACCATGCAGCAAGGTTAGCGCATACCTTATAATCAGTGCCGGGCGATTTTCTATTTTTACAGCATTGTAAAGAAGCTAAGAATTCGTTCATTGCTACTGGATCCACAAATTCAATGATGTCTGTAAATTCCCTTTCTTACAGTTGCTCTTGCGTCCACAGCCGCTCATAATATCTGAGCCATTCCTTCTCTGTATACTTATAAATACTAATACCTTATGTACTATACTTAAAAATACGAAGGTTACTCTGTTATTTATTTACAAATAAAAGATACTTGTAATCTTTTTACTGTATAGGATTTAATCGGCTGCTCCTCTCTCTAGTCGATTTCATTACTGCTTTCTCCAACTTTGATTAACTTTTCGCCTAACTATGTATACAATGTTGTATGTTTTTCCAGTCTGCAAGTCTAATTCCTGCCCTACTAGCTCAAGAAGATATGTGTGTGTGTGTGTGTGTGTGTGTGTGTGTGTGTGTGTGTGGTGTAGGCCTATAATAATATGAATACACGGAAGAAGTAATTATTTTAAAAAAATTAGAAAATTTTATTTGGCGTTTGATTTGTGGTGCTCGGTATTTAAAACTAATTAAAAATACAAGACGTTCACAGTACTCAGAGAGCTACGTACGCGAGGGCACGAGCGAACGCCCTTGTTCATGTCGAAACGTGTTGCCAAACAATTTTTAATCTCCCTTCACCACGTGCCAGCAGCCAGATGACTGCTCCTCGCAGTGGCGTGAGTGTGTACGTGTACGTGTTGCACATGGAGGAGTCTAGTTATGTCATACGCGTATACCACGAATCGTGAGTAGCGTGGCCGGTTGCGTCACGGCCTTGCGTTTTACATCATTACATACTAACCGAGATGATTGATGCCGTGAACACGCTGCTGGCTGTAGCAAATTATACCCCATCTACTCGTGTTACCGGTTGGCGCTATACAGGAGGCATTGACAGGGTCAACGTCTGCATCGAATCCGTGGACTTCAAGTGTGAAGTGGAAAATTGTATATTCATGCGTTTGGAATCAAAACGTCTATGTAGAAAGCTGTGTGGGTTGCAAGCAATAATAAAAGCTCGCATCGATGTGTATACACTGGCAGCGACAATATAATCGAGAGGAATATTGTTACGATTTTTATTTGAAAACACATTTCAACGTATTCATGAAGTAATATTAAAAGACTCTGATCTCGCGCTATCGAGAGATTTCTGATTGTTCTTTTATCAGTCCACGTACTCTAATCAGATGCGATTTTGTTAGACCTAATAATACAACGTACCACGACAGTTAAATGAACTAACGAAGCGTTTTTCGAGCACTCGCTTGGACTTTTTCTCCTTTACTCCACGGCATAGGTGAAAGTTGCCTTATATCCTCATTCTTAATGTAATAGAGGAGACCTGCCTTGCAACGTATGTATTGTGTTGTCTCTTTGTAAAATTTTAATTTTGTCTCTCTACGCTTCTCAAAATACGACTGATTGATCTACAGGTCGTGTCATCAAGGACTTACTGGATGTAACAACTACATCAAAGTACTAATAATAACTAACATACTTCACTTGCACTTAATCCAAGACATTAAACTGACTGTATAATGATGTTACTCATTACAGCATCAACGAACTGAGAATGCTAAAACAAGATTAGCTGTAGCCAGACGACGAACAACAAAACGACTTAAAGTATAGAAAGATCGAACCACTTCAAAGGCAGTGAAAGTTAATGGTTTGATATTCAGAACAGCTACCTATGGTTCTCATACTTGAACATTAAAAATGCATACACCAAATGTGTATTATTAGCCTTCTAATAATGGGTTTACGTCAGATTACATGGGCAGAACACAGAACAAAAAGTTCCATATTACAAGACTGCACAGAATTCTTCTTCTTCTTCTTCTTCTTCTTCTTCTTCTTCTTCTTCTTCTTCTTCTTCTTCTTCTTCTTCTTCTTCTTCTTCTTCTTCTTCTTCTTCTTCTTCTTCTTCTTCTTCTTCTTCTTCATATACGTACTGGATCTTGATCCGCTATGTTGTTACATAGTATCGATGCGCAATCCGCTAACACAAGTGAGAATAACACGTTGTTTCCGTTCTCATTAATTCTGACTGTATCCTCCACTGAGTTTGATTACAGTCTCAGGTTCCTCGAACACGAGAGTCTGGGAGACTGCTTAGTAGACAGTTTACTGAAGCAGATCAATACGGCAGCGTATCTAGAGTAACTAACGAACGAAACGTAATAGTTGGGCCAGGGCATACTGATCTGAAAAAAATTAATATTTATGATAACCCATTAGAACCTCTTTTCCTTTACTACATGGCTTGGGCTATAACCCCTTTCGACTTTACAGAGTCTCTGACCATTTTTTTTCAGGGTCTTTTACAATCTCCCGTTCCCACTGGCCTATATTCAAACGCTTGTTTAGAAATACGCGTGTCTATCATGCTTTCTACATGGGACTTCCAATTCTGCCTCTATTCCTTTATTCTATCCAGAAGCGACTTTAATTTCAGGTCTTTCCTGATGTCGTCGCTTTCTAGATGATCTCTCAAACTGCATCCTTTAACTGCCTTAAAGATTTGATTTCCGAGGCCTGTATTTTTTGAAATATCTCTTTGCAGGAGAGTCCATGTTTCACATTCATACATTAAAGTCGGCACAGCCACGGCCTTGTAGAACTTTAGCTGTGTCTCCCTCTGCATTTTATTCTTCAGTGGTCGTCTTATTGTTTCACAGGTATAACTAAATTTATTTAACTTTCTCTCGATACCGTTGTCCTTACTATATGAGGTATCACATCCCACATATTTCAAATGTGATACCTGTTCCAAAACACTATTATGAATTACAATTTGCTCTTACAGGGTTCTTCACTAGTAAGGCCATTGTTTTTGTTTTAGTACTTGAGATCTTAAAGTTGTATTTCTGGTAGATTTATGCAAGGTATCAATAGACCTTTGTGATCATTTTCACTCTTAATCTATAATTATTTGGTCATCTGCGTATAGCAATGAGCTAAGTGATAGGATTAGGAGTAGGGGAAAGACGTTAACTTGAAACAGTAGGAATCGAAAAATGGATCCAGCCATCGATTTTGGCACTGCGATTGAACGGCTACACTACCTGAAACCCAAAACAAAAAACGACCTCAATAAAGCAAAAACGAAACTGAATTGTTCTAAAAATTACGAATAAATTAGAAACATTAAATAAACACTTTAGAATAGATGTTTTATGTTTTAGAATAGATGCGCTTCTAGTTTTAAGAAATAAACGGAAGTGCATAGAACATTTGTTCAGCGAGAAGAGAGCAAATAGACATGAAAATTATAGCGAAACTGGATATCATAAAATGCGGTAAACAGGACAACGAATAAGGGGTAAGAAAACGAGGACATCGAGTAAACAGGATCAAGAACGGGAGTAAAAACAAGGTTGACGCATGGATTGGTTACGGTTGACGCGGTAAACTGAAGAAGAATTGCTCAATGGAATAGTCACTGGAAAGTGATGGGAAAGCACTGGTTCAGCATTGGACAGATAATGGTAACGACGGCGACGACGACGATGATGATGATAATGATGACGACGACGGTGAAGAATACACACATTTGTCTTTCATAACGTCTGGAGAATCATCAAATATTCACGTGATGGAAATTTACTGACGCTTGTTTTGGAACTGTCGTGGTTAAAAACAGGATGAGATTGGTTTTGTCTTGGAAATAACGAAACCACTAAAAGACAAGAATAAACAAATATTTTCCTTAGGGGGTTTTCACCAGGTTAACCTGGGTTGGCTCTACAACATATAATAAATTTTTTTCCAGTTCAGAGTACCACAGAATATAAGCAGTATTTTTGTTTATAACATTATTATGCATATTTTTAACCACTACGAAGCCACAAAACTAATATAACCCCTGTTCTACAGACAGTGTCGCCATATTGTGCTTAATAGTAGCTGATTTTTCAAGGGGGATTAGTTCACAATATTTGGCATTGCACTTCAATTTCTTTTGTTAGTTTATTTATATATTTTATTTATTTATGTGTATATTACCCAATATTTTGCTTCACTTTATTCATACTCGGCAAACCTTTACCATAAATCTTTACATCCTCTGTTGGTCACAATTATATTATCCATTCATTACGTTTGTCTTTTCAATATGTATTCTCATACCACACATACTATACTGTAAACGCGCGCGCATGAGCAGAGATATATAATTGCTCACAATTATTTTGTTATTAATATGTATCAATAATAAACAATTACATACTTTGATGACAATACAAAAATGGCAAAAAGCGTAAAATACAAATAAATAAACATATTCTTATAAAAAATCTTCTTCTTCTGATAGTTCCTATCCGCTTCGGATGTTGGATATCATACAGACTATTTTAACTGTCTGTACTGCTGCAAGGATTAAGTCAGTTGTATTCATGTCAAACCAGGTCCTTAAATTTCTCAGCCACGAAATTCTCGGTCGCCCAACTCCTCTCTTTCCAAGCACTTTTCCCTGTAGTATGGACTGCAATAAGTAAAAGCTCTGTTCATTTCTAATGAGATGTCGCAGATACTGATGCTTTCTTATCTTCACTGTGTTAATAACTTCCTTTCTTTTTTCATCTTTCTAAGAACTTCAACATTAGTTATATGTGCTGGCCATGAAATGCTCAGTATTCTACGATAAAACCACATTTCGAAACATTACAATTTTTTAGATGTTGCTTCAGTCAAAATCCAAGATTTTACACCGTAGAAGAGGACATAGAATACGTAGCACCGTTAAGTCTCATCTTTGTGTTTATTGTTAAATCGTGCCTTTTGAATAAACTGCTCATTCTAGTGTACACAGCTCTTGCCTTTTTAATTCTACTCTTTATTTCCTGAGAGTGGTTCCATTGTTCATTGACTATAGTAGCAAGATATGTAAATTGGCTTACACGTTGTAAAAAATAAAAAATATTTTTTAACACACACACACACACACACACACACACACACACACACACACACACACACACACACACACACACACACACACACACACACACACACACACACACACACACACACACACACACACACACACACACACACACAATTTTTATTTCTTCTCCTTCTAAAAATTTTATTTCTTCTTCTTTTTCTACCTTCAAGCATTAGGTATGCGGCCTGTTGTGCCCCCTGGCCGGCTGTGGCACAATTCACGTTTCATCACCGTCAAAGTGAAATCAGCCACCTAGTAACTACGAGCGGTAGCCGTGGAGAATGCGTCTGGTGCGTGTGCATATATAGTGTAAGTGTTACTTATCTACAGTAGGTATTCCAGACAAGACCGCCGTATTATTTGTTCCCAGCGGTAGACAGCGAGTCGATCCCCACCGCCGCAGCAACGCAGCCGTTCGGACGTTAAAACCGTGCCGGCTCGCGTCACTATAATTTTTGTTTTGTGTACAATATTTGCTTTTGGGTTTTTTAAAATAATTTATTTTTATTTCTTATCAAGGTTTCATAAGAGGTTTATATCATGTTACAAGCACGAGACAGGCATAGTTCGATGTGGAAACCATCAAGAGGAGGCGAACATTGAGAAAGGAGTAAGACAGGGATGTTATCTAGCTCCATGTTTGCTTAACTTGTACGTCCAAGAAGCGATCGATAGAGTAAGAGAAGACACCCATCTCGGAGTAAACATACACGGGGAAAAAGTGGACATGCTTAGGTTCGCAGATGACATAGCAGTGACTGCAGAGAGCAACGAAGATCTACAAAAGATTCTTGACACAATGGATCAAGTAATGAAGAATGAATTCAAGATGAAAATAAATGAAAAAAAGATCAAGTTCTAGTCTGTAGTCGGAAGGAAGAAGATCCAGTCAGAATAACTATTGGAAATAATTTTCTCCAGGCAGTTAAAGAATATAACTATCTAGGAAGTAAATACACAAGTGATGGACGTAGCAGTAAGGAAATTATAAGCAGAATTAACCAGGCTAAAATTGCTTCAGCAAACAGAAAAACCTCTTCACTTCAAATATTATCAGCCTAAAAATAAGGAAGAATCTAGTACAGACATACGTGTGGAGTGTTGCCCTATACGGGATTGAATCTTGGAGAATTGGAGAAAGTGACAAGAAAAGACTCCTTTAGTATAGCTCAGGAGGAGAAGAGCTTTCTACGAATTTTAAAAGGTAGAAGAGCTATGTTTATATGGCATATACCACGACACAATGTGTTGGTTGAGAGAGTAATAGAAGGAAAAATTGAAGGAAGGAATCACAGAGGACGACCCCGTTTAGACTACATGAAACAGCTTATGGTCGATATGTACTGCACATCATATTGTGAGTTGAAAAAAAAAGCAGAGAAGCATGAAGAATGGCGAGGTGCTGCCTAGAAGAGGCATCTTACAATCTCGGATCATCGTAAAAATATGTGAGAATACATGTACGCACATCCATGTATATCATACATACATTGGGAATACGGGGCATATTTTTGAAGTAATTTTAACTAAGTTATAGACATATTGTGTGTGTTTACGAAGAAGTGTGCTTTACCACGGCGATTTTACCGAACCACCTGTTGAGGTAATCTTTTGTCCTTAATATCTTGAAGTGTGTGTGTGTGTGTGTGTGTGTGTGTGTGTGTGTGTGATACACAGCGGTGAGTGTTAATGTCTGCACTGTTATGTTGCACTGGGTCTCAGCGCGTCTTGTTTTTCCAGTTTTTTTTATTGGTAAGAACCTGGTTTCCTTGACCAGATTTTACTTTATTGGATAAGACCACCGATGCGACCTTTTACTTTAATTGCATGCGTTTTGTATGTGCATAATAATTCATGCCAAAATAATATTATTTTTCAGCAAACAGTTTTGTTTTGCAAAAAACAAGAAAAATTGCAACACTGTAATATAAACGCCAATTAGAAAGCAACCTACACTGGCCGTCTAACTTCGCATGCGACCCTTTGCGGATCGTGAATGATTACCAATCACGGAGAATAAAAATAACTATTATGCTTGTTTTTTGTGTATTTTGTATCACTGACACGTAACTCGTGAGATTCTCAAAAAGGGCTTCAACTGGAATTCATCGACTTTAAGTAGACCATTTTTTAAAGGTAACTTTGATTCCTTGTAGACCATTAACCATGTATTCCTTGTAGACCATGTATTTTATAGGAAGGGACGTATAGACGATGATTTTGGGTATTAATAGTATAACTAAGGTTTACGGAATTTTTTTAGTGGCTGTATTGCTCAACTCCCAGTCTAACGGAGGTTGGTTTCAGGACTACCTTATTGTGTTTTATAAGCTGAATGTAACTTGAGTGTAAATTACATTTTACAAGGTGATCGTTATGACTGCAGGAACTACAGAGGAGTCAGCCTTCTCAATACTACACATAAATTATAGGCATCTATATTAAGAACACGGCTGAATCCAATAACGGAGACCATGATTTCAAAGGCACAGAACGGTTTCAGGAAGGGCAGATCATGTTTAGATTGTATACTTACAATAGTTCAGCTCATTGAAAAGCGTAGAGAGTATCAGCGGCCCACATACATAGCTTTCATCGACTTCTAAAAGACGTTTGACAGAGTGAATCGGAGCAAAGTATGAGCAATAATGGCAAGGAAAGGGATCCCACAACATCTAATCAGAGCAATACAGAGTCTTTTTGTGGAGGATAAAATCTTAATAGAAGCAGGGAAACCGAGACAGCTCCTAGAGTTGGCCTGATCAGTTTTGGAGTACGATAAAGGTGTCCATTATCGCCTTCTCTTTTTAATTTATATATTGACGATGTCATACAAACTGGCAGATGTGTCTTCCGAAACACTTTATGATTGGTCACTCTACAATTGACACTTTGTTGTTTGCGGACGATCAGGCTATTCTGTCGTCCTCGGAAAACAGATGGCAGATGGGGATACATATGTTAACTCGAATCTGCAAAGACTCTGGATTGCAGATATCTACATGTAAGAATAAGGTGATGGCTTTTCGTGGAACTAATCCCGTACGGGAAAAAATTGTTATAGATGGTATTGTCCTGGAACAAATTAGCAGTTTTGAATACCTGGGCTACAGTGTATCTTATAATGCATGCAACGACGTTGTGAATAAGTTGTATAAGTTCAACCTTATGTGCGGGACCTTCGAGCGAACCCTTAAGTCACCAAGTAAAGGAACACGCCTAAAATTCTATAAGATGATGGCTTTTCCCACACTTCTTTATGGGTTTGAGAATTGGACTTTAACGAAAGGCCAGGCCAATCGCATCCAAGCGGCTGAAGTGAGATTTCTCAGGCACGTGGCAGGGCATACTCTCCATGATCATAGAAGAAACACAGATATACGGCAGGAACTGAATATTATGAGTATACTCGACAGGATCGCCCAGTATCGGCTGAATTGGTGGGAACATCTTTGCCGAATGGATGACTGCCGGATCCGCAAACAACTCTGGAACTATAAGCCGAGGTGACGGAGAGGTGTGGGACGTCCGAGGAAGCGCTGGAGTGACCAGTTCTAATCTTTTCCTATTTGAGACCGGAAAAAAACATTTTTGGTTTAATCCGTGAAGATGATGATGATAAAATTAAATTTTTATTAAAATAAAATTTGATCGCTTCCGTCATTTTGTTTACGTTAAAATGATTATTAATTCATTTATTTTGGAGTAGTAATTTATAGTAGTATTTGAAGTTAATATACGTACGTATATTTATAACAAAATATTTTTGTATTTTATTAACATTAAAAATATTCTACAAATAATTTTCAATTTAAACTTATTAACACAATTTTTTTATATTGAAATGTGACTAGATACGTCAGGTAAGAGATCCTATGATTTCGTTTTGACAGATGAGTGTTGTATACTATTAAAGTTCAAAAGGTATATTTAGTTAGTAGAAGTGCGCGCGCGTGCGCGTTGCGTGTGTGAATGTAAGAGAAAAGTTTAGATGAGATGTATTATGTTTTAACAATAATAAAATATTATTGCTCACCCACAATAATGTATGTGACGAGGCGATGACCTTAGCGAAACTAGTCCATTCAAGTTTCGCCTTCTGAACATGCAAGTCTGTCTTGATCACAAGTTTATTCTTCTTCTTCTTTTTCTTTTTCTTTTTCTTGTTCTTCTTGTTCTTGTTCTTGTTCTTGTTCTTCTTCTTCTTCTTTTCCCTCATCATCATCATCTTCTTCTCCTTCTCCTCCTCCTCCGGCCTACGAAAATATCCTTGTATCTAGACTATGTTCTTCACGTGGAGTCTAGTTTTCTAAAAAAGTAACTCATAAAATAGAAGATTAATTGTAATTAAGATTATTTCACAAAATACATTTCATTATAATTTACATGTATGTATAGATTAAATCGTATTATCATACTTACGGTGCAGCGCAGTATAAAAATTGTTAAATATTGAGAAATATCCACTGGTGTTCCCAATTCCGTCAAAAGGATGGCCCTGGCGCCGTATAGTGTACGACGCGTAACAACAGAAAAGGGAGTAGGAGAAGTCTCCAGGGTCTCTAAAACCTGGAGACCAAAGAGCCCCTGCCCTCCATTTTTTATGGAAGACTTCAGTGGATTAATACTGTAATAACAGAAAACATACGTAATAACTCGTAACTTAGATGCACAAGACGACTATAGCGAGGAAACAAGGACAAACGACTAGGTTTATCGGAGGAGTTAAACAATGCGACACTAAACGTCAGGATACGAGTTTCTGAGTAGACTTATAGGGATGAAGAAAGATGTTCCTGAAACTGCAAATAACGTCTCTCGCTGGAAAAGACAGCTCTCGTCTAACTTCATAGTCCAAAAGTATCAGAATAATGTACTCAATTTTGGTTAAGTAAGAATAATAAGTTGTTATTGCAATACGTGAATGTGTGTTAAAACAAATAAGTATTGCAATAGAACGCAGTAAAAAAGCCATAATAAATGAGTGTTACACGTTTTATGACGTTAATAGACAGGTTTACAATTGGTTTTTGTTCATTTTTTGTAAACTAGCTATAAGTTGTGAAATAAGAGATGGGTAGTTACATGATATGTATCAAAATGCCCATAAATTTATTCTCTTTCATGTATAGTGCAATTATAGTGCGCGAGTGCGCGTGTTATTCGTATTGTCCTGAATAACTCCTATATTAATTAACATTTCGGAATGAAACTTGGACAGCGTATGCGTTATATTTAGCGCTACATTTCTTGTATGTCAGAGGCTCGAAACATACAATTTTACTATGTGTTTTTTAACTGAATTTACTTTTCTATAATTACGTTATCTGAAAGAAAGTCATAGAATTTTTAGATAATATCTCTGCAGGAATGTACCAACTCTAGCGGAGTCGTATACGATCTGAAGCTAATCTTTGTGAAAATCTATCACGTGTTGCTAATTTCAACCAATCAGGAACTCCAATTTTCATTTGGGTTCGTCTCTGGCCTAATGAACATCAGGCAGTCCGCTTCTAAAATTCGTCCCCTGGAGACGTACTCTCTGTGAGAGTTTTTCTGTCAGAACAAGTTCTTGTATAAGGTGACGCCGGTCCGAGATATTAGTTACGAGTTTCCCGTATGCTGTATCAAGCGTCAATAGAAGCAATTAACTAAATTTGCAAAGACCATTGATCAGTGCTAACTCGCGTTAGGACACTTAAGATATTTGGAAAGTGTTAGTCCAAAACACCATATCTTTTTATAATTATCTTTTTATTAATCCACTGTTCTAAACTGAGATTATCAACATAAACAATAACGGGCAGACAAACGGCGTGCGCGTGAGTATCGAGGTGACAACGCATCGTCGTGACCAGCTGTAAACGTATTAGCGTAGCTGCCGTTAACTGATCCACGAGATAAGGAATTCTTCATACAAGTAACATTTAGGCTATATGGTTCAAGACGAACATTTAATTTGTTCATTTAAGACATATTAACTCAGCAAATCATTTTGTGTTTTATAAAGAAACTTACAGACAAGATATAAATTTGTTTTTAATTTAATAAATTGTCCTACCTCCAGATAACAGACTCTTTGCATATTACTATTACCTGTCTATGCATTCATTTTGTTTCGTTGCAGTATATGTATATATATGCTGAGAAAGAACATGTTATACTCTGTACCTACCTCAACTTTTAACATGAAAATTTGGGTACTTTCCCAATATTCGTACCTGTATTAATTTTTGATATTTCGATTATGGGATAGTCGATACTCATATGTAGTAAATATTTTAGAGCGCCCTTAATACTTCAAATGTTTAGGGCTCATCGAAGGTAAACCCCCGCCGCTGTATTGTGTGTGTGTGTGTATGTGTGTGTGTGTGTGTGTGTGAGAGAGAGAGAGAGAGAGAGAGAGAGAGAGAGAGAGAGAGAGAGAGAGAGAATGCAGATCCGTAACCGCTCCTCTTTCGAACTCATGTGGATATGTTTGAAAAGTGATAGTGCTGTGCATTGTAACGATTTCTATTGGTTCTATGAGTCGTGTTGTATTCGCTTTATTATTCTGTTCACAATTCTAAAAGTGTATGGGAATTGAACCTGTGGCTCTTCCGCCGTGTTTAGTTAAACCATTGCGCAACACTGCATAGAGATTAAATGTAAAATGTAATTTCCTTGTAAGTTTATTCGCGTCCACATTGTAAGATAGGAAATGGCACTGGTCATCTCGTCGCCGCTTGCTAAACGAGGGAAAAGTTTTCGTTTAGTTGCCGATATACACATAATGTAGTGAATGTAATTGAAAAGAAAGTGAACGTCGAGGTGGGAATTGAACCTGCGAACCCTGCGATGTTACTCGGCGCATCAGTGGTGGGGCAACCGGCTTTCTTGCCTCTGTCGGTTTGTCGTCCTGATTGACGAATCAGTACCGTTTTGCCGTTGTTCCTGCATCGTCTGCTGTTATTCAGAGTCCTATATATTACATTACGCAACTTTTATTCTATGTTATCGAGTTCTGACTTAAATGTTTAAAGTATAATCTTATTTTTTGTGATACCATTTCTGTATTTAAAAAATATATTAATACCTAGTTTAGATAATTAACAAAGTGCTCTTAAACACTCGCTAGTTATTATAATAATTCTTTTGATTGTCTTAAACTTCTTTACAAAATTATTCATAATTTTATTATTGCTTGATATTTTATTTAAAATGTTAATGCGATAGTTTTTCAAGTTCATATAACTTAATATTTTAGAATATTTTCCAAATCTCTTTAGAAAAACAAGAACAAATTATTTCAGTAATAAACGGTATTAAAAATTGGTTTTAACAATTTAAAATAATTTCATTGCCTGTACAATTTGGCTAAACCGATTTATGTTTGATATTTTGAAACTCAGGACTATTCTGCACTAAAAAATTTTGCCCAATACAGGCGTAATTCTGCCTCATACATGTACAGTATTCAAACCACATATTACTAAATTCAATACTTTTAATTTAAGATTCTTATTACTGTCGGTGTATGTTACGAAATAAACAAATTAATTTCTCGGATTTCGTTGTCCATGACGTGTCCGTTACTTAACTAAATATAATTAATTCACTACCGACTCGGAACACAAAGGTTTTTATAGGTAAAAACGTAAAACGTAAACGTTTTACCTTATAGCCTGACCGCTTTTCGCTTTTAAAAAGCTACTTCAGAGGCTGCCGTTGGGAGCACTGTCCGTCTTGTTGTTAGCGACGGTATTGACTTTTGAAATATCGATGTTGTGTGTGGGGTGTGATGTGTTCGAATAATGTGTGTGATTTGAATTGTGTCTGTTCGTTTAAAATGTCGTTTTTATGTGTTTTCGTGTGTTTGTATATTTCCAATTGTTCTAGACTGTCCAGTTTTCGGCCTTTTGTGTGTACGTGTAGAATGCCCATGTTATTGTCGATGTTTTTGTATGTGTGGTTTGTTTCAATCAGGTGGTTTGCAAAGTCAATACAGAAACCACTACAGAATCCACACAATACACTCAGAATCCACCTCATTGAAGCAAATCACACATACAAAAACATCGACAATAACATGGACATTCTACATGTACACACAAAAGGCAGAAAACCAGACAGTCTAGAACAATTGGAAATATACAAACACACGAAAACACATACAAACGGAATCCTAAACGAACACACACAATTAAAATCACACGCATTATTCGAACATAACCATACCCCACACACACAACATCGATCTTTCAAAAGTCATTACCGTCGCTAACAACAAGACGGACAGTGCTCCCAATGGCAGCCTATGAAGAAGCTTTTTAAAAGCGAAAACCGGTTCAGGCTATAAGGTAAAACTTTTACGTTTTTACCTATTAAACCCTTTGTGTTCCGAGTCGGTAGTGAATTAATTGTATTCAGTCAAATTAATTTATTAATTAAAACACTGTAGGCCTAATCCGATAAGAGGTTAGCGTTTATTTGTTGAAACTTCTGAAACTCGTAATAAATGACGGTTAATAACAACTGAAACGTTCTGTACGTAAAAATTTGTTCCTTTTAATAATTCTCTGCGAAAAGTGCAGAAAACAAAAATGTAAAATATATTACATAGAACATGTGATACATGTGTTTATGTATATGTAATAAATGTAATATTATTTATTTATAATAATATAATAATGTTTTTTAAATGTAATAAATGTCTTTATGTCCGTTAATTTCTTGACATTTTATTATGTTCTTTTATATCTTATGATTTAATTATTATAATTTTTCTTATATAGAATACTAAATATTAAATTAATGTTAAATTCAAGTTTTTCATGGTATTTGGCAGCTTACAATCTAAATTGTCGAACAAATTACAGGAAAGCTGAATTCCAACCAAATTGCTACGTACAGAGGTGTGCAAATTATTAGACTCTAACAAGAAGTTTTAAACAAACCTATATTTTTCGATAAATCTATTTTGTTGACATACTATAGAGTTCTATTAATATTTATCATTATATCCATTGTTCTTTACAATTATTATGGAGTGGTTTGGTATGTTTTTCATAAGTGTTTCACGCACGGTCTCTCCTCACCGCTGTGCCACGTTTAGCTATAAGGTGATTCTTTGTGGAGATGGCGTTATTATTGATTTTTTTCTTAATAAGTGCTAAACGTTCTTTATGGAATTTGTATGCGGGCTATATGTTGCCCGGCCAAGGAAGGACGATAACATTATTTTCTGCCACTAAAATGGCAATGTACTTCATCTTGCACGAAACAAATTGTCCAATAGGAATCCAATCTTTAAATTGCATATAAAGTGGAGTTTTAAGGAATTTTCTGTACTGGTCCAGTTTATAATCCCTTGTATAGTATACAATCTTCTATTTACTTTAGAAGAGAGGCAGCTCTAGAGTATTACTGAGGTTGGGTGTTTTGCTGTCTGTGCGATACACTGACATGTGTTTTAATTGGCGTACGTGTTGACCATTTTCTTCACCTGTTTAATATATGGCTTTTTCAGAAAATACAAAAGAAAAGACAAGCTATATTTATCTGTCTGACCGGGTCTAAATTTCTAACATATCCTCAGTTTTATCTCAACTTTTCTATAAGAAGAATTACGAAAAATCAAAGATTAAAGTAGGGCCTTAATTATTTATACTCTAATTAAAATATAATGATATATTACATTGCTTTAGTCATTTATATTCTTTTTAATAACTTTCTTAGTTCACGCCAATCTTTTATTGTCAGTACAGGCACAATTTTGGCTTTATTACGTGGTCTGCGTATGACAGTGCAGTGATACAAAGTTGCCTCCAAACAGCAGTCGGATATACCTCCATGCCTTTTAATTTTGCATAGTTGGAAATGACCTGCTATTTGCCGGTTGCCATTATGTTTGATATAGCCATTTGGCTAGGGTTTTGCTCTATTTTGGGCTTGTTTTGGGTTTTTTACCATAGCTGCATTTTCGTTTCGAACCTGGAACCTCACCACATTTCCAGTAAAACAATGTGAAGAGCCGACTGAGTTTTAAAAATATAAATCTTTTTTATAAAACAGGTTTCCTGGTTTTGTTAAGCACCCAACCAAGTCCTTTTACCTTGTTGTTGGATCTGATAACCTTGCCGGAAACTCACTTTTCAAGGAGCAAATCATTGACATCAATAATACTCGAATAAGAGTAAGAGATTATTTTTTATTCATTCAAACGAGTTTAAGCATCTTTAAAAACACAAATTAATTGATGAAATAAAACACACAACAAGTACATTAAAGTAAAAACGTGTGCAGTAGTACAATGAAGAAAAGAGTTGACGTAAAATTTTCAACAACACGCCAGACATATTCCAGAGAATTTTTAAAAACAAAAACTTTCCAACTGAATTTCTTAAAAAGAAGACCAAATGACCGGTGCCCATATGTAATAAACAGCATGTAATCAACTGACTGAATATTTTAATTAAATTGACGTATACAAGCTTCGTTGTTTTTTTTAAGCTACATTACTGTAAACTTGCTGTGCATATTGTATCCTTAGGGTGTCGAGGGAATTTGGAGAAGTAGTACCTTTGTACCGGGTTGACTGGGTACTGGTCCTCACAAGTTCCCAGGGTCGGATGAAGTCATGTTAGCTCCCAAAGCACCCGTCAGCCTCTCTCCAGCCAAGGTCGTACTGCGTGGTGGAAGTGCCACATCCTACAAGACGTGACCCTGTTGATGCGCAACAGTACGGCTCTAGACCGGAAGGTCGATAAATATTCCTGGTGGAGAGCGGCAGTGGCCACCAGAACCACGTTAAGGTGTAATGGAAATGGCCTAGGCCGGTTTATCTTTGCAATATTACAGGCGGGAATCTAGCTGGATTTAGTCGGCTGTAATACCGCGTCCTATACATTACAGCATTACATTTTGCTGGTGCGTTGCAGTTGAGTGTTGAGGCATCAGAGGATTGGGGAGGAAAACCCTGAATAAAAATTACCGTCAGCCATGGTCCGTAAGGAGGCAGCCCCCCCCCCCACATGACTTACCCATTTATAGGCTGGTACCCTATAATGGGGAAATTAATGCACTCGGAATCTTCAAAGAAAACAGCCGGACGGAGGTTAATGGTAAACGAGTGCACGTCAAAAAGGAGAAAAGATTTTAAACCTATAGGCACTGCAACGTTCTTCTCTCCCGACAATTTGTTTCTGCTGGAACAGGTTTCTCGTGACCACATTTCTAATTCGTTCTCTCCTAGTTTTCCCAGCTGCCCGACTCAGAAATCCCATTTCACTGGCTTGGAATACCAGTGAAGGGTACTGGTAAGCGTTGTAACGTTAGGTTCGTAAAGTTCGTTCTTCTAGTTCAACGTGTTTTAATTCTTATAATATTTATTAGTGGTTTTGTTTAAAAAGTGTTAAAAGTGGATTAATTTAAGTTAAATAAAAGGTGAATTGTTTATAAAAACAATTCAAATAATTCGTAATCGCCAAGCGGAACTAGGCCTAGCCGTTGCCCTCGAATAGTGGCGGTAGGGTTTTATAATTTACCGAACACCTCTTGTTAGAAACGACGTTTATATTTACTATGTTTTATTCCACTTTATTACAATTATTGAAATGAATTAAATTACTTTCAGTTATCCCTTTTAGATAATAGGATCTTGCTATAGCGTAGAGTTCTTCTTTCGAGGTTAGTCGACTTACCGTAATTTCCTTGGAGTTACGTTTTATCTAAGTTCTCGTAATTGTTCAAATCTTTCTTTACTGTAAATAAAATTCTTTTTATTTTACTTTTATTTCAATAAAAGACAGTTTTAACATGAATTAGGAAAATTGTTTTCATTTATATTTTCAATAATTACAATTCTGTTTATGAAAAGATCGACGTTACACAACACCAGTATCGATTCTTGCTTTCCGTCTTGACTCTAAATTAATTTTATATAATATCTCAGTTCGGGGTTCTTGAGACTGTTATTAAAGTTCAAGATGGCCACAACGAAGTACTACACATTACAATTGCTTAATTCTTATTAATTAATAATAAATAAAAAACAAATTTAAATTTAAGAAAGTATGACAAAATAATAATTCAGTTCAGTTCGCCAAAGCAATGTATCATGGCGTCTACCCAGAATTCAAAGTGAACAGGCAAGATGGTGGCTTGTTGTTAAACAAAATTATTGTGGATTGTATTCACCACCAGTTTTTACAAATAAAATAAATTACACAAAATTTTCACTGTGTTTAAATTAGATATTGTGTTCTTTTCACTACTGTTTTATTGAAGAAAAGTCTTTGTTTGATTTAATCTTGGTGTTGTGAAGTTGTAACTGTGATATTATAAAAGGTTAAGCCTCACCAAAATTGTAGAGTCATTTATTCACTTTTTGGTTTCTTCTTTAATATATTTTTATTATATTTTTTCTTCTTTGTTTATTATTATTATTTTATTATTTCTTTTACAAAATTGCTAAACTGCTACAATTTTTTGTTCAGACAAAGCTTTTCGTCATCTCTGACATCATCAGGTCTTGAACACTTCACAAATTATAATACGATTATATTAAACTATTAACCTGTTGTTGTTAACATTTAATTAAAGCCTATTTTGGTATTGATATCGTCTCTTATTAATTTAAAATAATTTTTATGTAGACATTGGCCTATTTCCTAATACTTCCTCATAGTAAATTGTTTTAATTTATAACATTATGTAGCCTGTTGGTCTTCTACATTTTTGTCTAATTATAGTTATTCCTTGATATAACATACAAACATTAAAATGAAACAAACATTAAAACAATATTATGCCCTTATGGGTAAAACTCTAATTAACGCTAAATAATAACATTAGACCTTCAACAATTTTCTATTACTTTATAGTACTATTTTATACTGGTATCAGTTTATTATTAACTGTCCTTTAGTATAATTACACATTATGTGAAAGAGTTAGTGACCAACATCAAGGTTTATAAGTATTCTTAAAATATAAAACATAGTTTGGTAATATAAAATTCCTATAGTACATAATAACTCTGAACAGAAATAAGATTTTTTAGTAATACACAAATACTGATAATAATAATAATTTATGATTATACCATAATTGAATAATGAGTACAATATTAATGTAAAACATAAAATACAACAGCTATTGCTATTCTCACAAAGCCAGTGCATTTCTTAATCGATAACTTTCCATTTCCAGTCAAGTTAGTTATATTAGCAGTTATCTTAACACCAACTTTGTTTATTTATCTAATACTTTTATTTTGATTATACCTTGTATGGTACCCATTGTGGTCATTTAGTATTTTATTTATTTCATACATAGGCAAATTATTTTATTATGATATTTTATGTTAGAGTTCTACTCGTATTTTGGGTTTTCCATTTCGTCGCGTTACAACGTACATACAAAACATTACTTATCTAAAACATCACAGGTACGTACATATTCAAAATTACTCTCAAGGTCAACTTAGATAATTATTAATTGCATAGCTTATGTTGTCATTTAACAATCTAACGTTTTTCGTTCTCATTCACTTTTTTGTTCTTGTAAATCATAAACACTATTTATTTGATTCCTCGTAAAATAAATTTGTGTTCTCGAACACACACACATTATATATGAGGGTTTTGTAGAAGACTTTTAATATGACCAAATATTATTAAGACATAGGCTTACTTTATTATATTATATAGGCTATGTTAAAATCGTTTATGTATCGCTCATGTTACAGTCCACATTATTTATGTCACGAAGAACTCCCCCCCCCCCCCGGCAGATAGAAAGTTCTGTATACGCTTCTTGCCTTGCTCCATTCAAATTTTACCTATCACTTCATTTAAGATTCCTCAAATTCCCAGCCCTCACGTTTTGTCGACAACTCCTTCCTAAGGTTTTTTGGGGGATTTCCGCTCTTAATTATGAATACGTTTTGTTACTTTTCCTGTATGACTATATGATATTCATAGAGTGCTTTACTCCTATGTACATTTACCTTTCGTTTACATAATACGTCTTACGTCCTCACGCTGAACTACAGTTATTGTATTCTAAATGCACTCAATCTACTATTGAGTAGATCTACTATATATAATCAATCAATTATTGATTGTCTCGCATCACGTGTCTGCTCCGTGTTGCAGAAACTACTTTGATTAACGATTTATGTTGATATACATTTGTTTATTCTCGAAGTACTGTAAAATGATTAAATTTAAGTAACTGTTATCTTGTTTCGGTATTTTGGTTTTTGGCATAAATCTTATGATTTATCGATCGCAGATAGCTTAGAGGGGCTGCAACAACTAAAGAATAGAGTGACAGAAAGCAGCGGTAGATATGGTCTAGACATCAATGTTAATAAAACGAAGCTAATGATTGTATCTAAGAACAAGTTCACAAACTGCACCCTTAATATAAACCAATCGCCAGTTGAACTTGTAAGCCAATTTACATATCTTGGTACTACAGTCAATGAACAATGGGACCACTCTCAAGAAATAAAGAGCAGAATTGGAAAGGCAAGAGCAGTGTACACTAGAATGAGCAATTTATTAAAGAGTCACGATTTAACAATAAACACAAAGATGAGACTTTACGCTGCTACGTAATCTCGGTCCTCTTCTACGGTGTAGAATCTTGGACTTTGACTGAAGCCATAACTAAAAAATTGGAATCTTTCGAAATGTGCCTTTACCGTAGAATACTGAGAATTTTATGGACAGCAGATAGAAGTTCTTAGAAGATGAAGAAAGAAAGTGAATTTATTAACACAGTGAAGATAAGAAAGCTTTGGTATCTGGGACATCTCATGAGAAATGAACAGAGATTTTACTAATTGCAGTCCATACTACAGGGAAAAGTACTTGGAAAGAGAGGAGTTGGGCGACCGAGAATCTCATGGCTGAGAAATTTAAGGACCTGGTTTGGCATGAATACATCTGACTTATTCCGTGCAGCAGTACAGAAAGTTATAATAGTCTGTATGATATCCAACATCCGAAACGGATAGGAACTATCAGAAGAAGATTATCGATCGACCAAAACTCTTCTGCAAAAAAGTAATTTTAAACTGTAAATAGAATTAGCGTTTCTGTGCTCCGTAACGTCTTGACACCGCGGTGAACTTATGTCAAACCACTTTCTAATTCAAATGCTGGTGTTTCTATAGTGACGTGTTAATGGAATTAATAAGAAACACAGTCGTCTGAATGAGTATACGGTGCTTGTCGTTATAACGTCTTCTGGTTTCAGCGTTATGAACTTACTGCCGACCCTACATAGTTGTCACCACCACACTGAACTGACCCTGAGGTTATCTGTCGGTTTAATAGTCTAGTCTGCTAAACAGAGTGTCGTCTCTGCTAGTATAAATACCAGTAGACATAGTGCTTGCTGGTGAGTACATTGTGTGATCGTGTCAGCAGCCGATTTGTTGTAGTTTTCGTAAGTACTGCGGATTTCATTAATTTATCAGTTAGTTACAACTCGCCTGTTTTCACTAGTTGATGTGTCGTACGCGAGTTCGATCATAATATTCGATTTAGTGCCTGAAGTGATGCTTAGTAGGCGGATGGGTATGACCATGGCCGGCTCTAGTAGAAGATCGGAATATTAAATGTGGCAACGTTGCGTCTGAGGCCTATTAGCGTAGTGTAATAAAATAGCTAAAGTGAACATGTTATATTTTGATTTAATTTCATAGCAATACTAAAATCATGAGTAGGCCTATTTATAGGTAAATCTAAATTATAGGTCTGTGCAGACTTAGTACTATACGTTTAAGTTGAAGAAATTAGTGAATTAGTGTTAGGCCTAATGAATTAATTTTGTTCGAATTATTGAATTCGAATCATATGAGTGAGTTAGTTATTATATTTCTTAAATAATATAACAGTATTTTACGTAATAAACTTTTAATTTGCAAAAAACAAAGAATAAAAAAACTACTGTTAACCGGCAATTAAAAATAACGCTATTTGATTATTGAAATATATAAATTAAGAGATCGTCTAGTCGGCCTCAAGTATCAGCTTGTTCCAGTGTTGCCACGTTTAATATTCTGGTCTTCTACTAGAGCCGGCCATGGTATGACGCTTCGCATTGCTAACCTAGAGGGCCCAGGTTCAGTTCCAGGGGAGCAACTTAAAGTCAAGGTACGTTTTTCAGTCATCAGGTCGACCTGTGGGAATAAGTGCACAGAGGGTACTCACTGCCTTCCTTGTGTAGCGTACGCTTCGATTCGGTAGCCTTCTCCTAAGCCTTTTCGATCATATAAAAAGAAATCTTTTCTTCTTCTTCTTCTTCTTCTTCTTCTTCTTCTTCTTCTTCTTCTTCTTCTTCTTCTTCTTCTTCTTATTATTATTATTATTATTATTATTATTATTATTATTATTATTATTTATCTAAGATTCTTATTAACAGCTGACTATTCAAAACCCTTTGTGGAATTTCAAATGCTGTTACGGCAAAACGATTCCGATTCTAATAAAGAAGAATTAGACGTTCGCAAGTTTATTCACGGTATTAAGTTTGATGTCAGAATTTCAATCGATTGATAAAGTAGGTCGAAACCACGAGTTGTGCAAGTTTCTAATTGCGGAAGCCAACCGCCCTGACTGTCAATCCATCGTTACGGACGACTCGGCTGTCGACCGAACCAGCGCATCTCTAAGCCAAGGAGGCGCGCCGCCGGCGTGGTGATACGCTGAAGGAAAATTTCCGAACCCTCTTAAACACGTCAATCGTTTATAGGAGGACCGCACTCCTTGTGCCGAGCAAACGATCGTGTTGCATCAGCCCGATGCACAACCCACACAGGCCCGCACAACGCACACAAACCAGGGCGCAAAACGCCTCGTGCATCCTCTCTCTATCTAGAGTAGGTCACACAATGGCGAGCATGGTTAAGGAAAACCAATTGCCACGGTACAGACATGCAAAAGGAAGGGTAGAATTCAATAAACAGCAGAAGAAGAGGAAAATAAAACAGTGGCACAGAAAAGTGTACGCTAAAAAATCAAATAAAATTTAGTTTACTCTTTTAAATTAAAATTATCATTTCCATCACTGCTAGCCATCACCCTTTCTCTGTATCTACTCCGGTTCTGTGCAGGCTGAATTAAATTTTTTACAGTTCTTTTTATTTTATCAAACTTTATACGTTAAACTCCTTAGAGGTCTCTCATGCCCCAAAACTTAGTAGGAAGTGATAAAAACCCTTTCTCAGTTTCATTTTTTCATAATTTAAAAATTATTAAGCCGTTATGCGAGACTTAAATATAATGTGGAAGGATGACCTTGATTTTTGCAGCTTTGTCGCCCTGTTTACTGCCACTATCATCTTTACCAGTCATCGATTTGTGCTTAAATATTTATACAAACACACTTGTTCACTTTCTGTACTGTACGCCAAAGTGTTTTGACGGGAAACTAAGAGTATTAAAGAGAACATTGGTTAAATTACATTCTCGTGAAAGGAAACAACAAAACCAGCTGTGTTCTTAATTCTTGCAGTGGTAACAAAACAGTAGTGACTGAAAACGGACGAATGACAAAAACCTATTTTTACATTTTTTGTAAGTTAAGACGCTGTAAGTGTAGCCGATTAATTTGTGTTTGTGTATTTCTAAAGAAATATACAGATTTTACCGAAGAATTTGGATTTTCTAAAACTTGGAAACTTTGTTAGAAAATTCTATAAGACAACGCTCTTTTGTAAAACTGACATTGGCGTTGGTCCAAAGGCCTTCAAGCAACGAAGGAACAAGATTATCTTATAAGTACTATTAAGCGGAGGCAAATCATTTTTGAATAGTTTTTTCTTCTTTTCTTCATGATTGTTGACCCGCGTGACCGCTCGCAAGAAAGCTTGTTGCTGTTGTTAGTAGTTGATGTTCACTACCTCCTCTCAGCTGACCTTAGAAAGTACACGAGTGCCACTGCCACCGCTGAAGCGACGAGGAAATCACCCATTATCAAGAAATCTGCCGCGTTTCCGTCTCCGACTGTTAGTTTAGTTTAAACGCATATAATATCCATAATTAACTATGAAAATATTTCATTATATAATTCTGTTGCACAACATGCTTAGCTGTAAAAACAATTTAGCAAAAAAATTGTATTGAATTTTGGAATATCGTTTAATTTACGTCGACACAAATTATATAAAAATTGCTCTGTACTTAGTCACCACTCCCCGCTAAACCTTCTATTGGTAAACTGTGTTGATTGACTGTCACTACTGATTTAAGGATGCTGTGAATGGACGGGGTGAGTCAAGACATCAGGACTCTTGAAATTAGAAACTGGAGGAGTGTAGCTAAGAATAGAGAAGAATGGCGAAATCTTTTGAAGAAGGCCAGGGCCCACAAAGGGCTGTCGAGCCAATGATGATGATGACGTGAATGAAATTAATTTTTTATTCAAGGTAATATAAGCCAGTTAATATTGTATTTTTATTTATTTATACTTTTTATTTATTTATTATTTTTAAGAAGGAGATCAGAAAAACGCAAATAAGTCAACTGGTGAATAAAAGATTTTGTGCAAAATTTAGATGTTATTTCTTCAATATCCATATGATGCATATAATTAAATTATTACAATAATCCTTATAGGCTTATGTTTTATTTAACACGACAATTACTGTTACTTAATCATTTTTTGTTGTATGTCCTCCTTTTTAGTCAAGAAGTCCTCCTTAAAATAAAAAATATGTTCTCATATAGAAATTTTCCAACTGGCCACCCAACTAATGGCGGAAAGAGCTCGGACACCATTTTGATGTAACAGTGATGTGTGTTCGCCAAAGTCAGACCAAGGCGCACGGAATGACGGAGCGGAGTATCCAAAGAAAAGAGATCCGTCGGAGGACTACGGTGGTACAAGTGAATTAACCCAATTCATGGCAACCGTCAAATAACCATCAGTTTGCTTACAACAGTCCAAGTAATAGTAATTTGAAGTTACTTAATATGGAGCTCGACGTATGACTCACGTGAAACTTGTTGACGTTTCACACAAACGACCTTCTGATTCACCATGTTAAATACTGCATTTACTGTATTCCGTATTCACGGCGTTTGTACAAAGGCTAGTATTTTCTTTCCTCTAATGTTCAGGATGACGTCAGCGTTTCGGCAACAGTTCAGCGTACCGTCCTGTGCTCGCGCACGCGAATGTGTGCGTCTGTGCAGACCGCAGCAGACTAGGCTGATAAATTATACTTCTTGTTTCGCACAAACGCAACGATTAAAAAATTCTTCTGGAAACAAAAGAAGACGCGAATTCATAAACAAACGACGTAAACAGTCAACACGCTCTCTCACTCTCTCACTCTCTCTCTCTCTCTCTCTCTCTCACACACACACACACACACACACACAAAATTGTGTAATCATCGACTGCCATCGTTTGAACATAAATGACCTGTCTAACAAACTAGTGATGATATATTTTGTGAGTGTGTGTGTGTGTGTGCATTTTAAGTGAAAGGCGTCACAGCGTGAAATATTCGTTGGTTTCTCGTATAATTCATCATTTTGTTTTATTATTCGTCATGTGGCTGCCCAATGTGAAAGTTAAAGTGTCTGCCTGCCTCCTCACTCTATCTCTCTCGCTATATCTTTCACATTTCGTTTTATAACGAAGAAATAAATAATATTAGGAAGAATTAAATAATATTAGGAACAATGTTAAGCCGCGGGATACGTTATTTCCGTTCCGTATTTACTCACCGAATTCCTCGTGAACACACACACACACACACACACACACAGCGAGACAGTGACGCAAAACGCGCCCTCTGGCCGACACAACTAGATCACTTCTTATGTCAATTCAGATTTTTTTAAAGATTTCTTCTTCCCCTTCCTGTCACGAAGTAGAAGCCTCGGGCCTGTTCCGGTATCACGGTTTCCACGGCCCGACAAACCATTCTCTGCTCTTTGTTTGTCTACGTTTTTTGCAAGGATGATGTTACATTCTGGTATACATTCTGGATGTTTACCTACGTATGAGTATGAATTTATATGTTTATGTATTTCAGTTTCAGTGGAAAGTAATGGCAGAGCGGATTGTTATTCTAGCTGGCGCTTTTGGGTTCAATACTATAGGCCATAGAATATTCAATGTATTATTTTACGCTAAGGATAAATAAACAATCGAATATTTTTGTATCAGAATTACAGTTCATTATGCATTCCTGTGTAAAATAATACACATAATGTAGAAGAGTGTAAAAGTACAATAATTAAAATCATTTAATTACGTTATCTTTCAATAAATAAGTACATATGGTCGTTACATTATGAGTTTGTATATAATGTAACAGTGTATTTATCCCACTGACCATCGTCTATTTTAAACATTTAAAAATCGGTATGGAGAACCATACCATACCAGTTTATGACTTCCATGTCCTAAAATTTATATTTAAAATCATTTAAGTATTAAATAAGTGGATGCTTGAGTTATGAAGAAATGACGTATCAGCTAAAATGGTACCCCCATGTCAAATGGGTGAAGACGAAGGACTGTACTCTTGAATAAAATGTTTGTAGGTCGAACGAAGAGCTGGCTAAAGGGAGCTGCGACCTGATTGCTGTAATGAACTTTGGCTCTCGTAGCGAGTTATCGGCCGAGGGTGAATGATGAATATAGTGTTATCAAAGTCTTTCCTGTTAATACAAACTAGTCATATTTCTTTTTTAAAATCGAGTCTTTCTTTCTTTCTTTCCATTCGTCTTCTGAATTCCAAAACGACGATTCTGTTTACCCGTATAATTATAAATTTCTCAGCAAAACATTTCTTCCTTAATACGTTTTTGTCTTCTGTTTAACACCCACCATTCTGATCCATGTCATAACGTTATATTCCACACAGGCTATTAAATAACTAGTCATCAGTGAGGTCAAAATACTTTCCAGGAGGGGCAAACAATTTTCCAGAGGAGAAAAATATTTATATATTTTTCATACATACACACATGCACATATTAGTTTCTAATTCTTATATTATAACAGTAAGTACACAGATTGTATTAATTTATTAAAACATGTAATGCTTCAAAATATGCATAAAATTAATGGCTTGTAAAAGTTAATGTTTGATCTCCATTAAGTAGTGCTCAAGTTTCCAAAGTTTTATTATTATTATGTCCGTAATCAAAGCATCAGAGCAGGTTTTAGTGTGTATGAGGGTACACCGTGGAAAAAAAATCAATATTCCCTAAGGAGCGTTGCTCAGAGTAAAGCTGCGAATCTACAGTGTACGTTTCACAGAACAAACACGCGGAAAAGAAGGATCGCTCCGAAGTCTCTCATAGACCCTGAGCATCTTGCAGAGGGTTCACTCCCTAAAGACGAAAAGTCTGTCTATGAACCGTTCCTCTGTAAACACGTGAAGTTACACTGGTGAGCGATCCACAGAAAGCAAATCGCTGTCCACGCTGGACATCTTTTCGGCTTGCACACGTTGTGTTGATGTGGGTTTCGGCACTTTCCATTTAAAAAGCGTGCAAACGTAAGAAAATAAAAAAGAGTGAGGCCAGAAATAACGCGAATTGTGTGTGTGTGTGTCCTGCCTGACTTTTTATTGCAGTAATCACAATAATAAAACTTTGGGAACGTAAACATTACATAATTGAGATATGCTTGCCTGCCAGGAACGATATGTTTTCACTCATATAAGATTTAATTTAAAATGAAAAATATCGGTATGGAGAACCATACATGACTTCCATGTTCTAAGATTTATATTTAAAATCATATTCGAAATGAAATATTTCCATAGAAACTACTTATTTCTACTTATTGATTCAGCCTTAGCCACAGTACTGTGGTCACTAACGTATACCACCTCACGTTTTCGCACTCGATTTTCACTGATGATGGCAGTCGATGGCACTAACCGAAAAGTCTGGTTTTTCAGAAAACATTGGACTAAAGCTAAACAGCCCGGGAAGGAATTTTAACAAAGAACTACTTCTTTGTTACCGATAACGTAGTACATATATACAAAATTCTCCCCTCTCCCTTCAACAATAATTTTCATTTATAGAAAATTACCCCCGCCCCGTACACCTAACTTCTTCATTTATAGATATTTCATCTACGTTTCTACAGTGGATTATTATGAACTTCTTATCAGGATACTTTATTTATCAAAATTAAGTACTTTACTCTTGTTAAAACATAAAACGTTTTAGGTAAAATACCCCTATCTCTTAACCGATCTTCACCAAAATCAATAGACCTTCAGTCCTCTACAATGCAGGGATGCATGCAAAAAAATATTTGATTCTGTTTGAATGTGCGGCAGTTACCGTTCGTCATGGAAACATTTCTCTTGTTACAACATAAAATGTTGCAGGTAAACTACCCCTTTCCCTTAACCGATCTTCACCAAAATCAGTAGGCCTTGATTTCTCTACAATTCAGGAAAGTATTCAAAAAATTATTTGATTCTTTTGAATTTACGGCAGTTATCTTTCGTAAAAAAATTACCCTTCTTAAAACGTAAAACGTTGCAGGTAAACTACCCCTTTCCCTTAACTGATATTCAACAAAATCAACAAACCTTGAGTTCTCTTTAATTCAAAAAGGTATGCAAAAATGTAGTTGATTCTGTTTGAATTTACGGCAGTTATCGTCCGTCATATAAAAAATTGCCCTTGTTAAAACATAAATGGTTGCAGGTAAACTACCCTATTCCCTTAACCGATCTTTACCAAAACCAACAGGTCTTGAGAACTCTACAATTCAGGGCTGTATGCAAAACATTATTTGATTCTGTTTGAATTTGCGGCTGTTATCGTTTGCCACAGAAAAAAATTACCCTTGTTAAAACCAAAAACGTTGCAGGTAAACTACCCCTTTCCCTTCACAGATCTTCACCAAAAACAATAGGTCTTGAGTGCTCTACAAATCAGGGCTGCATGCAAAAAAATATTTGATTTTGTTTTAATTTGCGGCTGTTATCGTTTGCAAAAAAAATCTACACATAGATAGACAGACAGACACACACACACACACTTTTCGGAAAATGACTTTTTTCATGTTTTGATGGTAGTACAATCAGAATCTGCCATTATCTCGAACACGATTTTTGTCGCCATGACCATACTTCCATTTCCTTATGGAACATGGAAGTAAATATCGGTATAGAGAACCATACATGACTTCCATGTTCTAAGATTTATATTTAAAATCATTTTCGAAATTAAATATTTCCATAGAAACTACTTCTTTCTACTTACTGCTTCAGCCTTAACCACAGTACTGTGGTCACTAACGTATACCACCTCACGTTATCGCACTCGATTTTCACTGATGATGGCAGTCGACGGCACTGCCGAGACGTCTGGTTTTGCAGAAAACATTGGTCTACGGCCAAACAGGACGTGAAGGAATTTTAACAACAAACTACTTCTTTGTTGCCGATAACGTAGTACATATATAAAATATCGGTATGGAGAACCATACATGACTTCCATGTTCTAAGATTTATATTTAAAATCATTTACGAAATGAAATGTTTCGGTAGAAACTACTTATTTCCACTTATTGTTTCAGCCTCAACCACAGTACTGTGGTCATTAACGTAAACTACCACACGTTATCGCACTCGATTTTCACTGAAGATGGCAGTCGACGGCACTGACGAAACGTCTGGTTTTACAGAAAACATTGGACTACGGCCAAACAGCCCGGGAAGGAATTTTAACAACAAACTACAACTTTGCTGCCGATAACGTAGTACACATATAAAAATTATCCCCTCCGTTTTCAACTATAATTTGCATTTATAGAAAATTGCCCCCACTCCGTTCAACTAGCCTCTTCATTTATAGATATTTCATCTACGTTTCTAAAGTGGATTATTAAGATCTTCTTATCAGGATACTTTATTTATCAAAATTAAGTACTTTACTCTTGTTACAACAAAAAATGTTTCAGGTAAACTGCCCTTTTCCCGTAACCGATCTTCACTAAAATCAACAGGTCTTGAGTACTCTACAATTTAAGGATGTATGCAAAAAAAAGTTTGATTATGTTTGAATTTACGGCAGTTATCGTTCGTAAAGAAATTACCCTTGTTATCACATAAAATGTTGCAGGTAAAGTACACCTTTCTCTTAACTGATCTTCACCAAAATCAATAGGTCTTTAGTCCTCTATAATTCAGGGATGAAAGTAAAACATTATTTGATTCTGTTTGAATGTGCGGCATTTATCGTTCGTCATAGTAACAATTACTCTTGTTAAAACATTAAAAGTGGCTGGTAAAGTACACCTTTCTCTTAACTGATCTTCACCAAAATCAATAGGTCTTTAGTCCTCTACTATTCAGGGATGCAGGTAAAACATTATTTGATTCTGTTTGAATGTGCGGCATTTATCGTTCATCATAGAAACAATTACTCTTGTTAAAACATTAAAAGTGGCTGGTAAACTACCCCATTCCCTAACCGATCTTCACCAAAATCAATAGGCCTCTACAACACAGGCACATATGTAAAACATTATTTGATTCTGTTTGAATTTATGGCAGTTATCGTTCTTCATGGAAAACGTTCTCTTGTTACAACATAAAATGTTACTGGTAAACTGCCCCTTTCCCTTAACCGATCTTCAACAAAATCAACAGAACTTGAGTTATCTACAATTGAGGAAGGTATGCACAAAATTATTTGATTCTGTTTAAATGTGGGGCAGTTATCGGTCGTCATAGAAACAATTACTCTTGTTAAAACATAGAATGTGGCTGGTAAACTACCCCTTTCCCTTAACCGATCTTCACCAAAATCAACAGGCCTTCAGTCTTTTACAATTGATGAACGAATGCAAAACAATATTTGATTCTGTTTGAATTTGCGGCTGTTATCGTTTGCCATAGAAAATACCCTTGTTAAAACAAGAAAAGGTTTCTGGTAACTACCCCTTTCCCTTAACCGATCTTCACAAAAAACAACAGGTCTTGAGAACTCTACTAGTCAGAGTTGCATGCAAACAATCATTTGCTTATGTTAGAATTTGCGGCTGTTATCGTTTGCCATAGAAAATACCCTTGTTAAAACATAAAACGTTGCAGGTAAACTACCCCTTTGCCTTAACCGATCTTCACCAAAAACAAAAGGTCTTGGGAACTCTACAATTTAGGGCTGTATGCAAAACATTATTTGATTCTGTTTGAATTTGCGGCTGTTATAGTTTGCCATAAAAAATCTACAGATAGACACACGGACACTTTTCGAAAAATGACTTTTACTTCCATATTCCTTAAGGAATGGAAGTATGGTGATGGCAAAAAAAATCGTGTTCGAGATTATTGCAGATTCTGATTCTACTACACTCAAAACATGAAAAAAAGTCGTTTTCCGAAAAGTGTCTGTGTGTCTGTCTGTGTGTCTGTGTGTCTGTGTGTCTGTGTGTCTGTCTGTCTGTCTGTCTGTCTGTAGATTTTTTTTCTATGGCAAACGATAACTGCCGCAAATTCAAACAGAATCAAATAATTTTTTGCATGCAGCCCGGTTTTGCAGAGTTCTCGCGACCTATTGTTTTTGGTGAAGATCGGTTGAGGGAAAGGGGTAGTTTACCTGCAACGGTTTTTTTTTAGCAAGGGAAATTTTGTTTGTTTGGCAAACGATAACAGCCGCAAATTCAAACAGAATCAAATAATGTTTCGCATACAGCCCTGAATTGTAGAGTTCTCAAGACCTATTGTTTTTGGTGAAGATCGGTTAAGGGAAAGGGGTAGTTTACCTGTAACGTTTTATGTTTTAACAAGGGTATTTCCTATGGGAAACGATAACAGCCGCAAATTCAAACAGAATGAAAAGATTATTTGCATACAGCCCTAAATTGTAGAGTTCTCAATACCTTTTGTTTTTGGTGAAGATCGGTTAAGGGAAAGGGGTAGTTTACCTACAACGTTTTTTTAACAAGGGTATTTTCTATGGCAAACGATAACAGCCGCAAATTCAAACAGAATCAAATAATTTTCTGCATACAGCCCTGATTTGTAGAGTACTCAAGACCTATTGTTTTTGGTGAAGATCGGTTGAGGGGAAGGGGTAGTTTACCAGCAACGTTTTTTATCATGCGTATTTTCTATGGCAAACGACAACTGCCGCAAATTCAAACAGAATCAAATAATTTTTTGCATACAGCCCTGATTTGTAGAGTACTCGCGATCTATTGTTTTTGGTGAAGATCGGTTGAGGGGAAGGGGTAGTTTACCTGCAACGGTTTTTTTTATCAAGGGAAATTTTTTTTTTTTTGGCAAACGATAACAGCCGCAAATTCAAACAGAATCAAATAATGTTTCGCATACAGCCCTGAATTGTAGATTTCTCAAGACCTATTGTTTTTGGTGAAGATCGGTTGAGGGAAAGGGGTAGTTTACCTGCAACGTTTTTTTAACAAGGGTATTTTATATGGCAAACGATAACAGCCGCAAATTCAAACAGAATCAAATAATGTTTTGCATGCAGTCCTGATTTGTAGAGTACTCAAGACCTATTGTTTTTGGTGAAGATCGGTTAAGGGGAAGGGGTAGTTTACCTGCAACGTTTTTTTATCAAGCGTATTTTCTATGGCAAACGATAACAGCCGCAAATTCAAACAGAATCAAATAATTTTTTGCATACGTCCCTGAATTGTAGAGGTCTCAATGACTTTCGATTTTGGTGAAGATCGGTTAAGGGGAAGGGGTAGTTTACCTGCAACCTTATACGTTTTAACAAGAGTAAAGTACTTGAAAATTTATTTAAACTTTTTGAAACAATGGTAATTGTTAAAAATAAAATAATTTTGTTGCCAGGCAATAAAATTATAATTTTTTCATTTTAATGTAATATAATATTTTTCATTTAATACAGCAATAAAAAGGCAGGTAAGACACAGCCTGGCTGTTTGGCTGAAAATGATTTTAAATATAAATCTTAGAATATGGAAGTCATGTATGGTTCTCCATACCGATATTTTTCATGTTTTAAGGGTAGCACAATCAGAATCAGCAATAATCTCGAACACGATTTTTTGCCATCACCATACTTCCATTTCCTTATGGAACATTGAATTAAAAATTATCCCCCCCACTTCAACTATCATTTTCATTTATAGAAAATTACCCCACCCTCTTCAACTAGCCTCTTCATTTATAGATATTCCATCTATGTTTCTACAGTGGATTATTAAGATCTTCTTATCAGGATACTGTATTTATCAAAATTAAGTACGTTACTCTTGTTACAACAAAAAATGTTTCAGGTAAACTATACCCTTTCTCCGTAACCGATCTTCACGAAAATCAATACGCCTTGAGTTCTCTACAACTCACGCACATATGTAAAAAATTATTTGATTCTGTTACTTCCATGTTCCATAAGGAAATGGAGGTATGGTGATGGCATAAAAAATCGTGTTCGAGATAATTGCAGACTCTGATTGTACTACACTTAAAACATGAAAAAAAATCATTTTTCGAAAATTGTCTGTGTGTGTGTGTGTGTGTGTATGTCTGTCTGTCTATCTGTCTGTCTGTGTGTCTGTGCGTCTATCTGTAGATTTTATTCTATGGCAAACGATAACAGCCGCAAATTCAAACAGAATCAAATAATTTTTTGCATACCGCACTGACTTGTAGAGTTGTCAGAGTTGTCAAGACCTTTTGTTTTTGGTGAAGATCGGTTAAGGGAAAGGGGCACTTTACCAGCATCGTTTTATATTTTTTCAAGGGTATTTCCTATGGCAAACGATAACAGCCGCAAATTCTAACATAATCAAATAATATTTTGCATGCAACTCTAAATTGTAGAGTTCTCAAGTCTTGTTGATTTTTATGAAGATCGGTTAAGGGAAAGGGGTAGTTTACCTGCAACGTTTTATGTTTTAACAAGGTTAATTTTTTATATGACGAACGATAACTGCCGTAAATTCAAACAGAATCAAATACGTTTTTGCAAACCTTCCTGATTTATGGAGTACTCAAGGTCTGTTGATTTTGGTGAAGATCGGTTAAGAGAAAAGGGTAGTTTACTGGCAACATTTTATGTTTTAAAAGGCTAATTTTATTTTTATGCCGAATGATAACTGCCGCATATTCAAGGAGAATCAAATAATTTTTTGCATACGTTCCTGAAGTTGTACGTACTCAAGGTTTGTTGATTTTGGTGAAGATCGGTTAAGGGAAAGGGGTAGTTTACCAGCAATATTTTATGTTGTAACAAGAGAAAGTTTTACATGTCGAACAATAACTGCCGTAAATTCAAACAGAATCAAATAAGTTTTTATATATGTGCCTGAGTTGTAGAATACTCAAGGCCTGTTGATTTTGGCGAAGATCGGTTATGGGGAAAGGGCAGTTTACCTGAAACATTTTTTGTTGTAACAAGAGTAAAGAACTTAATTTTGATAAATAAAGTATCCTGATAAGAAGATCTTAATAATCCACTGTAGAAACGTAGATGAAATATCTATAAATGAAGAGGCTAGTTGAACGGGGTGGGGGTAATTTTCTATAAAGGAAAATTAAGTTGAAGAGGGAGGGGATAATTTTTATATGTGTACTACGTTATCGGCAGCAAAGTAGTAGTTTGTTGTTAAAATTCCTTCCCGTCCTGTTTGGCCGTAGACCAATGTTTTCTGCAAACCCAGACGTTTCGGCAGTGCCGTCGACTGCCATCATCAGTGAAAATCGAGTGCGATAAAGTGTCGTGGTATACGTTAATGACCACAGTACTGTGGTTAAGGCTGAAGCAATAAGTGGAAAGAAGTAGTTTCTATGGAAATATTTCATTTCGTAAATGATTTTAAATATAAATCTTAGAACATGGAAGTCATGTATGGTTCTCCATACCGATATTTGAATTTACGGCAGTTATAGTTCGTCATGAAAAAATTTCTCTTGTTACAACATAAAATGTTGCAGGTAAACTAACCCTTTCCCTTAACCGATCTTCACCAAAATGAACAGGCCTTGAGTTCTCTACAATGTAGGAATGTATACAAAACATTATTTGATCATGTTTGAATTTACGGCAGTTATCGTTCGTCAGAGAAAAAATTACTCTTGTTAAAACATAAAACGTTGCCGGTAAACTACCTCTTTCTCTTAACTGATCGTCACCAAAATCAATAGGTCTTGAGTCCTCTACAATTCAGGAAAGTATGCAAAAAATATTTGATTCTGTTTGAATGTGCGACAGTTATCGTTCGTCATAGAAACAATTACTCTTGTTAAAACATAAAATGTGGCAGGTAAATTACCCCTTTCCCTTAACCGATCTTCACCAAAAACAACAGGTCTTGAGAACCCTATAATTCAGGGCTGTGTGCGAAACATTATTTGATTCTGTTTGAAGTTGCGGCTGTTATCGTTTGCCATTAAAAAAAATTACCCTTGTTAAAACATAAAACGTTACCAGTACACTACCCCTTTACTTCAACCGATCTTCACCAAAAACAATAGGTCTTGAGAACTCTATAATTCAGGGCTGTATGCGAAACATTATTTGATTCTGTTTGAATTTTCGGCTGTTATCGTTTGCCATAGAAAAAAATTACCCTTGATAAAAAAAAACGTTGCTGGTAAACTACCCCTTCCCTTAACCGATCTTCACCAAAAACAATAAGTCTTGAGTACTCTACAATTAAGAGCTTTTAGCAAAAAATTATTAGATTCTGTTTGAATTTGCTGCTGTTATCGTTTGCCATAGAAAAAAATCTACAGACACACAGAAAGACACACACACACACACACACACACACACACACACACACACACACACACACACACACACACACACACACACACACACACACACACACACACACACACACACACACACACACACACACACACACACACACACACACACACACACACACACACACACACACACACTTTTCGAAATTGACTTTTTTTCATGTTTTGAGGGTAGTACCATCAGAATCTGCAATTATCTCGAACACGATATTTTTGCTATCACCTTACTTCCATTTCCTTATGGAACATAGAAGTAAAAATAATCCCCTCCCCCTTCAACTATAATTTTCATTTATAGAAAATTACCCCCACCCCGTTCAACTAACCTCTTCATTTATAGATATTTCATCTACGTTTCTACAGTGGATTATTCAGATCTTCTTATCAGGATACTTTATTTATCAAAATTAAGTACTTTACTCTTGTTACAACAAAAAATGTTTCTGGTAAACTACCGATGTTTCTGATTTCCCCGTAACCGATATTCACCAAATCAATAGACCTTGAGTCGTCACAACTCAGGCACATATGTAAAAAATTATTTGATTCTGTTTGAATTTACGGCAGTTATTGTTCGTCATGGAAAAATTTCACTTGTTACAACATAAAATGTTGCTGGTAAACTACCCCTTTTCCTTAACCGATCTTTACCAAAATCAACAGGCCTTGAGCTCTCTACAATGAGTGATATATGCAAAACATTATTTGATTCTGTTAGAATCTGCGGCAATTATCGTTTGTCATAGAAACAATTACTCTTGTTAAAACATAAAATGTGGCAGTTAAACTACCCCTTTCCCTTAATCGATCTTCACCAAAAACAATAGGTCTTGAGTCCTCTACAATTCAGGACTGTATGTGAAACATTATTTGATTCTGTTTGAATTTGCGGCTGTTATCGTTTGCCATAGAAAACAATTACCCTTGTTAAAACAAGGGTAGGGTTCTACAAATGATCTTGCCACCTTCAGGTCAGCACACATAGATGTTAAAACCACTCTCTGCTACCATTTGTAACGACCACTTTGGCCGTTACGCAAAATTTAATAACTAGTCTACTTGGCCTAGAGGAAGCGAAAAGTGTGCTGGAGCCAGAGTGACAGGATTTGCAATCAACACTCTTGGAACCAGTAACAATTTTTTATTAGTGCCATTTTCTTTAAGAACATCAATTTAAGTTATCACAAAATATTTAGTTACAAGTCTATTAAACAGTTGGATTCTAGTACCATTTTCTTTAAGAACATCAATTTAAGTTATCACAAAATATTTAGTTACCATTTTATTTGAAACAGCTGGAGTTCTTGTACCATTTTCTTTAAGACCATTAACAAGATGTTTAACCTGAATGCCAGAGGGCCAGACTGTTGAGTTGTTGTTGACTGAAGTTTAATAATTAGAACGCTCCCACCTGTACTTTTGTTGAAGAACTCAAATGGTACCATGTTGCCCAGTGTGCCATGAGTGCTGCAGATGATCCTTAGAGTGTGGTGAATTTCCAGCGAGTCTCATTCCGGGCAGATGTCCTTCGGTGTTCTGTAGCAGGAGTATTTCTGGGCCTGACGGCTTCGGGGTGCATCCTGGTGCACTGCTCTGCGGATAGTGACCGGTGTTGATGTTACTACCTCTCCTTTCCCTTTCTTCGGGCTGGTGCGGGGACCCTATAACATTTTTATTTGTATATCAGCCGTCAGTCAATACACCCACCCATACATTCTCTCGCCGGAACACAGATACCACTCTCACCGTCAGAATTTCTATCAACATTCTATCTGCTCTTATTAATTTTGCATAGTTTATTTTATCCAGTTATAGTCATTACTTTGATTAAATTTACAATTTGGTTAAATTAAATATACAACTAAATACAATGTCACCACGTGTTTCCCGACCGGAAGTAACGTATAAGTCAATTTTACAATAGAAAGTTATTACAATGAAGTAGGCTTTACAGACGTCTGGGCCATACACACTGTTACAACACAAATAAGCCACCCCAATACCAGGGATGAAAAAGATGATACTAAATATAAATGTACTTCATATAAAATAAAATATTAAATATAAATAAAATATAAAGACAGTGACACGACAAACGACGACATGACCTAACCCAAGTGATTGACCAAACAAACAGGAAAACAAAGAAGAAGGGAAAAAACCGAAACCAAATAAGAATAAAGCCAATTGAAGGAAGTGAATGAACACATACAACCAAATGAAATAACACCAAACGAGAAGTAGAGAACCAAACTAAAATGAAGCCAATGGAAATTGAAGGAGAAGAAGAAGAAAAAGGAAAATGAAACTAATTAAGTGTAAAGGAAACGAAGTGAACCAAGGGATAAGAAACAAACCAATAATATAAAATAAAAAGGGAGAAATGGTACACTCAAGTATAATATTGGGAATAAAGCCAATGATTATCCAATATCAGAAATAAATATTATTATCAATAAAATAATTAATGTAATTGTGTTAACCAAAACCCAGTAAAGTAATATAATAAAAAGAAAAGTACACTAACCCAAGAATTAGAGATAGATGTAGTAAAACTCTATAGAAAAATAACATTAGTAATACTATGTATAATATTAATAAAGAAAGAAATAGTGAGAAAGTGACAAAGTGACAAAGAGAAATAATTATAGGGATTACCCACTAAGAAACACTTAATGTAAACAGTTAAAGAGTGCAATAGTGAAAGTGTGAAACCCCAAAATGGTTAGAAACCATATTTCTAATAATAAAACGCTTAATAATCAATAATAAACAATAATTGATTTATAGTGAATCAAATAAGGTAAATAAGAATAAGGTTTTAATGATAGAATTAGATGTAAGCACTTCATAATGTGGAATAAACGCTGAAGAGTGATGAGGAAACACTATGTGATTTAAAGTGAAACAAAACAGTAATTAAAAATATATAAGGTTTTAATAATAATAGTAAATGTAAACAATTAGTAATATGAAATGAACACTGGAAAGTGATGATAACGTGGTTAAGATTAATTGTAAACGATTGTAATTAAAAGGGGAGAATCCCATGAAAAGATAAACAGCTAATGTTAACATGGATTGAGAGTAGAGTTTAATTAGGGAATAAGAAATTAATAATGTAATAAATAAACACCCCAGATTGTAAGGGAAAACCAATTATTCAAAAGGTGATGTTAGTTAACACCCAAAAAATAGTAATTAATGAAATGAGTTGTAAACAAACTTTACTTAATAATTGTTAAATAATTGTGTAATTATATTTATGAATAGGGTATGACTGAAGAATTTGTACAGAGCATACGCCTAGATGTTATGTTTTTAATTGAGGAAGAGTAGGGAGTGGTAGCCATATTGTTAACAACGGCAAAATAGTTAATTAAGAAGTTAAGAGAATACAAATCTAATTACACTAGAAAATAAGTTAATGTAGAAAATAACAGAACCATACAAATGGGATAATAAACAAAACAAAACACATTAGAATAAAATGAGAAATCAGTTGTATAAATTCAGTAAATAGGGGCAATGGCTACTAGGGCATCTGAAATGCCTAACTGTCAAAACCAATAATTACAAATTGTATAAAATCCACAAGGAAATTAACAAATCTAAGGCGAGTAACTAGCCAAGAATAATGTGTAAATCATTTTATAAGAAAATGTTACAATAAGAACTTAAATTAAAAGAGATATGTAATTAACAAATGTTAACATAAATGTACAAAAGTTAATATCTAATAGAACACAACCTTATGAGGTATGAATTTAATCTTTGAAAGGAAATACAGACAATAGTGATAATATTTAATACTCAGGAAGGAAGACAGAAGAATAAAATCAATCAGAAAATATATAGTAAATTTGAATAAAAATTCAAATATGATAACATATTTAGGCCTTAGCCTTAGCCAATCAAAGGATTTAGGTTACCATAGAAACGGACCGTTGGTTACTAATTTTCCGTTAATTTTCAGTACTCGTATAATGACGCTTGTGTAGTAGGGACGCAAGATTTTGTATGACACAAATTTTACTTTAAAATGTTAAAAAACTAGTCAAAATCCAAAAACATATACCTGTGAGAAGGAGATGAAGAGGAATAACATTTAACTGATGTCCAGGAGCAATATAAACGAAAATTAAAAGCAGAAATTCGCAAGAATAATATGAAAAGGACGCCAGCAGCCTAAGCCACCCAAAATTGATGAATTTTCCATTTCCAAAGAACAACGATCTATCACAAACCTTCTGAACTGATAAGTATCATTTAAATACCCTAATCCCAGGAATAAAAGCACTTTAAATATTTCTCATATCTATACAAACTCTCACTATGAATTAAAAATAATTTCTTTCAAGGATTAAATAAAACAAACTTACGTAGAAAAACTTGTTAACTAAAAAATAACCTCGCACTAGATTGCGAACTTTTGAAACACATATTACTACACTGCAGAACAAATTGTAGCCACACTTTATATTATTTAAGTACGAATAATGTACGGTAGTGTACTTTTTTATTGTAATCATATTTAATGTTTTCTTTATAATCAAAAGGACTCCAGATTTTGGACGAGTTGACGTATAAAATAAAAACAGTAGCCATTACGGCATCAGAATAGCTCGTTCAAAACCAATTTCGTCAACTTGAGATAAAGCGTTTCATTCTTCGTATTGTTTAAATTAGCAGCCATCCTTACTTTTCTTTTATAGAATTGCTAAACTGCTATAATTGTTTTTATTATTTAGACAAAGCTTTTCGTCATTACTGACATCTTCAGGTCTTAAACAACGTCTATCAACTGTACGTTGTAGGCTTTTACATAAAAGCCTACAACGTACAGTTGATAGACGTTGTTTAAGACCTGAAGATGTCAGTAATGACGAAAAGCTTTGTCTAAATAATAAAAACAATTATAGCAGTTTAGCAATTCTATAAAAGAAAAGTAAAGCGTTTCATGTTTAATGTCGGAGCAAATTTATTAAATACTAAATAATAACATTATTGTCACATTGCATAATTACCAGACAACCATTAAAGAAACAGTACAAAGTGTAACCATTGTTTTATTTCATAGGAAATTGTATTATATATATGTGTGTTAGCGAACTTACAGATTAGACAACTAGCGCTTTCGCTATCTGTGCAATACAGCAAGCTGTACAAAGGCGGGAACCGATTCGAATGCTCCGGCCGTCACCGCTGAAAATACCATACTAACACATTAATTAATAAATTTAATTGTTTTCAACAAACAATTTGGCGCCACCCGGGATTCACAAACCCCTATGAAATTACAGGTAAGGTTTCCACTAGGTTGTACTGATAATTGTGACAACGCTACGGACTTCGTTAGCAGCAACCATTGATGTAACGACAAGGTGTGAGACGAACACACCGCACTAACACTTAATACACATATAAACTGGTGTACATTTTACAGACACGTCAGAATCTCCGCGTTACAACACACATACACAAATTTAACACATAACCCATCATTAAATGAACATAGAATATTATAATTGAGCCTCATCTAAAAACCCTTTACTGGCTTACGAAGTCATATTGAAAGATCCACGAAGTACTTAACCCTGGGCCGTCAGATCATCGAACACTCTATTGGAAGATTGGCGAAGAAATGAGAGTTATGCCTCAATTCTTCGGTCCCACTATGCTACATAAATCGACTTGTTTCGATCTGCCGATCATAACTTTTGGTAAGCTGTACTAACCGTACAACGAACAGCTGATACTATTGGCCAGGCCTGCTAGATTGCGGCGTTGCCGTGGCGCAGACACGGCCTTAATAATCGAGTGAGCTGTGGCGCACAGCTGCTACGTGCGTTGGCGGCACTGATCGTTCAAATCACGCCGGGAAAATTCAAACCCCGGCAGAACACTAATATATATATATATATATATATATGTCAATATAGAGTATGTGATATACATATAATAATGGCTCCCATGTATACCAGTATACCACCGAAGTGGCTTAGGAGTAGGTAGGGTAGGCTGCCTAATGTGAGCCATACGGCATACAAGGAAGGCAGTGTGGCCAGCACTACGCTTCAGCCGCCCATTATTATCCCCAGAATGTTATCCCAGGTACTCATTTTCAACACGCTGAGACGACCTGGGGGCTGAAAAACGCACCTTCATTTTATGGCCGGGCCCGGGAATTGAACCCGTGACCTCTAGATTAGTAGCCAGGTGCCATACCCACTGGTCTACTGAGCCGCCTGTTATATACATATACCGGTAATATTTTATATACTTTTTATTGTACGAGACATAATTTGTTTTATGCGTTAACAAAATTATTCATAGTATAAATAAATCATATAATTTATTCATAGTAAATGATTACTCTAGTATAAGGTTTAGTATTATAATAATTGTGATTCAAAATTATGTCAATAATTTTAATAAACTTATTGTAACTTTTTATTATTATATTTAATATTATGTAATTGTATATGGACTGTAATTATGCGTTTTAATCTGCGTTTAATAAGGAAGCAATATATTGCTTAGTTCTTACCGAAGTAAAGAGGGTCGGTATGCTGGACTTCCCTCAATTTTTGCTTTAAACTTTCCGCTGCTTTTTGTTTTGCTGAAACCATTTTTTTTTATGTTCGCGTTATTGTGTCCCCACAGAAAGAAATCTGAAACGTGCATCATATACGACTAGCCGCGGTGACTATAAATAAGTTTTGGGCACACATTTGGTTTTACCCGGCCCTACCGACAAACGTATTTACTGGAATCGACATTATTTGTTAATTTTCAGTGTAGGCATAAAGGATGCCGTTGCGAATTTCTTTGTTTAGATAATCCTTAGCATTCTGTAGGAACTTTAATTGTACACCCCACTATTGCTACATTCACAATTATTTTGTGACCATCTCTCTGTCGCGTATGTAGCCGATACAATGCGTGTAGGCTACATACGATCCACACGTAACCTCAAAAGTACATGCTTGGTTGCAAAACTACAATTTATAGCAAAAAGCCCTTAAGATACATTGACATATTTGTTTCTGCATGTGGAACAACGTGTTTTCCTTTGCAACGTGGGACTAGCATATCTCCAGTTCTTTGCAATTCATATCATTGTGTTTATCATGGAAATATGTGCTTTACACGGTTTTCCTTCAGGACAGATTATTTCTACGATTACCTTGCAAGTAATCACTCAGTGCTTACTGTATATATATATTCTGTCCGTTGTACACGGATGATTGTTTGTCTGTACGTTTGTCTCATTTATTTTTCGATATGTCTCATTACCTATATCTATTCTGCCTTACAGCATATTATGATATACCCAAGTGATGGATACATATGTTCATACAAGTATGAATGTTGTACGTAGGCTGGACGATAGTTTCGTACAATGTAATGGTAACAGTCGTATATAATGTAATTGCCTTATGTCGTAATGCATTTCTTGGCAACGTGCAAATAAATTCGACGAATATATTTCAATATCGCGTTTTTTAAGCCGTAAGTACAGTGGAAATAAGAACGTTGTTACAGAAAATTTAAAGATTAAAGACTTAAGTAAATTCATTACACTATAATCCTTTTATAAGTTTGTAATACAACTTTTTTAAATTAGATAAATAAACACTTGGTTTAGTTCTACAAATGCTTTAAATTTTTCGAAATAAAATAAGTGTTTATTTACTTTATTTAAATATTATTAACGTGTTGTACAAGTGCTGCCGAGCGAATATCCCATCAATGTAATAAACATTTTATTCAGACGAGTTACACGAACATCAGCTTTGTCATTCCAAGCTACCACTGACCGATGTTAGACCACCTCAGCTCTGTCTATATCTACAGTCTTGTGTCGGGAATGAATCCCAAATTTTTTGCTTTGTTTTTATATTGTCAGATCAACCTGCCGTTTACGTGTCCTGCTCAAATCTCCGTTCAATTGTTTGTTTTACCCAACTGTCGTCCGTTAATATTGTGATGTGGTCGACTCAACTCCACTCCAACTTAGTCGTTATGATATCTGTTACATAAACTTGCCTAATGTTGGCGTTATAGAATCTGTCTATTTAGTGTTATCTCCAATGTCAGAGTTTCAGAACCATAAGTCAAACCAGTTAGAAGACACTGGTTAAGTGCTCTTATTTTTAAGCAAATTAGAGCATATTTGACTATCGTGTTCCTTATTTTTCGATATGCCGCTAAAAAAAGACTGTAGTTTGCAATCGTGCATTGGCTTTTACTTATCTCAGTTGGTTGCCAATTTTACCTTAATGTTTATAATATATTTGGATTTTACACTGCCCAACGAAACATTATGAACAGGTAATAGATTTTTATTGTGAATCGAACTTCATTTGAGGCCCTTCTGGAATAAATTAAGATTGAATTTGCTTCTTTTTGATCTGAAATGACTTGACCTCATTAAAAAAACTTGGGTGTTTAATATTTTTAAAGTGATACTGATTCCCCGACAGGTCTGCGTTTGATGTGAGTAGTAGCCTGGTCATAGTGAACACACGCTCCTGCCCCCCCCTCCTTCATGGCAGCGGTTTTGGTTTGGTCTTGACTCTCCGCCCACCTACAGATCGCCCACTGTATTTACAACAGAATCTACGTTAAAATGTAGTGCTATTTGTCAGAGACTTGTTTACTAAATTCTGTAAAATTATTTACAATGTATTTGGTTTTAATTTTGAGGCTTCTTTATGATAAAGTTTAATTATTTACAGTTCGGTATTCAGTAGCGAGAATAGCGGGGTTCTGTGATTAATATAGCAGACAATATAATTCGGGTGAAATTCAGAAGGCTACCAATGACAAAACTATAATTCGTTTCCTTATTTTTTTTTTTAGTTTTTATAAATTCGAGTTCAGTGAAACGACCTACGAGGCGGATACGTCTATTATTCTTAATTCAATTGGTATACTTTATTTGTTGATTATGTGTGTACTGATTGTATAATCATTCATCATCATCATTATGGTGTCATCTTGGTGGGCCATAGCCTCCGTTAGAACATTCCTCCAATCCCTTCCATTCATTGCTTGCCGCCGCCACCCCTCATTCACACTCCCTATTCTATATTATCCATGACTCTTTGTCTTGGTCTCGCTTGCGCTGACCAACAACGTTTTTCTAGTAGTGTCGTATTCGTGTATTTTTATAACCATGGAAAACGCATCTGAATCTATTTACTTCAATTGTGTTCAAATATTGGAACAACCTACAAAGTTCGAAGTTGTACCTTTCCTTCCAAGATCCATTTTCATAAAAAGCCCTATAAATTTTCCTCGAAAAATACCGGCACTGATTTATGTCTTTTCGTGCGTATCCATGTCTCACGACCATATGTCAATACTGGCTATATTAGTGTTTTGTACAGTTTGCATTTCGTTGTCCCGCAAAGTAGCACCTATTCGCAGATATGATTCTACGCTGTATTTCTGCTGATGCGTTACTGTCACTAGTGACCAGAGATCCGATTCATTAATCATCGTCAACCGTGGCTCTACAACCCTTGGTGGGTCTTGGCCTGCTCCAAGAGTCGATTCCATTCCTCCCTATTGCATGCTCTGGCTTTCCAGTTTCTTTGAGCATTCACAACAGTAGCTTTCTCACAGGGTGGGTCTTCAGCCTCACGCCCAACCCCCAACCTGGAGTACCAGGTGTTTTGATTTTGGGGTGTTCTTCCCCTAGACAGGCTGCCTTCACCTCGGCTATAGAGTCTTGTCCACCCTCGCAGTTCACCTGCCGTACCACTGCACTTCAGTTCCGCCCGGTGATGTTCAGCTATGGGCCTAGCTGACTACTACCGTCTTCGGCCCCATGCCAATACTGGTGGGTGCTGCTACCCTCCACCAGGGATGTTTCTCGACTTCCCAGTCTAGATCCGTACTGTTCTGTACGGATCACCTCGTGTAGGATGTGGTTCTTCACCACGCAGTACGGTCTTGTTGGGTAAAAGCTAGGGTCTCCAATGGGGCGCCATCACTTCATCCAACCCTGAGACTTGTGAGGAGGACCAGTGCCCAGTCAACCCGAAACAAAGGTGCTACCTCTCCAAGATCCCTCGACCCCGATCCGAATTCATTAACAGACATTATACCATCTCCTCATCGATGTTAATAACTTACAGCTTATTCAGGACTGATCTTTTAGTTGAAGTTGCCAACATATATATTGTTTTATTGGTATTTATTACCAACCCAATTTACTAGCTGCGATTTTTAGTGCTCTAGGAGCCTGTACAACACCGTGTTCTGATCAACTAATAACGTCTATGGTATCAGCATAGGCAAAGACTTGCACAGATTTGTTGAATGTGGTTCCTCTTGTACCGATACCTGAGAGTGAGAGTCTTGTCACGTCCATTGCTAGGTTGAAGAGCATATGTCTGTCGCAACCCTCTGTCGGAAACCGCTGTAAGCTTCAAACACCTCGGAGAGGTTACCGTTCACTGTTACAGTCATTATAATACACTATTGAAGTTTACCTGTAATTACTGTTTACCTGTAATTCACGTTTTTAATTATAATTTCCAGCTTGTCACACAACCCAATAATTTTATTTTTAAATGTTAATTAATTCATAGCTTAACATTTGTCTGAAGCTCGCACGGTCGGTGTCAATAAATTCAAAATTACGACTAAAAACAGGGCTGTTAGTCCGTGGTCGGATGCTATTAAACGCCGTCACGTTGGCAACGTTTTGATTCACCGTCGGGAAGCTTGTTCAGGCCGCTAAGAAGCGACAGAGAGTAAAAACACAATAGCGGCAAATAAACGCCGAACACTATCCGATACTTGTATCAGCCGGTTTTTAGTCGTAATTTTCAATTCATAGCTTTATGTTTGCAAATCATAGCGCTTCTAAATAACTGATTTTAGACAAACATTAATTCTCGTAACCCCTGGTGTCAGCACTGCTGTCATGCCCCGTTTTATGACCTCCTGTTATTTCATTCTGGCGTTCTGGAAAACATGTATTTACAGAGAACTGCCTACAGCTCCTCTCGAACAACATTTTCCTATCATATCTCTTTTTTTGACTTTAAACGTATTTGTTGTGTCTTACTAAACCTTACGACATCAACGGCGTGTAAATACATATCTTGACACGCTTACGAATCTACTGTCGAACGTATTAATGTAGAGCATTCTCAAAAAGTAATCCAAACTTTGGCAAATTATTCTAGAAAAATTATACTGAAGGCAAAATGACGGCCAATAAACGTATGCTGAAAAATGCTTCGTTTTCAGTCTGTATGTTTAAAAAACAAATTAATAAAATATTAAAAGAATTACTGCCGAGCGAAACGAGTTAAAATTTGGTTATCACGGTAAGTTTACTATTTTTTTTTATAATTCACATTCGTGTTTTCTCACAATTTTTCTTGTTATAATAATAATAATAATTAATAATAATATTAAATGATATTTGTTTTTTTAACAAGAATATACTTTTTATAATTACAATGTTCGACAGTATGTCTTCTCATTATTATAAGGAGATGACAAACCAAAATGTTATCTTAACAATTTTGTTTAATGGTGGCAGGTTTCTACAATTACTTATGCTACAGAGTCTGTTGTAATACTGTTTATAATAGTGCTGTATATGAATACCATCGTTTATTATGATACCGGTAGCTTACTTATAGTACACAATTATATGGCGTAGTACTGCATTCAAACAAATGATCCAGATTACTGGGGTATATGTCAGATTATAAGAACTTTATGTAGTTCAGTAAGAGGTATGTGCAGTATATTACACGTTTACGCGGTTGATAAGTCGTATATATGAAACCAAATGGCGAGTTTATTGCGCGGCGATGACATTTCGAGTAATCGTCGACATTTGTGTATTAAATGTTCTTGCAAATGTTAGTCTGTGTAGGTTAAATCGGACCGGTCTCGGCGCAGAGTTGGAACTGTACGGAGCGGACATCACTTCCTCAAGTCTGCCACCCGCTGCTGATCTCGTGACCTCCCCTCTAGGCATAATCAGTTCCTCAACCAAGACAACTGTCCCTGTGTGTAGCTGGACACTCGTGCATCTCGCACGAAACCCGAAGCTATTTTAAACGTAGTTTCTCCCTATACAAGCTTCAAACGTCTATACAGTGTGTTTTCTACTTCCGTGGCAAAACACCTGTAGTATATATCACGCACATCACATTCTAAATGCGAGCCTATGTCACTGCAGATGTAGATTCCTATCTTGAGCTAGCCTCTTCAATTTATCGTGGGACCTGCAGTTCATTCTGCTAAGCAAGTTGTTAAAATAGGAGAATCTTGATCCTTTATTTTCAGCTATTCTTCCTTGTGAGTTATTACCATCGATGTATACTATATGGATCGGGTGCTGCAATCACTGAATTCGGTCCGACCGCTGCACCAAAGGTTGGGGGGGGGGGGCAAGAATACTGCGTATGCTATACACTGTACCTGTACAAAGTCTGATCTTTCTTCTTTGTTATAGCTGTTGTTGCTTTAACGGAGCATATTTTGCGTTAAATGGTATAGCTATGTCATATTTTAACATTAATTAATGACTCCAAAGTGGGACGTTTTTAATAAATTCATTAATTAACTCTACCCCGAACAACTAGTGTTGCTCTTTTTAGAACTACAACCGGTCATGACTACCTGGCCTCCCACCTGCACTGCATTGGCGTGTTGTCGTCTCCTGAATGTGTTCTCTGTGGATACGCTTCCATGAATGCGGATCACCTAATTACATGTCCAGCCTTGATCTCAGACACGCAAGTCCAAGACGAAGATGGTACGGCAAGGCTCTCACGTCTCTACTGGTCAGCGCGCCGCCTAATGACCCAACAGCCAAGGGTGGGCGTTGGCTAGTAAGTAAGTAAGTAAGTACGTTTTTAATAATTTCTTTTCCAAAATAAACACATTGTTTTTCTGTAAGATTTCAGTATTCTGACACATTATTTCAGTTTATCGCTAAGTTTTGTTGCGTTCAGAAATACTTATTTATGAACATTTAATGTTGAAGCCAGACGAATAAAGGTAAGAGAAACAAAAAATAAAAGACGTGAGCCGTAAACATTAAAATGTTTATTGCGTAAAAAAAGCTCGCCATGGTCGTTAAAGTGTTCAGTTAGCAATGCTAATTTATATTAAAATTTTTTATTTTATTTAATTAGCTACATATTAATTGTATAAAAATTGTTTACATTAAACATTACTAAATAATACAAATTTATTTAATTTTTGGCGAACACCAAGCTTAGAGAAGGGTAACTACAGCGGTTCTTTCCTTAGCAATTTCATAGCACAAGATTTTATAAAATAATGTCCCTATTAATTTGATAAGTTTCACTTCATGGCTGTCTTCAGAAAAATCACTGTTTGAAATATGTTTTCTAAACACTGTGCCAGCAAAGTTTTGCAAGCTCATATAATCATTTTTTTGGTATTAAGTTTACTGTCAGATATAATCAATAAATTATACATATATTTTACAATCTTTAAAACGTCTGATGACGCTCTAATCAATTCTCCGCTTGACACAAAGTCAGTAAAATGAGTGTAAGCGCTCAAGTTATTGTTATCTATTATGAGTAAATGAATACACTCTTCACACTTTAACTTCGAAATAATTTTTTTACAATGAAACCACACAGATAATACAAAATGTTATCCTTATAGTATGACCTAACGTTTTTAACCATATTCATAATTTCCTTAAAGTTTTCAATTTCTTCAATATCCGTTTGATTGAAATTTTTCTCTACTTCTGAAAAACTCATTATTGAAGTTTGGTTGATGAAATCAAAATATGAACAATTACTTTTGTTAGATACCTGGACACTGTTCCTGAACATAAGTTTTCTCAATGCCCACTGAAACTGTTTAACATTAGGATTGTTATTATGTCCTCCATTGGATGTAATACAAGAAAACAAGAGTTCCAAGAGGTCTTGAGAAAACTTGGAAGTCAAAATATATTTATAGTGTAACTCATCCAATAGAACTGTTTTTAAATATTTTATAGAATAAATATTTGTCATAAACCCAAGAAGGTTTTCCTTGGGTGTTTTAATATCGGAATGCCATCAATACATAAATTATTTAAATACTCTAGGCACTTTTCTAACATGTTTGTGTCACGGTCCTCATTAATTTTTTTTAATGGGCCCTTTAGAGTTTTTTTCATAAGGATCCCTACTATTGAAGTAATCAAACAATGCATCTAATATTCTTATAAACTCAATGATAGGTTGGAATAAAATTCTATATGATTTATATTCATTAAAAACTTCATTGCATCTGCTACCCCTGATTTTATTAGTTAAGATATACGATAAAAGTAAAAACAAACTGTTATAATAATAAAATCTTCATAAGCACAAATTTTCAGAAGAACTGTCCCAAATGCAATAATTGTAAGGTGTCAAAACAAGTACATTACTGGCTGAATGACTCGTTTAGTACACGTGTTAACTTAGCGCCAAACACTTTATTCCCCCCTGTGGTGGGGGAAGCTGTACGTGCTTCGGAACGTTTTTACACATCGTACACATCGATGGTTATTACAGAAGAAGTTACTGTGTCGCAGAACGTGTCCAATAGGTTAATAATCCTGTTTTCAATTATATTCACTAGACTTCTTTCCCCCTTGCTCTCTCCAAATTACCGTCTCGCTCTTTCATCTTGTTCAACTTGTTCGGTTTATTCTACACAAATCTACATTTCAAATGCTTCGAGCCTTTCTTAAACTTGTTTCCCCAATGCTGAACTTCCTCACCCGTATAGAATCACATTTCAAAAAAACGTTTTCATGAATGTCTTTTGTATTGTAATTTAATGTGTTTGCTGATGAGCAGATGTTTTTGTTTTGAAAGCTTTGTTTACCATCTCTGTTGTTTTTCTTACTTTACTCATGCATGCTTCTGTTGTCACGTTTGATTAAGGTTCCAAGGTAGCAAAACTGGTCAATTTTTCTTCATCTATCTTGATGCTTGTTTGGCTGATTTGGCTTGGCATATGTACTTAAAGTTTTTGTCTCCCTTGCAATAATGTTGGATTTGCTTGTAGGTCTACCTAATGTTTCTCGTAATATGTTGAGCATTCTGTTCATTATTTAATATATATATTGTAATAAAACTTCTTGTGTGGTGTATTGATTTGTAGCATGCGTGTTATTCTGCCACACGTTGGATGCGTCACTTTGTAATATATCTTTTGTGCAGGGTATTTAATAATTAGTTAGTGTTTCTGTAACTCGTTCTATTACTCGTATAGTAAATGTGTGCTTGACGAGCGTTTTTTAACTCGCTCGTTGGGTTCGTGGTATAGTATGGGTGTATAATTGATGTTATTAATTATTTAAATAAGTTCTGTTAATGTTATTTGCGTGTAGCGAGTCGAGCTGTACCTTTTCTTACCATTTACGGGCAAACCGTATCTCTCGGCGTTTGGTTTGAATATTGCCGCCTCGCCACCTGATTGGCGCACGCCGTCTTTCAGTGTCGACTTCACTAACTGTGATGGTCGTTGTTTTCACTTCAATAATTTGCTATGTATTATCTTAATTAGTACGAATCAAACATACAGCGTTGCAGAATAACAATATTTATTAACCCTTTAATAGTTTTCAGTTAGTTAGTGGTACATTATTTTATCTTAGCACCGGCTTTTACAGTTGCTCAGTTGGCATGCTCAGTTTTAAATGTGTCTTTTACACGCCGCTTTGCGAGTACTGTTGGATTACAATAAAATGTTTTACACAGGGGGTGTTAATAAGTCCTTTTGGCTACAGAAGTATTGGATTACGGCTAAAATGCACAAATTTATAATAATTCTTAAAACTAGGTTCACAATATTTAATATTTTAATACATCCAAGTAAGTAACCAACAATGAGAGTTAGTTTAAATTTTTGATTAGGATTTTGTTAATAAGTTATGTTTGTTAATTATTTATTATAGCTCAGTTTAAATAATTATCGATTGATTAAAGTTCAACAATAGTGATATTATAAATACTTTCAGTTCTAATTCAGAATAATGATCAGTGAAGTGAAAATTGTGATTAGTTATTACGGATTGAAAAATTGGGAATTCGTTTTTAGTGAGATTATTGTTTATACTCATCAATTCTCGATGGGGCTTCCGCGATGCCGTCTGCTTCTTCCGGATGGATCTGGTCGTCTTCTATTCTTCGGATATTCAGCAATCTCGTTCAGACGGGTTTTCTTATAAGTTCGGCTTCGTACTCGTTCTGCAATCGTCCGTCTTCTTGGGTTGAAGTAGGTCACTCTGGTCTTCCTTCGGGATGAGTCGTCAGCTATTATTCCAGAAGTCTTCTTGATTTCCACGGATAATTTTGGTTGGTGAAAATTTTAACAATAAATATATTATCAGGTGTTCCCTGGACTGCTAATACTATCTTCTTTTCTTACGATTTCAGTCACAATTCACTTATTTAGGGTAAAAATTGAGTTGAGAGCTACATTCATCCGCCCTCGGCGTCGGTCAATAATGGACTAACGAAAATTCAACGGTTTTTTGGCAAAAAATTTCGGTTGCTATGGTTACCTAATAAATTATGCTAATTCTCATTGGTCGTTAATTTATGTCATTGTTATATTCTAACGTCTTATTTTAGTTTAAATCTACAAAATATCTTCAAATGAAGATTTCCTTCTTATTTTAATAGCTAGGTTTATTACATGAATACCATTGTTCATAATTTTTGATAAGGATCATTTTGATACCCCTCATGGTTACTTTTGGGTAGCTAATCACATTTTTGTTATTTTCCTTATTTATATTTTATATATATTTTATCCAAAATTGGATGTTATTTATACATTTTGGTATTAGGAATACCCACTTAACTTGTTTAAACATTTGGTATATTCTGCTTTGATATTGGGCTATTGTTTGTTCTTTAATTTACAAAATTCATAATTAACAGTTAGTACTAGAGCCTAGATTTTCCTATACTACTATCTGACATTTCTTTGTAACTTCTTACCTTTATATTTGGTACTTTAAAACAATTTTTTAACAGAAACAAGTAATAAACATTGGTGTTTCTAACTACACCTCTTATTATAATAACAAACAATTTCTTGACAGGTTCAAGCCTGAAATAAAACTTCTAACTACCCTTTCTATTCCTTACTACTATCTGGTTCAACTGATGATTCATTATATTATACTGGTTTTTTAAACAATAATAACACTCTTACTATACTACTATTAAACTATACTTTACACAATATGTTCTATTCTCTCATTCCTTCACTATTAAAACAGTGTCTATTGTTCTTGTTTGTCTTTCATTCCAATGACTTAATTTCTACCTTATTTTATAATTCTTATTAACTATTACTTAACTTAATCACATTATAATGAGTTCCTCTTACTTGCTAGTACATTGTTTATCACAGGTCTTCCATTTATTCTAATACAGTTTGCTAACTAAAATACTTTTTTAAGTTCACACACTACACTTTTTCCTTCATAGAAGGTTTTTGATTTATTCACTTTCACTTATTGCATGCAACATGCTATCACTACATGTTACCACCTTTGTATTAATATACTCCTCCTTCCACTCACTTGATTATTCACTGGGTTTGTTTATTTATGCTAATATCATCATGGGGTTACTGGTTATAAGTGTTTATTTTATTTTCCCTTCACTAATGATCACTTTTGGTACTTAACTGTGGCCTTTATTTGCCTTAGGATATTGTTTACTAGTTTTGATTATATTTATCACTACTTATTAGGGTGTGTGTATTATTAATTCCCTAACTTATACTTATGAGTACATTCTTTCATTAATAAAATATACAGAACATTACTATCTTTCATTAACATCATTACCCTAGGTACATATCATCTATACTCTAATTACATTAGTGCATTTGTTAACATACATTTTAATGGTCATTATTAGGGAATTACAATGTTCGTTGTCGAATTCTTGATTACATTTAGTTCTTGGTTCCTTCTTCCTTGTTCCGTTGTTCCTTTTGTATTTATCCGATCTATTGTGTCAAGTCATTGTCAGTTTATCAGTCGTTTGTTATTTGGTTATTGGGTTATTAATCTCTGAGTTTATAAGTTCTTGCCTTTTATTCTTGTCTTCAGCTTCTTTATTTTATAATTAATTATCATTGGATCTTCACTACCTTATGTCATGTTACAATATACAGAAATAATAATTTTATCATCCTATTGTTGAGGCTTGTTAGAGTACTATAAGTATATTAACATTTTTCATAGACTGGTTACCTTCCAACTGTATAATACCCAACCACGAGGACTCGGAACTATCTCCTCTGGTCACCCGGCGTTCCTAGGCATTATTTTTTTTCTAGTCTGACCTGTCTGTGGTTCAATGTCTCGGTGTCTTTCCATACAAGGCAGTGAGGGACAGTGCTTATTTGGTACTGGCACTGAGTCGCCATATCACAGTATCGTATAAGGAATTATGTGGATTTTACCTGATGTGACTGCGTCTGTCTCTCGCACAGTGATTAAAGATGAGACTGGTATGGGATACCGTAGGCGTAGACACTTCCTGTACACTCTTAGACAGGAAAAAGAACGTTGGTAGAAGGACGTAATTAATGTAATAAAAAGAAATTAAAGGAATTTGTGCAACCATCTGCGAAGAATACCAGGGAATAGAGTACCAGAGGCAGCATTAGAATATAGATCGGAAGGAAGGAGAGATGTAGGCAGACCGAGAAGCGATGGGTACGGGAACAGACCTGGTGGACCTACTGAAGAAGAAGAACAGGTATAGAAAATAAAGATCTACAAGCTGTTACACTCTTCTTTTTTTTTCAAACACTATTTCCGTATGTCTCTCTCTTGGATGTTAAGATAGGTTAGGTTAATCAATCACTCCAGGCCTTCGGGGCCTACTATATTTTCTTTTTTTATTTTGATGAATGAAACTCGTTGAAATTCTATACTTCTCACTGTTGCTTGTAGGTTGTAATACGTTTTGCTTTGTTCTGTTACCATTTATTAACTAATTTTCGGCTCCATGTGTTATTACACTCCATACCATGCAGTAATTAAAACAGTTTAATTACCAACATTAAGACGCTGTAATGAAGCGTCATTAAGATTGTGTCATTCTTATGATTGCGCTGTTCATTATAGCGGTAAACATCAATATACAAACGTGTTTGTGGACTTGTACACATAACTGTTTGAATTAATGCTGTATACGCTACATCAATACACAACCAATTGGAGAAAGCAGCCATAAACATTTTGTGTATATTACATACAGCTTATGTAAAGTACGATTTATGAGCTTACATAACCAATGCGTTCGAATCCCTCCCCCCCCCCACACTCAGACACACGTTTCGGGAGGTCGTGTACGTACGTACATCAATCATTTGTCGTTGAATTTTGTATCTGGTGTTTCAAGGGAATATTGTGTAGACAGGATGTGTTTTGTTCTCATTTTATAACAAACTAGCTGCTACGCGCAGCTTTGCACGCGAATATTTGAATTTTAATAAGTATTTTAATATAATTTTTATTGTCTATGTCTACATGGCGTTCTGTCAGCTTGTATAACAATTTTGTACTCATTAGTCAAATTCTCTCCAAAGCTATTTTCAACACTTGTACTAAATTATTATGTTGGTGCAACAGCCTTTGGAGATTTAAAAGTACCCGTTTATAAAGCCTTTGGAGGTATTTATAAAGTACTTGTTAAATCAAAAACGTTAAATTCTTTATTTTAAGTGTTACTGTGTTAGAAGCGTTGTATAACACATTAAACGTTATGTTTTCCTCAACCATGGCTTTTATTTATTTCAGCAGGAAACTAAAAACCAAAAACCGTTATCACCTAACCTCACAAATGAAAACAACATGTATTTTCGCTTTGCATTAAGTAATAGGACAATTTACAATTAGTACACTTCTTTTCCACATCGTAATATATCGATACAATCGCATATTATATAAAAGATCGAAATGTACTGCAGGAATGGATAAATGTACAGTTCCGATGGCGCTAAATAGGTTTTGTTTATTTACTTGTTACTATGGTAATTAATTCTAGTCTCCATCTTGTTGCTGACATCTTTAGTAGTAGTATTTAATACAGTTCATTACTTATTCATTGCATCATCAGAAATACGTATAAACATAAATTTTATAATCGTTTAAGACAATTAAAAAATATATAGACGTATCTGTATACAAAATTACAAAATATATCGATACAATCGCATATTAAAAACATTAAAAACTGCAGGAACGGATAAAGGTACAGTTCCGATGCCGCTAAATATCAATTGTTTATTTACTTGTTACTATGGTAATTAATTCTGGTCTCCATGGTGTTTTTGACATCTTTATAAGCGTCAACAAAAATACATAATTAAAAGGGCCTAAATCGTGCAAACTGGGCAAAATATCAAATTCCAAGTTAGACAGTATTTTTTGCCTTGTGTCAAAGGTTACCTGGGCAAAATTTTGTGGCAATCGGTGTAACGGTGTGGATTTTTATTCAGTACCCACAAATCCTCAGACTTTAAGTTATATATTGCAACGGAACACAGGATGATAAGCTATGTTATTTGTATCAGAGCACATGGGTGACGAGCATTTTCAGTTTAAATTGGTTTTATGGAATACTTTGTCTTTTAGCCATAAGTTTTGTATTTAGACATAGATAAGCATGTAGGGTATACCAAATTCTTCATAAAAAGATGTTCTTTATTGTCATGTATTTGTTGTGTGAATTTGTGCGCGTGTGCGGGTGTGATAACGTGTGATCGCTACATCTTCTGCGGTAATTAACCGATCGACGTGAAACTTTGACAATGGATTATTTATGTTCATAGCTTCAATTTGTGTATACTCTATGGTTCATAACTATTTTAGAAGTATGGTTTTTTTAAGTAGGAAAAACTCAACTAGAAATACTTATCATTAATAGGGTCATAAAAATTTGTAGATAATTCAATGCAAGTTAGTGCATATTTAAACAAACTCTTTCTGCAAAATTTTATATCTGTTGAAAGCATCACTCATGTGACGTGGGTGTAACAAATCAGAAAACCCTAAATTCAGTAACATTCATTCTCTGTGGAGGTAAGATCGACACAGTTCGTCTGTAGCATCTGCAAGGTGAAGTTGTGCTCGGCGTTAGAGAGTTTTTCTCGTGCGACCATAGCAAAATCTAACTTGAAATAAACCTTGGTATTCTTTACGAAGTTAAGCGTATAGAACCGAGTGGGTTAATTATTTAAATAAAATTATATTATATTATAGTGCTTGTTCGTGTTAGTTTAAGATGTCCGCAAAGGGAATTAAAGACGCTTCAAGATTTCTTGGAAGGTGTAAGACTAATACACCGCATTCAAATAATACCCGTATTTACCCTGAGATTGTTAAAATCTAACATATTAATTAATAATAAACGGTTTGAGTAAAACAATAATAATTGTGAGTTTAACAATTTGTGAAGAGTCCAATTGATGTTAGCAGTTAGACTTAAACACCAACGAGACTGTTCGAGATATCGCCGCTGGATCAACCCGCTGTAGAAGAGGACGACAAGACGAAGAGGACGCCAGGACGAGGAGGACGCCAGGAAGGAGTGACGGTGAAGAAGAGGACACCAGGACGGGAGCGCCGATAGCAAGAGGAGGATTGGACGTACGGAGGACGTAGCATCAACCAAGTAAAATAGATATATTATCGAACAATATAAACTATTATTTCAAATATAAATGCATGACAATTTGTAATACAATATACATCTTAAAACACTATACGTATTCTTGTGTATAATAAATAATTTTTCATCTCCTCCATAAGAGACGTGTTTGTAAATTTTACACACTCACCATATCCTTATTAGTTATAATTAAATTTGAACCGTTGCAATATATATATTGACTGTGTTGGTTTATTAAATTTTTAAAATTTATTTTATTATATATTTACAATCTGCTTGCAAGTAGCAATAAGTAAATCTGATAAGTGTACAATAAATATGAAGGGGAAGCCGTTCAATGATGGCACTGCCTTAGTGTAGAAAACTAAATAAGTAAAAATACATCGGGTAATCAAGGTCTGCTTCTTCAGTCTTCAGGTGATGATCGTGTAGACTGCTAGCTCTGTCGTTTCGGTGTAAAGAAAGCTTGCCGAATTAGCTGCATATTATACGTCAACTGGTGAGATCTGCGTAAAGTCATGTACGGTCTTGCCACTGACATACCACGGGGCGTCCGCAAGATTTCCTATTGTATCTTGTACACTGTTGGAGTCTCTGGATAATCTTGGTGTTGGATGGACTCCATATGACTAAGTAGGTTTGATGACAGTCTTATATAGAAGTAGTTTGTTCTCAACGGACAATTTTGATTTTCTTCCGTGAAACCAGGAAAGTTGTTAGGCCAGCTAATACGTTACATACAGGGCTGGCGACAATTTTTGAAACTGTCATTACCGATGGAATAGTTGGATGGATGGGTGCTAGACGCCATATGACTAAATAGATTTAATAACGGTCTTATATAGAAGTAGTTTGTACTCAACGGACAATTCTGATTTTCTTCCAAGAAACCAGGAAAGTTGTTAGGCCAGCTAATGCGTTATGTACATGGCTGGTGACAATTTTTGAAACTGTCATTACCGATGCGATAGTTTTAATGATTGAGAATCGTGCTGTTAGGCTGATTTCAACCCATGTTTACCTACTATTTTTCTCGATCGTACGTACACGCGTACTTGAATGAGGGTCTTGGTGACGACAGCATACCCGCATCCAAGGCGGCGCGACGACGTCCGGCAGGACTTTGGGACAAGGTCATCATCAGCTGTCTACGCGTTGTGCTAGCCACGTTGCCCCTTTCTGTATACCGCACTGTTCAAATAATGTTACATAGCATTTATTACCCCTATACAGAGTTAAAAGAATGAAAGAATATAAAATAATTAGCTCTAATTTTTACATGTTTACATAATATTAAGTAGGCGAAAATTATCAAAAGTTATACAGTTGTTGTAAAACTCAAATTCTAAAATTTGATATTATTAAAAGTATATTAAGACACACACAGAACATCGTATGTGTATGTGTATGGGAATATATATGTATTATTGACAAAATAATAAAAATAGACTCTTCTAAAAATTTTGTTATTATTAATAATAGTATGTGTGTGTGTGTGTGTGTGTGTGTGCTCAAGATAAGTTGTGCAGAGAAACTGACGAATGATGAGGGCGGGAGAAGATAGAAGGTTTTCCTAATGGATTTGAAACATGAAGAGTTCAGGTAATTGGACACATAATAAGATGAACAAAGGTAACAGAGAAGGCAAAATAGAGAGGGGGAAATCGTAGGAAAAGCTACGTTTGGAATTTATGACTGAAATTATAGATGACTTAAACTGTGATTCTTACTACGCTTCAAAAGGAAGGCAAACAATGGAGAAGAGTAGAGAGTTGCTACCAACCAGCCCGCAGGCTGTTAACTAGAAAGAAAGATATAACTATGCTTATATATATTAGCTAACTACAAGAATCAACAGGAAATAGAATCAGACAGGAAGAAGCGTGATGCTAAATGTATATTTTCATGCGTTTAACCATGGCCGGCTCTAGTAGAAGGCCGGAACATTAAACGTGGCAACGTTGCGTCTGAGACCTATAAGCATACTGTAATAAAATAGCTAAAGTGAACATGTTACATTTTGATTTAATTTCGTAGCATTACTAAAATCATGAGTAGGCCTATTTATAGCTAAATCTAAATTATAAGTCTATGCGCAATTTATACTATAGTTTAAGTTGAAGAAATTAGTGACTGTTAGGCCTAATGAATTAACTTTGTTCGAATTATTGAATTCGTATCGTATGAATGAGATAATTATTATATTTCTTAAATAATATAACAGTATTCTACACAATAAACTTTTGATTTACAAAAAATGAAGAATTATAAAACTGCTGTATATACAGCAATTAAAAATGACGCGATTTGATTATTGAAATACATAAATTAAGAGATCGTCTAGTCGGTCTCAAGTATCAGCTTGTTCCAGTGTTGCCACGTTTAATACTCCGGCCTTCTACTAGAGCAGGCCAAGGTTTAATCTACTAGGAACTTGTCCATTAATGCATCTATTAATGCGCTTCAGCTTGTTTTTATGTATCAGTAATTATAAAAAAGTTTTGCCAGCAGTAGAATAAAGATTCTTAGTGAACAGGATATTTTAAGAAACTCTTGGTCAAAGGTAGAGTTTTAATATGTCTTTCAATAATTATAACAAAAAAAAATATTAATGTAACATAGAGAAAGTGCTTATGAACCAACCAAGTGAATAATTAAAATCATATATCCACAATAGCCCACGACCGTCTAATTTCTGACCAACATATCGTACGAACTGATAGCATCTGGTATATAAACGGCACAGAAACATGCAACAGAAATGATTCACTGGTGTCGCGCGGGAATTAACGTCATCATAAAATTATAGCCCAGCCTCTCTGTCGCTACAATACGTCAGCGCAAATGTGAGGGCCCCCTTATTACAGAATCTTACTTTCTATTTGATGTGACTGAAAATTTATAAAATACATCGTAATAACATTTGTGCATTATTTTATACCTGGTTTTATAAGCTATTATGTATTTCGGCTGTTTGTGATGGTCAGCAGTGTACACAAAGTTCACTACATAATTTCTGGCGTGAGGCCAACTAGAAAACTGGTTTATTATGTTGACAACACTTTATAACATTATTTTCTGCCAGTTGCTGTCCCCTACACAGCAGTCCAATACGATTCATCGGTTTTTATACCAATAATATTCATTACTATCGTTCGTTATACGGAATCGTAGAAAAATGTTTTCCAAAAATTTTTGAAAACTACTTTCTTTTGCATTTGTGTAGTTATGTAAGAAAAAGTAAACAGAAAGTGAAAGAAGAAGCCTTTCATAAAACGGTGACTACTACGCTGGTGAATCACACCCCAAATCGTTTCTGCAACAAAGTGAAAGAAGAAGCCTTTCGTAAAACGGTGACTACTACGCTGGTGAATCATACCCCAAATCGTTTCTGCAACAAAGTGAAAGAAGAAGCCTTTCATAAAACGGTGACTACTACGCTGGTGAATCACACCCCAAATCGTTTCTGCAACAGACGTTTCTGTAAAATATAAAATGTTGCGACATTTTTCTTTACAATTTATTAATTTACATCTATAACAGAGTCTTAAGTGAATCAGATAAAACACTTAGGTTTGAAAGGGAAATGTCCACTAATTGTTCTTCTGGGTCTAGCAAATCTTGAGGCCCAGTTCTGCAGAGTGTTCTAACGTCGGGACCGTTGTTGTAATGCTGGTCTATTAGATCATTTTCGTGGTCTACTATATGACAGCTGCATTTTGTTGTAATGCTCTGCATCTCGTCCTTTATGTGAGGTATTTTCAGGTCGATGTGAAGTGCCTGATTGAGGACGTCATCTACTACTACAACTCGCAGCACTTTTGAGTGAAATCTTTGGATGAGTAGATTTGGCGACCATGTAGATTTGAGCACGGTTTTGTAAAGTTATTATTTGGTGTTCTGCCCTAAAGCAGGTCTTCAAATGGTAAGAGCTTTCCAAGTCTCCAAGCTGACCTATCGCATGGCAGTCTTTTTGTTTCTTCGTAACACCCTCTGATTTTAATGCAATCTACTAACTTCATTCTTCTATGCTCTCCTTCTATTCTTTTTTTTTCCTTCTATGACACCCTCCATGGCAGTTGTAAGCAAGCAGTCCCTTCTTAAACAATGATCTAACCAATTCCTTTTTCTTTTTTTCTATTACCTTCAGTTTTCTCCTCTCTTCCCCTATTCTTCTTAAAACCTTACTTTATCAACCCACCTCACTTTTTCCATTGCTCGCCAAATCCACATCTCAAATGCTTCTAACCTTTTCTCATCCTCTTTCCTCAGTGTCCATGTCTCTGCACCATATAAAGCAACGCTCCACACATAACATTTGGCCAACCTTTTTCTTAAACTCTTATTAATTTTGCCACATAGCAGTCTTTTCTTCCCATTAAATGTCTATTTCGCTATAGCAATTCTTGCTCTAATTTCAGGAGTGCAGAACATATCTTCACTTATCAAGCTTCCAAGATATTTAAACAAATCCACCTGTTGTATTTTGTCCTGCCCTATAAAATGTAAAGTAGCAGTTTGTTATTTAATGATTGTTTAGATTTTTGTGGAAGGAACCAGGATATCTAACTACCTTCGATTGGTGTGGACATACTTGTGTTAGGTGAGTCGCTGACCAAAGTGAAGTGCAAGGTACTTTGTTTCAGTCTGCACTGTGTGAATAGAGGTGTGTTATTAATTGTTACGGGTGGACAGATGTCATGCGAGCAGTGAATGTGACTTGTCCAGATTTCGTTTCGTTGATTTTTGTTCGCCATTTCTCGTAGTACCATTCGCAGAGTAGACTTAGATGCACTTGTAGGTTGTCAGAAGTAACTTGCGGAGTTTCGTTAACGGATAACACTGCAACAGATGCAATCGTGGTGGGGTTTGTTTCAGGTAAGTCGGCTGTACAGGTAAGGAAGAGCAGAGATCCGAGGACGCTGGCTGTTGCGAAAATTGGAAGTAGATTATGTTATCAAATGGTTTACATTTTGATACGAGGGTTTATGGCATTTATGGGAACAGATATTCGGAAGGCTATGTAACAAGTATCGTAAATCATGCATGCGGAAGAGATGTTTTTAACATATGAATCTATATAGGCTACACATTGGTTTACAGAGTTCTAAGATGTTTCCAATTTCCAACATCCGTCTACAGATCATCCGCTTATTCTTTCCCCCCAATTCCCTTGTCGACGCCTTCCCTACAGGTTCTCCTCGGTATATTCCGTATCCTTCGTTCTTCTCGTAGCCAATTCCAGTTTTGTTTAGGCAAAAACTCGTCTCTTATCCACTGTATATTTACATTTAGTCTAATGCCATCTTATTCCGCGTGAGTTACTCGCATAATTTCTTTTATTACTTTATTTTGTTTTTTCCTTTATAATTTTCTATTGATCTCCAGAAATTCATTTCAGTAGTTTTTAACATGTTCTTTGTCGTTGAATTTATTTGCCATACTCGGTTCCCAGGTTAAAATACTTTTTCAGCGATATTAAAAATTCTTTGCTTATTTCCTTTCCGATATATTTCGATCACACAGTATTTTCGATATATTTCGATCCCACAGTATTTCCGATATATTTCGATCCCACAGTATTTCCGATATATTTCGATCCCACAGTATTTCCGATATATTTCGATCCCACAGTATTGACGATATATTTCGATCCCACAGTATTTCATTTATAATTAAATTCGATTTTTTAACCCTGGACGTTTCTACCACTAATTGTTTCATCCGAGGATCTCTTTTGGGTTATTTCTAGTAGTATGATAAACATTTATGTAAATAAAATATAAATTTACAGAATATAAAATTGACAAACTGATGGTCGTGAAAGCTGCTTGGCTGGTAGGTAGGCTGTCGCCAATTTTAGTTGTAGTTTGGTCGGATGACCAAGGCGGTTGGACTACCAACACACACGCCTCATCCTCAGATTAACTGACTGAGTCTTGGCGCCGCGTCCATGCTATTGTCTGGCGGTTTGTGCCTGTGCGTGCCTCCTTGTCCGGCCGGATGGTATAGCTTTCAACTTAGAAGGGATCGGAGAATTTACATCAGGATAGAAACATAGTCTAGCTCGCACTATTGACATCAATGTAAGAAAACGAAGCACTCGTACGATGAACACAATTAACAAACGCAAGCGTTTAAACATACCGTTAACGTTACTTTTAAGAATAGTGATGTGTTTTAAATTATGTACCATACCATAAAGAAAAATTACATAAACACCAATATTATCATCATCATCATCTTCACAGAGTAAACCAAGAATGGTTTGTTCCGGTTTCAAATAGGCAAAGATTAGAGCTGGTCACTCCAGCGCTTCCTCGGACGTCCCACACCTCTCCGTCCCCTCGGCTTATAGTTCCAGAGTTGTTTGGGGATGCGGTAGTCATCCATTCGGGATAGACGTTCCCACCAATTCAGCCGATACTGGGCAATTATGTCGAGTGTACTCATAATATTCAATTCCTGCCGTATATCGGTGTTTCTTCTATGATCATGTAGAGTATACCCTGCCACGTGCCTGAGAAATATCATTTCAGCCGCTTGGATACGACTGGCCTGGCCTTTCTCAAAACCATAAAGAAGTGTGGGAAGAACCACCACATTGTAGAATTTTAGGCGTGTTCCTTTACTTACTGACTTAAGGGTTCGCCTAATGGTCCCGCACATAAGGTTGAACTTATGCAACTTATTCACAACGTCGTTGCATGCATTATAAGACACACTGTAGCCCAGGTATTCAAAGTTGCTAATCTGTTCCAGAACAGTACTATTTATAACAATTTTTGCTCGTACAGGATCAATTCCACGAAAAGCCATCACCCTTGGTTTTAAATATGGATATTTGCAATCCAGAGTCTTTGCAGATTCGATTTAACAAATGTATCACCATATGGAATCTGTTTTCAGAGTCACCAATATTGTTTACTATATTTTTAATATTACGACATTATTCTTCATGCTGCTTAAAACATTTCTACCTGTACCATGTGTATGGTCCTCAAACTACTTTTTTCCCAATGGCCTGCCGCATAATGTTAAAAACATATGGCAGTCTTACTAATTTCATTTTCTGTACGTGGCTTATGCGATTATATCACCGCTTCTTTATTTTATAATATTTAAATCTAGTATTTTTAATTCTTCTCGGACGTCCGTGTTTCTTTTTTATATCCTGATATCCTTCTTCATCTTACTCGGTTACGCGTCTGGCTTTGTCGCTTTCATCCATTATCATCGGTTCACTTCCATATATAAGTTGTGGAGAAGACATACCTTATAAAAATTTAGTACTATGTTTTCTCTAACTCTGTGTTGTATATACCTCTTTATATTCTTTTATAAATATGTATATTTTTTATTTGGTTAAAATTATCTAAACGTGACGTAGTGCATAATAAGTATTTAAGTTTACCATCTTTTTCAATACTATTGTGTCAGCAATGTGATTTTAGATCTTACACTGTATTTACCTTTAAACCTTTATTTTATTTATGGTAAATCATTTTTATTGAACAAGCAAAGGGAGTTCTCAGTTTTGACTCGTCCGTTTGGAATTGTTTGGTCTATCAGTCTATCTATCTGTCTGTCTGTCGGTCTGTGGTATGTCTCACGACAACTTTTGAAGGTATCAACGATTTTCGTAAAACTTGGCATGCGTGTCGATCCAATTGTTTTTGAGATTGATCCTCCCAAAAATAAGGGGGCGGAAGACAAAAACGTGAGGGAAGACACTAATATATAATATTTTTTAAAACAATAGCTATTCCAACGTTCCTGTGTGCCAGTGGAACGTGGACCCTGGGTAAAAAGGAAGCAAATAAAATTCAATCGGCTGAAATGAAACTTTTAAGAAGCACACAAGAATATTGTCTCCTGGATAAGAAGATATTAGGCAAGAAGTAAAAATCAAATCGCTGTACAAGAAGGTTAAATAAAATAAGAGGAGATGATGCCAACACTTGGACCGATAACCGATTAACAATGGTAGCACTGAAATATGAACTAAATGATAAAATGGATGCCGGTAGGCCGAGGAGAAGGACAACTATGGCCTAATTTGTAGAGTGTAGAAGAAAAAGGAAAAGAACTATTATCTTTGTCTTATTAATAGACATTTTATATAAATAAGATGGTCTAATTTGTAAATCGCCCTCTGAAGATTATCTTCCCAGCCCACATAAGAGAAGTAGCATATAGCAATATGTTGCAACAATGAAAAGAACAAAATGGATCAACGGTAATACCTAACGAGTTCCCTAATTGCCAGTCACCGCTTACAAGGTATTACACTGTCAATATAAACATCAAACAATGCAGGCAAACTATGACTGCGGCTGACTCACTGTAATCTCTTTATCGTTGAGATCTTGATTTCTAAGGAGCCTTGCAATTGTTGTCTCGCTGTAAATGAACATTTTTTAACCAAATTCATAAGTGCTGTGGAAATCCTCTTCTCATTAAAATACTTAAAATTTACTGTCTTTTACTTAATTCAAATTTTTTTGAATCGTCGTTCTATGTACGCGTTTTCTTTATTACATTTTGATTGTTTGTTAGTTATCCGCTTTAACGTAAAAGTGTCATGGATGGTTAAAATAATACGACTAAAAACTAGTAAAAATAATATACGAGATTACGAGATATTCTGAAGTATCCCAGTGAGTATGCTTCTAAAAATATTTGACTTGGATTGGAAAATACTTACACCTCTGTAATCAAAAGGCATTACTCGTATACCCTTTCTCAAAAGTACTATACTATTTCTTTTATGAATTTACTAAAGTTGTTTAAGACCTGATGATGTTAGTGATGACGAAAAGCTTTGTCGAACAATAAAAATTGTAGCAGTTAGCAAATTCATAAAAGACATAGTAAGGATGGCTGCTAATTTAAACAATACGAAGAACAAAAGTGCTATAGCCTAATTCATTCCATTATTTAGGGCAGAACATTTGAATTATTAAATATATCCCAGCATAAGTAGTAGTATTGTAAAATTTTATAAATAAATTTTATTTAAGACGTATAGTCTATATAATTACATACATATTTATATATTCATATATGTATGTAGACTTTTGCTGTTTTGTTCTTTTTCTTGGGTTTCCAAAGTGTGTAGTATGAATTCCTGTAGTAGTACGTCTTAAATAGCTTCACATCTTGTACATCTGCGTTCTTATATTGCTCTCTATCCATCTAGATTATTGCGTAAAATTTATTTTCGACTTACACACTAAGGTAGACTACTTTGTTATTTTAAGGTCACGATATGCTTGCCGTTAACATCACTTTCGTTAAATTTCGTATATAAGGTATCAAAATAATAATTATGCCAAGGCCGGGTCATATGAAGGGTGATAATTACTCACCGATGACTTTATTTATCCTTGGATTTTGTTGTACATGGTCAGTCCGTTGATTAACTAATTATAAGTGTAACGCTACCGACTCGGAACACAAAGATTTTATGTTGGTAAAAATGTAAAATTTTTACCTTATAGCCTGAACCAGTTTTCGCTTATTATAAGCTTCGTCAGAGGCTGCCATTGGGAGCGCTGTCCGTCTTGTTCTTGGCGACGGCACCGTCTTTTGAAAGATCGATGTTGTGTGTGTGGGATGTGATATGTTCGAATAATATGTGTGTTTTAAATTGTGTCTGTTCGTTTAGGATCTCGTTTTTATATGTTCTTGTGTGTTTGTATATTTCAAATTGTTCAAGAGTGTCTAGTTTTCGGCCTTTTGTGTGTACGTGTAGAATATCCATGTAGCTTTTGATGTTTCTGTGTGTGTGGTTTGCTTCAATGAGGTGGTTTGCAAAGGTGGATTCTGTAGTGGAGTGTAGTGCTTTCATGTGTTCAATGTATCTCTGTTTGAAGCAATGTCCTGTCTGGCCTATATAGAATTTGTTGGAATCTGAGCAATTTAGTTTGTAAACACCAGGTAATCTAATTTGTTTTGTTTATTTATCCCGCCACTGAATTTATTTATCCCGTGTATCTATGAATTTTTGCCAAACATAAATAATGTACACACACACACACACACACACACACACACACACACACACACACACACACACACACACACACAAGCACACACAACCTTTATGTTTGAAACGTACAGTTTTTACGGCCGAGGAAAATACGCTCACATTTTTAATTTCGATAACGAAAGATGCAATTTGAATAACAGGTAGTACGGCAAACTTTTATCGTTCCGATAAATGGTAAGTGTCAAACTACTACAAGGTTGATACTCTTTTATGCATAACCAAGGACCATCTCTGCTCTCTCTAGGGACCTAAAGGGCACTTTGTGAACAATGAAATCCAGAACTTGCAAGTAATTACGAAGGTCAATTACTTCACCACGTGACTGTCAAGGCTATACAGCCGCTCATCGAACTCACCTACTAATAAGAAGACTCGAACGGAGAAAGCCGTTTGGTGTCGTGCATTGCTAGTGTTGGTGCACAAGAAACACTGCTTTTTACAATTAAAACAACCAAGAGACGTTAGTGGATGAGACGCTATACTGGGAGTCAATATAAGTTACTAAACAGTTTAAGATTAGAGCGTAACATTTATTTTAAAACGAATCACCGTTCATTATATTATAGTCTCCAAGTCACGTGTACAAGTATTTAATTGTAATATTTGTAAACACTTGGTTATTCACCGTCTTGTGAGTTCTTTAAAACTTCCAATAACAACGCGTTTCAAGGATAAATCCTCATCATCAGGTTATAAAAACACCAATCCTTCTGGAGAAGTCATCAAAAAATCAAAAATTATCAGAGTCGATCGCGTGTAGTGGTGGGCGCCAGGTCGTGACGTGGCGTGAAGTGCTTTGTGATGTTTGGTAATAATTTTTTATTTTTTTGACAACTTCTCCAGAAGGATTGGCGTTTTTATAACCTGTTGATGAGGATTTATCCTTGAAACGCGTTGTTATTGGAAGTTTTAAAGAAGTCACAAGACGGTGAATAACCAAGTGTTTACAAATATTACAATTAAATAGAATCCCCGTTATTCGGCTGCGGGAATCCAAAAAGTTCTACAGTCCAAACGTTTGATAATACAAATTATTCTCGGTAACGTGAATAAATAAAATTCAATAGGTCATCCACCTCAAAAAAAAAGAACAAACAATTATCGGTTGTAATGAAAGCGTCTAATTAACGTTACTAACTGCTAACTTTGCTGGTCGTTTGTTATAAGTTGTGGGATTAGAACACATGATCAGAAGACGTAGTCAGTAACTTCAGTTTTCTGCCACATGAAACTTTTCTTTTTTGGAGCTAAAAAAACAACATATAATCTTCCGCAATTAAGCGCTTCCAAGTATATTGAAATATAACCGGACCATTGCATTAGGTGTTATAAAAATTGTAATAAGTGATGTAATAATTTATTATATTAATAATATATTAATAACTGTTTCGTCAAGAATTTAGAGATTGCAGCCAAACAGGTACAGGGGTTGGAAAAAACAACAGCAACAATGGCTGGTTGTAGGTGAACCTGGACGACAGGTGATATCTGAAGTGTTCAAACGTTCAAGTGCTTACGTGAGATTCTGACCACAAACATCTATGAGAAGGAAAATATTGAAGCAAAGGTAAGAAAGACTTAAAAATCCTGTGCTACATATTCGCCTACAATTCTGAGACGGTTTGAAAAGTTTCAGAATCTCTCGACCACGATAAACAAAAGACTTTCTGTGGACACCTTATAACGATGGAGACAGACCATGATCTTCACTTTCCAGCGAAGAGCAGATCTTGTACAGACAATGCTTTTAGTATTACACAAATCATTAAGAAGCATCGTTAGTTCAATAAAGAAACGCATGTAGCTACCGTTGGCTTTGAGTAGGCTTTTGGTAGACTAGATAGAAATTTGCTGTGGCAAATATTAGAAAAACGTTATCCATAGCAACTTATTAGAACTATACAAAGCCTGTGTGACGGAACAAGAATAGCTGCTAAAAATGATTGTTGGATGTCTCAACAAATATCTGTCAGTCAAGATGCTAGACAAGAGTTCAGTATATCACCTAGTCTTCTTAACATTTATATCGAAATAGAAACAACTGGTGAACCCTGATATTAAGATATCACGAGACAGATATTTGTTTGCGCTGTTGTTTGCTGACCACTTGCTTGTAATCAAAATACAGAATCTGTTTTACAAAACTCTGATAACCTCCAGCAGATTTGCAAACAATACAATTTGAACATCTCCACTATACAGAAAGGTAATGGCATTTTAAAGCAAGGAACCAATAAGAACAAAAATAATGATTAATGATAAAATTAAATTGACACTTTGTTGTTTCGCGGATGATCAGGCTATTCTGTCGGACTCTGAAAACAGATTGCAGATAGGGATACATTTGTTAAATCGAATCTGCAAAGACTCTGGATTGCAGATATCCACACGTAAAACCAAGGTGATGGCTTTTCGTGGAACTGATCCCGTACGGGCAAAAATTGTTATAGATAGTACTTGTCTGGAACAAGATAGTAATTTTAAATACCTGGGGTACAGTGTGTCTTATAATGCATGCAACGACGTTGTGAATAAGTTGCATAAGTTCAACTTTATGTGCGGGACCATTAGGCGAACTCTTAAGTCAGCAAGTAAAGGAACACGCCTAAAGTTCTACAAGGTGCTGGCTCTTCCCACACTCTTTATGGATCTGAGAATTGGACTTTAACGAAAGGCCAGGCCAGTCCCATCTAAGCGGCTGAAATGAGATTTCTCAGGCACGTGGCAGGGTATACTCTCCATGCTCATAGAAGAAACACAGATATACTGCAGGAACTGAATGTTATCAGCATACTCGACAGGATCGCCCAGTATCGGCTGAATTGGTGGGAACATCTTTGCCGAATGGATGACGCCGCATCGCCAAACAACTCTGGAAGTATAAGCCGAGGGGACGGAGAGGTGTGGGACGTCCGAGGAAGCGCTGGAGTGACCAGCTTTGCCTATTTGAGACCGGAACAAACCATTCTTGGTTTAATCCGTGAAGATGATGATGATGAAATATTCTAGAACAGGTTAGCCATTTTAATTATTTGGGAAATGATATTGGCTACGACAGAAATTATGACATTGATGTTAAGTTCCAGACAATCTGTGGGACAATCAACCGTATTTTTAGAAACAAGGTACGACGAGGTACAAAATTAACGTTTCACAAGCTTATGACGGTCCCTGTACTGCTCTATGGCTGTGAATTATGGACAACTAACAAACAAGAAAGTAAAATACAGTCCTCGGAAATGGAGTTCTTAAGAGGAGTTAAAGGGAGTTAGACTTGACTGTACAAAGCATGACGCCATAAGAGAAGAATTACAAGTTTTTAACGTGATTGAAAGATTAAAAGATTGTAAACAACAGTGGAAAGAACACTTAGAAAGAATGTCAGGTTCAGGACTGGCCAAACAAGCGTGGAAATATAAACCTATAGGACACAGGTGTGTTGGTAGACCCAGGACGAGATGGCTGGAGGATCTTTGAAGGCGGAACAGGCAGCACCATGCCTATGCCGTGTTGTGAAGATGATGATGACGAGTACTGTAGGCGAACGGAGTTCTCAGGATCTAAAAAAATGTGGAATAAGGAAAAAAAGATGTAGGTAACAGAATTATAGAAATAAATAGGATCAGATTCAGATAGTAGTTCCTTCTTTCTTGTTGTTTACTATAGACTATCTATAAAGAGAACATGTTACAATACGTATAATATTCAGAAGGATAGTTGCTGACGTGGTGATTTTTCTGAAAAAAAATCAAAAGCGTGTTATCGAAAGAAGAATCAAAAGAATGAAAAAATACTAGTAAAGGAGAGTAAAACTCTAGAAAGTTGTTAGGAAGTTGTGTAAGTTGCAGCCCGTAGGTGGCTGAAACAAAAGAAGGAATTTAGTAATTGTACTAAGATATCTTTCGGTTATCAGATAAAGGACTTCTCTACACAAGCAGAGTTTCAGTAACGAAATAATAATCGGCCTCTGTCTCCGACAAGTAATACACTCTGTCTCTGACAGATATTAAACTCTGGGTAATGTTATAAAAATTGAAAAACTGCAATTTTAGACCGGATGTACATGTTTGTTTTGTTTTAGACCTTCATGGTGTTTTGTTCCAACAGGGCTGTAAAATCACATACAACACACGAACGTTTGCAAAGATATGCGAAACCCAATTTCGCGGAACAAGTTATTTATGATTTTTTTTTCGATTAACTGAAAACCGGTTTCACGAAAGTGTTTAGTGTCGTTCATCGGACATCATCGTCCGCATTCAGCACAGGTTTATCGAAAGGTCGTATCGATTGTAATTTACTCGTCGTGGGTTGGATCCTAATTGCGAGTCTGTCAGGTATGGGATGCATTATTATGTAGTTTTCCGTGCTAAACAATAAAAGCGTTTTATGTAAGCGAAAGTATGGCAAAACTGTACGTCATCGAATACCGTTGGGAATGGAACCATTGGACCAGTTTCCTCTTGTTGTAAAGGTGTATGTTACTATTGTATAATTTAAATAAGATTAAATTTCATGGATATTTTAATACTTAATAGAACTTTCTTCTTAAAGCCTACTAGTTCCTTCTTTCCTGTTGTTTACAACAGACGATCTATTGGTTGACGAAGAGGGCACTATTTATGTTACGTACAATGTAGAATGTTGCTCCAAATAGCCTATACCAACATTTTATTTAAAAATATTATTTTAATATGCAGTCTTAACTACTAAATCAATTGATTCTAGAAATAATTAAAATCATCGCCTCTATTGTAAATGTTGTTTACTTATCGAAAAACGCACAAGACGTTTTCACAAAATACAGAAATTTCCTAGTCAGGATCGAACTGTATGCACATCGCGGGGACAATGCAACAAACGTTGATCAGCTGTCGCAGAAGCAGCACTCACGTTCCACGGCACTTGAGAAATGTTCTACATGATATGAAACGACTTTTTTCAATTGTATGGACTTTATACCATGAAATTATCCTTCGCTTACACAGGATCCATAATACACGTTGTCATTGTTGCGCTCCGATATTTGTTTCTTCGTTTTCTCTTTTTAAATATATGCACACCATAATGATTTGCAAGACCTCTGTTTAAAATCGTACGGTGACGACACTGCGATTCTTGCTACACGCGTATAAATAAAGACTGAGTGTAAGATACCACTTTGTTACAAAGATATCTAAATAACATTGAAAAATGAGCCAAAAGTTGGGAATCCAATTAAACAAAATTAAATCAGCACATAGGCTTACCACATTCACAAAATGCCACGGCGCAATACAAACTTTGAGATTAAACAACAAACCTCTACCGACAGCTTACAGCTTACATGGTGCAACCACATTTGTATGAAGAGGAAACAACTGGACGCTAAGTTTCGCAAGCAGTATCGTCTCCTGGGCAGAAAATCACTACTGGCAATGAGAGATAAACTGCTGTTTACAAAACTGTCTTCAAGCCTGTGTGGACATACTGTTTTTGTCTTTGGGGAACTGCTTCCAAATCTAACATCACTATACTGAAAAGGTTTGGGACCAAGATTCTGTGTTCCATAACCGATCCGCCGTGGTTCGTCAGCAAAGTATATATCTATAACGACCTTATAGTTTAGTACAATACGGGCCTCTGTGAAACGGCTTGAAGAGCACAAATCTTCGAGATAAATTAAAACTAACATGTCCGCTCGATTTACTTAGATTTTAAGTGCAGTGTGTATAAAATTGAAAAGGGCTTTTTTGGCCCTATTTGTTCCAACGTCTTTTTGTCCCCAAGAGTGATGTTTTCCTGTCTTGGTTTTTGTATCCTCTTAAATTCTTTATTTTTCTGTCATTATTTAATCAATATTTTATCTTCTTATTCTTAATGAACCCCTTTCATTCCTACAGTCTCTTCCATTGTATTAACGTTTTTCAGCAAAGTCTTTTCATTAGGATTGTTGTGCCAATTAATGGACGTTTTGAAAGTCGTCTGCCTTCCATTCATAGGAAATTCCCTTGCCATATCAATTATCTGTTCTCTAATTCCTCAATTTGCTCTTAACCCGCTTTCTTAATTTCTTTAATTTGCTTGTTTCTCACTTTCTCTCAATAGATATTTCCGCTGCCCGTATTAAGAAATCTATCGTTATTTCCCTCAGTTTATTTTTCTGTCGTTCTGAAAGTTTCCGAATTTCACATCCATACTACCCCAGGCTTTGAACCATCGTTTTTCCGTTTCGAGCAGCCACGGACTACGCCATTTCGATTGTTTTCTTCCTTGAACTTTAACTGTTGTTCAGTATTCCTACATTCGCTTCCGGCGAGCCTTTATTTCTTCAGTCCCCGTCTTGCCTGTTCTCAACGTAGGCTTTTAATGGAAACTCTGGTGTGTTCTTCTTAAGATGGCCACATTCCTGGATGTCTTCATGTGTGATCCCCACATCTTGCAGATTCCCTTCCATCTTGGTAAACTAGGCTTCCTTGGTTTTGTTATTTAGAAAATAGATAAAGTTCTGGTTGGTCAGTCTCTTCGAGCTCAATCGTATCATGCGACTGTTGAAGGAAATCCTTCTTTTTCCAATTGTGTCCGTTATCTTTTCCACATGTGTGTGTGTGTGTGTGTGTGCGTGCGCGCGTATGTAGTTTATGGTTATGCCTTTTTTTGAACTCACCGCTTTCTTTGACCGGCCCAAGATTATCCTCAGGATCTTTTTTATTTGGCTTTTAGTTTCTTAGTCGGGCCTACTCTATTCATCGCGAGGCATTCCGCAGCCTACAGGACCTCCGATGGGAAGGCTGAACTGCAGTAGTGTCTCAGCTTAGTATTGAGAGGCTCCTCAGATCTTTTGTTATAGATGCGTTTGGTTAAATGGTGTGATTTCCATCTTATTGATTTATGATACAAGGGCTTCTTTCTCACGGATGTTGGGTTCTATCAGCTCGCCGGTAAGGTATTTAATCTTACCTGCCTGCTTGATTTTTCCTCTGTTCTATGACTTGCTTCCTAGGCGCAGGCTTAATATGCGTTATGTACTTCATGTTCCCAAAGCAGATCTGGAGGCCCACCTTTGCTGCTTGGGTCTTGAGTTGGTTGATTTGGTTTTCAGCTGAGCGTACGGAATCAGAACAGATCATACGCGAAGGCTAGCCAGTCGATTGTCAGGTTCATGCACTTACATCCCAGTCTAATCGCGTGTGTGCACCATCGTTTTATTATTTCTTACTTTTCTATTGTTTGCAATGCTTTTATTTCAAATGAAATAGTTGATGGCAGCGCACAGCTTCTGTCCTTCCTTAATGCGTCCACGAACTCATGTTCATGATTCTTCGAGCTTCTGTTTTGGTTCGTAAATATTAAATTGTTTCCGAGTGTTAAAATCATCGACTCCAGTCCGGCTTTTCCTTTTCAAAGACTGAAGGTGCTTAAGTCTCTATGAATGAGCTACTGCATCCGACGGCAGGAAAGTCCGGTGGTGGGGCTGCTACCTTCGAGTCTTCAGACCTGCCCTGGGCTTCATTTGGAGTTCCACCTCCTTGGCTCTTCTGCTCTCTCCACCGTTAGGAATTTTCCTTCTCCGCCTTCGAGACCGGTGAACATTTGTCATCTCCTGTTACACTAGACCGAGACCCTATAAGTGGGTGCTACCATCCGGAGCCAGATGGTCCCAGGTTTTTATCGAGGTTGATACTTCTCCGGCTCCCCCGCTCCTCTTTCCTCATCATTTGCAAGACGAAGCCCCGAGCTTACGACATGCAGTGTTTTATTGTAAATGTACATAAAAGTCGATTCCAAAGTGCAAAGATGAGGTTTGTTAGATCAGTATACCAGGCTAGATAGGAAAAGAGATGAGCAAATCCGTCATGAGTAAGCTGTCCGATCACCGAATTACATGGTGAAGGATATAGATAGGAACGGTTTGATCACGTAGAACGTACGGGCACATCAAGAATACCACACGTCACTCACAATACGAGTATATGGCTAAAGGTAGAAGAATTCTGGGATGGCCGATAAAAAGATGGAGAGATCAGTTGTAACAATGGACGACGTAATAGGCTTTGAGACTTATACATGCAAGGAGGAAGAGGAAGAAGAAGAAGAAGAAGAAATATTCAATTGTTTTTTTTATTTCTTTTCTACTTTACCACCTTTTGTGATCAATAAGTAATTTTTACTTTCTAATTTCCATTACATTTGGTTGTCATTTTTGTAACTTTGGCATTACAAAAGTTGTTGCGAATCTTGAACTCTTCTATTGCCTGGCCTTCCGATTACACCTCTAGTTTGTCTGGAGACTTTCCACATACGAATTATTATAACTATTAATGTTTATGTTAAATTATAAATTAACTACAGTAAAGTTAATAGAATATTTTTTAAAATAATTTAAAACACTACGCAATTTATTATTTCGACTTCAATATTCTGCATTGCATGTTTATACCCGAGAAACGCAGGGCGTGTCATTATGGATTATTTTACAATGTTTCCTGTAGATAGCATTCAGACAACAATTATTTTTTTGTTTGTTTTGTATTTTAAAGTTTGCAGATGACGAACCTGGTTTTCGTTGAATAGTTTCCTACAACAGTCACTACGTGTCCATTTCCGGCGGAAGTAAAAACGTACAACAAAGAACTGAAAAGATTCACACAGACGTATGAAAGTATGATTACAATGCCACCTGAATGCGTTTGTATAGATTCCGTATCTATCAGTAATTGTATTTGCAGCAGCACCAATACCATACTGTAAACAAAGGCAGAAGAAGAAGGCAGTGCAGTACTAAATGTTGAGATTTCAATTTGCCGGCAACGTTCCCCTTCACTTCTCGCTGCTGATAACCAACTACACGCAAGTATATTAATATTCACACACACACACACACACACACACACACACACACACACACACACACACACACACACACACACACACACACACACACACACACACACACACACACACACACACACACACACATTCTCGAGTATGTATAATACGTAAATCAAATGCTCTATCGTCTCGTAATCGAAGAACAACGCGTAGAAAATGTGCTTATTTGTTTCTGACCGTGTGAAACGCGACTATTATTGAGTCCGTTTAAACGGTCCAAACAGCTGGAACAGCATAGTTCACATGTGGTTAGTAGTATTGTATTTTTACAGTTATACGGATATGTGGAACGCGGTAAAAAAAAGAATCTAAAGAACGGCCGTGTTCTCAGTTAATAAAACAGACAGAACTAATTAACGGAAAAAGTAGTAAATACACTTTCGTATCGTTTTTGTTCGTTGTTGTTATTATTAATGACTTTCTATTTGCATCGGTTTCTCTCATCATAAGCGTGGTAATTGTTTTACTCGTCTTCAAGTGATGAGGTCTTGGACTCAAGGCTCCGTGCTACTAAGAGACTGTTACTTACCCATGAAGGATTGTGAATTTTGTTATTATTTACACTCATTAAATAACGAAGCATTTAGACTACCTTTGCATAACGTTTCCGATTGAGATAAAAGAAAACATACAATAGTTTTACCATCTACCAATAACGTTATTATAGAGTCACTATAGAAACAAACATTAGTCTCTTACTCAAACATTAAATGTTATTTGTAAATACAACAACAACAACAACAACAATAACAATACTAATAATAATTATTATTCTTTATTGTGTTATCATTATCAGTATATTTTTGTTGTGACATCAATCAGCAGTTTTCGTAATATGAGGTTTAAGAACAGAAGAGCAGAAGTGTGTTTTAAAACAGAAATGAGTTATGTATAAGAGTATTCGCGGCCTTATTGAGATAGGGATCGGACACAGGGTTTCTTACAGAAGGCATTATTCAGAAACTTGCGGCAGACTGGCGAGATACGTGGCTCCACTGGCGAGATCCACTAAAGTGACGAATAGAGTTTGTGACAGTGAAGGCGTTGACTGTTTCCATCAGAGTATTAGGGAATAGCCTTTTGGAAGAATGTTATGAAGATACTGGAGTGAGACTCTGCCTGGTAATCATTTTAGAAATGCGTGTTGTGTATAAATTCATGTGACTCGTTTACTTTATATATGTATAGAATATCTCTGTTTCTTCTATGATATATTGCCGTTCCCCTTGAAGTAAGTCACAATTAGGTAGAGTGCGTATACTAAAAATGCAATCAATATATAATGGTGCTACTCTCATAAGAACACAATCAACACCATCAACTTTTCTATAGTAAAATTAACGGTTATAATATTATATTAGATGCCACAGTACAGTAGCTGTTAACAGCATTATGTTCGTCACTATAGTGCAATAACGGTTATGGTATTATATTAGATACCACAGTACAGCAGCTGTTAACAGTATTATGTTCGTCACAATAGTGCAATAACGGTTATAGTATTATATTAGATACCACATTACAGTAGCTGTTAACAGTATTATGTTCGTCACTATAGTGCAATAACGGTTATAGTATCATATTAGATACCACAGTACAGTAGCTGTTAGCAGTAGTATGTTCGTCACTATAGTGCAATAACGGTTATAGTATTATATTAGATACCACAGTACAGCAGCTGTTAACAGTATTATGTTCGTCACAATAGTGCAATAACGGTTATAGTATTATATTAGATACCACAGTACAGCAGCTGTTAGCAGCATTATGTTCGTCATTATAGTGCAATAACGGTTATAGTGTTATATTAGATACCACAGTACAGTAGCTGTTAACAGCATTATGTTCGTCATTATAGTGCGATAACGGTTATAGTGTTATATTAGATACCACAGTACAGCAGCTGTTAATAGCATTATGTTCGTCACTATAGTGCGATACCGGTTATAGTGTTACATCAGATACCACAGTACAGCAGCTGTTAACAGCATTATGTTCGTCACTATAGTGCGATACCGGTTATAGTATTATTTTAGATACCACAGTACAGCAGCTGTTAACAACATTATGTTCGTCACTATAGTGCGATACCGGTTATAGTATCATATTAGATACCACAGCACAGTAGCTGTTAACGGCTGTTAACGGCTTTATGTTCGTCACTATAGTGCGATAACGGTTACGGTATCATATTAGATACCACAGTACAGTAGCTGTTAACGGCTTTATGTTCGTCACTATAGTGCGATAACGGTTACGGTATCATATTAGATACCACAGTACAGTAGCTGTTAACGGCTTTATGTTCGTCACTATAGTGCGTTAACGGTTACGGTATCATATTAGATACCACAGTACAGTAGCTGTTAACGGCTTTATGTTCGTCACTATAGTACGATAACGGTTATGGTATTATATTAGATACCACAGTACAGTAGCTGTTAACAACTTTATGTTCGTCACTATAGTGCAATAACGGTTATAGTATTATATTAGATACCACAGTACAGTAGCTGTTAACAACTTTATGTTCGTCACTATAGTGCAATAACGGTTATAGTATTATATTAGATACCACAGTACAGTAGCTGTTAACACCTTTATGTTCGTCACTATAGTGCAATAACGGTTATAGTATTATATTAGGTACCACAGTACAGTAGCTGTTAACGGCTTTATGTTCGTCACTATAGTACGATAACGGTTATGGTATTATATTAGATACCACAGTACAGTAGCTGTTAACAACTTTATGTTCGTCACTATAGTGCAATAACGGTTATAGTATTATATTAGATACCACAGTACAGTAGCTGTTAACAACTTTATGTTCGTCACTATAGTGCAATAACGGTTATAGTATTATATTAGATACCACAGTACAGTAGCTGTTAACACCTTTATGTTCGTCACTATAGTGCAATAACGGTTATAGTATTATATTAGGTACCACAGTACAGTAGCTGTTAGCAGCATTATGTTCGTCACTATAGTGCAATAACGGTTATAGTATTATATTAGATACCACAGTACAGTAGCTGTTAACACCTTTATGTTCGTCACTATAGTGCAATAACGGTTATAGTATTATATTAGGTACCACAGTACAGTAGCTGTTAGCAGCATTATGTTCGTCACTATAGTGCAATAACGGTTATAGTATTATTTTAGATACCACAGCACAGTAGCTGTTAACAGCATTATGTTCGTCACTATAGTGCAATAACGGTTATAGTATTATATTAGATACCACAGTACAGTAGCTGTTAACACCTTTATGTTCGTCACTATAGTGCAATAACGGTTATAGTATTATATTAGGTACCACAGTACAGTAGCTGTTAGCAGCATTATGTTCGTCACTATAGTGCAATAACGGTTATAGTATTATTTTAGATACCACAGCACAGTAGCTGTTAACAGCATTATGTTCGTCACTATAGTGCAATAACGGTTATAGTATTATATTAGGTACCACAGTACAGTAACGGTTGACAGTATTATGTTCGTCACTACAGTACAGAAACTGTTATAGTATTATGCTCGTTATTACAGTGTCAATAATTGTAACAGTTTTTCGTCGTCGTATAACAGTTTTAAAATTTGTTACTATAGTATAAATAATTCTATCTTATTGTATTCGTTACTTTAATACAGTAACCTTTATAGTATTATATTCATTATTATAGGTTTAATAATTTGTCTTGTGATTAGATATTACGTGAAGTATAAATGCGGACTTTGATTGGTTTTGTTTCAACTAATTGTTTTTCAGTCTTAAAGTAATTCAAGGATAAAAATAAAATGCTTATAAATAGTGGTCGTCCATGGATTTTTTCGAAACAATTTATTGCAGTTAATACAACATATAATATTCAGCAATATTACTAGGAGAGTATCCAGTGACACATCTCCTGTTTTTTCATTCAGCCAAGGTACCAACACGTCACAAAGATCAGTTTCCGCTCTCGTAGCGGTGTTTCAAGTTCTTCTGCCAGTAGCATTGGACGTAGTATCAGCCTCGTATTGTATCGCACAGCACACACTTGTAATTCCTGCCAAATCCTAGGTACACCTAAATTTCAGTGGATTTTCTCGTTTCCGATGTACCACGGCGCCTCGGTGGTCAATCGTAGAACTTTAGATTGAACCCCCCTGAACAAGGTCTTAGAGGCGGTTCCCCAGAGCTGTAACTAGTATGTCCATACCGGCTTTAAAACAGATTTATAAACGAGTCATTCGTTATTAACGGTTAATGAGAAATTTCTGCTAGCCAGCCAGTACAGCTCGCTGAGATTATGCCCTGCCTTATTGGCTGTATGAGTTTCTTCGAATTTAACGTCAGGTTCAAGTGAAGTCTCAAGTATTTGACTTCTCGGCTTAACGGATTACTTTGTCATTAGCACGACTGGTGGGAACATTCCCTTGCGAGTAGTAAAAGTTGTGTGTGTTGATTTATCTTTGTTCACTTTGATTTTCCACTTCTTCAGCCAGCGCGTAACGTCATTCACGATATTTGCAGTCGTTCTGAAGCAACGGTGGGGTCCTGATCAGAGGCCAGTATAGTTGTATCGTCAGAAAAAGTTTCTATTATAGTCTCAAGAGTTCCAGGTAAATCTGCCGTTTACAGAAGGTAGAGTAGAGGCTCTAGAACTATAGCTTGTGGTACTCCAGCTTGTATGGGCTGTAGATCTGAGTACGCGTTGTGGTAGTTAACGAAGAAGTATCTATCTTTAAAATAAGATTACTTGTTATACGGTTTCATGCTTTCGTCTAAAGCAAAATTGATGATCTAGAAGTATCCTTCTCAGTGTTACAACAGGATAAATCTTTTGAAGGAATAGTTTTTTTTTAACCTTAGGCACCCCCTGCAAGCTGACGGGCGATACAATTTAACAGCTTCTGCTTTCCTCCCTGTTTTGAGGACAGGGACTAATTGCCCCACTTTCCACTGGTGTGGGACTGAGCTCGTTTTTAGACGGAACTGAAGAGCTGTGTGAGACACGCTATACTAGTTTTGGGCAATTCCTTTAGGTGCCAAATTGGAGGTTCTGGCTGGTGGATTTCATCAACGCTCCGCTGTAGTTCGTCTTCTCCGGCTGACGCAAGACATTCGTGGTTTGGAGTAAAATCATCTTTTACGTAGTCAGCGAATAATTAAAAAGTCTTTCATTTCCACTTCTGGCGCGTACCCTTGGTCAGTATGTACCGAGGCACTGTGATTACCGTCTTTAGTGTGCATTGAATAAATAACGAAAAGCTTAGCAAGGCACGGTGAAATAACTAGAGACAATTTATTCTATGTGTATTTGTGCCGAAGTTTCCATAAATTTATAGTAATCTTTAGAATCTGCAAAATGCTAGTACAAAGAACTAAACAATACACATATCAAGTGTATTATAGACGTGTGAATACGATACAAGGCCTGTGAACCAATCTTGATATTTATTTCTCTACACTGTAGGCCTACTTTGTTTTCAGTGGTTACTTAGGCTATATCATTTATTAAAAAATATTTTTAGCATAGGACAGAGTGAGGCAAAACAAGGCACCGAATGTATTTTTGCTTGTAACAATAAAATCAGAAACAAACAAAAATTTTACACATTAATGTAAAGTTTGCATGTAAACTTGTGTGGAGCTTGCAAAACGAAATATTTGGCTGCCCAGCGGGAAGGTTTTTCCAATAACGTGGCAATTCTCGATTTGCGCCATGGGTAGAATTATATCGGGTGCTCGTTTCAAACCATGTAAATCTTTCTGAATCTACTAAATGTAATTCAAAGGTTTTTAAAAAATATATAAACACTTGGTACTTTAAATTTAAAGTACTTAGTATGAATTTAACTAAGTACTTTACATTAGTTAAAATTGGCTGTATCGTAATAAAGCCAATACAGGATTTGCAGATCACTGCTTACAAACAATCACTTCATAGATACAAAAAACATAACATTACTCCACAGCATACAAAAATTTAACAAACGAACAAACTGAATTCTGTGTATCCCCTTTATTAAAAGTCGTTATTTAGTTTAGTTAAAGTTTATATTTTGCATTCAGATTATATTTAGTATTTACAGACACTTGACCTTTCCTTAGCTTTTCCACCCCCCCCCCACAACATCACACCCTACACATATCCGAAGACAGGCCCTAAACATATGTTTACCACCGTATCATACTTTGTTTAGTTTAGTTTGTTCACTGATCTCTTTGACAATAGCTTAATAAGATGAAACAGCTGTCAGAGTTAAATAAAAACTGTGAAAAATACCAAGTGTTTATATATTTTTAAAAAAGTTTGTGTTAATATGTTACACGAAGTGCCCAACGAGACATCAATTAATATCGTGAACAATGTAATTCAAATTACATTATGTTACACAATGTTACACAAATTACAAATTACACAGTGTAAGCCTACGCACTATGAATATTTTAAGAGCGAACAGGGTTATCGTTCTACACCTCAGCCTAAAGGGGGGGGGGTTCACGTCGTCCATAATAACGCACAGAACAAACCCTCTACTGTACAGGGTATACATAAAGTATATATGAAATATTAAAGCTTTAATAAGGCACACTTTATCTTCAGAGAATGTGTTGTCTTCTTTGTGACGTGTGGGTTTCTCGGCTTGATGTCCTTTATTCTTTACTTCAGGGGTTCACTATAATGATGCGACGCGTTTGTGGATGTTACAGCACTATTACGTCACTGTTGAACCTTGATCAGGTTACCCTGATGGGCGTGAGACAGGTGAGGTCGCACAGGGCTCCGCTCTTTTTTATTTATTGTTATAAAAAAGCGGAAAGAAAGAAAACTAGTGAGAAAGACTGAGAAAATGAAGGACCGAACTACTTACTTTCATTTGTTGTAATTTTGTTTCTTAAACTCCGTCCTGTTTACTTTTTTAAATGTGTATGTGTATATAAAAGACTAGCCATAGAAGTAAAACAAAATATAAGAAACGTAATTATTTTGCTGATGTATAACAGTTACATCTGTCTCCACACACACACACACACACACACACACACACACACACACACACACACACACACACACACACACACACACACACACACACACACACACACACACACACACACACACACACACACACACACACACACACACACACACACACACACACACACACACACACACACACACACACACACACACACACACACACACACACACACACACACACACACACACACACACACACACACACACACACACACACACACACACACACACACACACACACATTCAATAAAACAATTGATCTAGCTGTGTTTGATAGTTTATTTTCTCTTGTGTCCTCACACAGGTCCTGATGATGACAATAAATTTTGTCGTAACGACGACACAAATAATGTAAAATTTGTGTTATATTTATTGACCGATCCTCGCCAAACCTCGTTAAAAAATTTGTTGTTTATACTCTTTTAGTCTTTCATTCAAGTTAAATCCTCGTAATTCATTTCTTGTGGCCTCATTTTTTATACGATCAAGTTTAGAATTTTTTTTTATGTTCGAGACTGGTCCTTGTTAGGGCCAGACTCCGGCTGTTCCGGGGCAAGCCCCCTTAAACCATATGGGAAGGAATCGCACGCCAGTGTAGCTAGGCCTGCCGTTGAGAAGGTAGAGTAGTGCGTGTGGGTGTATTTGTGTGTCCATGTAGTTTGTAGCCTTGTCGGTGAAGGAAGAGGCTGATGGAGGCTCCTTTTATGAATGTTTATTTATTTTACAGGGCGGCCAAGACAGGGACGAGTAACGCAGGTCGCTAAAGCCGGAAGGTGGCGACAGAGACACAAAGAAGAGGGTTAAAGACCTGGTAAGTAGGTAGGAGAAATTTAAATTATAGTGTGATCAGGAAGGTTGGCAGGTTGAATATTTTTGTAGTTTGGGATTAAGTGCTTCTAAATGTTTCTATTTATCTGGCGCTGACGGCGAGGAGTTCTGGGTAGAAGTCCATCGGCTATGGTAAGGCGGTTTATGAGGAAGGAAGGTTTTCGAGTATTGCGAGTAGTTATAGAAGTATTCCTTCAAGTTTAGAAGACCTTTCAACTCCTCTTAAGAACGCCGTTTCCGAGGCAATTTCCAGAAATTTACAAAGAACAAATATATTTTCAAAAAAATTTAAAATATAAAAACGTCTTAAACTGACGTCATTGGCTGTTCATGTTCAGCAAAGAGCCGCATACCAAAGCAGAAACCTGATGATATGGCGGTGTCATAAATGGAAACAAATTCGAGCCAGATGGACAGGTTTTTACTGAATCATCTGGCTCGTGACCTGTAAACTTTTAATGCAGGACGGGCCAATCAGTGCTGGAATCCCGATCAACACGTTCTCGTTAAGTGACCTGGCCCAACACGGTGCTGCGAAATGAGACCAAACTGCTCTCGGTACGCTGAGACTCGGATCAAGGTCTGGATGCGTACGCCAAACCTGTTTGCCTTTGTGTGTTGTTGTTTAAGTGTTCTTAGTACTCACACAATAAGTGTTGCGCGTCCGAATGTGTGCACCGCGCATGCGGATATACTTGTCTGTGTTTGTCTACAAATTTGCGGACAACGAAATTATTCCATAATTACTGGTCGTTACGGTATAAAAAAATACTGTAACTAAAGTAGCAGAAGAGGTAGTTGGGGGAAAACTAAAGAAGGATGTTGAATAGTTTGATGATAACTGCCTTGAGGCAGTACAAAAGGAAAACAGTGACCGGCTTAAGATGCTACAGAAAGAAACAAGAAATGCTCGAGAACAATATCGAAAGAGCAGGAGGAAGGCATCAAAGCTTTGTAATGAGAAGAAGAGAAAATGGGTGAGGAAGCAGATGGAGCATATGGAGAAGATGAGAGAAAAAAGAAAAAAGGAAATTCTAGTAGGCTGTGAAAATAAAAATAAAGGGTATCAGTCACAAGCTAAGCTACTCAGAGATAAGGAGAACAACCTGATAGGTGATGAAATGAGAAGATTAGAGCGATGGGCAGAGCATTTTGAAAATATATGTAAAGATGAGAGTATAAAGGAAGATGCCCCAGTATATACAATAGGAAACTATGAATCGATAGAACCCCCAACGTATGATGTGGTGGAGCAAGTGATTGCTAAAATGAAAAATAACAGAGCTCCTGAAGAAGACAGCCTAGTAATTGAGTTGTTCGAGTATGGAGGGAAATCACTAATAAATAAGTTGCACAGATTGATTTGCTATATATGGGAGGAAGAAGTTATGCCAGAAGATTGGAACATGGGTCTCATCATTCCTGTATTTAAGAGAGGTGATAAGACCGAATGTAGAAATTATAGAGGTATAAAATTACTTAATGTTGCATATAAAATACTATCGAGTGTCTTGGCAAAAAAATTGAGTGTGATTGCTGAAATGATCATTGGGAAATGTCAATGTGGTTTCACACCTGACAGGAGCAATATTGTTCAGATATTTGTGATCAGACAGTCCCTTGATAAATGTAATGAATATGACCTTGACTTTCATGTGCTCTTCATAGACATTCAAGAGGAATTTGATAGGATGAATAGGAAACAGTTGATGGTTTCACTGCAAGAGTTTAATATACCAACAAATCTACTGAAATTATTAGCGATGACTACAAAAACCAGAACCAAAGTCATGTTAGGAGGACAAACAAGTCAAGCATTTCCGATCAAGACAGGAGTTAGACAGTGTGATCCATTGTCGCTGTTCTATTTAATTTGGTACTGCACAAAACCGTTAAAAATTTAGATCCAGGAGGTACAATTATTAACAGCACAAGGCAAATCCTGGGATATGCGGTGACATTGCACTTATTGGGAGAACCGTCCCTATACTGGAAGACGTTTTTGGAGAACTAGAGAGATTAGGAAGAAAAATGGGCCTTAAAGTAAAATATGCAAGCAAAACAAAATATATAAAAGTATCCACGTCGTAGCCAAGGAGAACCCCAATAAACCTCACCATAAACGATTACACTTTTGAAGGAGTAAATGAGTTAACGTTCCTTGGAGCTTATGTTAATAGTTAAAACAAGGTATCTAATGAAATAACAAAGAAAATAATAGCCGGGAACAGAGCTTACTTTAGCCTAGTAAAATTATTAAGATCTAGTCTTCTCACCCAAGACACTAGCCTGAAAATGTACAGAGCAATGGTCAGGCCTGTAGCGACATACGGTTCCGAAACCTGGACATTAAGAGCAGTTGATGAGAAGGCTCTGAGGACTTTTGAAAGGAAAATTATTAGAAGAATCTTCGGACCAGTATGTTGTTATGGAGAATAGAGGATCAGATCTAACAAGAAATAGACTACATTCTAAAACAGAGAGATGTCGTCCGATTTATAAAGTCCAAGAGAATTAGTTGGATAGGACATGTAGAAAAAATGGACAACCAAAGATTTCTCAAAAGGATAATGAAAGGCCGCATAGGTGGGCGCAGAAGACGAGGCAGGCCAAGAAAACGATGGCAAGACGACGTGGACGGGTGTCGGCTCGTGGAAGACCAGGCCACATGATCGGACTATCTGGAGGCGGATCATTAGGGAAGCCAAGGTCCATTCTGGACTATAGTGCCGGATATGTATGTATGTATGTATGTACGGTATACAAAATGTTAGGAAACGTTTACAGGAGGTAACTTGAATGTTTAAATTGAATAAGACGGTCGTGATAAATACCTGACAAATTATAAAGTATCGTTCCTCTCAGATAAAAATCTATGTATACCACACAGAGACACACACACCATCATCATCACGTATTACATACGGCATCATCAGGTATTATATACGGTTAATATAATTAAATATTACATTAACAAAAACAATTTCAAATTCCTGTATTGTTTAAATTTGAAACACTTTTATTATATAGTCAAACATTTTCTTAATAATTAATAGGAAGCAGTAGGAACACCTTCTGAAATCTCAAGACACGTAGATTCATCGTTTGTATTGAAGCTTAAATTCGTTAAAAAATAAACATAATTGTACAACAATGGTTATAGCAGTCTTTACGGATACAAACATTGTCAAACGTTTTACGTGTAGACCTAATATACAAAAATACAATAATATATAAGGCATTAAGCAATTAATAAAAAGTCATACATTTGAAAACTCGTCTTTATTTCATTAATTTATTATATTATTTCTAATAACATGAACGTAATTTGTTTTTTCTCAACACAATATTTGTATATTTAACGCATTATGTAATTAATAAAATTTCTAGCACGAAGGACAGGGTAATTAAAAAAATTGAAAGCTGTAAGCTGTAAAGCTTTTCTTAATAATGTACGGTTAGCTTTATTCTGGAACACCCCAGCCAATTGTCGCGGATCCTAGACCATGGTTTTCCAACTTAGAAGCGCCTGAGGGCCACACCGGTAGGCCGCATCGTAAGCTATCAAATTTAGGCATGTAACGTAAAAATACAAAATGCAGCAGACCTATATAAGTGTGAATAAGTAATACGAGCTGATTTACACATTTAGCGTATCTTACACGCCGCAACCTATATTATCCAGTATAATAATGAAGATATGAAAAATACATTGTACGTTTAAATAAATTCTTCTTTGTAAAAACCGAGTTCGATTTGCTGCAGCCGCTAAAGATATCCACATCGAGTCGAAAGAAGCACTTAAACGTAACTTTGTATAACAGATGCGACTGGTTACGAATCAAGGACAACACATCGGACAAACACGTCTGTTTAGTCTAGACAAAGAGTTTGCAGTTACATTTTAAGTGCAGTTTTATTGAACTTCTTATTGTTTACATCTGTTGAAAGCTGATAATGTGAAATACGAGCATTTTATATACAACACTTGTCGAGGAAAGTTATTAGTAACAGAGCAAGGTAAATGAAACCTTGGCCAATTAAATAAAACAGCTTTTTAATGACCTCAGCATCTTAATATCTTAATACTCTCCTAAAAAAAAAAACATTGCTAATAGGTGATAAATGAAAACAGTTTCACTGATTAGCATATTAGTGTCGGAGGAGCCGACAGTAAGTGAGTACTGTACGTGTACGTGTATTATTATAACGTAGAGCAGAGCGGATAGCGTCAGGCCGGGCGACGACCCAAGTCGGCAGTGACTTCATTTTATAGCCAATAACTCTGCTGCCTTTCTCTCCGCTAATTTATTGCGAACGCATCTCGGCATTACGGTAAATTGCAGTACTATTTACGTAAGAAATAATACGTACTTGGTAGAGATACGATGGCGGTCAGCGCACAAAGCAGTCAGATCCATCTGGGAGTAAAACACTGTTACGACCGCCTCATAAACTCGTGAGTTCGATTCCACCTCGTCCAAAAGCGGAAACTTTAAATATTCCGATTTATAGTTACGTTTACCACCCATTTATTTCTCGCTGATCTACGGAAAATGCTAGATTTTAACGATTTAGTGAGATTAGTTTCATCAACTGATGGAAATAATATCATTGTTAGCCTCTAGGGGAATTGCGATTTATTTTATCGTACGACGCGACGGTCGTATGGACCGTCGTGTTGTACAGTGGATACAGAATAACTGACACTAGATAAAGTCGCTAGATACAACTTTAATATTGTAGTCTGAAATAGACAATGACGCTCTTATACAATTCTTCAGGATAAAATTTCTCCAACTCACAACAATTCACCTTGTTAACAGTGTCCTACTAATTCACACTTACGCCGCAATAAGCCGCAAGTCACAATAACGCACTGTAATGTTGTTTAAGGCAAAATCAGTGTAAACTAGAATGAGAAGTTTATTCAAAAGTCACGATTTAACAATAAACACAAAGATGAGACTTGTATACTGCTACGTATTATTCTCGGTCCTCTTGTACGGTGTAGAATCTTGGACTTTGACTGAAGCCAAAACCAAAAAATTGGAATCTTTCGAAATTTGGCTTTACCGTAGACTACTGAGCATTTCATGGACAGCACATATAACTAATGTTGAAGTTCTTAGAAAGATGAAGAAAGAAAGGGAAGTTAAGAAAGCTTCAGTATCTGGGACATCTTATGAGAAATCAACAGAGATTTTACTTATTGCAGTCCATACTACAAGGAAAAGTACTTGGAAAGAGAGGAGTTGGGTGAACTAGACTATGATGGCTGAGAAATTTAAGGACCTGGTTTGGCATGAATACAGCTGACTTATTCCGTGCAGCAGTACAGAAAGTTAAAATAGTCTGTATGATATCCAACATCCGAAACGGATAGGAACTATCATAAGAAGAAGAAATATTGTTGGCCGGAAAACTAAACTCAACTCCGCTTGCAAGTCCAGTACTTATACCCAGGCTATGTGGCACTGTAATGAGCAGTCTAGCACCGTCTGGTAGGGTGTCACGTAATTCTACGGCGCGCACTATACGTGCAAAGCGTCACGCGGCCACACGCCCTCAGCGTAGCATATGTTGTTCTGTTTACTTTGTCCATAGAAAATATAAAACACTTCCTTCTTATTGAAACCGACAAGTAAAGAAGAATCACAGACACCAGCCTTACTTATGCTCTGCTCTTTTCTTCAGCTCTCAATATCTTTGACCACATTTCAGATTATCCAAAATTTCCCTCCTCTTCCTTTCTGTATCTCTCTTCCTTCAATCGTTCCTTCTGGGTACTATTGTGTATCGCTATGTACTGTTTATCCACTTTTTCTTCCTACTTTTTGTTTCACAATTATCTTACGAGGACCCTCACCAGCTCTCCTCATCACCTACTCGTTAGTCACTACGTCACTGCAGCTGACTTTTAGTATCCTTCTCCACGCCCGCATTTTAAAATCCTCCAAGTTTTTATCAGTTTATTTCTTTTTTCTTCAATTTTCATGATTCTGCACCACATGGGACTAATAATACCGCTCTACACATAACACTCTGCAAGACGCTTTGACTAAGTGGTATCCTTTTTTTTGGAATCAGTTTAAATTGCTGCTGCTGCTTTTCCATTTGCTATTCTGCTTTTGTGCAGCTTATAAGCTTATACTTAACTTCAGTTATCTTCCGAAATATTTAAAAGTGCTAATCAGCTAATCTTCCTGCGGAGCATTTCAAAAACGATGGCCCAGAGCTGGTTAAAACCCTTCAAGACCTTATCATTGATATATGGATAGAGAAGAAACTGCCAGCAGCCTGGCAGAAGACAGTTATATGTTCGGTTTACACTTGGCTGTAACAATTATAGAGGCATTTCTCATCTCCCTGTGGAGTATAAAATAATGTCCCATATATTGTATCACAAACTGCTTCCACATGCTGGTCAGGTGATTGGTCGATATCCGTGCGGATTTAAAAGAGAGAAATCGACAACAGGCTAAGTTTTCACACTCCGACAAATTCTGGAGAAAGTTACGGAACATAAGCTACAAACCCATTACCTCTTCATAGAGTTCAGAAATGCATACGATAGGATTGGTAGACAAGAACTTTATACAGCTCTTGAAGAACTAAGAATACCAAAGAAATTAATAAGATTGTGCAGGATGACAATGCTGACAGTGAATGGCATGGTGAGGATCCAGAATTACTTATCAGGAGAGTTTGACTATGGAAAAGGAGTCTCCAAGGCGATGCTCTTGCACGCCTCCTCTTCATTCTTGCCTTAGAAAAAGCTATGAGAAATGCTGAAATAGATTCCTCTGTGACTGTATTCAACAGGTTGGTGCAGGTCCTGTGATACGCCGATGACCTGGATATAATCGGGTCCCTTCGAGCAGTCACTGAAGCCTTTCTTCCTCTTTAAGGTCCCGCAAGGAGGCTGGGTCTCATAATAAACGAAAGCAAGACAAAATACATGGTCACAGGAGAGGAAGCTAGGGAAGGAGAGCAGATCAAAATTGGTATCCATTCCTTTGAAAAAGTCAACAACTTTATTTATTTAGGATTCCAAGTTAACTCCGATGGGGAAACGACAGAAGAAATAAAGCGAAGAATCACCTCAGCTAATAGGTATTTCTTTGGTCTCAGACCCTTGTTCCAGAACAGAACAATTGCCAGGAGCATCAAGCTGCTTCTGTATAAAACACTGATCCGCCCAGAACCTATGGTTCTGAAACCTGGACCATTTCTAGAAAGTCTGAGTCAAGCCTGCTGGTTCATGAAGGGAATATCCTCCGCAGTATTTTTGGCCCAACATGTGTGGGAGGTGAAGAGAGAAAAGGACCAACCGTGAACTGAACACTCTCTATGGCACCAGGATAGTTGGTAGACTCAAATTACGTTGGGAAGACGGTGTGAATTATGATGCGCGCTATATCTTTGGGACCCGGAACTGGAGAGCAGCTGCACTTGATCGGGACAACTGGCGGAGACTGTTAAAGGAAGCCTTGACTCAGTAATGGGTTGTCGCGCCGGTGAAGAAGAAGAAGAAGAAGAAGAAGAAGAAGAAGAAGAAGAAGAAGAAGAAGAAGAAGAAGAAGAAGAAGAAGAATCAACTATACTAGCTTCCCTGAAACGATGGTCTTCACTTGCCCCCTTAAATGAATATTCTTATTATTTTGAATATATTGAGGTTTATTTTTGTACCTTTGCCACCTAATCGTTACACTTATTTTGTCTAAAATTCTCTGAAACTCGTTAATTGTTACATTCCGACCCTTATTCGTTGCCAATGCTGCCTAATCGTCTCAATGCTGATTTTATTTTACCTTTTCACCAACTAGGGACACACACAATCAGTCTCTCACATCCATCCGTCCATCTACAGCCTACTGTCGTCTCTCACGCCAAAGTTCCTGTTGTTCCAATCGTGTACGTCCTCCTTCCACAATCTCCAGTCTCCGTCTGTTTTTAGGAACCCATTTTAACAACTTTTTATTACAGTTCGAGCAGACAACACGTGAGTCGCTTCTTACTTGTGGTGTATAAAATTGTTTGATGATATGGCTGTAATCCAGGCTAATGGGAATGCACTGCAGAAACGTTTATATGGCCTGCAACAGATAAGTAAGGGATATAATTTAAAAATCTCAATTGCAAAAACAAACGTTACGGCTTTTTGTCGAAAATACTCCATTCGATCTAAAATTATGTTGAATGACCAGTTCATAGAACAGGTCTCTAAATTCAATTACCTTGGTTGTACTCTTTCTTATAGAGGTAGTGATGATCTCAGCAATAAACTAGGCAGGTTCCAAACTGTATGTGGAATACTGAGAAGGACATTGAAAAGGAAAGCTAGACAAGAGGCGTGTATCAAATTCTATAAGACCATGGCAGTAACAGCACTGCTGTATGGATGCGAGACCTGGACTATAAGGAAGAAGGACTGGTGCCAATTACACGCTGCAGAAATGAGCTGTTTGAGATCGGTAAAGGATATACGCGACTCGATCATATAAGAAACGAGTATATTAGACGAGAACTTTATATAGTTTTCCTAAATAATCTCATTCAGAATTATAGAAATTGCTGGAAACAACATCTAGAAAGAATGGACAATACCCGCTTTCCAAAGTTGGCTTATGAGTATGAGCCGGTCGGAAGAAGATCTGTACGTAGGCCAGTTACAAGACGGCGGGAGTCATGAGATCGGATTAGGAGAAATCCTATCACTGAAATGATGATGATGATGATCAAAATTATTTTATGTTCATGGATTTCCTCCTGTTATGTTTATCTCCACCGCACTGTAGCCTGGACTCCCCAAGGACACTTACACTGTTTGGGACGTTCGTGAGTTTATTTGATTTGTCTCCCAAGTTTCGGAGCCGCAGGTGAGTAAGCTTTCTAATTGTTGGTTTTGGTGTATTTTGCCACACCAAAGCACAGAATTCAGCTACCCTGTTACAATTTTTCCTTGTTTTATTTTGCCGATTGTATTTTCATGACTCTACTATCTTTTGTTAATGTCATGCCTAATGTTGCGTTAGTACAAATGTTGAATAAGCTAGACGCAATTGTACACCATGGCTGTAAACCTTCCATTACTGCAAAGTATTGAGACACCTTATTCCCAGCTTTAACAGCACTAACACATCACTCATAAAAGTTACGTGTATACAGTGATAAACTGTTTCTCAATTTCAATAAATTATTTTTTACAATTCCAAGAGACTCCAATTAACTGTCCAATTAGACGTCAAAAACAAATTTAATTAAAATGTGTTGCTTTTTTTAATTTTTTAACAATTTCCCCAACTATTTTGTAACAAATGAATCCATTTAACATTACTGACCTAAAAAACTGTTTTATTTTATTATTCTATGTTCCATTATAACGATCACCTACTCAATTATTAATTCTTCATTTCCAGTTAATATAACTTTATGTTATATTTGTAGGAATTAAATTATTTATTTTCAAAATCTAATTCCTTTTCAGAGGGTCTGAATTCACATATTTCCGTTGATCATTAATTGTTAGTTAATATAGTGACACGAAAGGCTGAAGTCTAATTCATTGCGAAAAGAACCGTTTTCTTTCTGATCACAACTTGGAATGAGAGTATTGTTCGTATCAGTAGGCCTACTGTCCCCAGATTGATCGTTTCATTTCTGTTTACATTACACGAAATTAATTGATGTGTGTTCTAATTGAAGACAAAGATAAAAGAAGGTAAAGATAACAGGAGGAGTGTGCGTTGGCGAAAAGACAACAGGAGGAAATTCATGTGCATAAAACAATTTTCATCATCATCATCATCATCATCACTTCGTAGATAGGATTTCTCCTGTTCCGGCCTCATGACTCCCGCCATCTTGTGACTGGCCTGGCTACAGATCTTCTTCCGACCGGCTCATACTCATAAGACAACTTCAGAAAGCGGGTATTGTCCGTTGTTTCTAGATGTTTTTTTTTCCAGCAATTAGATATGTAAGCGTAATTAGATACAAGAATGTTGTTGGTCAAATATTTTTGTTTTCAGGAAATCTATGATACTAGACTGAGAGACGTCCTCCAGTTTTGCGTAGTCCATCGTCATAAGATTTGCTATCCTTTAGAGTTCATTAGTTCGTAAAACATATCTAGTAAATGTTAAAACATTTCAAGTGTTATACACACGTATAACGAGGAAAACAATAATCCACTTTCTAAATTATCTTATAAGAAATTTAATTTTTTTACACTTTTTGAATAAGTTATTAAACTTATTACTGAAATAGCTTACTTATGTGTGGGGGGGGGGTTAAGTGGTAGAGAAGTGAGAGTTGGAGCATATTTGTGAATTCTAACTGCGTAACCGTATAGTTTGACAGTTCGACCAGACCGATCATGTGACCGTGACAAACGCTTGCCTGGATTACACCTGAATTGGTGACAATTGTGACATCGTAGTTGAAATTTCAATCATAATCAAACAGTTTTATTTACTGTAACGCATTTTTAACGAGTTGTTTGTGTTGTAAAGCAAACAACACAATAAGCGACAACAAAAATGCGTTACTTTTGGCGCAACAGTTGAACCTTCGATATTTTAATGAAGCGTTTTATACAAAGCATATGCGTAAATTGAAGCACGTTATTGTTGAACTGGAGGATATAACGTGTAATTTACTTCGACTATATAGCTCACAATATTGCTCAATACAATTGCTCAATGTATAAGCAATCACTGAATTCAAATGAGCATACGAATTTCTATTAAGCCCACGTACATACAGAATTGACGAGGTTTCCGTCAATAATAATCAAGTCACAACCTCCAAGGACAATCGGCCGAAACCAATTAAATATTATTTTGAATGATCATCACTTCTTTCACAGCACTTTAACAATTAATAATTAAATGCACTTTCACTTGTGAATAAACTTACTTTTTGTTATATCCTCATACGCACGTTTCAGAGTAGTTTGCTCCTTCATCAGTGAGGTATAAATGCAGAAAGCGTCAATGCACCAATTAAATATTTTAACACAGATGCCTGATGTTGCGAGGACCTCTAGGTAAAGTCAAATCGTTACCAGAGACTGTGAAAAAATCACAACTCAGTACACTGGATACTTATGTATTTATCGTTATTTTTTTTTACTTCACTTCAGGGATTCGAAGATTTATTCTGCCCTCTTTGATACCACCGCTTGGTTAGTCTCTCCCTGTATCTCTCTCCTCTCTCATCTTCCTCTCGATATAGCCTATAACGTTTATCAGTTCTGATTAATTTTGTTTCGTCCGGCTGCTCTAAGTTCAGTTTCCAGTAAAACGTCAGCATGCTACTATACAACAGTTACGTAATATAGAGTGCCCACTATTGAGATATTGCTATAACTATTACTTATAGAGGTATTCCTGTATTGTTGCTACCGTTTTATAGTAGGTATATCAATATTTAGATATATCATTTTTTATTGAAAAGTATTTCTTATTCTTCAATGTTACTTATACAACAAACTTCATATTGAGTGCTTCTACTTATTTATTGCTTTTATACTAATTTTTCAGTTTCGTAAATTTCTGTGAGTTAGAGCAAGAAAGGGAGTTTAAAGAGAAAGGAAGAGATCGGTACAGGCACAGACGCAACCGAGCCACAGTACAAAAGCGGTTTCATTTGAATGCCAAAAACAAAATTGGTCATTAAGACACACTAGCCTCCAAGCAGAGAATACAAGAATGAGTGTGCAAAACCTGCTTTGGCGTATTATTTAATGAACGAGAATTCGTGCTCCTTTGTGTTGTTGACGAATGGGAAAGCGTTAACAGTTTTGAACTAATTACGGAAGATCAGAAAGGAATGGATAATTAGGCTGGCTTTTTGTAAAACCCCTCTCTCGCACACGACGGCACACGCGCACGCAAAATAATGCTTCTGAAGCGTGGTCACGGTATGTACTGCTACTTATGTAAATCATTTTGACCGAGAAAACTGATTTATTTTAAAACACTTTATTTACGTAACATTGAGCCATAAACTGGTAACGCAACTGGAGTCGCGACAAAAATTTGGATAACAACGAATTTCGTTGGATGTTAACGAAACTCACGCTCTCTCTCTCTCTCTCTCTCTCTCTCTCTCTCTCTCTCTCTCTCTCTCTCTCTCTCTCTCTCACACACACATACACGCATACGCGCGCTTGCGTACGTGCAGTTCGTAGTGTTATTTTGCACTTCAGCCGCTTCAGTATATTCTTCTGAGTTTAAACAATGTTTCGTCAACTAACTCGTGTCGACTCCCTTGCGCCATGTTGGCAGGTCACGCCAATCAGTTTTCCTTTAATCCTCTCAATTGTTTCTTGCGCATCATAACTTCAGTACTTCTCTTTCTTTTTCTTTCATAAAAAATTCACAGAACATTTATTCCTATGTATAGTCGACAGAATTGTTCTCATGTTACTTAATATTAACATACAAATATTTAATATTGTTCTAAGGCTTTCACGGCCGGTGTCAGTTGTATATGAAATATCTACCGGGCTGTTTGGCCGTAGTCCAAGGTTTACATTCAAACCAAACGCTTCAGCAGCACCACTGGCTGCCATCTTCAGTGGATATTCGAGTCTACCTAACGCGGGGTGTCGTACGTCAGCCTTCACCACAGTACTGTGGGCCTGACGTATGACACCCCGTGTTAGGTAGACTCAAATATCCACTGAAGATGGCAACCAGTGGTGCTGCTGAAACGTTTGGTTTGAATGTAAACCTTGGACTACGGCCAAACAGCCCGGTAGATATTTAAAATACAAATATTTATTCCTTTTACAGAGGGCTAACATCACTAAACTGGACTGACTGTTTGCTATGTCAGTCCGCTTTCTGTTCTGTGCATTTGTATTTTAGTTGCCTCTGTGTTTGCTGATCGATCTCTTGATGTTCTTCACCTACGACTATTCTTCCACGATGCTCTAATTGTATGTTCAGAATAATGTAGGCGATACGACACAAATAAGACGAAACAACTTTCTATGTTTAGTTACATGGAAAATCTCTATTTTTCTGTTTGGTAGACTTCTTTTTGATTCTAAAATAAATTTCTAAGAATTTTTAAACTCCTCCTTTTAACATAAATAAACAGTAGGCTACAATAATAAACGCTTAAATAATAAAAATAGTTTCAATATGGAGTGTAATAGTAAACAGTTTTGTTTTAATACAAATAAAGAATTTTCAGAAGAAGAGAGTCGAGAATTCATCGAGTTTGAGAAACGAAACGGAGAAAAAACGTGAACGTTCGAAACACGTGCAAAATCACAGAGTAATAGTTATAAAGACTAGAGAAGCCTTCCAAAAGGTAGAAGAACTAGAAAAACAAAGTTTAAAAGAAGGCGGTGATGAAGAAGAGGAGTATAAAGGTTCCATTAGAAACAAAACTGGTTCCAATAAATATTGTGTTTTTGCATTGACGCGTGTAGTGTCAGTAAACAACATATTTCGCCAACCGGCAATAAAGGCTAGGTGTGTAATTATGTTGAATTAGTGGGCGTTTGTTAGACGTGGCAGCTTTCTCAACGTCGCCGAGGATTGCGTAATTGCCGCTCCGGCGTCTTCCTGTCTTCCGGTCCGGTATACTGACTGTGTAGTCTACTCGTTAATTGCTCCCAGCAACTGGAGAAGAAATTCTCCCATAAGCTAGGAATCATCCTCCGTCAATACCGTTTGTTGCTCTCTCACTCTCTCTCTCTCTCTCTCTCTCTCTCTCTCTCTCTCTCTCTCTCTCTCTCTCTCTCTCTCTCTCTCTCTCTCTCTCTCTTTCTCCTATTTCAACGTTTCTCTCTCTACCTGTCTGCTCTCACTTAGGCCCCTTCTTCATCGCGTTAGTCTTAATTAATCTGTTTCAGCTAGATCGCCGGTCGTCGCTTTCAACGTTACGCCTGCTTTAAGTTTCAAGGTAACTTTTAACATGACATTCGGCCGCTAATAATAAATAAATACTCAAATATAAAACTCAAAGTCTGAGGATTTATGGGTATTGAATACAAATCCACACCGTTACACCGATTGCCACCAAATTTTGCACAGGTCACCTTTGACACAATGTGTCTAACTGTCTAAGTTAGACAGTTAGAATTTGATATTCCCGTTCCCACGATTTATGGCCTTTTAATTATCTGATTTTGTTGATGCGTATAAAGATGTCAACAATACCATGGAGACCAGAATTAATTACCATAGTAACAAGTAAATAAACAAATGATATTTAGCGGCATCGGAACTGTACATTTATTCACTCCTGTAGTAAGTTTTCTATGTTTTATATAATATACGATTGTATCGATATATATCGATGTAGAATAGAAGAAGTGTATTAATTGTAAATTGTCCTATTACTTAATGCAAAGCGAAAATACGTGTTGTGTTCATTTGTGAGGTTAGATGATAACGGTTCTTGGTTTTCAGTTTACTGCTGAAATAAATAAAAGCCATGGTTGAGGAAAACATAACGTTTACTGTGTTATACAATGCTTCTAACACAGTAACACGTAAAATAAAGAATTTAGCGTTTTTGATTTAATAGGTACTTTATAAATATCTCCAAAGGTTTTATAAACGGGTATTTTTAAATCTCCAAAGGCTGTTGTACCAACACAATAATTTAGTACAAGTTAAAATAGTACAAGTGTTGAAAACAGCTTTGGAGAGTATTTGACTAATGAGTACCAAGTTGTTATACGGGTTGACAGAACGCCATATAGACATAGACAATAAAAATTATATTAAAATACTTATTAAAAGTCAAATATTTGAGTTCGAAGACGCGGGTAACAGCTAGTTAATAAATAATTACCAGTGGTAAGAAAATACTAGTTTAGAAAACAAAACAGGAAACACCATACACATAACTTCAGCCGAGGTTAAAGTTTAAGCTAACGAAATGGGCACAAGGAAAACATGAAATACACACATGTTAGTGACTGGCAGTCATTGAGGGGAGTAGCGAAATACTACAGCATCATTGTACTCGATAATTTTTGTTTTTGTTTTTTGCTTTCAGTTACGTAAGACAGTGGGTTAATTTTAATACATAATAATATAAAGCACCTCGCCTTGTTACGTCTTATTATGAGTTAATCCTAAACGAGTTAATCGTTTACTTTAAAAAAATAAACACAATTTATTTTCGATCCGAACCTCCAAACTTATAAGGTTTATTATTTAATTATAGGCAACTGATTATCTGAGAAACACAAATAATTGTAATTAATCTACATCACGTAGATAGATGTTTTATTTTCATAAAAATGTTCATATTTTGGTCACAATGTCAACTGCAAATTAAACCAACTATAATATACTCCAGTTAAATGCGTATACTAGTATTTTACAGTACAACTTTAAGTCTGTATCAAACGAATAGGCGTACACGATATAGCAAACGTGGTGTTGTTATCTGTAGGCCTGCTACAATATTAGCCTTAAACAACTAAATAATCAAGACAGAAATGAATCAGACAATCCATCAAGATGTTTTATACCTTAATTATAATTTTTAATAATATTGTTACGACGGTCCAACTGATCGTCGTACGGTACAGTGGAAAACAAAATACAAGACACCAATTAAGTCACTAATCACCAGCTTTAATTATCGCAATTAAACAGTTTGTAATCAACAGGATAGTCTCTTACAACAAATTAAATAAAAATAGTTCACACGCAATAAATTGTCAACTAATATAAAACACAACACTTCGCCACTGAAATAAATCGCAACTCAAACTGAAACTAAGCGCCGCTGAAGCCTTGTATTTATACCCCGCTCAGACACCAGAACATTCCAATACTACGCATCAGCATTACACCAGAACGTAATCGATTGCGGTCTTGACACAGGGCGCGCGGCTGGCGAAGTCTAGAAAAGTCTCGCGAACGCATGTTGAGATCACGTACGCACACAACATTACAGCCGGATTCCACTGGAACATTCGAGAAACATGTAGATTGTTCTGTAATATCGTAACAATACTTTTGTGTCAGTGATTATATTGCAAACAGTAATTAAATTGTTCGCTTTCAAGAATTTCATCTCATCATAAGATCGGAACTATACAATAGTAACAAGACACTTCCTACATATTAGGCCTACTTTCTTGCCCAGCGAGAGTGTACACATTTTCGTCAACAAACGCCCTTTTAATCTGGTTCCTACCGCACACGGGTATCCCAGAATCAATCACCTTTACCCTTATTTCACATAGGCTACGTCATTCGTGTGTCGCGTCCCTCGCATACCTAATGCTTTAAATCCACCCACATCGTTTTACATTTTAATTGTATTATAAAGTATATCTTCGTCTTCGAAATTAATTTTGATATTGTAATATTAATTATTATTTTTATTGTTTTTTTCTCTATGAAATAAAATAAAAGATTCTTGTTTGATTGTTTGCAGTATTATTTCTAATAATATTTTATTCAGTATTGTACAAATAATGATTACAACTGAGTTACTCAAGGTAGTGGATTTTTTTATATAACCTTTTATATAATCATGTCCTGAACCAACAATAAATAACAAATAATATTTCCTAAAAAACTAACATAAATTAACTTACAAATAATAATTAGTAAACAAATATTTTCGTTTGTACAAAAATAACTTCGAATTTTCAAACTGTTGTGCTTTAAGCTAGTTCACTTTACCGCCACCATGAGCTAGATTCGCTGCGGTTTGTTTACAGTAACTCCTAAGTACGACGTTTTTGTTTAAAATTTCAAATATTTTCATTATTTAGTCTAAGTACAGTGAAAACAATGTGTCTTTTGAATAATATTAAGTGTTCACTTTGTTATGTTCAACATTTTTAACACTGTTCTTATTTTTAACATTGAAAATGTTTATAAGGACGTGTCGCACATTTGCGGCCGATCGCTGGTGCGTGATCGAAAATGGGAACCGGTGAGTTTCCATAGAAACTACTTCTTTGTTGTCAATAACGTAGTATACCATATAAAACTTCGCTTATGAATGCGACTACATTTAACTTATAATCTGTACATTGGTAAATGAAGAATAAATTCATTGATTGGTGAATGAAGAATGAATTCATTGATTGGTGAATGAACATAAATATATATATATATATTTTTTTTAGATTTATGGAAGCATTTGTGCAATGCCTGTAAATTTTTTTTTTACAAAGTGTTGTGTTGTTCAGTGTTTTAAGTTTTGAGGTTATGTGTAAACACAGTTCTGTTAAATGGTTAGTTATTTCGTTATTAGGATATATAAATTATGTTTCAAAATAAAAATCTGGTTAGATCTCACTAACACGTGGGCTCAGTCACCGTAATTCTTCGAAACCTTATTTAATGTATAATATGTAATAGCGATATAGAATTAATTCTTCGTATTCTTATTTTGGTTAATACTTAATTTTTTTCATTAATTCATTTAATTTCATGTGTTTTTTTTTTAATTGTTGCTCTCTTATTCTTTGTTTGGCATCAGAGCATAGTCAAATACGTCTGGAGAAGAGCTATACAACAATTAAAAATTAATTTCGTTACCTAAAAAAATCGTCACCTTACTTTTTAATTACGACTGTGATTGTTTAAAACTTAAATCTGCGTTAATCATAATGCGCAATAAACGTCTCAAATTTTACATTTTCCCCAAAATTCTGAGATATTATATATCTTGCCCTTAATCAAAAATCTAAGTCCAAATCTGAATTTGCCATGAAATTTTTGTTAAAACGATATGTTGATGACGTTTCTAGGCCTAATATTTAGCTTTTTTTTGCATATTACATTACTTTTTAACTGTAGAACTCCATTTTATGTTTTGAAAATACCTTTTACATTTCACTTTTATGTTTTCACTTAGCCTATAGACTACAAATTATTTGTTTTCTAATCTGGTTTAATTTTACATGTTATCTTTCACCATAGGCCTAAAGTTACCATTTTAGCTAATTAACAATATGTTTGCTTATTACTTAATTTTTATACAATTTATTTATTCCTACTTTATGTCCTAACAATTTTACTATCTGTTAGTACAACGACATACAAAACAATATTACATAACTATTGACATTTATTGTCTAGTTTTACAAGACTCTGTTTTATAATATATTTACATCAAAACACAATGTATTGCTCAATGACATTTTACTATTTATATTCCAATATTTTAAATGGCTTAGTGTTATTAGGTAGTTATACAATTATATAACAGTGTTATTATTTTGAATACTTAATTCAACCAAACCTTCCAGTTGTTTAGTTAGATTAATACTTTCCACACTGTATAATGTTGATAAATTATATCACATTAATGATGTTTACTATATTTTAACATGTCATCTGTGATATACTAATTTTCACATGATTAGTTTCTTATATTGAGGAGAAAGAATTCCTTTTATAATTTAATTCACTCTGGCTTTTATATGTAATGTTATGTTACATTACAATATTCATTAACTTATCTAAACCTTTCTCTCTTTCTTTCAATATTTCCAACTCTTCTGTAAATCTTCTTTCACACTTATTATTAACTACCTTTAAAACTTCATATCTTTCAAGTGGATTAGGAAATTTGTGATTCTCTTCTATAAAATGCCTAGCATATAATAAATTAGTTATTCTATTACCTTCTCCTCGTTTGCCTTGGTGGGCCAGACAATGTGAATTCTAATATAGGCCTACGTCCTGTCTCGCCTAGATACACTTTGTATTAGAGATTTCAATGTTTAATCTCCACCCTTCCGCAAAATTGAGAACGTTTTTTATATTTTTATTTCTTATCATACCAAATACATTTATTTATTATTTTATTAAACTTCTTACGTGGTGAATAAGTTGCATAAGTTCAACTTTATGTGCGGGAACATTAGGCGAACCCTTAAGTCACAAGTAAAGGAACACGCCTAAAATTCTACAAGGTGATGGCTCTTCCCACACTTCTTTATAGGTCTGAGAATTGGACTTTAACGAAAGGCCAGGCCAGTCGCATCCAAGCTGCTGAAATGAGGATTTCTCAGGCACGTGGCAGGGTATACTCTCCATGATCATAGAAGAAACACAGATATACGGGAGGAACTGAATATTGTGAGTGTACTAGACAGGATCGCCTAGTATGGGCTGAACTGGTGGAAACATCTTTGCCGAATGGATGACTGCCACATCCCCAAACAACTCTGGAACTATAGGCCGAGGGGACGGAGAGGTGTGGGACGTCCGAGGAAGCGCTGGAATGACCAGCTCTAATCTTTGCCTTTTTGAGACCGGAACAAACCATCCTTGGTTTAATCCGTTAAGATGATGATGATGATGATAAATGTTAAAAAAGCTCTTTTTGGTTAATTCCGATCTGACGATGAGCTGAGAAGCTTGAAAGCGCTAATCGGAATACTTTTTCTACAGTGGTGTGCAACAGTGAAAATTCTGTTTGTGATTATAACCACTAACACAACTTTCTTCATTAAACAGATGATAAATATGTTTAAAATTCTTAAAAAGTTGATTCTGCAACAGTAAATTACCCATTCATTGTTGCACTGTCTTACTGTACTACTAAAATTTTTATGTTTTAAAAACTATTTTGTATGATCCGGAATGCATATTTTACATTACATGATGGCTGCCATGTGTGTCGTGATATCTTTTTTTTGATTAAGGAGTGTAAACAAATAAAAAGTTCTTCGTTTTTTGGTATCATTGTTCTTGACGTATCATTGCTACGTGACTGAGAAATCTCATTTCATCCTCTTAAACACATTTACAGTTTTAATTTTCAAGTAAATTAGGTATCCATATGCTCAGAAACATCCATAATTTTAATTAAACAAAAATTCATTTTTTTTTTAATTTTAGTGTTCAATCTCTCCTTAAACGATTTTTACTTTAAACGAATAAAAATTGCTGATTGTTATTAACTAAATCAGTTATGTGAACATCGACGACAATCACTGTCAGACGACACGGTTCGTTAAACAAAAGGCAATGACGATTTATTGTTATGATGACGTTAAATTGTAGCCGGTTCATTATACCGCCCATACATTTGTAATCGTTGTCTGCAACGTTCCCACGACCCCATCGTTAACGGTTAGTCATTATAATCATAATAATAGTTATTACTATAGATATATACTCTGCACACATGCACTACTGCTGAACACGTATGCGCGCGCGCGCGCACACACACACACACACACACACACTGTAACATCACGTACGTCTGTGGTTACTTAATGTTATCCCTATTATGTAGGTATTAAGCTGTGTGTAATCCATATATAATGCAACAGTACAACCATTAACGGTACTATGCATTGCTAAAATAATTTAAATAAATAATAAAAATAAATAAATATGGATTAATAAACATGATTCAGATTGCAAGCTGTATCGTATTTAAACAGGGAGCGCAGAATTCATACATAGACACGCACATCTAGCCCACCTATCGCTAGCATTGTGTACACGTGTATTTTATTCGTGTGTGTGAAGCCTGTCCATTCCTGAAATGTAACCAACCCTTTTCAAGTAGGATAGTTTTTATGTTTTATTTTAATTATAAGAAAAATATATACGATATGGTAAAACAAAAGACACCAAAGTGTATAGAAATTAAAGGTGAACAAAGGATTAAAAGACCGTGCCATTGTGACGGAAAGTGCAATTACTATACGTAAAAAGTGAATAGCTCTTTTTGTAATTACAATAAAGAAGTGTAATTTACGTATAGTAAACATATAAAAATTAGCAATCGATTGAACATCGTGTAGAGTGAAACAGACTTCGTAATTCGGGAAGATAGGCGAAAATAGTGAATTGAACCAGAGTGGGAGAAGTGACGCTTCGACAGAATCTGACAGGTTAAATATTGTTCAGACCTGAGCTTTTGCACGACCTGGCTATAAATACCAGGTCGCGCTAATAAAGTTTCTTCTTCTCTATTCAACCGTTGCCGTAGGAGGCTATGTCAGTCGACGACGCTATTTTAAATCTACAGTAAGCGTTACCTGACGACTTGTGAGGCAGAACAGAGGTTCGATGGACACACCTACAACCCATGATGTGAGCAGAGCCAACAACAACTAAGAAAGACAAGCAGTGGAAGCCTGGAAGAGGACCTGAGGACGCGAGGACATGAAAGACTGGAGCAAGGACTGAAAGAAGATCGAAGGATACGAAGAACATGACCCGAGGACCGGAAGAGGACACACTGAAGTTGCCACATCAAACCAGGTGATAACAAACCATAATAATAAATAAACAATTGAAAGACAATATTGAAACTAGAATGAAAGACATTCCAACGGTTGTTAACAGAATTTAAATTGTACATATAATGTAAAGTCTTATTGTAATTTAGAATAATGACTCATGTTGAGACAGTAATATTGGAGTAACGTATGAGAAAGCTTGCTATGAGAAAGCAATGCTTGATTTTTAAAGTGAAGTAAAGTAGAATAATTAGTAGAGTAATTAGTAGAGTCTTTAATTGCTAAAAGAATAATGCATATGCTATAAATTTAAAAGAGAATTAAAGCCAAGTAAAATATTAAAGAAATAATTGAAACAAAACTAAATTCATTGTGAATTGATAAGCAATTGCAAAAGATGGCCACACTAAATGAGCAAGCCGAGAGCAGAAGTAGATAATAAGATTTATGTATAACCTGTTGTATGTAATTTGTTAGCTATAAGTCGTGTGCGAAAGAGTCGTACAAACGAGTTAATAATGAGTACTATTTCAATATGCGAAATGAAAGATTTTGTTTAATAAAAAAATATAAATATTGGAACAATTTTAAACTTAAATAACGCATCTTCTTATTACGATTACACCTATGAACTCAAAGTAAATTACATTTAATTTGTGTGTTGTTATGTTATATAAATTTGGCGCTCCAAAGACGTGGTGCTACACAAATTAAATAAATTGAATTTGTGTTGTTATAATATATATATTTTTTTTATAGAAAAATTACTGCTAAAATGTTAACTGCGCAAAAGTTGGATTTATATTGGACACTTTTTTTTGTACACAACACATTTTATTATTCACTGAACGGGCGAAGCGAGTTCTTAGTTTTAACTTGACCGTTTGGAATTTGTCTATCTGTCTATTTGGGGTATGTTTCACGTTAACTTTTAAACGCGTCAACCGATATTCGTAAAACTTGGCATCCGTGTCCATACTACGAATTAATCTACAAAACCCTATTGTTTTGAGATTGATTGCCAAAGAAATAGAGAGACGAGAGAGAAAAATGTGAAGAGGTAAAAATTAAAAAAAAAATTTGGAAAATTCCGTGTGGGGTATCAAATTAAAGGTTATTTTAACAGAAATATGAATGTAGTTTTAATTTTTTTAATTTTAAAAGTTTTCTGTTTATGAGGCTAAAAAGTGGGTGAAGATTTTGATAAAACATTCATAAGGTGTATTATATGGAAATATCCATGTGGAGTATTAAATTAGAAAGAATATCAACTAAAATTTGAACGTAGTAGTAATTATTGGAAATTTTAAAATCTTGGGACGTCAGAGCCTAAAAAATGTGCCAAAAGTTCAATAAAATTGCAAATCATATGTGAGATATATAATTAAAGAGAATTTCAACCAACATCTGAGTATAGTGTACAGTTTTAAAAATTTTTAATTTTTTGCCACACAATAGGAATAAAAATTTTTAAAAGTAGTAAACGTCCAGCCGGATGTCAGATTAAAGTGAATTTTAACACAAACCTGATTGTAGGGAATTTTAGCGATTATTGTATGATTGCTTACAAAAAATAGTAGGATGATCGAGATTTTAGTAATTTTTCCTATAATTTAAAAATTATCTAATATCAAAACTTATCCACTAAATACATGTACTTCGTTCAAAATAGTGAGCGAATTCTACAGCTCAGGGAGCATAATAGTTAAAGTTGCGGCGGCTATTTATGTTTGGCGTTGCAACAATTGAGTCAGTTTTCCACCTACGTTGGCTGAAACTGACAGTCCCGACTACAAAACAAAACGAATGAATATTAAAAATATTTTATGTTTACTATTGATCAAGAATATAAAATCTAATTTACAACAGACTATAACGTCGAATGTCTTCATCGTCATCAGTCTTTACTAAATATTGATTGTACATCCAAATTACTGTTTCGCGGTCAATACATTTGATTTGCGTAAAATTGTTTGTAAAGGTTGGCTGTACATATACCTCCAAGGAAAGGTTTAATGTCACTGAAGCTACGACACTGTTTCGTTCTACTGAAGTTTTATTCACAAATGCCTTTTAAAAACCGATAGCTTGGTATCTGATATATTTCCAAATACCAACGTGATTCGGCGCCTTTTTTGAACCCAGCCCCTGCCTCTCACAATCAAAATATAAAATATTTTCTCGTTTTTGTGAGTCATTTTCAATCAGTCTCCTTAATAACCTGTTTAGTTACTCAGTGAGACTAGCACTGTAGTAAGCCAATACTCATTTTCAAGCTTACATCATCTGTTATCCACACGTTATAATCAACACTTTAATGGTATATATATACCAAGACACGCCACCTTTCTAACCTAAATGGACTTTACTATAAACAGTTTATCCATCCCTCCAGCCGGCTAATTCCCTAATTTCCTTTAAAGCTAATTCCCTTTGAAAGCCATAACTTTGGTTTTCGTTGTTGAAATTTCCAGGCTGCCAAACAGTATTTCTGTTTTCTTACAGGAAAATAGCTTAAAGATTTTCAAAATTCATTCCAGACCAGACCTGTAGCTTATCACAGTGTCTTTCTTCTCTTTACTTGTGCTGACCCAGAAGCTTGTAATGAATGAAGATAAACGTGGGAAGTAATTGTTTTGTATGTGAAGAACAAGACATTACGTACTTTCAAATTGTATGTTTGCTTTAGATTGCCTTATGATATTAACTCGGAAATTTGACTTTCAATAGCCAAATCATCTGACATATAATCTGTAGAGATTGTTATATATATGTTTCAATATATTAACTATGAACAGTATGTTTCAACACGCGTCATAAAGAGTATGGAAAGCCATGTTTCTAAGGTAATGTGACGATATTTTCAAGATTAAGTGAATACAAGTTTTAGTTAGACGTGGGTCGTCCGAGGAAGAGATGGGTGCCGGAACAGGTTTATATAACCTAATCCGTAAAGTGAAGAAGAAGAAGAAGAAGAAGAAGAAGAAAATTTTTTTGTGAAATATATTAGCTTTTCTTGCAATAGACTCACTGCACAATCCAAAGAAAAAATTGATTTAACTTGTTATTAATTTTACCAAGATATCGTGGACTCAGATTAAAGAACTGCTAAGATCTTTCTGGAGCTACTCAACAGATTACAATCTGTTAAAATTGATTAGCACCTGCTAAGTGCTTCAAAGTCTAAAAATGGAATATGGAAGTAATAAAAAATTGTTAACTGTTATTATTAATTAACTTATGTGTACCTAATCAAATTATATCACTTCGGCTACTTCATGTCCAAGAGACTTAAGTTCGAGATAGCCCTACTTGGTAATTTTATAGATTATAAATAAGTCGAATTTTTATTCTGTCTGTGTGTGTTCAGTAGACACTCCGGCCGATATTGGCTACTCAAAATATTCCTCGACATTCTGTACAAGTGTGTCGACATTACGTTGGGCTTCACTTTAATTCGACGAATTTGTGTCATTGAAGTCAGCGCCAAAGACAAAGGAACGTCTGTACACAGTGCGGTGTAGTAGATCTACGACTTACATTAAGAGAATTCTAAATACGTTGAGACTCGGCACTACTGACGCATCCTTCATCGAGTGTCTTCACGAGCCACCCACCCCACAACAACCTACTTCTCTTGAAATCTGTTAGAGTAAGTTTACCGGGCATCTCGATGTAGACCGGACGGCCTTTTTTCTCCCCAATTTTACTGAAGTGACAACTACATATACGGTAGTATGGTGGTCGGGTCATTACCGTACACCTCGCGCTCCTAGAGTAGTAATCGGATTCAACTCGTCACGAAGTAGTTTAAACGATGTGACGATTTTAAATATATCGAAAATCGCACAAATTAAAATTTTTAATTTTAATAAGTAAGAGTATCATACACCCTTACCTATACCCAGATTCCTGAATCAACTTGAAACTTTCCAGTACCAACACGCCAAGAAAGGTATTAAGTAAAGAATAATAATAATAATTATTTTAATGATTGAAAATGCGACTATATAAATAAAGAAATCCCTAAGTCATAATAAAGTAAACATAAAGTATTTACATTCTAATTAATGAATAATTAATAATATATAAAGTACGAACTATTTTCTTAGTGCGTAAATACGCACCAGCTTACTGAGCCTTCGCCCCTAAACTATACGCGCATTCGCCAGTAGAACTTCGCCATGACAAGATGTGTTTTGGTGTTGTGTACATACACATAAGTGTATGGCGTTAAACGTAGATTCAGCGTGAGATGGTTTTATTGTGAATAATGTAGTGTGTAGAGTTAGTGAGAATACATACAGAAAGAAAAAGGTAGCCAACACATCTCTTTTTTAAAAATATAAAATGTAAGTGTAAGAAATATAACTACTAGACTTTAGTACTGCGAAGTGAGAACTATAATTAAAATAAAAAAATGTGAACTACAAAAGTCTGGACCAAGGAAAGTGAAACTACAACCGTTGGAACTTCAAGTAAACAACCGATCTTCGAGAGCAGACATAATCAACCCGATGTAGATTCACCAGGAACAACGTACTCCACCCATAGAAGACGACAGGAGATGCCCCAAAGGATACAACAACATCATCATATGAAATTCAGGTGATATCAAACACAACTTTTGTAAATTTCGCCTTAATAAAAGAAGTAACAAAGAACTTTAAAGAACTTTAGCAATGTAAAGAACAAATTATCAGATTTGTAAATTTTGTAATTTTGTAATGAAGTAATAGTAACCGCAATGTATAGATAAATGTAAGATAATAATGTAGAGTATCACCAATATTATTCTTCTAATAATATGGTTGAAGTTTTGATAAATTAATTATTTTGAGAAAGTTGAGACCCGGATCCGTAGTATTAAAACTAACATCTATATGAATAAATTTTGAGATAAACGAATAATATACTTAAGATCTTGGAAGCAGTAAAAGCAGAATTTACTAAAATAACTTTTCTTTAAAATCAAGCATAATATTTGAATAGCAATAAAGAGATGTTTTCGCTAACACCTAGTGAGTGAATAAATTTATGCAAACCTTGTCAATTTCCTATATCATAATTGTTTTGTAATTTGTTGGTAAGAGTTTTTTTTACTAACAACGGCAGCTAGTTTAATTTACTGGTAAAGAATTGAACTAGTTCCCGACTTTTGTGTTGTCTTAACAAGGGAGACGGCACAAAATTGCGCCACTCTGCTATTGTAAAAATAATTTACTTTGCTAAAAAAAAAAAAAAAAAAAAAAAAATAATAATAATTAATTAATTGTTTACAGAGTGTCACATACAGAAAATTGCGCCACATAATTTGTTGCTGTTGTTGTGTAATTTTATAATTCGTTAACGGTAACTAGGACAAACATAAATTTATTCACTCAGAAATAAACAAAAAATAAATGAGTAAAATTTTAAATTATATTATAATAATATTAGTATCGCTAGTTTGCCGTATTAAGCAAGTCATAGCTGGTAAGTATTAAATTCCAAACAAGTCGATAGAAACCAGTCGGTTCATGTTAAATACGTGTTGAGGAATGTAAACTCTCCCCTTTGTAAACACCCCTCTCATTCATAACCCCTCCTCCCCATAAGAAAACAAAACCATATTAGACAAGCTCTTTCCTGTTTTGTATTGTCCTGAATTACCACCCTATGCACCTAGACGACACCCCAAAACAGCTGACTCTTTGTGCTGTTGTTAAAGCAATGATCTTTCCGTATATGAAATTTCTCTCTACTAAAATGGTATTATCGTTTTGTTTTGATTAATTATATATGTCAATACTGAGGATTTAATTGTTGTGAGATAAGTTATGTTGATTAATTAAGATAAGATTGCATATGGAAGCTTAATATGAAATAAGATATATATGTGTATGTGTTTAAATGAGTTAACGTTAACTATGTTAAACATTGAGAAAACGAATTAAAGTAAGTGACATAAGATTTGTCGTTCGTAATACGTCGTGTATTTAAAGTTGTTATTATCAAAAATGGCTCAATTTAACCCCGATTTGTTGTTGAAAGACGAATTAAGTTATGAAGCATTATTGCGTGGTCTTCCCTACTCTGATGTAACTGTCGCGGAACTTCGCAAGACGTTACGTGAAAATAAACCGGACAAACCCTCATTATTAAATCGTTTGAGTGTTTTAGATTTCGAAAGCGAAAAAGAAACGTGTTATCATAAGTATACAGAACTAACGTCGATCGCACAAACCCTGCGTGATGAAAAATCCCCCGCAGTAATATTACGCACCACCCAAAGAATCGAGCATCTAACCCGCCGTATCACCAATTTGTTGAACTGGCCAGGTGATAAAGATACCCCTCATGATGTACAAAAATTCGCCGAGGAAGCATTACAACAATTACCTGAGATAATGCGCGAATTACGTCGACGATCCGAATCGTTTAGATTAGACGAAATCGAAGAAGCAATGACGAAATTAAATATTTCACCTACCCAATCCCCGACTCAAGAACAGCCAAACGGTACTGCAAAAATTCAGATTCTGCAGGAATCAAATATAAATCCATTCAAGGAACGGTTAACTGATAGTCAAGTAAATATTCAACCAGTAAACGTTACATTACTCCCTAATGAACTAGAAAATATGACCAGTACCTACGAATTACCTTCTCACTTGCGGACTAATCAATCTGCGGAAAAACCTAGAATGATGAGTCAAATAAATCTAACTCCCGAGCTCTATGGAAAAATAACCCACCCTGTAGAAAGTATTTTGTCTGACATACAAATCACTGATGGGCTGAATATTACAAAGCTGCTTGATTTTATCAAACACATCTTACAATTAAAGGAACTGCAACAACTAAGAGATAACCAGATTTTGCAAGTTATTTTACCTAAGTGTAGACCTCCATTAAAAGATAGAGTGTTAGAATCTCTAAGGTATAATCAATCGGTAGAAGAACTTCATACCATACTAATAAGACATTTCATTCCCACCGGTATCTACGAAGAATTGAAGCGAAACTTAGTACTTCGTGCACAAGGCACATACGAGAGACTAGCTCATTATATATCTGAGGTAAGAGAATCTGCTTTATTGCTACAAGTTAAATGGAGTGAACAACAGTTAGTAGACACTATCTTAGTAGGACTATCCCCCGAGGAGCGATCTCGGCTAGCACTCGTGAAGCGACCTACCACTTTCACCGAACTAGAACTATGTTGTATACATTCATCCAACGTCTGGTATTCTGACCAGAATAGACGCGTTTCTATGTCCCAGAGTCAACACAGAGATTCCTTCCAAACTCGACCAATTGGAAATGATACCCGAAACTACCGCGATAAGCGATTCGTAAGTACATATAAAACCCAAAGCTATCCCCATGTAACATACTCCAAACCAAAACCCCGACAACCTACGAGCGAAGTAAATGTGGAAAGAAGATGTTATAACTGTGGAAAGGCCGGTCATATTAGCAAGTTGTGTAAACAAAAGCGCTATAAACAGAAAACCGACCAATCAAAAAATGTGTGAAGCTGGAAGACCGAAAATCCTACGTCTTCCGAAGCACCAGAAGGAAAGGTAACAACAATACTAAGCGTCAAATAAAGATAAATAAAAATAAACGCAGAGACCCTTATTTAACAAGATTTATCGAGAAGTGCAACTCTATTGGTGCATGTAAAACAAGTATATGCCAACTACCCTATGTACAGATAGACCTTGGAGCAACGAATACCCTTGGTTTAATTGATTCCGGATCTACCCGTAGTATAATTAGTAAACAGTTAGCAACCTTATTAGCTAATCATAATCTGATTAAACGTAGCCAAATGGTGAACATAAAGTGTACCACCGCAAATAAACAAAATCTAAAGATATCGCACAGTATTACGGTGAAATTAAAAATAAAGAATTTTACTTGGTATATTCCCCTACTAGTAGCTGAAGAGTTAGGACAAAACTTAATATTAGGCGCGGATTTTATAAGAAAAACTGCTTTAATCCTTGATATATATGCAAAACAATATTTCTTCAGATTTGATCGTACTCGAAAATATCAGTTCGACTCCGAGTTAAGTAACGACGCTATTTGTGAAACCGCAACTATTCATTCAGAGCATCATGAATCGAGTCTGAGTCATTTAAAAGGAAATGAGAGACTAAGAATCCAAAAGTTAATAAAAGAATTTTCTGCTGTACTCACCCCCAAGTTAGGATTAACCCATTTAATCGAATATAAAATAAATCTTAGTGACAACAAGGTAATACGACTGCACCCATACAAATTATCTCCGCCCAAGATGGAAATCATGAGAAACCACATTAACAAACTCCTTGATCAGCACGTCATTGAACCCTCAACGTCTCCATACTCATCGCCTGCATTCCTAGTACCAAAAGGAACTGACAAACATAGACTAGTCGTGGATTATAGACAACTAAATAAGAGTATAGAATTTGAATCGACACAGTGCGTTTCACTATTTTACAAAAGCGAAAATCTTCACCATAATGGATCTCAACCAAGCATTCCATCAAATCCCACTAGCTGAGGAATCAAAACATTTAACTGCTTTTGCTGTCCCATTTAATCTATATCAATTTACGAGAGTACCATTCGGTATATCACAAGGAAGTTCAGTATGCAGCCGACTCTTAGAAAAAATTTTCCATGACGTTAAATTTAAATTTGTATATCATTATCTTGACGATATAGTAGTATATAGTGAGTCAATGGATCAACATATTGATCACTTGCGTGAAGTATTATCCAGGTTAAAGAAAGCCGGACTGACCGTAAACCCGAGTAAAGTTAATTTCGCTGTAAAACAATTCTCCTTCTTAGGTCACATAGTATCAGCCGAAGGTAAGGTTACCATCGATCCCGAACGTACACGCGCAATCCGAGAATTTTTACCTCCGAGAGACGTCAAAGGTATAGCTAGATTTTTAGGTATGATTAATTATTTTCATAAGTACATACCCCACTTAGCGGATATAGCAGCCCCATTAAATGCCTTAAGAAAGAAAGGAACGAAATTCGAGTGGACTACTCAACATCAAGAAGCGTTTGAAACACTTAAAGAAAGCATTATATCCCCACCTGTATTGCAGTTAGCGGATTTCAGTAAACCATTTATTGTACAGACCGATAGTTCAAGTGTAGCATTAGGAGCCGTAATATACCAGGAAATAAATAATACTAGACTCCCGATCAGCTATGCATCCCGTACATTGACCGAGCAAGAAAGGAAGTTCTCAGCCTACGAACTTGAATGTTTAGCCGTAGTATTCGCCTTTGATAAATTCAAACCATTTTTGGAACACAAAGAATTTCTACTAGAAACCGATAATCAAGCTTTATCATGGTTATTGAATCACCCAAAACAGTTAGGTCGTATCGGAAGATGGGTGTTAAGATTAAATTGCTACAAGTTCAAAGTGCAACATATTCGTGGTACTCAAAATGTAGTAGCCGATACTCTATCCCGCATGTTCCAACTACCCAATACAAGATCTGGAGAAGACAATATTGAAACCACTACCGTTAATACACTAATTACTAACTTTCCCCTTGCATTTAAGGATTTAGCATATCACCAACAACAAGATCCGAAATTGTGCAAAATAATCGAACAAATAGAAAAAGGAAATAACTCTGACAAATATATCTTGAGTAAAAGAGTACTTTGTTTTAAAAAGGCAAACGGAAAATTACTGAGAATAATCGCCCCGGAAATAATCAAACCCATGTTAATGGAGTACTACCATTCATCGACAATTGGAGCTCATATGGGAATTAGGAAAACTATACATCATATTCGCAAGGAATACCACTGGGAAAACATGAATAGTGAAATAAAAAAGTTCGTGAAAGAATGCGAAATTTGTGCGCTGAGCAAACCAGCAAGAACCAGTCAAGTCGGAAAATTAATCTCCGAAATACCTACCACTCCCTTCTCGAAAATATACATAGACTATTCTGGACCTTATCCCCGCTCTAAATCCGGAAATACTATGCTGTTAATTTGTGTAGACTCATTCACTAAATTCGTGTGGATGTATCCTATGCGTCGTGCATTAGCATCTACGACAATTAAAATTCTACAAGAACGACTATTTAAAGACTATGGTACACCTTTAAGCTTAATATCTGACAATGGACCCCAGTTTAAGTCGAAAGAATTTAACGACATGTGTTTTAAATTAGGTATAAATCATATTACCGTGACCGAGTACAGACCGCAAGGAAACCTAGCAGAAAGATACTTGCGTAACTTAAAATCAGCATTAATATCTTATCATGCTAAAGACCAGACAACCTGGGATCAAAATATTTCGTGGATACAATTTGCATTCAATTCAGCGTATCATGAAGGTCATAAATCAACACCATTTGATTTACTGTACAAGTACAAACCCAACCATCCTTTAACCACAAAGTGGAAAATCAATGAGTTATTACCCCGCGACGTAAATGGGAATAACATACGTAAAATTTGGAACGAAGCTCGTGCAAATTTGAGAGCTAATTTACAAAAATCAAGGAAGTATCATGAGAATAATAATAAACAAATAAAGTATAAAATAGGTGATATAGTAATGTATAAAACTCATCCTATGAGTAAAGCAGTTGATAGGACCACTTCGAAACTATCATATCGATGGTGTGGCCCCTACCAAATTCATAAATTCATCACCCCCGTTACTGTAGCTCTGTATGAACCCAATACAGAAAACTACGTTCGCAGAAGCCATCTGTCTCAAATAAAAAAATGTTTTACGTGTCAAAATACAGAAGAAAGACTACGAGAAAGATAGAAAACCTAGAATACTATCTAAGTATTAAGAATAAAATATGTTGTATATACTTATACCGAAATAGGATAAGATTGTGCAACATCCTATACTATAAGTGAGTATAAACTCAAAACCCCCTCGTACGAATACTAGCGAGGCCTGATCAACCTTAGCTAATGTCCTGCGAGAATGATATTATACATGAGAAATCTGATGACAATGATAATGAAGATGAAGAGAGAAAAAGAAAGAAAGAAAATAATCCTTAGCGCTACAAACTAAAAGTAATTCTATTGTTCTTACAATACGTGATTATTATTAGTAACATACTCATGAGTATAACTCCGTAAAACGAGTGACGAATTCAAGAAAAAACCGGTAGTAGATGTAAGAATTAAAATAAGGTAGATTTACGTTTTGTGTATTTTATATAGTAGATGTAGTGGAATTTAGATGTTACGTAAGTGTAAGATAATCAATTGATGAATAGAAATAATCTGAGAGAGAGAAATTTCAGATGGAATTTTGTGTCCAAATATAAATGTTTATTAGATTTTCTATTATTACACCCCCCGTTTTTCATAGTTAAGTGCAGGAGGATGTGACGATTTTAAATATATCGAAAATCGCACAAATTAAAATTTTTAATTTTAATAAGTAAGAGTATCATACACCCTTACCTATACCCAGATTCCTGAATCAACTTGAAACTTTCCAGTACCAACACGCCAAGAAAGGTATTAAGTAAAGAATAATAATAATAATTATTTTAATGATTGAAAATGCGACTATATAAATAAAGAAATCCCTAAGTCATAATAAAGTAAACATAAAGTATTTACATTCTAATTAATGAATAATTAATAATATATAAAGTACGAACTATTTTCTTAGTGCGTAAATACGCACCAGATTACTGAGCCTTCGCCCCTAAACTATACGCGCATTCGCCAGTAGAACTTCGCCATGACAAGATGTGAGTTTTGGTGTTGTGTACATACACATAAGTGTATGGCGTTAAACGTAGATTCAGCGTGAGATGGTTTTATTGTGAATAATGTAGTGTGTAGAGTTAGTGAGAATACATACAGAAAGAAAAAGGTAGCCAACACATCTCTTTTTTAAAAATATAAAATGTAAGTGTAAGAAATGTAACTACTAGACTTTAGGACTTTGAGAACTATAATTAAAATAAAAAAATGTGAACTACAAAAGTCTGGATCAAGGAAAGTGAAACTACAACCGTTGGAACTTCAAGTAAACAACCGATCTTCGAGAGCAGACATAATCAACCCGATGTAGATTCACCAGGAACAACGTACTCCACCCATAGAAGACGACAGGAGATGCCCCAAAGGATACAACAACATCATCATATGAAATTCAGGTGATATCAAACACAACTTTTGTAAATTTCGCCTTAATAAAAGAAGTAACAAAGAACTTTAAAGAACTTTAGCAATGTAAAGAACAAATTATCAGATTTGTAAATTTTGTAATTTTGTAATGAAGTAATAGTAACCGCAATGTATAGATAAATGTAAGATAATAATGTAGAGTATCACCAATATTATTCTTCTAATAATATGGTTGAAGTTTTGATAAATTAATTATTTTGAGAAAGTTGAGACCCGGATCCGTAGTATTAAAACTAACATCTATATGAATAAATTTTGAGATAAACGAATAATATACTTAAGATCTTGGAAGCAGTAAAAGCAGAATTTACTAAAATAACTTTTCTTTAAAATCAAGCATAATATTTGAATAGCAATAAAGAGATGTTTTCGCTAACACCTAGTGAGTGAATAAATTTATGCAAACCTTGTCAATTTCCTATATCATAATTGTTTTGTAATTTGTTGGTAAGAGTTTTTTTTACTAACAACGGCAGCTAGTTTAATTTACTGGTAAAGAATTGAACTAGTTCCCGACTTTTGTGTTGTCTTAACAAGGGAGACGGCACAACGATAAAGCAGTATTGCCAGGTCAATCAAACCTCTTTTCCCCACATAGGTACCTAAAGTTTTCCCCACTGCCACAAGTATTTATGCTTTAAGCAAAGCGTAATTTTTTAAAGAAGTGAGCATATTCTAAGTATTTAAAAACTATTACAACAATAACGTAAATATTAAAAATAATTTTATTCTTTAATTAATCTGTTTGGAGTTTGATCAGACCTGATGACAAAATGTTTGTGGCTTTTAATTCAGAGCCGCCACCAGAGCGCAACACTACGGCCATTTCTTTCATCATAGTGTACCACGTTACATTAGCATTAACTTCAGGTCCGTCAGCAGAGAGCAACACCAAACTAGATTGCCTGATTACAGAATATTTAATTAAAACAATAATATTTTTAATTTTTTTATTAAAAGAATGCATTATTATACTCCACATATCACGTTCTGCTTTTCAACTAATTAGTGCGTTTATCATATTGTTATATTGAACAAAATTATTTGTTACATATTGTTCGCAAACAATAAGAATAACAAAACAACATGTGATATGATTCTATTTATGTTTATTGTAAATATCGATTTCTTACAATAAAATACGTGAAAACGACTACGCCCTCGTCTCATTTAATTATCCGTTCACTCTTATATTTGAATCTTAATTCTTTATATCAAAATCTGTCTTACTCCAAATACATATGAGGAAAATTAACCGATGGCCACGACAGACCCATTTTTTGGACGAAAGTCGAGACGCATAAAATGTCCCGATTTTTATGTTCGTAAATGTTTATTTCGACTAAAGCAATAATTTCAGTAATGCCAAAGAACAGCTTATAAACAAGTGATTAAACTGAACTGTCGGAAAATTTATTCATTAGAGAAATACCGGTAACAAATATCGAAGAGCAGTACGAACGCAATACATACATTAAAATGTATAGGATAGCTGTCCAGGACTTCCGTTTCATGATCTTCAGCGTGGTTAGTTCTTGTTTACACCTCATCTGCACTAGGAGAGTGCAGGCCTCATCTATTTAGCAGGGCACAGGCGAATCCAGTAAGTAATTTTGGGTAGGGGGTTATGGAAACTTGGATGGTTCTGTAAAGGCCTAAAGTATAAATCATAGAAATGAGTGAAGATACAAATACAGCGATATTTGACCAGAAGATTGCAAGTTGTGAATGATATGGTCGAGTAGTGGTCTGTAGACGGAAATCCTGTGTAATAATCTTCTGGGGATTCTGACGAAACATCGAATTGTGGATTTAAACCTACTAATTAAAAAAACTATCCAGTTTTAATCCCTATAAACATGACATAGATAACGATTTTGTGAAACAGCAACTACTGCTCACATTGACTGTATATTTTGATGCATTCGTGTTTTTGAAGCACACGTTCAGTGAAACTCCCATTTCCCCGTCCGTGGATCCGCCTCCGTAGCTGGGTACCTATCATCAAACCAGATAAACCTTGGTTATTTCACAAGGTGAATATTCATCTTTCGTCTTCAGATGGAACACCTTAGGATGAGCCGAGAGGGTTAAAAGCGCTTATGGAAATTATAATTGCGTGTTAGTGGTTGCAATACAAGTTTAGTAAAAATTAGACTTAACCACTAAATTGTGTTTATCTTTTAATTATTTGATAAGTTCATGATGTTAAGATTCCATAGTTGGCGGACACCGTGCCAATTGTTTCCGACAGCGAAGATGGCCTCCGTGGTGGCGCCGAAACGTCTGTTCACACAAACAGTAGACCACGACCTCACGGCCCAGCAGATAATGTCTCCAGATGCCGGCCGTGACGTGAAAGCCTTAGAAATTCTATTAAGATTCCAGTTAGTAATTAGTATCGTCACTATCTAGGAATATGATAAAGAAAGAACTAATGCGGACTGAGGAAGTAGGAATGGAACTGCCGGCAGCGTTGTTATGAAAGCGACACGTGTAAATATTTTGCCGTATTTGTAAATGTAAATTACCGTACATTACATTTTAATATTCAGTTTCTCTCCGTAAACACGCGTACACTTCCGTAAACACATGCTGCTACACGTGGTTGTTTGATCAATAAATACACGCGGCTACATCAATTCCGTTTCTCCGTAGTATTGTTTGTATAACGTAATTACTTGCTGTAATTTCGCTTGTATTTGCAACGACGCAGACGGACGGACGGACGTTAGTAATCGCGGTGAAAGCAGCTGTGCTCCGGCAGCGGTCGTGTAGCGTACGTGACGGTAATGTCTGATCGCGGTCTCTACCCTCTGCCTATTGCGTAACGCGCAACTTACTTTTGGACCCCTCCGAACTAAGTTAATTAATTGCAAACGTATATCATCATCATCTTCTTCTTCAAGGATTAATCCAAGAATGGTTTGTTCCGGTCTCAAATAGGTAAAGATTACAGCTGGTCACTCCAGTGCGTCCTCGGACGTCCCACACCTCTTCGTACCCTCGGCTTATAGTTCCAGAGTTGTTTGGGAATGCGTCAGTCATCCATTCGGCAAAGATGTTCCCACCAATTCAGCCGATACTGGGCAATCCTCCAATATCGAGTATACTCAGTTCTTCCCGTATATCTCTGTTTCTTCTATGATCATGGAGAGTATACCCGGCCACGTGCCTGAGAAATCTCATTAAGCCGCTTGGATGCGACTGGCCTGGCCTTTCGTCAAAGTCCAATTCTCAGACCCACAAAGAAGTGTGGGAAGAGCCATCACCTTGTAACTGGAACTTTCCAGAGTCAAAGCTACAGGTATTGACCATAAGCGATACAATACAAAAATGTCGCCTGTAATGGTCGCAACATCTGGATAGAATGGAGGATAGACGGCTACCTAAAGAGACCCTTTGGAACAAGGAATGTACGAAGATCAAGAACAAGATAGGAAGACATACTGTGAAGACGAAACAGGCAATGTGCCTAGTCCGTGAAGTGAAGAAGACGAAGAAGAATAAGTGTTAATAAGAATAAAAGATGATTTGAGGCAACTCAGGTTTGCGTCAACTAATTGAGTAAGTTTGGAAGTCTAGAGATCGGATTCTCGATCGGGTAGTCTTGTTAGCAGCGTTCGTAATTCTGATTTCGTCGTTACTTGTAAAACTGGTACTTCCTTCGTACTGGACCCAACAGTTTTGTCCATTACGAAGCGAATAGCAGTTCTACTACAAGTAACGACAAAATTTATAAAACCAGATTATCGTAAGTCATGTTATTGTCTATCTTGGGGCTGAATTAGCGTCACCAGTACACGAGACTTCTAATTAATATAGCTACTTTTACGTGTAAATGCTGTGATTGAAATGGATTGGGAAAACGATATGTAGAGTGAAATACAAAATACGGCAACAAGTTCTAAAACGAATTTGTGTATAGAGGAATGTAAGCTTTCACACCGGTCGGTGTTTACACTGTCGACATTTTCTGGACTGTTATGCCGTCGTATGGGGTGACGCGAACATATGCTTTCATAGAAGAGAAATTCACCAGCCTCTCCACCTCAACTCCACTCTCACCTACACGTCGGTGGGCCCTGTTACGCCGAGCAATCCACTCCAAGGTTGTGGTAACCGATCCCTTCGGCGGAGTGGATCCGTAAGCAAACGAGAGATGGATGCTTCTGTCAGGGGAGTCTGGGGGTATCCTGGGTCCTGGCCTGGCAGGATGTGCATCTAGTGTGGAGGCGGAAGAGGCTATAGTAGCTCAATGGCTGCACACTTGGGCTGAGTCAGTTAGCTCTACTGCGACCGGGCAGAGAGAGCTCGTCAGCTGAGGTGAAAGCAACTCTCTAGGGAAAGAGCACCCCGAAATCAAAGCTCCTGGTTCTTCAGGTTGGGGGTTGGATCGGAGAATTCACATATCCCATCTGTCAAAGTCTTTTATATGCAGAAACCTATCAGTTTCTCAGCCAATCAGTTATACAAACTGGCGGAGGCTGTTAATGGAGACCTTGACTCAGTAATAGGTTGTCGCGCCGCTGAAGAAGAAGAAGAAGAAGAACGTGGTCTACGAAAAAAAGAGTCTCTGAACAAACGCGCCCGCGGCACTGACGATGTTCGTACAGGTAAGTTCGAAATGTCTGGCACTATTTACAGCCCTAACTACCCGATAAATGTTGACAGTGTAAACTTGTGTATAATTATGTTTATTTGAAAAAATCAACAGTACATTATTTTTAAACGAAACTGTCGTTTTTTACAGCTCTTTCTTTCATTCGCTGTTTGAAACACACTTCTTAAAAGCTACATTTTGAAGGCAGCGGTAAGACTAACTTTATTGCGAAAGCATAGAAACACGATTAGGAAATTTTCTTTATACTCTTAAAATATTTTCCTTTTTCTAAATTAATAATTATGAAAACATTTAACAATAATGTATTCACAAAGATGATTAAAAGGTGTTGAAGATAAACGAAAGTATAGAAAAATTGAATGTCGCATTGTGTAATTAACATTCGATTGCAGTACTTGTAGTGTGTAATACGAACTGGGTATAATTACAGAAGATTTGAATAAATAAACAACATTGATCAGGCGATATATTAAAATAACATGAATGTGATTGCTTTCGCAGGTGTGTATGTACGAGGAAGCTGTATAGCATGACCGTTGGTTGGTCTCGTAATTCAATCAGACTATACATTAAGCTGTCGTTAGTCGCTGATGAGTTGACTTCCTGCTCTGTCACGATTGATGTGAAACTCTTCCTTACTGTGGTCTAGCGTCTCTCTTTCTCTCCCTCTCTCTCTGCTTAATGAATGTTGCATTGACAGTAAATACACGTAGACTTAATCCAAATAGGAAAGTAGAATTAAATGAATATGACTATAGACTGGATTAAGAAATGCCACAGGTATAGCCTACAAATGTGAGGAGACTTCATGTTTTCTAGCAGATTACTGAGTTTATACCTGTTGCTTCTGTATATCTGCGCATAATGTGAGACAATATTTAATTGGACAGTTCGCAGGAAAATGAACTTGATGGAGGACCTGTTAACTCGCCATCAAGGTTTCCTGACCTGACTCGATTAGTGCTGACGGGGTTGTTTAATGTCAACTACTGCCGCCGTCACACGGGGAACATAAAGGTGTTCTGATGCGAACAGTACAAGAACTTCAAAAACGAGTTACGAACTGCATTGATTTTAACAGCGGAATTATTATAAATTTATTGAAAACTAATAATTTTAACTTATTTGTGTTTTTTTAACATCATGTTCCAGATAACTCAATATAATTGTTATTGGCTTTAATGCTGATAACTTTGATATTTTGTTTCATTTATAATATAATCGCAATCTTCTATCGTGGTGTATGTTCATAACCTAAAGATACCATACATATGAATTACAATAACGTTTTAATTACTCACATTCTTACTTTCGATCGATTTCGGATGATGAAATAAGATCTAATATATATGAACAATACCGAATATACAAACATGTAAAAGAAGAGGGCTACGAAAATCTATTGAACAACATGACGGGCTTCAAAAATCGTATCATTTGAGATATCGCGGCAATATTAAAATCAACATACACTAATCAGCTGATATAATATATAGATCTGAATTTTAACATAAACACTCCGCAACAAACTCAGTTCTCGAGAAACTTTGGACACAACCGTACGTTCACGATCATTAGTCAGTGTTTATGAATTCGTTTTTTGTAAATAGTGACTGTTTTAAAATATTGTGACCGCAAGTGCACAGTGTATATGTCCTGACGATGGTCTATGACCGAAATCGATCGAAACTAAGAATGTGAGTAATGAAAACTCTATTATAAATCATGTGTATGGTATCTTTAGGTTATAAACAATGAATTCATCACAATAGAAGATTGAGATTATAGGTACCGTTAGTAAGCAATAAGTGTGTGTATATTATAAATACATCACATTATCATTATTTTCTACTGCGTTTTGTTTTTAATTAAAGTCAAAATTTTCAAACTCAAACCTATACTATTAAGAGACCAATAATTGTATGTAGCTATGTTTTTGTTTCTCGAAAACGGCTCTAACGATTTTCTCGGAAGTTGGGTCATTTTCCGCAAAATTCGTCTAAGGGCCTTTATTTTAAAATATTGCGGGACCGATACCGCGGGACAATTAATTATTGCTAGGCAACTGCAATTTCTAACCAGCCGTCGATAAATGCAAACGGCGCAGTATCAATATATCAATATGTTTATATATGAAGAAGAATAAATAGCTGTTGCAATCAATGTAAATAAACAAAATAAGAGTTGAGACGAACAATAATTGTATACCCTATCTAATAATATTAAGCGAGCAATAACGTATTTAATTTATAACGTGTTCCCTGTACGCTGTTGTGTTTTCTGTGTTCTCTGAGGTAAGCATTAATACACGGACACGTCATGAACAAAAAAATTTAAGGATTGTATTGAAACGTTCGAAAAAGGTTGTTAGTAAGCTAAAGTTTATGAGTTTTTTGAAACTGTTGCTTTTGCTTCTTTGTGACTTACAACAGAAAGGTACCTTTTATTATAGAGTTAAACGCTCGGGGTGGTGCGTGGGGTATGTTACCTAAATATGGATTACAAAATATGGATCAACTACTTAGTTCTATACGAAATCCTAATATAGCCTTTGGTGGAAAGGTTGTTGTCTTTGGAGGAAATTTCCGGTAATGTTTGCCCGTTCAACCTCGTGCTAACCGCAGTGAGTTGGTAGACTTTTCGATTAAACAGTCTTTGGCGTCATTTTAACTTCTTTTCACTGACAGAAAATATGCGTGTGAATCCAGAGCAAAGAGACTTTGCTGAATATTTATTAAAAGTTGGCAATGGAGACTTGCCAGTAAATGCTATGGATGAGATTGGACTACCAGAGGATATTCTTTCCAACGGCAATCTTACTGAAGATTCGGAGACTGTCTGGCTAAAAACAGATATGAAGATACAAAGGACAGGGCTATACTAGAACCAATAATAAAGATGTTAATAAAATTAATGCAGAAATTATTGAAAAGCTTCCTGGAGAGTTTAAAGTTTACAACAGTTATGATTCTGTCAAAGATCAACCAGAAGGAGGTCTCGAATTTACTTCTGAATTCCTGAATTCCGTTGTAATGGCTGATCTACCACCACATGAACTGAAACTTGTAAAAAATACAATAATAATGCTCTTGCAAAACTTGGATACGAATAGGAAATTATTTTGCTATGACCATCCACTAAGCTCAAGGACAAACATTTGAATTCGTTGGTATCTACTTACTTATATCAGTTTTTATGCATGGAATGTTGTATGTAGCATTTTCTAGAATAAAAAGACGAAGCAGCTTAAAAGTTCTTTTGCCACCAGAAAATCCTCACCATACACGAAATGTTGTATGGAAAGAAGTACTAAATACTAGAAGACTTTACTATAACTTTCCAATAATTTTGTATTATTTTTCTTTTATAAAATTGCTAAACTGCTATAATTGTTTTTATTATTTAGACAAAGCTTTTCGTCATTACTGACATCTTCAGGTCTTAAACAACGATGTTTAAGACCTGAAGATGTCAGTAATGACGAAAAGCTTTGTCTAAATAATAAAAACAATTATAGCAGTTTAGCAATTTTATAAAAGAAAAGTAAGGATGGCTGCTAATTTAAACAATACGAAGAATTTTGTATTACTTTTGTATTATACTGTATTTTGTATTATTCTATTTACTTGTATTTTTTATATGTGTATAATGCAATTGCTATTATTTTAAATGTTTATACAATACACGTATAGTTTCTGTTTACGTTTACAAATTTCTGCTTATGTTTACAAATCCTAGACAACTTAATGTAAAAATAATCTGTATATATATAAATAAATATTAAAACCGAGCAAAGCTCGGTCCCCCGAATTTTGTTTTTAACTAGCATTATTTACATAAATTTCTTCAGAAGGAAATTATAAAATTTTATTAAAAATTTTTCTTTGTTTATTAACAATTTAAAAAATTATTGCATACCAAACCTAAAAATTATATTTTCCGACTTCAAGCATTTTTCAGCAATTTGATTAAAAACTACTAGTGTTACAGATCTGAGACCGCTTTTTCCATATATATATTAGGTCTCGACCAATAATTGTGTTCCTGGAATTTTCATCTTACATTATTTTATCTAGCAGAAACGTGGGTAAACGTTTTAACAAACCATAACAAGAGAACAAAGCATTTCCGGACTTTTGTTTATGTGACATTTTTTCCCTTATTTTTAGTTTGAGGTAATTCCTTTTTCAGTTTTGTTAGTTTTATTAGCAGCCATCTTAACACCAACTTCGTCACTACTTATTGCCACACTGCTAAATACTTCGTTCTTGACTAGGCCTTTTGGTGTCTCCACCGTCTTCAGGTCTTAAATGACTAAGACCATCTCAGGACTACCGTTTAAGACCTGAATAAGGTGGAGACACCAAAAGGCCTAGTCAAGAACGAAGTATTTAGCAGTGTAGCAATAAGTAGTGACAAAGTTGGTAACTCCCTTTCCTCCCGGAACTCTGTTTAGTAAACTCTGTTTACTACCATTTTAGGAGCTTAATCTTCAGGAAAGTTACATGCACATGCACACAATAAATAAATATAACGTATACAAACAATATATATATAACAAACATTTTTTCCAATGTAACAATATGATTTATGTAATATTTAGTTGAAAAGTATAATGTGAAAATCAGCATCTACTTTGGTGTGTGATAAATAATGCTGGACGTTAAGACAAGCGTGTTTGAGAGCCTTACGCGCAATACGTTTCACTACGACGCTAGAGCTCACAACAGGAAACAGAGTATATTGATGGTTTAATTAAAGTCATGCTGGAAACTGTACGTAGGCACGAGTGTGCTGGGAAATGAGGAACGTTCGAGCGTTGCTTGTGGTTACAGAACAAACTGCGTAGCGTGTCACAGCATTGGAACTCGGCAACAACTCGCAACGATTTGAGTTGTATCTGTCAGATGGAAAGTTATGAAGCGGTAAGGAAATTTATACAAAGGTTCTTTAAAAATATATAAGCACTTGGTACGTTTCACAGATTTTATTTAACTCTGACAGCTGTTTCGACTTCTTAAGCCATTTGAATATAAATTAAATATAAACTGAATAATATCAGATTATATTTAGTTTTTACAGACTTAGCTCCTGCAACCTCCTCTCTGTCTTCAAACCTTACACATGTTCCGATACACGCCCTAAACAGATGTCAACCACCCTTACATCCTCTGTTTAGTGTTCACTCATCTCTTTGACAATGGCTTAAGACGTCGAAACAGCTGTCAGAGTTAAATAAAACCTGTGAAACGTACCAATTGTTTATATATTTTTAAAAAAACCTTTGTATTAATATGTTTCATCAAGTGCCCAATGAGTCATCAATTAATATCGTGAAAAGAAATTTATACTCTTCAGGTCACTGGTATTCGTCAATGGAATTGTTGCAATGAGAAAAGTAACAAGAATTAGCTACCGCCAGAGTAACAACAAATTTACAACAATATGGAAAGAGCAAATCATTTCAAAGACATAAATGTTTTCTTGCTTAATACTTGTTATTTCAATAGACGCCTCTCCTTCTCTCTCCTCCTCTCACTGATTCAAACTCTTCACGTCTCCAAAGTCTACATCTACAAAGTCCTACATCCTCAACATCCTGCCTCAAGTGGAAGCATTCCTTTGTCTTCCCTTACAGTTCGTCCCGCTCGCTGGACCCTCCACAACCAATGTCATTGATCTCGGGTGTCTCAACCGGTGTCCCATCACCTTGTCACGCCTTGTGTTGTAGTACTCCAAAAATTTCTAGTTTCTCCCATTATTTACAGAATCCGCTCATTTGTTATTTTGCCCACAAATTTTATTTTAAACTTTCTGTGGCTATCATTTTAAACACTTCAAACAGCCATTTTAGGGTGCCAAAATTTGGAAACTGAATAGAAGAAGATCGCAAAAGAATTAGAAGCTTTGAATTATGGGTATAGAAATGTAGCCTACGAATGTTATGAATGAATTACAGGACAGCCGCTTCTGTATTACTAGAAATAAGAAATAAAAAATAGGTTCTCGTAACAGATTAAAAATGTTGTATCTAAAATGCTTGAGACAGATTACTGAAAAGATGACACCAAGGAAGACCTTATTGGACGTGGTAAAGTACAAACTAAAAGGCCTAAAGGTAGCTCTCTAATGGTGGGGGTGGGTAGGGTTAAGCAAAACAACGAGACGTTTACTATACTATGTAATTTGATTATTATTTCGAGATTTTTTTTTGAAATTTTGAGTATTGCGAGAGAAGTACACCAGCAATTAGAGCCCGTCAAACGTGACACATGTTAGCTTTGTTCGAGGGTGGGCGACGAAAGGGAACAAACCTTTCCTTTCCGTTAAAACGTCGTAAAAACCGTTTACGAATAATGAGCAGTACGGCACATGTTGCAACGAACTGGACCATGCGTGGGAACGCTTGACTCCACAATTAGAACAAAGGAAGACTACCCTTACATCTGTCCAGTAACGAGAAAAATACATAGTCAACGGTAAGAGTATTGTTCAAAACCATGTGTGCGACTTCTAGTAAGACAATAGTTGATGCACAGACAATGGGACAGGCGACTGAGTGACGCTTGTCGAGAGCACAGATGTTATGCCACCCGTAAGTCATCGAAGGAAGGCGTTAGTGTCTCAACAATAAGGGAATTCGACACGCTACACCAAAAGTAGCAGATGTGATTTCGGAAACAAGGCCTTAACACTGATTCCAGGAACAGGGCAACGGACGTAAGACAGCGACTCGTCGAGTCCACGTGGACTGCGTCAAACTCAAGTTGAGAAAGCCAACCAGCCAATGAGGAACGAGAATTCCGAAGGGAGCTACTGAAGGGGATGGTACTGACAGGAGCCGGAGACCAGAGAGCAAATCTCGTGAAAGAACATCCCTCTCCAAACGGCACTGGGTGGAGAATTCGCCAGAAATACAGACTGGAGACGAGAGGACACAGGGAGGTCCATGAAATAAGCCTATCAGAAATGATTTGGTGGGAAGTTGGAGCGATCATCGGAGTTACAAGAGTGGGAATATCGAAAGAAATAAAAACTGTATACGCAAGGGGACGCGCTCTCAGTCTATCCAAAATTTTATCTCAGTCTATTCAAATTTTAGCTCAGTTTATTTGAATTTGTATCTTAGTTTTATAAAAACTTAGCGCCGTATTTCAGTTATACCGTATTTCAGTAGAGACGATAAAGACTTTGTTCAGACTAAATGGAAGTGCGTAAACCAGACTTAGAACGCCAAAACGGGACGGTAGTGTTCGCGATGAAGCGTGAATAACAATCTTTATAAATTATATGTAATACACTGTCATAAAGGTGATAGCATTTTGCAGTGACATTCTTGAACCATTACATAAAAGTAGTGATACTACACTGTTTCGTAATTGAGTCAAGAAATAGCAGTGTGTATAATTGCCTAATGAACTTGAAAACAATCTAGGCGCCGCAAGAGGGTGAACGTGCAAGATGAAAAACTATTAGGTGCATACGGCATCAAACAGTGAACCGCGTCAATAGACTCACGCGAATATGCATAGTCGACAGATTCCAAGTGCAATGCCGCAACTTATATTGTGTTAATCTCGAAACTCATAGTGACTGTCGCGGAGTGCGGACGGATGTTCTCGAACGATGTACATATAGAAATCGGAAGTGTCAATCACGAGTGCTATATGGATTAACATCAACCATCAACGAAGGGACCCGCATGGATACACCATGGGAGCGATACATCACGACGGAACGAGTAATGTACAAAAATTAATCTCTTATTATAATTATTAACTTACCAAATACCACTGACCTGACACTTAGAACCAAACCACCTAAGAATTTTATAAATAAGAGTCAGATAGATACGAATCCATAGGTAGGGATCATTATGTTATAGAGTATTGTACATGTATTCTCGTTAATATATATATATATATATATATATATGTTTATTGTAACTATGTATGTGTTTTGATATGTCTGTTGCAGGAACAGGATTTTAACTATGTATATGTTTAATGTGTGTATTGTTAGTATATGAGTATTTCACGTATATGAATGTTTAATGTGTTTTGACGTAAAACTACTTAATACAAATTATGAGCACACCACATTAGTAGCTAGTAACGTCACTACGCACGAAGAAGTGCCTATATTTGATTGTTCTTTTAATTATTTTAAATTTGTTCTTTCAATTATTTAAATGTGGTATAGAATTTTACTGTCTTTTAGAAGAATTGTAAATGCTCTTATTATATGATTATGTTATGACATGAATAAGGATGAGATGCGATATTTTAATAAACGTACTTTAGAATGGATTCGTTCGTGTTCTATTGATTTGTGTAAGACCTGACTCACAACTTAACTTCTCGCTAAACAGGATCTATAGTTCATGATTCAATTCAATATAATTATCAATTACATTACTTACAAAGATACTCAGACTAGAAGCTTAGTTGACAGTTCTAGTCAGAATCAATTTCATGTTTAACAAGTTTGATTGTGGATTATAAATTAACTCTAATTTAACTCATGCAACTATTTAAAGGAATACATTTAATTAACGTAGTATATGGCTGCCCAACGCGTGGCATAAATAACATTGTATATGACCTTCCAAACTTGGGGTTAGATACACTTTAATCACGACCTAATTAAAAAGATAATTCAATTAATTTATGCAATAAAATTAATACAATGAAATAACATTGTATATATAAAATCAACTCATCATTAACTCTAAATTTATAATTAGATGAAAATAATCTATGCAATAAAATTAGCATAGATAATTAATGGTATATATGGCGTCCAACTGCGGGGCTGTATGAACCGTGAGATACGATAAATTTCGTACCGATATCACCTTCATAAACACAAACTAAGTTTATAATTGAATTAATTAAATTATGCAATAAATTTGCATAATTAATAACGTTATAACTAAGACATACAGATAGGCCCGTATAAAAAGTAAGTTCTGCAAAGAACAAGCAGATAATATAACCTAATAATATCACTAAACATTTCCGAAGATAAGTGAAGAAGGAGAGGCGTCAGTCACGCATAAACGACTGTGTGATGACAAGGTAGAATTAGATGATAAACGTCGAAACCTGGGGCGGATCCAGCAAGAAATTTGGGGGAATACGACGAGAAGTGCTTTAAAGGATTAAAGTATAAATGGTAGAAATGAGTGAAGATACAAATACAGTTTGTTATTATCAACACAATACGTTTATTGATATACAAGTATAAAATCATATCTGTGTTTGTCAGTTCATTTTTGTTTTTAATGATATTTACTTACAGCTTAAAATACACACTACTCATTTGTCGTATGTGTCAAAGGAAAATTAACATGATGTTAATGTATAGTAACAATTTAAAGTAATTGAGGAGTAAAACCATTAACTTTTGTTACGAGATATGAATTTTTGGTTTGGTATGAATTGTTATATCATCGTTATATAATAGAAACAATCGTAAAAGCATTCTAAAATTACAAAACAACGACAAAAATTTCGTCTGCAGTGACCATTTCGGAGGGGGGGGGCAGAGACAATTCCCCTATTTCGCCTTCCGTGGACCCGCAACGATGGCCAAACCAGAAGACAATTTGAACCAGTCCCTACGTCCAATTCGCACTCATTGGACGTAACGTAAGAACGTATACTAATGAGATTCACATCATAACATATCATTTATAGATATTTCATCTACCTGTCTACAGTGGATTATTATGACCTTCTTTTCAGGATATTTTATTTATCATAATTAAGTACTTTACTCTTGTTAAAACGTAAAACTTTGCAGGTAAACTATCCCTCCCCCTTAACTGATCTTCACCAAAATCAATAGGCCTTGTGTCCTCTACAACTCGGGCACAAAAAGTTTTTGTGAAAAAAATTATTTGATTCTGTTTGAATTTGCGGCAGTTATCGTTCGCCATAGAAAAAATTCTACACACAGACACTTGTCGGAAAACGATTTTTTTTCATGTTTTGAGGGTAGTAGAATCAGAATCAGACCTTAATCTCGAACACGATTTTGTTCGAGATAAGGGCTAATTCTGATTGTACTACCCTCAAAACATGAAGAAAAGTCATTTTTCGAAAAGTGTGTGTGTGTGTGTGTGTGTGTGTGTGTGTGTGTGTGTGTGTGTGTGTGTGTGTGTGTGTGTGTGTGTGTGTGTGTGTGTGTGTGTGTGTGTGTGTGTGTGTGTGTGTGTGTGTGTGTGTGTGTGTGTGTGTGTGTGTGTGTGTGTGTGTGTGTGTGTGTGTGTGTGTGTGTGTAGAATTTTTTCTATGGCGAACGATAACTGCCGCAAATTCAAACAGAATCAAATAATATTTTGCACACTTTCTTGAATTGTAGAGAGCTCAAGATTTTCTGATTTTGGTGAAGATCTGTTAAGGCGAAGGGGTAGTTTACCTGCAACATTTTATGTTTTAACAAGAGTGAATTAAATACCACTATTATATTAACGACTCGTAACACTAAGTTTTTTATAAGTAAAAACATAAAGTTTTACCTTACAGCCTGAACCGGTTTTCGCCTTTAAAAGGCTTCTTCAGAGACTGGCGCTAGTAGCGCTGTCCGTCCTGTTGTGGGCGACGGAATCGAATTTCGAAAGATCGATGCTGTGTGTGTGGGGTGAGATATGTTCGAATAATGCGTGCGATTTGAATTGTGTCTGGTCGTTTAGGATGTCGTTTTTATTTGTTTTCGTGTGTTTGTATATTTCCAATTGTTCTAGAGTGTCTAGTTTTCGGCCTTTTGTGTGTACGTGTAGAATGTTCATTTTATTGTCGATGTTTTTATATGTGTGGTTTGCTTCAATGAGGTGGTTTGCAAAGGTGGTTTTTCTGTAGTGGAGTGGAGTGCCTTTGTGTGTTCAATGTATCTCTGTTTGAAGCTACGTCCTGTCTGGCCTATGTAGAATTTGTTGCAATTTGAGCAATTTAGCTTGTAAACATCGGGTAGATCGAATTTGTTTTGTGCTTTGTGTGTGTGTTTTGATAGTAGTTTTGTAAGCGGTTCTGTATCCTGCTTTTTTTAATTTGTGGGCTATTTTTGCAGTTTGTTTGTTGATGTATGTTAGTGTTATAAATTTGTTGTTTTCTGTCTTTGTCTGTTGTTTGTTTTGTGTTTTTTTGTAACACTTTCAGGGTGTAAGGTAAAACTTTATGTTTTTACTTATAAAAAACTTTGTGTTCCGAGTCGTTAATATAATATAACTAAATACTGGTATTTAGTTAAGTAACGGACACGTCATGGACAACGAAATCCAAGAAGAGTGAAGTACTTAATTTTGATAAATAAAGTATCCTGAAAAGAAGGTCATAATAATCCTCTGTAGAAAGCTAGATGAAATATCTATAAATGAAAAGGCTAGTTGAATGGGGTGGGAGTAATTTTCTATAAATGAAAATGATAGTTGAAGGGAGAGGGGATAATTTTTATTTATATGTCATGTGTACTACGTTATCGGCAACAAAGAAGTAGTTTGTTATTAAAATTCCTTCCCGTGCTGTTTGGCCGTGGTCCAATGTTTTCTACAAAACCAGACGTTTAGGCAGTGCTGTCGACTGCATTCATCAGTGAAAATCGAGTGCGCTAACGTGAGGTGGTATACATTAGCGACCACCTTAGTACTGTGGCTAAGGCTGAAGAAAGAAGTAGTTTCTATGGAAATATTTTATTTCGAAAATGATTTGAAATATAAATCTTAGAACATGGAAGTCATGTATGGTTCTCCATACCGATATTTCAAACAAGTCACGGTGTGCTGTAACGTCCGGAGTTCCTCTCGATCGTCTTTTTTGGAGTACTTTCTTCTACTCGTCTGTAAGACCTCAGCAGAATTACTACTTGCTTTGTATTGAACGAGGTTTTTAGGCGTGTCTATAATCATAAACTCCTATACATTTGTGTACGTTGTTTAGGAGTTGACAGTGGAATAGACACAGAAAGGTGTTGTATGGTACGGACCAAGGAGCAGTTCTGTTCAACAGGTAATTACAGAATTGAAATCACGAAGGCGAACCTGACTGAGAAAAAAATGATCAGTCACAGGTGAACTCCGAAATTGTTATTATCGGAATCGTGGTACGTTACGGACATCATCTCGAGTTGTAAAATATTACCAGCTCCTCTGTCAATGTCTAACACGTGCAGAATAAACAAACATTATTTAACCAATTAAGATATCGTTGTGATTAAAATGTCAAACATACAGAATAACGCTACAACATAGATTGCTGTTCACGAGTTAAAACTTAGCGCTTAATTACGCAACCTGTTTCTCTCTCTCTCTCTCTCTCTCTCTCTCTCTCTCTCTCTCTCTCTCTCTCTCTCTCTCTCTCTCTCTTCCTCTTCGAGAATCAATACAAATCATAGAATGAGACAGATGATAATTTGTAATCAATTTAGTTTTGAGAAGATTTATTCACTAGTTGTTGTTTTCATTAATATTTATGGTATGGAGTCAGGGCAATTGAGAGAGTGAGCATGAGAAAGAGAGAGTTAGGCATTTAGAAGATGAGAGATATCATTCAATTCCTGCCAAGAATCGGCGAGAAGAGCTGTGCTGTGTGTGTGTGCTGTGTGTGTGTTTAACACAGGTTGAATAATCATAGGGAATTTACTGACAGTCGATTTGACATTTAGTAAAAAAGTAAATTATAGCCATAAATATATTTAATATACTGTAATGCGACAACACTTGTAAACTCAAGCGTCCCATATCCTGGGTGGGTGACCTTTAAGCGGTCAGTGGTCAGGGCCCTCTATACACGAAATGTAAACGAAGGGTTAAAAACTTGAATCGATTCCAATCAATTTTAAAAACTTAAAATATTTTTTTAGTATACATATATTGAAGGGCATTTTAAATATCAGTTGTTTTAAGGTTATTCTGTCCTGCACTTATTAACAGCCAAGAATAAGCTGTTGAGGATCAACAAATTATCCTTTTTTTGTTTCAAATTAAAAAGGGATTTTTCAGTCATATGCTTGTTCTGATTATTTATACAGACTATGTAGAAATAAACTTGTTTCATTAGTTAGTAAGAGGTAATTCTCTGTTTAGACTTAATCAGTGTTAAACAGTAGAAAAGACATTTTAATTTAAGGGGCTCAGTAATCAGTTTTGGTCACAAAAGCGAAATTTTTGTTTTCAGTCTATCGACATTCAGTAGACATTTAGCTTTAGGTTTTTTTTTTACTTTCATGTTCCGTAAGGAAGTAAAGAAGGTGATGGCGAAAAAATCGTATTCGAGATAAGGGATGATTCTGATGTACTACCCTCAAAACGTGAAGAAAAGTCATTTTCCAAATGACACACGTGACTGTGTGTGTGTTTGAGTGTCTGTGTGTCTATTTGTAAAATTATTTCTATGGCGCAAATTCAAACAGAAACAAATACTTTTTTGCATGTGTGCCCGAGTTGGAGAGGACTAACCGTCTATTGATTGTGGTGAAGATCGGTTAAGGTGGGAGGGGTAGTTTACCTGCAAAATTTTACGTTTTGACAAGAGTAAAGTACTTAATGTTGATAAATAAAGTATTCTGAAAAGGTCATAATAATCCACTGTAGAAAGGTAGATGAAATATCTATAAATGTAAAGGGTAATTGAAGGGGGAGGGGGTAAATTTTTAATAAATTAAAATGGTAGTTGATGACGGAGAGGGGGTAATTTTTTCACGCTTGGTATTGATTTAATGAGTTTGACGAAATTAAATAAAAATAAGTATGGAGAACCATACATGACTTCCATGTTCTAAGATTTATATTTAAAATAATTTACTTGAATTCGGTTTGATAATTTCTAAAACACGACATGACAGGTGCAGAATTTTACGTTTCTATCTACAATATATATTTGACAAGAAGCAGAGCTAGATATGGTGACAAAACATCAAATAAGTGTATCCTTAGTTCTGAAGAAATGACGTATCAGCTAAAATGGACCTCCATGTCAGGTGGGTGAAGACTATCCTCAACCTTCGTGAGGAAGGACTGTACTTTTGGATAAAATGCTTGTAGGTCGAACGAACAGCTGGCCAAAGGGAGCTGTGATCTGATTCCTGTAATGAAATTGGACTCTCGCTGCGAGTTATCGGCCGAGGGTGAATAATGTCTATAGTGTTATCAAAGTCTTTCCTGTAAATATTATACTAATCAGTTTTCTTTTTTAAAATCGAGTCTTTCTTTCTTTGCATTCGTCTTCTGATTTCCTGAACGACGATTCTGTTCACCCGTATAATTATAAATTTCTCAACAAAACATTTATTCCTTAATACGTTAGTGTCTTCTGTTTAACACGCACCATTATGATACATGTCATAACGCTATATTCCATACAGGCTAATAAATAATTAGCCATCAGGGAGGTCAAAATATTTTCCAGGAGGGGCAAACGATTTTCCAGAGGAGAAAAATATTTATATATTTTTCATACTAGTTTATAATTCTTATATCATAATAGAAATAAGTTTGTAATAGAAAGATTGTATTAATTTATTAAAACATTTATTGCTTAAAAATATGCATAAAATTAATGGCTTGTAAAAGTTGCTTGTAAACATGAGTGAGGCCTGAAATAAAGCGAATTGTATGTGTGTGTGTGTGTGTGTGTGTCTTGCCTGCCTTTTTATTGCGGTAATCATAATAATAAAATGGAAACGTAAACATTACATAATTGAGATATGCTTGCCTGCCACGAACGATATATTTTCACTCATACATGATTTAAATTAAAATGAAAAAATTATAATTTTATCGCCTGGCAACAAAATTATTTTATTTTTAACAATTACCATTGTTTGAAAAAGTTTAAATGAATTTTCAAGTACTTTACTCTTGTTAAAACGTAAAAGGTTCCAGGTAAACTACCCCTTCCTCTTAACCGATCTTCACAATAATCAAAAGGCCTTGAGTTCTCTACAATTCAGAGATGTATGCAAAAAATTATTTGATTCTGTTTGAATATGCGGCAGTTACCGTTCGTCATAGAAAAAATTATCCTTGTTAAACAAAAAACGTTGGAGGTAAACTACCCATTTCCCTTAACCGATCTTTACCAAAAACAATAGGCCTTGAGTACTCTACAATTCAGAGCTGTATGCAAAAAATTATTTTTTTTCTGTTTGAATTTGCGGCTGTTATCGTTTGCCATAGAAAAATTCTACACATAGACACAGAGACAGATAGACACACAGACACTTTTCGAAAAATGACTTTTCTTCAAGTTTTGAGGGTAGTACAATCAGAATCAGCCCTTATCTCGAACACGATTTTTTTCGCCATGACTAAACATGGCATTATTTTGTCATGGCGAACTTAAACATTTTCAAACAATAGTAATTGTTAAAAATAAAATAATTTTGTTGGCAGGCAATAAAATTATATTTTTTTTTAAATTTAAATCGTCTATGTGTGAAGATCCGCAACCACGACCCACAATTTAAAATATGTTGTCGCCACATAATTAAAAAATTGATATGGAGAACCATACATGACTTCCATGTTCTCAGATTATATATAAAATCATTTGGTACTGCCTTTATGCGTACCTGCAGTCATTTCAATAATGCAATTTTTGGGCTTCGATATGTAGTGAATATCGCACATAATTTTATGTAGTGAAAGAATTATACAAATTTTAATTTTGTATGTTGCAAAATAGTTGGCTGGTGATTGCAATTGATTTCGTTTGTCATTTTTTAATGGAAAATGGCTGTAGCAGTAATTTTGTCACCGGGTCGTGGCTGTGACACCAAAAATTGATTATGTTAGGTTAACATGAAAACTGAAATTATACATGGAAACCAATACGTGTGTAATGTAAACCTATTTTTTTTTTTCTAAAACCACGAAAAAACTCAACTCGAAGTAAGGCGGGAGTGGCCCAAGTGCCACCCCTTGCCTATTATTATACATGTCACTTTTTTGTGGCAGAACTCGTTTTTTGGTAAAATTCGTTTTCCGACAAGTACTCGTTTTGTGACTAACAAAAAACAAACATCCATTATGTACAATATGTAGAGCATATGTTGTCATTCCTTAATACAGTGTTTTTTGTTTTTCCATTAACCATAAATATTTGTATTTTTCATTTTGTATTTCCTGTGGTTTCAATTTGTCAACTTAAAAACGTTAGGTTCTTTATTTTAAGCGTTACTCTGTTATAAGCATTGTATTACACGTTTAATGTTATTTTTTCTCAACCACAGCTTTTATTTATTTTAGCAGTAAACTAAAAACCCAAAACCATTATTACCTAACCTCCCAAATAAAAACAACACGTATAAAAGCTTTACATTAAGAAATAGGGCAATTTACAATTAGTATACTCCTTCTTTTCCACACCGTAAAATATCGATACAATCGCATATTAAAAACATCGAAATGTATTGCGGGTACTCATACAGTTCCAATCATTTACTTGAATTCGGTTCGATAATTACTAAAAAAAAATAGAATTTTGTTAAAGTGAAATGAAATGTTTCCATAGAAACTACGTCTTTGTTGTCATTAACGTATTACACATATAAAACTTATAAAATTTACTTCCTCCGTCATCAACTACCATTTTAATTTATTAAAAAAATTACCCCCTCCCCCTTCAACTACCCTTTTCATTTATAGATATTTCATCTACATTTCTACAGTGGATTATTATGACCTCCTTTTCAGGATACTTTATTTATCAAAATTAAGCAATTTACTCTTGTTAAAACGTAAAAGCTTGCAGGTAAACTACCCCTTTCCCTTAACCGATCTTCACCAAAAACAATAGGCCTTGAGTCCTATACAATTCAGAGCTGTATGCAAAACATTATTTGTTTCTGTTTGAATTTGGGGCTGTTATCGTTTGCCATAGAAAAAAATCTACACAGACACACACACAGACACTTTTCGAAAAATGACTTTTTTTCATGTTTTGATGGTAGTACAATCAGAATCTGCCGTTATCTTGAACACGATTTTTTTTCGCTATGTCCTTATGGAACATGGAAGTAATAATTATATAAATATGTAATTAATGCGTGATTACCTGCGTTGTTCAGTTTCTTTATAAGAATAAAGTACCTAATTTTTATAGATAAAGTGACTCAAAAATAACATTATATTAAACGACTACCCCATAATAACGGAAATCTCTATAAATAGTGAAAATAGTTTGAGGGTGGGAGATATTTTTTACCGAGTTCAATTAAATGATTTTAAATATAAATCTTAGAACATGGGAGTCATGTATGGTTCTCCATATCGATATTTTATTTAATTCCGATGGCTAGAAATTGTTTATTAATTTTTTGTATGTCATTGTCGTTGACGGCTACCTTGGAAACTGTAAAAATTAATATTCTTTTTACGTGTTTCAATTTTTTTTGTGCAAGGATATTTTCTCTTTACTTGAACTCTGGTAACACCGTCACTTTACATGCGATTTCAGAAATTAATAGAATGTTTTGAGTGCTAGTTGCTTTGTTTTTAAATTTTTTTTCTGATGCGAAATAGTCCTTTTTGTCAGTTTGTTTGTTATTATATTCTGTTGTTTTCTGTACTATTTTTGTAACAGTCAAGACTGAACCGAAAGGAATTTTTAAAAAGCAAAAAAACGTAGGGAAACAAAATGTTTGTTTCATACAATTGTGCTTCTGCACTAGTAAATGAAGAACCTAAGATTGTAGTGCGTCTAAACGAAAGGTCGGAGACTTTCTTTCTAATCATAAAGAATTTCTTGAAGACAATGTGGTAATTTTGACATTGTAGATGGGGTTGGTTACGCAATGTTTGTATGTTTCAAATTGTTATGTTTTTGCTCTTGTTAATAATGTGTTGTATAAAATGTTGATGTTAATGTATGTGTTGTAGATTTGTTTTGATGTCTATGTACATGTGTTCCGTGTTTGTTGTATGAGCAGCAAAACTGAAACTTGGATGTATGTTTGTAATGTCTTTGATGGGTTTAATATATCGTGTGTAGAATCCCGGGATGTCTGTGCGATGTAGAATTTGGGTCAGTCACTGTTGAGTTTATAGACGCTAGAGAGTGAATATTTGTTATCGTGTATGGTTGTGTTTTGTAAATATTTTTGATTTTGTTAGAGGCTTGAAATGCTTTAAATATTGTCTTTTATATTAAGTATTTATATAAAGGGAGTCTTTATATAAAAAGAGACTTTTCAATATTCTTTATCAACCCTTCCCTGCTTTCTCTATCTTCTCTCTCCTCGATTCCAGATTTTTCTAAATCCTAACGGACTTTTTTCGCCCATAGTACTTGTGCCTGTCTTTCCTCCTGAAAGGTAAAGAATCTTGTTTGCTTTCCTTTCTGGCTACATTTGTGTAACGTGTTTACAAAAAGCAATTAGCCTTTTCTCTAACGTGGCCAAGATTTTCCCTAAATTTTCGTACAAGCCTCAGAGTTTGGTACTAAATACTATGTAAAATCATTTGCTAATACTTTTCTTGGTACTAGGAGTTTTTTATAAATTTTCTTTCCGTTTTCCTGTTTATCAGAGCTCTTTCCTAGCTGTTTGTTATCTGTGCCGCATCTAAGCTTCCGGTTGACTGCAGTCCTGTACTTTCAGAATTTGGCGTGGGGGGATGATAGTGGTTTGGATCCTCTAGCAGTCCTCTAGCACTGGGTAAATACTTTCCCACCTTTTTCGTCTTTTTTGAAATAGTTGTAACCATTATTATTATTATTATTTTTTTAATGTTCTGATCCCAACTTACGTAATGTTGTGCAATTGTTATATTTCGTGTGTTTTGATCCGAACATTATATAAAGAATTTTCATCTATTGTAGATCTAAATGTTGTATTTTGTCATTTATCTTGTTTGCTAGAAAGCCCGATAATCAGCGCTATTCTGGATCAGTCCACAGGTGGAAATTCTGTGTTACTTTACTTTCCACGTAATAGAGTGAGTTTTCTTCCTTGGACTTATTACATTATGCTGACCCCCTGTTTGATCTGATGTTTCTTGGTTCCTCACTTTGTAGTACCTGAGTTGCAGTCTATATGTCAAACATTTTTTTTACTGCCCTAACCACGAGACCAGTATCATCATCAATAAGCGTTAATGTCAATAGTTGTCTTTTAGAATTTTTTAAAGGTGCTTTATACAATTTCTCCTGCTTCCTCAAGTGCCTTTTTAACCGACAGAAGCGGTAGCACCTTTGGCTGACTGTCTTCTTTTTATGTTTATCCCTCTTTGTCTTTTATTATGACGACTTGATCTTTGTGAAGATTGTAAACAATTCTATCGCTCATCCTTCCTACAAGAGCCTGTTCCACGGCAGATTCTTTCATTAATCTATAATGCATTGCTGTTCCAAACGTTGGGTTTGAAATGAAATAAACATCGATTGTATTCACAAAATTAAAATTCAAAATAATATATCTATAAAGATTAAAAATTATAAATTTACTTATACATAAATATGATTAAATGTAAACCATAAATTATATAATTATATCTTTATACCATAAGATTATTATAGGCCTAAGAATTATTATTATAATTATATCTTTATATTATAATCGTAAACATATACAGTATAACCTTACTAATTCGTCACCTACGGGACTGAAGGGGTGACGAATTATTGAGGGAATAAGAAACAAAACCATTAAAGACAATATAAAATGTTTTATTAAAACACTAGCAATGTACAGTATTTATGTTATGCTCGAACATATTTATTGCTGGAAATTTCGAACTCAAACAAGTTAAACACTGTAACTGCAAAACAAATTCTTTAATGACTGCGAAAAAATCTGTAATTTTCTTCTATTTTTTCTGTCGACCGTACTTTTCAAAAGTCAAATTATATATTGGACGCAGTGAAATTATTTTAGGCAGTTGTGCTTCATTTTGGCCTTCGTACCACTTGATTGCTGTAGGCCTAGTCAATGAATCAATGGTCTCCTTACGAGAGATTGCAGGTTTTATAGGCTGGTCATCTTGTTCATCATTACCTTCTGTACGTTTTGTGGATACGTATGTAACAATTTCATCATCACTAAACATTTCGTAGCCTACATCCGGTAAGTCTACTTCACACCAATTTTTGACGTCGTCTTCATTCAAACTGTTAAATGCTGGTAGGTATTGGCACATATCTAACAATTCCGATGTGGGGTCAAGACCTTCTCGTTCTGTAGACGCTGGTTGTAATTCAGATGGCCGTAACTTATTCCAGGCAGATTCTTGAGTGTTTTCCGAAATACTTGGCCACGCATCAGCAGCATTACATATTGCATCCTTTATAGTGTATGCCTTCCAAAATTGTTCAATGTCCACACCATTTCACAAAGTTCCAAATTTTGTAAAAAAGACAACACAACAGTTATTGTGCCAAGTACACAAGTACGAAATACCAATTCTCGGAACCAATACCTTTCACAATACGTTCTCCTGGCTATTATTAGAATCCCGGCCACAATCAGCATGATTCTGGTTTACCCCTGCTGTAATTAGATAGTATAGGCCTATATTACTCGCTTGTTAATAAAGAAAAAGAAAAAAGCTTGATTGGGTGACGATTTACAGAGAAAGACGAATTAGTGAGGTTCCACTGTAATTATAAATTCTACATATAAATGTACAATTAAAGTTTAAAGTATCCATTGCATGTAGATCAAAATATGAAGGACAGTTGGTTAGCTTCACTGATGTCAACAGCCTTCAATTCTTGCAGTGAGTTCCAAACAAACTACTATCTAAACGTTTTGAAATATAAAATGAAATAGTAACCAAAACGTATAGGCGTATATTTAACTCACTTTTGTCCTATAAAGTGTGTTTGAATAGATAAAATGAGATAAATATAAATTATGAGAATACGTAGAGTTATGTTGCGGAATCGCATCCATATACGTACGAGACACATGTGCATCAAATGCACGTAAAGTTTGTCGGTGCACTTATCAATGTTGTATGGAGTCCCTCTCCGTAGGAATCTAACGGCGCTCCGTGCGGAATTACTTATATTTATACGATAAACACACACACACACACACACATCCCATATACGTACATGGATGCATTACACGCAGCTGGTACCATGACTGCGTCCGTAGTCGTAGCTGTTAGTTTGTATCAAAACCGGTTAGTTCTGTTCTGTGGTGTGTCTCGGTATTTTTCCACATAGCAGAAACACACACACACCAAAGTAATCGTCCTCCAACAGGAATGTTGAATGCGCGCGCGTATGCGAGGAACGTATGTAAACGCGTGAGTACACTTGTAATGAGTGTTTAGTGTGACTGTATCTGTGTTTGTTATCAAGTGTTAGCGGTTCATGAAAGTCATACGTTTATCTACCACGTCCGTTGTGCTTATACCTCATAGATAAAAAATTCTAGTTTGAACCGTGATTTGTGATTTTCTTGTTCAAGACCCGATGAGAAATTTACAAAAATCCGTATACGAGTATTATGCACACGTGACAGTAAACTAGTCACACGTTTTACTAAAAATCATAAAGTGGGGAACAAATGTAAACATATATGTTAGTTGAATCCTGTTTATATACCTGCGATATAATTGTATTGTATAAACAGGTTTTAAAATCCGTATGCCGTGTGGTATCTAAGTTCAGGTATGACCATAGAGAAAAATAATAATTATATTCAGAGTTTTCAGAATACAGTATTAAGGTATAGGGTTAGATGTTAGAAGAAAACGACCTTCACAGAAAGCTGAATATCTAACGAATCCCAAGGAACCATTAGAAAAGTCTGTGAAAACGGTGAAGTCTTTCAATTTCAAGAGATGACAGATAATGTGCGATGACTGAAAAAAAACCTTGAGAGATAGTGTTACTTTGTCTTACTGTGGTATTTTAAATAATATCTGTAGTCAACGATAACGTGAAACTATTTTTAGTACCAGTGTACGATTAGAACGGACCCGCGTAATGAAGTAATGGATGTTTCGTTTCTTTCCTTATTTCTTGGCAATAGTTACTTGTTGCAATGTTTATTATAACTATTATTATTATTATTATTATTATTATTATTATTATTATTATTATTATTATATTATAGTTATATAATAGTTATTATAATATAAATATTATATTATATTTACTAAATAATAGTTATTGCTATGTATTTCCTTATTTCTTGGCAATAATTACTATCTTCTTTAGCAATGCTTTTTTTGTAATGTTGCCTTTGTTGGTGATAAAACATTCCTCTGTGCCAATCTGCAATACACTACAGAGAAATTTTGAAACCCATCAAACTCAAAGAAGTATAGCATCGAACTTTAGGATTGCATCACAACGAGCAATATTGACATTATCGAGATGGCGCGGTGTTTTCAAAATACTTACATCATTGATACGCTGGCCTTCACAGAAACTCATATGTGTAAAGTGACATGGGAGCGAGACCGACAGTTAGAAAGCTAATAATGTTAGTTTGTTTGAATCGGTATATTAATAAATATTTTAAATTTAACCGATTTTAATTCGTGACGAAATCAATTATAGTCCTACAATTTTTGTCCCTATAGAAAGTAACGAAGACGCCAAGTAATCTTGCGATTAGCAAAATTCAAACGCTTTCAAGCAAACACGAGGAAAGTGTACGACACTAGCTGGAGTCATACAACTGCTGTACAAGATGAACGTGAATTGAGGAATGGTGATAAGAGCACCTTTATGTTAGTACAGGTGTCGAGAGGCAAAGCAGAGCTACTCTATGTAGAAAGATACGTTTAATATTTATGTATGAGCTTAGAGAATTAATGTAATAAGCTAAAACGTACGTTCAAGTTAAAGTTCAGGTTAACTACGGGCAAATATAACAATTTTAAAAGCTAAATAAAAACATGACTTAACGGATAGGAGAAGCAAGATAGTTTGTGCTTGAGCCTCATCATTGTTTATCGGTAACTTCGGTCATAGACTTTACAAGAGACTATCTCTTTGCTTTCCTTATTCATCAAACGTCAGTTTACATTATTAATTTTCCATTTCATTTTTGTATTCGTCTGTGGTATTTCTATTCGTCTGCCTAAATTCGTTTATTTTAAATGCCTCAAAGGCCGGTTTTCTCGACTAGTTTCTATTGCTATCTTTCAGCACTGCACTAAAAGACTACTTTCTTTAGTGAATGTTTTATAATTTTTATTCTTCGCATTTATTTTTTTACTCTGACTCTCGAGTCTCAAACTTCTGCCTTCTTCGGCACAATTTCAAAATTGCCTGAAGCACTGCAGCGCCTTTAACACTAAAATTCTGCTAGTTAACAGCTTGAGAGACGTAAACGTGTAAAATGTGCTTTTAGAATGACAGAATTAAAATCAATTTAGTTATTACTTTTCGTAAATAAAAGTTTCTTGCTGCGGTCACTCATATTTAAAATTATACAATTTTAACAGTTTAACGTTTTGCGTCACTACGTTTGGGAACGTTGTTCGGAAGAAATCAACTTAAACAGGCAGTTTTTACACGATCACTTGTTATTTTCTCATTGTGACTTCTCGGTCATCTGTTAGTTTATAATGCACATTATTATCAAGTTCTAATATCTGTCGCATGCTTCAGTTCGAATGACTTATCGATTATTTAGTTATCCATGAGAAGGTGAAATAGCTGAAGAAGAATCAATAATCGGTTGTCAACGTAACTAAGTCTCTTTCTGTGATGATGTCTACAGAAACACGCGATCTTAGTATTAACACGAGGAATATTCTTCTTTTATGATTTTAACAACCATAGTTGTTTACTTTTTAGAGAATATAACAATAATAATGGTTTGTTTTGTGCCATGACGCAGCAGGCGGTGTATGCTGTCAGCTGGAGCCTTATAGCATATATCTAAGGAACGAGTTTTGACGGAACTATGCATTAAGCCGTGAAGAATAATTATCCCAAGCATTAATTTCCACGGGTTGATAACATTTTAACCGGAAAATTATATAATTGGTTTCATCACGTATGAAAACTGATTACACGCAATCATTAAGTGCCGATTGAGTCTGAAGATACTAACACTGTACTATTATTTTTAAATAAACTGTTAGTCTCGATCCCATGACTCTTACTCCTATATGTACGCCTTGACATAGAGGTTAGACACTCGCTTCCGCCGGAGTGTAGATGGCGGCGAACGTTTAAAAGTTACCAAAAAAACAATTATAAATTATAAAAACATGATATTAATCCTCAAGTCTTCATGTTTTTAATAATCCTTTCAACATTTCTTTTGACTTAATCTCTCTCGTAATCATATTCACGTTTTTTCTTTAGTTTTTAACAGGAGTGACATAAATATCGTTTCTGTCACGTGAACTCCGTTTTGTGTGATAAAAATATTCGTGTCCGTTGTTTATCTGTTTCGTGTGATACGTGATCTTTGAAATAATTATTTTATTATTGGGACAACTTAATTCAATTATCGCTGTACAGTTTTTTGTGTTCAACAACGCTGCCTATTTTCGGACTTTCTTCCAGTCTTATCTGTTCCAAGCGCGATCCAGAGGGGAATGGGGGAAATTTCCCACACTCCAAAATGGCCACTTCAAACGAAATTTTTGTTATTGTGACCTTTTTTAGAATGGTTTTGTGATTGTGAATATTATAAAAATTTCATATTACGTTATGTAGGTTAATGGTCTTACTGTAAATTTACTTTAAATAAGAATTTGCACCCATATATATCATTATTTACTTGTACGTCAACAAACTTATTGTGTTGGTAGAAACAAACAGTATTTGTATATTCAGTTATTTCTATAATTTATAATTATAAATATATAACATCGGTGTATAGCGTCTGTCGTCGCTGTCCGATTTCCAGACTTTCTCTCCAATATTTTTTGTCCTGACAATGTTCTTCTGTCAGATTCCTCGCACTTAGAGCCTTCTGGATACTCTCTCCCCATGATTGTCTGGGTCTTCCCCTCTTCCTCTTCTCCGGGGGTAACCATTCCATTATCCTTTTTGGCAAACTTTCTCCTCCCATCCGTTTAACATGTCCAAACCAAATTAATTGTGTTCTTTCTATTTCGTCTACTACTGCATGTTTCACATTTATCATTTCTCTAATCTGCTCATTTCTTATTTTCTCTCGCCTGGATACTCTGCATGATCTCCTTAGTGCATCGATCTCTATAGCTAGTATTTTCCTTTTGTCCGCTTCTGTCATTCTCCAATTCTCAGCAACATACAACAGAATACTCTTAGTCTTTTCATAGCCCTCCGTCCCATGCCTACTCTCTCCTTTATTTCATCTGCATCTATGATTCCTGCTTTATCTGTACTCCTAAATAATTATATGCCTGGCAATTTTCAATTTCTTCATTATTTTCCAATTGCAAGTTGGTTTCAGTACCTCCCACCCATAAATACTTGGTCTTTTCTAGCTTTATTGACAGTCCCCAGCTCTCGTATTCGTCTTTGATCTTCCGAGTCATATATTCCAAGTCCTCTTTGTCTTGTGCTACTAAGACCTGGTCATCCGCGAATTGTAATGTGAAAATATGGGTTCCATCTATTGGAATTCCCATACCTCTGCACTTTCTTTTCCACTGTCGCAATACTGTATCTATATTGCAATGAAACACAGGATCCTGATAAGCAGTCCAGGCTTGTGTAAATACACAGACGATGAACATTCAAGTTTCAAATGGTATTTTGTTAGGTTTGGTTTTTTCGCTATAAGTTTTGTATTTTAGAACGGATAAGGAATTAGGATAAGTCAAACTGTGTATTATTTTATGTTATATTTATTCATGTACTGTGTCAGTGGAAATGTGCGTGTGTGCGCGAATGATAAACGTTTTCCCTGCTGTGCGTGGTATAATTATCGAATCGTATTGACACTTGAACTGGACATAAACTATTATATTCTCTACAGTTTCCCTATATTTCCTGAGCATAAAATAATGTTAAAATATGATTCTTTTAAAGTATAAAAGTCGTTGTAAAACGCATTTCTAATTGAGATAAGACATTCATAGATAACCATCTATGCATGCCCATGCAAATTGTATGCACTTCTCGGCATGAAACCACATTGTGCTGTATGCAAAAATAACCATGCGACTTCCTTCCACCAATAAGAAGCTCGAAGGTAGTCGGAATTTTCTTCAGCCTGTGGCTGCACGGGCAGTTTTTCTCATCTAGCTATCACGAACGGAACGTGCAATTCTCGTGCAAGATTTTTCGCTTGCGAGAATCTGTTAAGTCCTTTTGTCGGTAGTAACGAGTGCGAACTCTTAGAACTGTTTATTTAATTCATCTTCACACACGTTATTGTTGCTGAGACATAACGTGTATAAAAGTGAACTTAAACTGGTTAATGTGTGAGGCAGTCTACAGTACCAGAAGTATTCTATAATTTACTTATTGGTAAAAAATATTATCATCAGTAGTGTCCGCGTGAGTGGAAGATTTCCGCTTAGGGAGGTCTGCTGACCGTGGTAGACCTAGTGTTGCGCGTGAACACTTGAATAGTCCGGATAGGTATAAGTCTAATATACCGATTCTAGTTAATACCCACTGTGACCTGAGATACTTGTGAATTCTACATACTGTATAAAATTCCAGTAATAGTACCCTTAGAACCATTGTTCGTGTGCAGATCGTCAGTGTCGACGTAGGAACTTCAGGACGCCAGCCCAGCTGTAATCATCACCAGGGTCAACCATCTGTCATCGCCACGCCTGACGACTCCACTACAACAAAGCCCCCCCCCCCCCACAACATTGCCGTGGAAATCATCGTATATGTAATGTACCATAACTCTTATATGAACACTATTTAACATTTTAAGAGACTAAATTTGCAAACACTATTATTATTATTCTTGTCAAATATATCGCATAAACAATTTCAGATGTCTTGTGTGCAATAAATAATCTTAAATCCTCCAATATAGACTTTTGCATTACTGTAAAACACACGTACTACCATATCCTATGCGCCAATAGTTAAGTTATTTGTGTTGTCGCAATATATATTTTGAATAATGTCGGGGAGATGCAACACCCTTGCCTTAGAACTTTCGATACTGTAAACCCTGCTGACACTTTTTTCCCTATTTTAATTTTTATTTTGAAGTCTCTATAAATTTCTTGCATTGCCTGAATGAGAGTGTGGTTTATATTAGTGTTCTGTAGAAGCTCCCACAATTTAGAGACAGGGACATTATCGTAAGCCTTAGACAGGTCTATGAAGAGAAGGTGAACCTCTTGATTTACAGATAGTCTTTTTCTAATAGTTGTTTAAGACATAAGATATTACCCATACAAGATCTCCCAGCACGAAACCCGCTCTGTTCTTCTGTTCCATTTTCTGCGTACTCCTCCTGAATTAGATCTCTTAAGACTCTGTCATAAAGACGGCTAAGGGTTGGTGTGACAGTTATGCCTCTATAATTATTGGATTGCTGTCTGTCTCCTTTCTTGAACAATGAGGAGATGAATCCTACTTTCTATTCCGCTGGTACCTGTTTCCTTTCAATACACTTATTAATCATTTCTGTCATCATTCTTAGTATAAAGTGTCTGTACCATTCTTTATCATTTCCGCATATATCCCTCCAAGACCAGGTGCTTTACGGTTTTTCAATTTGTTTATGGCCTCGGCGACTGTATCGATATTCACCTTTATACTTTCCCCTTCCACTTCTAATAACTGTGCCGTCGCCCAAGAATTTTTCTCGATCTTCTGTTAATATTTCTTTATAGTGCTCTTCCCAGCGTTCGACTGGTATTATCTAAAGTTTTGTTTGATTTCCATCCGATCTAATATTGTTCAAAAATTTCCATGCCTCCGTACAGCGCCTTCGTCCGATGTAAGATTCTACTTTCCTGCATTTTTGATCCCAGTTTTTTCTCTTCTCCTCGGTTACTGATTTTTTTACTCTTGTTCGTGCTTCTCTGTATATTTCCTTGTCTTCCTCAGTCTTGGTGTTAAGCCACTTCAGATAAGCTTTCTTTTTCTTATTAACTTCTTCAGATATTACGTCATTCCACTACCATTTTCTACTTTTCACCCTTTCGTCGACTATTTGGTTGACTCATGTACGCTGCTTTCATGTGTTCATAGAGTTCTTCAATATCATCATATTTTCCTTCCTCCAGTTTTTGGTCCAACCGTTGTTTACATAGTATAACAACACAAATTGAATGTAATTTAATTTGTAGAGCCCCACGCTTTTGGAGCGCCAAATTATATAACAACAACACAAATTTGATTTCATGGGTCTAATCGTAATAAGAAGATGCTGTCTTATATAAGTTTTAAAATTTTTCCATTATTTATTTTTTTTTATTAACCAAATTCTTTCATTTCGCATATTGAAATAATACTCATTATTAATCGTTTGTATGAACCATTCGCACATGACTTATGGTTAACAAATTATATATAACATGGTATGCATAAACCTTATCATCTAATCTTAATTAATTAAATATTTTGCTCTCGGTTTACTCATTGTGTGGTTATCTTTGCAATCTCATATTATTTTCTGTAATTCTGAATTTACGGTTATTTTTAATTTATTTAATCTTATTTGACTTTCATTATTTACTATTGCATATGCATTTTATTTTATCAAACAAAGACTTTATCAATTACTCTCATTTATTTTTATTTAAAATCATATCAATCAAACCTTTCTCAATACTTTAATTGATTTTAATTTAAACTCAAATATTTCTCTCTTAGCATTTATGTTTGTTATGATTCAACTACTAATTCCTATACATGAATTATTATTCTATATTACAATCTGCTTTTACATTTATGTACATTTCTTTATGATTGATTAACTGTTCGAATGTTTTTCATTCTATGTTAATTAGGGTCTTTCAATTGTCTGTAATTAACAAAAATGGTTTTTCATCACCTCATTTGATGCGATACTATCAGTGTGTTCTCCTCGGGTCCTCGGTCTGTATCCTTCTCGTTCTTCTGATCCTCTAGTCCTCTTCCAGGATTCCACTCCTAGTGCTGTTTACTAGTTGCCTCGTATCATCTAATGGATCGTACGTGAGTCCATCTAACCTCTTCGTAGGTGCTCTGCTGTTCTGGTTAGACTTCCAGTTCGTCCCGTGACTCTCACTGGAGATTTAAAATAGCGTCGTCGACTGACATAGCCTCCTACGCCAACGGTTGAAAATAGAAGAAGGAAATTTATTAGCGCGACTTGGTATTTATAGCCAGGTCGTGCAAAAGCTCAGGTCTGAACAATTTTCATCTTGTCAGAGTTTGTCGAAACGTTTTTACCCCCACTCTGGTTGAATTCACGAATTTTGCCAATCTTCGCGAATTACGAAGTCTGTTTCACACTACTCGATGCTCAATCGATCGCTAATTTTTATATGTTTACTATACGTAAATTACACTTCTTTATTGTAATTACAAAAAGAGCTATTCACTTTTTACTTATAGTAATTGGACTTTCCGTCACTTTGGCACGGTCTTTTAACCCTTTGTTCACCTTTATTTTCTACACCCTCTGGTGTATTTCGTTTACAATATCGTACATATTTTTCTTATAATTAAAATAAAACATAAAATCTATCAATACTTGAAAAGGGTTGGTTACAATTCAGAAACGGACAGGCTTTGTGACGATTTAATTCTAACTGTAATCTTAAATAAATAAAAAATTAAGTTTGCGAGCGATTAAGTATATTTAAATCGCACTATTAAACCTAAAGCCCCTGTATTAAATCAGTATGAGAATGAGAAGTGAATGAAAATCAACAGAAGCACTAATAAAAAAGGTCGAATTGTAAAAAGTTATTATTATCATAATTAACCCTTTGCTAGTCATCATGCGGTGACCTGTTAATTCCGGACTCAACGTGTTTGTCGAGTCGTCTGTAATTTAGGAAGATATAAAAATCATAATGTTTATAATTAGAAATTTGAAGGCACGAATAGTAGTTAAAATAACTCACTTAAATTATATATGTATAATTAATGTATGGTTTTTGGTAATAAGAATGTTAACTTAAATAAAAATAGGAACTATATTGTCGCGGAGTACTTGCCCCTCTCCGTTGTTATGTGCCAGTTCAATCGAGAAAGAGTCGCTATGTTGCCGTCACACCGTACAGACGTAAGAGCGAGAGCTCCACCAAAATGTATTTGTTTTTTTATTTAACTTTAGAATATTAGCTACCACTGCTAAACGTGGAGAGCATTGTGTAATGTATGAATAATATAAAGATGTGTTAAGAAGAAAATGTAATAAGTCAAACAAAAACTTAACTAGTGGTAAGCAAGATGACGTCTCCCCTCAAGAGGTAAATCCAATTACAACATCACTCCTGAAGATGTGATCTGCATAAACTTCATAAATACACGTATACGATGCATAAGACGCTGACGAGGACCTCCGTGAATCTACACCTACTTTCACCAAAGAAACTTCAATCTCTGCAGTGAACATCCGACCTAATTCTTGCCGAAGACACGACACAGATGATGACGCCGACTCCAAGAATTCCCAAGACAGACACCCCAGGACGAGGTTACTACGACCAATTGTAAAGGTGACTCGATAGCTTGGCTATCGAGAGTTAATCATATTTGATACACAACTCACATTAAAAAGAGACTTTTCAAAGACGATTAATTTTATTTAAAATTAAAATGAGACAATCTAAGAGTTTACTGTAAGATTCAATTATCATACGTTGTAACGCCTTAAATGTAAATGTAATTTATTATCACTTCAAGTATTAATACCATTCTTCAAATGGTAAAAGAAGTCTTGCAAGCGTCTAGATGAACTGAAAATAATTAGAAGTCTTTACTATAAATATACTTAAAGTAAACTCGGATCCGAGGTATAAGAATACATAATCAGTTTGATCCCAAAGTTTTATGAAAAGCATATAAATATTTTAGTTTAATTAATGATGTCGTGGGATCGTTTAGTAACTGTTGTTAATAAAGAGAAGTCGTCTTGTTACACATGAAAATGAGTGCATAAATCAGTAAAATACCTTCCCTTGTTTCCTTATAGTTATATTAAGTAATTTGTTCAATTAATTTGACTTTAATAATAGTTCGTTACAACGTAGGCAGCCCATGTAATTGGCAGATGTCAGTTAAGATGGGTTCCCTGGATTTGTAACGTGGCAATACGTTACAGCTTCACACACACAAACAAAATACACGTGTACACAACGCTAGCGACAGGTGGGCCAGATATGCGTGTCCATGCAGGAATTCTGCGTTCCCTTTTTAAATACGATCCAGCTTGCAATCTAAATCATGTTTATTAATCAATATTTATTTATTTTTATTATTTATTTAAATTATTTTGGCAATGCACAGTACCGTAAATGGTTGTACTGTTGCAATAGGTTTTTCGTACTTTCATCAGTAAAATTTTCCAGGTTATACCTTATTTCGTCTATTTGTTCCATTTCTATTTTGTTCCGGCTGTCTTCCTTTTCTTTTAATGTTCTGAAGTATGGAAACTGTAACTTGGCTCCAACTAGGTGGTGGTCAGATCCACAATCCACCCCTCGATAAACTCGGACGTCGTTTACTTTGATCTCTGTCTTTTGTGGTGTTATTATATAATCTATTATAGATTTTAATTGCCTCGTGGGCTGCTAAATAATTTATAATTTAGCCTTTTAAATAATCTAAACTAATTAGTCTTAGAATTAAAGAAAAAGACTAAAGAGTTTTGTATCAGTATAGAGAATAGCCAACTACTCTACACCTACTCAACTGACCAAGGTTTTCAGCGTGTTGACAGAGTTACGTATTTTAAAAGTGCAGTGGATAAGGACATTTTAATATTTGAATACGTCAAAACATGTATTATAAAATCAGAAACAACATTACCTTCTAAATAATGTTGAAGAATAAAGAAACGACACAAAATTACAATTTTACTGCCAATAAAAGACCATCATCATGCGGTAGTAGTGAATCTAAAATTTGGGGGGGGGGTGAGGAGGATCCGGTCGAATCGATATTACAGTCTTTAAAATGGCTGGGAAACGTGTAATAACATACTGAAATCACAGTCCCATTAAAATAATAACATAATAAAAATAAGCGCTTTTGAAACATTGCTTATAAGATGATCCCACCATTATCTTCTGTAAATTGAAGTAATGGTTTAATTAATTGTTAATTGAGTTAATTGGATTGAGTTAATTGATTTTACTATATTTCACATTTCAAACGTACACACAAATTCTGTGTAATATACTTGTTTGTAGACCAATTATTAAAAAAAGGGTTACTACTTTATTAGCGTTCACAGCTGGGAAATTAACAAAACAGCTTAAAAATTAAGAGCTTAAATTTTGACCCTCTGAGAGGGGGTCCGGTTCGGTTCATCCCCCCTTTAATACGCCCCTGAATAATACGGGAGGAATCATGCACATAAACTACAAAATATAGGATTTCTTTAACTGTTGAGTACACGAGGTTCTACATATTTTTATGCTAAAGTAGGCCTAACTTATTATATTTATTAAACAGGTTATAAATTTAATAATATAAGTAGGAAGAAGTCTCCTACGTGGGATCAACATTATGGTTAAAACACTGAGACGCTCTATAATTAGTTATAGATTAATTTGTATTCAAAATTATTATTATTCATGCTTTTTGTGTACCGTTTAAGATATAAATATAACGGGCCTTCGAATCGAAACAAGAGAAAACATTTTGTTATCTAAATGGAACTGATTTACGTATGGGCGGACAAATGTGTTAATCTATTACCCAACAGCTTCTTCTTTGTTTGATCACGTATCGATCGTTAACATTCGAGTTACTCAAGTTCAACTACTATGTAAGTCCTTAAGTATGTAATCCTACTAAAAGGATTACACAACTTTACATAATCATCAAACGATTAAAAACCAACAAACTGTTTTCTAATGCGGAGCTTTATGTAAAATGAATTAGAAATTGAGCTTATATTCAACGGTTACATGAAACTATTTTTATTACAGACATTCTGTATATTTCTTGTGTGTTTGCGCGAAAGGAACGGACATCATTGTGCTTACTCATTAGCAGTATTATTTCTCTAAAGTGTCTCGTTATCTTTTCCTTGGTCTTCTCACACAGTACTTCTTTCGTCTGTGCTTGAGACTCACTCTCACGTCTCACGGCGACTCGCCCAGTGGCGTAACAGCCGGGCACGTAATGCGAGGGGCCTGCGGACTAGGAGTGCCCGCGCAAATATTTTTTAAGAATAGGTATAAGCCATTGAACTTAAGTAAAATCAAATTTCCCCATACGTATTTAACATAAAAAAACAAATATATTTATTTTTTACTTCCATGTTCCGTAAGGTGGTCTCGTGTTCGAGATAAGGGCTGACTCTGACTGTACTGCCCTCAAAACATGAAGAAAAGTCATTTTACAAAATGTGTGTGTGTGTGTGTGTGTCTGTATAGAATTTGTTTGGCGAACGATAACTGCCGCAAATTCAAATAGAACTAAATGATGTTTTTCATATGTGCCCGAGTTGTAGAGGACGCAGGGTCTATTGATTTTAGTGAAGATCGGTTAAGGGAGAGGGGTAGGTGTTTACCCGCAACGTTTTACGTTTTAACAAGAGTAAAGTACTTAATTTTGATAAATAAAGTATCCTAAAAAGAAGGTCATAATAATCCACTGTAGAAAGGTAGATGAAATATCTATAAATGAAAAGGGTAGTTGAAGGGAGAGGGGGTAATTTTTTGAAAACTACCTTTTTGATGTCGAATAAAGTACTTCATTTTGAAGGATAAGATATCTTAATAATTGCATATAATGAAACTGTTACTTCATAAAAGTGTAAATATAAAAAAATGGGGTTGTTCTGGTGGAGAGAGTAGTTGAAGAGGAAGGCGGTGATTTGTTGATAATTACTTTGCTAGTATCAAGTAAAGTACGAGTATTTAATTTTGAAGGATAAGATACCTTAGCAATTACATATGATACAACTATTACTCTATGAAAGTGTAAATATCATTAATGACGTAGATCGGTTGAGAAGGAAGGATGATTATCTGCGTAGTTCAGTTTCTTTATAAGAATAAAGTAGGCCTACCTAATTTTAATAGATGAAGTGATTCGAAAATAACATTATATTAAACGACTACCCCATAATAACAAAAATTATCTATAAATAGTGAAAATAGTTTAAGGGTGGGGGATATTTTTTAGAAATTATCGAACCAAATTCAAGTAAATGATTTTAAATATTGCAACGATACAAATTGTAACTGCATAGATAGGTTACATTGAAATTATTACAACAGAGTCTATATCTGGAGGTAGGAAAATTTTATTCATTAACACATTAAAAATTACTATTGTCTTATGGCTTTATAACATAAAATTGTTTGTTAAATAACTGTCTTTCAATAAATGAGTCTATTGACTTGTTTTACATATATGTTACTTGTAAGTAGAATTCCAACTGTTTGCGTAGACACCAGGAGCTCTGCTCGCTGCTGCTACTCTGCGCGTTGCTCGATGACTACTACGTTGACAATTCACGTCTTTGCACACACGCACACTGCGATATGAGACTGTTGTTGTTTATAACTTGAATAATCTTAATCTCAGGGATCAAAACTGGGTAAAAATAGATCAAATAGATCTTGTATTAACCTTACACAAATTCCGGCATCTTGAAGTGTTCTCGCGTTAATACTCAAAATATGTTGTTGTTTTCCAATGGCTCCCCTTGGTACATTTAACCCATTTGGTACCGAGCTTCCCAATAAAGACCACTGTAATTTCTGAGTTCTTGCATTTCCCGGTTCAGCTTCACACACTCCAATAGATGATTTTTGTTCATTTTTGAGTATTCTCTCCTGCACAATACACATTCTTCTGTGGTGGAAAATTTTAATTTGTAGAGATGCGCTGAGAGACAGTCATGGCCAGTTTCCAGTCTAAAGTTGGCGACTGCTTTCTTCCTAGGTTTTCTACAGTTGTTATTCCATAACTGTTCAATCCCTGACCATGTTTTTCTTTCTGATATGTTTGTTGCTTCTTCCAGGAAGCGAGAGTTTGTTTTCCTTGTCATCAGTCTTCTTAGGGTGCTGAAGTCATGGGTACTTTCCCGGTGGTAGAGCATTGTCCCTCGCTTTGCCAGGGGTGTCCGCTGTCTCATTTCCCGAGATGCCTATGTGAGATGGGATCCACTGAATAACTATCTCCTTGTTAAGTGCTGTAAGCTGCCTGGTGAGTCGTCTTGCTTCCAGTGTGCTCCTGGATGTTGCTCCTGTATTAGAGAATGTTGCCTGGATGGCAGACTTAGAGTCCACTAAAAGGGCAGCTTTTAAAAAGGAATTTGGCCTCCAAATGAGGTTTTGCAATGCCACTTTGATAGCCTCTACTTCAGCGTCATAACTTGATTTATTTTGTCCCACTGCAATGTAGTGAGAAAACAATGAGGAGAACACTCCTGCTCCAGCACAACTCCAGGGTGGTAAAGTTACTCACGTCCATAGCATCCTTTAAGCTACACGTGTCACCTGGGTAGTGCTAAATGAGTAACAGCGTTAGGCTGCTTCCCAAGGCCTAGACCAAATGAAGCGACATACTCAAAATATCTCGTTAGATATTTTGCCCCTAACCCGGAAATCTTCCATTCTACGCGAAAAAGCACTAGAAATTATTTATTTAAATTATGTGAGTTCTATAATGGCAATGGTTACGAAGAACTCGAACCGTGAACCAGCTTACTAAGTCTTATGGAAATCGACTTGTCTTGTCACGAAAATCTCGTGACAGCGAGTACGTCTTTCTATGGCAAGACTTCGGAAAGAACTGACGGATGTGCTCCTGGCAGAGCACTGACTCAAATAATTTTTAGACCTTCTGATTGGTGGTAATTCTTTCAGTGTCACAGATGGTCACTGTGATATCCAGTCTTCACGTTAAAACTCTGTCCGATTCTGCAAAGGCCTGTCTAGATTTAATCTACAAATTTTATTAAGAGATAACGAGAATAAAAGAAGACTAATTTCAGAAAAAACATATAAAAATTATAGTTGTGAAGAATTGAGTATATGGAAAATGTAGCTTACAACCATGAGAATACCCTGTCCAAGTTTCAGAACAAAATGTTAATATTTAACGAACTTTTTAAATAAAATGTAAATCACACGCGAACCCGCGCAACTACACACAAATATTTCACATGACATAAATGAGTACAAAATTATGAACATTTTGACATAACATACTTTTCTAAACGTAGCTTGGTTCAAAACGTATGACTACTTTACAAAGAAAAGAACAAAATCAATTTAAAACATATCTATGGCCGTCAGGAAATGTGTTATAGCATTAGTATTCCACTTAAAAGAACTTACTATCGTGAGTTCTGTTGTAATATACATCTTTGAACATGGAAATCATGTATGGTTCTCCATATCGATTTTTACTGTTATTTAAGCAGTACCTAACGGTGTACTTTGAGAGTACACATTATTTGGTTCACTGCACCACAATAGGCTGGTGATTCCAGTCAAGAATCCATCGAGGCCACCTGTCAAGTCTGCATAGTTTTTTGTTATTAGCTACGAAATGAGACTATTAAACGGGCCAAAATACTGGATCGCGTTGTAAATGCTACTCTGACATTGGCAGCTTCAGGAAACGTTTCGGCAATTATCGATCTTGTGATTAAATACGATGAATTGTCACAAGAGACGGTCAGTGGAACTAACTTAAAAATTGATGACAGCTTTTTAGGATTTATAGAAATAACCGGTGAAATTAGAAGAAGAAATTTTAAACAGTCTTGAAAAAAATGTATTGTTCATTTTGTCATTTGAATTAGCAGTGTCTGGAATTCTAACTTTGTCGTGTTTACTTGCTAAACTGCTACTTCTCATGTTCCGGAAGAGGCCTTTCGGTGTTTCCACCATTTTTAAATCCTAAACCTAGGTCATGGTTTAGAACTTGAAAATGGTAAAAACACTGAAAGGCCTCGGAACATGAGAAGTAGCAGTTTTGCAAGTAAACACGACAAAGTTGGAAGATATTATTGTGTTCACGTTGTATAATTTTAGTAGTTGCCCCAGTTATAAGGAGAGATTAGTGTTGACGAGGGAACACTGGCATGAATTAAGTAACTGACGATGGGGGGGGTGGAAGATTCCTGCGGTGGATCCAGAAAAAAAGAGTTATGCCACTGACGAATGGAATCTTTTATTGCTACTGTTTATTCTTCCACCTACTTCCTTGTTTGTAACGTGATTTCCTCCACTTTTACTTACGTTTTGTTCTATGAATCTTGCACTAAACTTGGCTTTATTTACAGACAATCTTTCCTAATATGGTTCATACATTTCTTGGTTTATTAACTTCTGTCTTTATCTTTAAATTTTACCTCTTCTTCTTTTGTTTACTTCCACTCTTCTAAAGTGTTTTCCTTTTACTAAACTATACCACTGTATCATTCGGATTTTTTGTTTTCAGCTTTAACTTGAATGAGAATCTTAATTTTCTGCATTATATTTCTCTTTCTCTTCCTTTGTTGCAATTCAGTTTTTTCTGCCGTGTATACGTTTGGTACGTGCCAGTATTTATAAAACGATCTTTTTTCTTTGGTTCTTTAAATATCTAGTACTTTAAACGTTTGGTTCTAATATAGAGGATTGGCAAATACATTAAAATCTGTAATTATTTAATTTAATTATTTACTGTAGCGGCTGAAATGAGATTTCTCAGGCACGTGGCAGGGTATACTCTCCATGATCATAGAAGAAACACATACATACGGCAGGAACTGAATATTATGAGTATACTCGACAGGATCGTCCAGTATCGGCTGAATTGGTGGGAACATCTTTACCGAATGGATGACTGCCGCATCCCCAAACAACTATGGAACTATAAGCCGAGAGGACGGAGAGGTGTGGGACGTCCGAGGAAGCGCTGGAGTGACCAGCTGTAATATTTGCCTATTTGAGACCGGAACAAACCATTCTTGGTTTAAACCTTGAGGATGATGATGATGATGACGATGATGATAAATTATTTACTGTAATCAAGAGACATAGAGGAATTCAGATAAGTAACACAGTTTATTTGCACCAGTGTTCTGTTCTTCACAAAGAGCTTGAACCTTATGTTCCACTATTAAAAAAGGCTACTCGCTTCTGAATACCGAAATTTTCAAATTACGTTCTTTACTTATTTTTGACAGCTGGCACAAAGCTGTTTTTGTCCCGTTTTTAGTATTTTCAATTATTATAAGGGTTTTATTAAAAATTCTTCTTCTTTGTCTTCTTCTTTGTATGGTTTGGGCTATATCCTGTTCCGACTTTACAGACTGTCATTGTTTCCAGTGTCTCCCACGGTTCCTCCTACCAGGTGGTATACATTTCTGCGCTTTTTTAGAAATACGCGAGTCTACCATGAGCTTCCACATTTGACTTTCAATCTTGTCTATATGGCTTTATTGTATCAACAACGTTGAGTGCTTTCCTTATATCCTCATTTTAAGGATGGTCCCTTAAACTACATCCCCTAACAGTTAAAAAAATTCGTTTCAGAGGATTTTATTTTAAAAATATAATTTTACAGAAGAGTCCGTGTTTCACTGGCGTACATTAAAGTCGGAACATAGAGATCTTACAAAACCTCACGTGTTCCTCCACAGTGTCTAATTGTGACACAGGTATAATCAAGTTTGTCTAATTGTCTTACAATATCTTGGTCCTTCCTATATGAGATATCACAGCCCAAATAATCAAAACATGATACCTGCTTGAAAACGTTATTATTGCTACAATTTTTGTTGTTATAAGTGTTTTTCCCTAGGAAAGACATTGTATTTATTAAAAAAATACTACGATGTATTCACTCGAAGTATATATTTTGACTTTATGAATTGTTTTAGAGTTTATATCAGTTCCGGAAAAACAGTACCCCAAAACTGTACACTTTTTACAAGAATGAGTACAAAGAAAGCTATAAAGTTTTCATACAGTTCGCGGAAACAGTACCGTATGTCAGATAAGGTAATCACCGTGGCAAGGACATAAGATCATAGGTTAAACAATATTAGAGAGCGCAAACTGTACTTTCATTAGCGAATACTGGCTAACAACACCATAATATTGAAAGGTAATTTATTTCAGGAATGTAGAATTATGATTTAACGAGAAATGGTAGGTGAGGCGTCGGCGTCGGAGACGTAACCGGTTGCAACACATTCCACTTGATTACGTCAGTCCGGTCATATCTGCCAGTGGCTCTGCTGGTCATTGGTCAACCCGGCATACACGACTTTATAAACAGCTGGTTTACTCTTTACAGGCCTCCCATACTGATAAGTCGATAAGTGTTAATTCTCGCCTCCTCTAAGTGCCTACACGGTCTGACATGTGAAACCGGAAACGTTAATTTTTTCCCGGATTAAAACGTCCTACTACGTTGTCCGATGCCTAATCTCCATTGTTGACTGTCGTTGCAGTTTTCGTCGTTTAGTCCTCTATCGCTCATTAGTCTTCTTATTTTTTAACTTATCTTGTATTGCAACCACTAACACGCAATTATAATTTTCTTAAGCGGTTTTAAGCCTCTCGTCTCATCTTCAGATACAAGAAATATAAGCAATACAAGTTTAGTAAAAATTAGATTTAACCACTAAACTGTGTTTATCTTTTAACCTTCTTGTGGCCTCTGTCCATGTTATCATGGGTCTTCCCTTCTTTTGGTGCTCTATAGGTATCCATCTCATTGTTTTCTTTGGTAGTCGATCTTGTCCCATTCTTTGTACGTGTCCGTACCAGATTAATGTTTTTCTTCAATGCAGTCGATGATTGTCTTTTGTACGCCCATTTCTTCTTTGATCGTTTCATTTCGTATTCGTTATATCGCTGAAGTTCTAGCAGCTCGTCTCAAAGCATCAATTTCTGTAGCTTCTAACTTACGGTTTATCTGTTCTTTTATTCTTCGTGTTTCGGATCCGTACATCAACGTGCTTTTAATCGTACTGTCGAATATTCTTTTCTTCCTTTCTTTTCCAATTTCTGTGCTCCACGGAATCCCATTGAATGATCTAATTATTTGTTTTGCTTCGTTTATTCTTGATTGTGTTTCAACATCGTCTGTTCCTTCTTCATTATAATACTTCCCCCTGTCAGCCCCCAAACAATCCACGAGGCTTAATACAGTCACTCCGATATTTGCTTGAATTTATTTTGCACCATACAGAGGTGATGAAAGCCTCACTAACTGGAAAAAGGCGTGTTGTCTATTGGGATGTCGTCACCGCTTACGATGAATTTGCTAAACAGATCTTAAGAAACTTTTTTACATGATTTTGCGTTTAAATTAGTGTCAATGTCTTTTCTTTTTGACGTTTGATTGTCTATTTTTTTATGTCTTACAAAAAAAATCATCCCTCATTCGAAAAAAGGAAAACTTATTGAAAAGCTGAAATTGAGAAAGATGTTATTAAGAGTGGCTACATAGGAAAAGTATTGCTGTTGTATAAAAAAAGTAAGGAAAGCAAATATGTAATTTTAATTTTTTTATTTATCTATTTAAAAAAAATTTTAACTCTTTTACTATTTAATAAAGTAACACTGCCTTATGATACCTTAGTGTAGTGTCATATGTAGCATGTGACATCTTATTTATCAAATATTTTATTATTAATAGAAGTGAGTGTTTTCATCATCATCATCATCATCATCATCTTCGCGGATTAAACCAAGGATGGTTTGTTGCGGTCTCAAATAGGCAAAGATTAAAGCTGGTCACTCCAGCGCTTCCTCGGACGTCCAACACCTCTCCGTCCCCTCGGCTTATAGTTCCATAGTTGTTTGGGGATGCGGCAGTCATCCATTCGGCAAAGATGTTGCTACCAGTTCAGCCGATACTGGGCGATCCTGTCGAGTATACTCATAATATTCAGTTCCTCCTGTATATCTGTGTCTCTTCTATGATCATGGAGAGTATACCCTGCCACGTGCCTGAGAAATCCCATTCCAGCCGTTTGGATGCGACTGGCCTGGCCTTTCGTTAAAGTCCAGTGAGTGTTTTTAATAAGCTAAATGCAGGGTTAATTGTTGCCTGAGGCTGTCACGGCCGGCCTCGTAGTTATTATTCAACTTTCCGGGCTATCAGGCCGTGATAGAAATTGCAAACGTTTCAGCCACTCCATCGGCGGTCGTCTACAGTACCGTGGTTTTACTGACGGAGACCGTTGTCAGTACTTTTCAGTCCTTCCAGCACCGAAGATGGCCACCGATGGAGTGGCTGAAAGGTTTGCAGTTTCTAACATCGGACCACGGTCTGAAACCCCGGAAAGTGTTAATAATAACTAAACGCTAGGTTTTTTTAAAACAAAAAGTAATTGCGAAAATCATTTTAATTTTTGTAACTACATAGTTACATAAATGTTACTGCTAATGACACATCGAATACGTCGCAATTTGTTTTAGATACACGTACAGATTTAATGTATGGGATAGTCTTAGTTTTTGAACCCGATTGCTCTACAAGTATATTTTAGCAGATGACAACCCTATATAAACACATTTATCAGTACGATAATGTTATTTTGATTTCAAAATTCCTTATGACAATTTACTTTTCTTCACATCTGAACTTCTCTGTGAAGAAAACAAGGCATAAGAAAGCAATCATACTGAGTAGAGCCTGTACTGAGTGTGTCACTACTATCACACTTCTCTTTGATTAATTAGTTTTTTTTTTAACTCAATAACCAACAATAAAATCTAACACCTGACTCACAATAGTAACTTAAACGCTCAACACCAAAGTTCCCGTGTGTAGGCCCATTACTTACGTAACAAAGAAAAGTCAATTTAATAAGTCGTTTATATAATACTATACGTTTGTTTGTGCCGGATAAAAGGATAATCCATTAATCATTTAATTTGATATACGCGGTCAGTTCATCGTTTTGTTTGGTCCGCGAGCGTTATTTGTTACAAGGCAGGTATGTGTGGTCATTTTATTGTTTCTGTTTTCCAGCTGCCGTGATTTATCGTACTAGAGACTATAATTACAGCGCCATATGGTGAAGTGAAGTGAAGACGACGTCAAGTAGGCCTAACGAGAGTGGAATTTGTAAGTAAGCCACACAACGCAAGTCCACTGTAACGCATCTGCTTGCGCGCGCGCGCGTGTGTGTGTTGCGACCTATTTCTTCTGATTATACGTTTTATTTGCTTTACACTTATATGAATTATACACATTATTAAATGGTCTGAAAAATATAAAGTTAGAATTTACAAATTATCTTGTAAAATTCGAAAATTTAAAAATCGAATTTATTCTATTAAAAATAATCACACATTTACAAATTTTAATAACATTACTTTACCGTCTGAGAAAATTTGGTAACACGTAAACATAAAATAAATAATAAATTAATACCTGACTAAACCCAAATTAATATTAAAAACGATTGTGTTGTCAAAATTACCGATTTAATAAAATAATAAATATTTTTTATTATATTTCTATATTTATTTACCTAACATAATTTCGTATATATAACAATTGGTTTCAAATTATATTAATTAAGTTAAACCTGGGAGATTCGACGCACCTTTTAAAATCTGCATATTTAACAACAATGAGTCTTTTAGGCTTGTAAATACCATTTACCATATCTTTGTTTTATTAATCACAAACTTTATAAAAATATTTTATTTTATAGTTGCAAAAGTAGCTGGTTAAAAACAAAATGTACATTTGACAATATCTCCCAATGAGGTAGGTGATATGGCACATGAGAAAAAATTTTAAAACACAAAACTTTACATGGTATTTTGTTTATAAAACAATAAAATACGATTCTAGGATTACTTTAGGTTAAGTTTAAATACTATTACAATAACCTGAACTTAAACTAACTTTTCAGAAACTTAAAATAATTCTGTGACAACTTATGTGATTGAGAACATATAATGTTATTATGTTTTAAGAATAAATTTATCTTTTTTGTCTTAATTATATAAGACATTATTAATATTATGTACATAAAGGCTACATTTGTTTAGGAACTCTATTTCTTTTTCATGTCAAAACGGGCACACATATTACACTTGTTTCCATACAGTGTACAGTACACGTATGTAAATTTAAATAAATATGTATTTCCATACATACACTGCAACGATTGTTTGCAGACGATGCGTTTTATCCAGTCAGCCATTGCATGTGGTCACTTCATAGTTTTCGAAACATTCTACACATTCATTCTCATAATAATTTCCATCACTAGATGCTAACTATATAGAAATGACTATAGATGAGTATCTATTTCTTCATCAGTAGTTGTAGCGTCTTCGTACAACTTACGTTTGAACGATTTTTTTGTAGGTTGTTATAGGGAGACGTTCTTTTTTGGTTATTCTAGAATGTACAGACTTTATTTTCTTAGATTTCGAAAATTTACGGTCTGATTCAGCCCTCTTTTTCCTTTTTTGAGCAATGTAGTCCGCATCTGTCAAAAGCTTTGCAACTTGCTTTTTTCGAGATTGCTTTCCAATGCGTATTACGGGTATTGGAGAAACTTTGTTTTACAGTTTTATTGGTATTGCTGTACTGTTTTCGTCAGGGAGTGACATTTTCCCCGGATAATATTATCTTGAGAACTGGCCTCTACGCATGGTAGCTCCTCGGGCATTGACGGAAGCTGAGTAATTTATTATTTGGCCCTTCATCATCACTTGACCCTTCAGTGTTGACCCTTCGTCGTCAATTTCAACCAAACTTTGAGCCTTCGTCGATTAACAACAAAACATAACTCTCTCTCTCTCTCTCTCTCTATATATATATATATATATATATATATATATCATTTTCTGTATAAGTAACTCGATGTTTCTTGCAGTAATTATATAAATTGTAATGTTTTCAATTTGTTTCTTCTGCAAGTAGATAATATTGAATATTCTTATTAACACCTGACGCACGTTTCACTGAAAAATATCAGTATCATCAGAGGTTTCTAAGTGAATTAATAGCAATCAATAATTCTATTAATATAAAATTAACGAATAATCGAATTTGTATCGATTTTAATGTAAAATAAAATAACATAACTGATGATCGATTTAGGTCGATTAGTTAACGATTGTTTTAATGTTTATTATTTATTATTAATGTTTATGAGAAAACAGCTGCTGAAGAAAATAAACATTAAAACAATCGTTAACTAATCGACCTAAATCGATCATCAGTTATGTTATTTTATTTTACATTAAAATCGATACAAATTCGATTATTCGTTAATTTTATATTAATAGAATTATTGATTGCTATTAATTCACTTAGAAACCTCTGATGATACTGATATTTTTCAGTGAAACGTGCGTCAGGTGTTAATAAGAATATTCAATATTATCTACTTGCAGAAGAAACAAATTGAAAACATTACAATTTATATATATATATATATATATATATATATATATATATATATATATTGTTACAACACGAGTGTCTCCCGTGAAAGTCCCAAGTTGCGGTGCCAATTTATTACGTTACCATTAATTCTCGGAGTGTGAAATGCCTCACTTTGTTTGCCAATTTATTACGTAACGTGTACCTTCGTATTAAGAGTGTTAATATGTAATAAAAACTGGGTTGTTTAATAAATACTTTTGCTCTATGTGTATTTGTTTTTGTCAGTTGATACTAATGGTTGCGTGTTTATTCATCGTATTTATGTTAATTCTATTTAATTGTAATTTTATTTTACAGATGAATCTTCTTTATCGGTAAATTCTAGAATTAACTGAAGAGAATTCTTCAGTTCGTCTGCTTCAAATGTTTGAATATAGCGGTTGTATCGTCCCAAAACAATTTCTTAATGAATACGTTCGATTTCCATCTCAAACGTATCGTTGAGGTTAATTTCGGTTTCGTAATTTTTGTTATTTTTACAACTCGCAGACGTCTTCTTGATCTTCGTGCGTATAGAGCGAATCCTATTTATACTTTACCTTCGAGAAATAAAACACGTGGAAATGATATTGGTAATAATAATGTTTAATCTTTAAAAATTTTATTCAGTTTAGTAAAAAATTGTTAATTCGATATTTTACGTTAGCAATGATCGATTCTTATCTCAGGGTCATTTGTCAAATGAATTAAATATATAAAAGTGAAGTTTTTTTGGCTGCTACGCAAGGTTTAATTAATTAATAAAAAATAAATAAAGAGTACATTACAATGGAAATAGATTAATACTTATTATCTAACATAATATTATAAATACCTATTAATGTTTGGACAGTATGCCTGTAATATTTCATTTCGTTATGTGCGCAAGGCATGCTGGTTGTTTAGTGACGTCATTATCATGGCCGATGAGTGACCAGTTGTGGTTAGGGTAAATTAGTTCCCAATGTATATTAATAAAATATTGTCACTTCGTGTTCACTATTTCTTATATTCTGTCCTTTTTTCTTTTATAAAATGTTTTATCAGTTACTAATGTGTCGTGAGTTGTTGGTGTTGCTGGTGATTATTCGTATTTGGATTACAAGACTTGGTTGGTTAAATTTTGTAGAATACATACAGTTCTTTAGTTAATTTTAATTTAGGCTTCCTTCTTGTTCATCTCTTTATATTTTCGTTAACTTCACTGGTAGTCGTTCATGTTGGGTTAGATGACTTATTGTAATGACTTCATGATTTTTCTTTTTTGGTAATTCATCCTTCTGAGTTTGGTTCCTTTCTTGAAAATTTTTTACATAATTTTTTTAACAGCACTCCAGCACTCCTCAACCGTATTCTATCGTGGTTAACAATCAAGTGTCCCAATTTCTTCTTTTTTTCACAGAAGCTGACCAAAATTTCTTGGATTCTTATTGGCCCATTATGCAAAGTTCAAGTGTTACAGTACCATGATCATTAAAATACATTACATTTTATATTTTGCCTTCAAATTACCTTTTTATCATAACACAATAATATTTAATACAATTTATATGTGGTTATTCCAAATAAAATTATTAATCATTTGATACCAAACATGTCTTGGTTTGGCCATGTAAAAACTAATATCTTGTAGATTTTACATTTATCTTACTAAACAATTTAGAATGATGGATGACAGCTGACTATGACCCTTCAATACAATATTAATTTAACTTGATCTGCTTGTAACAAGAACTTTTTTTAATATAACACAAAACTCTTAACTATACTCCTTATCTTAATAATTATAATTTCCTACATTTAACTGGTTACACACTGCTAAACAATTGTCTGTGTGTTATTTTCTAAATCACCAGTATCGAATTCTCTTTGATTGAACATAACTTCTTAATACTAAATAACACCCCACTTTTTAACTATAGTCTGTGTAATTATTATTATGCCACCTTTTATATGTTTGTTCTCACTTTTGTCACTATAGGGTTTTGTGCCCTTTTGTCACCTTATTTTACTAAAAGAAAGATTTTTATTGGCCTATTTAGTTCTATAGGTAATACACATTTTATGTTATAAAGTGGCTGTACTCTTTATTATTTTGGTTATTGTTTCCTTACTTAATGCTCGTTTACAGCTTTACTTTTTTACTGATTTACTGCCCTATCTAACTGGGCAATGTCTGGTTATTATTGGTTAGTCATAGTCATGTCAATGTTTGGTGTTGTTGAGTTAATTTTGTCCATTCATTATCTTTAATTTTGGGGTTTTCGGTTTATTAGCTGGTGATCATAATGCTTGGTTCTTATTCCTGAATGAGTTTTCACAGTATTATTTATAATTAGTCATACTGTTTTCTGTTTCGTTACAATATATACAAACACTTTTTGCTACAGTCTATTTCTTGATGCACATATAACTTATTTAATATTTATAATTTCTTTCCTTCAAGATAAAAAACATCTTGAAGTAAAGACATTATAAATATTAAATAAATTATACACATATAAATATATATATGTGTGTATATGGTGCGTGTGCGTGTGTGTGTGTGTAATATTTTCTATATACAATAGTAATAATTTCTTCTACAAGTGATTATTTTTCATTTTGTTTGCTTTCGCACGTTTCACCAGAGGATTACTATTAAATTTTGTAATTTATACTAAAATGTATATGTAATATACACGCACGCAAACACACACACACGCACGTACTAATTCGTACAAAAATATATACTCGCAAAACATACAAAACTTTCTATGTGTATGGAGAAAACTTGAAACTTGGAACAGAAAATGACTGACCGTGGGGATATTATGAGCGAGACAAGAAATGCTTTTTGCAGATGATTAGTTGATTCTTGCGCGACACAAAATACACGATTGCTCGTAAATAAAAACATACTGTTACTGTAAGGGTGATTCAGTAATTAACGTTATCAGCTGCGAAATGAAAGTAATTTATCCATTTTATGTAATTTTTTTTAACATAATCCTCATAATACATACGTTTATCTCATCTCTTTACAAGGTGTTTCATGTCTGCTGCGTAGAATTATGTATCTCGATGTGTAGAGGCCGGCTAAGCACGTTTATCTCAGCTCTTTACAAGTTGTTTCATGTCCGCTGCGTGGAGTTGTGTATCTCGATGTGTAGAGGCCGGCTAAGCACGTTTATCTCAGCTCTTTACAAGTTGTTTCATGTCCGCTGCGTAGAGTTGTGTACCTCGATGTGTAGAGGCCGGTTAAGGACGTTTATCTCAGCTCTTTACAAGTTGTTTCATGTCCGCTGCGTAGAGTTGTGTACCTCGATGTGTAGAGGCCGGCTAAGCACGTTTATCTCAGCTCTTTACAAGGTGTTTCATGTCCGCTGCGTAGAGTTGTGTACCTCGATGTGTAGAGGCCGGTTAAGGACGTTTATCTCAGCTCTTTACAAGTTGTTTCATGTCCGCTGCGTAGAGTTGTGTACCTCGATGTGTAGAGGCCGGTTAAGGACGTTTATCTCAGCTCTTTACAAGTTGTTTCATGTCCGCTGCGTAGAGTTGTGTACCTCGATGTGTAGAGGCCGGTTAAGGACGTTTATCTCAGCTCTTTACAAGGTGTTTCATGTCCGCTGCGTAGAATTGTGTATCTCTATGTGTAGACGCCGTTTAAGGACGTTTATCTCAGCTCTTTACAAGGTGCTTCATGTCCGCTGCGTAGAGTTGTGTACCTCGATGTGTAGAGGCCGGTTAAGGACGTTTATCTCAGCTCTTTACAAGTTGTTTCATGTCCGCTGCGTAGAGTTGTGTACCTCGATGTGTAGAGGCCGGCTAAGCACGTTTATCTCAGCTCTTTACAAGGTGTTTCATGTCCGCTGCGTAGAGTTGTGTACCTCGATGTGTAGAGGCCGGTTAAGGACGTTTATCTCAGCTCTTTACAAGTTGTTTCATGTCCGCTGCGTAGAGTTGTGTACCTCGATGTGTAGAGGCCGGTTAAGGACGTTTATCTCAGCTCTTTACAAGTTGTTTCATGTCCGCTGCGTAGAGTTGTGTACCTCGATGTGTAGAGGCCGGCTAAGCACGTTTATCTCAGCTCTTTACAAGGTGTTTCATGTCCGCTGCGTAGAGTTGTGTACCTCGATGTGTAGAGGCCGGTTAAGGACGTTTATCTCAGCTCTTTACAAGGTGTTTCATGTCCGCTGCGTAGAATTGTGTATCTCTATGTGTAGACGCCGTTTAAGGACGTTTATCTCAGCTCTTTACAAGGTGCTTCATGTCCGCTGCGTAGAATTATGTATCTCGATGTGTAGAGGCCGGATAAGGACGTTTATGTTGTTTAAATAGATAGCACAATTGCTCTAGAATAATCCATAATACGCGTCAACACTACTCGAAAACACTAGAGTGTAATTGATTGCGGCCTTGAACACAGTGCATAACCGGTAAAGTCTGGAACAGCCTCGATTGTTGACGCTTGTTAAGTGTCACGTAATTGTCTTTCTTCTAAAAGCAGCAGCAATGTGTACGCACAAAAACATTACGGCTGGACTCTGCTATAACGTTCTGTAATGGTGTAACAGGATGTTGGTAATTTTAAAAATATATTGAAAAACTATACCTTTAAGATCGTCTATCAATCAGACGCCAAGAACAGTGCTATTTGAGCTGTTCACTTGCTTAGTGCGGTTTAGTTAAGCGCGAATATATTTCTGATGGTTTTACATTCTCATAAAGCAAACATTTATCACTGCACACTGTAGGCCTACTATCTTCGAAAAGGCAAAGGACAGTAAATAAGATAATTGACGTACGTTACTATAAATTTACATCAAACAACAGTTGACAATTAACCAGAAGGATGCCAGCTTACAGTATTTATAGTATCTCGTAGTTGTGATGAATCGTTTTCCCGTAACGGCTGTTTGATCTCTAATTAGTGAATCAATGGCGTATAAGTAATTACTGAATATATCCCTGTATTGGGTTATGGTATTTATTGGATAACATATCAAATCTAATGAGGATAATAATACCACAGTAAATCTGTACATGAATCTGGAATAAACACATTACTCAAGAGACGTAAAAAGAAAATTTCGCAAAACAATTAAAAACCTAATGGCTATGTTTGAACTACGCTTCTAGGCGGTTTCCCAATACCCGTACCTTTTTTGATGTTTTGATTATGCGATATAGTGTTTATATATTTTTAAAAATCTTTGTATTTTTACCTAACCTCACTCACTACTACATTACGTATTTTTGCACTACATTCAGAAATTAAATTAATTCACGCACACTTATTCTTTTTCGCTGCGTGGTGTATCGACATCACCGCGCACTCAAAATATCGAAAAAGTAGTGTAGGTACGGTTATTGGGAAAGTACCATAGTGTCATACGACGGCATAAAATGGCTACAGGGAACTCGTGGGCCTAACGTGGTAACGTGATACGATCGACAACCAACTGATCAAAGACGGTGCTGTGTAGATGTAGGCCATATTAAACAATGACCAGATAATCATTTTTCACAGTTTGTCAGAGCCATTTTGTTTATCATGTTCATTGATGTCTGTGACGTGTTTCCTGTAGAAAGCATTGATTTCTCTAGACCCTTGTAACGTTATAGCACCACGTTGCCATCCGTAGCGATACCCATTATACACAATAAATATAATAACACAATACAGTACTAATAAGTGTAGTAAGTATTATGTAACTGAGATCGAATCTGTGTAGCGTGACTTGTTTAAATTGGAAGGCGTCAACGTTCGACACACTGAACACACTGTGTTTATATACACAGGAACAGACCGCAGACCGAGTATAAACGATGGCCAGAGGTCACACGCATCAGTCAAGAAAAGAAAGCAAAACTCTTTTTAGATATCAGATTACTTACAGTTGTATTTAAATATTCTGTCTTGCAATAAGTTAGCAATTTGTAATACCTGGGCTACAGTGTGTCTTCTAATGCAAGCAACGACGTTGTGAATAAGTTTGTATTAGTTCAACCTTATGTGCGGGACCATCAAGCGAACCCTTAAGTCAGCAAGTAAAGGAACACGCCTAAAATTCTACAAGGTGATGGCTCTTCCCACACTTCTTTATGGATACGAGAATTGGACTTTAACGAAAGGCCAGGCCAGTGTTCCAAGCGGCTCAAATGAGATTTCTCAGGCACGTGGCAGGGTATACTCTCCATGATCATAGAAGAAGACAGATATACGGCAGGAACTGAATATTATGAGTATATTCGAGATGATCGTCCAATATCGGCTGAATTGGTGGGAACATCTTTGCCGAATGGATGACTGCCGCATCCCTAAACAAATATGGAACTATAAGCCGAGCGGACGGAGAGGTGTGGGACGTCCGAAGAAGCGCTTGAGTGACCAGCTCTAATATTTGCCTATTTGAGACCGGAACAAACCACTTTTGGTTTAATCTTTGAAGATTATTATGATGATTTAAACATTTGTACGCGAAACGCGAAAGGACCAACAGATTATATTTAGAAAGTAGATTTCTTTTGTACATCATAGTGGGCTGAGTTTTAGTGTCTTTTTTTATGTACACGGATAATTATTGTCATTTTCCTTCCTTCAACCCTCCACGAAATACAGTTAAAAATAATTGTTTTTCGATTGGAAAATTTGAAAAAGAAAATACTTTTAAATGGATGCTTTTCCAGGATAGAGAGGGACAGATAGAACGAAAAAGAACTAGTTAGAGAGAATACGAAACGCTGTGAATGTGAGAAACGTGAAGAATATTGGCTGGGACAACAGAAGAGTCCGAGAACTACACTTTGAATAACCATACCGATCAGTCTAAAACTTAAACTAGGCTCTATATTCTGGACATCTACATCTAATTTGTGGAAGTTAACAAAACGTTTTTCCGAATAAGGTAAATGTTGATGGTATGTGTATTAAATAACTTTGAATTCAAGAAAAAAATTCTAAGTTGTAAATTGTATGTTAGGGATATAATACTTTACGCTAGCAAGAGGTATACAATACGGGCAGAGGCGTTTGAATCTTAATGTTAGAAGACACTGTTGAGAATTAAACAAATTGTTAAAGCGAGAAATGAAAACATTCAACATTGAATAAGGACGAAATTTTTTTAGGCACACCACAACACATCATTCTTTACAAATGTTGGGCTTGAGACACATCGGAACTGTTCATATCGTGACTGAAAGTACAATAACAAACAAACGGTTCAAAAAAAAAAAAGAAAAAAAAGAAAAAAGAAAAGATTGAGGTAGGTGAACAATATAACGAATATATCGAATTGCTTAAGTAATATTTAAAAATATTACTTATACGTATATTGTTAGACAATTATACATGTATAAGTGAAGATTTGGTACGAATTGTACGTCATTATTTGGACAGTAGCAACTACTAATTTTTTGCCAAAATTGTATTCATACTTGTTCTAATAATCTCTCTAAAGTACTGAAGAGGGATAAGAAAAACCGTATGTTATAATCTCATCCTCAATGAAGGGAAAATCCCACCCAACACCTGGTCTTGGTGGCCATGTCTGACGTAAGTGGGGAACGAGTGAACCCCCCCCCCACCGAGTGCCAATAGTCTCTCAAGAGGAGGAGACCTTCTTACCTTCTTGCCCTTGGAATAGGAAACTTGGAAACGTCTCTAAAGGCCGATGAGCCAAAGTGGTCAAGGGTATAGAGATGGAGAAAGCTACAGGACACCACTCCGTTAAAGACATTTGAGATATCCTTAGTAGTGCATGGTATAATTCGCTATGTTAGAGAGGTATAACCTCCCACCATTCGGATCTCTGGGAGGAGGTGCATCGAGAATGAATGTAAAGTTATTGTTGGATTACGAATAAAAGGGGGAATGTTTTATGTATAAGACAGTTTTCGTTATAAGTAACGATTTTTGTGTAATTAAGCTAAAAAGTTTAATCAGTCACCATTTCAAAAATTTAATGATACTACTTTGGTTTGTTTTGTACTTATAGAACATTCTAAATGTAATGTGGGTAACAAATTTCCCATCTCGTTCTGCAGTAATTAATTAAAAAAGAAAACACAAACAGAGATGTGCAAACGAAAAACAAACCATTTTCGGCATATGTTCATTAGATATTTTTCCTTCAGTTTAATGAGTAAATTTGTTCTCTTGTTCTCCGATGTTGGCACTATCTTTTTTGGAACACTCTGTATTTAACCACTAATATTTTTCCGAATTGTGGTTTTGCAGGTTTGTAGTAGGCCTACTTAATTCAACACCGCCTCTGGTTTGTACGTACACATATGCTTACATTAAATCGGTTACTTTAATATAACAAATTTTAAAATTTTATTTGTAAATCTTTGCAGACCGATACGCATTTTCTGGAAAACAACAAGAATATTTTGAGTTGTAAAATTCAGTGTCACTATTTGGTCGTTTCTCTTTAAAGGCGATGTAAACCAAGAAGCCGGTTTCTTGTTTCGTTATTTAACCGGTGGAAAACCTTGTAGATTCGCAGACTGTACGCCCGCAATAGATGTAATAGGCCTACACGCCTAGAGGTTGCCGCCAGAGAACGGTAAACGAAACTGTGCAGAAAAACATCGCTCCGATCGATTGCAAGGGAAAGACGACAAATTTCTGTATCTCGTATTTTGACACGACTGAAGGAAAGGATTGAAAGAGTTCATATGTCTTGGCTCCCAGATAAACAGCACTAATGACATCAACACTGAAATAAGAAGAAGAATATATCTCGCAAATAAAACATATTATGGATTAAAAAAGCACCTGACACCTAGCTTCATCTGAAGAAGCACGAAATGCAAAATCTACAAAACGCTTTATCAGGCCAGTGCTGATATATGCTTCATAAACCTATTCAATGACAAAAAATAGCGAGAGACTTTTAGGTTGCTGTAAAAGACGGATTCTGAGAACAACATTTAGAGGAGTACAAGAAAACGGAATGTGCCCCAGGCGCTATAATTGTGAACTATACCATCTTTACAAAGAGCCGGACATTGTCAGGATAATCAAAATATCGTAGGAAAAAGGGAAGATCCCGAAGTAGATTCAAAGACCAGATAGAGGAGGACCTCGGAAAGCTGAACATAAGAAACTGGAAAGCGAGGGCACGAATAGAGAAGAATGGAATCGACTCTTGGACCAGGACAAGACCCACCAAGTGTTGTAGAGTCACGGTTGATGATGACGAATGAAAGAATTGGCACCCAAATTTAAAAAAAAAGAGGAACTAGAGACGAGCTTTGATGACAAGACTCGGAGAGACACTGGGTTACGTGTGTAGTTATCATTAGACGGTGATCTCAGACTGTACTGAGTGCAGACTCATCAACAGATTACGTTTAGAAAGTAAACGGCTCTTCTCTGTAAAACTGGTTTTGAAATCCGGTTTTTTATTTACGAGGTCACCCTTTTTCCTTCATGTATATTCTTCTTCACAATTTTTCTGAAAACATGTAGATAAGTAGAGTAATAAAGAACATAATCGTTTCTAGAAAACAATCAGTAACGTGCCAAGCAGCAGATATCTATTTTATTACACGGGTATTAATTAAGTATTAAATCTGTCGGATTAAATATCATAGAATTATAAAATATATCGTATATTTCTCTCAATAAAACTGACTGATCATAATTTTCTTCGTACTCCCTCTTCTCTCTTCTAGGTTAGCAGCCCATAGGCTGGTTGGCAGCAGCTCGCCATTCTTCCGCTTCTCTGCATTTCTTTTCAACTCACGCTATAATGTGCAGTTTATATCGACCATAAGCTGTTTCATGTAGTCTAAACGGGGTCGTCCTTTGTGATTCTTCCCTTCAATTGTTCCTTGTATTATTCTCTTAACCAGCCCATTGTGTCGTAGTATACGCCCTGTAAACTTAGCTCTTCTGCCTTTTAAATGTCGTAGGAAGCTCTTCTAAAGACTTCCTCAATCGTTATCTTGTTCCTCCACCTTATCTTGAATATTCTTCTGTAGCACCAGGTCTCAAATACTTGGAGTCTTTTCTTGTCACTTTCTCCAAATGTCCAAGATTCACTCCCGTATAGGGCAACACTCCACACGTATGTGTTTACTAGATTCTTCCTTATTTTTAGGCTGATAGTGTTTGAAATGAAGAGGTTTTTCTGTTTGTTGAAATCATTTTTAGCCTGCTTAATTCTGCTTATAATTTCCTTACTGCTACATCCAAAGTGAGTAAATACATAATTTGGCGCGAAGCACAGCAACAGATTACTTCCCGCTAGTGATGATTTAATGAATTCAATATTTCTTCTTCTTCTTCTTCTTCTTCTTCTTCTTCTTCTTCTTCTTCTTCTTCTTCTTCTTCTTCTTCTTCTTCTTCTTCTTCTTCTTCTTCTTCTTCTTCTTACATTGCTTGTATCGACTACTCGCCGCTTTGGCTCAGTCCTATGTGTTTATCTATGTAGTTTGCGTGTCGTGACATACACGTACAAAGCAACAATTACTTATTAAGACCTCTGTTTCGGACATTACGGCTCTAACTTATGTGCGAGAAAAGTAAAGTTTACGCGTTAATCAAATATCAGGGAAAGAATATTTTGTTTAAATCGCTAGTTTTTAAGTCTAGGTTATCTTAAACTTAAATCTTTGTCTGCTTACAATTTTGTTATTTATTTTACTTTGCTACAATATTTTTTAGTTTACAAATAAATTTGAAAAATAAAAAATAGAAGAGGGTCTACGAAGCAAATTTATTTTCACCTGTTCGTACAACATGAACTCCCTATAAGTTGCATATAATCGTTCCTCCACTAAAAAACCCTGCTTGTAGAGAAAATAATGGCAAAAACCAAAAGTGTCTATCTCGTTTCAAAGTTTTCAAACCCCCCCCCCCCGAAAAAATCTGTGTGCCACCAATCTTTCCTGCCATTTTAGGGTGCTGGAAACGATTGAACTAACGTATGCCAGAGATAAACTACGCAGTCAGTCATGATGTTTCTCGCATCCAAAATCCCATTTCTGCCCTACTTGTCTAGCCTGGTTCTCCGATTCCTAAGAAAGTTCCAATCGTCATTGTCTTTCTTTTTACTGTTGGCTGTCATATTCGTGCATACTGACGACATCCTTTTTCGGCATTTCTTCAATGTTCTGCTCTGTCAATTACACCCATACCAATTTCCTCCCTCATTTTGATTTCTTAAATTGCCGAAATTTTCAATATTTATTTCAAGACTACACCTTCTACTTTAGTAATCAATAGCCATTGTTAATAATCTCCGGAGTTTTCATCTGTAACACCTCTAACGCATATGTGATTATAGTCTTTTCCATGACCTTGGAAAAACTATGACTTGTTATTTCAAAACTCCAGAAATTAGTATGTACACAGCGAGTGGATATTGTTTCCTTTGGTATCCTGTTTCCTTAGATCATCACTACATCCGTTTGTCGACATACACAGTATCTCAGAAATATAACTTGTTGTATGGTTACGAAAGTTTCACCTTTATCTGAACAACTTCCCCTTTGTCTGTCAGAACATATTTCATGCTTTATTTGTATATTTCGATGTTACAAAGTTAATTTGCAGTTCCTATTAGAAATACTTTTTGTTTCGTTTTTCGAAGCGTACAACAAACATCAGCAAGTATGTACAATCTGATATAAGATACAGAGTGAAAACAATACCATCTCTGATCTTTATTCCCAAAACAAAGCACTAATCCTCCGTGTTTTAAGAGAGAAATTTAAAAAAATGTTGAAGCTGTTTGAAGGTTCCATTGCCGGAATCCTTTAGATTTTTGAAATGTTAAAGCCACCAAGTTTTTTAAGTTGGGTTACTTGTGTATGCATGTATATTCATACACATTACATGTATCTTTCCGAGTTGAGGTCCGCGTTGTGTTTTGAGTTTACCGCAACGTTTCGGCAGATCCATCTTTCCCGTCCTCAGGTAGATTCTTCCTCGATGTCTCACGAATGTTTTTTTCAACTCGGCCTGGCCTGTATTTACACCGGACCCGTATTTAAATGACTAGGAAAGGTGTGTTCCTATTAGTTCCCTGTTGACCTTGTGTCTGTTGAGGGACTGCGTTGTTTTCTGGTGGCGACCGACTGCTGAAAGCCTGAAGTACCGGCACTTCGTCGTCCAGTTTGTTTCAGTTTCGATGGCCTCTCTTGTGACGAGTTTCTGCAACGCTTCAGTAGTTGGTCGTCGCGTCGATGTCCAGTCTCAGTTGTATGCTGAGCTAACGCTACAGTTTTAAGTCTTTATCCGCTGCAACACTGTGTTCTCTGGCGCGCTGACTTACGTGACGGTAGGAGCGGTTGCAGTCACCACAAGGAAGGGGGGCTCTTGATACAGTCTATAGGCAGTTCTGATGTTGCGTTTCCATTGAATTCTGCTGAACCTGTCTGCAATTATTTTTAGTGTGGTCGTTTCAGCGTAGTGCATCTCTGATCGTATCAATTCACACCTCTGCGGCTCACAAACTCACGCTTAGGAGGTAGTGGCTTATACGAGCGCTATTCCGTTTGTCACTGGTTGCCCCAGAAACACGGCGCATGCGCAGTATACTTTTTACATTGTTACACGTAAATTCACTGTCCATTTTGATTATATTTGTTTGAGTAGTGGCCGACGAAACATGGTACCTGTCACCGCCTCTCCCGCCACCTGTGAAATGCGTGTTGGTATTCATTTAAACGTCCCCATCGTCTCGTAGGTACGTTTGTGACTGTCCCGAATTGGTGCACACCGTACGATGACCGTGTTCTCATTGGCCCGGTGTGGACAGCAGTCATCCTAAACAATTCCCTTGGATCATTTCGTAGTACGAGGCGCCGGATCGTCGTTAGGCGGTTGCCGGGGGCTCGTTGTCACGGGTCGGGCAAACTCCGCGTACTCGAAAAGCTTGCACTAGTGAGCGATCGTTCGCGTGCCCTGTCGGCGGCAGATTCGAGACCGCCGGACTGCGTCTGGGCAAAGAGTGCCGTCGTGTCGCTAAGGTAAGGATCTAGCAAGACAAAGTTACTTAATGGCGTCAACTCTTGTTCAATGACGGAGTTCAAAAGCTGGTATCTTTGCATGGGTGTGATCATGTGGAAAAATTATCTACATTTGTACGTGTCTTTTTGTATGTAATAAAATATTTTTTTCTATTTTCGTTTTACTTAACCAGCCAATCGGATGTTAATGTTTCAATAACGTATTTAATGGCTCATATAGTGAAAGATTCCAAAGGTTTTATGGAGTGTACAATACTGGTACGTGACCAACTAATAGAATCATAAAGCTGAAAACAGATATTTCTGAAGTGACATAATTGATTCAAAACGCTGGCACAAACAGCAAGTGAAAACAAAGTAGAACAGTTACGCAATAAAACACACACAGTCGGAGTAAATGTGGTTCGATGTGATAACGTGTACAGGAAACCAGTTGCCAACAAGATCAATGTTACCATTTTTTTCCCAGCGTAATTCGTCCTGTCCGAGCTAATGTCCAGTCTCGACCGGTTTCAGCTCATGTTTCTTTCCTTTCCTCACAAAAACCAGTTCAACCGCGTTTACATCCGTATCAGTACACGTAATACGCACTTGTGCTGCTGCATTCTTTGGCTCCATTCATTTGTTCATTCTGGCAATGTCAGAACCAACGTATTCAGCCAGCGTTAACAATCCCGCGACCTGTTGTGCCAAATCGTACGTGTCTTACTTCTGTGTACCATAACTTATGTATGTACATATGCTGTTTTTGTGTAAGAATCTGCTTCGCCATCAACGTCGACTATTCTCTTTCTATATATCTCTTTCTTACTGCGTATCTTCCCTCTGTCTATATCTAATTTATTCTCTCATTGATGTAATTCTCCAACACACATAGTTTGTATACTTCACTTTTCCTCTTTTTGCCTTTTTTTTAGTTTCTCTTAACCTACTTTAGGCAACTAGCCTATACGGCGGCCAAGAAGGTTTAGCGGACCCTTTGTTAACTCACGTACAGGCAAAGGCCCCCAGACAGTACCTTGGACCTGACGCTAAGTCTCAAACAGGTTCTCACAATCACCAAGCACGAAGGTCTTGTCTACAAACTTGCCCATTCTCCCCTCCCACCGTCCATTGTGTTCTTAATCCGGTCGTATCTTAGCGACCTCACCTTCAGGGTGAGCGTCGACGGGACCTGTTCTGCAGTTCGCCCCGTCGCCGCCGGCGTAGCTCAGGGATCTGTCCTCGGCCCCGTTCTGTACCTTGTGTACACGAACGAGCTGCCTGTCTTGCAACGGAGCTGTCCACGCAACGGTGTCACGTTGTCTTTGTTCGCTGACGATGCTATGTAACATTGCAGCTCCTCGTCCCCGCGTTTTGCGAGTACCAAGCTGCAGCGTCAGTTGGACCAGCTTCCGGACTGGATAAGGAAATGGCGGGTGACGATTAATACGGAGAATCCGAAGGGAGCTGTTTCAGGCGTAAGCCCATTTCCCGATGAGAACCCCTCTCCCTGGAAGGGACTCCTATCGCCTACAAAGAGTCAGTGAAGTATCTAGGCGTTCGGCTCTACCGGCGCCTTTGCTTCAACAACCACGTGACCGATACCCTCGCCAAGGCTCGCGGCGTCCGAGCCAAACTTTACCAATTTCTCTGGTCCCGCAGCCCCCTGGCGTTGCGCACGAAAGTCACCATTTATCTCTTGGTATGTACTGATCTATGCGGCACCCGCTTGATGGTTACTTATATCCACCACCAACAAGCGTAGACTGGAAAGTTTCCAGTCCCTCCGTTCCTTCTCGGGATCTCCTTGGTTTGTAAGGAATGATGTCATTCTAGGAGGTCTTACATGATGTCGAGTTCCTACACGCTCAGCCTTTGTCTGGTCGTCAGCTGCATCTCTCTTTGCTGCAGCTGCGACCTCTTCCTTCTCTTACCTACGGACCATCAGTACCACGCAACCGCCTCCCCCTGTCCGGGTCAAACGCCCTCAGGCGATTTTTGATGACCCGCCATAAACGTAAAACAAATTTTAACATCTGCCCCTGCCTCAGAGTTTACCTGCTAAGCTGTCCTTCCTTCCATCCTTGCACGCCGACCGCGCTTTTTGTCATTGCTACGCCTATCACTGGCACGGAGGCTGTCTGCCTCGCGGAGAGCGACCAACGCCTCATGGCATCTGCTCGCTGGGCCTGAGACGGGTGACATCTGTCACCTGAATCGGTTCAAACGCCAGTGCCCAACGATAAATTAAATTAAAATAAATAAAGATTTCTTTCTCCGCCGCCTTCCGAGTTAACTCGTTGGCGGTTGTCCTTGCAGTTTTAGGAACTGAACCACCTCTAAGTGTATCACCAGACAGCCATTGGGCTCGACACCGGGCCCATTGCTGCAATCATCCACCGGGTGCAATGACGCCCCGCTACTACAATGCTACATGCTACATGCTAATCACCAAGTGAGGGTGAGGTAGGGCCACCTGTGCGTGTGTGTTTGTGTTAGTGAGCCTACGCTGGTAGTCCAGCCGCCTTCGTTGGCCGGCCAAACTATAGCTCCAAATCAATATTTTGTAATTATTCAGTTAAGAATAGCAAAATCATGTTGTACTTGGTTCAACAAATAACAAAGGCTGCCTTTCTTTCCTTTACCTCTATCAGAACCACTTGGCAGTTGATGAGTTTACAATATTTTAGGCTACTTTTCTACTATATTTCTATTTACTTTTGGCATTTCTGTTTTACAAGTACCATGCGAGTGTTGCTTATTCAGCTACTTTCGTCACTTGTATGCCGCACACCAGACGCTTCTGTTGTGTTAAACCTATTTTCCATTTCATCGTATATTTTCTTCTGCCACAATCTCCTGAGCGTATCCGTCTTCGTCGTCTAGTTGGAACCCAGTCTAACCAGTCTTTGGACCAACGTTCGTCAAGCAGTTGTTCCAGACGCTTTGTATTTATGATGTCTTAAATAGGTTTGCCATATGAATAATCACCTTTGACAAATAATCACCGTCATAAGAGGCACCTGGTGTCTTTGTTTATAATGCACTGGAGCCTGGACAACCCACAAAACGTTGTTTAGAAGTCTATTTCCACCGCTTAGAGTCTATGGAAGTTTCTATGATATGAAGTCGCTATCGAGACGTATCCTACGATACTGGTAGAAACAAGAAGAAAAGAAAGTAAAATAAAAGATCTTGTTACTATCGATGAAATGACGAGAAAGGTGACAGCATTATTTTCCAAAAAAGGGCGGACAAAGCCTACTGGCTAGAAATGTTCTGCCAGTCACGCTGCCCGTTTTCCTATCAAGTGTCAATTACACTTTGCGTACACGTCAATGTATTTGCATACACCTGTCAAAACGTACCGACCGTAGTTTCGATAAAGAAACCGCTCCAACCTGTTGCTTTCAGGCCGACAAAAATCGTTCCGTCATCACACACACACACACACCCCTTCATATACATCAGACAGATGAAGTGTAGAGGTCGGTGATGTGGACGATAAAGTGGAAAAGAACGATAATAAAAGTAAGAGTTGAAAGTGAGAGGATGCGCGAGGACGACAGACTTGTGGAGGGGAGGGGGCCACTCACACTGCCCGCTCATTTTACTGCAAGCGGCGTCCTATAAACTGGTAACAACAGGTGTTTGTCACGTTTGTGAGATGTACGACAGCGTGCCCGCGTGAATGTGGTCTTGTAAAGGTCGCAGGGAGAGAGAGGGTGAGTGTGTGACAGAGGGGAAGACACTCAAATAGACAGAAGACTGTCGTTTTGAAGAGTTACGTACATTTCAAAACTTTTGTACAGTTAGTTGATTTGCTTATCTGCTCCGTCTTCTCTCTTACTGTTTTATTTTTCCTAGCTTTTCGTAGCGACCTTCGTTATCAATAAGAGACGAGCGGACCATAACGTATGAACCGAGCAACAAACAAATGTGGGTCGTTTAATTATTACGGACGTAAAACCAATTACTGTACTACTTTTTTATTACAATGCTTCAGATTCTACAAATTCATATATAGCGGACAGGTGAAAGAACATTGCTTACGTTTATTGTTAGACGGTTATTGGCTTATAATTAATTGTAAGATCAAATTTTTTATAAGAAAATGGAAAATTGTAGCCTTGAGAGGTTAAATTTAAGGTTCTAAGTTTATGTTAGCTTAGATATCAGGCTCTCGTTTGTACTGCTATTTTCGCAACAATCGTATCGGAAACTTAATTCTACTCAGCCCTCCATATTTATTTACGCTCTATTTCGCACAGCAGCGTCCTGAAACCGATTGACCATATAAATATTCATAGACTTGGCTACCTATACTCTTCTTATGCACGCAGTCTGCAGCTCAGAAAGTCTCTTGCCTACCAAAACAATACAGCATAAGCAACGATAATCCACTTATTTACTTTAAAATTACCATTTTAGATCTCATTTGCTATTTTTCTTGATAGCAATAACGAAGGCTATTATTAGCAATAATAATAAAATAATAATAATAATAATAAGGCTATTAATAACAATAATAATGAAGGCTATTATTTATCTGACGTAAATGAGTAATGAGGACAACTGCTAAGAAGGCAAAAATCCAAAAGAGCTTGTGACTGTCAATTGAAGAAGAAGAAGAAGAAGAAGAAGAAGAAGAAGAAGAAGAAGAAGAAGAAAAGAAGAAGAAGAAGAAGAAGAAGAAGAAGAAGAAGAAGAAGAAGAAGAAGAAGAAGAAGAAGAAGAAGAAGAAGAAGAAGAAGAAGAAGAAGAAGAAGAACTAAGTCCTCTTTTCACTCTTTGTAACTATTGCCTGATCGTTAGCATATGGAAATACGTTTAATACGATGGCTTAACAGAAATTCCGGTTTATACATGTACCGAAGAGAGCTGACACCTAACAAGCAGCAGCCAACGCGACTCTGAATGAAGGAAGGCCAGTTACTGGCCACAGCTCTATGCTTCCAAAAGTGAGGATAGATTACGTTTAGAACACGTTTAGAACGTTTAGATTAGAACACGCACTCAGTGAACAGTACTTGATGTAGCCGCTTCACTGCGCTGTCGACTAGGCGTGGACTTCCTCGAGATCATGCGGCAGCCGACATTCACCACGTCACAACGCTGAAAGCGCCTGTGGCCGGCTTCAGCCCCGAGAATCAATTCCAGGAGAAGCTACGGAACCATCGCCTCATGCGTGTAGTCATTACCACGCTAAAGCTTCCTGGGCTGCATCGTCGTCAGGATCCAGAGCCTAGAGCCCCTTTGCGAAAGCGTCTGACGCTCCACGACGGTCGAGACCAGTCATCCGTGCAGCACGGCTCTGATTTCCGTGAATAATTCCAACGGAAGCCATGAAGGCGCCAACTCAGACGTGGCGGCTCACAACGGCTTAATTATAAAAATTACGTAGTTTACCCAGTCCAGACTTGAATGCCAGTTCGTGCAGCGAGAACCTGCGACCTAACTTCCTTTCTTGTCTGCGACTGTGCAGTAAGTACCGGAACAACATGGTGCTAACTGGGTTGCGACCCGGACAATGCAGACACTCCGAGCCGTATCGTTAGACACACGCAATACAACTAAACAATCTCTGCTTTATGTTAATGTTAGCAGCGAGTGTCATAAACGTCTTCATAAATATCGTCAAAGACAGCATGCAGAATTTAGCAGACAGTGACTCCTTGCCATAGCCAGTGATTTCTGATTTAACGTCATCTACATATAGGCTACAGTGTGTTTCCAAAAGACGTTGCCAAACTTCAGGAAATGATTCTACTAATTAAGCTGAAGAAAAAATATCCAATAAACAAATGCCGAAATAGGCTTTGTGTGTGTATATACGTATTACGTTTTAAGAAGAAACTGTTGCCGAACGAAATGAGATGTGGAGTTGACATTTGCTCTATTATTTATCTTAATGATTGGCTTATTTTGTTATAATCAAATGTAAGATCTCCGTTGTTTTGTATCCTTCTTCTTCAGCGGTGCGACAACCCATTGCTGAGTCAAGGCCTCCTTTAACAGCCTCCGCAAGTTGTCCCGGTCAAGTGCAGACAACAGACTGGCTGAGAAACTGATACGTTTCTGCACATAAAAGAGTTTCACAGATGAGATATGTGGATTCTCCAATCCAACCCCCAACCTGGAGGACCAGGAACTTTGATTTCGGGGTGCTCTTCCCCTAGAGAGTTGCTTTCACCTCAGCTGACGAGCTCTCTCTACCCGGTCGCAGTAGGCTAACTGACTCAGCCCATGTGTGCAGCCGTTGGGCTACTATAGCCTCCTCCGCGTCCACATTAGATGCACATCCTGCTGCCCATGTGCACCATCCTGCCAGGCCAGGGCCCAGGATATCCCCAGACTGCCCTGACAGAACCCCCATCTCTTGTTTGCTTACCGATCCACTCCGCCGAAGGGATTGGTTGTTTTGTATCCGAATTCCATAAACAACATACTATTGGATTACGAATAAAAGGGGGTAATGTTTTATGTTATAGGACATTTTTTTGTAAGTATTGATTTTTGTGAAATTTAGAATTACAAATTTTAATTAGCCGCAATTTAGAAAATTGTTAAGATAATACTTTGGTTTGTATTGTACTTATACGAAATGGTAAACGTACGTTGTAGGCTATACCATACGGTGTGTGTCAACTCCACATCTCATTTCGATGGACAGTAATTAATTTCTTTTTAAAAACACATGTAGACACATAGACAGAAAATTAAGCTTTTTTGGCATATGTTTATAAGGCATATTTCCTCCAGTTTAATCAGTAGAATCGTTTACCAATGTTTATCATCTTTTTGAAACACTCTGTATATTGAACAATAATCTATGTAGGTGGAAACTAACATAGACCTCTTGTCACAGACCTCGACTAATAATATTTTTATTAATTGAATAGTACAAATACAAGCGATAACGGCGATAACTTACACGGTATTTGTGATACGTTTAATAATTATCGTTTAATGAAAAACATCAGTCCTGCAAACTTAGGAACCATCTGAAATAACGCATCTCGGAGTTATTACGGTATTTCCGTCCATGACTGGCACAATTGTGTAGGCGTACGTACGTGTTTGTGAGAGGTACCCTCACGCGCGCAGAATGTACAGCGCTTATTAAAACACTTTCACAAAGAACTTCGTGATGCCAACTTCACTGGTTGGCATTTAAATACGAATTCATGACCGTTGGCGAAATTATAGATTTCTGCTGATAATGCGACATTTCGCGCGGTGTGAAATTAATCTTTTGAATACGATAAATTACCCCGATCTCAATCTTCCTCTCCTGATCCTGACGACGCAGGTGCGAACAACTGCTGTGCCGTCGACGGCACAACTGCGTTTCGTTTTGCGCAAATTGTTAAGATGTTACACGATACCTCCACGTTCAGTATATCTATACTGTACGCGTTTATTTCGGATTCCCTTATTACATCATCGTTTACTTTTGCATTCAAAATACATAATATTTTACTAATGATAATGTGATGTATTTATAATATACACACACTTACTGCCTACTAATGGTACCTATAATCTCAATCTTCTATTGTGGTGTATTCATTATTCATAACCTAAAAATACCACACGATGGTATGTATGGTATCTTTAGGTTAATAATAATGAATAGGCCTACACCACAATAGAAGACTAACATAATATTTTGTTCCTTACAGATTAGTGAGTTATAATTATTGTGGTCAGTTGGTTATATTAGAGTTAGATAAAAATAATCCAGACTAGTTATAAGTAGAGTAGTTTACTTTATCAGCAATTTAACAAAGTCACTACACCAAACCTAAACAAATTGTGTTCTCGACTCTTTTAATATATTTTTCAGGTAAATAAACGTACGAGACTACTATTTTTGCTCACAGTTTGTTCTAGAATTGTTTGATCAGCAGCACCGTAACATACTTTTGTTTTCTGATTAAAGGTCAAATCGTAACATTTTTGAGAGTCCTGCGGAATGACGGCCGCCAATTGCTATTTTCTTTGACAAACGTCTGACCCACTTCAAAATGTGCGTTGAAACAGTTCGAAGTCACAATACATGTAAAACACATAATGCACATAGTATAGTGTAGGAGGAGTGCTTAATGTTTTTCTGGGTAACAACCTCTATGTATTCGAAGTTGGTTCCAAAGTAAGCATGAACAAAACATTCTACCGCTAATATGTTTTTTAAATTTAGATTGTTCTAACGGTAATAAGTTGAATAGAAAACTGCCTTACCTAACGTTGTGAAGGAAATGTTACATTTCAAGCAAAATTACAAAAAAAAAAAAAGAAAGTTACCGACTATGTAAATAAATGCAGAAGTACGTTTATTGCGAAGCAACCGCACCACGCAGTGAATCATAGTGACGGACATGTGACGCCTACAAATTACAACAAACAGCGGTGCACGGTTTCGATCACGCAGGATTAGTTGGCAGCGGTCCTCATTGATCACGCATTTCGCACGTTAACGTATATATTGAAACAAATTTATTTGCTGTTTTTCGTTTTTAAACTGTTTTGTAAAAAGCAACGAGGAGAGTGTGGCATACGGCTGTTTAAAAAGGCAATACTCGTGTATGTTCACTTCTGAGACATTTCGTACCGTAATTGGATTGTAAAATTGCAATCGGCTGAATACAGCTCGTTCTTCGTGTTGGATATAATTTCACATTGAGTAACTTATAACACGTTTTTTACATACGTCTTTTCAACTTTCTATGATACTTGTCAAAAACCTGAAAGTTGTGAAAATTGTTTATTTCTAAGTGACTAAGAATATTAGCAAATGACTAAGAAGAATGCCTGCTAACCGTTTCTTCTTATTTTTATTAAGGCTTTTATATAATATTTAAATGCAATTTATATTTAAACGTATGTACACTGTATACTACTAAACTAAATTTTGTTACGTTTTATTACATAATTATATATTTTCATACAATTAATTATTTTTAGTTAATTATACCTTCCTGTTGTATTAATAAGTTATTGTTTTTAAATTTTAGTTTAACTTAGTTTTTGGTATCATTAAAATTATATAATTCATATTTTATATGTGTTTTAATAAATATAATTTAATATATTCACTTACTTTATTTAAACTACTTATATTCATAGGTCTGATATTATTTTTTAGGAAAATAAATAATATAAATGTATTAATTTTAATTTAATGATAATAAATAATACTTTATATTTTAAAACAAGAATATATTTTGTATTGTTTTTCCAATGTTTCGACAGTTTAAAATTTTTTTTTTTAATTTATTGGAGATCTGTAATCTGTTCGACTAAGCGAACATTTAACAAATTGGCTGACAACACACACAGGATTATGAAGAGCTGACCATTGACAGTTCTTCTTGTTTTTGATAATAGATTAAAGAGGTACACAAAATACAAAACTAAATGATAAAACATGTAAACAAATGAACAAAAATCACTTCCACTTCCTGCTGGCATGATACAATAAGTTCAAATATTAAACACTGGGCCCATAAGGCACATATACAGATTGACATTAACACGTATGAATGACACGAATACAAAAACATACAGAACAGATATCAGAGACCGTATAATACAGAAAATACAGAGAATACACTATTAGTTAAACCTGAATGGTAAGTCAAATAGTTTGTGTCTTTTTAGTCTATAAATATCTTCACTGTTGTCTAACAAACAGTTTTAAATGACTTTGAAATTTTTACATAATAGAAATAAAAATATTTACAAGAAAATTTACAAATAAATAATAGTCATCATCATTACCATCATCATCATGGATTAAACCAAGGATGGTTTGTTCCGGTCTCAAATAGGCAAAGATTAGAGCTGGTCACTCCAGCGCTTCCTCGGACGTCCCACACCTCTCCGTCCCTCGGCTTATAAGTTAGTTCCAGAGTTGTTTGGGGATGGGGCAGTCATCCATTCGGCAAAGATGTTTCCACCAATTCAGACGATACTGGGCAATCCTGTCGAGTATACTCGTAATATTCAGTTCCTGTCGTATATCTGTCTTTCTTCTATGATCATGGAGAGTACACCCTGCCACGTGCCTGAGAAATCTCATTTCAGCCGCTTGGATGCGACTGGCCTGGCCTTTCGTTGTAGTCCAATTCTCAGACCCATAAAGAAGTGTGGGAAGAGCCACCACCTTGTAGAATTTTAGGCGTGTTCCTTTACTTGCTGACTTAAGGGTTCGCCTAATGGTCCCGCACATAAGGTCGAACTTATGCAACTTATTCACAGCGTCGTTGCATGCATTATAAGATACACTGTAGCCCAGGTATTCAAAATTGCTAACTTAATAATAAGTAATAGTTTTAAATAAATTTCAAATTCATTTAAAGATTTATTATACGTTCTACTTCTGATGATGGCAGTCATTTAAAACTATCTCGAAACATTGTATAAAACAATAAAATATAAATTATTATTTATATCAATTTGAGTAAGATGGATAGTGTGAGTAAATATGAATAACTTTAATCAGTATGTAATATTATAGCATACAGTATTATTGGATTTAAATGGATATTTAACAGCAATGGGTTAATGGGTTATTATGTTTAATGTGTTTTATTATAAAGTTAAAACAGAATTTGTATTGTTTGTGTTAAGTAAACAAAAAGAGAGACACATACAGTTTGGAAACTAATGTTTTCAGTACTGATGGCAACATTTACCTGTTAGTTACTCGTAAAACATTACATTCGTTTGGTGTGTGTATTTTAAAAGAACTTAAATAAGGGTATGAGCTTGTCTACGCCTGCCTCCAGTTTTTCCTGGGTATGATTTCTTTCTTTTGCCTTTGCATTGCCAGTTCATCACTTGTTGGCGGCCATTCTGACCATTCGGTGTGCGTGTCCAACAACTAAACTAATTGTTTATTCCCAATCTTGTCTGTAACTGAATGAGAAAATAAGTCGGTCAATGTGTTATTTGTAAACATTGTTTGCGGCAACCGTATTCTCTCGACTAAACAGTCAACCTATGTAGTAGCATCTTTATAATAACACTCGTGCTCAATACAATTGCATTTAGTAATGCGGCAGTACCCCACAGAGATCAGTTTTTGTGAGTCACGTTTTTTAGGGTCATATATAATAATCTAAATCTTGGTTTGATCTTAAATTGTTTTTCTATAAATTATCTGATGTGACTGCTCGGATAACACATTCAAGTAATTAAATCTTAACGAAAATCTATATATTTCTGCAATATATATTTGGATATTCGCTGAGGGTAATTTATTTGTACATGTAAAATAAATATAAACAATTGTTAATAGTTTTAAATGGTGAATACGGGAACAGACAAGATTTGGACAGAATCTAACTTGTTTTTAACACATGTTTTGAACGTTGAGTTACTTGGTAACTGAAGGGTGGCGAACTGTGTGTGTGTGTGTGTGTGTGTGTGTGTGTGTGTGTGTGTGTGTGTGTGTGTGTGTGTGTGTGTGTGTGTGTGTGTGTGTGTGTGTGTGTGTGTGTGTGTGTGTGTGTGTGTGTGTGTGTGTGTGTGTGTGTGTGTGTGTGTGTGTGTGTGTGTGTGTGTGTGTGTGTGTGTGTGTGTGTGTGTGTACAGTATTTCTGACGTGTATTCATACAGTATTATGACGTGTATTGTACAGTATTTCCACACTATTTTCTGCTTATCGTACTTCACCTAAGGCCGATGGAATTAAAATTTTGCTATGCCAGCTGTAACTATACTGAATAGTCAGCTAAAAATTATAAAATTAGTTTTAACTATTAAAAAAAATTAAAACAAAATAAGAAATAAACTTTTAATATAAAATACATAATACAACAGTCATGAAATATAAATATAACAATAGGCCTATTACATAAATATTAGAGTACTACGTCTCAAGTTCAAATTACAAATAAAAATGATTACTTTTCAATATAAGAAAATGACACTAAATAATGTGATTTATTAATAAACATTATAATGTTTACATAGCTAAACATTTTCTATATACAATTTTCATCCATAACTCTTTTTAACTACACAAACCTGTAGATGAACCAAACATTTACATTTAGTATTCAATTTTTTTTAATTATGTTTCCCAGTTGTCAAAATACGGATTACTCATTATAAAAATAAAATATATGCTTGTTGAAAAAATTCAGTCTAATCGATTGGATGAAAAATTGTATTTGAAAAGAAAAAGCAAGTATAATTATGAGAAAAAGAAATAATAAGAAGTAAACTTTATATTTATAAATTATGTCGTTAGCAATTGGTCGCATACGAATATTACTGCAAATTCCCTTGGTATAAGACATTGTTTCTAAAAGAAATCACATTTACTTCTCATACTATACATATTAATGATAAAATTTATCAACCTAATTCGAATTATAAGATAATATAAGTAACGGATGCCATAGCACACTTGATAAACATTGTGCGGAATTTCTAACAGCAATAATTAAATATAAATTGTGTTGGCCTACTATATAAAACCCGGTACAGGTTTGATTTTATCTTCTCTACAGTTTATGGTGCGTGTTAACGTTGTGGAATAACATTAAAGCATTTCTAATGTTTCTTCTTCTTAAGCAAAGAGTGAACGTAAAGCGTTGGTGAACGGACAACAAGCCGTACCGCGGGTTCGATCCCGGTTCTCATCGAATCTCCGCGTTGTTAAGTAATCGAGAAAGGAGTAATCGACCCGACCGTGACCAGTACGCATCACTGCCACCTACCTACTACCGCCTCTCACCCCACGCTCGCGTCCGCGCCAACAACACTTGTAATATATTATATACGTACCGTACTGGTTTTAATTGCTTCAGATAAAGCTGATGAACCGTTTCTTGGTTTCTACGTTCTTCCTTTTTTATCTGTGGCTCACCTTGTCACATTAGAACGTCGCCGTCATGACCTAAATTGCTGGCGCATCTGGCGCTTTCATAACGAGATCCTATACACAATTAAAATAACAATGAAATTGCAAAAATGTTATGTTATCAGTTATCACGTTATGTTATGATATAAATACTAAAATCCCCGGTTCAGTTATAATTTTTGATATGCTGCTGTCTCGGTTTGGAATTTTCCTTCAAAGGTTTATTGTCAGCCGTCTCAAACCGCCTGGTTTTCCCCTTCTAATGTATTATCATAGCGAGTAGAAGGGGAAGTGTGCTCACTCCCGCTTGTAAAGCATTGCGACAATGGGACGGCTGAAGGCACGCTGTAGAGAGTGCGCCACAGTCGACTCAGATCCAGATGTGTAGTTGCTAGGCTGTGCACGTGCGTGTATGCTGGCTATTTTCGTAAAAGATAAGTGCAAAATAAACTCGTATACGTGTGTGTGTAAGCCGAACTGTGTGATATATTCGTAAGATCATTATCAACAAAAAGGCCGGCCTGTTTCGTGCCGGGATGTCGCTCTGGATATAGAACAGATAAAGGTAAACATTTCTTTACACCTCCTAAAGATGAGAAGCTGTTTTCAGCGTGGGCTAGGGCGATTCCAAGGAAAGATATCCCACTTACGCGTAAATCTGCCGTTTGTGAATGCCGTTTTGCTGATGCTCTTTTAATTAAAGCAGATTCCTTTGTTATTGATGGGAAACATGTGGAAATTCCGAGAATTAGATGGACCTTGAAGCCGGGTGCTGTTCCACATATTTTCCCTAGCTTGCCTTCTTATTTAAGTAAAAAATTAAAGGTTCGGAAATCCCCTGTGAAACGGGAATCACGCAAGGAGTCCGCAGCTAGTGGCAACAGCGCTAAATGCAATATTTTAGAAGTAATCGACCCTAATCATAATCTTCCCTCTACATCTAAATTAACCAATTCTAGTGCTCATGATCCACCAGTTATTCAAAATTTGAAGAAAAGAATAAGACACTTAAACAGGAACTTAAAAAGAACACAAAATAAATTAGCAGTTTACAAAGCTAAAATAAATTTGCTTCAAAGAAAGACGCGCCAAATCAATTCGACTGAAGCAGAGGATCGCGCTTAAGTTGTCTAAGTAAGAAACAAAAACTTATGGTTGACACGATGCTGAAGAAATGTAACGCTCGTTCCAAAGGCATGCGATATTCAAATGAATTTATATTGGACAGTTTGCTGTTAAAAATAAAATCGCCTAGATGTTACAGACATTGTCTGAAGCATGAATTACTACCTTTGCCTTCAGAATCTCACCTGAGAAAACTGTGTAAAGGTTTTAAGAGTAATTATGGTGTGAACGGAAACGCCATAAATGCGATTAAGGAAGCTTACGCAAATGAGAAAGATGAAAATAAACGGTTAGGAATTCCCATTTGCGATTAAGTAAAATTAAGGGAGGACATTAGATTCAATTCGTCCACTTTGAAAATTGATGGTTTTGTTGATTTAGGTGATGAGACTCCGGACAGCAATAAGAATATTCTAGCAAATCATGCCCTTGTGTTTATGTTCGTTCCTTTGCTGTGTAATTGGATCCAGCCCGTGGCAATTTATGCAAGCAAAAATCCCACTCCTGGGGACATACTTTCAAAAATATTAATTCAAGTTATTATTCAATTAGAACAATCTGGAGTGAAAGTGATAGCATTCACGTGTGATGGTAGCCAGTCTAATAAAAGGGTCTGGACGATTCTAGGGATCTCAGGAAAGGAGGGGACAACAAAGTGCTTTATTGAAAATCCAGTTGACCACAAAAGGAAAATATGGGCGTTCTCCGATAGTGTTCATATTTTTAAATGCATTCGCAATCATTTCCACGACAAAGTAAATTTGATATATAAAAGCACAGAAGTGAATTATGAATTTTATCGGAAGTTATTTAAAATTGACACATCATGTGAATTCGCCGGTCTTCGAAGCTGCCCGAAGTTGACATCCTCCCACATAGACCCTAACTCATTTCAAAGAATGAACGCGAGGTTGGCTTTTCAGCTATTCAGCAACAGTGTAGCAAATGCAATTAGATTTTTCAGAGAAATGAAGCGTAATAAGTTTCGTGGCAGTGAGAATACTGAATGTTTAACCAGAGATCTCAATAACCTTGTGGATGTCCTGAACTCTACGTTGCTCGTAAAAGGACTGTACAAAGGTTCTCCCTCACACAAACTTCTATTAGAATTTTTAGAAAATATCAAAACTCAGAAGAACACATTTGCGTCCTCAAAAACTATGGAATCATTGAGAGTAACCCTGACAAGTACTCTTGAAATATCGGAATTTTTGTGGGCTAGAGGATTTATCTATGTTTTAACTGCTAAATTTAATCAAGATCCCTTAGAGCGTCATTTCGGAATTTTGAGATCTCTAAGTTGTGATGATCATCCTTCGACCGTCGACTTTTTACATTTATATATGTTGCAATCCATATATGTTCCAACGAAACTTGTTCTAAATTCGTCAGCAAACAGCGAACCCAAAGTAGAAGCACCCCTTACTTCGTTTGTAAATCAGATGCGCGCAATGGCTAGAGAAAGTGCACAGAGGAGCAAAGAAATTAAGGACAGTGTAGAGATGAAAATCAAAGATAAAATTGTAGTGACTGACTGGGAAAATGAAATCACCCTCCCATATCAAGCAGACCTCGTTAAGCAGAATTTAGTGTTCTATCTGGCAGGCTACATAGTGAAAAAAAGTGACAAGTATATTAATTGTCCACAGTGTATTCGTACACTGTCTAGTGAACAAGTTCCTGACCCTTCGGTAGCAATGTTTACTTCCTTGAAAGATTATGGTTACGATAAAGATGTCAGGTATTTAACATACCCCTCCCGTTGCGTACTCCAGTAGCTTTTACAAGCAGAGGCGGTCATCTCAGAGAAACTTCGCTCGGAACATAATTTATGGGGCGACATATTTTTCAACTGTTTGGATAGCATTGATTCTATCTTCGTCGGCTCTTCAGATTTAGGATGCAGTGGTGACCACAGAAGTGAACTTGCGGGAAAGTTAATTTTCCACTACCTCAAGTGTCGTTTTTTCTTCCGCACCAAGGAACTGAGGAAGGAGCTCCTATCATCCAAGAAATCCAAGTCTTCGCGGAAGTTGTCCAAGGTTTCCGACAGCTGATGCAATCACTGTGAGTTCAGGGTAATTTTATATGATATTAATTGATGACTCGTTGGGCACTTGGTGAAACATATTAATACAAAGGTTTTGTAAAATATATAAAAACACTTGGTAAGTTTCACAAATTTTTTTAATTAACTCTGACAGCTGTTTCGACTAACTTAAGCCATTGTCAAAGAGCGAGTGAATGAAATTACTGAACACAGGATGTTAGTGGAGTGTAGGTGGATTATTAATATTAAATTTAACCACCTACACTCCACTAACATCCTGTGTTCAGTAATTTCATTCACTCGCTCTTTGACAATGGCTTAAGTTAGTCGAAACAGCTGTCAGAGTTAATTAAAAAAAATGTGTGAAACTTACCAAGTGTTTTTATATATTTTACAAAACCTTTGTAATTTTATATGGTTTGACACACAGATATTAGAAATGTAAGCAGTTTTTATCTTGATGTGTGTTGGCTTATCGTACCGCGACATATCCGGTTACCTCACAGATAGTTAACTGGTTATTAGATTCCTCAAATAATAATACGTCGATATGTGTGATAACTGTGTCTCTTAAGTTTATTTCTCGCAGTGATTTCCGTACAGATATTATTTGGCGTCTGCATTAAACGTAATCATAACAACAAATTGTGTCGCCCTGTCTCGCTTATTGGATCTGTAACGACACGAGTGCGATCTGCTGGCTGGGCCAGGTAACAGCGAGAGTGAGCTGACTTCCTTGTTCTATAGGCTATGGTGTTATGTTGCTACCAATGTGCGGCGGCTGCGATTGAGGTAAACCAAGGATAAAACAATAACCCACCAGAAACAAAGGAAATAACTAGATATAGTGCGCTGAATATACGAGGTTATGAATCTGATAAATCTCAAAAATGGATTGATTTTAGAAAACGGAGGAAAACGTGTGAATAATGCGGAACCACTTTTGTATTTTAAAGAACAATTTTTTTAATGCACACGTGTATCCAGTAATATATTAATACGTACTTTGTTGTTTGCTGATAATCAAATCTTTATTTATGAAAATGAAGACGGCCTTCATCAAGCCTAGTGTGTAAGAAGTTCACTATAATTATTTCAAGGCTGAAGACAAACGTTATGCATCCAAAGGAGTACACCCAATAAGAAGAAAAGTTAGTGTTGACAATAAAGCGAACAGTGATCACTTTTCAGCTACTTGAGCTGGGACCATCAGCTATGTTCGAAATAGTGTTTTTAGTAATAAATTAATTAAATTTCAGTTTATGTATGGCACAGTATATCGAACTCTGAACAATGAGATTAGAATGGACACAATGTTAAAATTCTATAAGGCAATGGTACTGTCTACGTCATTAACGCTTGTGAAAACTGACTATAAAGATACAGGCAGGTGAAATTAAGTTTCTACAGAAAGTTAAAGGTAGCATTCGATTAGATAAATTAAGGAATAAGGAGATAAGGTTTGGATACACAGGAGGTCCCCTACTTTCAGACATTCGACATTCGCACACTTCGCTCTTTCGGGTATTCAAAATTTGTACTCTTTATTCGATTTTCATACTACAGCTTTAGACTTTCGAACACTGACGAAGATGTGAGGCATGAATAATCGTTAACAAAAATGTAGAAATTTGTTATTATTCCCGCTGTTCTGGCTTTTCATAATTAATGCTGGTATGTTGGCCTATTAATATAAAAAATGTAAAGTTAAAGTGATTAATTTTTTTTTTTGTATAATGCGACTGTGACTGTTTCACAAACACTGCTTGTATTTGCAGGCGCGAATTCTCCGTATGTGCGACGTATGCGCCGCACGCGTCAAAATTATTGCTTTGAATAAATAATTTAAAACTCTACTTATGTTTCAAATGAAGATGTGTTATTGCAAGGAATGTGTGCGCTGGGAGCGACCGCACCTCTCATGGCTATTGCTGAGGTAGCGCGAATTCTCCGTATGTGCGACGTATGCGCCGCACGCGTCAAAATTATTGCTGTGAATAAATAATTTAAAACTCTACTTATGTTTCAAATGAAGATGTGTTATTGCAAGGAATGTGTGCGCTGGGAGCGACCGCACCTCTCATGGCTATTGCTGAGGTAGCTGACTGGCGAGAAGTGCGTGCTAGACTTGTAGAGGGGAGTGCAGCGGTGCCTTGTGTGCGGCTTCAGTACCGCACCAACCAGGCGTGCCGAGAGTTGTATGGTTTCTAATGTTCTTTGAGATTTTCGAATAATTTCTGTTGAATCGTGATTCTGTTTTTGTGATGTGCTTCTAAATCATTGAAAATCATAATTGTACAATTGATGACATTCTGGAAGATGGATTTTCATGTAGAAGTTTCGAAGAAAAACTTAAAATTGTTACAAATGGAAGACCGTGCCCTCCGTTGCCTAATTTAACAACTAAACACAAGGGCAAAAAGGAAGAATACACTAGACACTTTTCAGTATCATCTTTCAACTCGATTCCATGGTTAACTGGCTGTGAGAAATTAAATAAATTATTTTGTTGGCCATGTATTCTTTTTTCCAAAGAAAAAAGTGTGTGGACGAAAACTGGATTTTCCGATCTCAGTCATTTATCCTCTGCACAGCAACGACACGAAAGATCGCAGTCTCATGTAGAATCATTTCTTAAATGCAAGATGTTTGGAAAGCAGAGAATTGACGTTTTAATTGACTCCCAACATAAAGAAAATATCAGCAAACACAGTGAGTTTATTAAAAAAATCGAGACATATTGAAGAGATTAATAGATGCTGTTTGTTATCTTGCAAAGCAGGAACTTCCTCTGAGAGGCCATGATGAATCAGCCGACTCATTAGACAAAGGAAATTACTTGGAGTTTCTTGAGGCACTCAGAGCATATGATCCTCTTTTAGACAACCATCTAAAAACAGCTACTGTGTTTCGAGGTACATCTCCAGCAATACAAAATGACATAATCCATGCTATACGGGATGTTATTATAGACGAAATAAAGGAAGAAGTTTCTTCAGCAACCTTCACTTCTATCATGCTGGACGAGTCGTCTGATATCTCATGTAAATCCCAACTTTCAACTGTGCTCCGGTTTGTTAAGGATGGTGCTGCTTGTGAACGCTTTGTTGGATTTACTGACGTAAGTTCAGATAGAACAGCTGAAGGACTATTTGCACATGTGACAAGTTTCGTGGAAGAGTTTAATATCAGTGACAGATTGGTAGGGCAGACGTATGATGGTGCCGCAGTAATGAGCAGTCACTTGAACGGGCTTCAAGCTAAAGGTCTAGGATCTTACCCAAAGGCTCTCTTTACACATTGTTATGCCCATGTTTTAAACTTAGTTCTTCAACAATGTCTCTCAAATATAAAAGACTACAGGGTTTTTTTTCAAACACTTAGTGGGCTTCCAGCGTTCTTTTCCAAATCCTCAAAAAGGACAATTGCTTTGGAAGACTTCCTTTTGTACAGAGGAAACTGCCATCAGTTGCTCCTACCAGATGGAATTTTACTTCAAGGTTAGTGCAAACTGTCAAAGAATATAGTGTTCAACTTATAGAATTTTTTGAAAATATTGTGGAAAACTGTAGTGAATGGGAAAGTGATACAGTAGTCAAACCAAGAGGTTTCCTCTCTTTTTTGAGTGAGTTCAATACCGTATTTTTGTTGGAAGTATTTTCCAAACTGTTTTCATACACAGATGTACTGTATAATATTCTCCAGAGTGAATCTGTAGATATAATGTACTGTCATCAAAAAGTTATTGATACTGTACAACAATTGCAAAGTGAGAGACAAAATGGTTTTGATACCCTATGGATAGCAGCTAAAGGTGAGAGAAGAGGAGCTGAGCCTAGAACTAAAAGAATTTGTCAGGACTCTGAGGACAACTATTGTCGTCGATTGTTCTGTGAAATCATTGACAATACTGTGCAACAAATAGATGTGAGGTATAGTTCAGTTTCGAAGTTGAGATTCTGTCATCTCCTCTCACCTAATAAATTTTCCATTTACAAGGAAAATTTTCCGTCTGTCCTTCTGGAGTCCTTAGGATCAGTGTATGAGTCATTATTTGATCTTGTAAGACTCAAAAGTGAACTTTTAGTGGTACATTCCAGTGATGAATTTCATGGTCTACATGTCTTTGAGTTGGTCAGGTTTCTAAAGAACAATGACTTAATTTCTGCATTCAAAGAAGTATACATGTTAGCTGAGTTAATTCTGACTATACCAAGTACCACAAGTTCAGTTGAACGTTCTTTTTCGGCTCTAAAACGCATTCACAACTACTGCAGGAGCACTCAGAGCGAGGACAGGTTAAGCAGTTTAAGTAATATTTCTATTGAGAAAGAAATACTCCACAGACTGAGACTCAAAGACTCATTTTATGAAAGGGTAATTGAGAAGTTTTATGTAAAGAAAAAGAGCAGAACTTGTTTATAAATAGATATGTAAACAGGAGAAAAGTTGACTGAACTAACTTTTAGGATACTTTTATTATTATTATTATTATTATTTTGTTGTTGCATTTCCCTAAATAATGCAGCTTATAAACTTGATAATTAAATAGTTTCATAGTAGACGGATATGATTATTTTTTAAGCAGCACACCCACCTTGTCAAAGCAGGATACGCCCCTGTGTATTTGGTGTTCTGCCCTAAGGCAGGTCTTCAAATGGTAAAAGCTCTCCAAGCTATCCTATCGCATGCCAGTCTTTTCGTTTCTTCGTAACACCCTCTGATTTTAATGCTATCTATTAACTTCATTCTTCTACGCCCTTTTCTTTTTTCTCCTTCTATGACACCCTCCATAGAAGGGTGTAAACACTGCTTATAAACTTTGATACAACAATGATAAATTTAGCATGTTACTGTATTATGTATTTTTTGTAGTAAGAGTGGTCATACATAGGATGTAAATTTAAGCGAGAAAAATATCGGATTTCATTTCAGTACAGTGTATTCCAGTTCACAGAACCGATCCTACTAACTTACGTACACAGTACGCCTACAGTAAATACAGCCGTCTGTACATACTATACAGTACTTGATTTTCGGACATTTCGGACACTACTTGACTTGAACACGTTTCCGCGAACGCATTGTGTCCGAAAGTTGAGGACCTTCTGTACACGCGCTGAACGACAAAATCCAACAATATAGACGGTAGTGGTAGATCACTTAGAAATGATGGATTATGAATGACGACTAAACAAGCAAGTGATACACTTTACCCAACGAAGCAAAAGAAGTGTGAAGTCGGAAGAGGCAACCGCCTAAGTGCAGATGACGACGATGTGTTCTCAATAATCATTTACGTGTCAGAAACACGGATAACGAACAAAATAACTTTAGTCTGCTGAGTGACACAGAGGAAACACGATGTTAGGATTAACAAGATGCATTAGGAAAAAATAAACGGACACACAATAAAAACTGGAACGGTGGGTATCACTTACAGAATTAGTAAAATAAAATGGAGGTATATTTAGATAACAGATGTGCATGGTATTTAGTCGATTGCAGATCAAAAGACGTAAAGAGTTCGCACCGACCGTCACTTGGAAGACAAGAAATGGTGTGTTGAAATAATGTTGTCAAAAGAGGCATAGTAGATGTTTTAATGGAAATGTCAAATTTTTGAGGCAGCATAATCATTTTGAGGGTAACGTAATCAAAAAGATAATGATAGGACAGTTTAGACGGGTCGATCATGTTGTCAGGATGGGCCCTCAGGACTCTTTTAAAGCGCCATTTCCTGTATGACCCAGATGACAAAAGGAAAGTGGGAAGACCAAAGCTGAGGTGGCGAGATGGAGTGCAGCAGATGCAACTGGAGGACGGTTGCACCGGACAGAGGTCGTTGGCGAGGTCCCCTTCGGCAGACTAGAATCCGCCCAGAGTTGTAGTAGGCCTACCCCTGATGCTGATGATGATGAGTATGGGTGACGTAATACATAGCAAAACATTTTGTTCCTCTTAGCACACCCTAGGTACGCCTGTCACACTATGAGATCTTGGTTTTGTTCTTGTTCGATTTTGGCTTAGTTTTCTAATTAATTAATTTTCATTTTTTTAGATTTCATCTGGTTTCAGTGGTCTATTCAAATTGAACGGAGGAGTAGTGTTTAGAAAAGTGAGTTTAAACAAATTGAAATCTGGCTAACTTTCATCATTCATTCTTTATACTTTGCACTACACGCTTTGTGCCCTTAAGGGGACTGGGATCGCCCTATTTTCGCTATGTTAATCAAATTTAGGTAGGCTAAAGTTTTCTCGAAAACTATGTAAGATATGAGCCTATTTTTTTTAATATGATGGACATATATTTCTCTATAATTTGAGCACCGAGTTTCTTAAAATATTTTTTTTACATTTTAACAAATAAAAATAAATCAAAATTTTGCAAAACAAAATAACATATAATTAATTTGAATAAGAATTTTGGAAAACCCACTGATTAAAATATGGAGCTAGTATAAGAAATGAAACAGAAAATCACGCAGTTTATACTGTTTTTGAGGAAAGTGTAACTTTGTACTAAAAAACACAATTTTTCGGAAACCACACTAAAGATAAAATTCCACTGCTTAATGCACGTTTTCTAACAGTACATCCCTGGATCCATAAGAAGAGATTTCTGGTCCCTCTTGTTCTTCGTATTCATTGTCAAACTCTTTCCAAGTTTTTCTTTCGGCAACTCTTTTTTTAATTTCTTCAATCGCTTTCTCGACCTCTTTGATTCTTATTTCATTCGTATTTTTCATCATCCGTATGCAATTTGCCCTGACGTTAATCTATAACTTTTACAATAATCTGCATTTAAGTATGTTACTATTGTTGAAACTGCTCTGGCTTTACGAACAAATGTAACTTTCAAAACAAAATTTGGTTTTGGAGTCACTTACCAAATCATACCATTGAGTGACTCGGTAGGATTTTGTGTGCCACCATTTTCTGAGAAGCTTAGGGTTAGACAAATCTTTAAAGATTGGTTTAATTTCTTTCGTGACAACTTTGAAAAGTGTGTGTGTGATTTTTATAGTCATACTGTTCATTTTTGGTTTAACACTTTGGTATCTGTACCAACTTTCCTAGCCTTTTGGGCATAACTCATGCATGGGTGTCTCATTGCTTAAGGATTTGAAAATACTCATGCACATCTTTGTAAAAGTGCTTATATATTGTGTTCTACTACACAGAAAAGAATATAATTTTTGTCAAATTAAACGTAAAGATGCATAGAATAAAATCATCTGTAAGCCTAAAAACGATTTTTTGGACGTGTACGGTCATCCCAGGCTCCTTAATACTACAGACAAATACTATCAATCAGTAATCGTTTGTAACAACAAGAGCATTGAAGCTCAACACTTTACAGCTGACGTCGGGCGTATGCTGAAAACGTAGGGCAGCTTCTGTTCATGCGCATTACACGGAACGTCTGTAGACCGCCAGAACGGAAGACAGGAGATCAAAGAATGACGCACTACTCTTTATCTTGCACATATGAATTATCTGTATTACTTATGCCTAATTTTATACACTTCAAAGCAGCGACAGCGGGTAGGACGTCCGAGTGTACTCTAACTCAGTACACAGTGAACTATGTCACTGTAGAAAAAAGTCATTGGAGAAAAGAGGTATTTAATTTTATTCAGAGTGGATGTACGAAGGTTAGTTGAAAAGTGAAAAGTTTTCCGTAGCGACATCTATAGCTGAGCCATAGGACTAAAATTTTTAGAGCGTCGTAAGATTTATATTTCAGTTGGGTCCTTCAGTATTTCGACTAGTTTGTACCCCCCCCCCATATACCCTTGGTGCGTATGTTACGGTATATTTCAGTAAACAACTGTAAATTTTTAAATACATCTTGCAGTATATTAATTGTTCACCAGCAGTTCGAAATTTACGTGTCACGTGTGTGTTTTGAGAAACGCACAAAATCAACTATCGTTCTGTTTAAAAAAGGTCTGCGTCAACAGAAATTCACAACAAAATGCTAAGTGTGTTACAAGATTTAACTAAACGGCTTCAGAAGCAATGGTTTGTAAGTGGGAACTGGAATTCAATCGTCGTGGAGCCCAAAAAGTGCAACAACTCCAAATGCAGAACCACTTTGGACAAAGTTTTATAATAAACGTTCATGGGCAAAAATATGATACACACGCTCATGTGAGATGCTTGTGATCTCAGCGACGTCGTGCACTCTTCGTTGCCGGTCTTCCAAATCTAATGATATCTGGAATTGTTGCATTTTTTAGGCAACCACTACGAAGATCGCTTTCAGTGCTCATACGACCACGTTTAAACTCGAGTGTCCGTTTAGAAACCATTGTTTTTGAGTCCGCATCGTCTTCTAACGTATTTATCACTTCTTAAGTAAATACATTCGGCGCTAGACCTTTTTTTTACAAAGAATTAAATTTCAGCACGATGTTTGATTTTGTCCATGTTTCAAAACAAGCGTGAAGTGCAAAGTTTGAGTGGCTGGTAAAGTGTGAATACACTAACAGATAAATTTGGTAATTAACACCCGTTTTCACGAGATATGAATCTTACGTTAAATCTTATTACAAATTTTAGTTCTAACGATAAGCGATAGTTGTGGCTCTGCATCGCACGTACAAGTGCTATAATAATGATAATAAAGATAGGCCTATATGTTAATTGTATAAAGTGTACATGTTCTATCTGTCTGTCTGTCTACTGTAAATTTATGTTGGTACTGATATACACTTACACAGACTTATATAGGATGTCAAATTGTCACCACCACCACCACATGGTGAAGAGATACTGAGTCTGTAAATGTTAGGTGAAATCATGAGTATGTGAAATTAAATACGCATACGGAAACATGTCATATAGGCTCTCATTACAATACAGTATACGGTGTACTCCTGCTGTGTGGCGGATCCCAGACAGACACCGTCGCGTCGCCGGGTCTATCGTAAAATAAGACGAATTAACTCGTAGATTAAGACAAGCCATTATCTTCGTCATCGTCATCGGCATCGCGTCGAATAATATTAATAACAACAACAACAACAATCATCATCATAGTCATCGTCTCATCATCATCCTCCGCCTACTCTTCCTCATCATCATCATCACCAGAATCATCGTCGTCACCACCTTTATCATGCCTGTAACAGATGTCAAACCCAGTGAAATGTTCTGTTCTCGTTACATGTCAAGGTCACCTACAGTCTCGTCAAAATTAATTAATTGAAATTTGTACTACTATATACAGTCTATCGCACGATTATTTACCCTAAAAAAGAATATAAGAAATGGTCGTATAATAATTAATATTATAATAATTGTTGTCACATGGGCACTGCAAGTGAGGTACGGTAACTGATTTACGTTTAAGAAATACAAGGAAACTGACTAATTTAAATTGCGATCACGATTAGTTATGTTGAACAAAGTGGTAAACGTATATATTGCGCAACGGTACAGATTGAATGAACAATATGCTATCATGCATATGTAATTTATAACCAACAGAAAATAGGAAAAATTTATTGAATACTGTTTACGGTTTTAAAACTCAAGACAGTCTCAGATATTTAGGGCCTACATCACCTGATGTGAAGTCAAGAGAGGTGAGATTGCTGTGTGCGCGTTGTTAAACACTGTAAGTCATTAGTATGTAGGGTAAATCCGGGAGAGATGGCGCTAGATTTCAAAATTGTTAATTAAAAGACCCATGGTGCACTTTTAGTCAAACTTTTTTCTTAACATCTAAGCCAAACACAAATACTACAACATATAATATTTTGGATTTTTTTTTATTTAACCTTTAGGCATAATTTTTTATTTTGAAAAAACCTTTACGCTGCGGGGTCTATCCCTTATGCTACGGGTGACATGCCGCACCCTTGCGGGAGATATGCCGCACCAAAAAAAACAGTATAAACAGCACAGTTGTAAGCTAAATGTCTGTATATAAAATCGAAAATACATTTTTGGTTTAGAAATTTTGTGGAGTTAAAAAAAAAGTACGCAAAAATGTTAATAAAAAAATTTATTTTATGAATAAGTCTATGTAAAAATTACAGCTTAGGTATTATACAATCAATGTTATTTTTACTGGTTAAGATATAAAATGAAAATTACAAATACAATTAAAATACAAATAAAATGAAAACTAAAAATCTCAGAGTTCATTTGAATTTTTGGCGATTCTTTCGGCCACAATCGACACAAAACGCATCAAAAATAGTACAGTTTTCATGTAGCCATAACTTGCAAGTGGCACAGCACAACCAATCGCACGTTTTTTGCGTTTCCTGGTACAGCTCTCCGCATTCTACACATGTGTCTAGGGACGCGTTCTTTGACTTTATGGTCGGCTCATCGACATCAGAATCGCCGGAAACTGAAGCGTCAGTTTCAACATTTAATTTTGTCTTCTTAAGTTGAGATTTGGATCTTTGGCCTGCTATCCTCTTTTTAAGATCTTTATTAGTCTTTTCATCCAACCTCCTTTTCAGTTGTTCCCTGTTTTATTTAGAGGTTAGTACAACCGCACCTTTCTTTTTTCTGTTTATTTCATTCAATTTAGGAACGGGTGAAATTTGAGCAACAAGGTCCTTGCTGCAACAAGGTTGCGGTTCATTATCAATAAGGATGTTAGAAGCGCAAGCTGTTGAGTTTGGCTGATTTTGAATCAATTCGCCATTAGAGTTGGGCACCATGTTGTCAGATATTGAAAATAAGTAGTCTGGGAGAACATTTTTGTCTAAGGGGAAAATACCTGTCGATTTAAACCCACTTGTGCCATTCCTTACAGAAGCAGATTTTTCCCACGCTTCACAAACTAAAGGACCAACCTGGTACCTTGTAAGCCTGCGGCCAACATGTTGCTCAACCCAGGTGTTACTGGCGGTTTTGAAATAAGCTTTCAAAGGACCGAAGAAAGACTTGTCAAGAGGCTGCAAGGCATGTGTTGTGTGTGGAGGAAGGCAAAGTAAAGTAACCTCTTCGACTTCAGCAAGTTCACGAAGGGCGATGGAAGTAACATGGGAGCAGTGTCCATCAAGAATTAAAATGTTCCTTCCTGGTGCTTTCCGGGGCAGAAACAACTCTTTAAACCATTGTAAAAATAAGTCACTATTTATGTAAGCAGATTTTTGATTCACGAATACTTTTGATCCTGTGGGAAGCCCATCTTGGAATTCTGGTTTTAGGTTTTTTCCTTTGTAAATTAATGATGGAGGAAGAAACCTCCCTTCTGCAGAACAGCACGCCACCAAGCTTACCGTTCGCCTTTTTCTCCGGTTGTAATTTTCTTTACTACCTTTGCTCCCTTTTTGCCACAACCTTTCCAACTTTGTTAATAAGTTGGATCCCACTTTCATCAACATTAAAAATGCTCTGCGGCTTATCCTGGAGGTTACGTAGATTAATCTCTGTCTCAAGAAGATTGTAGAAATGGTTTGCCGTTGCTCTGGTAAGTCCTCTGCCTCTTGCCATTGATAACCCCTCTGCTTTCCTAATTGATAATTCAGGGTGGCGACGCAAAAAACTCCAAAGCCAATCATATCCCGCAATCTTCTTTTCATTGTTAAACTTATGATTAATATTTAAGGCAACTGCAAATTCATAAGCCATTTTTCTGACAGCATTTTGATCGGGGCAAAATCCAGCATCACCAAGTTTTTTTATGTGCCTTACGAGCCTTTCTTCATTTTCAGGTCCAAGGCTACCTGAAATCCCAAAAACTATGTTTAGTGCACAGTGGTTTTTATCATGCCAATGTACAACATGGGTCTTTTACCTTTAACACGATATTTAATTTTGTAAGAATATTACGAATTGTGTAGCCTAAGACTTTATAACAATATTACAGCAGTAGTTTTTTATAAATTCTTGTACAAAACTTACTGTCGGGCCGTGGCCAGGAGCGTCGGTTTTTCCTGCATCCATCCTTCTTTTTATGGTCCTGGCTGGTACTCCATAGTATCTCTCAGCTTCCCGACAAGAAATTTCCCCCGCTTGTATTCTTGTAATAGCCTCCTTCAATCTTTCCGGCTCCCACAGACCACGAGGTTTGGCCCCTGGTTTTCGTTTGTAAAAGGTAGGCATTTGTAATTTGTATCAAAACTTAAAATAAACCCCTAAGTTAATACCCCCAAATCAAACACTTGAAATTATCTAAAATACAGAGTTATTAATTTGATAGGCTATTTACTCTTTAATGTATTATTTAATATACAAATTGTGTTCAATTTACTAGAACGTACTCGGCAAAAAACGCAGTAAAAAACTGCAAATATATGCCTACTGTTTGTATATTTATATATTTTTAATATTTCAGTAAAATCCTGAAATAAGACTGTATGTTCAACACAAAAAAGCATGTTAAACAAGTTAACACCATACAAACACAACAAAAAACATTTTACTAAAAATGTAAAACTGTTATATTTCATTTTTGCGGCAACTATCCCTTACGAAAAAAGTGCGGCATAAGTACCGGAATACACTGCGGCGTCTATCCCGTTCTGTAGGGGAGAGACGCCGCACCTTGTAACTCCATGACCTTGACAGCCATGGTGGCCAAACTACGACCAAGACACTTCTAACAGAACTTACTGTTGCTACAATCACTCATACAACTGGAAATACTTGAATGCTGAGTATGCATTACGAACTAATCGTGACCCTAAAAAAGTTTTGATGGAAATATCATGGACTTACCTCAGTTATTCCGTTGGAAATCACGTAAATCTTCAGCGATCAAAACGAATACACTTTTACCTAACTCTGGCGACAACTGAGCAACCGGTGTGCGAATGCGCGCACATTCTATCGGCGTTGACCGAAACTAGGGGGGTGCGCAGTCTATCCCGCATGCGGCGACTCTCCCGGATTTACCCTATGTTTGGCGCCGGTACGTACATAAAACTAGAGGCCCGTAAAACTGTATTTGTTTTGTTGAAATACTACAGAACCAATTTACTGCACGCAGAAATGCGGTGTATTATCGGTTTGTGCAGAATGTTACGCGCCCGCGGAATTGGCGGTAGTTTTAATTTGTGCACATAAAAGTGACAGTGTAATTATTTGTTAATTACTCCTACATACAAATAATTACGGAGTAATAAAACACATTCCCATAAAGTGAAAAATGTCGTCAATCAATAACAAATATTGTATTTACTAAGTGTGTTCTGCAGAAGATGAAAATCGCAAATATAGGCAAGTAATTTTTCATATTGTGAAGTCACGCCAATCCTGTTGTAACAATCCTTTGTCAAGTCCAAGTTTGACTGTATAACCTAAGTCTAGTAAACCATATCCTCTTTCTTTGCAATCAGATCGTCACGAGTGAACGTCCTATGTAGCGCTTTGCAAGTGATCCTCGCGAATAGCGCTTTTTATCGAGAGGTCCAATCAGGCTGGACCGCGCACGCACGCATACACAAGCACATGCAACTATCAGTAGGTCCACCATGGGCACATACCTTGATAGAATGATCTACATCATCAAGTAACAAACTAAATTACTTAAATATAAAACAAAACAGAGACAGTAACGAAGGAAAGACAATGATAAAATAATATAATATATATAGAATATAATATATATAATATCTTTAAATAAATACACTGCAAGTAGTTTATTTTTACCTTAAACCTACTTGCAGTGTATTTATTGGGAGATATTGCATAGGAGATCTGCAGGAAACTCAATGAGTTACTTACAAAGGAATAATATATTATATTATATTATATTATATTATATTATATTATATTATATTATATTATAATATATTATACTATATATTTTATGTAGATAGTCTGTATAAATTGTAAATAGTAAAATTGATATAACATTTTCAAAGGTAGAAATTTGATGTACCGATTTAACTGACACGTTAAACATTTTAATTCTGGGTGCATATTGTTGCTACTAGAATGATATTCATTACAAAATGTTATTATCAGCATTTTGAAGTGCTTGTCATCAGCACTTGAATTCTTAATTGCCAATAATTCCTTAATTTCTGTCAGTACTCAAAGTAAAATAAATTTATACTAAGTGTAAGTTATTTCAATGATTATATTAAATACCGCGGTTGTAGGCCTTATACATGCATAGATGAATTCCGAAAGGTTGTTCTGCGGATGAGTCTATTTTTGAAGCCTCTGCAGTGAATAATTGTACGATGGTAAATGTTTGGCTCTTACAAAGGTCCGTTATCACACACACACACACACACACACACACACACACACACACACACCTTCCAGTACTACTAAACTGACAACGGTTATATCTGACAAAGATCACCTACTACTGAGCTTTCTTTGACCCTTTCAAAAATGCACAATTCCTTTAAAGTACTTGATAAATATTGCTGACTGTCCACTGTCTAAAAGAAACTAAAGTAAAGTGCATCTAAACCAGTGCAATTTAGTAAATAAAAGCGGTATTTTTGAACAGTCTTTTTATACTGCCGTCTTTTTAAATTTCTCTTTGTATAAACGATGATGTATTAATTTACGCACGTTAGTAGGCTATAATGAAGCCGCCGCCTCGAGTGAAGAGAATGAGTGGCTCTTCAGAAAGGTGAGGCAATTTGAAGAAAGCGAGAGAGGAAGTGATCCGGCGCGCGCGCGCGCTCACCAACATACTTTCCGGCTCTATTAAAATCTAATCTTCAGCAGCCTTGGTGTTGCTTTAAAATCGTAATATCAGCGAAGTAATTGAATTCGTATTTCATCGCTCGAAAAGCGTCTAATCACGAATTTCATATTCACCTCAAATCGTTTTGACGCCATTGCCTTCGTCATCGTCAGCAGCGCTAGCAAACAGCAACAGTAATTTCAAGACCTGTTTTCCCGTTCCCAATTATTTTTTCACACTTGGAAACGCTTCGCACGCACGAATCTGAGGCGAATGAAATTGTTGGGTAATTTTATTGGGTCATCTCGATTCACTTTCAAGTTAAACCTATTGTTATGTTGATGAAAAGGAGAGAGAGAGAGAACACATTAATAAGATGTCAGATGTTGCCGCGATAAGTGAGGATTACTGTCTCTTTAACACTTTGAATTTCGAAAGTAGGCAACGTTCTCTATCGCTTAAAATACAGACTGTCCCAAGCAAGCGACCGAAAACAGGTCCAGATATCATCATGGTAAAGCATCATCATCTTCTTCTTCTTCTTCTTCTTCTTCTTCTTCTTAACGGTTTTAGGTTTTAGCGGCCTGTTCCTATTCCACAGTCCATCTTTTCTTAGCTCTACCAACTTTTCTTCTGCCTCTAGGGTTGTAATCTTTCGCCACCTTTGGTATTCTGCTTCCTTCCTTCCATTCTATCTATGTGCTGAATCCATTTTCTTCTGTATTCTTTAATCCTTTCATTAACTGCAAAAAATTGTAAATCACCTTTCACTTAGATATGTTACAGTTATATTCTTTTCCTATTTTATGTAAGATGTATATTGCTCGCCTGGAATCGTATTCTGAAGTGGCGAACATAGCTTGGTCATCCGCGAAGAGAATGGTTTTCAAGCTTTTATTTCGTAAGATTTTAATACCGCCAGGGGATTGTTCCTTCCATTTTTTGAGGAGATCATCTAGATAAACTTTTTTTCTTACGCCTTGGTTTGTTTCAATCGGGATAGATTCTTCTCCGTCGTCTATGATTATCGCGGTGTGTCTATATAAACTCATTATGGCCTAAAGTAGGTGTTGCGGTACACCTTTTCAAGTATGACCTATAACTTCGGTCTGACCACTCTATCAAAAGCTATTCGTTAAAGCGTACGTCAGATAATTTCTAGGTTTAGATAAACCTTCATGGTCATTATCATTGTCTTGTGTTAATCTGCGGTAGAGGTGTTAGACTTGTTTGATATTCGAGGTGATAGGTCACCGGCGATTCCAACAACAAATATTATTTTAAATTTGAGCTATCATTGAATATACTCTGATTACAAATTAGGAAGCTAATGTGTATTTAGGAAACTCAAGGAAATTCTGATTAATTAAAATGTATATCGTCAGTTTATGGACGAATTGGTTAACTTAATGAGGACATAGGAGACGAACACGAGGAAGAAGGTAATTAAGTTTATACATGAGTTATTGATTTGAAATACAATGATTAGTGAACAAAGGGAGAAAATGATTGAACAAGCGAAGCAAGTTCTCAGCTTCCACTCGACCGTTTGGCATTTGTCTGTCCGTCTATCTGTTTGGGGTATGTCTCTCACGACAACTTCTGAACGCATCAACCGATTTTTATCAAACACGGCGTGCGTATTGTCTTTAAGATTGTTCCTCCAAAACAGGTAAGCAAAAATGTAAGAGGATCAAAATTTAGAAAAAATTGCAAAACCCCATGTAGGGTAAGAAACTGAAAGGAATTTTGACCACAATATATAGTGTAAGTTTTAAAATTAAAAAATTTTTCAACTTCAGGCCCCAAAAGGTGGGTGAAGTTGCAAAAATTCATATGGAATATCAGACTAACGTGAATTTAAACCAATATGAATATACTGTTCATTTTTTAAATTTCAAAATTTTTGGATGTCAGGGGCCAAAATGTGGTTGAAAAGTTTAATAAAATAACAAAACGTCACGTGGAGTGTCAAATTAAAGAGAATTTTAACTGACATCTGTAGTTTCAAAATTTTCAACATTTTGGGACCCCAGGCTCCAAAAAAGCCATACAAAATTTGGTAAAATAGTGAAAATTGTAAAAAAAGGAATATACGAGGACTGATGAATGATCAATGAAGTAGAGTGACGATTCGTCAACTGCACTCAGTGTTTTGGAATAGAGGCATTACCAAACATCTAAAAATACAATTTTACAAATCTTTAGTTGGGTGTAGGCTATTACTACAGACGGTGCAAAAGTGTGGAAAATAATTAGTAAAAACGCAGAAAGCTTGGAGCTACGTAAAAAGGATTACTGGCAACGGAGTTTTAGAATAACGAGATCCGATAAATTAGAAATGCTGAGGTAAAAACAAGGACAGAAGTCGACGTTGATATCATAGAAAACATCGAAATTAAAATTGATAAGATATGTACGTACAAAGAAAGTTGTGGTAATGACAGCCGACACAACAAAAACTACGGATGTCTTGGAATAATGTAATGGCTGAAGCAAAGGAGAATGGCAATCTACAAAAGAGACAAGCTAAAATTGAAGCTAGGATAGGAGAAAGAGTCGAATCGTGTAGTCTCACTCGCATTGGTAGATAAGTAGGTAGAAAAAGAGTAAGTCCTCTCGTTGTCATCGTGATCACCAAGTTGTTATAGACGGAGTTCCATGAAGAAGTAAAAAACAAAATCCCCTTTATCATGGCGATCATACATGATCAGAGTTGGCCGTGACAATCAGAAAGACATCAGACTGAGTTTCAAGACGAAGTAAAAAAATGAAGAAAAACGACGAGGTGAGACTGGCTGCAGAAAATTGCATCCTGTTCTCTCATGTAGACGTTACGAAGTCTCCAAGAAGGCTCCTTTTATTATGACGACAATATATTGGCCTCAATCAATTAACAAGAATCCTTTAGTAGAGGTCCGCTTGAGAAGACCGGGAGTTATGGAGGGAAAGAAATGACTAGCCTCTGTGGAGAATTTAGCCAAAAAAAGATGGGAGAAGAGGGTTTATAGAGGGGGTCGTTAAGTATATATTTTTACATGTGTAAATACAAGAGTAAACAAACATTATATGAAGAAATGAAAATTTAGTAGTTCATAAAAACGGAAAGCGTATATATAGGCCAAGTAACATGTTTGGATATGTTAATATACTTTCATAGAGTCAGATTAGTTAGGTGATCATGAAAATATTATCTAGGGGGTTTTGATATGATTATATAGGAGGGGTGGCAAATCATGAATATGATGCAAAAAATTAGCAATTCGAAGTGGTGGATTCAAAGTGGCGAACCATACCATGGATTACCAACATGACGGTAAGGTGGTAGGCCTACAATTGGGTTTTACATGTAGGCCTATTTGATTTCCTCATAATTGTCTATAAACCGAGTTATCTACATTGGTTCGTACAACTGGTTCTGTTGCTTCCTAATGATTTATCCTTCCAATTAAGTAAACCTTCTTCTCCAACTCTTTTTATCATCTACAAAAAATTTAGAACAAGTACTATCTTAGGAATACAATAGCGATGTTTGTCTTTGTCTGTCTCATAGTGAGCCTTTGAACTTGTTATTATTCTTAGTGTCTTTAATGTAAAGGTCATTACTAAGGTCAAAGAGCAACACGTATCTATAGTAACATCTGTTTGCTTCGTGTGCCGGTAAACGTGTGATGACTTTGATTCGCAGACAGTTATAATAACGGAAACAATAGTGGGGTCTCACACTCACGCCGTCGAAATGACAGCTGATGTTTCTCATCAATTTTGTACACTCTACAAGTCTGTACTTTGTGTTCAAGCGAAACACACACAGTTCACGTCGGTTTTAATCATACCGCAGCGTTTTCACTGTCATCTATCCGAAAACAATTCGATTTAGCGCTCCCGCGGTAAGAAAAAAATAGTCTGGAACAATTGTTATGTCTAAACAATAGCAGCGAGACGAAATGCCGTAAGGCCAAACAGTTATTAAAGATGCAACGCGGTAATATCGAGGAACTTTCTCCCATCACATAGTACGGCTGCGTTTTCACTGGCATAACGAACAAACCAATTGCTCTGAACATATATGCTCGCTTCTTCGGCTATTATTCGGAAGAAGAAACGAAGTATCGTTCGAAAAGAACAAACGAGCTAACTACTCTGAACATATGTTGAGCTCGTTCAGCTGTTCGGAAAATATCACTGTTCGCTGTTTGCGCTGATCGAGTTTTAGTTCAGGACAAGTATTTTCTCAAGACACATTCGATTTCTAGTGTAAACGCATTTGTCGAGAATGAACGAGGAAGATACCTTTAATCATAACTAGTGCTGCAGTTATAATTATAAGTTTATTATTAAACAAGAAAAGAAAATAAAGAACATGCTGGGTATCAAAGTTATTGAAGTTAAGAAATGCAGAAACTGTATAATAGAGTACAAAACTACTACTTTATGTACGGATGGGCCTAGCTGCCTAGTTGCAGTGCACACTTCCACTCTCTTGCTAACTATTTATTGCAACTCTGTCGGCAATAAATAAGTATGAGGAGGGTCGCTGAGCAAGAACGTGTATAAAGAAAATAAATCGCTTTTAAAATTACAGTAGAATTTTATCTGGACAGCCTTTGACTTATCAGGAGAATGAAGCTGTTTCCTGTTAAAGCTGACTTAGGAGTGACGTCATGAGAAACCGTCCACCTTATAATGGATTAAAACCAAAACTTAAAACCAAATTTACTCTTCCTTTACCTCTTTGGAGCTAATAGTCAGTATGTGTGTATAAGTAAAAGTACTTGGAAAGAGAGGAGTTGGGCGACCGAGAATATTATGGCTGAGAAATTTAAGGCCCTGGTATGGCATGAGTACAACTGACTTATTCCGTACAGCAGTCCAGAAAGTTAAAATAGCCTGTATGATATCCAACATCCGAAACGTATAGGAACTATCAGAAGAACATGTGTGTATAAACAGTCAGCCTACGTGTGATTACACAAATCGTAAAGTTGGTGACTTCTTAATCACCAGTAACCGGCGACCTCGAGTTCTTCACCTTTCACTCTGTACAAGACTGTTTACTCCTCTGATGCCTTTGATTCATCATAAACTACAGTATGACGCGTACAAACGTTTGCCAGTTACATGACAGTGTGTGCACAACCGACACGGTACTCTCCTGTCCTGTTCTCTCTGACGTATTGTGCCGGTCAAGTGAACAAATTGCCACTCTATAACCGGTATATTTCAAGTAAACCCTCAACTTTCTCAGATTGTTACGTTTCTGAGTTATTCATTAATACTTAGCGTTACTCTACAACTTAACAATGGCGCGGGTGTTGGATATATATATAAACCATTATTTATGTTTCCATCAGTTTTTATTTCATTTTCATTATTACTATTATGTGAGACACATCATAATAAGCTTCGAGGCCACTGCGGTATTGCCAGTGTTTGCAACAGACTTCCCCTCCCCGCCTTTGCCTACGCATAGCCAAGTGTAACGTGTGACAACGCTGGATGGCGAGGGGTGGAGAAGAGCTGTTACTGTTGCGTAACCTCGAAGATTATAATGGTAAGTCCCGTACTTATAGCTAGTATTGAAGCACATACTGATCACACAGTAATGTTCTACTCGAGGGTATAATGGGAAAAACTAAACTTTTAAAGAATAAAAATCTTAAATTAATATATGATTAGCATTTCAAAATGATGTAGTGTTACGACGGTCTCACTGATCGTCGCACGTTACAGTGGAAACAACAAAATTACAGACACAAGTTAAGTCACTAATCACCAAAGCTTTACTTTATCATAAATAACAGTCTGTAATCAACAAGTTATTCAACAAGATTATTCTCGTACAATAATTCAAGTTAACTCGTCCACGCCAATAATACTGCCAACTAATAGAGTCCCGCACAATAATCACTTTTCACTAATACACCACTTGAGACGCACTGAGTAAATCGTCCGACATAAACTGAACTGACCGTCAGCGGATGCTTATATTTAGATGCCAGAATAATCTGTCACTTTTTGGGTGACGTGTTAAACAAGCGTCTCTTACAGGCGCTCTCGAATCCACTAGAAACCTTGTCGTGTCTGGACTTGAACACAGTGTGCGGTCTGGAACAGCCTCGATTGTTGACGCATGATAAGTGTCATGTAATTGTCTTTCTTCTAAAATTAGCAATATGTACGCACACAAACATTAAACAAGCGTCTCTTACAGGCGCTCTCGAATCCACTAGAAACCTTGTCGTGTCTGGACTTGAACACAGTGTGCGGTCTGGAACAGCCTCGATTGTTGACGCATGATAAGTGTCATGTAATTGTCTTTCTTCTAAAATTAGCAATATGTACGCACACAAACATTACAGCTGGGCTCTGCTGGGATAGCCGAGCCGAAAAACACGTAGAACGCCACACTCCATTGTCCGAGAATGTTCCGATACGTAACAGTACATACGAGTATAGTGTACATTTTAATGTTTCTGAAAAGCTGAGATTTAAAATAGAAGATAAGAGATTATAAATCTTGTATGTTGAGAGTAACAACAAGGAGTTTTTATTGTTAAGAATAGTCCATAAAAAAAACATAGGGCTATTTGTTATTCTCGCAAAATTAAAAATGCATTTAGACTGGAGTTTTGGAAGCAAATATCTGTAGGTTTATCTAATATTACAGCATAACAGCCTGTTTCTTACAATACAATGATGTGATTCATCAATGAATGAAATTATATAAACGTACATTTAGTATAATAAATATAAAAACAACAATGAAAGATATCAAGTAACATAATATACAACAAACAACAAAAATCATCTCAGTTTTTACAGTATGTGTTTAAAATTGAAAAGAACTGTGGTATATACAGAAAAAATTGTGCATATAATTTTCTTTTAATATAATTTAATATAATAAATTAAAATTCATACTAGTTAAAAGAAATGAATGGTCTAATAATAGCTAATATAAAAGTAACATTATTAGCATTCAGTCGTTTGGATACAAAAGCATAAACTATTCATTTGTGATCAGTAGATCATACAGTAGGCCTGATCATTAATATAAACTAATTAATTAAATTAAGCATGTTTGCGTACAGTCGTTGCTACCCACAATGGGATATGTTATTGTTTCAGTGGTATGTGATTATTGTTCTTGAATAAAATACAGGTATTTTACAAAAAAAAACATTTATACATTATAAATTTCCCAGAAAACGTAAACTGAAAAGTTGAGTAAATATGAATTTTTGTGTGTGACCAGACGTTTTTGAATTAACAGATATACAGTAGCGTGGCCTCCATGTAACCACTGTTGCCGGTGGTAACAATACTGGAAATAAGAGAAAATAATATTAATTATATCACAGACTGAATACACAAGTTATTGAATAATTTGAAATCCGAACAATATTAATAGGGAAACTTGAAGAAAAGCGTAGCATTGCTTTTGAACTGCTGGGCACTTGCACCGTCTTGTGTTGCCGGCTTAGACATCAGCAATGTTTTATTGCGTACGGTCTTTGACCTCGTAGTAGTTGTCACTATACAAACTCAGGAGAGGGGGACACATTCGTCCACCCAATGTGTTGCCGCTGTATAAACCGCCAAAACGCTCAGTTAGCAGCTATGTTCGTTTTCGGATCCGACGTGCAGCAGTTACTACGTACCTATTTGTGTTTTTTACTTCCATATTCCTTAAGGAATGGAAGTATGGTGATGGCAAAAAAAATCGTGTTCGAGATTATTGCAGATTCTGATTCTACTACACTCAAAACATGAAAAAAAGTCGTTTTCCGAAAAGTGTCTGTGTGTCTGTCTGTCTATCTGTCTGTGTGTCTGTCTGTAGATTTTTTTCTATGGCAAACGATAACTGCCGCAAATTCAAACAGAATCAAATAATTTTTTGCATACAGTCCTGATTTGTAGAGTACTCACGACCTATTGTTTTTGGTGAAGATCGGTTAAGGGAAAGGGGTAGTTTACCTGCAACGGTTTTTTTTTATCAAGGGAAATTTTTTTTTTGGCAAACGATAACAGCCGCAAATTCAAACAGAATCAAATAATGTTTCGCATACAGCCCTGAATTGTAGAGTTCTCAAGACCTTTTGTTTTTGGTGAAGATCGGTTAAGGGAAAGGGGTAGTTTACCTGTAACGTTTTATGTTTTAACAAGGGTATTTCCTATGGCAAACGATAACAGCCGCAAATTCAAACAGAATCAAACGATTATTTGCATACAGGCCTAAATTGTAGAGTTCTTAAGACCTGTTGTTTTTGGCGAAGATCGGTTGAGGGAAAGGGGTAGTTTACCTACAACGTTTTTTTAACAAGGGTATTTTCTATGGCAAACGATAACAGCCGCAAATTCAAACAGAATCAAATAATGTTTTGCATACAGCTCTGATTTGTAGAGTACTCAAGACCTATTGTTTTTGGTGAAGATCGGTTGAGGGGAAGGGGTAGTTTACCTGCAACGTTTTTTATCAAGCGTATTTTCTATGGCAAACGATAACAGCCGCAAATTGAAACAGAATCAAATAATTTTTTGCATACGTCCCTGAATTGTAGAGGTCTCAATGACTTTCGATTTTGGTGAAGATCGGTTAAGGGGAAGGGGTAGTTTACCTGCAACATTTTACGTTTTAACAAGAGTAAAGTACTTGAAAATTTATTTAAACTTTTTGAAACAATGGTAATTGTTAAAAATAAAATAATTTTGTTGCCAGGCAATAAAATTATAATTTTTTTCATTTTAATGTAATATAATATTTTTCATTTAATACAGAAATAAAAAGGCAGGTAGACACAGCCTGGCTGTTTGGCTGAAAATGATTTTAAATATAAATCTTAGAATATGGAAGTCATGTATGGTTCTCCATACCGATATTCGTTTAGTAATGTGTTTCTCTGTTTGTCTTTATTATTTTTAATTCCATTATTTGTGTTCTGATTTATTCTGTGTAAGTATAATGAGAGTCAGATCCCGTTGAACTGGGACCCTCTTCTTCTCCCAACGAATGATAGAAAATGCTCTAAAAAGAACGCTTGGAAAAAAAATCGGTATGGAGACCCATACATGACTTCCATATCATAAAATTTATATTTAAAATCATTTAAATATTAATTAAATAAGTGGATGCTTGGGTTCTGAAGAAATTACGTATCAGCTAAAATGGTACCACCATGTCAGGTGGATTAAGACTATCCTCAACCTTCGTGAGGAAGGACTGTACTTTTGGATAAAATGTCTGTAGGTCGAACGAAGAGCTAGCTAAAGGTAGCTGCGATCTGATTCCTGTAATTAAATTGGACTCTCGCTGCGAGGGCCGAGGGATGCCTATAGTGTTATGAAAGTCTTTCCTGTCAATACTATACTAGTCTTTTTTCTTTTTCAAAATCGAGTCTTGATTTCTTTCTTTCCATTTGTCTTCTGATTTCCTGAACGACTATTCTGTTCACCCGTATAATTATAAATTTCTCAGCAAAACATTTCTTCCTTAATACGTTTGTGTCTCCTGTTTAACACCCACCATTCTGATCCATGTCATAACGCTATATTCCACACAGGCTAGTAAATAACTAGCCATCAGGGTCAAAATATTTTCAAGGAGGGGCAAACAATTTTCCAAAGGAGAAAAATATTTATATATTTTTCATACACACACACATGCACATATTAGTTTATAATTCTCATATCATAATAGAAATAAGTACACAGATTGTATTAATTGCTTTAATACAACAACACTGCCCATCGATCCACAGGAAGCAAATCGATGTCCATCTTTTCGGCTTGCACGCGTTGTGTTGGTGTAGGTTTCGGCACTTTCCATTTAAAAAGCGTGCAAACATAAGAAAATAAACATGAGTGAGGCCAGAAATAACGCGAATTGTGTGTGTGTGTGTGTGTGTGTGTGTGTGTGTGTGTGTGTGTGTGTGTGTATGTGTGTGTGGGGGGGGTGTCCTGCCGGCCTTTTTATTGCGGTAATCACAATAATAAAACTTTGGAAAAGTAAACATTACATAATTGAGATATGTTTGCCTGCCAGGAACGATATATTTTCACTCATACGTGATTTAAATTAAAATGAAAAATATAGAATTTTGTTAAAGTGAATTTAAATGTTTCCATAGAAACTACTTCTTTGTTGTCAATAACGTAGTACACATATAAAACTTATAAATATCGGTATGGAGAACCATACATGACTTCCATGTTCTAAGATTTATATTTAAAATCGGGCACATATGCAAAAAATTATTTGATTCTGGTTGAATTTGCGACAGTTATTGTTCGCCATAGAAAACAAGACATGACAGGTGCAGAATTTTACGTTTGTGTCTATAATATATATTTGACAAGAAGCAGAGCTAGATATGGTGACAAAACATCAAATAAGTGGATCCTTGAGTTCTGAAGAAATGACGTATAGCTAAAATGGTATCCCATGTCAGGTGGGTGAAGACTATCCTCAACCTTCGTGAGGAAGGACTGTACTTTTGGATAAAATGTCTGTAGGTCAAACGAACTGGCCAAAGGGAGCTGTGATCTGATTGCTGTAATGAAATTGGACTCCCGCTGCGAGTTATCGGCCGAGGGTGAATGATGTCTATAGTGTTATCAAAGTCTTTCCTGTCAATACTATACTAGTCATTTTTCTTTTTTTAAATTGAGTCTTTCTTTCTTTCCATTCATCTTCTGAACTCCTGAACGGTGATTCTGTTAACCCGTATAATTATAAATTTCTCAACAAAACATTTCTTCCTTAATACGTTTGAATCTTCTGTTTAACACCGACCATTCTGATCCATGCCATAACGCTATATTCCATACAGGCTAGTAAATAACTAGCCATCAGGGAGGTCAAAATATTTTCCAGGAGGGGCAAACAATTTTCCAGAGGAGAAAAATATTTACATATTTTTCATACAAACACACATGCACATATTAGTTTGTAATTCTTATATCATAATAGAAATAAGTACACAGATTGTATTAATTTATTAAAACATTGACTGTTTCAAAATATGCATAAAATTAATGGCTTTTAAAAGTTAATGATCTCCATTAAGTAGTGCTCAAGTTTCCAAAGTTTTAATATTATGATGTCCGTAATCAAAACATCAGAGCAGGTTTTAGTGTATATGAGGGTACACCGTGGACAAAAATGTTCAACATTCCCTATGGAGCGTTGCTCAGAGTAAAGCTGCCAATCTACAGTGTACGTTTCACAGAACAAACACACGGAAAAGAAGGAGCGCTCCGAAGTCTCTCATAGACCCTGACCATCTTGCAGAGGGTTAATTCCCTAAAGACGAAAAGTCCGTCCATGAACCATTCCTCTGTAAACACGTGCAGTTACACTGGCCAGCGATCCACATGAAGCAAATCGCTGTCCACGCTGGACACATTTCAGCTTGCACACGTTATGTTGGTGACGGTTTCGGCACGTTCCATTTAAAAAGCGTGCAAACCTAAGAAAATAAACATGAGTGAGGCCAAAAATAACGCGAATTGTGTGTGTGTGTGTGTGTGTGTGTGTGTGTGTGTGTGTGTGTGTGTGTGTGTGTGTGTGTGTGTGTGTGTGTGTGTGTGTGTGTGTGTGTGTGTGTGTGTGTGTGTGTGTGTGTGTGTGTGTGTGTGTGTGTGTGTGTGTGTGTGTGTGTGTGTGTGTGTGTGTGTGTGTGTGTGTGTGTGTGTGTGTGTGTGTGTGTGTGTGTGTGTGTGTGTTTCCTTCTGCCTTTTTATTGCGGGAATCATAATAATAAAATGGAAACGTAAACATTACATAATTGAGACATGCTTGCCTGCCACGAACGATATATTTTGTCTCATACATGATTTAAATTAAAATGAACAAATTATAATTTTATTCCCTGGCAACAAAATTATTTTATTTTTAACCATTGTTTGAAAAAGTTTAAATGATTTTTCAAGTACTTTACTCTAGTTTCTAACTAGCTTTGTAGAGAATTTAATTATGAGAAAATTGGTGTGTATAATGCTATTAAAAATAAGTTCAAATTTGAGAAATTCTACTTCACCCTGTATAAAGCAGTAGAATTCACGTAACATAGTGACTGAATCTGTTGGCCAGAATGGAGTAATGTCGGCTACTGTTTCACAGATTAATTAGTGTAAACGTGGGTAGGTCTATAAATTGAGTATTAACAGAGAGAGAGCGAGAGAGAGAGAGAGTCTACGCAGCTACGATTTACTGGCAAAATTACGAGACTGAATATGAAATAAATAAACAGTTCATCATTGTGTAGTTTATGAAGCCGCGCGTGCGTAACGGGTTCACACACACACAAACTACGAGAAGGAAGTAATGGTCGGTTGTGTGTTAAACGCTCGTGCGAACTCTGCCACAATACAGTTTAGCTTGTACTCTAATGCTTCCTGTTGCGTTGAAGCTGAACAGAAATTCTGTGATCTTTAAATGTTGTCGACGATTTCGTAAAAAAAAGTGATTGAAATTATGTTTTCGTTGTCCTGTTCAGTTTGAAGAGTTTGTTAATATTGTTATAACAGGGAGAGATTTCGGAAAAAAATTTTATAATTGCAATTAGTAAGCCTCTGTGCTATTTATTTTGGTACCGAGTGATTTTGCATTTTACGCTTTTCCGTAATCTGTCTGCAATGACAAAACCTGAAGAACGTTTGTTTCAAACAAATCTTCCAACGATAGATTCTGTCTTGAAATAGCAGAGGTTCAATTGAGGCAATCTGTAGGGATACAGACAACACGTACACTGTTTCAGACACACCTGTTACAAAATTCTCGTTCAAACGTGCGGACGGTAGAGCGGTAGTCCAAAGCCGCGTTTGCCAGAATTCCACACATTTGACAGTGTTATTCTCGGTGGTATAACGGTCCTACTCGAGCAACTGACTAATCTCCACCTGTTTTGACGATTATTGGACAATATTTTACATATTCCTCTTACAGTATACATATAACTCTTATGTATCCACACCCGCACTCACTTTCTTTTTTATGATAAATAAACACGAAACAGCCAGTTTTTCTTTTAATATTGGCAGTTTTATTCAAAAAACGTAAACCCATTTGCTACTTGTGTGTGTTTGTGTGGGCGGGGGGGGGGGGCAATACATTACGGTTTGCACAATGCGCTGTGACTGTGACAACTTCAACATGTCCACCTGCTTAATATAGAAACTTAACGGGATGAAATATGACCTTCCAACGGGGGGTGGAACGCGCTCACTCCATCTGCTGACATCGCACGTTAGCACGGTGGTTCTGATTGATTCCAGTTAATTGTCCCTGTCTCTCAAACTTCCTACTGCCGGATTTTGCACTATTGTAAAATTTCACTTCAAGGTGCAAGGTTTTTTATACCGTTACGCGTTGTACTGATTTTTCATTTTAGCTATCAACATTTTTAAAAATAATTTTCTACATTCGTGAAACAATTTCTTGTCTAATTCCAAAACGTAAAAATAAAATGTAATTTTAAAAAGTATTGTAATAAGCTCCCTGAGCTGCTGAAAGCACTCACTGTTTTGAACGAAATACATTTATTATTAGATAACTTTCAATATTACACAATTGTATCAGAAAATATACAAAACCGCTAATTATTCTATCATTTTTAGTACCTTCTTCTACTTCTTCTTCTTCTTCTTCTTCTTCTTCTTCTTCTTCTTCTTCTTCTTCTTCTTTTTCTTCTTCTTCTTCTTCTTCTTCTTCTTCTTCTTCTTCTTCTTCTTCTTCTTCTTCTTCTTGTTGCAGTTTACGTTGTTGTGTTGTTGTTGTTGTTGTTGTTGTTGTTGTTGTTGTTGTTGTTGTTGTTGTTGTTGTTGTTGTTGTTGTTGTTGTTGTTGTTGTTGTTGTTGTTGCTGTTGTTGTTGTTGTTGTTGTTGTTGTTGTTGTTGTTGTTGTTGTTGTTGTTGTTGTTGTTGTTGTTGTTGTTGTTGTTGTTGTTCTTCTTCTTCTTCTTCTTCTTCTTCTTCTTCTTCTAGCCTTATATCCTAAGATCCTAGGGCTGGGAACTGCTATTTTACACAATAACTTTTTCTGTCCTAAAGAATGTTACTGCATCCTACTGCTCCAATAATTGATCGGAGTAAAAGTTTATAAACAATTATTTACTGCCTCGCTACGTAGTCTGTTTCTGAGGCTTTCACAGGCGGCGTCATAATTATTAAAATTATTTTCCGGGCTGTAAGGGCGTGGTCTCCCAAAATCTTTAAGCTTTTTTTATTGCAATTTAATTACGGTTGGCGCCGCCTCTCGCATCCTAGCTTCCACGGGTGCCGGTCTAAACAGCCCTGTTCTGTAAGTCCTCTTGCATTCATTGCATCTTCCACGTCCATTTTCCATGAATGTTTAGGTCTTCCTTTTTTTCTTCTAGAGGGTGGAGTCCGTTCCCATATCTTCCGTGGCCATCTCTCATCCGACATTCTTTTTAAGTGTCCGAACCAATTCAGTCTTCTTGCTTCTATTGTTTCTATAATGTCATGGTCGATTCCCATCGCTTCTCTTTTCTCTACATTTCTCACTCTATCCACCGTTGTTAGACTACAGCACCTCCGCCAGTAAACAATCTCAATTATTTTGGATTTATTTCATTTATTAATTTCCCACAATTCTGCTCCATATAGGCCTATACTTTCGACTATAGGTTTATATATTCTGATAAGTCTTGATAAAGTAGGACACAGAAAAGAGGTTATTTTGTTGGGATATTTCAATGCGTGGACCGGAAGTTACAAGAACAGTAAGATCATTGGAGGTCATAAACTAAATGATAACGGAGAGAGATTAGTCGAAACATGTAGCCAATATTCTTTAAGGATACAAAATGGATTCATTAAATCTTCATGCCGATAGGTGTTAATCGGACGTTTCGGCCTCACCTCTGGAGGCCATCTTCAGTGTAAGGACTTCAAACACACTGACGAGATGTAGCCTACGTCAGTGCAACCACAATACTGTGGCAAAGGCTCTTACGTACTGACGTACACCTTGTTTTTAAGTCCCTTCACTGACGATAGACTCCAAAGGTGAGGTCGAAACATCTAATCAAGCATTTAACACCTATCGGCATGAAGATTTTGGAAGACCGGATAGTAATTTTAACAATTACGTCTTGCTACAGACTTGCATTTGTATTCAGAGTAGCTCATCGATCAAATTTTGAAGAGTAGATATTGGAAAAAATTATTCCGGCGTATTGCACGCTCTTTACGAAGGCCTTGAGAGGACTCTTGAATTTTATGCTTGGTTCCCAGCGAAACGATCACAAGTTTATGAACAAGGTAGTTTGGAGCGGTCAAAGTAAATTTAGGTTTTTCTAATGGATAAGATAATCGTCATATCACCTTTTGATCACCACATGATAGGGTATATACATACAACATAAACTTGAAAAAAAACTATAGTGTTGCGTCGATTATCGGTCTTGAACGTGTGTGAGCCATTATTTTCCGAAATTGGAGTCACTTTTTTTGTATCGGCCATCTAAGGCCCAGATGCCAATTTCAATTCTTTATTCTTTGTTCTTTTCTTTTTCTCCAATATTCTTTCATCTTTTCACTGTGTCTCTTCTTCCTGTCTTCAGTCCACTTTGAACCTGCGTTTTTCTCTCTCTTATCCTGGACTCCTTTCATTTTCAACACTTTTTCCCGAAAAACGTCTCTTTCAGTTTCTTCTTCTACGTTTATATTATTTCTTTCTAAATCCTTTTAGACTTCTTTAATCCAACTTGATGTTGACTTCTTCCCCCACAGAAATTTGAAGATCTGCTTTGTTAACCTATTGTCGTCTATTTTATATGAATGTCCAAAAAATAACAGTTATCTTTTTCTCATTGTTTCTGTTATATTTTATTTTTAGTGTTATTTCTATCGACCGAGAAGTTTTTTACTACTATTACTGTGATCTGAGAGCCTCTCTTGACGAAACCTGTCAAACGGATGGATTGGGCTAAATCTAGAATCAAATTTCCTCACTTCACGTTTATGTGTTAACAGGAACACATCAAATATAAAGCACAAAACTCGACAATAAAAGAGTTAAAATTAATAATTGAACGAAATGCTCTCAAATTGACGAATCAGCGTGTATCCGCGTTATCAGGGGTACCTGAATCACAATGGTCATCGGTCAGAACATCTGCGATAACTCAAACGATTCTACATGTATTCTTTATTTTAAATTACGGCAATAAAAATTAGATATTTCTAACAGACAATGTGTTTACAATCATTTAAACTGCGTGGGATATTCTGTGTTCAAATGTCCGGTAATTGTAGTGTACAGCATTTGGCGTTATTCAGTGGTAGATAGAGAAAGTTGCAAGAGTGGCCGTGATCTCGATGCCAACTTTGTTGCTGCAGGTGCTCGCGCGCGCCCTCGTAGAAACCAAAGCTCCCCGCGGTTGCTCATTCGTCCGATATGGTCGCGCTGATATCGTTCTAAAACACTTTCACACACACACACACACACACACACACACACACACACACACACACACACACACACACACACACACACACACACACACACACACACACTGCAAACAACCACTTTATTTCCCACGGTGATTTAAAAGACATTATTCTTCATTTTTCTTGTTCTAGGTCTTCTTTTTCCTCTAGACTTTGTAGTCATTTTCTACGTTCTTCTTTCCGGTTGTTCTAGACTGAGAGCATTTTGTTTCAACCTGTTTTTCGGCTTGGATCCATGAACATATAAAATTGTCTACCAAACGATTTCAGTAACTTTAACCTTTCATAAGACAAAAACGCATAAAACGCGGAGAAATTACTCAAAGGATGTACTTCACATATAGGCCTAATAGACGACTATGTTGTGAATAAACAAACAAACATTCACTCATCATTATCTCCTTCGTCGCTTCACATTTTAGTCAATCTCGCCACTTCCTCGTTCTATACAGATTTATTCTTTATTTCGTTTCTGCTGGCACTCTGAGAATACTAGTTTTCACTAAACTCTGTTAATTCCACAACATATTGCTGGAATGTATTTGCTCATTTAATCAGATTTTATTTCGATTTACGTACCACATGTCGTTGTATATGATGTATGGTGTCACCGTTTCGAGTACTTATTATGGAGAGATTTGATTGTTTTTAAATAGAGTAGACTCGCGATTATCCGGCGCTCCGTACAATCCGACTCGGTCCTAAACATAATCAATGAAGCTGACAAACGACGCTGTTTGGAGTTGAAGTGATGCCGATTTAAACGATGAAGACGAAGAGATAACTTGCAAAGATATTGACTCTATGGTGTTTAATAAAAATAAATATTTAAGCAAAAACTAGAACATAAAAAAATAAATTACAAAAAAAACAAAGAAGATAATATTTATAGAAATTAGTCTAGGCCTATGTGATGTTTGTCATAAAATACTACAATAACATTTGAATAAATGTTAAAAGTTTTGTAAATATTATCACATTGCCATCTTGTATTTAATCTTTCCTATGTAACTACATCAAATTCAAATGTAATTTGTTGTTAAAAAATATGCTTCGTTTATAGTTATCAAAATTAGCGTGGGCTCACTGCAGAAGAAATAATTCAGGCGGTCGCCATTCTGTAGGCTGTGTGATGGAAATTTCTTAATATTCAGCATCAATGTTGAAGATCTTATCTTTCTGCATCATTTCTTATTATGCCGCTCGCTTAGATACATCACATAGCGTGGTTTTACACTTCTTTATATTCTTGAATTTTGTTGTCTATGACGTGCCCGTTGATTAATTAAATATAAGTATATTACTACCGACTGGGAACACAAAGCTTTTTATTGGTAAAAATGTAAAAGTTTTACCTTATAGCTAATATAGTTATACCTTAAAGACGGACTAAACACGATAAAATATCAAGCAAAATCCAACGGATACAACAGAACAAATAGTCAATAAACACCTACACAAAACACAAAACAAACAGACAAAGACAAAAAACAACAAATTCATAACACTAACATACATAAATAACCACACTGAAAAAATAGCCCACAAATTTAAAAAAGCAGGATACAGAATCGCATACAAAACTACAAACAAAACAGAACACACTATCAAAACACACACAAAGAACAAAACACATTTGATCTACCTGGTGTTTACAAGCTAAATTGCTCAGATTGCAACAAATTCTACACAGGCCAGACAGGACGTTGCTTGAAACAAAGATACATTGAACATACAAAGGCACTACACTCCACTACCGAATCCATCTTTGCAAACCACCTCATTGAAGCAAACCACACATACAAAAACATCGACAACAACATGGATATTCTACACGTACACACAAAAGGACGAAAACTAGACAATCTTTGACAACTATAAATATACAAACACACAAAAACACATAAAAACGACATCCTAAACGAACAAACACAATTCAAATAACACATATTGTTCGAGCATATGACACTCCACACACACACAACATCGATCCTTCGAAAGTCGACACCGTCGCCAAGAACAAGACGGACAGCGCTCCCAGTGGCAGCCTCTGACGAAGCTTATAATAAGCAAAAACTAGTTCAGGCTATAAGGTAAAACTTTCACATTTTTACCAATAAAAAACTTTATGTTCCGAGTCGGTAGTGATATACTTATATTTACTTCTTTATATACTGACGTCATACCTCTAAGAGTGAAGAAATGTGAATAATTGGCTGGGTCAGTGAATGAGGGAGAATGAATGGTGAGTGACGTGAGGAAGAGAAGAAGAGGACGGTCCTGGATAAAGGAGTTGAGGTAGATTCAATTAAAATTGGAAGAGGATAAGAAGATACTGAGGTTTGCTTAGAACCGGACGCATGGAAGGCTGTCTTGCGAGTACCTGTAAGGAAAAAGAAGAACACAATTAAATTTGTACCTCGTGTTTTGTTCTCGTACGTGAGTGTGAAAAATCTTGAGTGTTTGAAAAGTAGCTTGCTCCCTTGTTTTGATTTTCAAAACAGTGACTAATGTTTCTCACATACACGATTGAAAATTTCGGTTCTGTATTGAAGATGTTGAACAAGCTAAGTGAGTTCTCAGTTTTAATTCGACCTTCTGTTTGTCATTTGTGTCCGTCTGTCTACCTGTTTATTTGTATTTTGTTTGAGAAATGCGTCACGATACATTTTGAACACAGCAATCGATTTTAGTAAATCTTGGCACGGGAGGGACCATCAGGCGAACCCTTAAGTCAGCAAGTAAAGGAACACACCTAAAATTCTACAAGGTGATGGCTCTTCCCACACTTCTTTACGGGTCTGAGAATTGGACTTTAACGAAAGACCAGGTCAGTCGCATCCAAGCGGCTGAAATGAGATTTCTCAGGCACATGGTACGGTAGACTATACTCTCCATGATCATAGAAGAAACACAAATATACGGCAGGAACTGAACATTATGAGTATACTCGACAGGATTGCCCAGTATCGGCTGAATTGGTGGCAACATCTTTGCCGAATGGATGACTGCCGCATTCCCAAACAAATATGGAACTAGAAGCCGAGGGGACGGAGAAGTGTGGGACGTCCGAAGAAGCGCTCGAGTGACCAGCTCTAATCTTTGCCTATTTGAGACCGGGACAAACCGTCCTTGGTTTAATCGTTGAAGATGATGATGATGATGATTAATATCAATTATCAAAAAAAAAAGAACCGCGATTACTCATTTTTTCTTTTTTTTTGTAAAATATGTTAATTGTGAAGCAGACAGTCGTACAATAAACACAAAAACTCAAACTCCGAATTGCTGCACTGGTTTTTAGCTAAATTTATAACCATAATACTTAAGTGAAAAATAGTTTTTCTCTAGCTTTTAAGTTTATGTATACATCAGTTCACCTAATACTTATTTTTCTCAAATATGCATTGCTGATAATTATGTAAAGTTTATGAAGGCGTCGAAATTTTTCAAGAGATGTTGGCAGGTATTCATTTTGTTGACTTATTAAAGACACAAATTCTGTAATTTGAAAAAAATTCCATTATCGCCAACGTAGACGTATAGTTGTCTACACTATAGTTATATATATATATATAGTTGTCTACACATATAGTTAAGAATACACTATTCTTAAAATTATCACTTCATTTCTTTAACTGTGATGAGGTAACTTCATTTCTTTAACTTTCTGTAAAGTTAGAGGTAAAATTATATTCTGATTTGGGCTAAAATTCCATTTAGTATGGAACCCAAGATGGATTTTTACAAGTTTTCACACTTTTAATATCTTTGTTTTATGGTCTGCTGTAGTAAAATTCTGAAAATTTTAAAACTGAATACTACATTCAGATTTTGGGTTATTCTCTTTAGTTCGATATCCCATGTGGAGTTTAGAGATTTTTCAAAATTTCGTCCTCATGTTTTTGCCTCTTGTCTCCCCCTCCCCATTTTAGGGAAAAACAATCTCAGAAACAATAGGGATCAATTAAGCAAAAGTATGAACTCTGCCAACGGTGTTGTTTGACACTACCGTTCCCAAGCCCGGGGCCTCATCTCGCAAGTGATGAGGAAGGTGGAGGGGAGGAGTAACACCTCGTAAAATCTGGGGCCAGGATGGGACTCCGGATGGGAGCACCCTGTAAGGGCCCCTAGCCAGGGTTACGGTGACAACCTCAACGGCGGATGCGGAAGAGTAGGGAGGCTACGGTATGGTGCGAAAGACGGAAGAGGCAAACGATTCTCCCTGGGGTAAATAGAGAGAATCGCTGCCTTGCGATGAAGAGGGATCTCCAAAGGCTAAGGGAGTGAACCCTAACAGAAAATCAGGGTAGACCAGGCTCTAAGCTGTAGTGAAAGCAGCTGGTCTAGGGGACGGAAACCCTGAGTAAAAATTACCCGGCCCTCCAGGTTGGGGGTTAGGCGAAAGGCCAACAACCCCTCCCCATAAAACCAATATGTTCAGGAACCAATAATCATGCCTCGGAATATGGATGGGATTGAACGGCAACGACTAGAGCACAAGAAACTGGACGATGGACATCGATCGCCAAGGACAGGGGAAAAAGGAGGCGGATGAGTTCGAACTGTGACGCCATAGAAAAAGCAAAAGTATGAGCAAAGGTTGAACTTATTCAACTTATTCACAACGTCGTTGCTTGCATTATAAGTCACACTGTAGCCCAGGACAGTACCATCTATAACAATTTTTACCCGTACGGGATCAGTTCCACGAAAAGCTATCACCTTGGTCTTAAGTGTGGATATTTCCAATCCAGCGTCTTTGCAGATTCGATTTAACAAATAATTGAAATGAATCTAAACATAAATATGTTTAGTTTAAAATAGATGACGAGTTTAGGAGCTCAGGAAGCTCACTAGTGTAATAGAGAAGTCATCAAGTATGCGGACGCGTATTGTCTATATTTATCACCAAGTTTACAGTTTACGTTTACAAAATGCAGATAAGGTCACGCTCGCCGCTCGATGCATGTGGCAGCATGAGTAATGAGTCGTAATGGGCGCTTCTGTACGACGACGTACTTAATGGTATTCATCGTCGCCCACTTTCTCTACGGTTCACTACGCGCTCGCCTATGTGACAAAGTAAACCTTTACTTTCTGTGGTGTGAAAGTCTGACGGCGTTGATAAGATTCCACTTTATCTATTAGTTAGTAGTGTTATTGTTTTTTTTCCTTACCGTTAGCACTTTCTTCTCGTATAATACGAAACCTTATCGAAGACATTAATTTCATTTTATTTGACGTTTCCTTGAGTATAATGTCTTCGGAATGGGAATAGAACATCTTAATGTATTGATCTCTCTCTCTCTCTCTCTCTCTCTCTCTCTCTCTCTCTCTCTCTCTCTCTCTCTCTCTTTCTCTCTCTCTCTTTATGGTTCCTCTTTCCAAATTTTTAGTCTTTAGTGACTACGATTTCCTTCGTGTTACATTCCGAAAAAAATATGGTCACATGTTTAAACAAAATATTAAGTTACAATATAATAAATTTATTTTATTTCCGACTTGGACATATTGTTCAACTCACAGCTCTCACTTTTCTTCGTATGCTTTATGTTAGTTCTCTCCGTCTATTTTTCTCTCTTTCCTTTCTTTGTCACTTTATGTTTGTCTCTTCTTATAGTAAAACTTCTACTACTTCTCTTTGCTTTAAACATTATTTTCTTTCTCTTCTGTGAGCTGTGAGTTGAACAATATGTCCAAGTCGGAAATAAAATAAATTTATTATATTTTAATTTAGAATTAGTGTTACGGTACTTTTTTTCGTATCGGCCATCTAAGGACCACATGCCAATTTCAATTCTTTACTCTTTGTTCTTTCCTTTTTCCCAATATTCTTTAATGTTCTCACTGTGTCTCTTCTTCCTGTCTTCAGTCCACTTTGAACCTGCGTTTTTCTCTCTCCTACCCTGGACTCCCTCCATTTTTAACACTTTTGCCCGAAAAACTTCTCCTTCAATTGCTTCTTCTGCATGTATATTATTTTTTCCAAATCCTTTTGGACTTCTTTAATCCAACTTGATGTTGACTTCTTCCCCCACAGATATTTGAAGATTAGCTTTGTCAACCTATTGTCGTCCATTCTAAATAAATGCCCAAAAAGTAATAGTCTTCTGTTTCTCATTGTTTCTGTTATACTTTCTATACTTGATATATTTCAACATTACTTCTTAATTTCCAACCTTCTGAAGTTTTTCGTGGGCCTAATATTTTCCTAATAATTCGTCTTTCCAATATTTCTAGTTTGTCTAAATTATAATTCAGTGCTAGACATTCACTTGCATATGGGCATTCTGGCTTCACTACTGTACTGTATCGCATTTTTAGATACACATTTTATTGTAAATATCTTTAGTTATACCATATGCCCTTTCCATCTTATGAAGCCTTCTTCTATAGCAGATTTTTCCAAGCCATTCTCTTGAATTAACTCTCCTAGATACTTAAATTTTCGAACCCTCTCTATTCGACCAGTATCTGTTACCAGGAATTTTGGCGCGTTTTTAATATTTGTGAGTAATTTGTTTTTTTCTGCAGAAATTCATAAGCCTGTTCTATTGGCTATGTCCTCTAAAAAATTAACTTGTGTTAAATTATAGCAAAGTCATCTGCGAATGCTAAACAGTTTATTTCAATACGTTTGTTCCTTCTTCCCAACACGATTGGTGATATTTTGTATCCCTTTAATTTTTCATTCCAAATTCTCACTACTTTCTCCAGGACACAGTTAAAAAGAATTGGGATAAACCATCACACTGTCTTACACCGGACTTTATTATTATCAGTATTTTTATTATTATATTGTAAAGCTGTGATATAACGTTGCTACCTTTTCTATTGTATTAAGGAGAATTAAACAGAAAGATAATAAAAAGTAGAGAAATAAACTACGCCCCCTTTCTTTAAATCTCTCTCTGTCTGTTTGTCTGTCTGCCTGTCTCTCTCTCTCTCTCTCTCTCTCTCTCTCTCTCTCTCTCTCTCTCTCTCTCTCTCTCTCTCTCTCTCTCTCTCTCTCTCTCTCTCTCTCCTCTCTCTCTCTCTCTCTCATTTCCGATGCTGCTGTCTAACATTTCCAGGTTTATTAACTAACACCTTTACACCTCGTTAATAAGTGTTCGGGTTGTACGTGTTATGTAATTCATTATCATAGTCCAGGATTAAATGAATTATCGGACAAAACAGTTGGTTTATAAAGGAAGCCTTTTAAAATGACCCATTTGTTTTTACCTTACCGTAGGTTACCAGTAAACTCGAATTGGCCGGTGTAGCCTAATGGTATTACTACTCTTGATTTAGTACTCGTTCATTTCAGTTCAGAAAATTACAACTTATTCCAAGACATGTATGTGTGAGAAAATTCTCGTAGGATATTAGAATCAATTGTGACAGTGGAGTATAAACGAGTCCACACCTTTATTCCTCCACCAGTGTAGGAATAGAAGACATCGGCAAACATGCTGCGTAGGAGTGGGAAGAGAGTAGCCTATTTGGTTTTAAAGTAGGAAGACTTTTTAATCCAGTCTTTGAGGGTCCAAGTTTTCAGACTCCCGTTTTCCTGGTTCATTGGCACATCTTGTATTACATCGTGTCACAAAATTTTTTATATCTCTCTTTTTTCACCGTGTTAGCTACCAGAACTACATTTTTATCAGATATGAAACTCAGTAGCTACAGAATAAGTGACTTATTCTGTTAATATACTGTTACGTAATGCGGAAAAAGTGCTACACCATTACGGAACGATCTGGTACATTGGAGAACGTTGTTCTACTCTTTTCTCAGCTATTCCCGCAGCTGTAATGCGTATGTGACGCTTGACATGCGAGGCAGTATTACGTAATGCGAAACGCTCGTGCATTCGATGGTGTCGTTCTAGAAGCTTCTCAATTAGCCCAACGGTGCGTGTTTCTGCGAAGATCGCGCTGAAGTGTCCTCTAGAATCTGCGATGGATTGTTAAGGGCGCATATTATGGAACCCTGCAGACTATAAGACTATAAATAGCCCATACCTGCCGCTTAGTGTTTCAGTTATTCTCGGGCGATTTACACAGTGCGGTTCGAAGTATTGTGGCGAAGTGTTATGTGTTTTTATAATCGTGCGGGACAATTGTAATACAGTTGTGTTTTATATTAGTTGACATTTTTATTGCGTGTGAACAGTTTTTATTTGATTTGTTGTAAGAGACTATCTTGTTGATTACAAACTGTTTAACTGTGATAATTAAATCAGGTGATTAGTGACTTAATTGGTGTCTTGTATTTTGTTTTCCACTGTACCATACGACGATCAGTAGGCCATCGTAACAATATGTTGTTTATTATAGGTGCCCATTGGGTCACGCGATTTTATCACTTTTATAATATAATTTAAAGAATGTGAATTTCTGTTCCGTTGTGACATTCCATCGCCTGACGGGTAGGATGAAAGTCAAATGCTGACAATCAATCACTGCCTCAATTAATTAATTAGGCAACTAACTAACCAACAAATTAACTAATTATCTCATCGACTAATTTTGTTGTGTAATAATTATTCAGTTAAAATTATTGGTTAGATTGAGAAATGATTGTTAATTTATTATTGATATAATTATTATAAATTATGTAATTTAAAGTGTAGCGTGTACTGTACTATTCCTATACTGTATAATGCCCTATAATTTTAACATCAGTGCGTAACGGCTAAACCTCTTCAATTCAAACACTATCAGCCTAAAAATAAGGAAGAATCTAGTAAAGACATACGTCTGGAGTGTTGCCCTATAAGGGAGTGAATCTTGGACAATTGGAGAAAGTGACAAGAAAAGACTCCAAGCATTTGAGACCTGGTGCTACAGAAGAATATTCAAGATAAGCTGGAGGGTGAACATAACGAATGAGGAAGTCTTTAGAAGAGCTCAGGAGGAGAAGAGCTTTCTACGAAATTTAAAAGGCAGAAGAGCTAAGTTTATAGGGCATATACTATGACACAATGTGTTGGTTAAGAGAATAATAGAAGGAAAATTGAAGGTAAGAATCACAGAGGACGACCCCGTTCAGACTACATGAAACAGCTTATGGTCGATATGAACTGCACATCATATTGTAAGTTGAAAAGAAAAGTAGAGAAGTGTGAAGAATGGCGAGCTGCTGCCAACCAGCTAATGGGTTGCTAACCTAGAAGAGAGAGAGAGAGAGAGAGAGAGAGAGAGAGAGAGAGATGTTTAGACTAATGGCTAAATAGTGGATATTTTATACTACAAAGACTACTTCTTATTGGTTTGTCATCGTTTTCGAAAAGAATACAGGCGAATCAAAACAGAATAATCTGCTTTGGAAACCCAACTAAACTGTCTGTTTAACAGTAAATGTACTATGTACGTTATGAAGGCTGTTCCAGATGCAAATTAATAGCTTGCTGCTTTTAAAACCCTCAGGCGATGCAGAACTTCGTCTTACGAGTAGACTGTCTCAGGGAAAGTTCAAAATCCGGTTGCAACAATTTACTTTAGCCTGACCTGAGTCTGTCTAACAGTTAATCTGTTAGCCTACATCTTCCTTTCTTGTAACTTATCTGTTAGACTTTTCCCCCATTTCCTTCTGGTCCACATCCGCATTTCTGTGTTTCATGTTTCATTACTTTTCCTTTTCTGAAAACGTTCACCATACTTCCTTGACCTGACATGAATTACGATTTCCCTTGCTCGCTTTTGCATCAAACTATGTTCCAATAAGCACCCAATTCGAGCCTGTTCAAAGAATTTTCCCTCAAATTCATCGACAGGATTCGGTTTTGTTCATAATAAGTGATCAGACTGTAATGCCAACTACAGTAATTTTTACGATTTAACCAAATTCTCAAAACAATATTTTTTTATTTCTATTCATGAAGTCTTCTTCCGGTATGGACCCCGTCAAAAAATGTCTTGTACGACAACGTTTCATCCATATTACAACGAGTCTCACATAGACCGGCCGCGGAAGCCTACGTGGGAATATAAATTTTGATTTGTACGTCTTCTTCTTTTGGTTTTCATATTATTCTTTAAAACGACGCCTTTTAATTTTGTTTTATAAATAATTTCTTTATACACAAGCGAGAAGAAATGAGGCAGTCATGAGTTTAGAAAAAATGACCTAGACTTCTTTATTTGTCTAAAGTTTAATATCTAAAGTAGAACTCTAAAACAAAAAGTCACACGTAAAAGTTATTTATTACAGTTGAGTTGTCATAATTATAGTGTTATTGTTAAAATTGTATATTTATTTAGTTATTATGGTTCTCCCTAAAGAAGTGTATCACATATTTGTTTTTCTTTTGTTATAGAAACTCAAGTTAAGAACTCAAGGCCTATTGATTTTGGTGAAGATCGGTTACGAGGAAAGGGTAGTTTACCTGCAACGTTTTATATTTTAACAAGAGTAAAGTTCTTAATTTTGATAAATAAAGTATCCTGATAAGAAGATCTTAATAATCCACTGTAGAAACGTAGATGAAACATCTATAAATGAAGAGGCTAGTTGAACGGGGTGGGGGTATTTTTCTATAAATGAAAATTATAGTTGAAGTGGGAGGATATAATTGTTTATATGTGTACTACGTTATCGGCAACAATGAAGTAATTTGTTGTTAAAATTCCTTCCCGGGATGTTTGGCCGTAGTCCAATGTTTTCTGCAAATCCAGACGTTTCGACAGTGCCATCGACTACCATCATCAGTAAAAATCGAGTGCAATAACGTGAGGTGGTATACGTTAGTGACCACAGTACTCTGGTTAAGGCTGAACCAATAAGTAGAAAGAAGTAGTTTCTATGGAAATATTGTGACGATTTTAAAAGTATCAAAAAATCGCACAGATTAAAATTTTTAATTTTAATAAGTAAGAGTATCATACACCCTTACCTATACCCAGATTCCTGAATCAACTTGAAACTTTCCAGTACCAACACGCCAAGAAAAGTATTAAGTAGTAAATAATAATAATAATTACTTAAATAATTAAAAATGCGACTAGAGAAATAAAGAAATCCCTAAGTCATAATAAAATAAACATAAAGTATTTATCTTCTAATTAATGAATAAATAATAATAGAAAAAGTACGAACTATTTTCTTAGTGCATAAATACGCACTAGCTGACTGACCCCTCTCCCCTAAACCGTACAGGCAGTCGACTCAGAATAACCGACGAGTTAACAGCATCACAATGTGGCTGGAACGTGAACGTATATTTTATTTCAATCTATGTTACAGAAAGTTAGTGTTTTATGGTAAAATACTCGACATGTAGGTGAAACTAAGTGCAACGTAAATCTGATAATGTAACTTATATGTAGTTAATGAATAAAACGAAAATAATAGTCGACACATCTCTTTGTAAATCAAAGTTTAAATTTTAAGGTATATTTCATACCATGTAGGAAGATAACATTAGTGTACATTAAACTGAAATGTGAGAAGTGAACTCGCATGTCCACAAGAAGCAACGACGTCAACATCAGGAGCACCAGGTAGCAGAATTGTAGCGTGATGACTGTGATCACCACTTAGAATCGACAATCTTAATGGAGAAACTCAACCTACTACGAAGATCATCCCGGAAAACCGACTGAAGAGGATCCGCAAGAGGACCAGCTGCAGATCACCATTATACCCAGGTGACTAAAAAAAGAACTTCTGTGCTTATATTGTTTTCTAACAACCAAAGTAAAAAACAGTACAAGTTTTGAAAAGACTCTGTCAAACCATGTAAATCTTAACATAGTAATTTTGTATTTACTGTATATTAATCTAATCTGTTAATCAAACTATTCTTCAAATAGTTTACATAATGTGGAAGTATTTTTGAAATAGTATGAAATGAGACCCGGATCCGTGGTATTAAAAGTAACAGTTATATGAATAAATTTTGATATAACAAGAATAATATAATTAAGATCTTTGAAGCAGTAAAAGCACTATTTACTAAAATAACTTTCTTTAAAATCAGGAATAATGTTTGATTAATATTTCAATAGCAATAAAGAGATGTTTTAGCTAATACCTAGTGAGTGAATAAGTTTATGCAAACCTTGTCAGTTTCCTATATCATACTTGTTTTGTAATTTGTTAGTAAGAGTTTTACTAACAACGGCAGCTGGTTTAGTTCGCTGGTAAAGAATTAAACTAGTTCCCGATTTTTGTGTTGTCTTGCCAAGGGGCGGCACAAAGTTGCGCCACTCTGCTGAATTTAAAATTGTGTAATTTACTTGGTAAAAAAAAAAATATTGTTTACAGAGTGTCACGTACAGAAAATTACAACATAATTATGTAATTGTTATTGTGTAAGTTTATAAGTCGTTAACGATAAAAAAGGACAAACATAAATTTATTCACTCAGAAATAAACAAAAAATAAATGAGTAAAATTTTAAATTATATTATAATAATATTAGTATCGCGAGTTTGCCGTGTTAAGCAAGTCATAGCTGGTAAGTATTAAATTCCAAACCAGTTTGTTCATGTTAAATACGTGTTGTGGAATGTAAACTCTCCCCTTTGTAAACACCCTTCTCATTCATAACCCCTCCTCCCCAAAGCAAACCAAAAACACCTTAGACACGCTCTTTCCTGTTTTGTATTGTCCTGAATTACCACCCTACGCAACTCGATGACACCCCAAAACAGCTGACTCTTTGTGCTATTGTTAAACCAATGAACTTTCCGTATATGAAATTTCTCTCTACTAAAATAGTATTATCGTTTTGTTTTGATTAATTATATATGTCAATACTGAGAATTTAATTGTTGTGAAATAAGTTATGTTGATTAATTAAGATAAGATTGCATATGGAATTTTAATATGAAATAAGATAGATATGTGTGTTTAAATAAATTCAAGTTTGTAAGTGTTTGAAATAAAATAAATAATAAGTATTTTAAATAAAAAGGTTCAATAATAGCTTGAATAAAAATAACGTGTAATAAAAGTGTAAAGTGTAGGAGTAAAATGAGTAAAGAGAAAATAATAATAAAAGTATGTTTGAGTCGTGTAAACGCCCGGTCGTGTCCTGCTTCAGAATAATTCCCCCAGCTTGACAGTAATAGAGACAAACTTGTTCGTGCAGGAAATATTGTAGTAAGCAACCCTAATTGTCTTGAATTGACACCGAAGTAAACAATGGTAAATCACCCTAGTGTATGATACAATGTGTTCAGTGTTTGACCCCTCTTAGATTGTAACTGGTAATTGTTTAAATGTAAATGAAGATTCCCGCTTTGTGAAATTCCGCGTATCTCAGTAGAATAAGAAATTAGTGTTAAGATAGGATCTAAGGTTGAGTATGGGATCAACTTTAGATTACTGTAGTAGAATTAAGAGATATAGGGATCAAGACGTAACATAGTCACAATGGCTCCGCACTGGAAAAGGGTAATGAAAGAGCAGAAAACTAACTAATTGAGTTAGAGTATGCTAACAAAACCAGTCGGGCCACTATATTGTGAAGTTACGGGAAACAAGAGTAACAAATAGATTAATAGATAAGTAATATCTATTTATATGTAAATAATAGTAAGGTAGATGTTAAGAAACGAGAGAAAGGGAATTTCACGAAAGATAAAAATATAATTGTGTTTATTAGAATTATATTATTACACCCCCCCCGTTTTTCATAGTTAAGTGCAGGAGGATGTGACGATTTTAAAAGTATCAAAAAATCGCACAGATTAAAATTTTTAATTTTAATAAGTAAGAGTATCATACACCCTTACCTATACCCAGATTCCTGAATCAACTTGAAACTTTCCAGTACCAACACGCCAAGAAAAGTATTAAGTAGTAAATAATAATAATAATTACTTAAATAATTAAAAATGCGACTAGAGAAATAAAGAAATCCCTAAGTCATAATAAAATAAACATAAAGTATTTATCTTCTAATTAATGAATAAATAATAATAGAAAAAGTACGAACTATTTTCTTAGTGCATAAATACGCACTAGCTGACTGACCCCTCTCCCCTAAACCGTACAGGCAGTCGACTCAGAATAACCGACGAGTTAACAGCATCACAATGTGGCTGGAACGTGAACGTATATTTTATTTCAATCTATGTTACAGAAAGTTAGTGTTTTATGGTAAAATACTCGACATGTAGGTGAAACTAAGTGCAACGTAAATCTGATAATGTAACTTATATGTAGTTAATGAATAAAACGAAAATAATAGTCGATACATCTCTTTGTAAATCAAAGTTTAAATTTTAAGGTATATTTCATACCATGTAGGAAGATAACATTAGTGTACATTAAACTGAAATGTGAGAAGTGAACTCGCATGTCCACAAGAAGCAACGACGTCAACATCAGGAGCACCAGGTAGCAGAATTGTAGCGTGATGACTGTGATCACCACTTAGAATCGACAATCTTAATGGAGAAACTCAACCTACTACGAAGATCATCCCGGAAAACCGACTGAAGAGGATCCGCAAGAGGACCAGCTGCAGATCACCATTATACCCAGGTGACTAAAAAAAGAACTTCTGTGCTTATATTGTTTTCTAACAACCAAAGTAAAAAACAGTACAAGTTTTGAAAAGACTCTGTCAAACCATGTAAATCTTAACATAGTAATTTTGTATTTACTGTATATTAATCTAATCTGTTAATCAAACTATTCTTCAAATAGTTTACATAATGTGGAAGTATTTTTGAAATAGTATGAAATGAGACCCGGATCCGTGGTATTAAAAGTAACAGTTATATGAATAAATTTTGATATAACAAGAATAATATAATTAAGATCTTTGAAGCAGTAAAAGCACTATTTACTAAAATAACTTTCTTTAAAATCAGGAATAATGTTTGATTAATATTTCAATAGCAATAAAGAGATGTTTTAGCTAATACCTAGTGAGTGAATAAGTTTATGCAAACCTTGTCAGTTTCCTATATCATACTTGTTTTGTAATTTGTTAGTAAGAGTTTTACTAACAACGGCAGCTGGTTTAGTTCGCTGGTAAAGAATTAAACTAGTTCCCGATTTTTGTGTTGTCTTGCCAAGGGGCGGCACAAAGTTGCGCCACTCTGCTGAATTTAAAATTGTGTAATTTACTTGGTAAAAAAAAAAATATTGTTTACAGAGTGTCACGTACAGAAAATTGCAACATAATTATGTAATTGTTATTGTGTAAGTTTATAAGTCGTTAACGATAAAAAAGGACAAACATAAATTTATTCACTCAGAAATAAACAAAAAATAAATGAGTAAAATTTTAAATTATATTATAATAATATTAGTATCGCGAGTTTGCCGTGTTAAGCAAGTCATAGCTGGTAAGTATTAAATTCCAAACCAGTTTGTTCATGTTAAATACGTGTTGTGGAATGTAAACTCTCCCCTTTGTAAACACCCTTCTCATTCATAACCCCTCCTCCCCAAAGCAAACCAAAAACACCTTAGACACGCTCTTTCCTGTTTTGTATTGTCCTGAATTACCACCCTACGCAACTCGACGACACCCCAAAACAGCTGACTCTTTGTGCTATTGTTAAACCAATGAACTTTCCGTATATGAAATTTCTCTCTACTAAAATAGTATTATCGTTTTGTTTTGATTAATTATATATGTCAATACTGAGAATTTAATTGTTGTGAAATAAGTTATGTTGATTAATTAAGATAAGATTGCATATGGAATTTTAATATGAAATAAGATAGATATGTGTGTTTAAATAAATTCAAGTTTGTAAGTGTTTGAAATAAAATAAATAATAAGTATTTTAAATAAAAAGGTTCAATAATAGCTTGAATAAAAATAACGTGTAATAAAAGTGTAAAGTGTAGGAGTAAAATGAGTAAAGAGAAAATAATAATAAAAGTATGTTTGAGTCGTGTAAACGCCCGGTCGTGTCCTGCTTCAGAATAATTCCCCCAGCTTGACAGTAATAGAGACAAACTTGTTCGTGCAGGAAATATTGTAGTAAGCAACCCTAATTGTCTTGAATTGACACCGAAGTAAACAATGGTAAATCACCCTAGTGTATGATACAATGTGTTCAGTGTTTGACCCCTCTTAGATTGTAACTGGTAATTGTTTAAATGTAAATGAAGATTCCCGCTTTGTGAAATTCCGCGTATCTCAGTAGAATAAGAAATTAGTGTTAAGATAGGATCTAAGGTTGAGTATGGGATCAACTTTAGATTACTGTAGTAGAATTAAGAGATATAGGGATCAAGACGTAACATAGTCACAATGGCTCCGCACTGGAAAAGGGTAATGAAAGAGCAGAAAACTAACTAATTGAGTTAGAGTATGCTAACAAAACCAGTCGGGCCACTATATTGTGAAGTTACGGGAAACAAGAGTAACAAATAGATTAATAGATAAGTAATATCTATTTATATGTAAATAATAGTAAGGTAGATGTTAAGAAACGAGAGAAAGGGAATTTCACGAAAGATAAAAATATAATTGTGTTTATTAGAATTATATTATTACACCCCCCCCGTTTTTCATAGTTAAGTGCAGGAGGATGTGACGATTTTAAAAGTATCAAAAAATCGCACAGATTAAAATTTTTAATTTTAATAAGTAAGAGTATCATACACCCTTACCTATACCCAGATTCCTGAATCAACTTGAAACTTTCCAGTACCAACACGCCAAGAAAAGTATTAAGTAGTAAATAATAATAATAATTACTTAAATAATTAAAAATGCGACTAGAGAAATAAAGAAATCCCTAAGTCATAATAAAATAAACATAAAGTATTTATCTTCTAATTAATGAATAAATAATAATAGAAAAAGTACGAACTATTTTCTTAGTGCATAAATACGCACTAGCTGACTGACCCCTCTCCCCTAAACCGTACAGGCAGTCGACTCAGAATAACCGACGAGTTAACAGCATCACAATGTGGCTGGAACGTGAACGTATATTTTATTTCAATCTATGTTACAGAAAGTTAGTGTTTTATGGTAAAATACTCGACATGTAGGTGAAACTAAGTGCAACGTAAATCTGATAATGTAACTTATATGTAGTTAATGAATAAAACGAAAATAATAGTCGACACATCTCTTTGTAAATCAAAGTTTAAATTTTAAGGTATATTTCATACCATGTAGGAAGATAACATTAGTGTACATTAAACTGAAATGTGAGAAGTGAACTCGCATGTCCACAAGAAGCAACGACGTCAACATCAGGAGCACCAGGTAGCAGAATTGTAGCGTGATGACTGTGATCACCACTTAGAATCGACAATCTTAATGGAGAAACTCAACCTACTACGAAGATCATCCCGGAAAACCGACTGAAGAGGATCCGCAAGAGGACCAGCTGCAGATCACCATTATACCCAGGTGACTAAAAAAAGAACTTCTGTGCTTATATTGTTTTCTAACAACCAAAGTAAAAAACAGTACAAGTTTTGAAAAGACTCTGTCAAACCATGTAAATCTTAACATAGTAATTTTGTATTTACTGTATATTAATCTAATCTGTTAATCAAACTATTCTTCAAATAGTTTACATAATGTGGAAGTATTTTTGAAATAGTATGAAATGAGACCCGGATCCGTGGTATTAAAAGTAACAGTTATATGAATAAATTTTGATATAACAAGAATAATATAATTAAGATCTTTGAAGCAGCAAAAGCACTATTTACTAAAATAACTTTCTTTAAAATCAGGAATAATGTTTGATTAATATTTCAATAGCAATAAAGAGATGTTTTAGCTAATACCTAGTGAGTGAATAAGTTTATGCAAACCTTGTCAGTTTCCTATATCATACTTGTTTTGTAATTTGTTAGTAAGAGTTTTACTAACAACGGCAGCTGGTTTAGTTCGCTGGTAAAGAATTAAACTAGTTCCCGATTTTTGTGTTGTCTTGCCAAGGGGCGGCACAATATTTCATTTCGAAAATGATTTTAAATATAAATCTTGGAACATGGAAGTCATGTATGGTTCTCCATACCGATATTTTATTCTCCCCCTAACATTGTTGTGACAATATAACACTACAAGACTATACGTGTATTATGTTAAGAATATTAAATGATAGTTTCATACAATTATCTAGTAACTTTTCTTCTAAGGTATTCAACTTAACGGTGTTTCTTGAAGACTTTGTATATTATCACAATATAAAATATTTTTTTATTATAAAACACACACACACACACACACACACACACACACACACACACACACACACATATTATAAAACAAATTATAATTACGTCTGCAAGTATGTTTTGTTTAATCAGGATATTAAACACTTTTCTTCTTCATTCTTCTTCACCGATTTTCTCCATAGAGTTTGTTGTTCTTTTCACAGCAAACTTCACTCTAACGAACTAAACCCTACTTAATGAAGGTCTGACCATCGTGACAGAGGCATTGGTTCTCTAATCTGCTTGTTAATGACCGTGTGTCACTGCCACCATCATAAATATTTCCGCCCCTATCCATTCTTCTCCTTATTTATCCTCACAAGTAACCTGTAGACATTCTCTAATTAAACAGTTTGGGTTTTTTTCAAGTCTTTTATTAGCATTTGTGATATTTTGCCGATGACCAGATTGTGATAACGGAGGATGACGAAGACCTCGATTATATTGTCAGAAAGTTAAAAGAAGAATATGACGCAGCTGGTTTGACGATGAACATGGCAAAATGTGAGTACCTGATAGTGGGCAACGAAGAAGTTAAGGACTTAAAATTGGATGTGGACAGGATAAGAGGTGTTGAAAAAAGTAAATACTTAGGCGTTATTTTCAACAAACAGGGAAGCAGCAAACATGAAATTCAAGAACGTGTCAATAAGGGGCGAACCGTTATAAGAAAGCTGAATTCTCTTCTATGGGAAAGAAGTATAACAAGAAATACAAAAGAAACATATATGTAGGCTCGTAATAGCATGGTGCAAAGTGTAATCCTTTATGGAGCAGAAGTTTGGAACGTTTCAAACGTTAATAAGTAAAAACTGATGGCAGCGGAAATGGACTTCTTCATCAAGACGAGTTGTAGAAGATCAAAATTAGACAGGTTAGAAACGAGACTATTGGAGCCGAGATGAATATTGACAGGACAATAATAGATGAAATAGAAAGAAGACAATTGACTTGGTTTGGTGTGAAGAGAATGGAAGATGACAGATGGCCCCGCAAAATACTGGAATGGATAACACCGGTGAGGCGGAAAGAGGACGTCCACGGAGGAGTTGGCGAGATGTAGCGAAAGCAATGGTTGCGAGAAATTTAGAAGAACTTACATGCTACGATAGGTTACAATGAAAGTTGGAAACGGAGAAACGGCGACAGCTGTAAAGATCCGTTTTATATATATATATATATTACCATTTGTGAACCATAATTCACTACGTTTTCTATATACTAAATATTTAGAAATATCACATTTCTTGTCTCGTTTTCTGAAAATATGTCTGTTTTATTGTTTCTGATGCGTGAATATTCAGCCTTCTTGAAGTGGAATTTTACACACCGCCTCAGATATTCTGTGTTGTTTAGATGTTTCGTACGTTCTTCGTTTGCACATAGATCGTATGGTTGTCTGCAAAAATTAGAAAATGAAACGTTTTTCTTCCCGCTAGTATTCCTCCCCGACTTAATAGCAGATCAAGGTTGCTCTACGGATCGTTGGATATGGAGTTTAGGAAATGAAAAGTGCTTTAAATTATCACGTTGTACGGTGCTGAAACATTGAGGAAAGAGGATGTGAGAAGTCAGAGGCATTGGGATGTAGATATAATTGAGAATGGAGTGTTGAAGTGGAAGGATAAAGAAAATGCTGCAAAGTACCGATGAGGAAATACAGGTGTTGAAGAATGTAAGAAGAAGGAAAATGGTTTAGGTGGGACACTGGACCTGGCAAAACTCTGCTGAAGACGGTATTCAAACGAAGAAGGGGTCGGAAACAATTAATATTGGAGGAGGTTATGAAAGAGGCTCAAAGAGCTGTCACGAGGGGACCAGACTAGTGTACACTTCGTTACTAACATTCTTGAACATTTGTTGTATTTACAAAGGAACAAAAGACGTGTACGTCGCGCCGCACGAGTCAAACAGAAGTTACCTCGTTACGTACGTATTTCACGTTCTGACGTAAGCGTAAATATTGGTAGCCGTGCGCACAGAGTTTAATTGTGCTCATTATACGCATGACATCTGCCGCTAAGGAACTGGTATCCTTACTCACACAAGCGCACACGCTCTTCCCTTGACCGTATGTACTCTGCTTCTGCTTCTTATGTAATCTGTTGTTTATGCGTTGACAATCGTTAACGGTAGGTAAACAGCCGATGGACTTCATTAGAGACAATTTACTGTCTCTAGTAAAATATTTTCTTCTTCTCTATTGTAATAAGACGTTTTCTATGCCGTAATCGTTTTCTTTGTCTAGCGATCTGTATGTCCTCCATAGTAAAACGTCTTGTTTCTATAGTAAACATTTTTTCTCGCAAATTTAACGGTCTCTTTTCTGCTACAACGTATTTCCAGAGCTAAATATTTGTAGTATATTACATCACTACTTTTAAAATAATTTGTGTGCTTAATTAAAAACTATTTACCACATAGCCTACAGTACTTCGTCTTCAGTTTGATGTGTTCTGGGATAAAAACGGCACTGGCAGTGACAGACAGACGCAGACGAACAGACACGCACACGGACAGCAGGCAAGGTAGACAGACAGACTGACGCTGTAAAGCTATAGATGTCCAGTGCTGATGAACTGGCAATTTCGTAAACGGACAGTAGGTACGGAAAATGAATTTGATAATCTGGATATTAGATATGCTAATGTTATCTAATTAAAACCGATGACTGCTGTTCGGTTTTGGCTCGAAAGAAAATAAAGGTTTCGGTGTAAATAAACACTGTTATTCAACAGAACTATCCGCAATACACGCAGACCTTCCTTCCTAATAAACCGTCTCCTTACCATCGCCGATGGACCGATGGGCTCCACCCAGAACTCCTCGCCACCAGCGTCAGAGAAACAGAAACATTTAGCAGCCTTTGATCCCAAACTATAAAAGAATATTAAACCTATCAACCTTCCTGATAATACTATGAATTAAATTCCCACTACCTACTACCCAGGTCTTTAACACACTACTTTGTGTCCCCCGCCTACCTTGACGCCTCCCTGTCACCACCCTCCAGCATTGGCGACCTGCGTTACTCGTCCCTGTCTTGGCCACCCTGAAAAATAACCAAACAAACGCTCATTATTGCCGCCTCCATCTGCCTCTTCCTTCACAAACCTGGCTACCAACTACATCGTACATCGTACATCGACACACAAATACTGCCACATGCATTACTCTTCCTTCTACGTGCCTCCACCTTCTCAACGGCCGGCCTCCATTGGCGTAGTCTCCCAACAACAATCTCCTTCCCACTTCTCATACGGCTCAAGGGGGCTTGCCCCAGAACAGCCGGAGTCTAACCCTAACAAGGACCAGCAGACTGGAACGACTCTAAAAAAAACTGTTATTGTCCTGCTACTGACTGTGACTGTGATTCGCTACACTGAAAGTCTACAATAATTGACTTTATTACGTTCGTTATTCGTAATAGATTGCCAAGCTGCTATGGTTTCATAGCGTAAGGATTTCAACAAAAAACTTCTATAAATAAGAAGTCAACATAATTGAACTAAGCTATTCACAAAACGTGTTCTAGAATACTAACAATTTAACTTAGTATTTATTAGATATTACAACAACAAACATTTTATCGTAATTATTGTAATAACTTCCCGGGCTATCAAACCGTCTTCCTATGTTGTTAAAAGCAGACGTTTCAACCACTCCATTGGTGACCATCTTCAGTCCCGCAAGGACTAAAAGTACTGTCAACGGTCTCCGTTAGTAACACCACGGAGATCAGTACTGTGGCTAAGGCTGACGGAGACCATTGACAGTACAGAAGATGGCCACCAATGGAGTGGTTGAAACGTCTGCTTCTAACAACATAGGACCATGGCCTAATAGCCTGGGTAGTTACAATAATTACGACCCCGGCAGTGAAAGCTTAAGAAATCGGAAACAATGTATCTTGTTTTACGATTTTTTGACGTTTTTGTGTCGTGTCAGTAAAAGCCGCAGATTAAAAGAATACGTTTCAGCGTTAAGGTTACTTTAGACATTCTCTAATGTGTGTTTATTGAGTACAGTTTTTGCTTACATATGCGAACTGACCACTTAATTTTCACTACAGAAGTTAAGCATTGTTAGAAGTGTTGTACCACAATGTTAGATGACCATTATTACTTCAATATGATAAACCTTCTTTAAGGTAATCTGAAGAAAGCGCTGTTGTTCTTCTGAAACCCTGTTATTTAGAGTGTTAAGTTGGAACCTTTGAGCATGATTCACGAGAAGGTACTTGTCACGTTTACCAGAAATTCTAGACTTTTGAAAATTTAGTAGTTACTTGTTGATTAGGCCTGTCGTAGGTACACCTGACTACGCGAAATTACACATGAACGTTGTTGGTTTATGTATTCATTAAAATAATTTTTTTAATTTATCAAAGCTGAGGATTGTGGTATAAAAACATAATGAACACTTAAAAACCGCAGGGCGATTGTGCGCACGCGTGCATGTGTGTGTGAACACAATTACAAAACACACAGAATAATAAAATGTGCTAAGCACTTGCCAGGTAAACAAACAATAAACTATTTATTGGCAGTTGCTGCCAGAGAAAGTTTTTCTTCCTATTAATAGGTGTGTTGTCGCCATAGATCGGAAAACCCGATGCGGCCAGCACTAGCAGTTGAATAATTATCAGCTGTTTAAGTGTTAATGTTCCGTTTGTGTGTTGTGTCCACAATGTGTTCACAGCCTTTAGTTGCATCCTGCCTTGAAACCATTCACGTGACCCAGCGTATTTAGTCTCAATATTAAATAACACGATACGCAGACTTTGACTTATAGATAAACATGCCTGGCTTGGCATTATATCTTCAACATTCTGAATATGAATCAGAAATATAATCATTTATTATTTTAATTTTTATTATGCATATTAGCGTGTTATGTATGAAATGAAAGTTTGATAAATACGCCACAAGACTGCGCCTTCCATGCAACTACTCTACACATTTCCAAATATAAATATATAACAGTGGTTTTGTGTGTGTGTGTGTGTGTGTGTGTGTGTGTGTGTGTGTGTGTGTGTGTGTGTGTGTGTGTGTGTGCGCGCGCGCGCGAGAGAGAGAGAGAGAGAGAGAGAGAGAGAGTGCGCTTGATTGCGCTTGCTGTATGTCTATGAGCACAAAAGTGCTCATTAGTTTATAAGAAACAGCGTTCGTTAAGTGCTCTAAAGTTTTTATTGTCTACAGGGCTTAAACGTTTTTATTGTCGCCAGATTAAAAAAATTTCTTTTTGCATTCCTTCTAACGAGAAAGATGTAAATAGGCATACTATGTAATAGCATTTTCTTTGTTGAATAATTCAAACGAAACCACTCTACATTCTTCAATGTCATCAACAAACAAAAATTTGCAAAAATGTATTTTGTCAATTGGTTCAGTGGAACGTTATATATATAACGTAGTTGGCAAGATTGAAGAATAGATCATGCAACTAGAACAACCTGAAGAAAGGACATACTGAAAAATACTGTACCGGTAGCTGACCCATAAAAAAAATGGCTCGGAAAGAGATTACATATACAGCATAATGAAGCATGTGCAGTGGTGTAACTTAACTGGATTCAAAGACGATTCTTATGGTTCACCGTTGTTTTAAAGACAGTGAACCGGGTGACGGAACCGGGAGGGATGATATAAACAGTAAAGCGTCCTATCCAGTCTTCTGTGGATATAAGACCACGCGCCTACATTATAATTTTTGTAAGGAGGATTTGGTCCATAACATTTGTTGAAGAGTGAAGTACTCAACAAGTTTTAACAACAGGAAGAATCTCGGCGTTTTCGATTATGGGATTGGAAACGATTCTGAGCGCTAACCGAAGAAAGAAGAAATGCAGTTAGGCCTAATACATGTAATCAGATGTGTCTAGTCTTGAGGTACTTTGATCTAAATGTGATTTAAAGAATGAGACGGAAGTATGGGCCTTGTAATCACGTGATAAAATAGCCAGCCTGAGAATTCTCGAGAGGACGATATTGACTAGGAGGAGATCTGTGTACCAGTGTAAGTTTGGAGGGGAACGTGAAGAATTAGTTAATAGATGGTGCATATAGTGCGGAGAGGATGGCACAAAATAGGCATTTAGAAAAAATTGTTATATTCGAGAGGAAAAAAATCGTGCAGTACATTTACATTGTGGTAAAGATGAATGTATGATAAACTAACCTTTTCATTCTACCTTGTGACTTCTTGGTACAATTAGTGACGCGTTTCAATGTATACTTCATCATGATGTATTTAAAAAAATCCCTCATACGAGGTATCATCAGGACCTGCTTACGAACGATGTAGCAGATTCATGTACGATGGACCTACTGTTCGATTCATGTACAAGAATAATTTGAACGAGCAAAGTGAGTTCTCAGTTTTAACTCGACCGTTTGGCATTTGCCTGTCTGTCTGTCTGTCTATCTATCTATTTATGGTATGTTTTACCATAACTTTTGAACACGTCACCCAATTTTCGTAAAACATGTCCATGCTTTTATCCTACAGGACTATATGGTTTTCGAGGTTGATGTCTCCAAAAATAAGGATAGCAGGAGATAAAAATGTAAGGGGTGAAGATTTTGGAAAAATAGCAAAAAATACGAAATTAAAGGAAATTTTAATCAAAATATGAATATATTGTTTCTTTTTGAAGATTCAAGATTTTCGACGTCAGGGCCCAAAAAATTGGTGGAAATCGTAATAGAATCGCAAAACGGATGTGGCGTATCAAATTAAAAGGAATTTTAACTAAAATAAAAGTGCACTGTTAAGTTTCGAAAATTTAAACATTTTTGGATGTCAGGGTCCAAAAAGCGGTGCATAAGTTTGATGAAATTGCAGAGTCCATGTGGGATATCAAATTAAAGAGAATTTTAATAAATATCTGCATACCAAAAATGTACTGTTTTGGTAATTTTAAAATTTTCTGACCTAGGGTTTATAAGTGGGATTACAAATTTTGAAAAAATGTAAAAATCCAGCCAGCTGTGAGATTAAAGGGAATATTTAACAAAAATCCGATTGTTTAGAGTGTTTAACGTTTCTTGCATGATTGCTCTAAAAGAAGTGTTACTCGATAAACAAAAAATAGTAGGGTAATCAGGATTTTTGTATTGTTTCTGACAATAAATTTAAAATCACCTAATATAAAAATTTATAAAATAATAAATGTACTTTGTTCTAAACTGTGAGCGAGTTCCGCAGCTCAGAGAGCTTCTAAATTACACATAAAAATTACTCGTATATTAATTAAATTATTCCATAAGTATTAACATTTATTAATGTGTATTGACCGAATACAGTGCTAACCTAATGATAATACGTTTCCAACTTTTACAAAAAAAAAGTGTCGAAACGTTAATACAAAATTTTCAAAGTCGTGTGTAGTTAATTATCCTATATTTTTGTCAAGCGACGTTTGGCGCACTCTGTACACTCCTATACCCATCATCGGGATACGTTTGACCATGAGACTGTATTTACTTGCAACAGCTGAGTAGCCCTCGTATATGTTAAATGTAGAATCGATGTAATGTAGTGTTAATGAACGTTTGGCGTGTGTTCAAGATTATGTCATCGGTTCAATATCCTGGACAGAATTACTGAGTCACCAACCACCAATTACTGATTCACCAACCACCAATTACATCTGCGTGTACAAGTATACGTTTGTCTACCGCTTTATTGCTCCAGCGCAAAATAAATTCACAAACAAACCAGTGAGTGTTTAGCATTGTCATTTATGTAATCGTGTCTACATCACAGCCATTAGCCTAAGGTTTGCAGTAATTAAACAGTTAATTCCTACTCTCTGCCTTCTTTATCCCATCTCTCTCTTCTCTCTCTCTCTCTCTCTCTCTCTCTCTCTCTCTCTCTGTAACTCTCTTTCTCTTTTTATCATTTCATCATGTTCTTCTGACTCCTCACTCGTCATGCCTTAGCTCACAGCTCGATATGTGTCGCACTTTTTAGCACATTTTAATCCACGTCGACCAAACAACTTGCATGTTATTTCTTAAATTACTATATTTACCTTATCCGTCTCAGCAGAGGTAACGAGACCTCTGTCTTCTTTTTTAAATCACATTCAGATCAAAGTACCTCATGATTAGACACTTCTGATTACGTGTATTAGGCCTAACTACATTTCTTCTTTCTTCGGTTAGCGCTCAGAATCGTTTTCAATGCCTTAACCGAGATTCTTCCTGTTGTTATTGTTGTGTACTTCACTCTTCAAAAAATGTTATGGACCAAATCCTCCTTACAAAAATTATATTGTAGGGGCGTGGTCTTACCTCCACAGAAGACTGGATAGGACGCTTTACTGTTTATATCAACCCTCCCGGTTCCGTCGCCGTTGGTTCACTGTCTTTAAAACGGTGAACCATAAGAATCGTCTTTGAATCCAGTTAGGTTACACCACTGCACATGCTTCATTATACTGTATATGTAATCTCTTTCCGAGCCATTTTTTTTTTATGGGTCAGCTACCGGTACAGTATTTTTTAGTATGTCCCTTCTTCAGTTTGTTCTAGTTGCCTGATCCCTTCTTCAATCTTGGTTGAGAAGTTAAGTTAACAAAGTGGTAAAACGTTTACCCATCGTGAATAGTATAATGTTTTCTGCGGTTCACGCAAGGTTGTGTAAGAATTGTACAGTCACTTTCAAGGACTAAGCGAATCACCTGTTCAGGTCCCAAAAGAATATATCCATTTGTGGCTTTAAAGTAGGATAAATGTCCTCTAAGCACGTGACCGTTGTCCTGTAGAGTAAGACCAGTAGTAGGAGTGCTACCTTTGAGCCTCTGGTTCTGCTCTGGGTTTCATTTGGAGACACACCTCCTACGTTCTTCCTCCCCTAGTGCCTTTGGGAAACCTTCCTGTTTCGATTCTAGAATCGTTGACCATTTGACACTGACAACATTAATCCTCGCCGGGCCCTTACCGGCTAATGTCCTTTTTTCAATTTATTCTAGTTGCTTGATCACTTCTTCAATCTTGCCAACTAAGTTATGTGTATAATGTGTTTCGTTTGAACTATTCAACAATGAAAATACTATTACATAGTATTTACAGCTGTCTCTCTAAAAGGAATGCAAAAATAAAATTTTTAAATGTGGCTTAATAAAAACTTTTAAGCCCTGCAGACAATAAAAACTTAGGAGCACTCTTAACGAGCGCTGTTTCTTATAAAGTTATGAGCACTTGTATGCTCATAGACATACAACAAGCGCACTCACGCACATGCACACACAAACCATTGTTTTTATATTTGGAAGTACGTAGACTAGTTGTATGTAAAGCGCAATCTTGTGGTGTATTTATCAGACTTTCATTTTATACACAACACGTTAATAGGCCTAATAAAAATTAAATTAATAAAAGATTTTATTAATTTGGCATCGAAAAGACCAAGAGTTGGTCAAGAGACACCAGACAGGAAAGATTAAAGAAAGGGGATTCCATGCCAGACCGGTTGAAGCAAGGTGAGAATCCAGCTAAGCCACATCGCTGTGCTTAACCCGTATCCACCAGCTGTGGATCCCAGATGTAAACGTAAAAGTTACTCTTATAAATTCGCTCATGTAAGTGGTATGCCATGATTTGTACATAGGCCTGTACGCTTTTTACAAACAGGAACATGCAAATTTTTCTGAATTTTTATAAACTCTGCAACATTAACAAATTGTTTCGCATCTTAATCCAATAACATGAATCATTAGGCATGTGTCAATTATGTGAAACTCTGCCTCTCCTAATACTGACAACAATATAAAGAAACATGTCAAAAGAGACTCTCTCCATTTTGTTATCCGTTACTTGTAACTTTCTTAACAACATAAAGATCACCTACGCAGTAAAGATCACATATTGCAGAAGTTTCCTTGAAATTATCGATTTAACCTATTTGGCGTACGTATAAAACCATCAACGGGAGTGAGAAAGTTTAATTGAAAGCGCTCATGAATTTTTCAGAAATTTTACGTAAAAAACTGTCAGTACCTTTAACAACATCACCGTCATCATCATCGCATTATTATTGTCACGTTGTCGACGTCATAATAATAATAATAATAAAATCATAATCAATGATTATGATTGCTGGGCGAGTATCTACGCAGATATTCTTCGATGACTTCTCCTCTGGCAATTTTTCTCCAATGTACTAGATCTTGCGAACAGAGGTCTGTTGACCAGCTGCGTTCTCTCTGAGCCAAATTTCTTACTCACCTCCACTCACTTTGCTTAATTCTGAAGATGTTATCGTATTTTATAGTTTGACTCTGCGTCCATTTCATCGTTATCTGATCTCGCCTCGTTGCTTCTAGCACTGACCATTCAATGCTTGTCCGTGCAATCGCCAGTTTTTCTATTATTTCCGTGATCAGTTTCTGCAGTACCGAGTCAAACGTCATTGTAGGAACAAAAAAAATTTCACGTCACAGTCTAAAAAATTATTTATTATCGTTTAATAGAGAGGTACTTTTTCCAAAGCAGTCTTCCACCATAAAACACATGAAAGACTGACCACGTATAAGATATTTCCTCCTTGTTAGCCGTACTTTCCGTTTCGTAAAGAACGTTTTATAGCTTCTCAAATTCCATGCTACTGACAACAAGCTGTATTGCAAAACAACTAAATGGATTATCTGAACACCACAAGCGTGTGATTCGTTTAGATGTAACAAGGCTGCTACTGCAACAGTTTTCATAATTGTTGTAATTAATGAGGTTGCTAAGGTATCACTGCGGACACCTTGTAGTTGATAGTGTAAAATTCTTTGCGTCTGGTTTGACCATTAATAATAAGCGATACTGGTTGGCTTAACCGGCTCTTGAAATGTCACATCACTTAGCATGCCTGCGCGCGCGTTTGTGTGTGTGGTTTAATGGAAACGGTAAAGAAATAATTAAGTCAGCATCACCATTCCATACAAGGCAAGAAACAAACGCACTCAGATTGGATTGCAGAACGTAGGTATGGAATGGCACACGTACGTTGTGTTTAAATGTTGCTTATTTTTCGACAAGTCACAAATACCACAGTGCCAAACAATAAGTACTTCTCTTACGTGATTTTAATTACCGAAGTAATAAACGCAACGATTATATGAATTGTTATTTGTCTAATGATATCTGAAGAAACTTAAATAGTTTCCTTGTTGTATAATCGTCTCTCTCGGTTGAATAATTACAGAACGTTATTGTAAATTACTGTCTACTTTAACGGACATTAGAATTAGAAAATAATTTTGAGAACAGCCTTCAAAGCGGGTAGGTTTATTCGTTGCTGCCTACTCATCAGAGTAATTTGATAACATTTCACCTCACATTCGTAAGTAATTTTTTCCTCTATGAGTTTATTACAAGTACACAAAATCCCATCCCATAATGATTTATCGATATTGAAGGTCCATCACCTACTACATATTTTTAGAGAAAAGCTCGAAATCAATTAGGATATTTGTCATTATTTGGTTAGTGACTGAATAATATACGAAGGTAGGTTGAAAAGTCCCGGGCCTGGATAAGGAAATACTTTTTTGGATTAGTTCTCAACATAGTCTCCATGAAGCACTATACACTTTTTCCAACGATGTTCCTAAGCGGTTATGTCAGACTGATAAACCGATTTTTTTATGTCCTCAAAGTAGTCATTTACATCATCGCTTACTTGATTGTCGTCAGTAGCCTAAATCTTTTCTACCGAGCCATTTTCTGAGGTTAGAAAAGAGGTAGAAGTCGCTCAGGGCTAAATAGGGCGAGTATGGTGGTTGAGCAAGCAATTCCAAATTCAATTCTTTGATTTTAGCCATTGCAACAATTGGCATGTGAGGTGTCTTGGTGTAACATTGGTGTAACAGCATTTTATTTTAGCCATTGCAACAATTGGCGTGTGAGGTGTCTTGGTGTAATAGCGCTTTATTACACGACTGCCAAAAGGAGTGTTATGTTTTCAGTAGTAGGGTATGTATGTATGTATGTATGTATGTATGTATGTTTGTTCCACTATAACTTTTTAACGGTTTTACCGATTTTGATGTTCGATGGCTCGATGGATTCCTTACTTCACCAGAAGTGTCATAGGCTATATATCACCGTGAGTTGACTTCCGGTTTTGACCGGAAGTGAATACAAGTGATCGGTTCTAAGGATTTATTTTGATCGTTTATTGGTCCATCAGGTGGCGCTAGTGGAAGGTATTCTGTAATATTTGCGACGCTATTCGACGTGTGCAAGAAAAGGGAGGCAGCATGGCGAAACAAGTTTTTGCAATTCAAAATGCTATTTTAACGCACAGAGAGGTGTCAGCATGTGAGTGCGCAGTACGTCTGTGTCACCTTAAAATGCGGGATTCCTCACGAAAAGTGATCTTTGTTAATACTTGCTTTCCTGAGTTAAGGTACCGGATGTTGAGAATTGATGATAATGCAAACGAGCCATACAGAAATATTTTTGACCGCGAATTTATCGGGGGCTGTTTAATGAAAAGAACAAATTTATTTAGTATTATTTTTATTTAGTTTTTTTATCAATTTATTTTTTATTTATTCATTTATTTTTTTGGCAGTCGTGTTTTTAATTTTTTAAATTATTTTTTTATTTTAGTCATTGCAACAATTGGCGTGTGAGGTGTCTTGGTGTAACAACACTTTATTTTAGCCATTGCAACAATTGGCGTGTGAGGTGTCTTGGTGTAACAGCACTTTATTTTAGCCATTGCAACAATTGGCGTGTGAGGTGTCTTGGTGTAACAGCACTTTATTTTAGCCATTGCAACAATTGGCGTGTGAGGTGTCTTGGTGTAACAGCACTTTATTTTAGCCATTGCAACAATTGGCGTGTGAGGTGTCTTGGTGTAACAGCACTTTATTTTAGCCATTGCAACAATTGGCGTGTGAGGTGTCTTGGCGTAACAGCACTTTATTTTAGCCATTGCAACAATTGGCGTGTGAGGTGTCTTGGCGTAACAGCACTTTATTTTAGCCATTGCAACAATTGGCGTGTGAGGTGTCTTGGCATAACAGCACTTTATTTTAGCCATTGCAACAATTGGCGTGTGAGGTGTCTTGGCGTAACAGCACTTTATTTTAGCCATTGCAACAATCGGCGTGTGAGGTGTCTTGGTGTAACAGCACTTTATTTTAGCCATTGCAACAATTGGCGTGTGAGGTGTCTTGGTGTAACAACACTTTATTTTAGCCATTGCAACAATTGGCGTGTGAGGTGTCTTGGTGTAACAACACTTTATTTTAGCCATTGCAACAATTGGCGTGTGAGGTGTCTTGGTGTAACAGCGCTTTATTTTTCGTTAAGTTTAGCCGTTTTTTCTTTATTTCGTTGTTTAAAAGGCGCAGTAGGTTTGCATTGTATTCGCCATTAATTGTTTCCTCTTGTTAACGTAATCAATAAAGATTACTCTACGTTCGTTCCTAAAAACAGTCCCCATAACTTTACCAGCAGAAGGAACTGTCTTTGCCTTCTTTGGAGTTGGTTCGCCTTTTGCAGTCCATTGTTTTGTCTGTTGTTTGGTTTGAACCATTTGGTTTGAAATTGTGGTGAACCCAAGTCTCATCTACAGTTATGAATCGACCTAAAAATTCTGTTGGATTGCGCGTACAGAGTGCCAAACAATCGGTTGAAACATCCTTTCGTCACTGTTTTTGGTCAAATGTCAGCAAACGCGGCACCCATCTAGCGCATAGCTTTGTCATACACCAATGTTCGTGTAAGATATTGGGCACAATTTTCTGCTATACAGTCTAGATATCGCGCAACACTCTCTGACATCTCGCTGACTTTCTCGATTTTTTTGGCACTGTCACTTCAACGGGACGCCCACCACGTGGGTCGTCAGTTGTGCTTGTCCGACCCATTTTAAATTCAGCAACCCAGCGTTTAACCTTTGTATTCGATAGATAAGAGTCCACCATTGTTGAATCCAGTTCCTTTTTTATATCGGTTGCAATTAGTCTTTCAAAAAAAAAATTAGTCACAGCAGCAAAATTCAAACTATCTATTGTTAAAATGGTGCTCGAAGTGTTTTACTGTAGTAGATTGTGAAACTACTCACTGACTTGAAAGCATCGAAACTAAGCCTACAAAGGATGAAATCATATAACACGATCAAAATAATGAGCACAATGGCGCTATCTCTATGTCAGGCCCGGAACGTTTCTTCACTTTCGTATCTTCTAATTCGATTTTACGTCACTTGAGTGTTTAAAATGTGTTATGTAATTTTATGTGCTTCATGTGTACCATATTCTTATCAAACATTTGTTTTTTCAATTGATTAATTTTGTAGAGGGAAACGTTCATAAATCATCAGTTAAAAAGAAGTTTGTAGGTTACGCATAGAAGAACTATATTAAGTATGGATGGACACGCATGCGCCAAGTTTTACGAAAATCGGTTGTTTAATTAAGAAAGTTGTGTTAGTGGTTATAATCACAAACAGAAAAATCACTGTTGCACACCACTATAGAAAAATTATTCCGATTAGCGCTTTCAAGCTACACAGCTCATCGTCAGGTCGGAAATAACAATAATCTTATTGTTATTTCAAATCTGACAATGAGCTGTGAAGCTTGTAAGCGCTAATCGGAATAATTTTTTTATAGTGGTGTCCAACAGTGACTATTCTGTTTGAAAATTGGTTGATGGATTCAAAAGTTATCGTAATACTTTTAAATAGTTATTATAACATTTAAATATATGAATGAACTCACTCGACGAGTATTTGAACTGAGAGAGAGAGAGAGAGAGAGAGAGAGAGAGAGAGAGAGAGAGAGAGAGAGAGAGAGAGAGAGAGAGAGACAGAGACAGAGACAGAGACAGACAGAGATAGACAGACAGACGCAGGAAAAATCCTACACACACGCGTATACTGTTTCCGTTCTTAGCTTAATCCTGATGTAACGCTATTTGCTACTTAATTTAGAGGGTGTGTCACTCTGACAGGAGTACAGACAGAGTACATATAATATTGATACTGTATAAACACAAGTAAATTGTAATAATTTGTCCTGACCAAAGTAAAATTTCTGTGACAGTGTCAGACCAACAGTGAAACATTTTATAACACCAGTTAATGGCTTTTTTAACTAACTGTTTAAATAGCGCAACAAACACAGAAAGTTTATTTAAAACAAAAATAGAAGCTATGATAATTACCAGTGTACTGAAAACTATCAGTTCCTGTCAGAGAGTAATTCAATGCCTTCCACATCTGTGTCTGAACTTGTATCATCACTTCAGTCAGCGTTATTATTGATAAGATTGTTCATTGACCACAACGACGTCGGTAATGCGGGCCATAGTTTATTATCTTCCTTGATTATATATGCTCCATACAATGACTCCACTTGTCTGCCGTTGTTTCATTTACTGCCTTCTCAATAAATTGTTTTATATCAATCAGCTAAAGTTGTGTTGTAGGTGCAACACATATCCTTTCAACTGGCTCCATATTAATTCAATACGATTCAGAATACAGTGATAAGGAGGAAGTCTTGAAACGACGTGCCCCGATTAAAGTGGTATACAGAATGACTATACAGACATTCCGCACATGCGCGTAACAGTGCACATTAACATGCACATTACTGTGTGAACAGTGTCAACGCCCCTGACCAATAGCGTTTCAGATTTGCCACGTGGGTGTGTTTACATCAGGATTGAACTAAGAAGGGAAAAAGTATAATGCACTCACGTTTGTGAACCCTCACGCAGTCACAAATACACTCATCTGTGCTCATGCGTCAATATCAGTCACTCATGTCCTTTTATCAGTCACTCAACCTAAAACACACTGTCTCACCCCCACTCCCATACACACACATACACAAACACAGTCACTCAATTAATTGATCTGTTTATGTGTTTGATTATTTCTCTATTTTCCATACCTATGTCCTCACAATGACGATAAATATTGTGGAACGCCGACAAAATTGCCCCTTACTTATTGACACTCGCTAAACATTTACTGATTGACGGTCACTAGCAATTTAAGGACTTAATATTTTTGTGATGCGCAATTTTTGGAAATGAACTCCCTGTACTGTCTACGGACAAAGACGTGCGTATTCTACGCATGAAAATACGAACCATGTATTGATCGGTTCAGGCGGAACGTGGATAGTACGCTTAAGCAGCAAGCTGAACTGACCAAATGAGCAGCTGACGGTTTGAATACATTTAACAATGAACGATTGTGTGAAAAATATTAGCAGAAGAGACAGTACAAGGGCAAATCGTAACGCATGTTTATTAGAAGAAGAAAGAAAGGGTGACTTAGAACGAGGCGGCTCGATAAAGCTGCGTGACTTGTAGACACTCACGAGCAGGACAGAAGAAAAAAAGGTCTTACCTAATAATCTCATTACTGTAAACATAGTATAAATCATTTTATATGAGCAGACACCCATCCAAGGTTACACTACTAAAATAATAATAATAATAATAACATTATTATTATTAATTGTTATATTTCTTATTTATAATAAATTTAGCTCAAGATGTTTTTTCTTATTTAAACATGTTAGGTAAAACCACCACCACCTAACCATTCTGACCACCCACCACAACATAAAATGGCAGCACTCTATTCACTATTTAACAGAATGTACAAAATACCCCTAAACAAACAAAGATAGAAATATAATATACCAAATTGCTTATGAAAATGGATATAACAAAAATACTGTAAAAAATATAGAAAATAATATAAAATATAAAATAAAAACTGAACAATTAAGAATTAATCAAAATAAACAACACAAATAATAATAATAATAATAATAATAATAATAATAATAATAATAATAATAAATGGGCCACATTCACATACATAAACAATAAAATGACAAAGCTAACAAAACTATTTAAAAACACAGACATTAAAATAGCATACAAAACTAATAAAAACAATTTACAAAAATTAAATAACCCACACAACAAAGATAATCCAACAACCAATGTTGACATAATCAAGACATAAAATTGAATGCCAAGATTGCAATAAATGTTACATAGGACAAACAAAAAACAACTGAGAAAACGTTACTTTGAACATCTAAACGTATACAAAAAACCAGAAATATATAAATCTAATTTGGCCACACATGCAATGAACACTGGACATGAATTCCCAGACATAACCAACATGACACTAATGGAACACATACCACACAAAGGCACCATAATGAGCATTTGGGAAAATTTACAAATATACAAACAAAGAACATAAAATAAACTAATACCTGAACAAATAAAAATTAATAAAAAACATGACACAATTTTCAAAGCACTCAACATCGAAAATACACAAAACACTAATATATACACCAAAATCACACACAATAATACCAACTTAAATGCCAAAGGCCAACAGGAAACCACAACAACAACCAACCAACACTCAAGTACTTCACAAGAATCAAATTCAGAAGGCTAAGGATGGGAACACAATGTGCCCAAAACATGTTCCAAATAAGAAAAAAACATCTTGAGGTAAAGTTATTATAAATTTAATATTAAATATATACATCAAGAAATAGACTGTAGCAAAAAGTGTTTGTATTAATTGTTAATATTCCTTATTAATTATTAATTCCTTATTGTCTTACAATAGGTTTTCTTACATACGTGTTTACATATAATTATAAGGTACTTAGATTAATCATTTTAACATATCCATATCAGAATTGTTTTGTCCTACACCAAAGACAATACTACTTTCTCCGCATTCCCAACAGACCAGCTGGGCAGCCAGCTGCTCGGTAACAATAAGTACGGACTTACAACTTCCATATTCAGCGTTTTGATTGGCTTCTCTCGTTCGCTGCAGCAGCTTCCGGTTCACACGACCAATAAAATCTCACCTTGGAATGTGCATTCCAATAGAATTTTAAATAGCCCTATATATTTGTACCGTCGTATTGCGTTATCGTTATTATGTAAGTTATATGATTCTAATTGTTTCTGACAAAAACCGATGGTAAACCAGCTAGCTGCATTCTTTCCTAGTAATCTTATTAATAACAGTCCGTAACCAGGCATAACTTATTTGTAACCGGACGTACGGACCCAAGCGCATTTGTGAATGTATGTGTATCAACATACAATGAAGATATAGAAGGGCAGTGCGAAAATCAAACTTGGTTAGGTTAGGTTACATAAACTGCCTGGAATAGTAACGTGACGCGTGCGCAGTAGCGACAAATATCCGTTTACACTGTTACACGCAATCCGCGGCCCGTTTTGTTTATTTCTCTTGTTCACTTCGTGAAAGACCAAACTTGGAGCCTGCCATTGACCAGCATAAGATGCGTGGTGGTTCCGTCGTCTGCTGGGTACATTAAGGAAGCTCTTAGTCGGGAGCGAATCCGTCCGATGCGGGTGGACGTTGTGTACCGACGAATCATTTTGCGATCGAAGCTGCTACGGACCGCTTGATTGTTCTTCATGTGACTGTACCAGATCGATCCCCTTGCCGAGGACACGACGTCACGGGGCCTCAGTGACGCGGACGGTAGACTCCGCGTACTCGAAAGACTCACACTCCCTAGGGAGTTCGCAGGCAGGATTAGTGAACGATCGCGTGTGTGCACTGTCGATTTCCTTATGTATATATGTACCGGCGGTACACCATCGAACCAGGTTCAGGCAAGAGTGTCATCGGGTCACCGATATGAAGATTGACGCTACGAAACAATTGAGTATTAATCAATGGCGTCGCCCATCGGGTGGATAGTGTATTACAACGAGGGACTGTAATATCTAGTATAATGGTTTAATAAACGATTGTACGTGGATGGTATGCAAACCTAACCAGATATGTAGTGGCGTAACTAGGAGCTTCTCGGGGGAGGGGGGGGTGAGTCTAGCTTGAAGATTGGTCCTCCTATTTTTCTAGGAAAAAATGAGAAGCTCATTATGCTTCCAATATAATTTTATAAATACGTTTTACAAATCCTTTGCATCTCAAAGTGTTTGTGTACACCAACTTGAATAATAAGTGTTGAACAGAATATGAAGAAACACTCTGGCGTCACTAATTGTTATTAAGATTAAAGGTCACGAATCTTGTGTCATTAGATCGCTTTAATTCTAAATTTCAGTTCTTAATAAATCTTGAGAAAATGAGTCTTTCTGAAGATATTTGGAAATTCCCGGTTTTATTACCCCTTGGCACGTTTAAGACGTTTTAAGCAACTTACAGTTTGCGTTAAAATATGTTATTTTTTATGTAAACTCGAGCAATAAAATTTAATTTTACCGAATTAAAGTCAAGAAACTCGTAGTTTACCTTTGCAAAGCCGACTGTTTAACCACGGACACATTAGACTAGGAGAAGTCACGTTGTAGACAAAACTGTAAGGGGGAAGTGTGTCTGAGCGAAACAGATTGTGCATAGTTGCTTCTTAGGCTGCAAATACGTACGTTATTTACCAAATGTTGAGTGATTGTAATTATTAGTAGAATTCTGTTTTATTAATTTACAAACATTGTACGAAGGTCATCTCAAAAGTAAGTTTTTCTATTTTTTTTTTCCAAAGGGAAATTGCGCAAGCAGGCTGACGAAGGTTGGAGAACTTTTATTGGTGTGTAGTGGCAGTAGTCCCAAAACCTCATCCGTTCCGTAGCAACGTAACAACACGAAATTTAAAATCAATGGACGTTCCATTCACCGGCGTATCCGATTACGAAGTGCGTAGTGTGATTCGGTTTTTTTGCTTCAAAAAATGAATCAGCGGCTGAAATTCATCCTCACTTAGTTTCTGTGTACGGAGCTGAGTGTATGCGCATCCAAATGGTCCGCAGGTGGCATACATCGTTCTTGAAAGCCAGAACGAATGTGCACGATGAAACGCGCAGTGGGAGACCCTCAACACCAACTGAGAATTCAGCTCTTGTTGACGCCTTTAAGTCAATTGGGTTGAGGACAGACGCGACACCCGTAACGAAATCCCAGTGATTTCCATCTGTTCCCCCGATCTCAAAGAACTCCTGGGAGGACAACGTTTCGAAACGGATACGGAAGTGAAACATGCGGTTGGCACCTAGCTCCGAAATCAGGGCACGCAATGGTTTAAAGAAGGAACTGAAAAATAGTTTTTACGCTACAGAAAGTGTATTGACTACAACAGATTATACTGAAAAATAAGTAATGTTTTTGAATAAAAGTATTCTTTTTAAGTTTTACATGTGTTTTTTATTTTTTCTAAAATGGGGAAACTTACTTTTGAGATGACCCTCGTAATTCCTTTTGTTTCTACAATTATTTATAAGCTTTATTCTGACACACGAAACTGGCTTAGAAATAGGCCTCCGTTAAGTAATTATGGAATTTTGTTGAATTTTTAATAGCTCGGGGGGGGGGGATTGACCTTCACGTAGTTATACCACTCTGGATGTGTACGTAAGTGTTGAGTACAATTAAATATTTCGCTGTATTTTTGTTTTTCCTTGGCAGCCTGACGGATGTTGATTTTGGAAAAACCTTGTACCATTCTCGAATCTCTTTGGAATTAAAGTGTGCACTAATCAGGTTTAGTATTTCGTACCGATTGAAATCGGCAATGGCACAGTTATATATTTTGTAACTACGTAATAGTACTTCATTATTACTACATACAACCTTATATAAACACATAACTTTTTAAAAATACAAAATAGACGTTAGAAAATCTTTGAATTAAAGAAATATCTTTACGTCGCTATGAAACGTCCTTTGAAAAACGTCGAGACAATTGAAAGCAAAATGCAAAATTATGAGATACCGAGTAGAAAAACAAGTCTACCTTGAATTTTACAAAAGACCAAGTGGTAATCGCACAAGCTGAAGATACACTTAGTTTTATGTTAAAAATTGTAGGAAAGACGCCCAGAAATATATCACAAATCCATTTCAATACGTATTTAACAATAAAATTAAAAATAAGAAATTCTGTGGTAACCGGACACCAAAATATCAAAGAAACAGTTAAATTAATAATTGAAATCTATGCTGTCAAAAAGAAAGAACACAACAAGTAATCAAAACCACGTTAGGAGAAAACAGAAGTTACAATGAACAACTAAATCCACTTCTGTAATACATATAATTTAGCAGAGACACTGAAACAAAAATATACTTTAAAAGCATAGTATAGAATATATTAACATGTGGAGACGAACATTGCCTAATAAGTGAAATTATATATATAAATTCCTGATGTCAAGTAGAATTTTTAAGGAGGATTAGTGTAGAATTTACAATAATAGACGGAATTAATAACGAAAAAGTACATTGGAGGACTGACATAAAGAAGGAATTTGGGGGGTGCCTAAATAAAACTCCGCCCCCGTGGAGCCTGAGGAAGGGCCTTAAAAATACCGTGGAGAGAAAGAGTGCCTTTTGGAGAAAGAGGATGAAAGAAGGAATTTTACTGAAACCACTGTGTACATCTTTTAACTGGTTCAACATCCTGATCGAGGGAATGATGAGGGCCCCAGACAATGACATATAGATGAGATAGAAAGATGTTTTTACATTTCATGAATCTGTAAGTATTTCCGTTAAAGCTGTTACTCCTTGTCGGGCTGTTAGGCCGTAGGCTAATGCTGTTATTAGAACAGACGTTTCGGCCCTATCATTGGAGGCCATCTTCAGTGTAATACGATTTAAAGTTTCACTGGTAACGTGTTCACCAGTTCCCACAGCACTGTGGTAAATATTGAAAGATTCCCACATTACCACAGTACTGTGATAACTGGTGAACACCTTACCAGTGAAACTTTAAATCGTCTTACACTGAAGATGGCTTCCAATGGTGAGGTCGAAACGTATGTTCTAATAACAGCATTAGACCACAGCCTACAGCCCGACAAGGAGTAACAGCTTTAACAGAAATGACGCCGGGCATGAGAGCCTAAGTCATCAGGTATGTATATTTCTGTTTTATTTATTGTTTGTTTTATAAAAATATTCAAATATTTACTACATATAATGCATTTTTAAATATCTCGGTGCATTTCAAATTTCAAGGGGAACCGCAACATCATTTTACAAAATACCACATACCTCAGGATATCGTTGGATTCGAGGGCTGCAGGTTTCCTTGTTTTATATAGAAATTTCTAATTTATATTTTAGCTGCATTACCAGTTGACTTTGAAATATCTCTGATTTGTAAATAAGTGTAATTTTGTAAACAAAAGTTACTTTGTCAAATATTTTATATTGTTACCCGTGTGTGTTGATTTGTTTTCATTCTGATGATACATTTTTACATTGGCTCAAGCATAGAAATTAAAAAATAAATAAAAGGAATACATTTTACGGAATCAGTACAACGACGGTACAAAGTGAGCCTAATGTGGAACAGAATATAATTTAGTTGCGTATAAGTAAATTAGGCAGTCCCTCCAAGTGATTCAAAGAAAAACGTGCAGAAAACAACAAAAATTCTCTGAAACAAGTAAAAGTGAAACAAATGTCAATATAATCATTAATTTAGTATTATAAATTCAGTTTTGTGTAATACAGTGATGTTGCTGTATATGGTGAAGAAAATTACTATTCGTGAAAATTTGCCTCAACGTAATGGTCTGGCATGTAACTTGGCAATGAAAAGTTAGACATAAATTTGAGATAGGTCGAGTTCTATGGCCTTTGATGGGCTTCTCTCATGGTAGGGTTAGGTTAGGTTAGAGTATAGTTAAGGTACAGTTTAAATGCTTAAAGTATAGTTTAAAAGTTTGAATTATAGTTTAAACGTTTACAGTATAGTTAAAAGTGTTCTGACCTAGGTGAGCTGTTATGTAAACTTTTTTTTCAACATAAATGCCCTGTTTTCTCAGAAACACTACACATATAGCTATGAAATAGTTACCACATATTTTACACATTTATGTGATATTGTGGATCTACAATGATTGACTTTTCTTAAATAGTTTGTACAAAAAGTAAATAGAATGCCTTAAATTTTCATTTTTTGTTAAACGCGGGCAAACTAGGTCTATGTAAAAGGTCGTTTTTTTTCAGCTCTGTTTTTTAAAACCATTGTAGATCAGTGTGTGTAAAGGATGGTTCAAGATTGTGTAAAAAACGTACCGCAGTTTTATGCCTAAAAGTGTCTGATAAAACCGTTTTAAAACAGTTTTGATGATCAGTGGGCGGTTTCTATCGGATTCAGTGTGCAGAGGCAGTTAACTAAGATTGTAATTGATAGTCGGTTCACTCACAAGGCAGTGGCAGAGTAGGTATGGGTACGTCGTGGGTTCGATAGACAACACCCAGTTGTAGGAGGTTACGGAAACGACAAAGCAGTAACTGATCAGAATGCAGATATCCGGTAAAACGTTGGCAGGGACACGCGGGCTCGATGCCAGCCAGGTACACTGCACCGCACACTTTCTGTGTAGACGTCTGCGTGCAATGTGTTGTGTTATGAATATTTATACATTGTTGTCAACTACTGTTGTCGTTCTGACATTGATAATGAATTTAAGCGAATTCCATTCATTAGGCTTGTGAATGTGAATACTGTAAATAATGATTTCTTTTTGCGTTTTAGCTTGAAGTTATTTATACATTAGGTTTTGTGCCGTATAAAACAATGATATTAGCCAAACGTCCCTAGGCCTATTGTTTCTTACCAGTTTTAAACCTCTTCGAGACAGGATTTATCAACGAGGTGAAGGTTCAAGTTTCAGCTAATTTCGTTTCATTTTTCGATGCTATTCCGTTGTAGTGTGCATCATCATCTGTTGTGTAAGAGTAAAATGTAAAAAGTATGCAATAAAATAAAATGAAAGTGATATCTTGTTGTAGTGAAGATACCAAATGCACCCGTTGCGTCATTGTGATCTTCATAAGAGAAGCACAAGGCTTGCGGCTGAGCCCCTTTTTATATTTTTAACAATCACTTGCATTGTCCCTCTGTTGAGTACAAGTCTTCGGACACTAAATTGACCGTAAACGTCCATTTATCTTGACTCGTCGTGTGTACTCAACTTTATTCAAGGTGTTCACCTACCGTTATTCTGTTTTCAACCATTAGCTCATTTTCTCGCGCTATCTACTACGATTAGATGATCTGAGACATGAGTGACTTTGGTATTGCAATCGGATTTTGTGAGAGTGAAATTTTAAAAACATTTTTCTTTGTTTTTCCTTATAATTTACTTGCTTTCCTTTCTTATTTAACTTTACTTTTATTTTACTTAGCTTTTTATTTTTTATATAATTTTTAACTACGAGGCTAAAGGCTTGGGCCGTGTACAGCTGTCAGAATAGAGGCACTGACCTCGCACAGCTGCAATGCTGAAGGCACGGGCTGTGTACAGCTGCAAGGCTGAAGGCACGGGCTGTGTACAGATGCCAGACTAGAGGCACTGGCCAAGTACAGCTGCCAGGCTAGAGCCACGGGCTGTGTACAGTTGCAAGGCTAGAGGCACGGGCCGTGTACAGCTGTAAGGCTAGATGCACGGGCTATATACAGCTGCAAGTCTAGAGGCACTGGCCAAGTAGAGCTGTGAGACACTGACCTTGTACAGCTGCAAGCCTGAAGGCACGGGCTGTGTACACATGCCAGACTAGAGGCACTGGCCAAGTACAGCTGCAAGGATAGAGCCACGGGCTGTGTACAGTTGCAAGGCTAGAGGCATTGGCCAAGTACGGCTGCGAGGCTAGATGCACGGGCTATTTACAGCTGCAAGGCTATAGAGGCACTGGCCAAGTACAGCTGCGAGGCTACAGACACTGGCCATGTGCAGCTGCAAGGCTGAAGGCACGGGCTGTGTACAGCTGAAAGGCTAGATGCACGGGCCGTGTACAGCTGCAAGGCTAGATGCACGGGCTATGTACAGTTGCAAGGCTAGAGGCACTGGCCAAGTATAGCTGCGAGGCTAGAGACACTGACCTTGGACAGCTGCAAGGCTGAAGACACGGGCTGTGTACAGATGCCAGACTAGAGGCACTGGCCAAGTACAGCTGCAAGGCTAGAGCCACGGGCTGTGTACAGTTGTAAGGCTAGATGCACGGGCCATGCACAGCTTGAAAGGATAAGGCACGGGCCGTGTACAGCTGCAAGGCTAGAAGCATTGGCAATGTATAGCTGCGAGGCTATATAAAAAGTTGATTAATTTGCAAATTCCATGTGGGATATCAAATTAGACAGAAGTTTAACCAAAATCAGATTATAATATTTTCGACATTTCTAAACTTTTTCTCCAAGGGCCCAAAAAATGGGATTACAAATTTGAAAAGATTGTAGAAACCAGTCCAGACGGGTGTCAGACTGTAGGCAATTTTAGCACAAATCGGATTTTTCTGTTTAGCGTTTATTTTGTGATTGGCTACAATTGTTAGTTTACTAAACAAAAAATTGTAGGGAAATCGGAATTTTTAGGCTATAATTTTTTCTAGCAATTGAAGAATTAGCTACTATCAAAATTTTTGCAAACGTTTTCTAACGTTCCTGATAAAGCTAAAACCTGATAAATTTCACAGATCATTAAAACCGGCAACGTGACACAACTATTGCTGGTAGGCCTATGTAAAATCAACAACCATACGATCTCACTGATCGGTGGGAAAGTATGAAAACGTAAGAAAATGGCAGATATTTTCAAACAATAAATGTACCCTAAATTATGAAATTTTATGTTTCGTGTAATTGCCATAATGGACTGCGGGTATCTTGTATCTTGCCTGCCATCATTCTGGCGCAGATCTGCATGCTAATCACTTACTGTTTTTATCGTTTCCTTAACCTCCTACAACTTTGTGTTGTTTATCGAATCCACGACGTCTCTGCCACTGCCGTCTGAGTAAATCGATTATACATTACAATATCCGTTAATTGATTATGCACACGGGATCTGATAGAAGCCGCCCAAATCTCAATAAAACCGGTAAGCATGATACTACTGTCGCTGCTACGTAAGATCAACAACGGTACTGAGCAAACTGCTGACGCTGCTGAGGAGCAAATCCTAGCTCCAAGATTACACAATTATTAGCCAAGCACCATATACTTTGGAACTACAATCTCCACAGTCCTAATAATACTGCTTAGTAAGAGATAAGATGGCACTATACAAGAAGAAATGCCGTATCATGATGATTACCCGTGTACGGCTCTAGAGGGGGTAACAAACTGATAACCGTCTAACCGTGTTTACACTTGACAATAATTGTGCATGACAAAGCGTGACTTGGGTGCACGGCTTCGTCGTATCGTGCCATTGGCGGCCCTGACTTCGAACCAATGTCGCGGCAATGCACTTGAGCCACCGTGTCCTTGAACAACGCACAGTGTACAAGCCTCATGGAAGCCGCAATTTAATCTTTTTCTGATAACAGTTATTATTTTAATTTTGCTTGTTCTTTTTTTTGCACATCTATTAGCAAGGGAAGTGAACATTAAAATGTCAGTTGTTTCTGAAGTGATGTTTATAAGATTGATATAAAAACAGAAACTGAAAAAGAAGTTTACACACACACACACACACACACACACGCGTAAACATTTTTACCAATTGATTTTAAAATTTTTTCAAAATTTTTATGTTTTTTGGGACCCTGATCTCTTGAAATATTGAAATTTACAAAACTGAACACTATATTTAGATTTTCGTTAAAATTATTTTTAAGTTAAAAGGCTTACCTCTTTTGGAGTTTTACGCCTTTTTAAAATCTTGAACTTTTTTTAATGGTGTCATGTTCAAAAATTTTGAAATTCATGAAATTGAACATTATGTTCAGATTTAGTTCAAATTCTCTCTCACTCAATACACACACATTCTCCTACACATGAATTTTTACTAATTTTTTTCAAAATTCTGACGTTTTTGGGGCTCTGGTATCCAAAAATTTTTAAATTTCTAAAACTCAACATTGTTTTCCGATGATGGATAAGATTCTCTTTAATTTGATTGTCGACCTCGGCTCTGCGATTTTTTTCAATAATTCTATCCCTTACATTTTGCCCCCCGCCTTTTTTTTAGGGAGGAGGTACCGATTTTGAAATAAATAGGGTTCTGTGCGATGGAAGTATGAACACGTATACTAAATTTTAAGAAAATCTTTTGATGCGTTCGAAAGTAATCATATAGACAGACAGACAGGACAGCAAACGGTCGAGTTAAAACTGAGAACTCGCGTTGCACTTTTCATAATTCACTGTACGTTTTTTTAGATTTCTTTACTACACTAGTAATGACAAAGATATGCCATCATCTTCTTCTTCTTCTTCACGGATTAAACCAAGAATGGTTTGTTCCAGTCTCAAATAGGCAAAGATTAGAGCTGGTCACTCCAGCGCTTTCTCGGACGTCCCACACCTCTCCGTCCCCTCGGCTTATAGTTCCATAGTTGTTTGAGGATGCGGCAGTCATCCATTCGGCAAAGATGTTCCCACCAATTCAGCTGTCGAGTATGCTCATAACATTCAGTTCCTGCAGTATATCTGTGTTTCTTCTATGAGCATGGAGAGTATACCCTGCCACGTGCCTGAGAAATCTCATTTCAGCCGCTTGGATGCGACTGGCCTGGCCTGTCGTTAAAGTCCAATTTCAGACCCATAAAGAAGCGTAGGAAGGGCAATCACCTTGTAGAATTTTAGGCGTGTTCCTTTACTTGCTGACTTAAGAGTTCGCCTAATGGTCCCACACATAAAGTTGAACTTATGCAACTTATTCACAACGTCGTTGCTGGCATTATAAGACAGACTGTATCCCAGTTATTCAAAATTGCTAACTTGTTCCAGGACAGTACCACCTATAACAATTTTTGCCCTTACGGGACCAGTTCCACGAAAAGCCATCACCTTGGTTTTAAGTGTGGATATTTTTAATCCAGAGTCTTTGCAGATTCGATTTAACAAATGTATACTTTTCTGCAATCTGTTTTCAGAGTCCGACAGAATAACCTGATCGTCCGCAAACACCAAAGTGTCAATTGTAGAGCCACACTTTATGTGGCAATTAGCACACAGATATGTGGTAATTTAAATGCAAAACAAAGTGCAATACGAAAAAAAAATATATGTCTACCCATACACTGTAAACTTTAACTTTATTAGTTAAGCCACTAATTCTTCATAACAATGAATATGAACAAAATGTCGTTTCTGAGGCTGTATGACTCTAATGATTTATTAGCCTATTTGACTATTTGATTCTCCATTATATTTATGCCGGTGAGTTTTCCTACCCTACCCTTACCAACTTAGAAAGAGTTGTATAACACAATGTCCAGCCTTTGTTATCTTCAATCCATTTTAATTGAGACTAACAGTATTACTAATATTGAAGTGATCTACGTCTAGATAATAGAAGACATTCCCTACTTCATATGCTAGGGTTTCATTTTTAAAAAGTCGATCGAGCAAAGACTGTTTGCTCGCCGAGAGTAACCAGCTAAACACCAAAGATTCATTATGTAAGTTTTCCACTTTTGACGCCATGATTTTACGATAAAACCTTTGTCTTAATGGTATCCTGGATCTGACGTTGTCTGGTGTAGCCAAATGTAGGTTTTGGTATAATCCCTTGTGCTGTCTTCTTGCTGAGTCCTGCTCGGTGGTATCCGATGAGACCCTCGGAGCTATCTCCTCTCCTGCAATTAATTGTAATGAACGTGTTGTTATGTAATATCAGGGCTTGATTTCAGGGAGAATGCGCCGGAACGGCGTTCCGGAACCTCTTGGATCCAAAAATAAATTACCGAAAAAATATATGAAAAGAAAAACCTAATTATTACAAAAATTCACTATTACTTTTTAAATTGTGCCCCTAATCAGCCCCACTACAAAACTAAACATTTGTCAAAATCAAACACCAGCACTAATCTTTATCTTAACTACTAGGGTATCGTTCATAACATGTCCCAATAACCTATGGGGAAAATGAAATAAAAGAACTTGCTTTAAAATTAAAACTAAATAAAAGGCAACTGATTGGGAGCTTCCTAGATTATGTGCACTCCAGAATTTTTCCGGATAGTTTTTCGACCTTGAAATATGCTATTCAATCAATAGCAATATCTTCAAGTGAATGTGAGAAGCCTGATATCTGGCCATCGTACAGCGTTGGACACAAAGAGTAAGGAAGGTCAAGAAACAAATAATATGACGGCACAATGATGAAACTATGGAAACTTTTTTAAAATGTCCGAACCACCGAAACCATCACTTACAGTTTGATTGAGAGTCCGGGATGACGCCATCATGAGTGGCGTTGTCGATTGTCGTGCGGCTAACCTGACGATGAAGCTCTTTAGAAATGTCAGTAAACTTTATTACCTTTTTAGATCTAACTTTATACGTATGTTACATGTTTTGTAAGGCTTAAAAAATGTAGACCCCCTTTCTAATAACCTGATGTAAACTTATACGCTAATATAAAATATAAGTATATTTGTGTCTGTACAACTTTTGAGGTGATGCGTTCCGGCACCTATAACCTTAGAAATCAACCACTGTGTAATATTATGCTATTAACATCATAATTTGTCATCGTTGTATCCCTGCCGCATGTAAAAATTGGATCGATAAAAGATGAAGTATGAAAGTGCAAACGATCACTGTTCTGAAGCTTGAGTGTTGGGAAGTCTATCAGACTTCCATTTAAACAACTTTTGAAGCCATTGGCAGCTAATGTGACGTTAGCTTTCCTTCTTCAAATTAACTCAAAGAAGAACACGTCGTTAAAGAACAATCCGGAAATGAAGGCAAACAACAAAATCGTGACTAACCGACTGCTCTTTTTTTTTATTAACAAAACGCTAATGAAATCATTGCTTCTGTTATTACAACTACTAATGTTGTAGCGAAGATATTTAATGCGTAAACATGTACATTCTTCTCTTCTTCAGCGTGATGATAAAATTATAACTGTGATTGTAGCAACAACGTTCATTAACGGTGGTGAAAAAGCAAAGCAAAACTTTCTTTCGCTTCTTTCTTTATTTACAAACTACAGACGTCGTCGACGATGAAGCAGGCGGTGGCATTTCCCGAAGCTGATGATACTAACAATTTCACTTTTACTATGTCGTGTGTGTGTGTGTGTGTGTGTGTGTGTGTGAGCGTCCAGATAGACAAGAAAAATCTAATAATAACAGCTGGCTACCGGTGTGCGTGCGTAAATGGGCTTTGTTTAGAAAGGTTAACAATAATAACAATCGATTGTCTCCGTCAGGACAACAATGAAGAAAACAGAGCGCAGTGAGTGACAATAATGGCTTCCATTATGTTGTTACCTCGATTACGCCACTGGTGGGTGTTATGTAACTGTTACACATTATTACTGTCGTGATACGGCTTTTCATTGTTGTTGTTGTTAACCTTAACCTAGGAAGCGGAGAAATGTTAATTGTACTGGCTCGGAAGAAACAGAAAATACGATCGGTTTTTTTTGTCACTAAGACTATTATTGTTGTTGTTATTAGAAACTATCTGAAGACCGTAACTAATCTTACGTACTTATTGTTTTTAGAAAACACAAAGAGTATGAAAGTCATTTTGGTTATAATGATTCTGCGTTAATTTCGATTACATCATATTTTATCAGTGGCGAACGCGTGTGGTCAGGTTTTGGATGACAATGATGTATACACTATCAAACTTGTCAAACCGCATTCCATGGCTGGCGTTTACTCGAACCATCATACGTTATGGTATGGGCTTAGTACGTGAAGAAGATCTCACTGCTGAGCGTATGATCTGCTGTCTCTGTAGGCGCGCACCTCTGTCCGGCCGTTAGACGTATGAGCAGTTGGAACTTATATGGATACGCAGAAGTAGAATCTATATTCACTCTTTGAAAAGAAAAAAGATTACAATATCGGAAATTAATGAATGGTTGTCAAAGACAGTAAACTTATCAAACACCACATAAACCTTTAGGTATTGGGTTTAAGAAAACTAACTTGGAAAAAAAATTTTCTCCCAGGCTATTTCCCGTCGTGCTTTGGAGACTATACCTATTAAAGGTTTAGGTATAGTAAACAACGCTCAAAGGGACGTAGCAGTTGCTACAAATGACGCATGTAGACAATTACTCAGATAATTTTGAGAAATGTTTCCGAAAAAAGCGGAATTTTATACACCACTGGCGCTACCACTAGGTGAAGATTGTGTAGGAAACTAAACAAATAAATAGGCAAACGAAAACAGACTTAAATCAGACGTACAAACTTTAATACTGCAATAGATGAAATCTGCATATTAAATAAAAATTTAACTCGTATGATATCATGTTGCAATGAGAATTTGTTTAAGTAAAGACTGCATGTTGAGACATTGTATAATATACAATAAGAAACATGTCAATCAAAATTGTTAGTTTAATTTAATTTTTGACAGTAAAAAAAAAATTAGTGTTGTGAAGTAGTGCGAACATAGGCGTACGCGTATGGCGAGTGCGCGTGTGCGGGTATGAATAACTATGTTACGGAATAACAATAAAAACAGATTAAATTAAATAACTTTTGTGTAAATAAAATTTCTGACATGAGACTTACACCAAAATATGCATAAAATAATGACCTATCTAATGGTAGGCCTAATATTTGTTAATAAATTAAAGAACTAAATGTATGAGTTTTTTTATTAAAAAAGTTTTATGACCCTTAAGAAAAGCAATAAAATTAGACAGGTTTTATTTGGAAGTTCAGCTGTGTTAGTAGGCAGTATTTTACAAGAAGAACGATATCTTGACTGAAGCCGTAAGGGTGAGGGAATATTTCGGCCAATGAAATTGGCTAAAACGTTAGTTGATTTTATTTTTCATAGGATATAATTCAGTCACACTTTGAACGCGTGGTTGTATCGCTGCTGGTTTGTGATGATAGGTCTACCAAAAGCATACGAGCGCAAGTCAAAAAGTTTGCGAGTAAATTAACATCGTGTGCTATTACGGTCTAGTACAAGATTGTCCGCATACGGATTGAAAGAACACTTCAAATTAGCTGGAGTAGTGTGTAGTTTTATACATAGTATCAGTCACTGTTAAATATTAATTCACTACTGTTTACAGAAGTACCCAACCCGTAAACGACCCTGAACGCCGGAGAGCAGGAGGAGGTCCCAACGGTATCCTGAACGTCTAAACTGTTTCCGTTCTTAGTTTAATCCTGATGTAAACAAACAGGCGTGTCACATCTTAAACGCTATTCGCCGCTTGAATTAGAGGCGTGTCACTCTGGCAGAAGGAGTACAGACAGGGTACATTATAATACTGATACTGTAAAAACACCCTTATTTGTAATAATTTGTCCTGACAAAAGTAAAATTTGTGTGACTGTGTCAGACCGACAGTGAAATATTTTATAACACCACTTAATGGCTTTTTGTTATTAACCGTTTAAAAATCGCAATAAAACAAAAAGTAAAAGTTCATTTAAAATGGAAGTAGAAGCTGAAATAATTACCAGTGTACTGTATATTATCAGTTGCTGTCAGAGAGTAATTCAGTGCCTTCCATATCTGTGTCAAAAATTTGTATCATCACTTGAGCCAGCGTTATTACTGATAAGACTATCCATAACGATATCGGTAATGTAGGCCAGTTGCGACAGCTTATCTTCTTCTTTGATTATATGCTCGACACAATGGCGTCACTTGTCCGCCGTCGTTTCATTTCCCTCCTTCTCCGTCAATTGTTACATGTTGTGTTGTGACAGGCAACATGTCCTTTAAATTGGCTCCATATTAAATCAATAGAATTCGGACTGCAGTGATAAGGAGGAAGTCTTAACAGACGTGCCCCGATTTAAGTGTTAAGATAACGGTCAAATGACTATACAGACATTCTTCACATGCACGTAATACGTTACTGTATGAACAGTGTCAACGCCCCTGACCAAAAGCGTTTCAGGTTTTCCACGTGGGTTTGTTTACATCAGGATTGAACTAAGAACGGAAATAGTATGTATCTAGAAGGAACATCGCCTCGGATCGACATCGCACCGTCCATCGTAAAACGGACGTGGAATTATTATATAAACTCTATTCAAAACAGTCATAAACTTAAAGACAAAAAAACTTGTATAAAATAAAATTTTATGTAATTAGAATATAGGAGAAAATTATTTTAAGTTTGTAAGAAATAGGTCAACAGAAACAGTTAATTAATTTTATTTATCAGGAATAATAGTAAAGTATTAGTGCAATTTAAAAAAAAAGCAAATCTTTAATAAACCGAAGCATTCCAGTATCTGAGTACCTCCTACTTATTCTATGCGACCTTTGTACATCGCAATACATATACTGACTTTAACATACATTTTAAGCACAGTGGTAAAAGCCAAATGGGTACATTCGCAGCGCGATAACGGTCGCACCTACACCTAATAGAATGTTGGGGAACGAGTCTTCACTGCACCCCATTTTTCGTATAGAGCGGAAAGCAGGGATATTAGTTGCACCCCTAGTATAGAGCCGCGTTTGCAAGCGTCGAGTTTTGACCATTGTAGTCGGTGAAATAGCGCGAGAATGGCCGACCGCGCGAAGCGAGGGTCGCGAGTAGTGCAGTGTCCCGAATCTCAGAAAGGACTCCTGCCACTGGGTCTGTTTAAGTTAATTATATATGTTTTACCTAATTATGGGAGGGTCTGAAGCGACCTGCGATTGGTGGATTATACCACCGGGGCTAATAAACGAGGTCGCTTCCAGGACTCACCTGGTCGCGGGGTGTATTTACCAAGTCCGGCAATGAGGGACTTGTGGGTTACTCTGTCAGAACGAACATAGAATCTACGCGCCAGGCGTCTCACGGTGTCATCAAAAGAGCAGACACCGAGTCCTCTCCTCAAAAGACGAGAAGAGTACCTCCGGGGGACTTTACACGCAAGCTTCAGTCCCCGGTCGAGTACGCGCTGGAGCGCTGTTCTATGGCCACGAGCCAGGTATCCCCAAACAGGACAGGCATAGGTAATCACGGGCAACACGTACGAGTTGACTATGAGCTTACCTAGCCGGGGACAATTGCCGGATTAAATAGCATGGGCCAGAGTCTACTGAGTTGCGCCAAAACGCGTTGTCTGATGCATTGTGTATGTAGTTGCGTTAACGGCAACTCTCCAGTCATCGGTCCACCCGACATACGCGTCGAGTTGACACTGGAGCTTGATTGCCGCATAACTTGCGTTCGGCTCTGAGGCAAAAGCCGCAGTGTCGTCCGCGAACAGCGACAATTTAACTCCAGGAACTCGGGGCGTGTCGTTGACAAACAGCGAGAACAGGAGAGGCCCAAGTACACTTCCCTGAGGGACACAGGCGTTAATACGCCTCTCCGAAGAGAGAGCGTGGTCTATTCTCACTCGGAATCTACGGTCTCGCAGAAAGCTGCCGATCAAGTGAACGTATAGCAATCTGCGAGAAGGACTTCCGTGAGTTTGTAAAGGACACCCTCGTGCCACACGCGGTCAAAGGCCTTCTCTACGTCTAGGTAGATCGCAGTCGTCTGTTTGCCCTGGCAGCCAGCCTCGGCCGACCGCTGTACCGCGCGCCAGTATTATACCTACGGCCAAGGCCACGGAACATATGGCACAGTACAGGAGAGGAGTGCGCGGGAGAAGTGTGCACCTCGAAGTGTGCCCGGTGAACTGCACACCAGTCGCTTCCATGAGACAGGCAGAAGATGCACGGGGCGTCTGGCGCCCTGGTTTGTGTGCGTTGTCCAGGCCGGAGCCCGATTAACGCCAGTTACTTACAGTGCAGCTCGGTCTTTCGCTCTGCACAAGGTCTTATGCAGCGCATCCAGATCCAGATCCATATGCAGGGCCACAGTGCAGGCGTGCCTCGGTGACAGCAGTGTCCGGGCGAGCCCGATGACTGCCTCATGGCCTTCGTATTTCTGGATAGCGAAACATGTCGTTTTTGAGGAATTGAGCCTATTTTTTATTTATTTCCGGAGGTATAGGATGTGGTGTTTGATTGGCTGAATCGCGGAGCGATCCGCCACGGATGGATTGGGGATGTCTTTGGGGATCCTTCGCATGAGCAGGCGGGATTTGCATGCCCGCAACGGGTTGGTTAAACTTCCCCCGGACCGGTAAGAGTCCGGAGCGACTGCCGTCTGGCGATGCCGGGGCATGCGAGAGAGTGGAGGAAAGACGTCGCCTGCAAGAGGCGGCGCTGACACATCTAAAGCGGGTGCAACCTCCGATCCATCTGTCGTCATTCAGCAGCACGAAGTCTTGTATGTAAGGGGAGTTAGTCAAGTGGATAGGTCGGCAAGTGGGCAGAAGGACATTGTTAGCTTATGGTGGGTCGTCGAGCAAAGCTGAGGGCGCCTGCGTTTGACAGGGGGAGGTCTTTCGTCCGTGCTGAGGTGTCGGAGGTGCGGAATGGTTGATTTGGAAGGACTTGTAGAAGAGCTTGTGCACGAGACATCGCACAAACTCGTCGAGCGATTGAATCTTCAACCCTCGCCTGATAACGTCATTTCTGACAAACCAGGGAAAGTTGGAGATGTAACGGAGGGCTCGGGACTGGAACGCTTCCAGGCTTTTGACAACCCCGGGCTGAAGCAGGGACCAAAATGTTAGAGCTACGTGTATTAGGGTGGCTCTAAGTAAGAGGAGATATAGTGAGAGCTTCGTGAGCACTGGTAGTGGCCCTCGATGTGAAAGAAAGGGGAAAAGTTTCGCTTTAGCGCCGCGGTTTCGCTGGAGAACGTTGGACTCGTGAGTTCTGAAGTTTAGGCGTCGATCAAGAGTGACGCCTAAGTACTTCACAGTTCATTTCCAAGCGATTGGGCTCCCGTCGAGGGAGAAGGGTCTGACATCTTACTCGAGGGAGTAAGCTGACGGGAGAAGGCAATCGCCTCGGGTTTCTCCGTATTGATTGCCACCCGCCATTTCCTTAGCCAGGCCGGAAGAAGGGCAAGCAGACGTTGTACCACGTTAGTGAAAAAACGAAGGTTTGCCGGGCTGTAATGGTACATGGAGTCATCCGCATAAAGCGAGAGCATTACTTCAGGCAGTTCTGGGAAATCGTTCGTGTACACGAGGTACAGAACGAAGCCGAGGACAGATCCTTGGGGGACGCCTGCGACGAAGGTCTGACAGAAGAGTGAGATCCGTCGACGCAAATCCTGAACAAGCGACCGCCAAGATACGACGCATCAGATGGACGAAAGATGCTGGGAGCAGGGACAAGGCTAGTTTGTAGAGAAGGCCTTCATGCCAGACTCTGTCGGCCTTACTCACGTCAAGAAACATTGCAAGAGTGGACTGGCGTTTTTTACGGTGTCAGTGAGTTTGGTAACAACCCTGACGAGTTGAAGGGTGTCGAGTGCTCCTTGCGGAAGCCGAACTCCTCCTGCCGAGTAAATTATGGAGCGGTCGAAACGTTTGGTGCTTTATGAATGCTGAACGAACTGGTTCTGTTACCATCAAAAGAGATGGTCATAGCCAGCTGCCTTAGGTATTCGATAACCTTGAAATGTAGAAAACGGACAACGGTTCTGCCAACGATAAGGACTACAATAATACTGCGCATTACGCCGACGAGCTGTAAATTACAGGAATGCCACATACTGATAAGTCACATTTAAACGATTAGTCACGACACTCCAGTACCCTGTCGCGAGAGTCGGCAGAAGATAAAGGAAAAGGCAGTTATTGAAGTAAAATACTGTTGTTGGAGAGGCGAAGGTCGTACATGAGGATCTACGTACGTAAATGTGTAAGTAAACCACTGATGCCTGAGCCTGAGCCTTACTTATTTTGTTGGCACGTTTTCTCAGAAACTTACCTCTCGTGAGTAGCATTTTACTAAAATCCGTAGTCTTGGCTTTACGGAGAAACCGCTCCAGTTGTCCTAACACAGTAAAAGGCTTAGAATTACAAATTACGACATTTTCCAAATTCAATTTTATCACTTTTTCTACTGATTGTAATGCAGTTTGCTTCATTTGGAATTATTTCCTCAAAACGCTTAATTATTCTGATAGAACATCTGTCTTCTCAAGTTCAGGCATTTTTCCCTGTTCCAGTCTTTATTATGATATTTAAAGTTAAGAGCACCAATTTTTTAGCCAGTTCTGTAACCATGAGTTTTACACCCATGTAATTCAATTCCAATGTTGCCTTATGTTGTTCTGCATCATTGTTACACTCTGTACACTGTGTTGACAATGTAACTGTGTTGGTTGGATGATTTACATTTTTTCTATACTAAGCGCTTTAAAATCCGCCTACCGCGGCACCCACTGAAAACCACTGACATTTGGTGGAACATATAAAAATTCAACTGACGTTTTAGACGAAACTTTGTGCTTATTAATACCACGTCTCTTTCGTAAACACGTTATCATGTGCACTTGCTTTACTGTCTGTCTTACTTATAGTAAATGTTTAAACATAATGTCTTGTAACTCCTCACGAACATTTTCCATTTTTGTACATCAATTGATTATGCATCGTAGTCTTTACAACACGTTCGAGTAAATATTCATAAGTCACGGCTCCACGTACGTTTATAATTCGCCGATCAATGTCCTTACTTTGCATATAATGCCTGCTTATTTTTCTTCGTACACGTACTTTATGCTTTCGTCATTGTTCATTGTCACTCGATTACCGCTGGCATTACATTAGCCGCGGCATGATTGTAATTTTCACTAAAGATAAATTAAGAATAAGTTAATGCTACGTCAAAAAATCTGGTGACTAACAGACAAATCTGCAAGGATTTCGGATTACAGATCTCCACATTGAAGACTAAGGTGATGGGTTTTCGTAAAGCCTGATCACGTACGAGCAAAAATTGTAAATTTTTGGCACTACAACAGGAATAGATCAGCAATTTTTAATAATGTGTTTTATATTACAAACAGTGACATTGTGAATAAGCTATATCCGTTCAAACATATGTGCGGGACCGTCAGGAGAACTCAAAATCAAGGAGTAAAGAAACACGCCTCAGGTTCTACAAGATGATGCCCCTCCCCACACTTCTCTGGGGGTCTGACAATTAGACTTTAACAAAGTCCCAGGCCAGTTGTACTCAAGCGGCCGAAATGAGATTTCTCAGCCACGTGGCAGGATATAATGTTCAAGATCGCAAAGAAATGTCGATGTCCGGCACGAGATGAATATCATGAGTAGGTATATATAATAGAATTTCCCAACATTGGCTAAAATAGTTGGAACATCTTAACCGAATGGATGACTGCCGCATCCTCAAAAAACTAGTCAATTATAAGCCGAATGGACGGAGACGTGTCGGGCGCCAAAGAAGCGTTGGAGTGGCCAACTCTAGTCTGTCTCCTTGTGACCGGAACAAACCATTTTCTAATATTTACTGAAGATAATGATGATGATATTCACTCTTCTGCAAACTAGCTTGCAATCATCGTTTCTCGTACTCTGAATGCGATCTTCTCAACATAAAAAAAAACCAGCCGCATCTTAAGCCCAGAGTTCCTGATGGTTGTACACAAATAATGGTCCCATCACTCCGCAGCTGCGCTTACAGTTAAAAAGACAATTCAATCAGCATATCTGGAAGACAATCAACGCATATAAAAAACGTAGACATCTAGGACAATAAAGCTGAAGAATAGTAAGTGGCAGGAACGCTCCTTCGATCTAGATAAAGGCAGTACTGGCTGCAACGCGGACGGCCCTTTCACTGCTAAACGTGATTAAAAAAAAAAAGCAATGTAAACATTTTAGTATACTTATAACAGTCGTACACATCAAGTAAAACGACTTTTGACCTCTGACTGGTCACAGTTACACAAACGTTTTGTTTCTTGCCCTCTGTGCGCGCGCGCGCGCGCGCGTGTGTGTGTGTGTGTGTGTGTGTGTGTGTGTGTGTGTGTGTGTGTGCAATAAAACTCCTTTCACTTTTAAATCTGCCGTTACCTATACGTACGAAGTGAACCATAATTTCCCATGGTGTCTTGATCATTACTTTATTACATACTCACCCTACAGAGATGGGTAAGTAGCGTTTGCAGTAGTGTAATCTAGAAACTAGAAACTAGAGATAATAGTGTTTCGTCTTAACATATTATTATTTCAGTTCACCATACAGAAGTATTACGAACTAAACTGAACGTATGTACATGTTCACAAACGCTCATGCGCGATAAAAATGTCATGAACACGGAGACACGTTATTGTTTCTGCGTTGTTTATAATTAGACGATCACGAGCTATATACTGAATCACTGCACGCATTACATTGTTTTCTGCTGAAGAATTTATTTAATTTTAACGTTTGCTTTGTCAGGTTTCGATAGATCGTCCAACATCAGAGACATCGTCCGCTTATATCAGATATTTAGGTAAGCTTTTGACACTGTAAGGCAATTTATAACTCTTACGAGTGACGTTTTCTTTCTTTTCTTCTTCTTCTTCTCCTTATTCTTCTTATTTTTCTTCTTCAACCCAACGTGACCCCTGGCTTCCAACACCAATCTTCTGCTACTCGTTACCATCTCAGCGTAACCCCTCACATCCATTCTTCTGAGATCTTCCAGCACATGAGCCAACCATCTTATCCTAGGTCGGACCCTTTTCTGCTTTTACGTGACACGTGACCTTAGAATTTTCTTTGGCATACGCTGTTCACCCATCCGTTCTACGTGACCTAGCCATTGTATTCGCTGAGCCTTTGCGAGTCTTACGATGTCCTCTTGCTTCAATGGCTCATCTATCTCCTAGTCATTTCTTATTCCCCATTCATCGTCTTCCTTAACGACGCCAATAACACACTGCATAATCTTTCTTTCAAACTTTCTCAGTGTTTCTTCTTTTTACTATAGTCTACGTCTCACCTACATAAGCAAAAACCAGTGTAATAAGTGTCGTATATACTTTCATTTTGGTGTTGTAACTAATAAACTTACTTCTCAATAATATAACTTACTATTAGCATAGTATGCTAAATATTTCCTATTTGTATCATATTATGTAGTACTGTTGTGTTTAGACACTCTTCATTGTCTATCATGTTGCCCAGGCATCTGAACTTATTAACCGCATCGAATGAATTATTCTCTATGCGTAGATTATAAATATGTATTCTCCTTTCTGATTCAGAAATCCCGAGTTACGCACTAGAAAAAATAAACAAACGTCATAAACAAAACAACGTAAAAGAATAGAAGCAAAATAAGTAAAAGTAGGAAAAGAAGAAGTATAGAAGGTGTACACACGCACGCAATCACACAAAAACACACAGACTCAGCACATATATAACGTGCCAATCACGAAAATGTGTATACCCTTTGATAATTTACAATGTGACGTATTCTACGCTTCCGCGAGTTAGGGTACTTGTCAAAACAAAAATACAGAGATGACGCGCATAACTGTAGAGACAGAAAGAAATACTGTACTGTGAACAGAGAAATTTACTGAACGTGAATAGAAACGATAGAAAATCCAATTAAGTGTGGTGCATCTTGTCACTGCTTCCGGTTGTAAATCAACGATAAATCAGAGGATGAAGCAGACGCGCTTCCCTTTCTCTCTACTGGGCCGGACATGTTCTACGTACCGACAGGTTGGATAATACTGTCAATAAAACAGTGATTAATACACTGCAGAGAGAAAGGTACAGCAGGCTGAAGCTTCACATTGAATCCGTGAGTATTACCGCAAGTTCATTTTATTAACTCTGCCAGTAATAAGTTCGCTTCGTTCGTCTGATTGCTATATATAGTCTAGATTGTACAGCAGTAGTACACGGTTGATGCAGAACATAAAACCAAACTTAATTACGTTTCCATAGAGGGAATCAGAACAGTAATCTAGAAGCTAATAATAAGTACAAGGAGGATCAGAACTCATTTTATTATATAAACACATGTAGGCCTAATATAGGCCCCCATATATATGTAATTAGTTTGCTTGTATATGTGTATATATATAAGAGTGTGTTCTCGTACACTCTTGTATGGAATCTATAAATTACTTCAAAACACACAGAAATTAAAGAAAAGAAAGAAGAAGTATAATATACCAAATTGCTGAAGAAAATGATTACAGTAGAAATACTATAAACAAAATTGAAAATAAAATAAAACATGCATAAAAGCAGCACATTTAAGTACTGATCGGGAAGAATAATAAGAAAAATAATAATGACAACACGAAAAATAGACTACTTTCAGGAACGTAAAAAGCACTATGACAAAACTTACAAAACCGTTTAAAAATGCAAATATTAAAATAGCGTAAAAATAGAACAATAATAAATAAATATTAAATAACTCATACAACAAAGATGATACAATAAACAATGGAACATGCAAAACAGAAAGCAAAAATTGCAACAAATTTCACATAGGCCAGATGAAAAACCAATTTAAAAATGTCATTTTGAAGTCTGTATGCATACAAAAAAACCAAACATTTATAAATCTAATTTATCAACACACGCAATAAATACAGTACACAAAGTCACAGCCATCAGCCTTGGCAGCAAAACACATACCACATGAAGGCACTGGTATATATATGTCGGAAAACCTATACACACAAACATAAAACAGAAAACGAAACTAATATCAGAACATCCAAGGGCGCATGCGTCACAACCTTAACAACCCATTTTAATACTCCTACTACAAAAAAATATTCTTAGCTACGTGCACATGTATCTAGTTCCTCTTTATTTTGCTGATCTTGTATTTGTTTCCCCAATCTGAATGCCATTGCAAATGTTTGGTTGAACAAAGATTACACTGACTTCAATAATTTGATTAATAGCCTCCTATTATATTTCTCTCTTGGTCCACATGGTTGGGAATTGGTTGGGGTGGACCGGGCAGGGCCCACGTGGCGTACCTCCCGCAGTGTTTCCTGGATACTGGCTGTTGAAATCATAATTATTTTAACTAGGAAGTAGAATCGCAGCTTGCTAAACGCCACTTCTTTAATCCTCATACTAATCACAATTGATGAATATTTTTCTAACAGTGCGAACCTGAATATTTTAAATTATTTTATATCATTGGAATTTTATGTACACATGCTTATATTGCCCTACCCATCGATTCAGGAACCGCTACTTGTGAAAAACCTGTTCTTCTCACGTACAATGAGGCAAACAAGCTTTAAGTTGGCAGTTGAAATTGCCAGTGTGAAATCATGACATTGTTAATATGTTTTTATAAACACATAAACATAATAATGTAGTAATAAAACAGTAAGTAAACATAGGATAGATTCCTTGTTTGTACGATTCAGTGGTGTAAGCAGGGACAGTACGAGGAAAGCCGACGCTTCAGTCGCACATTATTGTGAGCTCGCGCGCTCAGAACGATAACATGCATAGCGCTGTGATGTAACAATGCGTTCTCAGAACAGTGATACAGTCCGTATATATATTCGTACTCTGTGGGCTTGACCACATGGACTCCGCGTGCCACAGTGAACATGTCAGTAATGTTTTATTGATAGCGGGGGGGGTGCCAAAATGCTAACTTGCTGGGCGAAATTTTACATTGTTACGACGGTCACGCCGATTGTCGTGTTGTTCAGCGGATACAGAATAACTGAAGTCAATGAACTCAATAATTACAACAATTTAATTAGACACAAACAGTTAGAAATCAACAAAGGCACTCTTATACAATAAGTAAAGTTAAATTCGTCCAAGAACTATTATAAATGACACGTTATTAGAGTTTTGCACTATTTTACACAATGACCACGTCCCTCTAAACCGCCACAATAACTCCGAACCGCACTTCTAAAATCACCAGGTGTAACTGAACTTCTATTCTGCCGTTGACTATTATATATACCTTGCAGAGGTTCCATAATAATCTTTCATTTTCCGGGCAGCATAATTTGAGTTGAAGAATTTGGAAACACGGCCATATCCCGAATTTAAACGCAAAGTGTTCTAGGCTAGTCGATAACCATGTAGAAAGACAATCTCGATTTTCAAGAGCGATTTTACGTAATTGTCTTTCACCTCAACAAACGTAACGATATTGAGCCGGCCCTGCAGCTCAGATGTATTTTACTATAATCTGTCTACCCGGACGCAATATTTGAATTTATTAAACATCTGTGTGTATGTCATTTGTAAGTTATGGTTGCAGCTGGACCGTCTAGTCTCGAATCAAACGCGGCTCCCAATGAGGGTTGACAGAATGAGTAATGGTTATTGTTTACATTGTAACTTTCGTGTTTGCTTTATGGTAATATAATCTCTGCGTATGCTTGTAAACGAGTACTGGGAATCGCCTAACTTGTCTCATCGAATCCGCTAAACAACGATCGTAAATTTCTATCATGCTACAAGTTGAACACCTGTAAACAGACTGCAACCGTCGAGGATATCTACGTAAGTTGAACACAGCGTATAAGGAAGAAGATGTGATCGTGTATTGTTACGTAACCGACCGTAGTCTCCAGGTCACTGAGCGATAATTGCTAAACGTTTATGGCGTACCAGTAAGCTTCGTACGTAGTTATAGTATAGTAGCAAAGTTAATAATATAACGGGTGTCTGTGTTTACAATCGAAAGTGTAGGCCGCCGGCACGAGGTTAATGGTACACAACCAAGCCTGTGTGACCAGCCAGCCAGTCGCCCGTTTTATTCCAGGTTGTTATCCTGCGTACTGATTTTCGAAAGGTAAGTCTGTCTGGGTTTCTGTGTTCTGACCGGGGACCGAACCTGAATAAATAGGGGAGGTGGTGGTAATATGGACTGGTTTCTTGTTTTGGGCAAAATACTCGATTTTGAATGTAGCTATTAATCATTAATCATCACTACAATTAACAAATACGTTCCTTGTAATGTATTATGAGTGGCTATGGACAAAAATTAAACTGTTCCATAGTAAATTATTATTTGTTAAACAGACAGCAAAACATGGGTTTTGAAGAGAATGGTGGTAATATGAAACAAATATAAGAATAAATTCAAAATATTTTATTTTAATATTGTGAGTACTTTATTACTTTTATTATTACAGTAATGCCCTATTTTATTCTCTTAAACGTAAAACAAAAACAAATTATACTTTTAGATGTTAATAAAACTTTTTGAACATAGGAAAAAACTAAGACAAATTGGACAAAGTTCTTTACGAACAGAAGTCGCAAATAAAAACATCATTTTCACACGCACTGCACAACATATGAGCCCATTTCTGGCACATCACACATTGAACCCAAAGTTCTGCAGATTTTGATTTCTTGAATGTCTCGCCACAAAATAGACAATCTGCATTATCTTCCGCTGGAAATTCCTGCCCATAGGTTCATCCTCATCGCTAGAAGTTCCATCTTCATTTCTGCTTCTCTTGGAAAATAGACTTCGTCTTCCATTTTTCTTATTCTGGGATGTTCCTTTGCTAGTTCCGGGTTGACTAATTTGGTTTTTATATCTGACAGCTGCTTTGTGAGCTGGAGGTCCCTTCTTCTTTGAGTTCAGTTTAGTTGCTTTTTTATCAAGTGACGATTTTAAAGCGTCCTTATATGGAGAACTAGTTATAATAGTGGCAGAAAGTGCTTTCCGACCTCTGTTTGATGTTATCTTCTTCTTTGCACTTAGAATTGGAGAGATGTCTTGTTGAGTGACGTGGCTTATAGGTGTCGATGAGGAGCCTCCAGCTTCCTCTAGTGTTCTCTCGTTGCCGTTCCTCAAGACAGCACTGCTTTCTGATCCAGAAGGATGCAGATCATCATCACCATCCTCGTCGCCGGCTTCATGAAGTTCACTGTTGTCAGCCACATTTTCTGCTTCATGTTGAGCCGCAATGAAGTCAGTCTCGGAGAAGACGTTCCTGTTTAGTGGATATATCCCGGTGCACTTAAAACCACTGACTGCTATTATCCCAGTTTGAACCTTGAGATATGCATTTGCAAACTTCTCAGCAATGTCATATGTGTCCATCCCGCCTGTTCTCAGTGCCTGCCTAACCTCTTCGCTATAATAAGTCTTTAGGGGACCCATGAACGTTCGGTCCAAAGTCTATGAGTTTTGTGAGGCGGCAAGCACAGGATCGTTACATGGTTGTCTTTTGCCTTTAAGATAACATCAAGGTTCCTTGTATGGGAAAAGTGTCCATCCAGTATGAGTAAAACTGGAGATTCAGATGTAGGCTTTGTATGTTCAATGAAATGGGAAAACCATTCGGTGAAAAGGTAGGACTGCACCCAGCCTGATGGATGACATTTCCCTATAGCTCCTGGGGGTGCCCCCTTCATCAATCGGTCTGTCCAGTTCGTGCGTGGAAAAATCATCATTGGAGGGACGAAATTTCCTCCTGCACTCATGCAAGCGATGATCGTTACAAGACTTCCCCTCTCTGCTGCAGTAAGAGATCCTATCTGCTTTTTACCTTTCATTCCAATCACATTCGGAAGTTTCGTCTGCACTACACTCAGACCAGATTCGTCCACATTAAAAATTCGATCTGGAGGATAACGATGCTTCGCGTATTCCGTTTCCAGAAGGTCAAAAAAGTTCATGACACTCTCCTTGTTAAAGACAATGGCTCTGGCAAGTGATGTCCCTTCAGGTTTTCTAATTGACAACAGATGTTTGTGTCGATTCATAAAATGGTCAAACCAGGCCCTCCCAGCCATGTCGTCATTAAAGTTGTTGCTGATCCCATTTCTAGCTGCCAGCTGATAAGCCATTCGCCTGATGTCATTTCAAGTAAGCCCATAAAACTTCCTTTCCATCAATAAACAATACTCCACCAGTTCCTTCTCAATTTGTAGAGGAAGAATAGGCTTTCTTCCTAATTTTTCATTAACCAAAATTTGTGGATCAACATCTCTTTTAGCCACCTTTCTAGAAAGTGTAGCTTTGGGTACATTGAAACAACGTGCTGCTTCGTTTAAAGTTTTAGTTTTCTCCCGTACTGCTGATATTGCATTTAACATATCTGCTGGTCGCCATTTCTGCCTTAGCCCCTTTTTTTCTGGTCCTAACTTGTTTCTTGGCATAGGGACACCTAAAAAAAAGAAGGGTTGTATTATGGAATAGTCTGTTTCATATTACCACCCTACGCCATTTTCCAATCTAACCTGTTAATCATAGTGTATAAAATATTATTTCAAATAACTATCCATGGCATTTTGAAGTTAAAGCATATAACTATCTGATACTCTAATAATAGTATACTTCATTTTTTAATATAGGTACGAAAAAAATAGAGAATCTTACCTTGTGAAAAGTTTTGAACGTTAGAAAACAAAACACGTGTATTTAAGACTGCAAACAACACCATACTGAAGTCAGCAGCCTCTGGAGACCAATACGGAAACTAAACGTTATAATTACAACAATTGCCGATAGATGGCTGCACTTCCTGGACAAATACTGTGCTGTTTCATATTACACCCCGTTTCATAATACCACCACCTCCCCTACTAGAAAGAATATACAGGGTGATTCAATTGCACGGCAATCTCTCGGAAGCTGATTCTATAGCTAAAAATAAGAAAACGATCATATAAACATAGGTCCGAAAACGGCTCGTTAGCGAGTTACGGCTCGCGAACCAGTTCGCCCTAATTTCTGTTCTCACGTATAATGACGCCATACTGATATTCGTAGGGTATAATTTGTTGTAAGTTTTCAATTTGCTTACAGTTACATTTGTTGTGAAATCGTTTACGAAAACCTTTGTTCTGTTTAAAATTGTAACACTTTCCTGGGGAATTCGAGGTGGCCATTTTACTGGTTCGTTTCGACCAATCCATCGCTTACCGAATGTATTATTTAAATAGTTCATCAAATCATGACAGTAGTGAGTAGATGCACCCTCTTTCAAAAACCACATTTGCACTCTATCTGCAAGTGGAATATCTTCCAAGAGTTCCATCAGATGCGTTTTAAAAAACTGTAAGTATTGTCTTCCATTAAGCCTTGGTGGTAAGAAAAAATGGCCTAAGAGATTATCACCAAGAAGACCGCACCACACATTAAATGAAAAAGTATGTTGGTCATGTCTTGTAGTAGTCTCGTGGGTTTCCGTCTGCCCAAGTGTAGATGTTTTGAAAGTTTACAATGCCATTTGTTGTAAATTGTAACTTTTCTGGTGCATTTTGATCTGTTTTGTTTTAATTAAAGTCAAATTTCTCAAATTTGTACTTATTTTAAATAAACATTATAAACATCAATTTTCTCATAATTAAATTCTCAATAAAGTTAGTTAGAAATTTTTATTTGTGTATTGGCAAATTAACGAAGTTATTTTATCCCAAATCTAAAAATGTGTGGTTTTCGACTCCAATTTTTTGTGTTGTATACAGTTTTTCTTGTAAACTAATTAAGATAGAGCTCCAGGACCTCTTGTATTCAATTTTCATATCAAAAACCATAATAAACTACCAAATTTACCCTTCACTTTATACCCCACCAGTTTCAGTATGGTGTCATTTTACCGTGGGAGCAGAAATCAGGACGAACTGGTCCGCGAGCCGTAACTCGCTAACGAACTGTTTTCGGACCTAGTTTATATGAATTTTTTTCTTATTTTCAGCTACAGAATCAAGTCCCGAGAGATTGCCGTTCAATTTTGAATCACGCTATATAATCCTCCAATTAATAATTGCGCCAAATGGTGTTCACCACCACCACAATCATTCTATTGTATTAATACAATCTGGACAGTATCCTAGGGAATTCCACATTTGACAGGGTAGTTATTTCAACGGTCACTCTTGTTCTGAAATGTCTGTGTAATAAGTAAGATTTAAAATAAAGTAATATGGTGTAGGGAGAGTGCTTGACGTTATACAATACGCCTTACTGGAAAATCTTATCACTTAAATGTTATCACTTATACTGGAACACTTAAATGCAGTCTACAGAAGCATATGAAGAATACTTTTTTTCATCAATGGGTCTATTAATTAAGTGTGCTGTTTGATAGAATTGTAGGATTGTTGAATGTTCCTGACGGAAAGCAACCTGATGAGTTAGGATTGCACGCAAATGATGCGGTGAATACCAGAGTCACTAACGTTTGGAAACGTTGATCTGCTAAACCATTTCATGGAAACAGAAATATTTCACAGTAGATAGAATTATAAATTGCTTTAAAAGAACAGACCGCAGATTTGGTGAGATAACAGCAATTTTTTCCTCATGTTTTGACCCCAAACAACCTGAGACCTATATTGTTGTAGGAACAGAAATGTTACACGCGTATGCTTTATAATTAAGTAGACCTACATTTCTCGATTCGCGTTTTGTGTTGAAATCAAATACAACACTGTAATCACGTACGGCGCATGAACTTTTCTTCAGCGACAGTCGCTGTGGCAAGGACGATTTTGTGACGCAAATTTTTGCATTTTACCGTGTTTGCCGTCCTTATTACCCGAATCTTTGCAAAAAATTAAATGTCATTCCGTCAGCATTTTGTAACGTTAAGGTTATAATTCTTGCTTTCCTCAGTTTTTGCCGTTAACGAAGTCTTTCGTAAGCAATTCTTATGACTAAACTTCACGCTTTAAACGCGTTGGTGATTCATTATTCTGTAAGACTTAATCGTTTATAATCGGTGTATAATTATAGATGGTACGTGGCTGATAAATGTCGCTTTTGTACACTTAATGCTTCTGTACGAAAGAGACGTTTTAGGATTGTCAGAACGATGTGAAGGCATTAATCAAGATGATTTCTGTTTTACGAGAGTCAGAGTTTAACACGATAGGTCAATCTGTTGGTGAACGTGAAATTTCAAAACTAAACTATGGATGTACAGTACTTTGACAATTTCTGTAGCTAGAGACAATGATACGTTTCCACTGCATTTGTTCGTTTCCATTACGATATTAGAAGACATAATTCAGTATTAAAGTTTTTTAAAGAGAGTGTAGAATGTATGTATAATCGTTTTTGGTAATCATGATCACTTCTTTGAACGAGCGAAGCGAGTTCTTAGTTATACGAGGATTGTTCAATAGAAACACGTTTGATCTGCGCAGCCGTGACTTCGTCGCCATGGCAACGGAATTCATTTGGTTATTTTGTCTGTTTAAGTACTAGTGACGTGTGTGTCAAAAATATTTGCAGTTTGCTCTTTTCTAAACGTTGTGACTGGGTTTAAAATGGCATCTATAATAGAAAATCGTCCAAAGATAATCTGCGTGCCGTTATTCAGTTTTTGGCCGCTGAGGGGCGTAAGCCAATGGAAATTTATACGAGAATGGAAGCTATATATGGTGACTATAGTTATTCTCATATGGCAGTGGTCGAATGGTGCAATAAATTTTGACAAGGAAGAGAATCCACTAAAGATTTGGCCCGTCCCGAACCTGCACGTGTTGCAAAATCATATAAAATGTGAGACAGCTGGAAACTGCTTTACGCACAAATAGGCCCATCAAAATTAGAGAACTTTCTCACATGTTGAGCATCAGCGTGGGAACTGTTCATTCCATCATTCATAGTCTTGGCTATCAAAAAGTTGCTGCTCAGTGGATTCCACGACTACTTACTGATGAGCAGAAAAATTTGCGTACTGCCTTAACATTACAGCATTTGATGCGCTATCAACAACAAGGTAATGCCTTTATACACCAAATTGTTGCCGGTGATGAGTCTTGGTGTTATCACTACGAACCAGATTCAAACGACAGAGTATGCAGTGGAAGCATGCACAATCTCCGAAGGCGAAAAAATGTCGGTCCCAACCTTCGGCAGGAAAAGTAATGGTGACCGTATGTTTTTATTCAGGGTGTGCTGCTCTTAGATTTTAAAGAACCTGGTGTCAACATCAACGCTGAGCGATATGCAGATAGCTTAAAACGCTTACGGGTCAGCATCAAGAATAAACGTCCCGGGAACCTCACAAATGGTGTCATTCTTCTGCATGATAATTCTCGACCCCACGTTGCCCAGACGATTCAAGATCTGCTTGATCGTATAAAGTGGGAAGTCTTACAACATCCACCTTACAGTCCCGACTTGTCCCTGTTCGTCTATCTTGTTTTTAGCCTATTAAATAAATAACTAAAAGGACGGCGGTTCAAATCGGACGCTGATGTAGAGTTTGCTGTTAGCGAATGGTTCCTCAAACAGCCGCAAGAATTTTACTACCAGAGAACCTACAGATTAATGCAACAGTGGGACTCATGCCTTAATGTTAATGGAGACTTTTTTAAAATCGGTGAATAAAAAATGGTTTACAGCCTCTAAACGTGTTTCTATTGAACAATCCTTGTAATTCGACTAACTCGACCGTTTGCGATTTGTCTGTCTGTCTATTTGGGGTTCGTCTCACGATAACGTTTGATTGTATCAGCTGTTTTCGCAAAAATTTGGCGTCCATATCCATACTTTTACCCTGCAGAACCCCATCGTTTCGAGATTGAATCTCCCAAAAATAGTGGGGGCGGGTGGCAAAAATCTAAGAGGGCCAAACTCGTCAAAAAATCGCGAAAGTCACTATAGGTATCAAAATAAAGAGAAATTTAACGAAAATCTGAATACAATGCTTATTTTTGAAAACTTAAAATATTTGGATGCCAGGGCTCAAAAAGTGAGTCAAGTTTTCATAAACACCGTGCGGGGTATCAAATTAAAAAGACTTTTAAGGACAATCTGAATACAATGGAAACTTTAAAATTGTTGAATACCACGGGCAAAAAATGGATAAATATTTTTAAATAATTATAATAATCCAGCCAGGTGTCAGACAAAAGGAATTTTAACCAAAAGCCAAGTGACATTTTTTTTTAATTTAGGGCCCCTAAATCGAACTCAAAAAATAGAACTCAAAATTTCAAGGTCTATGTGGGAATCAAGTTATGATTGACTTTAATCAAAACAAAAAGCTGATATTTTTAATAATTAGACAGAATTAATCTCTCAACACTCAGTTATGAAATATTAAAATTCACCTAATAATAAATATTGTACGGCTGTAAAAATGAACAACAGTACATAAGAATAAAATAATAATTTCAGAAAAATCAAAGGTATAAATTTAATAATATTTTGAACATACGGTAGAATTATAAACAAAAACTGATTAATTGTTCATGACAAACATAGAGGTAAACTCAAGTATTGGAACTGTATGATACAGAACAGCATGAAAAAAATATAAGTTGACAATTATTATAATAAAATTAAAATAAACATTAAAATAAAACTAAAGGGTAATAAGATTATAATATAATAGATACAAATTAGAATGAATAATGTAAAAATCAGATAAATGTATTTAATAATAATTAGTAAAATTATATATGTTTTTAAGAGTAATATGATGAAAATGTGTGACAAATATAGAGAGGTATCAATATGGCAAATGTAAATTGTTATAATTGAATTGTTTTTGAATGTAAGAAAATTTGTTTAGTCTAATTTTATATTTAAGAAGATGTACATCAGAGAAAGAGATCATGTAAAGTTAGTCTAATTTTATTTTCAATATGATCAACATCAGAGAGAGAGCCTGTAATATTTAAATGATTCTAAATTTTTATTTCAAGAACACACATCAGAGAGGAAGATTCTGTAAATAAGTCTAATTTAAATACTAATAGAATACACATCTCAATGAGAATTAAAGTAACTCAAGTTATATAAATAATAAAAAGAAAAGAATTAATATTGTAATCTATCTTGTATCAAAAGCCAAAGAAAAATAATTTACTTTGAATTTGTAACGAAGTGTATAAAATATTGGAATTACAAGAGATTTAATAAAGAATAAAAATAATAGAAGATTTTACTAGTAAACATCGGAACGAATTTTATGAACAAAATAATCCTATTCAGAGAGACATCTATACTGGTGACAAATTGTAAAGGAACTACAAGAGTACAAAACTTGAACCCGTTGCAGTTTTGAAAAGCGGATATTTGAACGATTCGCATGTCCACGATATATTATCTTAATATTATTTCTTTAAATTTTGTTAACTAGAGTTATTTGGTACTGGCTAAAGAAAGTAATTAATCATTCCCAATATTAAATAATATAAATAGAAATATTAGTTGTCTACCCTGAGATAGAGTTTTTCGTGATCTCATGATCATGTTAAATCGTTGTTTAACATAAACAACACTTCAAAAATTATTCAAATACTAAAATAATATAGACAACGCGTACTGATCGCCCAGATAAAGGGGCAATTACCATAGTAGACAGAAACAAATATAATGAAGAAAGTTACAGTAGGCTACAATATGTATTTCGTTCCAAATAGCGAGCGAGTTCTGCAGCTTAAGAAGCTTATTAGTTACACAAGAACTAAGACTTCTAATCTTTCCGGGTCAACGATTCACTCTTTCTTCGTCTAAAATGTGACTCACTGATATCAACAAGTCAACGTGTCTCCTACTCTGATACACATAAATTTACTTAGTTAAAGAGAAAATTTCCTGCCCCTCAGGAACATCAACATTCTTGATACGATCTCGCCTATTGAGGAACCTTTTACCGGTCTTAGAAAAGTACTCTCTACAATCGAATGATGCGTACGTCACTAATGTGTCCTACCCATAAGACTACTTCTGTCATCAGCTAAAAATTTACGTTGTATTTGTTTCGTGTTGGTATTCTGCAGGGTTTTACTTATAACACACATTCTAAAGTTTAGTTCAGGTCTTTGTCTCACATATTCAGGAGAACGATGTAAGAATAATAATACATTATTATTAGTATCCTTATCATCAATGAATATTATCACATCCGAGATTTTTATAACGATTCACTTGCGTCACATCTATTCTCCCCAAAATATATTTTGGAACAGATGACGTTATCACAGAATGCCGTTATCTTTTTATGGTTTTAGAAATTACACGAGTCCTTCAAGGCCTAATTAAAATCAGAGGTCTGCGGCTTGATATTAGGTTGAGCTAGAATACTGCTCTTTATAAATGTCTTCTCTTGTTGCGACTATCGCTCGATCATCAGAGAATAATAATATGTTAACTACCCTCCTCGAGAGGGTAGATTTTGAGCCCCCTAGGTAGTCTTATGGATAATATTTAGTCTTAAGTCTAGATAGACTTTCCAGATAATGCTGTCGATATGTAGGAGAGATGGGACGGGAGATAAGTAGTATTTTTTCCGCACAGCTCTTGGTTTATCCTAATTGATTTAGTAACTTAATCCCCGTACATACCCTTGTCGAACTCGCATCCTCTACCTCTGACAGGGAGAACATTATTAACTTGAAAAAAAAAGTTAAAATGCAACGTTTTGAGTGCTGTCTATTTATGATCGTCTTCAAACGAAAATGAACCTAACTTCTAAAACTGAAATTCGTAGATGGTTGTACATACATAAAAATATTAAAATTAAAATTTAACGTCACAGTAATCGGTAATTAACTGTTACTAAAATAAAAATACAAAATTTTAATAAAATTAATAGTTTTTACTTATCCTTAAGAATCCGTCGACCAGGTTCACCAAGTGCCAAACTTAACCATTTACTAAAATGTACATTAGATACATGTAAATATAGGGAAGTTCATCAAATCAAAAACAGCATATAACAGGATGAAAGTAAAGTACAAAATAAAACAAAAATGTTGAAATCAAATAACTGAAACAACTCTCATTACCATCGAGAAGAACCAGTTAGCACGAATAACAAGAGCAACAACATTGTCTACAATTTTATAGCGATTAAGGTTTGATTAAATACTAACCAGACGTCACTATGTTTGAATGTATTCGAACACTCCGCTGTTTTTAATTTTTCTGTTTAACAAATTCAATTCGTGTCACGATGCAAAACCCGAGTCCTCACGACTTTCACAACGTCAATTTATGTGTTTCTTAATTGTTGATTAATTATGTCGTGAAGATCCTACTGAAAATGGAAATAAACAAATAAATAACGATTAAAAAACAGAAGTATAGTCTACTAACATCTGAAGAACAGCGTGCGGTGCGCCATCACACACACTCACACACACACACATTTGGTTATCCTCTTTCTTGCAAAATGTGTTTTATTCTTTAATTTCTAGTAGAGTTTATCTTTTTTGTAACCATTATTTTATTACTGCTTAGTATACGTGTAATGAAACAGTAACTGGAAGGCAGAAATGCAAGTAGGAAAGGAGCGTTTAACAAATATAAAAATTTACTACTACAAAAAGGATTTGCTACTACCATTGATACAGAGATTTGCAGAGCGTTATGTCTGGAGACTCTGTATGGTGCGGAGATATAGACACTGATTAAAAGAAATGTAAAGAAGTTAGAAAGTTTCATAGTAGTAATATGAAAACGGATGCTGAAAATCAGTTCAACGGACAGAGTGTCAACGAGAAATGTTGAGGAAGTTGGCGAGGACGGTATCATATTTCTAACTATAAGAAGAAGGAAGATGAGAAGGGTAGAACACATACTGAGACATTATTGAACCAGAGAAAGATAATTGTAGGAAATATAGACAAGGGAAAGAAGAAAGTGGTAATGTTGAATAACCTGACGGATGGTCGGGGGGTGTATAAAACACAGGACAAAAAGGCAATACTCTGCTCCATATCAGTAGAGAGTTCTACTGAAAACGAAAGTATATTCACTTTGTAACGAATTTGTATTCTCTTACATTATTATCAGAGCAAACTATGCACCTGTTGAGAGTCTTCCTCCATTTAGCCTAGAACAAGTTGGGCAGTAATGAGTCCAATTGTACAGGTACAAAACTGTAAAACCCGTAAGATTACTAGCCAAGGGCGTATTTACGGCGGGGGGGGCAACGGAACTTGAAACGATACATCACAGTGTTTTTGTATCGCAGTGTAGTGTATAGAGTTGTGTAATGTGTGTGTGTATCTGTGACTCAACAATATATGTATGAACAAGAGATAAAATAAATATCGAAACATAGCATAAAAACTGCATTTTTATAAGACCGAAACTCGATATCAACTAGAAACCTTAAATTGTGTGTGTGTGTGTGTGTGTGTGTGTGTGTGTGTGTGCGTGCGTGCGTGCGTGCGTGCGTGCGTGCGTGCGTGCGTGCGTGCGTGTGTGTGTGTGTGTGTGTGTGTGTGTGCGTGTGCGTGCGTGTGTGTGTGTGTGTGTGTGTGTGTGTGTGTGTGTGTGTGTGTGTGTGTGTGTGTGTGTGTGTGTGTGTGTGTGTGTGTGTGTGTGTGTGTGTGTGTGTGTGTGTGTGTGTGTGTGTGTGTGTGTGTGTGTGTGTGTGTGTGTGTGTGTGTGTGTGTGTGTGTGTGTGTGTGTGTGTGTGTGTGTGTGTGTACCACATTCTTGTGAAAGTAAATTTTGTTATGCGCTTAAAAGTACAGTATTAACAAAACAATACCTATTAGGTATTAAGTATATAATAAAATAAAGTTTACTTACAGAAGAAATGTATTATTTTACTAATATAACAAACTATTATCTGATAATCACAATTACACATGTATAGTGTATCCAAAATACACAATAAAAACGTTTTGTAATATAACCATCACTTTATATCATAGTTCAGATTGACAGTGCCTGCCAATCGTGGACAACTACATTACTAGTAATTTAATGTTTTAATACGCGCGCGCGCGCGCACTCGTGTCAATTGGTCACTTTCTCCGATGTGTTATTTTCTTCCTCTATTTGCATATTTAATTTATGCGTATACTGCAATAAATTTCCTGATTGGTAATATATAAATGAGAATAGTATAATTTACCACTACATAAATCAATAAAACCAACCAACAATATGAAATTCTCATCTTCAACAGGAACACGATAGTTTTTAAATGCTGTATTATGCCTATAAATGGTATAATGCTATAAAAGAATAAAAATGCGATTATTAACTGATTCTAGTGTTCTATATTAGGAGGATTTAGCTTAAAAATAAAGAAAAAACTAAACAAAACTATAAAAGTCTCTAGAAATTAAAATAAAGATCCTTCAAATATTAAAATTGTGAAGGACAGTATTAGAAGTGGGGGGATAGAGTACGCCAAGCGATGGACGAAGCTATAGTTACATCAGAAACAGTACAGCGTAAGCCAAAAGTACTTTTTTCAGGGAAAAAATGTGTTACTGCTAAATATTCCATTAGAAATTATAAAAAATTCCTGAAGTTATATGTTTGGAGAACATCATTATCATCATCATCAGGGGTGCTACAACCCTGGGCGAGTCTTGTCATGCTCTAGGAGACTTCGCCAACGGTCTCTGTCCGTCCTCCAGTTGCGGGCTCCTGCTGCACTACATCACCTTAGGTCTTCCCACTTTCCTTTTGCCATTTGGGTCATATAGGAAGAAGCGCTTCACAGGGTCCTGAGGCTCCATCCTGCCTTATGCCCGTCTAAGCCGTCCTACCCTTAAGCTGAAGTAAGCCCTGCTAGCACGAATGTCTTCTTTGGATTTCCTCCTCCATAACATTTTCGTTGGTCACAAGTGAACCCAGGCGTAAATGTTTTACTATCTAAAGTCTGTAGTCCACTACTCCGAGCTTGTGATCCAGATATCATAACACATTTTGTCTTGTCTTCATTTACTTTTAGGTGTAGGTAACTTGCTACTGCTTCTAAATTAACAAATATCTCCTGAATGTAATCAGACGACCGTCCCAAAATACCAATATCATCTGCACATGCTAGTAACTGCTTCGACTTATTTAGGGAAGCGTTTCAGTTTACGTCAATATCTCCTGAATGTAATCAGACGACCGTCCCAAAATACCAATATCATCTGCACATGCTAGTAACTGCTTCGACTTATTTAGGGGAGCGTTTCAGGTTACGTCAATATCTCCTCTTCTAACTACCATTTCCAGGGCTGCGTTAAATAATAAAAATGACAGCGAGTCTCCCTGCCTATTCCCCCCCCCCTGCGCAGCATTATATGAATTCGAAAGCTGAACGTTGAGGACAAGCAATACAAGCGTTTGAAATCCCGTGTTCTAGGATAATGTTAATAATAAAATAGACGGACGAAGTACGGCTTCTAAAAATAATGGAAGAAAGAAGACGTTTGTGAACTATAAAGGGAAGAAGATACGGATTGGTGGGGCACTGGTTGAGTGAAACACCCATCATTAATGACTTGGTATTTAACTGTATATTTAAAAATATAAATATAGTGACTATCAGTAGAAAAATATATATGTGTGTGTCTGTGTGTGTGTGTGTGTGCGCGCGCGCATGTGTGTATACACAAGCATTCATTGTCTCAATCAGTTGCTATTTTAGTTCTATCATTTTCGTAACTCCAATATTCAGCTTTCGCTTGTCTCGTTTCCATCACTTCGTCTACTTCGTTTCTACATTTTTCACGTGTTTCTTTCCTTCCGCTGCACACTGAACACCATTCTCTGATTTTCGCTATCCATCAATCTGGACTGATTTTTTTACATGTCTGTGCTACATTGATCGATTTTTCCTTAACGTAGCGTATCTTATTCTGCTGTCGTTCATCCTTTAACTTTCTTCTCTTCTTTTTTTACCAGACACCAGGTGAATCACCTGTTCTGGTCCCAAAGGAATACACCCACTTCACCGATACTGCCTAGGTCTTCCTATACTCCGTTGTCCAACAGGCTTGTTGTATTGCCAAACTTCCTTAAGCAACCTGTCGTCTGGCATCCTATTCAGACGAGTAGTCCATCTCTTTTGTTCTTGTTCTCTGCGATACGATATTCGATATTAAAAATGTTCAACTCTTTACGAATATCTTCACTGTAGAGTGTAGTAAGACTCTCCCGCTCATCCCCGGTCCCTGTATACCACTCAAACGTTTTTCCTCGGAACCCAAGTTTTAGAGTCATAGAATAACAATGGTACAGCCATTTACGTTATAAAATTTCAGTCAAGTCTTTTTCCTCGTTTTGCTCGATAAAACACGACGAATTGTTCTACATATTGACTAAAACCTGACCAACTTGTGATGTATACAGCCAAGATAACGGAAATGTGACAACTGTTCTATGCTCTTATTATCCAATACAATCTTAGTCAGTAAGAGGTTTTTGCCCGTAAATTCCATAATTTTTATCTTCCGCACACTTTTTATCTTTTATATTGCAATTTGAACAGACTTGTTGTAACTGGAACATTGATCTCTGAAGCTCGCATTCATTGTTTTGGAGGATTACTTGATCATCCGCAAACTGCATTCTATCCAAGAATGTTGTATTATTTATTTTTATTCCCTGATCAACCAGTAATTTCCACTCTCCGTGTCATCAATGTAAATATTAATCAGTGCTGGAGTTATGCTACAACATTGGCGCACTCCCCGATTAATGTAAATCTCTTCTGTCAAATCCTCTCCTACAGAAAACACTATCCTTGTGCAATAGTATAAGCTCTTTATTTATAAGATGTTTAGTACTTATAAGAGATCTTTTTTTGGCTTTCACGTTAGACCTTCTGTCCGTCTGTCAAACCCGACACTTCTCCTCATAGAACAGGATACAGCTGTTTCATAGAGTCCAGCGACTTTTCGAATGTCTTAATTATGATTAATTCTGTTGTCGTACTTTTTTAAGGGTGGGACCTAAATCCTTATGTTCACCTTTTGCTTTAATTTACGTCTATTTTCATTTCTTAGAATTAACTCTTTTTGTCACGTTGTCAAACATCTCGCTTATCGTGTCGAATGCCGCTTCTTATGTGCGGTCCAAAACTGGCCAGACGCCATTTAAGTCTATTACGTAGGCTGTCACGGCCTGTGTCATTATTAACAACAGTTTATAACATTTGGGCTGTTGGGGCGCGGTCGATTGCTTTGAGATGACATATTTTTCTAGACGTTTTGGGCACCCACCGGAGGTCTACTTCTTCGGTAGTGAAATTTGTTTAAATGTTCGACAAAGGGATGGTACTCCGAACGTACCTCAGACTGAGGCAAAAATGGGTGGCCGAAACGTCTATAAAATACGTCATCTCAAAGCAATCGAACATGGCCTTAGCCCGGATATAATAAACTCTTTTATTAATAATAGAATAAAACTTTTCCGTGGACACAACTCGGTTCTTTTCTATCCTACGTCGCTGTCTACACACATCTACACATCTGCCATCGGGCCAAGAGAGGTTAAAAAAAAGTTCGTAAAGTTCTACAGTTACTGTGTAGTTTAGAATTCTCTAAATTAATGACGGTGATTTAATACCAGTAGTGAGTGAAACATGATAAAAATAATTGTTAATAATTACATAATTGAATATCCCTATAATCTGTATTTAGCTATAATATATTTTACTATGCTATATGTTGACAGGTATATGTATAAACGTTTTATGTACCAATTCTAATATTTAATTGTTGATTACTGCTTTCGTAATTAATTACGAATACCATAACATTATGAGTAATTTAAATTGTAATGTTGTATAAATTACGTTCTGTGACATTATAATTTTCTCGTTGTCTTTAAAGAAAACATTTGATGATGTAAAACAAACTATCTCAACTTCTTCACATATACAAGTATACACACATACGCACCACGCGCGGGCGCGCACACACGAACACACACTCACATACACAAACAGGTTCACTCAAATAAGTGTTCTATTGTGTTTGACATTTTCTTATGTATTCATACACAGGTCCTGATGATGACAATAAACATTGTCGGAACGTCGACACAAATAATTTAAAATTTGTGTTATACTTTTTGACCGATCCTCACAAATCCTTTACCGGAAAAATTCATTGATTGACGGTCACTACGAATTTAAGGATTTAGTTAAAGAAAAAGGTGATATTTACGTGTAACAGGTACGATGGAAGGAAAAAAATGATACAAGTTGAGAAAGGATAGGAGTACCCAGTCGCGTGTTGGTGCTGTTGTGTTGTGTTGTGATTGCAAGGAAAGGCAGCGTAAACTGTAAGACACCTTACATGCACGCACGACGTGATCCAAAGGTCATGCGACAGTGCAGTCGTGTTTGTGTGTGTGTGTGTGAACAACTTTCTTCCATGACAGTTAGCTACCAGTACCTTAACTAACTGCCGCGCAGTCGAGTTTAAGTAGATCATTATTGGAAAGTTTCTCCGGCTTCCGTCGGTGAACATATTTAATTAAAATCACGTTTTGTTTGTAGACGGCTGGTGTTGCTGAACTTGCGTACAGCCAAGGTTAAGGCCGTGTCGCTGTTTACAGGATTAACATCGAATCTTCGCATGACGGATTATACAGAATAATTCAATCGTTTGTTATAGTTCAAAATTTCAACCGTCAAATTAAGTGTATACTTCTTTCTAACCTAAAAAGTTTAACGCAATTTTGCAAGGAAAATTTAATTTAATATTTTTAATTTTTTTACTTTTATTTATGCAATCTATTAATACATAGCATGATTGTTCACAGGATACACAGTATGAAGAGAACTAGTCCATTAATTATTTAAAACTAGTCTGTATGAGTATTTGAAAGTGACATATTATGTGCAATGTATTTGGAATGTTAAAGTCTAAGTAAGTCCCGTGGAAATGTTAATTTTAATCGTTTGGTCTGCAGACTATTGTCTAGTAGACTTGTGTGCTGTTCGAGAGCCATTTTGACATACCCTTCGCTGTACATCGCAACTGTTTCACTGACTGATGGCAGGTCCAGGACGTCTTTGTTGCTCACGAACCACGGTATATTGGTTATGGCACGCAACACCTTGGTCCGAAACCTTTCCATTATGGCGACATTGGATTTAGATGCAGTTCCCCAAAGCTGTAAGCCGTATGTCCACACAGGCTTGAAGACAGTGTTGTACACCAAGTTTCGCATTGGCAGTAACGATTTTCTGCGCAGGAGCCAATAATGCTTGCGAAACTTGGTGTCCAGTTGTTTCCTCTCCATCCAATGTGGTTCCGCCATGTAAGCTGCTTGTCTCGGTGGACGCCCAAATATTTTACACAGTCGGGTGCCGGTATAACTTTGTTATTTAATCTCACAGTTGGTGTTGGCACCTAGAATTTTGTGAAGGTTGTGAAGGTAACGTGTTAGTTTCATTCATTTAATTATATTCTCCACTTCTTTGCCAATTTTTCAATCTCATGTAATGAATTCTGTAATAAAATAGTTGCTCCCACAGAATCTTTGCTTACAGTAAGAACAGTTTACGTAAAAGTAATCATATCATCGCTAGTTGGCAGATCTGCTGTATAAATAGCATACACAATGGGACCAAAATCACTTCCTTTGGGGAACTCCTGTTCTTGTTAGGAACAAACTAGTAGTTACATTTTCGTGACGTACTCGAAAGTGTCTTCTAGATGTGACTGTAAGATGGTGAACACATATTCGGACAAACTTTTTTTCAGTTTATAGTGTAATCCTTGATACCAAACTTTATCGAATGCTTGGCTGATACCGATGAACAGTAGCTTTTTGCCTCAAATGCATTATCGCGTCTACTATTCTATGTACTTGTTCAATCGTAGAATGCTGTCTTCTAAACCCAAACTGATGATCAGAATTTAATATTTTCAATGTGTATAAATTTCATCAAGAAAGAGATATAAGGAACTTCTTAATTTTTACAATTAATGGTAGTATCGTTCTTTAAAAGAATTGGTTTCATTGAGTCAAATATGCAAGGATTTAGGTTTATAGATCTCCACTTTGAAGACCAACGTGATGATTATCATGGAACTGAACCCAAACGTTCAAAGATTGTTGTAGATGGGTAATGTTCGGTAGCAGGTCAGTAATTTTGAATATCTGGGCTTAAATGGGTCTTACATTACCAAAAATACAGAAAAGTACAGAAGCAAAAGCAAAAGCAAAGCAAGAAGCAAAAGTACAACCAAATGTGTGGGACCGTCAGGAGAACTCTAAAATCAACGAGTAAAGAAACACGGCTGAAGTTCTACAGGGTGATGGTCCTCCCCACACGTCTCTGTGGGTTTGAGAATTGGATTTTAACGAAGTCCCAAGCGGCCGAAATGAGATTTCTCAGGCATGTGGCAGGGTGTACTTTGTAAGATCGCGGAAGAAATGTCGATGTACGGCAAGGCCTGCATATTATAACATTATGAGCAGAGTATACTTGATAGAATTGCCCAATATCGGCTAAAATGGTCGGAAGATCTTAACGTTATGGACGACTGCTGCAGTCCCAAACAACCCCAACCCAAACTGCCGCATTCCATTTATAAGCCGAAATGACGGAAAGGTATGGGACGTGCGAAGAAGCCTGGGAATGATCAGCTCTAGTCTGTTTGGTTGGAACAGGAACAAATCCATTTTTGGTTTAGTTCTTGTTGAAGATGATGATAATCATGATAAAAGAGTTAGTACCTTAATTTCAACTTTGATAAAATATTACGATGAAAATGGATCCCCCTCCCCGTCCTGGAGTCATCAGTCTTTCGACTGGTTTGTACCCTCCCCGCGTATACCCGTGGCGTGTGTGTTATGTAGTCTCTCACAGAGTATGTGGGATCTACAGTTTAACGCCGGATCCGAACGGCATAGTTGGGGAGGGCTTTTACTAGGCAGGATACCTCTCGCTGGTTTGGCATCGCCTTGCGAGGGGAACGGTCGTATCTAAATCAGATGGCCCCGACGAGAATTGAACCCGTGCCGACAGCATAGCAGCGCCACACGCTAGCCACTACCCCACGACCGCTCCCAAGAGGACATGAAACAGTAAAATTCTGGCCCAGTGGCGTAATTAAGGGAGAGGGATCGTGGTGACGCCCCTAGAGTTATTAAAAATGTCAGCGAAATTCCATAATCACTTAGTGCAGACCTATTTCTGAGCCAATTGCGTTTTTTAAACTAAGACTTACAAAGAATTGTAGAAATAAAAGCAATTAAAATATTTGTAATTAATAAAATGAAGTTAGAGTTTTCTTAATAACGACAATTACTCAACATTTAGAAAATAAAGTACGTATTTGCAACAGTAACAAAAATTATGCACGCGCCATAAAACATTTTATGATTTTTTTTTTTTTTTTACAAAACAAAATCGTAACTTACTGGTTGTATTTAACAATAGGTAAGTGAACACATAAACTATAGTAGCCGAGAGACGAGCTAACTTGTTTAGGGTCAAGGTCGACTACTAGCAAGTGTATAAGTGAGTATATCATAATAGGAAGTGAGTAGCGACGTAACAGTGATACATGCGGGATCAGGGGTATGAAGCCCCCCAGAGCAATTTAAAACAATAGCGGAATTCAATAATAACTTAACGTCGACCTATTTCTAAGCCACTTGGCTGTGTTAAAACAAGACAGAGTAATTGTAGAAATGAAAGAATTTACATATTTTTAAATTAATAAAATAAAACCTGAGTTTTCTTAATAATAACAAGTTTTCACTTAACATTTAACGTATGTATCTGCAGCATTAAAAAAACAATCGACCTACGAACGCGCCAGAAGACTATGGCAGAGCGTATTAATCTACTTTCATCTTTCTCGTTCAAGCACACTTCCCGTTACAGGGTTATGTAAGTCATGTCTCCTGTAGTCTGATATCTTTATGGTTTGAACCACAAGTTAGCCAGCAGTTTCTTTACTTTAATTTGTAGAAATAACAATATTTTATTCCTGGATTTTACATAATAAGCAACATATTTTATCACGAGCTTTAAGTTGCTTTAAACATTTCTGGGAAGACAACCTTAATTAAAGTGCGAAGGATTAAATAAAACATGTTTTCTGAAAATGTCTTCCGAAGACAGTACTCATTTTTTGTAAGACATTAGGAGTTCACATTTGGAATTAAAATAATTCTTAATGTTATGAGATTTTAGAGTTCAATTTGAATAACAATTAACTGAGACAAAGTACATTTCGAACTCAGCGCATTCTATTTTGTGAACTACATTTTTATTTTGGATATAAAATTTATGATTTTATTTATGATTCAACGTGTAAAATTTTGCTCGTATGTACTTGACGTAAGAGAGATTTTGCTATAAGAATTAAGAGTGAAAGAATAATTAAATGAGTCGAGGGCATAGTAGTGTTTATAATGGAATCATAATAGTAGAACACAAATATAATCATATCACACGTCGTTTTATTTCAAATACATACATATACAAATAATTTGAAAAAAAGTTTTTTCGATGTAACAATGGTTTACGCAATATTTAGGTGAAATGTAGAATGTTATAAATACTATATATTTTTATATTATTATTAATAATAACAAAACTTTTTACAAGAATATATTTTTTTATTATTCTGTAAATTACATGTTTCAATAGTATTCAGCTATCATCAGATATGTTAATTTCTATAAATCATTTAAAACATGTAATTTACACAAATAATAAAAAAATATATTCTTGTAAAAAGTTTTGTTATTATTAAAAATATATACAAAAATCTAAATACTATATACCGTATTTATATTATATTTATATATTATATGTTTGTAATATTTAAATTGTATATTATATTATAATTCATTCAATTTTTTACAAATTATAAAATAGGTAAATAACTAAATCGAATTTTGAAACATAAAGTAGCCTACTCTGAGGAAAATGCAATATAGAAATCAGAATCGAACTCACGGATTAACTATAAAAAGTTCAATGTAAACAAAGATACAGACTCATACTCTTTCGAAATCTCTCATTGACGATACTGTAAATATAATAATAATTAATACGTGTCACTGATTTTAAATTATTTTTTTAATTAAACAATTGGAAATTTGTGTAAATATATTGGGCTAATAATGAACTATTTACAAGAAATAAATTTCAAAAGTATTCAGCTCGATCTCTCAGCATCTGAGTACTTTTTTTTATCATAAATAACATTATTTTTATATTTACCTTATTCTTGTAATAGTATTTAAACATTTACAATATGCTCACATTGTTTGAAATATTACCCTTTTCATGAAGCATACGTATTTGTTGCAGCGGGAAAATTTTTGGTAACTATATTGATAGAAGCGATTTTACTGACCTGGCAACACTGATTTTTCGTTTCAGCTATATCGGGACACGTTGAATCAGTTTTTGTCATAAACGCGCGAGGCGTACGGGAGTGAGCCGGCACCACAGTGCCGTATATGAAATCCTTACTTCAAAAATAGTAAAATAATCGGGAGTTGCAGAATTTTTGTAATTTTTCTAATAATTGAAAAGTTATCTAATATTATCATTTATTCAATAACTAGCTGTTACCCGCGGTTTCGCACGCGAATATTTGATTTTTAATAAGTGTTTTAATATAATTATTAATTGTCTACTTCTACGCAGTAGGAGTTGACAGTCATCTAAGATGAACTTTTCCTGTACATAATTTACTGCTTAAATATTTTTTACACGAGGGTGGTTACATGGATTGTTCAAAGATGCCGCTAAATAGCATTTGTTTATTTACTTGTTACTATGGTAATTTATTCTGGTCTTTATGGTGTTGTTGACAGCTTTATACGCGTCACACATCGACTGTGAATAAACCCCATAATTAAAAGGGTCTAAATCGTGCAAACGAGGCGGAATATCAAATTCCAAGTTGGACAATGTTTTTCGCCAAAATTTGGTCGGAATCGGTGTAACAGTGTAGATTTGTACTCCATACAAATAAACAAATCTTCAGGCTTTGAGTTTTATATATAGTAGATAAATTAGTAGTAGTACTTAATATATTTCAATATTTATTTATTGCATCATCAGAAATACATATAAACATAAATTTTATAATCGTTTAAGACAATTACAAAATATATAGACATATCTGCATTTTCAAATTGTGTCAACACAAATACCTGTTAACTCAAACCTTATGTTTTCTCAACCATGGCTTTTATTTATCACAGTAGTAAACTAAAAACCAAAAACCGTTGTCACCTAACATTACAAATAAAAACGACACGTATTTTTGCTTTGCATTAAGAAATAACACAATTTACAATTAGTACACTTCTTCTTTTCCACATAATATATCGATACTATCGCATGTTAAAAACATCAAAAATGTACTGCAGGAACGGATAAAGGTACATTTCCGATACCGCTAAATAGCACTTGTTTACTTAATTTTTACTATGGTAATTAATTCTGGTCTCCATGGTGTTGTTGACGTCTTTATACACGTCAACAAAGGGCATAATTTAAAGGGCCTAAATCGTGCGAACGGGGCAGAATATCTAATTCCAAGTTAAACAGTGTTTTTCGCCTTGTGTCAAAGGTTACCTGTGCAAAATTTGGTGGCAATCGGTATAACGATGTGGACTTGTATTCAATACAAATATATACCCATATTTTGAGTTGTATATATGGATAAATATCGTGCATTCAGAACAGTGAGCGAGTTCTGCAGCTCTGTTAGCAGACTAGTATAATGGGATCAACTACCGGTTTCTACGAACACACTTAATAATCTTGTTTGCGCGGGCATATAAGGGTTATTTACACACTCTCGCTCTCACTTTCCGTTGGTGGAGGAGTAGCAGTAACAAGATACTTTCTCGAAGGGTGCCGCCGCGCCGTCTCACATCCCACTGTCTCCGTATAGTTTACACGTACCGTATTCTCACATACGTAATTAAATAAACACACTGCGTGTGTGTACAGTGGGCACATATTTACGCAGCTCAGTAACGTTTCCTGGTTAACTCTATGCAGTGCTTAGGTTGCACGGTTGCACAACCCCCATTAAATCCCGAATTGTATTTAAAATTATAGAATTATGAATAAAACAATACCTAATGATAGTGTTATCAAACTAAATCATCGTAATTAATCATTTGCCGATTGAAGAGCGCAGAGCAATAGTAAAAACCGTACACGGTCTTGCCGCGGTGTAAGCACCAATTGCGATGATCTTTGTATATGGGGAAATACTATGAAGTAATGCCCTAGCTGGTTAGACTTGCGTGTTCCTGTTACAATGATGTAGGCTCGCTTGGTGTGCTTAGGGACTCCAAAACCCGCTTGTACGTCACGGCACCACCAGTCTGTTTGTTGGTAAATAACACGTGGTGCGCCAGGTTGGAATTTGTAAGGTTATTAACAATTTGTTACGTTAGTTGAATTTGTTAGTGTTAGTTAAGTGTCCAGTCCAATTCATGGTTAAATGTAAATAATAGTACATATAAGGTGTCATTGTGTAATATATTTATTATATTTAACTGGTAGGACGCAATGAATTCTGTCGTAAACTTAACGAAAACGCTGTTCAGTTTATGTCCTACTGAGGAAAAAATTGAAATTAAGAGAGTAGGTAGGCCTACAACAGACCTTTCAAATTTTAATCGAAGAGTAAAATCAGGTAACAGAATATTTAAATTTAAAAAAGATTTATACAATAAATATACGTGGTTATGTGGGTGTGACACTAAAATTACATTATATTACTTTTCTTGTGTATTGTTTGGACGGGAGGAGGCTTGGACATTTTCTATAGAGAGAATTAAACAATTTAATACCATCCTACTCAACTGCAACCCCCAAATTTTTCAACCACCAGCCGCCAATGACTCTATGATTACTGTAAAGTGCGAGTATCGTGGGCAGACATTTATCCTGAAGTCGAGTACTGAATGTCCAAACTGGTATCAAAAACCAAGAACTTTTACTAAGTTTAGCAAAGACGTATTTGCGGGGGGTTGGAAGAGTACCGAAACCGGACCCCCTCACCAGAGAGTCGAAAAACAAACAACGTAAACATAGGAATTTTCTTGATCTATATTATTTTTTTCAGCTGTCTACGGTAATATAATATTAACCCTTTTTTAAATGTACAAACAGGTCTCTTACACAGCATTTGCGTATAGTTTGAAATATGAAATATAGGGAAATCAATTCAGTCAAGAAGTATCTTGTAAACAGTGTTTCCATAACGCGTATTTTTATTTTGTTATTACCCTTTATATTAATGGGACTGATTTCTAGCATAATTACGTTTCAAAAAAATCTTGTCAATGAAAAATGTAGTCTTTAACCCTACTACTGCTGATCAAGTTTCAGACTGATGGCAATTCAAGAGTTGTTTTCTAATAAATTAAAACAAAGTTGTTATCACCTCCCTCTACAATAGGATTGGTCACGCACTGGAAATGTGTTTTGAACCACACTTGGACTAGGAACACTCTTCTGTTGTATGAGTGGACTATTTCGTTTATTTCTGTTGTAAGGGATATATACCGTAAAAATTGACTTTGATCGTTTTTCCTTTGTATTCTTCATGTTCTTTATGATGACTACAGACCACTAATATTATTCTGCTAGCGTCGACATTTCCACCGCCGTAACTGTGGCAAAACGTTTAGTGCGTGTACGTGGCAAACTAAACTTTCATTCGACCAATATTTTATACGTTACATAAAAAAAAAAGTAGTAAAATTTTAGGAAATACAAAAAACGCAAGACTGCAGGCGGTTACAAGGATTCGTGTGACCAGGAAAGAAATCATGGTGGCAGGGCGCAGGAAAGAAACCACGCCCGCCTGCGCAACGCAGGAAACGCAGTTTCGGAAACGGAAACAACAGTTTCCTTTCCGGAACAGGAAGCGAATCACGTCTAGTCCGGTAATAAGGTGAATCGAAAACTTCTTACCTGTTTATCCTACACATTGTGGTTGCAAGCTTAATTAAAATTCGATTTCTCCAAAGCTGTCTGTACCCCCCCCCCCGTCATTATTACAACATAATTAATAATCGTATCGCCAACTCTGTTGCCAGTACCTACTTAAATATACCTTTAATGAAATATGAGTACAGCATTACAGCATTTAGGAATTGTTTCCTGATGCGTGGAAAACGATTCTTATGTGTGCATGTTTTCTTTGCTGCCGATACTGCCGATACTGCCGATACCGCCTCTTGCATCGTTCAGCACTCGAGGGCCGACTCCATTCTGTATGTTCCAGTCGTTCTGTGTCAAACTATTCGTCCGTCTGCATCTTCTAATCCACCAAAGTAATCCTTTATAGCTCACCTCTGGCATCTCACTCACTAGCCCTCCGTGGTTTCAAATATATCAGTATTTGAATAACATGTCTGTCGGCATCCAGGTCACTTATAATGACAAATAATAAATAAATATGTTTACCTTTTCCTGTCTCGTGACCACATGTTGGTTACGATTAACCATTTCCATGGTTATGATTACATTGTTTTCCTGTCTTTTATTAACATGTGGTCACGAGACAGGAAAAGGTAAATATATTTATTTATTATTTGTCATATCAGTATTGATCCCCTCTGTATTCCTCTAAACAAACTACAGTTAATAAAAGACTCCTATTTCGTACCACGGAAACGAATTAGGTGATCTATGGGAGGCGGCACTTCCAGACACTGTCTCTATACACCAGTCAGATTGCACCCTTGGTGTCTACGGTTAGCGTGTTGAGTCCGCATTGCTGCTGTTTTGCCACAATTAGTAGTCATGAACCGCAGCTTATCATCTTCAATATAAACATGCCAACAACGCAACAACGTAACTACATCGATGCGAGATAAACAAAAACGTTAAATAACACTGATAACAGTTGCTTTGATGCCGACTGTCATCCTTCTGACCGAGGAAGCTGAACCATAGGTATATTACGGTGTTGCTCGGACATCGAACTCGAGACGTTTAGATTAGTAGCCAAATGCAATAGGAATAGCCTAGAAAGTTTCTAAAACTAATGAATATGGATAGAAGAAAATTTTAATTTACCAGTTTAATCCGTACTGTGACATCGCCTTGAGTTAATTACAGGACGAAGGAAACTGGTAAATTTAAATTTTATTTTCTCCATATTCGTATGATGGGACAAACACGTTTCCATAGAGATTAAAAAACCTATCGTGAAGGTGATGCTGGAATCGTTGCTTTGCCACGTATCGGAAGTATGTCAAAATGGACTAGTTGAGAAGACGCAGTGCAAGGGTATCGAGACTGCAAAGAATTTTAATGAGTAAATCAAGAGGCAGATGCCAGCGGGAGAGGCCACAGTAGCTCAAATTAAATAAAGGAGAGCTGAAGTGGTTTGATGATGTGATAAGAACGGAAAACTAAAGATGGCCGAAACGAATGTTCGCGTGGACTATACCCGAAAGACGGCAGATGGAAACAGTGCGGAAATATTGGAATGATGGAGTGAAAGAAACATGGAAAAACGCGGATTGGAAGTGGAAGGCGCGTGTGCTAAATATGTATGGTGCTTGGGGACAGACAGACAGCGAGACACTGTATAAACCCTTTAAGAAGAAGTAGAAGAAGAAGAAGATGATGATGACGAACGAGGAGGAGAAGGAAGAGGAGATAGGCTATCACCGTACGTACAATTTGAATATTGAATTCAAAATTAGAATGTATGCTTTTAATAGACTGGTATTTACATTTGAATATCGATAGCGTGTATCCAGGTGGAATGATTGTTCCATCATCAAAACGAAACTGGTTGCGCTGAGCTTCAAAAGCACGTGTTTTTTTTAAATTAAATAAAACGTTATACGAGTATGCTTTACTTAGTCAGTTTGCATTTCATTATGATTTTTATATGTCCGTTCATAGAATTTATCATAATTATTTCTGACGCTTTTCTTTTTTTAGTTTGTAACTGTCCTTACTGTAAGCGAGGTCACATTCCCAGATTAAGATATCGGTTTATGAACAGTAATACTGCTCTAATCAAAATATGATACTAAATATAATTATACACTACCGACTCGGAACACAAATTTTTTTATTGGTAAAAACGTAAAAGTTTTACCTTGCAGCCTAAACCAGTTTTCGCTTATTATAAGCTTCGTCAGAGGCTGCCACTGGGAACGCTGTGCATCTTGTTCTCGGCGATGGAGTCGACTTTTGAAGGGGATCGATGTTGTGTGTGTGGGGTGTGATATGTTCGAATAATGCTTGTGATTTTAGTTGTGTCTGCTCGTTTAAGATGTCGTTTTTATGTGTTTTATGTGTTTGTATATTTTCAATTGTTTAAGAGTATCTAGTTTTCGGCCTTTTGTGTGTACGTGTAGAATATCCATGTTGTTATCGATGTTTGTGTCTATCATCGATGTGTAACATAAAAAACAACATGGATATTGTACACGTACACACAAAAGGCCGAAAACTAGACACTCTTGAACAATTGAAAATGTACAACTACACAAAAACACAAAAAAAAACGATATCATAAACGAACAGACACAATTAAAATCACACGCATTATTCGAACATATCACACCCCACACACACAACATCATCGATCCTTCAAAAGTCGACACCGTCGGCAAGAACAAGATGTACAGCGCTCCCAGTGGCAGCCTCTGACGAAGCTTATAATAAGCGAAAACTGCTTCAGGCTACAAGGTAAACGTTTACGTTTTTACCAATAAAAAACTTTGTGTTCCGAGTCGGTAGTGGTATAATTATATTTAGTTAATCAACGGACACGTCATGGACAACGAAATCCAAGAACAAAATATGATATTATGAGTACCAAATAAAAAATGTTGGAGTCTAATTCTCTAGTGGTGATGAGCGCTTTTTTTAGGAAAACTGATGTTAATTAGACTTCAACTGGAATCCGTCATATTCCCACGGCACCTAACGAGTTACAACCTGCTCTCATTATAATCGTGTATTACACCGTGTTATATCATGAACCCGAGTGCTGAAGTTGGTTATTGTAACACGTGATATGCTTCATTCCTGTCTTCCAGTGCTTGTGGAGGAGAAAGAGACGCAAGAGAACAGCGCGTTACGTAAACCAGTATCGCAGTATTCCGCGTTTTTATGACATTCATTATGAGGGGCGCGCATGTCACTGCACTAAAAGAATTAGTTAAGAGCGGTGTCGCCCTCCGTGTTCAGTTTCCACTGTAACCTACGTTGTCGTCCAGATAGAAATTTATCGCTGTTATAAGCTTATCCACCTCGTCCATGCAGGTGAGCTTATATGTCTGTAGAGAGAGCCACTGCAAAATTAGCTTCGGCCGTGTGTTAGCTATTTGATTGACGTTAACAAACCACCTAACTTGTGATCTCCTTATCTTTTCCGTAATCTCTCTCTCTCTCTCTCTCAGAGATAAATATTTCTTTTTATGTCCAATCCCAACACTCCCTTACCCCCCTATGCCAAAAGTCCATTTCTGTGGTCACAGTAACTTCTTCCATCGTGTTCAGATCCTCATAATTCTACTCCATTCAGTGTCACATTTTCTATAAATCAACTGTACATTATTTTTTTTATTCGACTCTGTAGTACCTGTATCCAGGAGTTAAAAGCTCTTCTGCCTTTGTTAAGTCTCTCCTAGATTTTATCTTTCCTACCTCCACTTTCTATTAAACAAACATATCAACATATCCACTTTTACGTACACCTAGCATATTTTCTGATTTCAGGTGGAAGTTTCCTAACTCGTTCTTTCGCGCAGTATTGCCATGTCATATTTGATGTCAAGTGGAAATGCTTATTGTATTCTCCTAAGTTTCTGATCGTTGCATATACTGTTTGGTCATACACACGGAGGAGGATGAGTTCTCGTCATTTGCTATTCCAATTTCTAAAACAATGCTTGCTTAACGCTGTAGGTAGTTTATTAACAGTGAAGGGGCCATGCAGCAATTTAGTCGTAATTCATTGTTTGTAGAAAACGGTTTTGTCAGGTAATTATTTGCTACTTCCCATATATTTATTTCAAAGCATCTAAGAAGACTGTAAATTTATACGATTTTGTTTTTACACATTTCAATCTTGTACGCGACACCGGGTGGCCGCAGCTTGCACAGCAGCGAAAGTTAAGTACTTGACCTCATTTAAATATCCGTCATTGTATGTAACAGGTTCGACTGGCATTGACCCAAGCACTGACCTGTCTGGGACACTGCGTACGGTATGTACTAAGAAGACGAACGATAACTGCCGTAAATTCAAACAGAATCAAATAATTTTTTACATATGTGCCTGAGTTGTAGAAGACTCAAGGTCTATTGATTCTGGTGAAGATCGGTTGCGGGGAAAGGACAGTTTACCAGAAACCTTTTTTGTTGTAACAAGAGTAATGTACTTCATTTTGATAAATAAAGTATCCTGATAAGAAGATCTTAATAATCCACTTTATAAATGTAGATAAAATATCTATAAATGAAGAGGCTAGTGGAACGGGGTGGGGGTAATTTTCTATAAATGAAAATTGTAGTCGTAGGGGGAGGGGATAATTTTTATATGTGCACTACGTTATCGGCAACAAAGTAGTAGTTTGTTGTTAAAATTCCTTCCCGGCCTGTTTGGCCGTAGTCCAATGTTTTCTGCAAAACCAGACGTTTCGGCTGTGCCATCGACTTCCATCGTCAGTGAAAATCGAGTGCGATAACGTGAGGTGGTATACGTTATTAACCACAATACTGTGGTTAAGGCTGAATCAGTAAGTAGAAAGAAGTAGTTTCTATAGAAATATTTCATTTCGAAAATGATTTTAAATATAAATCTTAGAACATGAAAGTCATGTATGGTTCTCCATACCGATATTTTTTACTATAGGCATTATATGGCCTAGTATCTCTTATGCTAAAACTCATCCCATTACAAATTTTTCTAATCTTATAACTATTTAACATTTTGTAAATGATCATAATGAATAGTATTAACTATTACAATACATTTGGTAGTCAGTAACTAGCTTGATAAACTGCACTGACCCTTTCCTACCATCCTAGGTAGATGTAAGTCCTTAGGTCATAATAAATATATTCCTAGTTACTTGATTAATAACTCATTAAGAACATTAACAATTACTTATGACTTACCAATACAAACAAATATAATTATTACATTACATAGTAGGTTCATACACTAATTTATGGACATGAAATGTTCTTTCTACACATTAATCATATATAGGTTTTCATGGTAATAGTCTTTAAATGAGCACCTCATTATTCCATTTATTACTATTAATGGTTATTACTTATACCATCATACAATGGTTAGTATAATGTTTACTTTTTCTATTACAATATAGATCAGCTAACATAATTTCTTAACTTGTCATTGTATTGTAAAATTTAACAGTAATTACACCTTTATTTGGGACCAGTCACTCTCTGTAAAGGTTTAGGTGCTTTATAATCACAATTAAATATTATTTTTAAGTCTATATCACAATTATACATGGCATTACATTTATTTCCTTAATCATTTCTATAGTTACTGGTTGTCCAGTTAGTCTTTAAATTATAGGCTTTTAACTTATTTGTGCCTTATTCATAATATGTTTAATTGGAATAATTGGTCTGAAAGTTCCCTCAAGACATGTTTTGACAGTTTAATTATATCATATTACTTTACACGTGTTTTATACATTATTTTTACTACCATAGTTTATACATTAGGCTCATTAAGGATACTATGTTGTACTTAAATGATTTAAACTGTATTATTCTTATATGTGGCGGGTGGGAAGAAGCGTCACGTTACAATATATATACATGTATACATATATGTCACACATGTGTTTGTGTGTGTATACGGCTGCCTGTATCTATGTACGCAGCTCCCTGAGCTGCAGAACTCGCTCACTATTTTTAATAAAGTACTTTTATTATTACATAATTTTTTATATTAGATAATTTTTCAGTTCTGTGGAAAAAATGAAAAAATCCCGATTTTTGTATTAGTTCTTTAGTAGCGTAATATAGCAATTGTAGAGAACACAGTCATGGAATTAACACTAAAAACACGAAGTATTCGGTTTTGCGTTACAATTCCATTTGCCTGATACTGTTAGATTTTCACAATTTTTTCTCTTTTTTATGACCTGGGGTTCCAAAATTTGTGAAATTTCTAAAAGTTAACACTACATTCACATATTCATTAAAATTCTCTTTAATTTGATATCCCACATGGGCTTATGTAATATTTTAACAATTTTTGCGCTCCCACATTTTTACCTGACGCCCCCCCTCATTTATGAAGGAACCATTCTCAAAAACAAAGAGTTCTTCAGGGTAAAATTATTGCACGCATACCAAATTATCCGAATTTGGTTGATGCGTCCAAAAGCTATTGTGAGACATAACCCAAATAGACAGACAGATCGATTGACAGACAGAAATCTCCAAACGGTCGAGTTGCAACTAAGAACTCACTCCGCAAGTATAAAGAAGAATTCGACTAATTTAAAAATTTACTTTTTGCAGATATATTTGGGGAATCATATTAGCTATGATAAGAATTATGATATTAATGCTAAGTTATGCAAGTTCCAGACGATCTGTGGGACAATTAATCGTATTATTTGAAATGAGATACGTCGAGATACAAAATTAAAGTTTTACAAAGTTATGGCAGTCCCTCTACTGTCCTATGAGTGTGAATTATAGATGACAACCAAGAAACAAGAAAGTAAAATACACGCCAAGGGAATGGCGTTCTTAGGAGGGTGTTCTAAACTTGGTCGTATAAAGAATGAGGTCATAAGCAAGAATTACATGGTTTTTCAACTTGAATGAAAAATTAAAAGATTATAAACAACGGTGAAAAGAACAGCTAGAAAGAATGTCATTTTCAAGACTGGCCAAATAAGTCTGGAAATATAAACCTATAGGACACAGGTGTGTGGATAGACACAGGAAGAGATGGCTGGAGGAACTTTGAAGGCGGAACAGGCGCATCTTGTCTATACCGTGTTGTGAAGAAGAATATGATGATGATGAGTAAATATTTTCACTAAACTATTGATACGATTATAGACCAATAAAGTGGATAATTGTATCCCGTATGTAGTGAATATGCCTGATGTGTGCAGACGTAGGATAACTACTCTGCGTTAACGAAGCGTTTGTAAATCTAGCTCCACTTCTTCGGTTGTAGTGTCACGATAAACAGTCTCCCTCCGATTTTTACTTCCACGTTCCATAAGAAAATGGAAGTATAGTGATGGCGAAAAAATCGTGTTCGACATAATGGCTGATTCTGATTGTACTACCCTCAAAACATGAAGAAAAGTCATTTTACGAAAAAGTGTCTGTGTCTGTGTGTAGACGTTTTTCTGTGGCGAACGATATTTCTCTGCCGCAAATTCAAACAGAATCAAATAATTTTTTGCATATGTACCTGAGTTGTAGAGGGCTCAAGGCCTATTGATTTTGGTGAAGATCGGTTAAGGGGAAGGGGTAGTTTACCTGCAACGTTTTATGTTTTAACAAGAGTAAAGTACTTAATTTTGATAAATAAAGTACCCTTAAAAAAAAGGTCATAACAATCCACTGTAGATGAAATATCTATAAATGAAAAGAGTAGTTGAAAGGGGAGGGGATAATTTTTTTTATGTGTACTACGTTATCGGCCCAAAGAAGTAGTTTGTTGTTAAAATACCTTCCCTGGCTGTTTGGCCGTAGTTCAATGTTTTATACAAAACCAGACGTTTCGGCAGTGCCATCGACTGCCATTATCAGTGAAAATCGAGTGTGATAACGTGAGGTGGTATACGTTAGTGACCACAGTACTGTGGTTAAGGCTGAAGAAAGAAGTAGAAAAAAGTAGTTTCTATGGAAATATTTCATTTCGAAAATGATTTTGATTATAAATCTTAGAACATGGAAGTCATGTATGGTTCTCCATGCCGATTTTCTCTCTCCAATCACTGACTTTCATTAACACCAGTTCATACACCTTATAAGTTTCAACAACATCCTTCATATACTTAGATATTACTTAAGTGTATACACAACCACTTGCCTCTATTTAACTTCTAAAGCTGTTATGTAGAAACGAAAAAAATTATATACTTCTTGGTTTCCACAACAAAACAGTAATTAACAACAGTAAAATACAAGAGGCTGTGGACAAACTAATAAACATTTGATGACAAAAATACGAAAAAGGGCTTGAACACATTTTTAAAGCCCATTTATTATGTTCTTTATTTAGTTGTGTGCGTGTTTGTACTTATATCCTTAACTGTTCTCTCAGCTTAGTCAACGCATTACTTCCTAATGAAGACAGGATAATAAAGTAACAAACAAAAAATTGCCGCCACCATCGTGAAACGGTGCTGCTGAAAAGGATTCGATTCCCACCGGCGCTGTGAGAGATAATGTCCGAGATTATTACACAACTAATTTACCGTCGGATAATTATAATTATCCCCCGGCTCTGTAAATAATAACGTGCGTTAAGAAACGACAGAGCACAAATGGCAGTTAACAGTTCATTACTGTAATAGTGTAATTCCGCTAATGGTCCAAAGCTAGCTGGCAGCACACGCAATTTAAATGTTAATAGCACGCAGTGAATAAATAACATGCCGTTATTTGTCGAGTTATTAACAAATACACCGCATGTTCGATACCTTATAAAAGCATACAACGACCTGTACTGCGAGGAGCACTGAGGCTTTCAATAACTTTCTCGGGATCAGCTGTGTAAACTGACTAGAAGACAACAGTCTATCCAGCAGTGATATGTAAGTGCAGGAAATTTCTTTTTTTTTTAGTACATTTTAAGCTTACGGTAAATTTTTTTTAATTTTATCGGCTGGAAATTATACGATTTGCTACGCACTTAGACATAAAACTGTTGTAGAAAATAGAAAACCCTTACAAATATAAATATGTTATATATGTATATTTGTTGTAGTAGGTTTTTAGTACATCCGTGTATGTGATGTTTATATTGCCGACGTTTCTTTCCGTAATCCCGGAACATTTTCTAGGCGTACTGGTGTTGATTTTACTACGGGGCGCGTTTTATATCTTGCTTCCCTTCTGATTTTTGCCGTGAGGGTTAGATCGTGGGGGGTGAGTGTGTTGTGGCCATATGTTGTTTGTTAATTTGTGAGCTGTCAGTTAGGAATTTCCAATTTGTCGCTAATTTAGTGTATTCATTTCTGATGTTGACAGCTCCCTCTCTCATCCGGTATATTTCAATGGCCTCCCTGTACTGTCTGATTTTCTTGTAGTTAGTTCGTGCCAAGAGTTTTGTGTTCTTGAAATCGAGAGTATGGCTTGTTTCTTTGGCGTGTTTTGTTAGGGATGTGTTGTCTTCTTGTTTTGCTACTGCCAATTCGTGTTCGCGGACTCGTTGACGGATATTTCTCCCAGAGTGGCCGATGTAAGATCGGTCGCTGTTTTTCCATGGTATTTGCTATAAATGCCTTGCCCTGGCTGTAAACTACAATTAGTTTACATCATACAACCATGGCGTTATCCATAAAAAAAAATTATCTTATGAGTACGGCAAGATATACGTCTTAAGAAATTAAAACGAGTCTTGATACTCTTAACATTTTCATGTAGAGGAAAGTCGAAACGACCGCCGTGTGTGAGGGTCGCTGTGTGGTTCGATTCTTGAAAACAAAAGGCATTAAACCAATTGAAATGCATCGTCAAACGTGCGGTGTTTATGGAGAATAAGCAATGAGTGGTTTGGTGGCACAGAGATGGGTAAGACTTTTAACGAAAGGACGCGAAAATGTTCACGATGATGAACAAAGCGGTCGACCGTCTTTAGTGAAGATCGATGTGATGCGAGTCGTTGAAGAGAATATCACACAGAACAGACGATTCACTATGACATCACTCTCATTGCGTTTTCACGTTCAGTTCTTCATGAAGTTTTGTCTGAAAAACTAAACTACCGGAAATCGTGCGCACGTTGGGTCCCAAATAAGCTTACGGAACATTACAAAATTCAGTGGAACAGTGCATTGGCTTTTTTGACACGATTCAGGCAGGGAGAGGATAACTTCCTGTGCACAGTTTTGAAAAGAGGGTTTGCTTACAGACTTCTTGTCTTAAGGGTCCAGTCAATTCATATGCCTGTTGCAAAACACTGAAGAAATTGCGTCGTGCGATCCAGAATAAGCGCATATCTATGGAGAACCGGATATCGTCACTGACATAAAGTAGAGTCCGGTGGGCAGGGCATATCCAGAGAATGTCAGAGACATAAAAAAAAGTTTTACGGGGAGACCTGGTGAAAGAAGAAGGAGGAGTCGGCCCAGAAAACGATGGTTGGATGATCTTGAGGACGAGCTGCGCAGGCACGGTGTAAGAAGATGGAGGCTGAGAGCAGAGCATCGAGACGACTGTAGGCGGATTGTCCAGGAGACCAAGGCTCTCCAAGAGAGATCCAGAATAAGCGACATGGCATGCTTAACTTGGGCACCGTATTGATTCATGCCCGCCCACACAATGTCACTGTAAAGCAACATCTCCTCACAGCCTTCGGCTGCGAACAGTTTGATCAACCGCCGGCGTACAGCCCAGACCTCGCACTCGCACCAACCGCATATCACCTTTTCAAGCATCTTAAATCCTCTCATGAGGGCCAGCAGGTCCATAACGACGACAATATTAAACAAGCTGTTAATATGTGGTTCAACTCAGAGGCAGGAAATTTCTACATGAAAGTATACAACGTCTGGTAGCCCGCTATGGAAAGTGCTTCAATAGTAACGGAAGCTATGGTGAAAATTAATTAAGGTGTGTAATTCAAAAAGAAATAAAAATGTTTTGTAAATATATTATTTGTTTGTTTTAATAACATGTTGGAACTTACTTTCAGGATATCTCGTATTTTTGTAAAGTAATAAATCTGAAGTCATATTTTAAGCTACTTTGAATCGTCATTTGATTGATTTAAATTGATCGTTTTGATGATATCTCGATTTTTAAAAGGCAGTTTGTTCCAGTACTTAATTTTTTTTTTTTTTTTTTTGCGAACAAAACTGTAGAAAACTAGAAGCTTAAATGAGACTCACCCACCAAAACCACAAGCACTTTTCCCATGGCATCGATCCTCCCTGCGACTCACCTTCAGGGTTCTGCTATTCCTTTGCCCAAGAGGCAGTATACATCGTTCTAGAACAGTGGTTCCCAAACTTTTCAGTCCGCGAACCCCCCGAAAATTTAAAAATTTCACGGACCTCGTCTGAGTTCTGAAATAAAACAAACAGTAAATATGATATAAACTCTTACGTTTTAATTAAAATGTATTAAAATCAAAATTCTCTTAACTTGCAAAATTAGTGGTATCAAATATAGTTTAATGTGAACCATGAAGCTGCTTTTGAACAATTAGCTATGCAATATTGGGTTTAATGTAAAGTAATTTCAATATTAAGTCTTTAAGTTCCTGTTCCATAACCAGCACTGCGCAGCCAGCGTTGCCAACCTCGGCGCTACTTTCCAACCACACGTGTCGAAATCCAGCTACTTAGGCGTAAACCAGCTACATGGGAAAACGTTTTACTTAGATACGGTGCTTATACTTGGATTAACATAAATTCTGCGTTGATGAGGCGCTCTAGTCAGTTCGGCTGACAAACAGATGTGCTACACAACATGACTTAAAGACATTAGTTTCAAATTACTTTCACAATTACTATTATTTTGAATTTAAAAAATACTGGAATCGTCTACTAATTGTTTAAAAATTCTAAAATTTAGATTTTAGAACATAAAAAAATGGTAGAAAATTACGGTGTATACTATTTTTTCTTAAAAGTGTCCGAGGACCCCCTGAAACATTGTTCCCACTTTGGGAACCACTGTCTAGAATCATGCTCCCACAATTCAGGCGTCTCACGTTTTATTTCCTACATTCATCTTCGTCTGTACTACTGTTTCCACGAATTCTACCACGGTATTCCAAAACAAAATGGTGTGACACTCTTTGCCCTCCTTCAACACTACAATAGAGACAAGTTGAACTCCTCATTTTCTTTGAATTATTTGCATTAATTATTTCTTTAAATGTAAGCGTTTTTTAATTGCTCATTTTTATTAGCTTATCCGGGAACGTCAGTACACTGTTAGCAGACGATACGTTTTGACTATTACATTTTTAACAATGGCAAATACGTATAAAATATGTAACTAATAACGTATGAGCTGTTGTTTCGATGACGAAGCTGAGTATTGTGTTTCAGGCTATACTTTGATTTTACTGACAACCAACATACTTTCCTGGTGTACAACATACATTCTCTTCTTGTTTTTGTTAGTCAAGTGCCGAAAGCAAATGTAATATAATTAGTAGGAATTATTGCAGTTCTGTCATGCATAACTGAAAATTAACATGCTTATTTTAATCCAATATATGAATTTTATATGCAATTTAATTAAACTATATCTGGACCACAAATCTTACCGTGTCTGGTCAAAAGCTTATTTAAGATAGATTCAACATATTATCGCATCTTGAATAAAAGAAAATGACCTTATTACCTTATTATTTCTATTACGTTTTGTACTATAATGTAAGAACTTCTTTTATATTTTCCTTAAAGTAGTAATTCTCCTTAAAATCAATTTCATAATTATTATGGTTGCCCTCGTAAAATATCAAATATTTTTTCGTAAGTTAATGAATGCTTTCTTTTCAGAGAAACCACATTGCTTGTTTTGGATGAAAGGGTTAAAGGATGAAATATTTTGTCTACGGCAAAAGGCAAGAAGACAATGTTGGAAACCAAAGACTAATGAACATATTGTGTTGTATACAATGGGGACGTATCGTGTCTCACTTCAGATTCAACTATTTAGAGAAAGGAAGGTGGAATAATTAAGGCAACCCATTGCTGATTCAAAAATGCTTAATCAGTTACACTTTGTTGAATATTTTCAGTCTTCACGCTTCACGCTTCATCACCTAAATTTGGTCGGTAGAAAGATAAACATTGATTTAAAGTATCTGCGTTAGCGATTTTCACCGGTGTATCAAATGTCAACTAATTTGAATATCACGGTCAGTCTAATTTGAATAGCAACATTAACGGTAGCTAGAAATCTGATCTGTCTATTCCACTATTATTACAAACAACTCTTTAAGACATACCTAACGCGTCTTTCTTCAAACTACAATTATGTACACTGCAAGTAAACGTCAATGTTTGATTTGTATCATGTTACTACATGACTGATAACATTCACATTAATCATCATTGCCTGAACAAAACTTTCCATATTGTATGAGATGAAAATTCTGTTCTTTAAAAAATTGTATTTCGGTGTGTTTTTGTGATAATAGCATATGTCACAACACGTTTACTCACGTTTTACATGTCATAATATATTTTTGTAGTGCTTTAGATTTTTTCTTGATAAACAAAATAGGATTTCGAATTATTATTTCCTGCTAAAAATTGTATTGCACTGCGCCTTCAATTGTATCCTTTGTCTTCTTCACAGTCTTCCTTTCAAACAACGCCCGTTCTGAGTTGAGCACGTCCTAGTACCGTTGTCCAGTGCATCTTCTCAAACACATATCCTGCTTCTACATCAACTAGAAAACGTACCCGCGGCTGCTGATGCTCCTGCTGCTTGACTTGCCTTGGAAGTATGCTGTTTTTTACGTACTTCTTTTTCCATTCTTGACTATTTTCCAGCTTATTCTAGTCAGCTGTTATCGATGAATACATTATTTCAGTACGCGATACGACTCACAGATATAACGTTACCTTCACCCATTATTTTCTACAAAGGGTTTGTAAATGAAGTGCAGTATTTCCTTATTAAAACGCAGAAGATTTGACTCCGCACATATTTGTGTCTGAGGTGTGTGCCCGTACTAGCATAAGTGTGTATTTTAGATTTTACACTTTGTTATCCAACAAATATTTTGAAATCGCAATTGCGGGACAAGTGAAAATTAGCGTCTATTGCTTAACATTAATTAATTTTTGCCGTTGCATCGTTATTTTCTTTTTATAGCCGTTAATTAAATACTGACACATTTAACACTCATTACAAGTAACCACAGCGATTTTTAGTCCAACAAAACAACAATCAAACAAACCAAACATAAGAATTGTCATTTTGCTATCTTTTCTGTTGCTTAGTCTCAGGTCTGTCGTAAACAGATTAGCGGACCTCATAAGTTTGGATTCTTACTGGACAATCCTCCGCATTTCAACATACTGAGAGAACCCAATACCTTGGACTCTTTCCAGAAAAACAACATCATTCCAACAAGTTGTATTCTTACGAGACAAACATCACTACTCGAACAGCTTAGATTGTTTCCGGACAAACGCCCATATTCCAGCAGCTTGGAATCCTACCTTAATACACCAACCTACTTGATTTCTTATCGGCCAGACTTCGTAAGCCTAAAAATCGGGTTCTTGGTGAGTACATCTCATTAGCAAATAAATTGTTGTTTCCTTTCATAAAACGTTTCTGATTTATCACGTAAGTTAGGTATTACACAAGTACCAAAAAATGTATGCAATGCTCTATTGCAATCAACATTAATCATACATTACGAGATGTAACAAGCAAAACTCCGCTGCGAAGGTGGATCATACCATGAATCCTTTGGAAGATCGAGTTATGAGGTAGTAGTGAGGTCAATTCAAGATTAAAAGATGACCAACTCAAGATTAAGAGGTCAACTCAAGATGAGGTCACTTTAATTGTAAAATCCACATGCCAAATTATGTTGGGAGTTTTGTGTTACCAATTTTAAGCATTCACAACTTCAAACTGTAAAGCAGGACACGCAAAATAATACGTTCCAATAAATATGTTGTATTGTTCAATGACGGATATAACAAAATAAAAAACTGTGTATATACAACTTGGTGTATATCAGTAATGTTTACTATAGATGTTTAATTTGTGTCATGTTATCACATTACTGATAACATTCATATTAAGGCATCAGTACCTTAATAAAACTGTCCATAAGTTGAAAACTTTGTTCTTTAAAAAATTATATTTCATTATGTTTTTGAGATAACAGCATGTGTCCCAACTCCTAAAAAACAATGTTTATTTAGGTTTCATACTTCATAAAATAATGTAATAAAATATATATTAAAATTTTTCCCTGTGAAACAAAATAAGATTTCTAATTAATGTTCTCCACACTAAGGTAGTATATAAAAGTATCTGACTTCGAAATGTGTTAATTTAATAATATACAATAGACCTTGGACTGTTAAATTGAAAATTATTTTAATAATAAAACTTTAATAGCAGATGATTTTGCTATACCTTCTGAACGTCTGACATCTCCAGTAACACAAGTTAATTTTTTAGAAGACGAAGCCAGTAGAACAAGCTTAAGAATTTCTGCAGAAAAAAAAAAAATGTTTACACAAACATTAAAAATGCGCCAAAATTCTTGCTAACTGTTATTCTTGCTATTGTTTAATTGGTCGAATAGAGAGGGTTAGAAAATTCAAGTATCTAGGGGAAATAATTCAAGAGATTGGTGTAGAAAATCTGATATAGAAGAAAGGATTCATAAAATGGAAAGAGCATATTGTTACGACATCACAGAAAAATCTACGTGTTTATCGAATGTTCCAGATGAATCCAGCGGATTCTGTGTGGCGTACGTGATTCTCGACGCGCTCGCGAGACTTTTCTGGAAGCCGCCAGCCGCGCGGCCTGTGTCAAGGCCGCAATTAATTACGTCGTACACACTGGCGCAAACGCGTAGTTTGGAATTTCTGGTCTGTGAGCGTTGTATAAATACAAGGTGTCAGCGGCCTTAGTTTTCACTTAAACTAAGCACACTTTATGTTCACGTTTTGGCTACGTCTAATTAGATTATGGTTAGCTAATACGGTGGCTAGCTGTTGACTGATAAGACTACGTGTAGATCCCGAATCGATTAAACCGAGGGTATTAGTTGCTCCAAGGTCTATCTGTATGTAGGGTAATTGGCATATACTTGTTTTGCATGTACCAATAGAGTTGCACTTGTCAATAAATCTTGCTACGTAAGGGTCTATACGTTTATTTATTTTTTTTTTTTGTTTCTTTCGGTGATAGTTGGAATATATTACAGAGCGGTTTGAGTTATTATCGGGCGATATTACTGTGGCGTTCAAGTGGTTATTGGTGAAGTGCTGTGTTTTATAATCGGGCGGTATATTTTAATACAATTGTGTTTTAATATTAGTTGTCATTTTATTGTGTGTGAACAATTTTTATCTGATTTGTTGTAAGGGACTGTGTTGTTAATTACGAACTGTTTAACTGTGAAAATTAAAGCTGGTGATTAGTGACTTAATTGGTGTCTTGTATTTTGTTTTCCACTGTACCTACGACGATCGAGTACACCGTCGTAACAGTCTTTAATTAACAGTCTTTAAGATATTTACAATAAAAAGTGCATATCTAAAAATGCGAAAATAAGGCATTACAGTACAGTAGTACAGTAGTGCATGCCTACAAGCAAGTGAATGTCTAGCATTGAATTATAATTTAGACAAACTAGAAATATTAGAAAGACGAATTATTAGGAAGGCCTACGAAAAACTTCAGAAGGTTGGAAATTCAGAAGTAATGATGAAATATATCAAGTATAGAAAATATAACAGAAACAATGAGAAAAAGAAGACTATTATTTTTTAGACGCTTATATAGAATGGACGACAATAGGTTAACTAAGCAGATCTTCAAATATCTGTGGGGGAAGAAGTCAACATCAAGTTAGATTAAAGAAGTCCAAAAAGATTTAGAAAAAAAAATAATATAAACGCAGAAGAAGCAATTGAAAGAGACTTTTTTTGGGCAAAAGTGTTAAAAATGGAAGGAGTCCAGGGTAGGAGAGAGAGAGAAACACAGATTCAAAGTGGACTGAAGACAGGAAGAAGAGACACAGCGATAAGATGAAAGAATATTGGAGAAAGATAGAGAACACAGAATAAAGAATTGAATTTGGCATGTGGTCCTTAGGTGGCCGATACAAAAAAAAAACTTTAATAAGATGTGCAAAACTTTAATAAGATATATTAGAAAATATCAATACCATGCTATTAAAAGGGTTTTTATTTTTTTACATTAACTGTTGTTATATACACATTTATGCGTATTTATAAAATTCGTATGTATACAGTCTAGTTGTGAAATGAATGGCAAACGTGGGTCATGGGAGATTACGAGATTTCGTATACTGTATAAGAACGACTTTTTGCTTTAAGAATATAATGAAAAATAATTTTAAAAATAATAATTAAACATTTAAGAATAATTCGATGTGATTACAAGCTAGGAATAGCTAATTTACATATACAAGGAACAGAACAGCTAGGGAAATTTACCTTTTTCTTGCAAACAAGAAATTAGATTTAAAAAAATTTTAAATTCGTACAACTGACTCGAAGCTTTATGTTAACAAACATTTTAACTTTCCTGTAGGCACGTAGGTAAAGACACAGACAGACAGACTGACACACACACACACACACACACACACACACACACATACACACACACCATCACATCATCGTCACATAATCAATTGGAATTTTTTTTCATATTTTGAACATTCTTCTTCTTCTTCTTCTTCTTCTTCTTCTTCTTCTTCTTCTTCTTCTTCTTCTTCTTCTTCTTCTTCTTATAAATCTGCAAGTATCTAAAAAACACGGACATTTAATGTCGTCGTCATACTTCAAATGCTAGCAAAACAAAAACTTCAACATTAGTATATACCTTGTGCTTTTATTAACGTAATAAGAACGTCAACATCAGTATATACCTTGTGATTTTATTAACGTAACACGTAAGGCAGCTGCCTTCATATGCATAAATGGACGGAGTAAACGCAATAATGGCTGGAGGAAGTAGCCAACAGGTGTAGACGTGTTACAAAGCAAAGAGATATTTCATTAAGTCTGTAACGAGAATCACTTCTGCGGCAACAGCGAAATACGCTTCAACAAAGAAGATTTATCGAAACTTTCACCGACTGTCGCATAATTGTCAGAGAACGTATGTATGTATGTGCGTGCGCATGTTCAATCGGCATACATATAATACAAAGGCAATGACAGCAGACAACATCTGCATGCAGACCGTTCAAACTACCTGTGTGTCAGTCGACATCAATAGATTGAATCGACTTCACGCATATCTTAATGTCACTACTGGAGTTGCCTTATCACGATACGCTATGTGCACGCTTATTAACGCGATATAAATCAAATAACTTCGACGTCTCTTTTTTTCGTAATAGCATATTCGTAAGAGAAGAGATGAGCTGTCCGACAGGAATCTGGCAGAATGATAACAAAGTGTTGAAATGGTTATAATAACCGACATTAACTTACACCGTAACATATCTAGTAAGCTCCCTGACCGTAAAACTCGCTCACTACTCTGAACAAAATATTTTTTTTTTCTTGTGTCGGCCATCTAAGGACCACATGCCAATTTCAATTCTTTATTCTTTGTTCTTTTCTTTTTCTCCAATATCCTTTCATCTTTTCACTGTGTCTCTTCTTCCTGTCTTCAGTCTACTTTCAACCTGCGTTTTTCTCTCCTACCCTGGACTCCTTTCACTTTTAACACTTTTGCCCAAAAACTTTCTCTTTCAATTGCTTCTTCTGTGTTTATATTACTTTTTTCAAAATCCTTTAATCCAACTTGATGTTGGCTTCTTTCGCCACATATATTTGAAGATCTGTTTTGCTAACATATTGTCGTCCATTCTATATAAATGTCCAACAAAAATAATAGTCTTATTTTTCTCATTGTCTCTGTTATATTTTCTGTACTCTGATATATTTAATCATTACTTCTTAATTTCCAGCCTTCTGAAGTTTTTCGTGGGCCTAATGTTTTCCTAATAATTCGTCTTTCCAATATGTCTAGTTTGTCTAAATTATAATTCAATGCTAGACGTCTATTTTAATTATTTATACTTTATTTAGTATTTTTAGTACTTTTGCAAGAAAATTTGTTGGTGGCGTAGAAACTCGGTGGCGTACTTTCAGCTCTGTTTAGTACATATTAAGTTGTTCACCCTAAATAATTTATTTTTTTTAATTTTCAGGTAGGAGTACTTTACTAGCAGATGACCTCTATGGACACACTTGTAGCGTACGTAATCTGAGACTCTCATAGAGATAAAACAGTTCCAAGAAGCCGGCTCCAAAACGCTAAGTAGAGGCATACTGTCTTCCAAATGGGGAACGACCGCCTTACAGACCAAGATTTTAATTTTTGTCCGCAGCGGGAGTCAAATCCAAAGTGGTGCAGAGAACGAGACAATACCCTAGCCACACACAAACCCACCGTCGCTCGCTTTGTGACTCGACAGATTCAAGCTGTCAGAAGTCACTATGGAAAAGTTGTCTTGCCGACTGTAAAATTTGAATCGATTTCATGGTTTTTAAAACAATATTGTTCTTAAATACGGTAGCCTATGTGTTGTTGATAGATTTCTAAACCCGCAATAATGGGTACGTCCTTCACTAAAGTTATTGGTTACTGATACTCGGGTACACAGTTACGTAAAACGATAGTTACTTTAAAACCGTGAAAGGATCAACGGTTAACTCAAAAAAATACACTTGAGTAGATGGATTAGATAAGATTAATGAGACTAAAGAAGGAAATAAAGTAAAACTCTATTGTCTCCCAACAATATTGCATGTATCTTAAAAACATTACATCATACAACTAAAGGAAATATAATCTTAAAGGATCCTTAAAGGAACAGGGGCATTACATAATCGCCTTTGAATTTTATAAGCAATTATTTATTTACAAGTGACAGTCGTAAAGGTAGTTAAACTAGCACGAAAAACTACATGTCGAGTACTTATAAAAATTCTTTTATTTATCTGAAAGTACAATTGAAGCTCTACTTTCCTACAAATTTTCCAAGTATATTTAAAGAATTATTGCATCATGACACGAGTTTTTCTATGTCACTGCTAAAAAATTCCCGTCTAACATCCGATAACCATTCCTAGACTCCATTTCTATCTTCTTCCGGGGCCGGAGACGTAGAAATCACACGGCGCAAGGTCAAGACTCTAAGGAGGATGGTTCCACTCCTACCACTCAAGTGTTTTAAGAAGTTCCTTGTGAATCTTCTCCTTCTCCCTAAAGAAGCAGAAAAATCAATGATTGTCAGTAACGGACACTAGTCTTTTCCTCTTACCACTGTTACCAAGAGCACCATACCGAAAAACTAGGAAGATAATGACCAATAGACTTGAAATAGTTTAAACAAGTATGAGCATCAACTAGGGAAGTCTCATCACGACAAAAGAGAAACTAATAACTAAAACCAAGGCAGTAAAATAACTTAGACAAATTATCGTAATTTCTGATATAAGTTGTAAGTAAATAATAATACATAATTTACGCATTTTTAATAATTGATCACACGCTACATATATGTTTATTTTCAAAGCACTCAACATCGAAAATACACAAAATACAAATACACATACCACAATCACACACAATAATACAACTTTAAAATACCAGAGACCAACAAGAAACCTTAATAGCATCCAGCCAACGCACAAATACTTCACCAGACGCAATATCGCGAAGGCTGAGGATGAGAGCACGGGAGCTCTGAAACATGTTCCAAATAAGGAAAAATAACATCTTGAGGTAATATAAATATAAATTTTAAATACTTTATATATATATATTCAGTTGGTTTATGGATTGGCAGTGTTTGGAATTTTAGATTTGACTGCACACAAAGACGTAAGAGAAAGCCTCGTGTCTACGGTTGTTTATTGCAGAAAGGTCCATTAGCTTATTTCCGCTACAGAAAATTTCTCATAACTTTATTATTATGTGTACAAACCCACAATGCTTACGTAAATGAATGAGTAGTCTTTGCGTAACTTGTTTATAGCAATATTCAAAACACACAAAACATTACTGTCATAATTAAATGCGACGTTCCCAGACCACCTGATGATGGTGGTGCCCATCCGTTTGTGGCTTTCTCGTACGAATTGTTCTCCGTACGAAGTCCTAATGTCGGTATTATTACTGCTCCTAGCGTATAATTATTTATGCAATATTGGTTACAGAATCACGTACAACACCCGCGCACGCACGATGTGGTGTCACGAGCACGCGTTTGCATAATTTCAGTATTGTAAGCAGCAGTCGGTCTCACCGTAATTATAGGGCTTTTTATTAATTTGTATAACGAGCGCGCGCGCTCCCACACATACACAGACAATCCACGTGTAATACGGTCTTTGTGTATTTTATGGGGTAATCAGTTATAGGCCTATAACAGATTCTTCTTCTTGTTTTATCCTGTTATGATTCCCTTCTTCTTCTTTGCTTCGTGTTTTAGGACATGAAGACATAAAGATCAAGCTTAGGGTTAGCAAAAGAGAACGGAGCATCAACTAAAGCAATCAGCAATGGTTATACTATCTAATGTTGTTTTGAAATGTAGATTAGAAATATATAAATCTAATTTGGACACACATTCAATAAACAATGGACATTAATTCCCAGACATAATCAACATGACACTAATAAAACACATACCACACAAAGGCACCATAATGAACATATAGGAAAATTTACAAATTACAAACACAAACAAACTAACACCTGAACAAATACAAAACATGACAATTTTCAAAGCACTCAACATGGAAAATACACAAAATACTAACGTACACACAACAATCACACACAATAATACCAATTTAAAATACCAAAAACCAACAGGAAACCATAAGAACACAAATACTCCACATGATTCAACATTAAGTGTTCCCGAAACATGTTCCAAATAAGGGAAAAACATCTTAAGGTAAAGTTATTACACAAATTATAGGTGTGTGTGTGTGTGTGTGTGTGTGTGTGTGTGTGTGTGTGTGTGTGTGTGTGTGTGTGTGTGTGTGTGTGTGTGTGTGTGTGTGTGTGTGTGTGTGTGTGTGTGTGTGTGTGTGTGTGTGTGTGTTATAACATTACATAAAGTAGCCCATCTATAAAGAAGAAATTACCATTTAAAAAAAAATAAATTACAACATTGAAGGAATAAAGAAAATCAAAGTATCGAAGAATTAATGAATAGGAGTATTAGAATGTAGCACAATACTGACATAGAAACTAGACAAGGACTAAGACGATGACAAAACCCAAGTGATTGGCAGAGAGAAAGATAAAAATGAATAACTTTCTGACCATAACACAACCCCTTTTCCAATAATAATAACATAATAGATATAATAATAGAAGTACAAAGCTATAGATAAAAGTATAAGTAGTTCCATGTAAAACTATCAATACATAAATGTAGATTGAGTAATAATAAGTAATATTGTTATTAAATATAAAGGGAATAAAACTATAACACAATAAATACACAATTTTAATGATAAGGTGAGTTGTGTGGTTAGCTCAAAGTGAATAATAGGAAGAAAAATAGTGAATAATATAATCCTAAAGTGCATAAAAGAACCAAGAAATTTATACTAACTGAAAATCAGTAGTAGGAATAAAGTGAATAATAAATAATGCTTGATGAAAAAATGATAAATGTGTACGGTGAAAAAACTAAGGCATAATAAGCCTATACAAGTGGGATAGGTAGAATTAATGTTTATGTTTTAAAATAAGAAATAATAGTTAAGTAATAGTTATAGTTATTTATTTGTGTTAAAAAGAGTATATAAGGGTAAAAAAGCATGTTTAATGAATAATGGGAATAGGAATGTATGTCATGTATTAAAGACTAGCATTTGCATAGCATGTTAAAAAGAATGATAATATGTTTTAAAATGATTTATGAATAATCAAATATTATATGTTAGTTTATTGTATTTGAGTTTAAAATAATTCAGTTTCATAAAATCACAGGAATCTGTTATAATAACTGTCTAAAGAACATCAGTTGGACTAGCCATAAAGAGCCTATTGTAAAAAACAGAAATTTGGTAAAATTTGATATTATAACAGTAGTAATTAAGGGCAAAATGTAGGTAATACTATTAGGTTTAATGATATAACTTTAGAGACACATAATGTATACCAAAATAATTAGTTATAAATTAATTAATAATAAAAACAAAATTGTTAAACTAGTAACTTGGTAAATACTGAACAGAAACTATTCATGTTTGGTTTCTAATTAATTTATAAAAGAAGAGCAATACAATAGTGTTATTATCTTGAGAATTAATAGTAGTATAAGAATATTATACTAATTTAAAAATATTTGTTAATTTTGTAGAAAAATCAGGAGCAATGTCTAACAATGTAAACAATTTTTTCAACCAATGGGAGGAATAGGCTTGATGCCTTGACAACCAAACATTAACAGAAAAATTCGTAAACAATTTTTTCAACCAATGGGAGGAATAGGCTTGGTGCCTTGACAACCAAACATTAACAGAAAAATTCGTTAGTCCATTATTAGATTCAGAGAAGAGAAGATTTAAAAAATCCATGCTGCTCAATATAATTGTATAAAAGAAATAAATAACAATAAAAATGAGATTGTAACGAAGTAAAAAAATGATATTATGTATTGTAATAGAATGACAAGAAGAAATATTTAAAACCAAATCACTTAAAATTGAAGGAATAAATCTGTCTTACAAATTATAAAAGAAAATGAAAATGTAGTGAATCCTCAGATGTGAAGGAATGTGTTAAGTATAAAATTGAATTAAAAACTAAATAAGAAAAATACTAGTCTAAACTTTGACACTTTTCACTCACTAATAAACTTTATTTAAACACTCAATTAATGAATAAACTAGTGATAATAAGTTTATGTCATTATTCACTTATTAATTTATTGTGATCAAATTATTGGACATTGTAATCTTCTTTTAAAACGAACTGTTAACCTACATTCAACAACTGTGAACCAACACATATCACTTAACCTAAGAATTAATTTATTAAGAAACTGTATATTATTTAATTACGTTTTATGTGAAGTTTTGTACTTTCTAAAGATCTTGTGTTAATTTTTCTGTAATCACAAGAACCCAACTAATTTAAAATAACAAAATAAAACATAGCATTTTATTTAGCAAGGCCCTGATCACTATTGCCAACCGCTGAGCAAGTAAAAAACAAGAGCTGGAGCAAACATTATATTATAAAAATATTTCATTTGTTTATAAAAGAAAGAAATAAAAAACACTACAGAAATAATACAGTATTGACTATTTTCAATCGTATCTTTGATTTATTTTAATGTTAATGACATTTCATTCTTTAATATAGCCAAGGTGGAAATTTTTTATCAGAAAATATAGTTGGTTACCCCTATTTTTTTAGGAACGAAATTCAAATTAAACTACAAGACAAAGGTGAGTTGAAATAAACTAATATAAGGGAGAAGGATAAATAAATAAGGAGAATAATTTTAATTGTTTTAAAATAAAACAATTTGGCACCTAAAACGGGAAATAAAATTATACCACTTCAGTAAGATAATAAATTGACACAAGCGACTTAGGACTTAACGGGTACGACTACGGTTTGTTATAGTATATATATCTATATATACATATATATATGTATGTATGTATGTATGTACACATATATGTTTATGTACATAAATACATGCGCGCGCGCGTGTGTCTGTGTGTGTGTGTGTTTTGGGTTAATGGCAACATGCATGCAGGAATGGAATAACGGATGGGACTGTTATGGGCAGACTTTGGCAACTGTAAGCAGCTCAATGTCCAGTACCAAATGTACTTTCCCAGTGTATCCTCTTTATTAAATGTATTAATATATCGGAAATAAACGTAACTTTACGAAACAGATAATAGCTAGAGAATAAGGCACTCAAAAAATTATGAAGAGAATATTTTACCTATAAAAAAAGGAAAAATGCATTGACTAGGCACAAAATGAATGTATTCTTGAAAATGAGTGTAGAAGAAAGTCATATTGTTTGAAATACATAGTACAATAGACACTTAGCAAGTCTGAATAGTTTAGATAAAAGCTAGCAATGCTCACATGAGATGGTGGGTACAGCTTGAAGACAGAATCACACACGAGAAAGGTAGGCGGAAGGTTCTAAGTAATTACTAGATCCATACTGCAAGATACTGTCACTTTACACTTAACTTCGACTCCGAACAGTTGTTTAGAGATTTTCTACTGACATCATCGATCTTTGGTGATTTGTTATCACACTCAGACAGGGAGTTATCAAAGAAACCAGATCAAATATAATTCCGCATGCCTGCCTGCATTATTGAGGCATCTCCTTTATTACGTAACTCACCTTATTGAAGAAACTATTCTCTTTGTAAATACACCTTCAAATGAGCGAACACTTCCGCTGAAGACAAAACGAGCAATTATTGTTATGGAAGACAATTAGGCCTAAGTAGTGTCATTATGATTTTGCATAGTAACTTTACTTGCAGGTTATTTATAAAAATGTCAAGTTAATTGCCATTAATTACTGGCAGTAATTATTACCTTTCAGCGGCCATTACTATATTATTTATTTAAAGTTTATTGTTAATTAATTTACTGACAGTCGATGGTAATTAATGCTTTTTAACGTACAACAATTATCAGTCAACAACTAATGTTATACATGTTCCTTCTCAACAGTGTGTTTATTGATGGTGTGTGCACTAACATAGAATATGATTTTTTTCTAATTATAACACTACCGACTCGGAACACAAAGTTTTTTATTGGTAAAAATGTAAAATTTTTACCTTATAGCCTGAACCAGTTTTCGCTTATTATAACCTTCGTCAGAAGCTGCCACTGGGAGCGCTGTCCGTCTTGTTCTTGGCGACGGCGCTCTCTTTTGAACGATCGATGTTGTGTGTGTGGGGTGTGATATTTTTGAATAATAAGTGTGATTTGAATTGTGTCTGTTCGTTTAGGATGTCGTTTTTATGTGTTTTTGTGTCTTTGTGTACTTTTAGTTGTTCAAGAATGTCTAGTTTTCGGCCTTTTGTGTGTATGTGTAGAATATCGATTTTTGCTGTCGATGTTTGTGTACGTGTGTTTGCTTCAATGAGGTGGTTTGCAAAGGTGGATTCGGTAGTGGAGTAGTGCCTTTATGTGTTCAATGCATCTCCGTTTGAAGCAACGTCCTGTCTGGCCTATGTAGACTTTGTTGCACTCTGAGCAATTTAGTTTGTAAACACCAGGTAGATCAAATTTATTTTGTTCTTTGTGTGTGTGTTTGATAGCGTGTGTTCTGTTTTGTTTGTAGTTTTGTATGCGATTTTGTATCCTGCTTTTTTAAATTTGTGGGCTATTTGTTCAGTGTGGTTATTGATGTATGTTAGTGTTATGAATTTGTTGTTTTCTCTCTTTGTCTGTTGTTTGTTTGGTGTTTTGTGTAGGAGTTTATTGACTATTGCTCTGTTGTATCCGTTGGATTCTGCTAGATATTTATCATTTTTAGTTCGTCTTTGTAGTCTTTTTCATCTAGTGAGATGTTGTTTAGTCTCTGTATCATAGTTCTGAAGGCAGCTAGTTTGTGTTGTATTGGGTGATTGAAGGAGTTGTGTATTAGTGTGTCGTTGTAGTGGCTTTTTTGTATATACTGAATTTGTGTCTGTGTTCAAATTTTGTGTCTGTTCAAATCCGCACAAAGTTTATGCTATTGTTGTACTCGTATTCAGCAGTAAAGGTTATGTTTTTGGGTGTTTTGTTTATGTGGATTAGTAGCTGTTCGCATTGTCTTTTGTTTACCTTGTATAGAATTATGGTGTCGTCAACTTATCTGTGCCAATATAGTATTGTATGGTTGTGTCTGCCATTTTTTGTGAGGATTCTTGTTTTTTCTAAATGTTGGAGAAAGACATCTGCTAATATGCTGGATATGGTTTTTTATTTTTTATTTATAAGTTATACTTACAATTAGTTAATCAACGGACACGTCATGGACAACAAAATCCAATGATTGTTTCCTTGAAAAGGATGGTAATGTTAATTCCAAAGCGGCGTTTAACAGTACTGTTTTGTTTGCTAACTTTTGTTTCCTCGTACAGTCAGTGATGAAGGTTTATGTCCGCCACCCATATGTAAGATTAGTATTGGTTCAGATTAATACCTTTGAACTGGCTTACGTTAAAGTTTTGTACTCAGGGAAATATAAATGTAATGTATTTTGTTCCAGAACCTGATATTCTTAAACAATCCACCCATTGCTCTAATTATGTCGTATTAAGGGGAGAAGACAATTAAACAGCGAATAAACAAGAGTAAATCAGAATACGTTTAGGATGAGACTTTTAAGAAAATATCGGTATGGAGAACTATACATGACTTCCACGTTCTAAGATTTATATTTAAAATCATTTTTGAAATGAAATATTTGCATAGAAACTACTTCTTTCTACTTATTGCTTCAGCCTTAACCATCAAAATTAAGTACTTTACTCTTGTTAAAACGTAAAACGTTGCAGTTAAACTACCCCATCCCCTTAACCGATCTTCACCAAAATCAACAAGCCTTGAGTCCTCTACAACGCGGACACATATGCAAAAATTATTTGATTCTGCTTGAATTTGCGGCAGTTATCGTTCACCATAGAAAATATTCTACACATAGACACATAGACAGACAGACACACAGATAGACACTTTTCGGAAAATGACTTTTCTTCATGTTTTGAAGATAGTACAATCAGAATATTCCCTTATCTCGGACACGATTTTTTTCGCCATCACCATACTTCCATTTCCTTATGGAACATGGAAGAAGAAAGAACAGATGAAATCAAATACAAAGTTTGTTATGACTTTGAGTTACGGAATTTTGAGCGTAGACAAAAACAAAAGGTCTTAGCGGAAATGTTCGATGACGACGAGTGTTGCGATTATTATTGGACGCTAGAAAGACAATTGTGAAGAGAACTGAAGTGCATGAAGTCAGATGGTTGGTAAAAGAAATTTTTGTTTTTAAAAAAGGTCTAAGTGATCATGATGCGAAGACATCAGACATGTAATGAAAGCTCGTGAATTTAAGGAAAAGAATGTTTTAGATCCAGAATTTTGGGGAAGACGGACACGAAAGTAGCAAAAATAATATGTGCTGAATATCTGTACTGAACACATAACGTATATATTTCTCATTGCGTGTAAAATTTTATAGCAATTTAAATTTTAATATAAAAGTTCCATATATAAGAGTTCCTTTGTGAATAAGTTGCATAAGTTCAACCTTATGTGCGGGATATAAGTTCAACCCTTAAGTCAGCAAGTAAAGGAACACGCCCAAAATTCTACAAGGTGATGGCTCTTCCCTCACTTCTTTATGGGTCTGAGAATTGGACCTTAACGAAAGGCCAGCCCAGTCGCATCCAAGCGGCTGAATGAGATTTCTCAGGCACGTGGCAGGGTATACTCTACATGATCATAGAAGGAACACAGATATACGGCAGGAACTGAATATTACGAGTATACTCGACAGGATCCCCCAGTATCGGCTGAATTGGTGTTAACATCTTTGCCGAATGGATGACTGCCGCATCCCCAAACAACTCTGGAACTATAAGCCGAGGGGACGGAGAGGTGTGGGACGTTCGAGTAAGCGCTGGAGTGACCAGCTCTAATCTTTGCCTATTTGAGACCAGAACAAACCATCCTTGGTTTAATACTTGAAGTGATGATGATGATGATGATGATGATGATGATGATGATGATGATGATGATGATGATGATGATGATGATGATGATGATGAAAGTTCCTTAACTAGTTTTATGTATTAAATATCAGACAAAAAGTGTTGTTTTGAACCCTTTAGTACGCGTGTCACTAACTTCCGGCTTTTGTGGCTTCTATGTGTAATTTTTAATTTTTTTTCTTGATAGAATTTATTTGCCTCCCAGCAAATTTGATTTGTGCACGCACTCGCAAAGGTGTATGTGTGTGTGTGTGTGCGCGCGCGCTGTAGCATTATTGCACGGCACGTATTGAACGCAACAGGCGAAATGTACGGTAATCACACGGAGAGGAGAATTAGAAGTGGTTGATAACAAAGTACTGTAATGTCACGGTGTAAGTGAAAGGCAGGGCTACTGAGAATATCACATAAATAAGAGACGGCAGAGGCTGGGTGAGTTTTATCACCACTATACTGTAGAGAATTATAGTGATCAAACAACATTAAGTCGTGATAACAAGCCCAAAGTCAAGAAAAACTCTGATTCATTTCCAGAGCCAAACAAACCACTTGTTGTGATAGTGATAAGAGTAACTGTGGACCGAAAGGCATTAAGAATGACTATTGCAGCAATATTATCGTCTACCAAGTCCTTTTTCTAGGGTTCCTACAATGTCTAGAATTTTTTAACAGAGTTTGGGTACAGCAATCAGAGGACATAAACAAGAAAACTGACTACTACTGAAGGAAATAAACTGAAGAATTTAAAACGACATATTCAATAATAACGAAAAAGTGAACTTAACTTTGCTGAAGTAGTATTTGATATACTGTATCGTATTATTTGATATATCTGTATAGTACGTAAGTAATGAATATTCAAAGCTGTAGTAATGTTTCTTTTATTGTTCTTGTCTAAACATCTTCTTCTTCTATGGGGCCACAGTTCGAAGTCGAACCTTAGTCTCCATAATCATCCGCCTCCATTTTTTTGGTTCCTGAGCATATTGGTTTTACGGGGAGAGGTTGTTGGCCCTTCGCCCAACCTGGAGGGTCGAGTCATTTTTATTCAGGGTTTCCGTCCCCCAGACCAGCTGCTTTCACTACAGCTTAGAGGCTGGTCTACTCTGATTTTCTGTCAGGGTTTACTCCCTTAGCCTTTGAAGATCCCTCTTCATCGCAAGGCAGCAATTCTCTCTATTTACCCTAGGGAGAATAGGTTGTCTCTTCGCCTTTTCCGCCATACTGTAGGCTCCCTACTCTGCCGCATCCACCGTTGAGGTCTTCACCGTAACCCTGGCTAGGGGTCCTTACAGGGTGCTACCATCCGGAGCCAGATGGACCCAGGTTTTTTTCCAGGTGTTACTCCTCCCCCTCCACCTTTCTCATCACTTGCGAGATGAGGTCCCGGACTTGGGACCGGCAGTGTTAAACAATACCGTTGGCAGAGTTCTTTTCTAAACAAACTCTTTTCCAATCCCTTCACTCCATCTTCCAGAAATCCGTCTCGACATCCTTCAGCCTTGTAATATTTATAACTGTAGGCTTTTCCTTGCAATAAGCTTTCAAACATTCTCTTATAATCAATTTGAATCACATGTGTTACGACGTGATTCCAGTTTTTGTTTTTAATTTAATCTTAACAATGTACGTAAACATTTCCTTTTAGTTCCGTTCCTTATCCAAGGTTTCCATCTCAAATATTCTAAAACATTGCTTATCACGATTTCTTAAAGCCAAGACCTTAAAACCTCGAAGGTCTTACATCCAACAGATCTTATATACTTTAATACATCTTAAAATTTAAGCTTCTGACTAATGAATTTTTTTCTATAGACTGAAATTTGATCGTCATTAATATCTAATGTCTAGAAACGTCTGCTTGGAGAAAATATCTATATTTTGTGCTAGTCAAGAAAAATATACAAGTCGATGAGATTTGTAATCAAATTTGTGAAACTGTTACATACAATCCGGCGAAAAAACAAAACAACTCTAATATCTTATAATAAACCAATTCCAGAGTCTACGCTCAAATGGGGGTTACTATCAAAATGGAGGGAAGAAAGCTGTAAAAACTAGAATTTGAAATTTTCAATTTTAATTGATAAATACAATCTGAAAGAATACTGTGGACTGAACGTATTAAAAGAATTCGATAACATAAAATAGGCCTATTATTAAAGAAGTTAAAACATAAATCTGAAGAAAACCGGAGCACACGTAAACGGAAGGAGAGATGATAAGAGATGATAAGACTGTCTGACGCCTAGACTAAAGAAGAAGAAGAAGAAGAAGAAGAAGAAGAAGAAGAAGAAGAAGAAGAAGAGGAAGAAGAGGAGACGACGACAAATAATTTAAGATTAAAAATTCAATTTAAGAAAAGTATTATTGGTTACGTAGTCGGTAACAATAAGCCCATCGTATATCAGTGCTGTTGTGAAACATCCCGGAAAAGCTTCTTGTATGAAGAGGAAGGACAATCACAGTTGAATCAAGCAGTGAGAACACGGTGCTCAGACGACGCAGACAAACACAATAAAGTTTTTAAATTACTGCTTTTTATTATCTGCTATTCAATTAACAACTTTCTTTTTTATTAGTTGTTAATAGAAACGCGTCAGACAGAAGCTGATTATGGTCTCGTGTTGTGTTCATGTATTATGTAAGGAATAAAACACAGACACATAAAATAATCGCATAATGTTCACATCTTTTAACTTAAAATACTCGCGCCAAGACACACACGCACGCACGCAAAGATTCCCTCACGCGTCTGAAATTAATTTCTTAAAAACTTTTACGGTTTTGGTTTTCCTTGCCGTAACTTACTGATGGTCTTTATTTTTTATTCTCAGACACTGTAGACGAACAGTAGATAAATAAATACATAACCTATAGTAGCATCCTGTCGAAAAACGCGTTAACCTGTTTAGGGTCAAGGTCGAGACATACAAGTGTATAAGTGAGCAGTGGCGTAACTACGGGTGGGAAACAAGGGGATCAGTCCCCTCACCCATGACTATTACAAATTTTAGGGAAATTCTATTAATCACTTAACTTAGGCCTGTTTATAAGCCACTGCATGTGTTAAAAATTAGGCATTAAAGCTTATAAATAATTGTAGAAATAAAAAATGTATATATATATATATTCAAACAATTTTTTGCTACAGTCTGTTTCTTGATGCATACATAATTTATTTAATATTTATAATTTCTTTACCTCAATATGTTTTTTCTCTTATTTGGGATATGTTTCGGGATTTTTCGCCCCATCCTCAGCCTTCGTAGTTTTGTATCTAGTTGATATTTGTGTTCTTGTTGGTTGTTGCTAAGTTTCCTGTTGGTTTTTGGTATTTTAAGTTGCTATTATTGTGTGTGCTCAGCATTCTACGGTAAAGCCACATATCTAAGGATTCCAATTTTTTAGTTGTAGCTTCAGTCAACGTCCAAGATTCTACACCGTAGAAGAGGACCGAGAATACGTAGCAGCGTAAAAGTGTCATCTTTGTGTTTATTGTTAAACCGTGACTTTTGAATAAACTGCTCATTCTAGTGTACACTGCTCTTGCCTTTTCAATTCTGCTCTTTATTTCTTGAGAGTGGTCTCATTGTTCATTGACTATTGTATCAAGATTTAGTAAATTTGCTATCACGTTCAACTGGCCTTTGGTTTATATTAAGGGTGCAGTTTGTGAACTTGTTCTTAGATACAATCATTAGCTTCGTTTTATTAACATCGATGTCTAGACCATATCTACGGTTGCTTTCTGTCACTCTAAATGTAAGAAGTTGAGCACAAGGTCAACAAAGCTCGATGGTCTCTGTTAACCAGAGCAGGCTGTAGTAGGAACGAATAAGATCAAGTCGGCCATTGTTCTCCGGTAGCCAATGCAGCAGACCTGTAGTAGGAATGAACCAACGAATTAATAACATGCAGTCGTATAATGAAATCCAATCGGTTCCCAGAGTTGTGCTCATCACGCCTCTCCGAAATAGGCCAATTTTTCCCGTCACTAGTGCAGAGTGATAACTCTTTCTACCTCACAACATTTGTTTATAAAACATAAACGAATTAATTCGATTTTAAAAAACTTACTTATGTACAGCGTTAATAAACTGAGTACGCAACATGCATACATGTCGAAAAAATATAATATTAAAGTATACAAGTGCGTGTAGTCATATGGATCTTTGTTATAATCGTGTAGCCTACAGGAAGCAGAGAGATGGTTCAACAATTGAGTTTCTAGTCAGCCGTCCAGTAATGACGGGACGTACTCTATGCTGTATATGGTTAGTGAAGAGTAGTCACGTGAAAGTCTCCCTCTCTCTCCGCCTATTCGTGCATTAGCTGCAGTAATTTGCTTACTCACCGTCTTCGTTGTGCATCAATTTGTTTCACCATTACTAGAGTAATGCATTCACTACTCACAAACGTTCGTGTACTACGCTAGACAAGTAATGACCGTATTATGTACTGAAAATATCTCTGCTATTGCTTCTTCGTTATTATGTACAGCTATACTGAAAAGAGTGTATTATCTACGTTTAAGGCGCAGGTGGGTGTAATCAGAATGTTTATGTACAACAGGAAAAGTAAAAGTCCCCTATAATTATACTAGTAAGTTCCCTGAACTGCAGAACTCGCTCAGTATTTTGAACAAAGTACTTTTTTGTGTGTGGGCCATCTAAGGAGCACATGCCAATTTAAATTCATTATTCTTTCTTCTTTTCTTTTTCTACAATAGTCTTATATACTTTCATCTTTTCACTGTGTCTCTTCTTCCTGTCTTCAACCCACTTTGAACCCGCGTTTTTCTGTCTCCTACCCTGGACTCCTTCCAGTTTTAACACTTTTGCCCGAAAAACTTTTCTTTCAATTGCTTCTTGTGCGTTTATATTATTTTTTTTTTTAATTCCTTTTGGACTTCTTTAATTCAACTTGATGTCGACTTCTTCCCCCACAGATATTTGAAGATCTACTTTGTTAACCTATTGTCCTCCATTCTATATAAATATATTCAATATTATATTCTATATTCAAAGTACATTTATTATTACATAAATTTTGATACTAAATAATTTGTCAATTATGGAAAATATTACAACAGTCCTAATTACTCTATTATTTCTTTAGTAATATAACAGTATTATAGACCACACGATCATATAACAAACGTAAACACTTGAGACATTCGGATTTGGATTACAGTTCCTCTTAGTCTAACACCCTGCTGGATATTCACATTTTTTCACATTTTTATTTGTTTTTTTTGTATTTGGGGCCCAAAAATATTCAAATTTTCAAAAGTTATCTCTACATTGAGACGTTATTTAAAACTCTCTTTAGTTTGATAACCCACTTGAATTTTTGCGATTTTGTAAAAATTTCCACCCACTTTTTGGACCTAAAGTCCAAGAATTTGAAATTTTCATGCTCAGACTGCAATTTAAATTTCCTTTAATTGATACCCCACATACGCTTTTGCGATTATTTCAAAATTTTGACACCCTCCCGCTATCTATTTTTGGAAAGAACAATTTAAAAAAATAATAAGGTTTTGTAGGATGAAGGTACGGACACGCATGGTAAATTTTAAGAAAATCTTAATTTTAAGAACAGACAAATTTTAGTAAAATAATTATTTCAGTTTAATTTTAAGAGATTGACATCTTGTAATTGTGCTTTATTTTTAATCTTTTTTTATTAAAACGATTTATTAATTTCTGTTTTAATCTTTGTTTTTAATGTCTTGAGTTAAAATATAATACACACGCTAATACATAACACTTAATGAATAACTACTTATCGCGTATATGATATCGTGGTTGAAAAACCAATTTCATATTAACTAATTACATAAAATACGGTGATAAAAACGGTGCTGTATATTTCATAGAAAGCAGATCGTGTAGTGTAGTAAGTACCTCTTCTCTAAGTCACCATTTAATATAATAATAATGGCTCCCATGTATACCACCGAAGTAGCTTAGGAGAATGCAGGGTAGGCTGCCTTATGTGAGCCGTACGGCACACAAGGAAGGCAGTGTGGCCAGCACTACGCTTCAGCCGCCCATTATTATCCCCAGGATGTTATCCCAGGTACTCATTTTCAACAGGCTGAGTCGACCGGGGGGGCTGAAAACGCACCTTGATTGATTTGAAATTGATTTGGAATTGAACCCGGGACCTCTAGATTAGTAGCCAGGTGCCATACCCACTGGTCTACTGAGCCGCCTCATTTAATTAAAATATAAATTATTAAAGATTAGTCAATGGTGTTTGTCTCCTTTCACTGTAGGTCTTTGTGCATGTATTTTTTATTGAAGAATGTGTTTATCATTTTAAATTTATTTTGAAGTCAATTAAGTGTTGTCCATTTACCTTCAATATTGGTTCATCACATTTACACACTAAATTACATTTTGGTAGACACTATCCACTATGGCGTTCAAGTCACCTGCAATAATTATTCTCTCATATCTGTTTACTCGGTTAACCCCTGCCTGGAGGTCATCATGAACTTCTTCGCTTTCCGTCGCACGAACTTCTTAGGGTGGCAATATACTGCACACATCTTTACATACCTATGCTTGAGTTTAAGTGTTAATGTTGGTGTCCTCTGATTCTCAAAAGTTTAGCTTTTATGATGGAACGTTTTTTATTAGTAATACTACTCACGCTTTTGCTACACTCTTTCCGGTACACCACTGTATAACATTATATAGTTGTATATTTCTTTACTTCCTTTCTGTTTCTTTTTAGTTTAGGATATTACAGCAACACCAATTTGTTTTTAAGCCATTCTTCCTCTAGCTTCTCTTGGTTAAGGTCATAACCCATGACATTTCATGTTGGTGCACATTTTGTGCGCCCACTGCGGGCATCAGTATGTTTACACTCCAGTGCTCGCCCGCTTACAAACCTTCTAACACATTTACTATTTGGATAAGAATTTTTATTGTTGTTAGTCATTTTTTAACAAAGAATTCAATCACGGCACAATGTTTGATTTTATCCATTTTCTAAACACGCGTAACACGTAACATTCAAACAGCTGGTAAACAGTCAACAAATTGACAGATATATTTGGAAGTTAACAGATGAGTAAATGAAATACAAACTTACAACATGCGAAAATTTTAGTTCTACCGCTAAACTTCAGATGTCGCTCTGCGAAGTTTTCAACTGATTCTCGTATGGCACAGTTAAATCTGGTAACACAACGTTTGATGCTACCGGCGTTAATTTTTTTATCTCGCAGCTTGCCATTTCGTGTTAAAAATTATCTCGTTGTTTTTGTGTCATTATTTTTTAGAAAACCCTTGTAAATTGGTTGCGAAAAAGTTTGAGATCAATTGTTGGGCTTATTGTCATTAGGTGTGAGTCCCGCTTTCTTTGGTAACTTAATAATAATAATGGCTCCCATGTGTACCACCGAAGTAGCTTAGGCAGGGTAGGCTGCCTTATGTGAGCAGTACGGCGTACAAGGAAGGCAGTGTGGCCAGCACTACGCCCCTTGATTTTATGGTGTGGGGCCTGGAATCGAACCCGGGACCTCTAGATTAGTAGCCAGGTGCCATACCGACGGCCTTCTTTGGTAACTTAGGAGAGAATTTAATAGTAAGCAGTGATATTGATTCAACTGCGTACAATTAGTGAAACGTTACAGGAAAATTACTACAGTCATATAGGCCTATACCAGGATTACATCACATGTATCAGACAATCCGGAACCAGTCAGGTAGGAAACCATCAAATAGACGTAATTGCAATAAACGTTTCCTAAGAAGGATAGACGATGAATGCGAATCGTCATTTTATCGACGTGCAAAATGACAACAAGAGAGTGAAAGTATTTTTGCGACCGGTCGACGAAATCGGTAATGCTAAAAATGGACGCATGCAAAATAGTTGTTGCCACAATACACGACAGAGAGCGTTCGCGCCGTGCCACGGTTTGCACAGAATACGCTCTAAGTATAAGGTGGCCCATTATGGAGCTACATCGACCGTCGCAGACAACGGTTTGATGTAATAATTTTCCCTTACATGGTGAACAATAATAAGGCGAGACGCCTGCATTCGCTACAGAAACGTACTTCACGTTAAATATTACTCGTGTTTAATTTTATTGAGAGAGTCGTGAGCATAAATTGATTGACCTTACGCCAGGTTCCGTGGCACACTGATAAATGTTTAGATTTCACGTTTTATATCTGAACAGTCTGTACCTTCTTACAAACTTATAGAAAACACTTTGGAAATGAATGTTTCCTGCTGTTTTTTAGAAAAGAGTGTTCCTATTAATTCAAGATCATATTCTTGCACCTTTTACGACGCGCATCTTCAGTTGGCGACATATTTAAAAACGTTCGAAGAATGTGAGATTCTGTCAGAATCTTTCTTTCAAACATTCTCAGTGTTTCTTGTTCTTCTTTCCTAATGTCCATATGGACAGACAGACAGACATCAAAATCTTAAACGGTCGAGTTAAAACTGAGAACTCCTTCACTAGTTCGTATTTCATTTTTAATTACATTTTTACTTCCATATTCCTTAAGGAATGGAAGTATGGTGATGGCAAAAAAAATCGTGTTCGAGATTATTGCAGATTCTGATTCTACTACACTCAAAACATGCAAAAAAGTCGTTTTCCGAAAAGTGTCTGTCTGTCTGTCTGTCTGTCTGTCTGTCTGTCTGTCTGTCTGTCTGTCTGTCTGTCTGTCTGTCTGTCTGTCTGTCTGTCTGTCTGTCTGTCTGTCTGTCTGTCTGTAAATTTTTTTCTATGGCAAACGATAACTGCCGCAAATTCAAACAGAATCAAATAATTTTGTGCATGCAGCCCTGATTTGCAGAGTACTCGCGACCTATTGTTTTTGGTGAAGATCGGTTGAGGGAAAGGGGTAGTTTACCTGCAACGGTTTTTTTTTAGCAAGGGTAATTTTGTTTGTTTGGCAAACGATAACAGCCGCAAATTCAAACAGAATCAAATAATGTTTCGCATACAGCCCTGAATTGTAGAGTTCTCAAGATCTGTTGATTTTGGTGAAGATCGGTTAAGGGAAAGGGGTAGTTTACCTGTAACGTTTTATGTTTTAACAAGGGTATTTCCTATGGCAAACGATAAAAGCCGCAAATTCAAACAGAATCAAAAGATTATTTGCATACAGCCCTAAATTGTAGAGTTCTCAAGACCTATTGTTTTTGGTGAAGATCGGTTAAGGGAAAGGGGTAGTTTACCTGCAACGTTTTTTTTCAAGCGTATTTTCTATGGCAAACGATAACAGCCACAAATTCAAACACAATCAAATAATGTTTCGTATACAGCCCTGAATTGTAGAGTTCTCAAGTTCTGTTGTTTTTGGTGAAGATCGGTTAAGGGAAAGGGGTAGTTTACCTGTAACGTTTTATGTTTTAACAAGGGTATTTCCTATGGCAAACGATAACAGCCGCAAATTCAAACAGAATCAAAAGATTATTTGCATACAGCCCTAAATTGTGGAGTTCTCAAGACCTATTGTTTTTGGTGAAGATCGGTTAAGGGAAAGGGGTAGTTTACCTGCAACGTTTTTTTAACAAGGGTATTTTCTATGGCAAACGATAACAGCCGCAAATTCAAACAGAATCCAATAATGTTTTGCATACAGCCCTGATTTGTAGAGTACTCAAGATCTATTGTTTTTGGTGAAGATCGGTTAAGGGGAAGGGGTAGTTTACCTGCAACGTTTTTTTTTCAAGCGTATTTTCTATGGCAAACGATAACAGCCACAAATTCAAACAGAATCAAATAATGTTTTGCATACAGTCCTGATTTGTAGAGTACTCAAGACCTTTTGTTTTTGGTGAAGATCGGTTAAGGGGAAGGGGTAGTTTACCTGCAACGTTTTTTTATCAAGCGTATTTTCTATGGCAAACGATAACTGCCGCAAATTCAAACAGAATCAAATAATTGTTTGCATACGTCCCTGAATTGTAGAGGTCTCAAGGACTTTCGATTTTGGTGAAGATCGGTTAAGGGGAAGGGGTAGTTTACCTGCAACCTTTTACGTTTTAACAAGAGTAAAGTACTTGAAATTTATTTAAACTTTTTCAAACAATGGTAATTGTTAAAAATAAAATAATTTTGTTGCCAGGCAATAAAATTAAAATTTTTTCATTTTAATGTAAATCTTGTATAAGAGAAAATATATCGCGCTTGGCAGGCGATATTAAGATTTAAATATAAATCTTAGAATATGGAAGTCATGTATGGTTCTCCATACCGATATTTTAGAGACTTTAATACTGCCACAGATCTTAGTAACATAGTTTTATGTATATACTCAAATATTGAGCATAGAATCGTCAAGAAACATACAACGAATTTCTAATGAAATAACTCTGTCGATGTTTGTCTCGATCATGATCCCGATAGACGAATCGAGTTTTGTCCACCGAATCACTGGATTTCGCCAAGCTCATTCGGAATACCATAATCATCATCATCTTCTTCTTCTTTATAACACGGCATAGGTAAGGTGTTGCCTGTTACTTCAGTCATCTCTTTCTAGTTCTACCCACACACTTGTGTCCTATAGGTTTGTATTTCCAGAATCTGACATTCTTTAAACAACTTAAAGAACGTTGTTTTGTGCCACTTTTTAAAAACGTTTTAAGTAGTTTTAGCTTAATGTTTGTTACATAGGATCGTAAAATAACTAAACTTTTTTGAAGCTTATATTTTAATAGATTACTTTTTACAAAGTTCTAACAAAGAATAATTGGTCATTTCTGAACCGGAAGTGCAGGGACTTGATATTCCGGAAACCCACAACTTCGTGCCAGCATCTTCCGAAAGATTCCTAATTTGCCCCTATGAGGCATCCGGCTAGGAAAGTTTACACAAAATGGACAAGCTTACACAAAATTTTCCGAACTAATTAAAAACAAATGTCTGATTGTCACTTATGTGTATATAAACGAACCTGTCTGCTTCTTTATGTTTGTGTCTGCAACCACCCACAAAGTAGGCCTACTTGTAATACGTTATTCAGATTAGAAACAAACCGGTGATGGTGGACTGGAAAGCGTAGTTTTGATTCGCTACGAGTAAGGGCGTTCTTTCTCCAGCAAGAGACTGTTTAGACAAGGTGATCTTCATACATATGAATCATGTTTGAAACCGAAATCAGAAAAGAAGTTAAAAACAAAGTTTAAAAAAAGAATTAATAATTCGTTTTAATAAAAGAAAAAATTAAAAAACTTGGCACTTCATAAAAGAAACATTATCTTCTACGACCATATGACACGAATGAATCCAGAAAGATTGATCAACCAGATCGTTGCCTACTTTCTAAGTAAGAAACCCAAGGGAGCATCGTTTACCGAGGTGGAAAAATACCTGCGAGAAATGGCTATTACACGTGAAGCCATGGAGGAAAGTGATTCTGTTAAGAAGAGACTTGGAGCACGCCAGGTTTTTTTCCAGGAAAAGCCCTAGTTGTAAACAAGCAAGACGTGGACTGAAGAAATGCATTGTGCTGAAAACGAACACAGGAATACCAGGAAACATTAAAGCCTAAGGAAGAAAACAGTTCATACCCGGCTAAAACGTAAAGAAAATGCACTTCATGTATATTTGATTGTTGATTTAATACATGCCCGTATTACTTTAAAGAGTATAAACTATAACACATTATTTCTCTGTCTGCTTAAATTAATGATCCTAATAATATATATGCAGACGACATGGATAACAATGTTCTTCAGCAACAGTCTTAGTTCTGTAATATTCTTTAGCTATAGTATTAACCCACTACTAATCACTTAATGTATCGTTTCTCCGGCTACCAGTACACACGCATTGATCACACTTTTTTGTGTAGTAACCACAGAAATTTTGTCAATTAGAGCATAAGGGGAAGTTGTCCCAAATTTTTGCCGTTAACTCGAGAGTAAGACAGGGATGTCTTCTGTTCCCTATCTTGTTTATCATAGCGCTGGACAGCATGTTGCGAGAGGCAACAAACAGAAAACGGGGGATTCAGTGGAGCTTAAATAGCCGGTTGGAAGAACTGGATTATGCGGATGACCTGTGCCTTCTTGCAGAAAGCCTACGAGATATGGAAATTAAATTAAACGATCTGAAAATAGAAGCCAAACAAGTAGGCTTAAAGATAAATAACAAAAAGACCAAGGAAATGCGTATTAACCATAGAAATAATTCTGATTTGATACTAGACGGAAGAAATACAGAAAGGGTTGAGGAATTTTACTATCTGGGTAGCATGATTAGTCAGGATGGAGGTACTCTTTGGGATGTGATAAGTAGTATAAATAAAGCAGAAGGAGCATTTGCACAGTTAAGACCAGTATGGAGATCACCCCATATACGCAAGAAGACAAAACTCATAATATTTGACTCAATTGTCAAATCAAATCGGTGTTGCTGTATGGATGTGAGACCTGGAAAGTGAAAATGGACATTACCACGAGGTTACAGACATTCATAAACCGTTGCCTGAGCTACATAATGAGAATTTGGTGGCCCAAGACCATCTCGAACAGAGATCTATGAAAGGCCACAAGTCACGGTACCATCCAACTACAGATGAAAGAGCTGGCTGGTGTCAACAAGACATGGAGGGAGGTGAAGGCCCTGGAAATGGACAGAACACACTGGAGAAATTTCATCGAGGCCCTATGTTCCGCCTAGGAATTTATGGACTTAAACAAGTAAGCAAGCAACCACAGAAATTTGATATTTTCACTCTCCCTTAAATATTTTACAGGGTTTTATGTTCCGATCGTCTTCGGACAATTGCAGACAAACATCTTTGTATTAGTAAAGCTATTTTGTCGGAACAAATGCTGTGTCTAAGGAATCTTCACTATGCTGTGTCTAAGTAAAGATAGATTAGATGACTCCAGAAACGTCTGCCTTTTTCAGTGTACTATATACACGTATGAAAATATGACTTTTGTCGACGTAGTCGCCAACTTCAAGGACTGGGCCGGTTCCACAACCCACCCTCCTTAGGGCAGTCGTGACAACGTCTTCCAAAAGGTGTCGCTGGCAAGCTATTGCTTACCGTTCGGTATTTTAGGGCGCGTAAATTACTACGTAGTCGATATCGATTATCGAGTCAAGAGATCGACTCGCGAGCCCTGCCGAAAGTTTCCGACAACACATTTGGTACCCTCCATTTTCAATCACGTCTCAAACTTTGGACAGACACCACACTGAGACTGTCTCAATTAGCAGCACAGCAGCAATGTAAGAGACCAGGAACACATATTCGCTCGCCCCCGGACCACCAACAAATATTTTCTCTATTCAGAGTAGCAAAATGGAAAGTTACTACTAAAATTGGGTGTGTCGTGGGACTCGTCCCAGAAGTGCCGAGGGACGAGTGAACTGATTCAACGTGTAAAAGGTTGCTCGTACGTATTTGGAGTAGGAGAGATTTTGCTATAAAAAATTAAAACGCAAATAAGTGTGAAAGGATAATTACATGAGATGAGGGCATAGTTTACATGAGCTTTATTATAAGAAATTTGTATTTACAATGAGCATAAATAGAATCGTTTCACACATCGTTTTATTTTCAGTATACATACATATAGAAACAATATAATTATAACAAATAATTTTTCCCACTGCAACAATATGATTTACACAATATTCAGTTAAAAAGTAGAATCTTATAATTATTACACATTTATATTATAATTATATATTATGTTATATATTTATAATATTTATATTATATAACAGTAATTATAAATTGTATAATTAATATTATAACAATCTCTTTCCGTGGCAATCTTCCTCTATCAAGCCCCGCATTGTTTGCGGCTATTTATAACAATCAGCTCGTGTCGTGATAGTTTTAATTCGACTCCTTCTGATGTTATATTAACGAAGTCCAAAACTTCGTAAATTTCCCGCTATCTGTCGCTCTCGTGACCTGTCTCTTCTTTCTTACCTGATTTAAATTAACTATTATTTTCCCGATTTTAGGCGCCAAATTGTTTGTTTTAAAACAATTAAAATTTTTCGTAGCTTTTCCTTCTTTCTCAATGAAACCGTTTACTTACGGCTCTGTATTGGCTGAATTCGAAATTCGCTCTCTCGCGGCAGTATTACCAACCTGTAGTTCTGGTAAAAAATTTTCACTGTACTATATTAAATAAATTAACACATAAATATTGTCACATGAAATAATAAACAGGTGTAAATTCTTAGTATTGGTTTATTGGATAGCGGTTCTACCTTTTATATTCGTTATTACAGGAAATTATGAAAATATATGAAGTTATGCTCCGGCTTTGAATGATTTATAACTCAGCGGTTGGCTATGTTTGTTTGGGTCGCGTCTAATGTCGAATTTAATTTTACAATGGTTATTCAGTCAAAAGTTCTTTAGATTACAGCAAAACTTAACAAAATGATTCGAGAAAGTACAATCCTTCACATAAACTCAATCAAATATTACATTTTTTCTTTACACCACTACTCTTATTAACTAAAGTAATTGTGAGTTCAACTCGTAACTAGAGGTTAAGTTTTATATCGTTGAAAATATATTTTGGTATTTTCAAATGCATTATTAATTGAATTGAACAGTTTTTTTGATAATTATTATTTGGTTTTTTAAGAGCCATTCAGGGTTTGAGTGTTTGAACCAAGTTAATCATATTGTGCATCAGTGTTAAAGTGTAGTGATGCCAGTCTTTTATTTTGTTACTTAATTAAATTTTATATTTTACTCCTTCCTTAACATCTGATAAATTATTTTCATGTATGCTTGTGGCTATGTCTTCCTTCTTTTATTTCTTTTTTCGTTTTATACTTTTTTTTTATATTCTGTAATTCAAAATTTTGTTTAGTTCAATCTTGTTAATATGTTTTGCCCATCTTGTATTACATTTTCATTAATTATTATATGGTTTATCTCATTTGATTGATTCTTTTTGCTAATTATATGGAGCGGCTATTTTTTTCATCTGTACTCTACTGAAGCTAATAATGGACTGTTAATAAATTTGTAACGGTTTTTTGGTTCTAACTGCAAAACCTATGCTTCTCATTGGTTGAAACAATTTTGTACCCATTGTTAGACATAGCTTGTGTTTTCACCCAAAATAGATAAATATGTTCTAATTAAGATAATTTGCTTGTATTACTATTAATACTTCTGTTATTAGTACCATTGAATAGCATTTTTGTTTAATATTATTTTGAAATCAAACGTGACTATGTTCTATTCAGTATTGGCTGATTTAGTATTTTGATACTTTTGTTTTTTATACTTATTTTGGTTTATAAGTGTGTTTTTGAAAGTATTTTGTGTTTTTAATGTTCTTTGTCTAAATATATTATGTTTACCTAACTTTTTCCCTAACTGAAGTTGTTATTTTTTTACATTTTATAATTTTCTCACATTTCTTTAGGCCTACACTTGCGTACAATGTTTGACATTGATTATAATTTAATTTTTCTCTTGCTCCTATGTTCTTATTCCTTTGTCTTAGTTTGTTTACAATTATTATGAATTTACATACATTGGTTTATGATTAGTAGTTCTTTACAGACATATTATTGCCTTTTACATCTATATCTAAGAAATTAACATTGCATATTTTTAGGATTTCCTCATCCTTTCAACACATTATTACTGCTTTTTAGTATTATTTTTCCAACTCAACATAACATAACTTATTCTTAAGATTCTTTTAACGATTATAACATTTTCATAGTTTTATAATACTCCTGCTACCTTCTACTATTCTCTTTATAACACAACTTCAATAATTGAGTATCCATCTTTTGACGTCTACTCTTCTTTTTATAACATAACTTTAATAATGTATAATCCATCCTTTGATGTCTACTCTTCTTTTTATAACATATAACTTGTTTAGGTTTTGTTTATCCCTTTAACTTTACTAACTTAATATTTTAACACTAACATTCTTTATAACAGTTACTTATTCTTATATTTTTTTTTTTTTTTAACATGATACCTTATTCTATCTTACTTACTAGTGTTTTGTCTTTTTAAAAACTAATTTCTATCACCGTACACCTACTTAATGGATTTTGACATATTGTTTATTATGCTAAGCACTTGTCCTTCGCACCTTTCACTTTCATATTATTTATTACTGGTAATTGACATTCTTTATTTATACATTTTTACACATGCACTTGGGTTTCTTTGCTTTACCTAATGTTTGTTACCTTATTGTTTTTTTTCTCGGTATGTACTGTTATATGGTTTTGGCAAGATGTACTTATTATTATTCAGGATATTGGTTGTTAAAACCATCACTAATTATCACTTAGTGTTGTTCACTTATTGTTTTTTTTTTGTAACTCACTCCCTATCTACTTTATGCATTCTTGGTTCAATTTAATATGAATGTTGTGATTATCAGACTAGCTCTGTCACGTTTTATTCTCTATACATTTATTTATTGTCATTTGATTTCATTGTTCTGTTTATTTACTATTTGTCTACTTAACATTTAGTCTACACTTACATACATAGAATTATATTATTTCTGTTGGTGGTTTGTACCTTCAAGGTTCAATTATTCATTTAATTTATAATTTTTATCATAGGTTTAATTGCCTTTATTTGGTCATTTGGCCAGTCACTTGGGTGTGGTCATTGTCATTGTCTAGTCTAAGTTAATGTCATTATTTTGCTATTTATTAAAATTGTCAATTTTCTCATCTTATCTCTTCTTAGCTGCATGTTTTCTCTTTAATTATAAGGTATTCCCTCCCTTTTACTGGGCGGCTTTTGGTAATGTAACAATATATGCAGTATAATAATTCTATGTTTCAAAAATTATAAAATACCTAAATCCCAAATCAAATTTTGAAACATTACGAAATCTTCCAGCCAAATACAATATAAAAACGGAATCGAATTCAAGGATTAACTGACATAATACACAAATAGTGTAAATAAAGATACAAAATTATACTCTTTCGACATGTCAAACATGTGCACAAATATTCTCATTGATGATACTACAAATATTATAATAAAAAATAGGTATCACAGATTTTAAATTGTTTTTATGATTAAAACAATTCAAAATTTATGTAAATACATTAGGCTAATTATATGCAAGAAAAGGATTTAAAAAGTAACCGGCTCGATCTTTCAGCTTCTGAGTACATTTTCTTTTTACACGACTGCTAAAAAGGAGTGTTATGTTTTCAGTGGTAGGGTATGTATGTATGTATGTTTGTTCCACTATAACTTTTTAACGGCTTTACCGATTTTGATGTTCGATGGCTCGATGGATTCCTTACTTCACCAGAAGTGTCATAGGCTATATATCACCATGAGTTGACTTCCGGTTTTGACCGGAAGTGAATACAAGTGATCGGTTCTAAGGATTTTTTTTGTTTGTTTATTGGTCCATCAGGTGGCGCTAGTGGAAGATATTCTGTACAGTTCACTCCAGATAATGCTCGCGATTTAAGACCACGCTCACTAATACTGTGTTAGCGCGCTATTGTGTGAGAGTATATATGTGCAATCTGTGAGAAACAGAGAACAGCTGATCTGAAAAAAAATATATATATATATATATATATTGGTTTGCTATATATATTTCTCTCTGCGAAATATGGTGAACCTGAAATACATGAAATGACGGATCAACAATATACCGCAGTAGTAAACTTAATGAATTTTCAGCAGCGCCAATTGTTCAAAATGATTTCAGACAGATTACTTCCAAGTGAAAATAATACTGAGCCATTACGTGTGTTCGTTACTGGAGGAGCAGCACCAGCAAAACCTTTACTCTGAAAATTATTGTAGAACAGATTCGCCGTCTTTCTCATTTACCTGCAAGCAGAGCTGTTACGGTAGCAGCACCCACAGGTGTCGCTGCAAGATTGATTGGAGGTAGCACTTTGCACTCTACTTTTGCCGCACTCTACTTTTGCCCTTCCTATCGAAAAAGGCAAGGTGACAGCTCTTCGCTCTCTTACTGATGAGCGTCTTCAAAGGGAACGGCTAAGGTGGAAGCATATTAATTGGCTAATAATTGACAAAATCTCAATGGTACCCTATACTACCCTAAGAAATATTCACTTAAGGTTGCAACAGCTTAAAATGAATGATGCTCTCTTCGGGGGTATCAATATTATTTTGTTTGGCGATCTAATGCAGTTGCCACCTGTATCAAAAGCAGTTGGTGGTACCTACTGCTTCAAGCAGCCTCATTACTTATCAGCTGAAATTAATTTGTGGACACTGTTTAGTTTCTGTGAATTACCTCAAAATATGCGGCAAGCTAACAACACTACTTTTATAGACATTCTAAATAATATACGAGTCGGCCAACTCACCATGCAGCAGCTAGAAATTTTAGATCGTCGAAGAGTTCCTTTGACAGATGAATTTGCTGATGGCGAGTGTCTGCGTATTTTCCCAACCACTAAACAGGTAGAAGAATATAATGCTATGATGACTGAAAAGTTGAAAACATCATCTAAAGTTTACGATATTGCAGCGGTGGATGTGTCTGTCGAAGCTAAGAATTACGGACAAAAGTTAAAGAAAGACTTCATACCAACGGATCCAAACAAAACTGGAGGTATTCCAAACTCTTTAGTAATCGGAGTCGGAACTAGGGTAATGTTGCGAAAAAACATTAATGTTAATCATGGTCTGGTCAACGGAGTAATAGGCATCATTAGAAAAATTGAGTGGCCTGCACTACGTCGAGATCAGCTTCAACCTGGTGAGCTTCCACAAGCCGTATTTGTAGAATTTGATGACAGATCAATTAGGGGAAATACTGCTGGTATTGGAATAAAGATAGAGCCCACCACTGTTTAATATGATGCTTTGCAAGGCCAGGGCAAAGTAGAACGACGTATGCTGCCATTAATATTGTGTTGGGCTGTATAACAGTACATAAACTCCAAGGCACTAATTTAGACAAAGCAGTCATTGATTTGAGTAGTAATATTTTTGCCAAGGGTCAGGCATACGTCGCACTAAGTCGTGTGAAAACGTTAGAGGGATTAGCAATAAGTTGTCTGGATCCACGAAAATTGTTGCATGAACCGCACGATAAAAACTCATTTGAGGAATTAAATCGACTCAGAAATCTGTAGACCAAAGCTTTTTCTTTATCATTTCTAATAAATGAAATTATTTAGTTAATTATATAATTTATAAAACAATTTATGGAAATGTTTGTATTATACTAGTTATATAATAGTATATAAAATAAAGTTATACTATATTTATAAGTTTATAAGTTCATACGCTAATTATACTATGTACATAATAAAGTTTCTAAATAAAACTATTTAAAATTGAAATTTTTTTTGCACTTCACACATACGCACGCACACACTGCACATTCCCATTATACTCTTTTTAAACACAAAAAGGAATAAAATAAAAAAATAATTTAAAAAATTAAAAAACACGACTGCCAAAAAAATAAATGAATAAATAAAAAATAAATTGATAAAAACATTAAATAAAAAAACTAAATAAAAATAATATTTAGTAAAAATCACAAAATCTAAATAAAGTCGATTTAAAAAGCCAAAAACAAGGTATTGAAATTCAGCTCTGATCAGATTTAACGAAAATGTTATGAATGATTAAACGCATAGTAATTTTATTAGATTTAAATTACTTTTCGATGTTGAATATATATCAATGCATCATATGAAGACTACAATTATAAAAAATATTGCTGATAAAATTTTGCTCTTCAATTTTAATTTTCAATGCAGTCGGGGGCTGTTTCTAAATAGATTTGTTCTTTTCATTAAACAGCCCCCGACTGCATTGAAAATTAAAATTGAAGAGCAAAATTTTATCAGCAATATTTTTTATAATTGTAGTCTTCATATGATGCATTGATATATATTCAACATCGAAAAGTAATTTAAATCTAATAAAATTACTATGCGATTAATCATTCATAACATTTTCGTTAAATCTGATCAGAGCTGAATTTCAATACATTGTTTTTGGCTTTTTAAATCGACTTTATTTAGATTTTGTGATTTTTACTAAATATTATTTTTATTTAGTTTTTTTATTTAATGTTTTTATCAATTTATTTTTTATTTATTCATTTATTTTTTTGGCAGTCGTGTTTTTTAATTTTTTAAATTATTTTTTTATTTCAGAAATAAAATGATTTACGTTATTATTACAGTAACGGTTAAACACATATCTATAATATAACGCGGTAGGTAGTGTGTCAGTCATCGGACCAGAAGACCAGAATTCATTACCATAGTAATAAGTAAATAAACAAATGATATTTACCGGCATCGAATGTATACCTTTATCCGTTCCTATAGTTTTTAATGTTTTTACTATGCGATTGTATTGATATGTTTCGTAATTTTGTATACAGATACGTCTATATATTTTGTAATTGTCCTATATTTCTGTATATGTTTTAATTGTAAAATTTATGTTTATACGTATTTCTGATGATCCAATGAATAAGTAATGAATTTGTTCAAACTAAGTATTTATTCCAAGAGTTATTCTTGGCACCCAGTGACCCTGACCTTCCCTTTACATTAAGACGAAAACAGTTTCCATTTAGACTTGCTTTTGCTATGACCATCAACAAAAGCCAATGACAAACACTGGGTTCAGTTGGTATTTATTTGCCATCTCCAGTATTCAGTCATGGACAACTTTATGTTGTATTTTCAAGAACAAAGTCCTTTCAGCAAGTCAAGGTAAAAGTCTTAGGAACTGACCAACAAGGCAACTTAAAGAAAGACCACAGAGTTTACACCAAAAATGTGGTCTACAAAGAAGTTTTCGCCCAATAATTAAACTTCATAGCCAGACTTGGCTTTATCAATATGTGCCAATAAAAATGCTCGCCACCCGGGCGTAGAACGGGTACTTCAGCTAGTACAGTATAATAGAATATGCTCACATTCTTTAAAATATTACGTTTTGCTTAAAGCACACACATTTGCTGCAGTGGGGAAATTTTGGGTAGAGAAAAGAGATTTGACTGACTTGGCAACACTGCTTTTTAATTTTAGCTATTTCGTGACGAGTTGAATCAGGTTACTGCCCTAGGAGAGCGAGGTGTACTGGAGTGAGCAGGCCACCATACGAAGTTCTCATATCAAAAAGAAAAAATTAAATAAAGATATCAAAAAATGATAATTTCCGATTACACTGCTCAGAAAGCTTGTTGATAGTTGTTATTGCGAACAGTCACGCTATGTGTGTAATGACAAACTGCGATTGGTTAGGTTAACTAATGATGCCGCGTACAAACATGTAGGCTACATTATGATCACCGCAGGAATCGTTTAACAACCTCTCGTCATTAGTAATGTTTTCCGACACTTTCTAGCACACATATTAACAAAACCATTTGTCTCGAGTTGTAAAAACGTCCGCACGCGTACAACTCTCTTGTGGGCCCAGCCTCACTACACGCAGTATTGTGTCTAAGCTCGTTAGCCAATTACAGTATAACCATTGTGGTTTGGCGTGATGATTCGTTCCACGTTAATGACATCTGACACGGATGTTTATTTGCTTCACTGACATCAAACTCTTGTAATCTGTCGGAAACGAAATAAAACTTTAATTTCTACTCATCTTCATATTTCCATTCCCACTTTTGTACATTATCTTCTACCTATTGTTCACATAAATTGATTTGTTAACTATTTTTCTGGGAATTTTGTCAACTATGAAGTGACAGTTGAAGAAGGAAATTATGTGCATTAACGTTTTTAAGTTCTTATATAATCTGATAGATATTTAATTAACGAAAGTTATTAAATCTTCAGTACACAAGGTTGACGTAAAGGCATTCGTTACAAAATGAATGTTACGTGATTTGCAGATAAAGTGAATTCTGTTTACCTCACTGTAATCGCATGATAAAATTTTGTCTTTTTCTTAACTGTAATGATATTGTCGGTGTGACGATTGTGAAGTAATGTTAGTGGAGAACTGACGATTAATCTTCTTTTTCTTTTCCTACGTCTTTAATGTTAGTGGAGGGCTGACGATTAATCTTCTTCTTCTTCTTTTTTTCCTACGTCTTCTAGTGTAGGAATTCCTAACCCTCTTCGATACTCTTTTTTAATACGAACTTTCTATCTTCCTTTTGATCGATCTGTGCTCCAAACACAAAACAGTCTACGTGTTTCTCGAATGTTTCAATGGAATCCGGCTGTAATGTTGTGTGCGTACGTGATCTCAACATGCGTTAGCGAGACTTTTCTTGACTTCGCCGGCCGTGCGCACTGGGTCAAGGCAGCAATCAATTACGCTCTAGTATAGCGCTGATGCGTAGTATGAAATATGCTGGAATTTCAGCGGGGTATAAATACAAGTACTCAGCGACGCTTAGTTCAGTTATTGTCGGGTGATTTACACAGCGCGGTTCGAAATATTGTGGCGAAGTGTTATGTGTTTTATAACGTAAAAATTGCACTCTTAACAATTTTACGGGACAAAGTCATGTTGTACCCAGGGAGAAATATAAATTCGTAGAAAGCGGGGAGAAAATAAAACTAAAACTACCGATTAGAGCGGTGGTACTTCAAAGTAAGAAATATAAAATGTTGTAGTAAGGCGCGGTAGTTGTTCATAAAGACAACCTTGAGTTGACGCCCATAAGTCGGCTAAAAACTATGTAACATAGCGGACGAACCGTCATAAAACTGTATTATTTTCAAGGGTGTCAGAAAACTTCCCTAAGATTGTAAAAAGTTAAGTGCGTCTAACAAAAGAACCGTTAGGTTAGACAGAGAGCTATAAGAGCGAGATGGAGAGAGACGCTATGTTTTCCCACCACGTTTTCACTCGCAAATAGTTGACGAATAACGGAAAGCGTCATTTTTTACGCGGGACGTGTTCACTAGACAGATTGGGTAAATTTGAAATTAGCGGTATGTCAGACCAATCGGCGTGTATTTTGTAAATAGTTGGTGAGGGTAGTTCGTAGCAATGTATAAAAAAACTAAGTGTAGGAAGTTAAGTTAGTCTACGGGGAGATTACAATTCAAAGACTCGTATTTAGTGTATTAAGAAATTTGTCAGTAACGCGATATTAAGCCTTGTGGAAGATACGTATCATAAACATTTAATAAGCGTTGAAAGGGATAATTTTCAGAGTAACCAGAGAAGATAAATTAAAATCGAGTAATATATCCAAGTTTTACTTAGTACAACATCAATCGTTGAATGTCGAAATACATAGCGAAATTTAATGTGTCAAACTTCACAGTACGGGACAGTCGGTCGAGAGTGGTTATCAATCCGGTGTTGGACGCACTTTAATAAGGATATACTGAGTATTCAACAAGTGTATTAGTATACGGCACCTGTGTAATTGCCACTAAGTTAATTAAGTGAATTGTGTAATACCTGTGAAACCAGTGTAAAAATAGTGCAAACTAACAAGGATAACTGTTCAACGATCAACGTCGGACGACCAGCCTGGAACCCGCAGAATTGATGACATCGCATCGCAGAGTGAATTCAACATACACGTAAATAATAAAATGAACACTCATTTTACTATTGCTTATTAATTTTAAATGTATGTAAATCATATTTGGTGACTCAATAAGTCTAAGAATCTATTGCCAAGAAATAAGCACGAACAAAATTTATAGTAAATTTATTAAAGTACTGACTTATAAATTTTGTAATATGTGAATGCAAATCATTATTAAAAAACTTAATTAATAACAATCAAATTGTGTTTATTTATTACTGGCGCCCTGGGATAATTCTTAAGAGTCGGTACACTAAAGTAAGTATGACATCCTGTTGCTGAGAATTAGTATGTGATAAATATGAATATTGTCATTGAGTAATTTAGCTTGATAAACTCTTACTTTATACATGCTCGTAGGCCAAGTAGTATGAAAAGTTGTAACGTGAAATAGTAGTAAGGCCTATTAAAAGTGTATTACAGTTTTATAATTGTGCGAGACTCGTTGACATTATTATTGCGCGTGAACAATTTTTATTTGATTGGTTGTAAGAGACTATCTTGTTGATTACAAACTATTTAATTGTGATAATTAAAGCTGGTGATTAGTGACTTAATTGGTGTCTTGTATTTTGTTTTCCACTGTACCTACGACGATCAGTAGACCGTCGTAACAATACATATAACAAGTAGAAACTTATTTCTTCTATCTTTATTAGGATAGATAATTCCTCAATCAATGAAAGAAATTACAGCAGTCTTTACTATAAATAAATCCTAGTAAATATATTAGTAGATTAAGATTGAACAGTAAGTGATATAAGAAAAATGCATGGTGTTAGATATAATTATCTCCATGATTATTTATCTCCATGAGTTCTGCTCTCGTCAAAACCTGACGGTTTTTTCAAGCACTTTCTGTGTTTGTTTTTATGCAAGCCAGGTTTTCTGTTTGTAGTCCGCACTTATCTCAACTGTTAGTAATCCAGTTTTCTCTATCCTCTCGATATAACCTGCCCATTGATAGAAAAAGTACAAAACAAAATACCAGACAAAATAAATCAAGATTCCATTAATCATGAACCTCTTTAGACAGATTGTATTGCTTGCAATTTAGTAAATTAAAAGCAGGCTTAGAAAATTCAACATTAAAAATAGGACCCGAAGATGAAACAAAGCAAATCATAAATTCCTATTATTTGGTAAATATAATTATTTCACCACGTAGTGAAATAATTATATTTAGTTAATTAACGGACACGTCATGGACAACGAAATCCAAGAATATTATTTGGTGTTCTGCCCTAACGCAGGTCTTCAAATGGTAAAAGCTCTCCAAGCTGTCCTATCGCATGCGAGTCTTCGTTTCTTCGTAACACCCTCTGATTTTAATGATTTTATCTATTAACTTCATTCTTCTATACTCTCTTCTTTTTTTTCCTTCTGTGACACCCTCCATGGCAGTTGTAAGCAAGCAGTCTCTTCTTAAACAATGACCTAACCAATTCCTTTTCCTATTTTCTATTACCTTCAGGATCCTTCTCTCTTCCCCTATTCTCCTTAAAACTTCATCATTCCTTACTTTATCAACCCACCTCACTTTTTCCAATGCTCGCCAAACCCCCATCTCAAATGCTTCTAATCTTTTCTCATCGTCCTTCCTCAGTGTCCATCCCTCTGCACCATATAAAGCAACGCTCCACACATAACATTAGGCCAACCTTTTTCTTAAATTCTTATTAATTTTGCCACACAACAAAATAAGCTCAAAATTGTTCGTCCATGTCATCCGCACATTCAAGTGTTAATCATGGAAGACGATCTAGTATAATACCGAACTACAGAGTAGTTAATGAAAAACGGCGCAGGTTAAATAATATTAACGCAGGTGTGTAAGTTTTACGATATCAGTGAGAGAGAGAGAGAGACGTCTACAAAGTAACTAGTGCAGAAATTGTCAGTACTAAGTAAACCGTACAACAACGATAAAGGTGGATTGTGATGATTGCTAGTTATTGTCTTTCCCCACTCTCTCCTAACCGCCACCTTTCTTTAGATTGGTGGCAAAAGGCAAACATCTTTCACACTGGCTTGTCCTTCTCAGTGTTCTGTCAAAGCTATTAGATCTTAGATTCTTCTAGCATATTTACTTCATACCAGTCTATTCATAGATCTTTAAAAGCTATACCTTTACTTGATATCGATCTTTCCATAAACATTTAGTTACGTAATTTTACTTTTATGTTTTTATTCAGTCGTCTCCGTTTGCCTACATCCGTCTATAGGGAACATTGTTTGCAGACTTTTATTTTCACTTCAACAATATTAAATACAACTACTACTACCATTCTATAAATGACATTATTAAGATCACCCTCTATACATTGGCCCAGTGGCTTTTACGTTTTTTAAGCTTTTCTTGATAAATAATAAATTTTTCTTGGTCTATAATTTATTTATTTTCACATTTAACATGAAGTATAAAGCTCTTGTTTAGAGATGGAATCAATATTCATATGATGAACATAAATATTTGTTTTTTCTTTTATTCTTCTTTTTCTTTGACGCCTTCTTCTTTTGCAGTACACGAAGCATGCAATAATTCAATTCAAAGGTCTTTGTATCCTGTCTTTGTATTTGGTCCTTCTCGACATTAGTCCTACCCCCTCTCTCTCTTTCGCGCGCGCGCGCGCGCGTGTGTGTGTGTGTGGGGGGGCTTGTTTAAACTAGTGTCTACCTGTACGTTTTCCTATCCAAATAGGAAGCACAATGGTGTGGAAGACACCAGGGGACAACACTGCTGCTCTATCGCCGAGTCTAACATCAACAGTGAGGTATTTTGTAAACTTAACCTATAGGCCGTAACTTATTTTCGGTTTGTTTAGCGGTGTCCCTACGAGTGTCCTCTCGTGTTTATTAACAATTTTATTTAATCGTAAAAGATTGAGTAACAGCATTCTCAGTTATCTTAAGAATTTTGTGTGCCCCAGCATCATTCATAACAGCAATTCGAAATAACTGTTACAAAATGAAATTATTTAGCAATCGATTCTGCTTTTGACGGAAAACTTAAAAGTGAACTATAAAAACAGTGAAAGTGTTTATTAGAACTACTCGTTTTTTTATTCCTTTTCTTTTATTAGTTAATTAGACTATTAGTAGTAATTTTTTCATCACAGACACATACCGAAATAGAGTTCAAAAGAAACGTTAAAATTTTAACGAAAAATATCTTAATTTCGTTTTCAGGTTGGGCGATTCAGAGTTTTATATAATCAAGTTATATGAGCAGCAACCAGTTCCCCACAGAAACAGGCTATTCTTCTTTTATGGAATTTATTTAACCACCTTATAACTGTTTAGGTATTTTATATTTATTACTTAACTAGACATTAGTAGTTAATTTACTGCAATTTTCCTTGCTAAGTCAGCTGAAACGGATCTATTTATAAACTATTCAAAATTTTTGCAGGTGGCCATGCGTCCTTCACAGATTGAATATTTTGATATCTCTTATTTTGTACAACAAAAATTGCACTTTAAACAAATTTAACGAATTAACATATAACACAAAAGGCAACCGATTCTCATTTTATCTTGAATACACTAATTAGAATTTAAAACTTCTGTAAGCGGTGTTTATTACACAAAGAAAAACAAATAATGCTTTGACATCTGTTACATTAAGTTAAATTTGAACAGCAAGGTACGCTTACAACAATAGTGTATAGCTCAACCAAATTGATATCAAGGCGCGCCAAAACAGTGCTAGTGTCAGCAGATACAGTGACGGTGTTGTCTCCCCCCCCCCAATTGTGCTGCGTCTACATTCTGGATAGAAAAACGTACAGGTAGACGCTAGTCTTGTTTAAAGCAGTCTGGTACAAGTGGAAAATAACCAAAACATATCAATATCAATCGGAACAATTTCTGACATGTTGCCCCCAAACACCAGATGAATGGAATTCACTGTATTAATTCTAGGCCTCATTTTATCAACACCCAATAACGTAGCTTAATCAGAATCGTCCGCAATTTTATAAAGCACACTGTCTCTACATATCTTTTGATTCTCTATTTTAAAATATTTGCTTTTACTTCGGCATAGCCGTTAATGTTATTTTTTAAATCCACAAACACAATGAATTCCCTTATTGCAAGAAGTGTGTACACGCTGTTAGCATAACAGCGTGCCAAACGTCTCCATTTTCCCGCGTTTTTAATTCTTTTCATTTTTCCAAAACGGGTTTCATCATTGACGTAGAAATTATGCCGACCTCCATAACGGCCTTGACGGGAAAGAGTGGCGGATTCAAACACAGATTTTTGAGAGAAACATTTCTCTGAGACCCAACACAAATTGTAAAATCTGTCATATCCGTTAACAAATAAAAACTTAAAAATAAAAAATTTGTCTTTTATAAAAAATTTTTTAATAGTACGAACTGTTTATTGTCCGCTGATCTTATAAAAATCACAAAAAGAACAGGCCTACAACACCATCCCTAAAGATCATCAACATGGTTTTTCCCACTGTTGGTTGGGTTCTGAGCTGTTACTGATACAGTAGGTGAATTCGTATTCTTCCATTCCATGCTTTGTCTGTTGGAGTCCGGCTCAATGATGAATCTATGTTTCATCATATGTTAAAATTCTATCCAAAAAAGCATGACCTTCCTGCGTGTAGCGTTGTTTCAGGTCTGTACACACTCCAAGTCTAGTCTCTTTGTGATGGTTGGTCAGCTCTCTTGGAATCGTCTTGAACTCGTTTTACAGCAGGCCTACTTAATGTTTTGGTGTAATTTTTCAGCTGTAATCAACTGTAATCCGTCGGTTTTCTTCGACAAGCGTATCTATGCGAGTTCAAGCGCTGAAGTTGAAATTTCAACTGGTCCTCCAGAACGGTGATTGTCAGCCACTAAAGTTCGACCATTTTTAAACTGTTCTATCTACTTATAAAAATTTCTACAATCCATACAGCCTTTACTCTACTGTTTAGTCATCTCAGAGTAAATTTTAGCTGGGTTTTCACCCTCAAAAGGCAAAAAAATGATCATCACTACACGTTGTTGAACTAATTCCGGAACTACAAAGGGACTCGCTGTCGTTAAATGAGAATTTGAAGCTATAAACAAATCACTTCTAATCAAACAGCCGATCAGAATTCAACACAGAGTTGCCAACTTACAGTTCTGAAACTATCGTACTGCGCCTACCAACCGTTTTTCTCTACATGTATTTGTCTTTTTAATTGGTGAATGACTCTCTTGTTATATTTTCTCGATATAATGTAATAATTATATTATTATATTGGTATTAAGCCACTTCTTTAAGAACACTTATTTTTTTATTTTAGTATAAGTATAGAACACTAGTATAAGAAAACTAGTATAAGAACACTAGAGCCCTTTCGGGGGACTGGTAATAATTATGACAGACAGAGCTTGTAATTTTCTGTTACAAGCTCATTCTGTTAGTCATTTTCTGTGTACGTTAAATTTCTGACAATAATAGCTCATCCCTGGTTCATTTCTGTCGTCGCACGCGCGAGTGTGTGTGTGTGTGTGTGTGTGTGTGCTATTTTTAAGGGTGAATATTTGTGTCTGTTCAGGTAGTAGTTTTTATGACTTTTTCTATATAAAGGTTAGCGCGAGGAAAGCACGAGTAAAATGGTGCAAAAACACAGCATTGGGAAAGCAGTCTATTTTTCTCAAATTGTGACGTACGAGGTGTACTGAAAAAAGACCGAACTTTTTGAATAACACAACAAACCGCATAAACAACGCGCCGCGGCTTTGGGCGCACCTAGCGATAGTTTTTAACAACAAACTGCCATTTATTCTGTTCCGCTATCAGCACTAGTCTTTGAAGTATATCAGATTGAGTAGGGACGTGCGCGCGCTGGCCTGCGGATTATTGACAAAGCGATTATGAAATACCGCGAAGAATAACGTTGCGTATGAAATTTTGCGACAAAACTAGGTTAAAACTTTACAGAGCATTCTTGTTCTGAAATAAGCATACGCGGAGGCATGAATGAGCCAAACAATTATTTTATGAATTTTTAAAGAGGGCAAAAACAATGGTCGGTGCAGATCAAAGCGATGTCGAAGATCATGGGAAGAGAGCTTGTGACGTGGTAATTGTAAATCATCTTTTAAGAGCCGAGACTTTCTAAGAGAATTAACAAGAGAGTGCCGAGGTTTTCTGAGATCCTATTTCCGCATCCATATAAGATCGTAAAAATTAAATTTTTATAGAAAAATTTTAATGTATCGTAGCACTGAAAAATTCTTACTGCGTTTGTTGACGACGTTCAGAAAGAGGCCCGTTTTGAAATCGGTCAACAACTGCGTACCAATGCAAATGGTAATGAGAACTTTGGAATCCAATGGCAATAGCTCTGTAAAGATTTGCTAAGTTAGCAGCAAAAGTTTATACACACACGTTTTGTTAAGATCTTCATTCTCGCTTCGTTATAAATCCGCCGGACGGTGTGTGTCTGTGCCCACTACAGCGCGTGTAGCTCGAAGACAGATGATCATGACGGGACGGAGAAAACGGCATTCCGGCGTCAAAACCTGTCGCTAGCAACACTTAATTGTGTAGCTCGCTCTATGCGTAGGTTGACGTGCTACACAAATAGTTCGGTCTTTTTTTCAGTACACCTCGTATGAAACGCATTTCGTTTCGTTAGTGTTTTCATTTTTTACGAGCTGTCAACTACGCAACTCTCATAAACTAAAGCTCTGGATAAGAAAGAGGCTTTTTATGACGCTACGCTAATTTTACGTCATATCTTCAATTACAGTAACACACGAGATTTGCTACATACTTGTTATGTAATTGTCTGTAGCTCCTCAGCTGTAAACTGCAGTTATCGACCACAGCATTATACGTATACTGAACATTGAATAAATACTTACGTCTTACATGCAACTTATCGTATTGTACATAATTATATAATAAACAACTAATTTTGTATACCTTTTTGTTTGTCTCTATCGTTGGAAATCATCATCAAGATGGCCAACTTGCATAGAAAGTAACATAATTAATGTAACTTACGCAGTAAGCGGGCGTTGAGTAGGCAATTTAGCTACACGTTTGCGGTCTGAATATTTTACACGTCCAGATTTTACGTTACTACTGATCATAATCTGAACGACCAATACTAGCAGATTTTTGAAGATAAGAGTACATATGAAGAATTAAAGAGTACACGTAGGCATAAAGATGCGATGAGTTTTTGAGAGACAGCGAGAGTTGTTATTTCTTAAAGAAGACAAAATGTAATCATTATAAGGTGGCGCAAGTCATTAAGTCAAGTCAAGAGGGTTCTGAGAACACATTTGAATTATCAACGCGTAAAATGATCATAAACGTCTGTCAGAGTCATAAATCTTGCAGAATAATGAGTGTAAACAACTTATGACACTTTCGTATACTTTCTATTTTGTGTTTGAAATTCCATTAGTGTATTACAAGCTGCAAGCTGCAATAGATTGTTTGGCAGTAAACGTTTTACGTCGTCGATTCAATTTGAATACACACTTGTCGTTTGTTTGGCAAGTCTTACAGAGTTAAACGGATGACGATTTATGTCATTGTTTGAAAGCTCAAACCACCACGCGACAGATTTGTTTAAGCAGCGACAACGTCTAAGCACACGACGCAACTAACTGTTCAATTTTTTTTTAATTTCCTTTTCGTGTACTTTAAAATACAGTTCTACAGTCGACTCTTAATCGTAAGTTTGACTGTCAGGGAACAAATCGTGTGATGGAAACTGAATGAGCTTATCCTAAAACCCCTTAACCAAAAACACTAATTCCCCTGCAATAGTTATCCTCATTGCTATCATAAATTCAATTGAGGTTTCGGCTTTTTGGAATCTGACACCATCATCGGGATTATACCGTATAATAACGGAAGACGGCGGACGACATTATAACCCACTTGATTCTTATAGGCGCATGGATTTTTGTTCATTTATTTATATTTGAACTAATTACAAACTATCAAGCTATTTTGTTCTAATAACTATGTTAGCAGTGTGTAGATTATGCGCACTATTCACTACAGTTTACGCTTCGTTCATTTCTGTAAATACTTTACTTTCCTACACCAGTTGGAACGGTTTCTGTCTCTCCAGTCGCTGAACAAGTCCGGCATTATCGAGAAGCTGTAGCTCTTCATTGTTCTTATCTAGTTGCAAACCATTTGATCTGATCAATAACTACAGGTATTTACAGGTCTCGATGGGTGTCATTGTTCCTTACATACCCCACAGTGCATCAACAATACTGTGAAGCACTTTATTTTGAAAAGTTTGGATTATTTTAATGTTGGATTTCTTTGTCCAAACCCAAAGCTACACTTCATAAACCATAACCCACACCGGTTTCAGAACTTGTCTGTATAATAACAGTTTACTATGCAGTGAGAGTTCAGAGTGTCTTCCAAAAGTTATACTTTACAAAAATTCCTTTTCATCTGTTCCTCAGTATGCTTGATTTTGATATATTGGATGTCCTTGGTTATATTTCCTTCCTTCTGGGTCGTGATTTTGTACTTTTCGAAAATTTGGAATTTTGGTTTATACTTTATTGAAATTTTAGATTTTAATTTGGTCGCATTCTTCTTTTGGTAGACATATGCTTTACTTGCAATGCTTTATATTATGTTTTTCATTTATTTTAAGTTTTATACTGATTATTATTCGGGAGCAATTAATTTCTCATACGTTCTCTTCAGAGTTCAATAATGGAAACTTGGTTGTTTGTAACGTATTTTGTCGTTACTAAGCGATAAATCTGTCCTCTCATTGGTTGTTAGTTTTCTTATTTAAAACTGTCGAAAATGTTTCTAATTTAAATATTGAGTTTATGATACATTTAATAAACTTGTTTTGATTATATTTGGATTCCTTTCTTTCTATAAATTATTTTGAGACCAAACATGCTTAGTGTGTGATCTATAATTACTGAATTGACATTTTACTGTATAGGCCTTGTGTACCTTTTATACTTATTTCTTTTATTAATGAGTTTTGTTAGTATTATGTGTGATTTTACGATTCCCCTATCTATTTATATTATGTTTACATGCCTTTTGTTTCACTTAAATCTATTTACTGGTTACAATTTGCAATAATCTTATCTTTGATCTAGGCTTACCTAGGTTTACAATTATTAGTAATTTATACAATTTAGTCACCTTTGAGTAGTTCGATTTTATATACTATTGCTCTATTATTGTATACTTAATGAGAATTTCAACATTTTACTTTAGGCCTATTCTTATTTTTTAACAATTTCTTAAGTTTGATACCTAGTTTTGCTACCTTTTGTCTACAACACTTTATATTCCTGCCCACTCGTTATATAATCTACTGACTCTTATTAATTAAAATTAGTTAACATTTGAACAAAATTTACTTAACTGTTAACATTCTTTACCACATAGTATAAATATAACTTAGATACTGAACTTTACTAAAATGAACATACATGTTAACATAATCACTTTGATAATGACTATCCTTTAACTTGGAACTTCTTTAAATTAATATTAATTACCTATTTTTTCTTAACACAACTTTTGAAACTTATTTATACATATAATAATATTATGATACTGTTTGTATCAAGTCTTTTGATGATCATGTCATCTTTGTCATCTTAAAATTTACCACACATTTGTTGAAAATGCTTTTACAATGTATGTCAATTCACTCCATGAGTCTCCTCTTCCTTCATCAATTACAACCTTCAAATATAACATCAGTTATCATATACAATACCAAATAATTGTGATTGTTTTATACTGATTATCGTCACCTCCTGAGCCTTCTACTTACCCATCGTTTACAAAATATAAATAAAACATCATTCATCCCTTATGGGATGTAATGTTTGTTTTGTTTTCACATGTGATTATGGGTTACACTTGGTTTGTTTCATGTATTTGAGTTAACTTTTACTTTAGTGTTCAATATTTTTGTCCTTTTAGTATACGCTGTGATTGAGTACAGTATTCTCCAATAGATATTTATAATCCCTCACTATTGTATATCACTTATCACAATGTTTTTGTTCACTCACTGTGTACCTACTTAGCACTTGGTTTCATTGATTTGATTTATGTGAATTATTTTTATAATTAACACTTATTATTTTTTTGTCATTTAATAGTATTATATTGAAGTTATACATACATTATTTTATTACATATTTTCAAGGCAGGTATTGTACTTTCAATGTTGGTTATGATCAAACATGTTCTCATTTATATCTATAAAGTTATTTGATATTGACTTGGGGTGGGGTCTTGTCTTTGTCTCCGTCTTGGTCATTGGTCATCACTATATTTTTATTATTTTTTTTTTTATTTAAAATGACTGTATTTTTCTCATCTTCTGCGTTACGAACTGCATAGTTGTTGTTAATTCTTAACGTTGGTTCATTTGTTATTCCGGTGGAGATTTTGTAGCGTAACACAGTATGTAGAGCTTTTATATATAAACACTAAACCAAAACTTCCTGAAGGGATGCTGATAGATATTAACTTCGATATATTATTAATTGCATCAAGTTTGTATTTCGAATACAGTTCTTTAGAACGTGATAGTCCACATAAATGTTTACATATTCCTTTAACTTTTAACTTTTTTTTGGCCCGTGATGCTATTAAAGTTAGGCCTAATTAAGTTTTTAGAGTAAACACTACAGTAAGTTAAAACAATTTGGGTTAAAATTCCCTTTAGCCTGATAGTTGCTATAGATTTTTCCAAAATTTTTTATTCTTCTTGTAACCTCTGGTGTTCTAATGTTTTTGAAATTTTTGAAAATGGATACAATACTTAGATTTTGGTTAAAATTCTTCTTAATTTGCTTCCACCGCGCATGGTTTTTGCCCTTTCTTTTTCAAAATTGTATCCAGTTTTGGCTTTGGCGTTACAAATTTTAGAGATTTTTAAAACCAAACACTGCGTTTAGATTTTTGTTAAAATTCTCTTAGCTGGTACGCCACATGGGTCTTTTGATTTTTTTAAATTTTGATCCCTCGAACTTTTACCTTTTTTATAGACGTTTTCTCAGAACTATTAAGTAGGATAAGCTCAGCCTTAGGATCGTTTTGTATGTTTTAGTTGCTGTTATAACAATCTATATTTGCATAGCATGTGCAAGGATGTTTCCGTCTTACTCTAGTAAGACAGATGATTTTTCTAACCGCGCTGCCACTTGCCCAATTCTCAAACACTTCATCATTGTTTACTGTATCGTTCCATGTACCCTTTAGATTATCGTTCAACGGTACACGAGTTACAGTCACACAGAACATCGTTCTACAAAGATCACATACTGAAACGTTTCCTTGTTTTGAGTCCACTATATCTCAAGTCTAATAAGCCCTTCTTCATTTGGTACGTTCTAGAACCGTCGGTACGTTACCTTTACCCAGCCTATAGCCAAACAAACTACAAACGACTACATATTTAATGCCTACGTTGCGTCAGATCCTTTACCCTACATATTTTTTTATTCAGATTGGATAAGAAAAATTCTTATACAGTATAATTTTAATAAAATAGTACCTGAACATAATTAAGTAGGGAATAGATAATCTCTAAATGTCATACAAAGTCCTTCTTTGTGTAAAATCAAACAATTGTGTGTGATCTTGTAATAAAATGTTTTCATTTTGAACGCAGTAAGCTTATTTTACACTTTGCCTAAAGAATCACTGGGATTATATAGAATGCCTAGGCAATGTACAGAATACCTGGGAAAGGTATAAAAAACATTTGAAAAGTATTCTATTCTATACTTTGCCAAAAAACTTCAGGCATTGTATGAAATGCCTAGGTATTCTATAAAATGCCTGGATTACATACAAGTCTTTTCTACCCAACTTTACTATCACTGAGTTACAGTTACCAGCTGAGTAAATTTATTCAAAGGTTTTAAAAAATATATATAAACACTTGGTATGTTTCACAGTTTTTATTTAACTCTGACAGGTGTTTCATATATAAGTTTTATATAATAAATCCACTTCTTTACCTTTTTGTATGTTGTGCAGTAGTGTTATGTTTTTTGTATCTATGAAGTGATTGTGTTGTAAGCAATGATCTGTAAAACCTGTATTGGGTGTATTAGTGAAAATCGCTTTCTTATGTTCAGAAATGCGATGATTCAGAGTACCGCCACATTGTCCGATATAATTAGCATCGCATTCTGCACAGTTAATTTATAAAATCCATTTTCCTCTAGTGTGTTTGATTTTTAAATTTTTACAGATTTTGTTTTACTACTGTACAACATACAAAAAGGTAAAAAAAAATGGATTTATTATAAATTCTAGAAATTAGAAAAGCTATAAAAAGTAACAAAAATTTATCAAAGGACAAACTGAATTCTGTGTATCCCCTCTATTAAAGTTGTTATTTAGTTTAGTTAATTTTTATATTTTGTATTCATATTATATTTAGTTTTTACAGACACCTGACATTCCCTTAGCTTCTCCAACCTCCCCCCTCCATCATCACACCCACGCATGTCCGGATACACGCCCTAAACATGTGTTCACTACCCTAACAACCTTTGTTTAGTTGTTCACTGATTTCTTTGACAATAGCTTGACAAGCCGATGCAGCTGTCAGAGTTAATAAAAACTGTGAAACATACCAAGTCTTCACAAATTTTTTAAAAACCTTTGTATTAATATGTTTCACCAAGTGCCCAACGAGTCACCAATTTATTTATTCAGTTACAAACAGCAGTATCTGAAAAGAGAAAAGTATCGGCCAAAACAAAGACGAAACGACGCGTCCAAAAAGTACCGGTGAGACTAAGTGTTGTAGATTTAACATAAAGGGGACAATAAAACTAGCCAATCAGTACTATAAACTGCAAGGACTATAAAAACCATCAACGTCATTGTTAACATAATAATACCGTAGTAAAACTAATGATGATGACGAGTGTACTTAAGTTCACCGTACTGCACGTTTTCTGCATAATCCCTTTTACAATGCGCACTCAACCTCTATCCCACAGGACAGCACAGACAAAATCAATACTGTTACGAGTATGGTACCGAACCGCGTAGAACAGCTGAGATCATTCTCCACTTCCCCCGTCCAGTGTGGCAGGTGTTGCGTCATTCAAGTAGGTTCTAGCGTATTCCAAAACACTTGATATACGCATTAAGCCGGCGGCGTGCAGTAAAGAGGGAAAGCTGTACTGAACCTCTGCGCGTGACCTATATAAAGCCATGCAGCCGGGTAGTGGCGATTTATTCCAGTGCGGTTCGAAGTATTGTGGCGAAGTGTTGTGTTTTATAATTGTGCGGGACAATTATAATACAATTGTGTTTTGTATTAGTTGACACTTTTATTGCGTGTGAACAATTTTTATTTGATTTGTTGTAAGAGCCTATCTTGTTGATTAGAAGGTGTTTAATTGTGATAATTAAAGCTGGTGAATAGTGACTTAATTGGTGTCTTGTATTTTGTTTTCTACTGTAGCATACGGCGATCAGTAGACCGTCGTAACAATACGTTTGTGTATTCGCTTAGAAAATAACATGCGCGCTTAAAAACGCTACTTTGATATCCCGACTCCGAACACTGTAATCGATTCCAAAACGTTAAAAGTCAAAGATTTACACGATTTGATTTACATGAAATCAACACAAACATCCATCACACCTTAGGTTTTAAACTTTGTTACATTTACAAGATGTTATTATATGATGAGATAATTGGTGGAAGAGAAATATATCAAACTCTATTTTGACGTACGCTTCATGATCTGACAACTGCTGTCAGAACCACTTGTCCATCATTTGTGACAAGTTCACGGACGCGACTGCATAAAACCAGTCTTCACGTTAACTGGCTATCTACGTGCCGTAATTGCCGGTGCTAAAGTTTTGCACCTTCTCTGATCTTTATTTTAATCTACCCTGTGTTTAATATTCTGTGATAGTTTTTAGATTTTATGTTGACCAAAAAGCTCGTAGTAAATTGTTTTATCTAATCTTACAGCAACTTAATTCTTGGCACCACACTTGTAGGATTTATTAAGCCTATAGTCCAGTAGTTCTTGGCCTACGAGGCATCCTGTCCACCAGAGCGGCATAAGAAGATTTTAAGGAGAGCGTCCTAAGCTTCTTGATAAACTGAAAACTACTTACAAACTGTCCTAAGATGGATACAAAAATTTGACATCCAAAACGAGTCAACTCGTTTCTTTAACTTTAGAAACAATAAAGTTTGAATTTCAGTACCTTATTTTAAACATATAAATATGTTAACAAATTTAATTTGTTTAAAATAAAGCACATTAAACCTATTTAATTTTGTGGTATATTTTAACTGCTAATTAAGACTTGTAAAAATGCAAGTATTATTAAACAATACTGAAATTTGGCTAATACCTAATACTGAATTGTAATTGATCATTCTCTGTCTGTCTGTCTGTCTGTCTGTCTCTCTCTCTCTCTCTCTCTCTCTCTCTCTCTCTCTCTCTCTCTCTCTCTCTCTCTCTCTCTCTCTCTCTCTCTCTCTCTCTCTCTCTCTCTCTCTCTCTCTCTCTCTCTCTCTCTAAGCCTAGTTCTATATATCCGACATATAGTGACCTTAAAATCTGTCAAAGATATAAAATTAATAAGGTCCCCTAGACTCTGAGACAATGTCTGACATGAGAAGCCTAGTCATTTGTACCAATACACAACGTCGGATTTTAAAGAATATTTCAAGCGAAATACCTCCAGAAAATTTTAGAGATGTTAAAGATGAGAGTGCAAGTTTTAATCTGTCGGCACTATATTGTATGCATTACGTTTAGCTTGCTCATAAAACCAATACTAATTACGCGTACAAGCTATCCGTTTTGAAAACGTGTACTTCTGGAACAGATTCGAAACCACGACCCGTCGATCTGGAAACGACTGAGCTGACCTCTGTGCTATATGACTGAGGAAGGTAATAATACTAAACGGTACCCTACCTTTATCTGATCTGCAGTCATTTTCGATATTTCGATAATGCGATTGTCTGGTTTCGATGTTAGTGAATATCGCACATAATGTTGTTAAAAGAATTATACAAATTTTAATTTTTTTATGTCGGAAAATAGTTGGTTGACGATTGCTGTTGGTGTCGTAAGTCGTTTTGTAATGGGAAAAAATATTGTAGCAGAGTTACGTACCTGTGACGCCAGAAGTGTTTAGGTTAACATGAGAACTGAAACAAAAGGTGAAAAGCGATACAAATGTAAATAAGAACTCGGATTTTTTTGCGGAAAGTACGGGAAAACCCCAACTTGAAAGTAAGGCGTACTTTCCGCAAACTTGAAAACCCCAACTTGCCTATTACTATGCATGTCTCTTTTATTGTGGCAGAACTCGGTTTGGATTAAAAATCGTGTTTTCAGTAGTATTCTGTTTTTGCATTAATACTCGTCCTTTGAATAGATCACTTTTAAACGACCGAACTCGAAGGTAAGGCGGAGTAGCCCTTGCCTATTACTATACATATCACTTTTTTGTGGCAGAGTTGGTTTTTTCGGTAATATTTGTTTTCCAACAAGTACTCGTTTTGTGGCTAACAAAATAGAAACGCCCATTATGTACAATATGTAGAGCTATGTTGTCATTCCTTAATACAATGTTTTTTTTGTGTTTTCCATTAACCATAAATACTTGTATTTTTCAGTTTACATTTGATGTTACAGTTTTGTTAATCTGCAAACTCAAAATCGTTAGGATCCGTATTTTAAGTGTTACTGTGTTATAAGCATTGTATGTACACATTAAACTTATGTTTTCCTCAATCATGACTTTTATTTATTTCACCAATAAACTAAAAACCAAAAACCATTGTTACCTAACCTCACAAACAAAAACAACATGTATTTTGCGCTTTGCATTAAGAAATAGAACAATTTACAATTAATACACTTCTTCTTTTCCACATCGTAATATATCGATACAATCGCATATTAAAAAAATCGAAAATGTACTGCAGGATCAGATAAAGGGACAGTTCCCACTAAACCATGGCCGGCTCTAGTAGAAGGCCGGACTATTAAACGTATCAACCTGGAACCAGCTGATATTTGAGGCCAATCTCTTAATTTATGTATTTCAATAATCAAATCGCGTCATTTTTAATTGCCGGTTAAGAGCAGTTTTATAATTCTCTGTTTTTTTTTTGCAAATTAAAATTTTATTATGTAAAATACTGTTATATTATTTAAGAAATATAATAATTCTCATTTATATGATACAAATTCAATAATTCGAACAAAATTAATTCATTAGGTCAAATACTATTTCACTATTTTCTTCAACTTAAACCTATAGTATAGTGCGCACAGACCTGTAATTAAGGTTTAGCTATAAATATGCCTACTCATGATTAAAGTACTGCTACGAAACAATAAAATAACAATAAATGAAACATCGATGCTGCACTTTTATTATACGTATCATGTATTCTATTTTTAAAAATATCAATTACTTTGGGTACAAAAATGACATTCGGAATGTCTTAGAACACCATTTAATTATAATAGTTGTGTCTCATAAATTTTCATTATTGTCAAAAAAACCAAAAGTCGAAAATTTGGTAAGAATAAAATATATACCTTACACAAAGTTCATAAAATCTTCGTATTTGTAATTACTTTTTGCGCTGTGTAAAACAACGCTTAAGTGTAAAATCTACACTAAATCAATTATGTACAATTTAATAATACCGTCGAATAACGTTTTATTATAAATTAATTTCGGAAGGTTACTGTAAGGTTACTAGTGAAATTTTATAAACACGTGCAAATTTTAGTTTAGGTTATGTTTCAGTAAGTACGTGGGTTGATCAACACGTGTTTGAGGGGACGTCCATTAATTACGTGAGCTCAAAATGGGGCGGAGGGGTCCGGCAAAATCTCACCAAATCTCATTTAAAGAGAGGGGGGGCCAATGAAAATCTCACGTCAACTTTTTAATTCAAAGAATATACATTATTATAACGGATAACATTTTGTTTTATAAAATTAATCCCGAGCATAGACAATATTAAAGTGCCCACCAATCTTTGTGGCCTCTCTGAACTGAACTGAATGCTTAATACACGTGTGCATGCCCGGGATTCCCCGATTTGAAACAAAGAGCCGCACAAGTGTCAGATTTCATTCGGGGAGTTCCCTGCCGCGCCGGTCAAAATCACTGCGTGTCAGTCAGTGAGTCAGTCGTGATATTCTGCAACGCATATAAAGCCGATGTTACTGTGTTCAACATGAATTTGTATCAAAACTTTTACAACGCGTATGTTAAGCGGCATGCAGACAAGTCGAAACAAACGTGCCAGCAAGAAGTTAATCGTTTGTGGAAGGAAGCTAAGCTGAAGTTCACCGACAAGAATTCTCTTAGTGATCATATAAATCAAGAGATTGAAATTCTACGTAATCATACGGTTCAAAGGAAGGTACAAACAATGTTGTCTTTCATCTGCAAAGTAAGTAAAGTTTCAATGACATTTAATGTATATAATATATCAATAAAAGGTCAATTTAGAGTATTTTTAGTGGTATGAAGCAAAAACATGAACATATCAAATAAATTTAATTATTTAAAAATTATAGGGTAAACCTAATGTGAGGGGGAGGGAGGTCCCACCATATCTCACCAAATCTCACCAAGGGGGGGAGGGAGTCCAAATTAAAAAAAAAACCTCACGTAATTAATGGACGTTCCCTGAGATCAACTTAAAAAAACACACACACAACAAACACTAATAACACTGTAGTATTACAAATTATAACATTCAACGGCACTGCAAAAATTGTCACTAACAACAAATTGTAAAAAGACCTTTGTAAATTTTACTACAAAGTTAACCTCTCACACGATACAGATCACATTCCAGTCAACTGCCGCTTCAGCCTCAGACGCAACGTTACCACGCTTAATATTCCGGCCATGACTAAACTCAATAAATTGTCATCATCATCATCATTTTCACGGGTTAAACTAAGGATGGTTTGTTCCTGTCTCAAATAGGCAAAAATTAGAGCTGGTCACTCCATCCAGCGCTTCCTCGGACGTCCCTCACCTCTCCGTCACCTCGGCTTATAGTTCCAGAGTTGTTTGGGGATGAGGCAAAGATGTTCTCACCAATTCAGCCGATACTGGGCGATCCTGTCTAGTATACTCATAATACTCAGTTCCTGCCGTATATCTGTGATCATGGAGAGTATACACTACCACGTGCCTGAGAAATCTCATTTCAGCCCCTTGGATGCGACTGGCCAACTGGATGCCGACTGGATTTCGTTAAAGTCCAATTCTCAGACCCATAAAGAAATGTGGGAAGAACCATCACTTGTAGAATTTTAGATGTGTTCCTTTACTTGCTGACTTAAGGGTTCGCCTGATGGTCCCGCACATAAGGTTCAACTTATGCAACGTATTCACAACGTCGTTCCATGGATTAGAAGATACACTCACTGTAGCCCAGGTATTCAAATTGCTAACTTGTTCCAGGACAGTACCATCTATAACGATTTTTTCCCGTACGGGATCAGTTCCACGAAAAGCCATCACGTTGGTCTTACGTGTGGATATCTGCAATCCAGAGGTTTTGCAGATTCGATTTAACAAATGTATCTCCATCTGCAACCTGTTTTCAGAGTCCGACAGAATAACCTGATCGTCCGCAACAACAGATCGTTCAATAAATTGTAATCTGTATAATCAAGAAATGTAGTAAATAGTAATAATACAAATTAGGGAAAACAACTGAATCGTGACTGGCGCTGCTAACTTGATTACGCAGATATGTTTTCACTGTCGTATAACGAACGCGTTTTGCATCCTATTAACGAGAATTGGGGACGAACTCTGGTGTTATTAATCGTACGTATTTAATTAGCAGAAGAAGAAGAAGTGGACACGTAACCGACCGTACACGCACGAATGTGGTACAGCCTAGTATTACGCAATAATATGTTTAACTACCTTAGCCAGCTGACTCGCCGACCTCTCTACGTTTCACGTGGTCTCGTAACATAAATTCTGTACTCAGCAGATTTGTACGTTTGAAAATAGTGACTGGCAATTAAAAAAATTGTACGAAGTAAGTTTTGTTTATGCTTATTCGGTTTTAAATTTTGAACACGTTTCTTTTAATTCAAAAACAAATTTGGGTTTAGTTTTGAACGTGATGAATGATCGGCCGTCACTTGGGTCATATATCACAAGTGAATGGCATAAATTTGGAATGGAAAGTTAAACAACAACGCCTAATCACATAGGTTAATTTGTACGAGTCATATACTGTAGTTCATTATTTTTGTTTATTCTTTTCCAATGATCTGTATACGTAACTTTTCTTAATCAAACACGAATCTCATAATTACATTTACTTCTATAACTCTACAGAGCAGCCTATAGTCTGGTAAATTACGGTATGTTTGACTCCCATACACCGACACAAGACATCCACTCAAACGTATTGTAACACAAGTATTGATTGCTTTTTTAATTGCTTTACCTCATATTTGTTTTTTAGTATGAGCGATCCTGATGTAGGGAGTAATGTATCGATTCGGCTCAGCCAAGATTCATCACAGCCGAGCTAAAAAAATAATCTGGATTTAAACGATACTTTCGCCTTTCGAGACAATGTATTTCTGTCTAATAGTACCTCTCTATGTAGCTGTTCGGAGCCAGTGTTAAAACGAAGGCTACAGACATATAGACATAAGTTGCATACATTACTAGAGCACGACGCTGGAAAAAGGAGGAGCTAGAAATGTCAGGCCTAGAGAACTTATTCTTAGTAATTACAGTGTACGTACAGTGTACAAATAAAATTGGGCTAATTCAAAAAACATATTTTTAAGACGAAACAACTGATATGAGTCTTGATTGGTGATGACAAAACACTAAGTCGCATTCCGGATGACTGACCAATCTTAAAAAAAGCTACGACTATCGCTTCTTCCTTCTTTTTATTGGTTGTTAACGAATAAGTGGATACATATGTTACATTCTTCTGAATGTGAAATATTGAGTGATAACTTATGTAAAAAACATAGACTTATTATTATTATTATTATTATTATTAATCTATTTCGTTAATATTTAGTGACATTTCATCATACACTTTTGTAACCAAAGGCTTATGGTAACTAAAATAAGAAATGTATGTTTTACATTCAATATTATCCAGAAACCTTGTGAATACTGCATCAATTGTCGTATTCGATTTTGTCCTAGATATTTTTTTATCATTTTGCATAGACAGGTTTAAATTATCTTTTAAAAATTCAACCAGTTTTATAGATTTGTCTAATGCAAAATTGACATTGAAATCTCCACTTAAAATCATTGGTATTTTATGATAATCTTTACGAAGTATGGCGGCACCTTGTGATGAATACGATAATAATGCATGATGGAGAAAATCAATAATATCATCTAATGTTTTATTAGGAGAAATATACATTGCTACAATCACAACTGTTTGCCCATTTTCCATTTTACATTCAGCCATACACAAATCGCCAACTGTAGATGCCATTGAACCATAGACATCAGATTGAGTAACGGAAAAATCCATGGATGGAGTTATAATGTTAATAATATCGTCAGAATTTTGAAATATCCCGACACCTCCCGCTCTAATATTTGGTCGTTTATATTTCACAATGCAGTTGAAATTAAGAACAGATACGTCATCTTCATTGACTAGCCAAGTTTCTGATAAAACTATGACATTTGAATTTTTCACAACTATATCTTTTAGATCAACAGCATAACAGCATGAGCTGTAAGACTTTGGCAATTAAATGTGAATAAACCTTTTCTGTTATTGATGAAATTAACTAAATTTTCATTTATAGTTTCTAGTTTGTTTAGTGAAAGTCGTTTAAATTCCTCTTGCAAATCAATTGTTGATGATGATCGTCTTCGGCCATGGTAGAATATCTTCTCGTTGTTCTGTGTCGTAATATGTAATCCTTCAATACTCGTCACACGTGATAAAGCAACGTATAATAATGATTGGGAATGACGTCGATCGTATTCATAAACAATTTTTAACATATATGTCATTAAATTATGTAGGACTAGGTAGATTATTTTTTACATATCGTACATTTCCTCATTTTGGTATACTACTAAACACATATACACACACATGCATGCATATATAACGCATAACGCGTAACGAACATTGTTCCTACCGTTTCATGCCCAAAGAAATTTCATGCATATAACGCGTAACGCGTAACGAAAATTTTTCCTACCGTGCCAAAAGAAGTTTCACTTCAAAAAAAAAAAATACATAAATATCATGTGTTACCTAAATGTTTAAATTTTTTATACGAAAATGAGAAATTGTATTCTTCAGTAGGACTAATAACCGTAATTTTGTCATGTCACTATAAGTACAGTATGTTTCAACAGTATGTTTCATGTCATTATGCTAAGTGATTAAAAGTGAATGTTCTACAATTGGTATCGTTATGAGCGAGTGTTAACGTTACATGTTAATTAATGTAACTGTTATTGTTATTTCACAGAATACAGCCTAACGTTACCACTACGTTGGTCTACATGGATTGATAAAAGCGGATCGAGAATTATATAATGATTTTGAATTATTTTCGATCCTGCCAACATATATTCAGGAGCTGACTGTATTTGACAAAGCGTAACATAATGGTTTCTTAAATGTTTTTTGAAAGCGGTTATCAGATCTTAAGATCATAATAATTATTTGCTTAAACGTGACGTTACCTGCATTATTACGTGCAAACACTTTACACGTATCACGACTGAATGTGTTAGAAATCGCTCTCTACCGCTTTGTGTTATGAACAGCTGTAATTAATTATTGAGGTTAACCGCAAAACACAGCAAACCGCAGTGGCTAATATGCTTCAAACCTATAGTTTTAGTTTATCCTTCTCACCGTTTTGGTTTCTTTTACAATTTTTTTGCCTTTACCTAAATCCTGAAGATTATTAAACAATACTGTTGTGATGCATGTAATTTCTTCAGAACTTGTAGGCTATTAATGTATCGCCTTATCAAATATTCTACTACTATTTACAATTACATTATTTTAATTATATTTTACTTTAATCACTTTTCTCGAGCAAATTGATTTTATTTAATCAATATTCAATCTTTGAGTATTTTTAAATTAAAGTTATTTTCTACAAGGATTTGGAAAAACTCACTAGATATTCCTTAGTGCAGGGGTAAATTAGCCTTACTTAAATTCAAGTCGATTGATATAGTTGCGTCTAAATCACGATGATGTTCTCGGTAGCCGTTTGTTGGTCTGCTAATTACACTTCACACAGTTTACATATTTTACCTATACTGGAAGCTATATGTAAATTATATAAATTGCATGTATATTGTTTTTGAATACTAAGAAAATACCAAGTGCACTGTGTTGTTTATATGAGGCGCAGTCAAAACGTTATTTGCAGTAGCATTAAAAAAGAATATGTGTTGTATTATCGAAAATTGTTTTACTTGTCTGAAAGGACAATTGAAGATCCACTTGTCTACAAAGTAGCTAAGTTTATCGTAGTAGGACACGGGTTTTCGATGTCATTGCCTAAACGTTCCCGTCTAACATCAGATAAGCATTAACGCGCTGCATTTTGGACTTCGTCAGTGAGATATCCCCGCTTCGCAAAGGACCAACACGTGGAAATCACATTCCGAAAGGTCACGACTGTGAGAAGGATGTTCTCTCGTGATGCATAACGAATGACGCGTTGCAGACGCTTAGAGATGGTCTAGCGCATGCTTCTACGCTGCATTACGTCTACTGTGAAAGCGTTCAACGTAGGCACCCGTGTTGTCGAAGTCGACCGGCAATCATCATTGATATCCTTGCAGCCATTTTTGAACAACTCGCACCATTTAGCGATGGCCACGCGTGAAAATGTTATATAACCATACACTTCCCACAGCTAGCGATGAATTTCAGTAGGGTAACGAACCCCTTGCTGAATTCACCGTGGAGTTGTAATTTTCGCGGACATGCTACTTCCAAATGGCGTGACTCTAACGTCACTACATCACTACAGCTGCCGAAAACGGGGGTTTACCAGCGATTAACTTTTGGCTGTCCCTCGTACTTCTACCCTTAGGATCAGGTTCATTATGGCTTTTTCCTTTCGTTATTGTATAGGCTACTACATCTGTTGTACTGTAAAATGGAGTCTGTTCTTTGTTTGTTTTCTGCTTTGTGTTCTTGTAAATTTGTAAAATTTGTGCGTGTTCATTACTCAACTGAATTTAATTTCATTAACATACATGTAAATTGATTTAAATATGTATTATTATTACGTTCTTTATAATTACTGGTGACGGTACTCTTGCATTACATAAGTAATACGATAAACAGGATTTGTTACATAAACGGATATCATTACGTTGCTTAGTAGCATCCAATCCCGCGACTTATAGGCATCGAAACTTCCTCGTCTTCTTCTTCCTATTGTTTCTTATTCACCACCTTCAAACTAGCAATACGTTCTTTTTTTTTTCAGATCAGTGTCGCGATCCGTCGGTGATCTCCAGCCTGGAATTACTGTACCTGGAATTCAAACGTAACACCTCTGTGACCGTTATGTTACAGAGACTTAGAGACAAAATTATGGAATCCTATAATAATTGCAGACGTTTACAGAAACTAACAACTTTAACCTTGCCTGCAGTTGGGCAAAGGAAAAGGAATATAAACTGCCCCTTTATGTGCACAGACTACGCATATCAGTCAGGGTTAGTGCGTTTCCCCCATTGTACTCTCTGATCCCATCTGGTACTGGTCTATTGTAACCCTTTCAAGAGTAAAGAACTTGATAAAATTCTTCTTCTTTCTAAGAAAACGTCTCAAAGGCTATTACGTCGTCCGTAGTTACAACTGATCTCTCCATATTTTCATCAGCCATTCCAGAATTCTTCTACCTTTAGGCATATATTTTTAACTTGCGTGTGGTATTCTTGTTGGGTCCATATGTTCTACGTGATCAAACCATTTCTGTCTATATTCCCTCACCATGTCATTCACTGGTCGGACAGTTAACTCACGACGGATGTCCTTATTCCATTTCCTATCTATCTAACCTGGTACACCCGGCTAGTGCACCTCATCTCTGCATTTTACAGTCGAATTGTACATTATAATTTGATTTATAAGAAACTAACATTATTAGTGACCGAAAATTGGAACATATAAATCACTTTAACTACTTACGTAATATTACAAATTTTACAGAGAGAGGGGTATATGTAGTAAAATATATAAAAACCAATTGGTATATGCAATGCAAACAAGATCAGAACTAAATGCAACCAGTTACCAAAATTAAATTTTACAAAATGTTATCTCCCCTTGTTTTATTGTACACAGCTAGTCGTAAGTATGTTGGCAACTTCTAGCGGCGGTCCATTTAGAGGCTACATACAAGTTTCAAAAATTTATGTCGATGTTTCAGTAAATCTGTTATCATTAGGAGTTGTATAATTTTATGTGTATTACAGAAATAATTAATACATATTTAATTACTATTAATATTATGCAATATTGTAAATGTATCTTATTAGTATAAGAATGATAATATACTCATATGCAGGCACCAGGCAGGGGCGAACCGTGCCACCGCCCAGGGCGGCAAATTTTAAAGGGCGGCAGGTTCCGGGACGTTAAGTTTTGATATTGAGGAAAAATAAAATTATTCACTTAACTTCATAACAATATGTAAGATCAGTAAGAATTACTTTATGTATAAAGAGTCTAAACTCGTGAACGAGAGAACGTAAACCTGACAATGAGTGCAAACATTCCTAATTGTCGTTTGAAGGCAATTGCCGTATCTTCAGAGTAGGTCTAGTGTGCGTGAATGTGTTCAGAGTTAAAATAGGGAGGGGGCGGCACTCATAAATACTGCACAGGGCGGCAGAAGCGCTGGGGCCGGCCCTGCTCATATGTAGCCATAATAGTTAGGCTATTATTTTTTTCGTATAACACATGTATATTTATCAAGCTCTCAGATACAAAGTAAAGAGAAGAAGGAATGAGAGGACGACCAAAGAAACGATATTCAAATTCTTGAAGAGTTAAAAGCAATGTCTCAACAAGAAGAAGAAGATGAAGATGAATACGATAATGACGAAGTTACAAATACTGAATAGAGATCTCAGTTTGTCAAGTAATTCCTTCTCCGAGAAAATGTGCCAAACTTGTTTATTATTTTATTCTTCTATTCTCTTCCCCTTCTGTTCACTTTGTTAACCAGTTTATCTATTTGATATCAGCGCTTATCAACGCTTGATAATGTAGCTAAATTTGTTCAAAATGTTCTTCGGCGCTTTCCGATTCCTAATCTCCAACAAAACCTATCCCGCTATTGATTTTCTACCAATACTGTTTGTTCTATTTCCATTTCTATCCCCCGTTTCTTCTTCCCCTGAGCAACGCTGAACTTGTTTTGGTAAACGTTCCTAACTAATCCTTTGCACCATACCAGAACAATTGGCTGGGTTTTGTATCGTCGGTCACTTTGTGGACTGAGCTTCTCGTTACCTTCTAAACTGTCATATTAGAAGTACTTGACCCGGTCTTTGCCTGTAGCACGCCTATAAACGTCAATTGCTGTAGCATTCAGAGTTATTGGTTGCAGTTTTATAGGCCACACTTCAAGCTGTAAGCCACGACGGATTTTTATTATTATGCTGTATATTCTTAACAGAAGATATCTTTTGTTGTCTTCTGATTTTGTTAAATCCCCCCCCCCCCAGGACGCTAATCACTGCACTGTTGCCTGTCTGCCTCTCATATTCCTTTCTTTAATGACTTCACCTGAATTCCGTTTTCTACAAAGTCGCTTTTGTCCTTTTCAACGTAATATCTACAATGAATCTACTATGGAATAAGATTCAAGTGTTAAATAATCTGTTTTAGATGTTTTACCTCCGTGCTTAAATATTATATTTACCTCAGTTACGAAGCTACTGATTGTTATCTCTTTTATCCTCTTTCCTTTCGTGTCAAATTATGGAGTCTCTTTTTCGCAATAAGTTCATTGTCTTATAGATTTCTTTTATTTTCAGTCCAAAGAGTCATATCAAATGGAAATCTGTTCATGTTATACAGTTTGTGTTTCATGTTCCTCCTTAATGTCCTTACAAAATCCTCTCTGGAGGACGGTCGCTACAAGAAACACTATTTAGCTGGATTCTAAACCGACGAAGACAAGTCAGCTGTTTTTGACATCACGAACAGAGTGTAAATGACGAAATGAATACACATATCTACAATTTTCTATTGTACTGTATTCATTGTTCATAGCCTAAAAGTACCATACATATGATTTGCAGTAAAGTTTTAATTACTCACATTCTTAAATTCGATCGATTTTGGTCATAGACTGTGCACTTGCGGTCACAATATCGTAAAACAGCCACTATTTACAAAAACGAAGTCGTAGACATTGATTAATGAACGTGACACGTACGTTGGTGTCCAGAGTTTCTCGAGAACTCAAAGTTTCATTAGGCTATGAACAATGAATACACTACAATAGAAAATTGAGATTGTAGGTACCATTAGTAAACAATAAGTGTGTGTATATTATAAATACATCACATTATCATTACATATCTACAATAACTACATTAGTCTTTATGACTGCGTTGTGATTTAAAGGTTAAATTTACTGTGTACAGGTTTTATGAATAAAATAATGGAACAGCGTTATATCGAGCACTTGGTTACCGCTACTGCATGCCTGTCTGTGTTTTGTGATTTCTGAGCCCTCTTTTCGGGTCTTGCTTTACAAACAACTGCTAGAGTCCATTCAGAATTTTGAGATAAAGCAGGATAAGAATAATGATAATAGAGCTACAACGTGGTAGGAGCCTATATCATATCACTCCGTTCCATGCAATTATTGACCATGCATTAATTGCTGAATGTATGGTTACAACCGGTTCAGGATGTAATTTATTGATAGTAGACTGTAACTCTTACCGTAATCGTAACCTACCACTTAAAAACATACGTTTATTTGTAGCGACCAGTCTTCACAATTACACCAATGCGTCATGGATAAAGCAACACGTTCGACAAGAAGCGAATCAGCTGATAATCAGCCGGTTAGTTCGCTAAACAGCAAAGACAACTAAGGTGAAAACAGTGAAAGTTTACGACGCATATGCAACTGTCTAATAGTTAGCGTTAATATGTTTAAATGCACCGCGCAATATTGTGTTATTAAATTAGCAACAGCGGGACATAGATAAACTACACGTTATCACTCTCGCTATTTTCTGTAGTATCTTCAGTTCACTCCTTGTGTCTAACCTCAACCACGATTGTAAATGCGTACATCTGGAGTAAATAACACTGTGTAACCTCTTGTACGGTCAACTTATTAACGCTGTTGCCAGCTGGTGTGGTTGAAGCGCTGCGCCGTGGGATCCGATCGACCGCTCAGCGCCTTGTTGGCAAACTGGGACCTGCAGCTGCAGAGAAAGTCGTAATATTAGCTGAAGAATTACCAACAATTCGAACCGATGACGGAACATCTCTAATCACTCTCTTGTGGCAGAATGAGCAAAACCTGCAGACGGACATCTGTCGACTGCGTAATAATGATACGAATATAAATTTTAAGATTTCACAACATTTTAGCTCACGCTTGTACTTAGTTCTTGAGCATTCTGGTGACCCCTATTGAGTCTATGTGGCATTCTGGCAATCGTAGTGTTTACATACAGAACACGTAATTAGGGAAAGCTCAAAACTGTAAAACCATGACGTCAAAGCCATATTTTGTCCAAGTCACTATGGTTCGACTTCGAACTGTGACGCCATAGAAGAAGAAAGCCATATTTTGTAAGTAAACGACTGTAATACTCTTTTGAATTTTCATAAATTGGAATACCATTCTCTAAGTGTAATACTTACGGATCCCTTTCTTTGTTTTACTCTAAAGTTTTATCCTGCTTATCAAGGTATAACTTCGTAATATGATTCTTTAAAAATACGAAGGAAGATCACTTTCATGTTTCTGTTTATTTTTATAAAACTCTTTTAATCCTGGAACTGTTTACATAAGGCGCATTCCATATTTATTTAAATAGAATAAGTTTTTAATTAAAAATATTTATCCTCAACCCGTATACACTGACTAAGTGTGAGAGGAAACTGGAGTTTCTTTCGTTCTGTTTGACGTTTGCCCGATTGGACAAATCTCGGGCTATTCTGGAGACATGTCCCTTTTAGAAGGTTTGTGAGATGAACGGCAGAGCTGGAAGGAAGGAAGCTGGGGGAACTAAGTAGAAGATAGTGGAGTTCATGTGTCTCAGTAATTTTTCCTGACTTACTATATTGCAACGTTACAAGTATTATTTATAAAACATTTCTGACCATGTACCCAACGCAACTACAAAGTGTTAAACACTGGCCAGATCGTAGGAATTTTGTGTCCGTTGCGTTAAGTAGCCTATATGTGGCTCCACAATAAACGTATTTTTTAATAAGAGGAGTGAGACGTTGATGACATGAAATAATTAATTAAAATATATTAAAATAATCAATCAACGATGTATTAATACTGCAAAAAAATTATTTGAATATTAAAAATTGAAATTATAAAATTTAAAAATATTATCTTCTATAAATTTACACTCTGTAAAACATAACATACCCTTCCTATTCAGTACACATAAAAAACATATAATCTTAAATACCTAAACATACATGCTGAACAAATTATATAACTACTTTGTGTTCCATGGGTGTCTGACTTTGACTCAGTTTTAAAAATAGCAACTCATTTATAAAATAATTCTAACTATTCTAAATAAAATTTAATTGTTGCAATTAATATTTTTATAAAAAAAAAATAATATTTACTTGAAGAATATTTATGTTTTCTAATGACACACCCAAATTTGTAAAATTGAACAGAAGAAAATTATTATTTTTAACCACAATTTACAATTACGTACATTATTTACATTTAAGTCTTTAAGTCTTTATTATCTCATATTCAGTTTTTTTTATGAGTTCTTTGCACAAAAATATAATTGTTCATTTGTCACCTGCGTACTGTCGAAGTTACCGTTGCGTGTATACGTGTGTGTGAGTCCTGATTGACGACAATGACGATGATGATTATGGTGATGATGATGACGCGTTCTCGGTACTCTATGGCTTGTTGCGGATGATGATCCGGTGTTCCTCCATCAATGGTGGTGTATTTAGATGATGGTAATGTTGTTCAAATCAATCGGCAGACCGGCAGAGTGACGTCGTGTGAAGATATCTTGGGTCTGACGATTACCAAACGGACATAGTGTCCTCGTAGAAAGATTCTTTGAGTCTGACTTCGCCCAAAATTGCCGGAGGTATTTATAGTAGACGGCAAACTGAGATGTCAGATATTGTTTTTGACATGTTAAATTGTGTCGATTCGAGTGTAGCGTCTCTTTATTACTGATCACTTTTAGTCCGTTTTCGCGATCACGTAAATGTTATCGTAACCCGAGCGGTTGCATTGTCTTAGTAATTTTTCACTCGTCATTGAAATATAACTTACTCGTTAATTACTAGTTAATTATGGCAATAATTAACATTAATTAATATAATGTCTTTATTATTGCACTTTTCTACAATAATTTTGCATCATCGTACGCGTTTAAATGTTCTTAATCTAATGATGTTCTTAGAATTGTGATATGTCTTCGGTAACAGGTAAAAAAACATTAATTTATTTTAATCATGTCAGTACCTGCTTTAATTACAAAACCAACAATTCGTACGTATTTCCCCCCCGTCGTTCAATGCAGGTCGATGCTGGCACACACACACACACACGCTGTATTTACACTACCGGGATAGGTGTACTTTCGACGGGCGACAGGCGTGTCCACTCTTGTCCTTTCACGCACAAAATAGCGAAAACTATTCGTCGTATTCTTTTTACACTAATTATTTACAAAACATACCGCCCTGTGTAAATATGCAAATATATGTATTGTTGCAATACATTACTATATAAGATGCTTCTCTTAAGAAGTCACATGCAATTCCTATTATTTATATTAGTTTATATTTATTGACTGTGTGTGTAGCTGATGTTCTTTCCTTATTTATTCTCTCTCTCTCTCTCTCTCTCTCTCTCTCTCTCTCTCTCTCTCTCTCTCTCTCTCTCTCTGTCTCTCTCTTACACGCTCGCGCCCACGCACACACATACATACACAGTCCAATTTCCTATTGCCATGAAATGAGTAAAGTTACGTACAGAATATAAATTAATTCATACAACAACGTATTTTAAGATAAATTTGCACAAGATAAGCAAGGTGATAAACAAGACGCAACCATCAATTTAATGGAATACTCTAGGATAAGAATATCTCTCGGAACCAAAATACGGATTTAAAAATTCGTCGTTATAAATATTGCAACATGTGATGCTGAATTATGGGTAATTAATAAAAAGATGCATCTAAAATACAAGCTGTGGAAATGGACTAGTAGCATGGATGCTGCGAACTGACAGAATAAAGAATTCATAAATAAGAAAACGCATGCGAATCAATACCGACTTGAAAGCAAAGCATCGAGTGCAAGAGATTGAGGCTGTATGGCCGTATGCAGAGAATGGACGACGAGAAGTGGTCTAAACGAATAACCGAATGGACTTCCCTACACAGACCAAGGGAGAGTTGGAACACAGAAGTGAACGGACTGTAGGTGTTGGCGATGACAGCCGTAACGATGTCTAGCGTATGATGATGATGATGACAAGCAACGGATAAAACATAACAGCACAATTTAGGCCTACATAAAAGGTCGTTTTCGTAAATTTGTTTAGAATATTCCATGAGTTATTTTATTTTAGTTAGTATTAATTAATACTGGAAAACAGATTGGAGATGGGGATACATTTGTTAAATCGAATCTGCAAAGACTCTGGATGACGTAAGACCAAGGTGATGGGTTTTCGTGGAACTGATCCCATACGGGCAAAAATTGTTATAGATAGTACTGTCCTGGAACAAGTTTGCAATTTTGAATACCTGGGCTACAGGTGTCTTATAATGCATGCAACGACGTTGTGAATAAGTTGCATAAGTTCAACCTTATGTGCGGTTGATTAAGTTCAACCATTAGGCTAACCCTCAAGTCAGCAAGTAAAGGAACACTCCTAAAATCCTACAAGGTGATGCCTCTTCCCACACTTCTTTATGGGTCTGAGAATTGGACTTTAACGAAAGCCCAGACCAGTCGTATCCAAGCGGCCGAAATGAGATTTCTCAGGCACGTGGCAGGGCATACTCTCCATGATCATAGAAGAAACACAGATATACGGCAGAAACTGAATATTACGAGTATACTCGACAGGATCCCCCAGTATCGGCTGAATTGGTGAGAACATCTTTGCCGAATGGATGACTGCCACATCCCCAAACAAATTTGGAACTCTAAGCCGAGGGGACGGAGAGGTGTGGGACGTCCGAGGAAGCGCTGAAGTGACCAGCTCTAATCTTCGCCTATTTGAGACCGGAACAAACCATCCTTGGTTTAATCCGTGAAGATGATGATGATGATAATTGATTAATATTTTGTGAAATTTGTACACTAATGTTTGTCTGTTTATTACTTTCTTGTTACGTTAATAACGTTCAAGTAATATAAATGTGGTGATTTGTGATTCGTGTACGTCTTTGCAGTCGAAACGTCTCTATAATAATGATATGATCGCACGATTTTTGCAATAACGAAACGATCAATCGTTATCTAAGCGCGGCGTTGTGTGTGCATAGTTAGAAAAGTGTTTTATAGAATGCGGCGCATCCTTGCGCACGTTAGAAAGTAGCGAATACAGTCGCTCTCTTTAATACCAATCCGCTCTTACGATACCGGTTTGGCCACTTTTACTGAAGTCATACCTAATAACGTTAACGCATGCACAAGATGATTTTCTTCAAAAGCAGTGGGAAACCATAACGTTGCGGCAGATGAAATCGAGTGGTGAGGTTACGTTTTTGCGAATTGCGAGTCACCGGGTGTTGCCGGTGACCTGATTTACTACCCAAAGGTCGTCGCGGAGCGCGTCCAACTTCTTCCTTACATTTTAATTAAAAAAATACTAATTACTGTGATTTAATAAACTGTATTCTGCTTGACTTATCTCAAAAGCTTTCTACAATTTCCATTTTGTGTTCTTATAATTAATTTAATTGCATAAGCACTTAATTAAAGGCTTAACAAATAAAAACCTTGTACTTCTGAGCCGTGGTTGATCTACGTTGATCAGCAAATCAGTAATTCAGTTATCATACTTTAACATTTACTACGTCCTCACGATTTTCATTAGTCATTCGTTACTTCCATTACGGAGTTTATCCGTTCGTTTAAGCCCTTTTGATTTCAAAATATCAGAATTAATGAAGAGTCACTGCATCCCTTCTGGTTTACTTAAGCCCTTCTGGTTTCAAATCTTCAGACGTTATGACGCTTTTCTTTGTGTAAATGTTTACTTCTTAATTTCCTAATTTATATAGAATCTGTTGTGTAGCTGTCTGGACAATATAAAAATTACACTTATATTTTGCAAACTAAAGAAGAACTACCAAAACATTGGAACTAAAGGTAATTGTAAAATAAATATTAAAGAGCGAGCAAGATTTGGCTCCGAGTGATTTCCATATTTTCCCCCATCTCAAAGAACACCCGGGAGGACAACGTTTCGAAACGGATACGGAAGTGAAACAGGCGGTTTGACGCCTGGCTCCGAAATCTGGGCACGCAAGGGTTCAAAGAAGAAACTGAAAAACTGTTTTCACTACAAAAAGTGTATTGAAAGGCTGGAGATTATATTGAAAAGTAAGTGCATATTTTTTAATAAAAGTATAGTTTTCTTTTTAATTTTTACATGTGTTTTTTATTTTTCCTAAATCAGGGAAACTTACTTTGGAGATGACCCTTGTATTAAGAGCGGTAACTGTCATTGTTGTGAAATCATTCAGAGAGTATGATATGTAATAGAACCGGTCGATAGCGCGCCAAGCGTCTTAAAACCAGCTCCTACGATACGAATGTCCAGCGAATGACTCATGACAGATTGCCTAAGCGATACTCACGTTCGACGAGCCTGAGGCCACTGGATTTCACGAGACAAACATCACTAAAGTAAATAACCGAAGTTGAACCTTCGCCATATACGATGTCCGACAGAAACGTATCCGCGACCAGTTTTAATATTATGTAACTGCATTGTAATTAGGTAGCCAACTAGATGGGAGCTTTTGACGCATGCGTAGTCATTCATTAACGTGTGTTGGTTTGTTCTAGAGGTGTGCTAAACTAGTATTTGAAAATAACAGGTACGAACGAAAATGTTCCAAAAAACTAACACGTACGAATACCTGTTATTACATACCTATTATACACGTACCTATATAACATAATTTGTTATAATAAATAAATTGAAACTAAAAGTATTAACAGTGTTACTTTACACTGTGACTTTATTAAGCTGTTACTGTTTAAAAGAAAATAAGAAACTAGAGAATTAATAGGCCTATCTCCCTTTGGGAATACTAATTTAAGTTTTCATTAGGAGTTGACAAACTGACACAGATTTAATATATTAAATCATTGATTCCATTTTGGTTAGGCAAGTCAGCTGCGAAACTCAGGCAATGAAATTTAGAGTGCACGTAATAGCACAACAAATAATGTCAAAACAAATTTACGTGAGATGTGCAGTGAAGTTAAAATGATCTCCGAAACCACATTAACAAAAAATACTATATGGCGTATTAGCCACTCTACACGTTATAACACAATATAATTCGCTTTTTCAAAATTTACCAAGTTGGTGACTAGTGTAATATATAATTTGTTATTATATATCTGCATAACACACGAGAATAAATGTAACATCAGTATGAATTTTAAAAACAGCTTCGTTTCTTTGGCATAGAGATATTCTGAACTTCGCTGTTTTGCTTCGTTTCGTGCTTGTATGGCAACCGGCACATGCGCAGAATCAAGTATTCAGCACCAATAACTGTGACTTTGTACACGTACTACTCGTTTATTCGTTTAGTAGTGTAGGGGGAATAAACGTTCCCCTACTCGGAACCGCGAGGGTGCGAGTAATCGGAACGGGTATTTCCACTTTTCAGTCATCGTTGAATCGGAATAGGTATTTCAACTTCTCAGTCACTTTTATATCCGTTCCACGAAAATAATCGTTCCAAAATGCTTTAGTTTGTTCAGTTAGCTGTGAAACTCTGTTGTGTAAATACGTTTTGGTTGTGACTGTCGTATTCAAATTTGGTTCCACACTGGGGATCATAGCAATAAACTCACCATTTATTTTCAGTTACTAACTTTTTGAGGAAGCCTGCGTCACTGTTAGCAACTTGTGCAACGGAATTCCTTTTCCTCTTGCGACAGCATCCGTGCCGGGAATTTTTCTGCCACACCACGTTTGTTCAAATTTCTTTCGTCAATATGGTAGTGGTGGTGATGATGGTGATGATGATGATAACGATGAACTCGACTATGTCCCCCTTGATCTCGGTGCCTCTCCTTTCTGTCTAAATAGCGTGTGCGCTTTTATTGTCACTATCTGATGACATTTTTGTAAACAGTCACATCTGAAACCAACTAAAATCAATTTTCAATTTTGGCGATATGCCAGTAGTACGATGTAAACTTGGAATAAAAGTTTTATGAGCTATGAAACATAGTCTGCTCATGGAATATGTTCGAACCTGTCACATCATGGTGGACGTTCTTACATCATGTTGATATCGCTGCCAATCAAAACACACGTGACTTCACCAGCGTTTCACCAGCATGACATTCTGTCTCCGAGACAACGACCGAACGCTGAGAGTTGGCATATGAAAACCGATCATAGTGTGTCATTGTCAATTAAACACAGAATAAAAATTCATTAATGTTAAACTGTAATAGCTTGAATGAACTTTATATCTTGAGATTTTAATTAGGGTCAGAGATAATTAATTTCTTAATATTTTTACACAAAAAAACCTTGAATAATACAGAAAATCTTAACTTCAGAATCATTTGCATTTCGTCCGACACACATATTTTTCTGCGCTGCCGTAAGGGTCAGAGGTCGCGTTGTGCGTGATAGGTTACGAAGTGATGATTACTGATAAAGAGTGAGGACAACATTACACATGGCACCCACATATCGTCTTGGGATGGACACGTCCAGAGCTCTATAGTACCCTTGTTTGGAGAAAGGTAAAGATGGGAAAATGTTTTAATCTTTCTTCGTCGTTTTGATTATATAGGCACATCCTCTTCATCTGACCTGTCACATTTTGTCTTCAGGAAATAGAAAATATTGTTACGACCATCTCACTGATCGTCGTATGGTACAGTGGAAAACAAAATACAAGACACCAATGAAGTCACTAAAAACCAGCCTTAATTATCACTATTAACAATTTGTAATCAACAAGACGGTCTCTCACAACAAATCAAATAAAATTTGTCCACACGCGCTAATAATGTCAACTAACAGAGTCCCGCACAATTATAAAACCCACAACACTTCGGCATAATATTTCGAACCTCACTGGAATAAAACGCCACTTAAACATAAACTGAGCGTCGCTGAATGGCTATATTTATACGTCGCTGAGGTTCCAGAATAATCCATAATACGCGTCAACACTACCAGAAAACACTAGAGCGTAATTGCTTGCGGCCTTGAACACATCGCGCGCGGACCGGTGAAGTCTAGAACAGTCTCGGTCAGCTTGACGCGTAATAAGTGTCACGTAATTGTCTTTCATCTCGAAGTAGCAGCAATATGTACGCACATACGCACACATACACGCACACATTACAGCTGGAATCTGCTGGAATAGCCGAGAAACATGTAGAATGTTCTGTAATAGCGTACCAATAGTAACCCTGTGCCTACACATTCAGGTATATAAATAGTATTAGATAAACTTTTAAGATGCGCGCGTTCGTGTGTTTATTATAGTTATATCCAGTTGTAGGCCTATAGTCGTTTATTGTGTGTCTCCTGTATCATTCACGCCACAACCGACTTTGGTTCATTCGGTTCTCTAGCCTGGTGGTCGTCATTCCAGTACTGGTATAGTCAGCGATTTTCTTTCATCCTGAACATGCTCCTGCTCCATTCCATCATCATCATCATCTTCTTCTTCTTCTTCTTCTTCTTCTTCTTCTTCTTCTTCTTCTTCTTCTTCTTCTTCTTCTTCTTCTTCTTCAACAACAAAGATTTTAAAAAAATTGTTTGTTTCGGTTCCAAGGTTCCAAATGTCAAATAAAACACTCGTATCACTGTGTCGACACCTTGTTTATTTACCAACATCACAAATAAAAATAACACACAAAATACAATTCCGATTCACAACTGTGATATCAAATATTAACTAAACCTTAATTTATGCGAACAAAAACTTAACACAGAAATATAATTTTGATCTACGAATATGGTATCAAACACGCACTAATTCTGTGTAACTCACTCACTGAGCTCTGACATTTTCTGTCTTTTGTGGTTTTATATGTAGTTGGTAATGGCGTCATTCACAAGCATAAGTATTGGACATACCCTTACCTATAACTATATTGTACATTGGTTCAGAACATTCTAGTGTATCCTATAAGTAGTGTCCATCAATATACATAAGTTATATATTAATTGTGGATAATGTACAAGAATTGTTCAACAGAAACACGTTTGATCTGCGCAGCCGTGACTTTGTCGCCATGGCAATAGAATTCATTCATTTATATTGTCTGTTAAAGTACTAGTGACGCGTCTGTCAAAAATATTTGGAGTTTGCTCTTTTCTAAGCGTTGTGACTGGGTTGAAAAATAGCATCTATGATAGAAAACCCGTCCAAAGATAATTTGCGTGCCGTTATTCAGTTTTTGACCGCTGAAGGGGTCAGCCAATGGAAATTTATACGAGAATCGAAGCTATATATGGTGACTATAGTTATTCTCATACGGCAGTGGTTGAATGGTGCAATAAATTTCGACAAGGAAGAGAATCCACTAAAGATTTGGCCCATCCCGGACCTGCACGTGTTGCAGCATCAGATGAAAATGTAAGACAGCTGGAAACTCCTTTACACGCAAATAGGCGCATCAAAGTTACAGAACTTTATCAAGTGTTGAGCATCAGCGTGGGAACTGTTCATTCTATCATTCATAGTCTTGGCTATCACAAAGTTGCTGCTCAGTGGATTCCACGGATGGTTACTGATGAGCAGAAAAATTTGCGTTTGGCCTTATCATTTGATCGCTATCAACAACAAGGTAATGCCTTTATACACCAAATTGTTGCCGGTGACGAGTCTTGGTGTTATCACTACGAACCAGAATCAAAACGTCAGAGTATGCAGTAGAAGCATGCACAGTCTCCGAAGGCGAAAAAATGTCGGCTTCAACCTTCGGCAGGAAAGTAATGGTGACCGAATTTGACCGATTTTTTTAATTAATGGTGACGGATTTTTTTTTATTGTCGGGGTGTATTAGATTTTAAAGAACCTGGTGTCAACGTCAACGCTGAGCGATATGCAGACAGCTTAAAACGCTTACGGGTCAGCATCAAGAATAAACTTCCCGGTAAGCTCACAAATGGTGTCATTCTTCTGGCTGATAATGCTCGACCCCATACGATTCAAGATCTGGTTGGTAGTATGAAGTGTAAAGTCTTACAACATCCAACTTACAGTCCCGACTTGTCCCCGTGCGATTATCATGTTTTCGGCTCATTAAAGAAATCACTAAAAGGACGGCGGTTCAAGTCTGACGCTGAGGTAGAGTCTGCTCTTAGCGAATGGTTACGCAAACAGACGCAAGAATTTTACCAGCAGGGAATCTACAGATTAGTGCAACAATGGGACTGATGCATTAATGTTAATGGAGACTTCTTTTAAAATCGTTGAATAAAAAACGCTTTACAGCCTCTAAACGTGTTTCTATTGAACAATCCTCGTAAATACACATGAGTAACATAACATACGTACTTAACCTACGTCTTATTTTAATGACAAATACCAATAATAATACCAATTAGGCTACAATATCATTTAATATATTACACAGTATTTATACTACTACTTTCAATGCGGGTTGGTGGTGCTCTAGTATATAACATAGTATATAACATATAACGTGTTCATTCTATTGCTTCTTTGGACACCGTACACCTGTGTGTTCTTTCGGCTTATAATTGAGTAGTTGTTTGGGAACGCGGAGTCATCCATTCGGTTAAGATTTTTCAACGATTTTAGCCGATATTGGACAATCCTATCAAGTACACTCATAATATTTACTTTTTGTCGTAAACCAACACTTTTTTTGCGGTCTTTAAGAGTATATCTGTGTTTCTTCTATGATCATGGAGAGTATACCCTGCCACGTGTCTGAGAAATCCCATTTCAGCCGCTTGGATACGACTGCCCTGGGATTTCACTAAAGTCCAATTCTCAGATCCATAGAAAAGTATGGGAAAGGGCCACCGAGAAGGCGACGCTGCTGGAGGTGGAAGCAGATTTAGAAACGATAAGAATCAGGAATTGAAGATCCATCGGCCTGACAGGAAGAAGAAGTGAGTGGAGGCAAAAGACGGAGGAAGCCAAGGTACACGCCCGACTTCAGCCTCCTCAAAGTAGAAAAGGAGAAGAAGTTAAGACTTTTTTTATTATTGTATCAAGTATGTTTTTTTATCTTGTTCTCTGCGAAATATTATAACCAAAATATATCATTTAAAGTTATAAATCTACATACTCCTCTGTCATTAATTCTTCCAAAGTTTTTTTATTGTGCTTTTAATATTGTTACGCCATACAGACCAATCTCGTACATTCGATAGCGTTGTTCTAGAAGCTTCTCAATTAGCCAACGGTGCGTGTTTCTCCGAAGGTCGCGCTGAAGTGTCCTCTAGAATTTTCGATTGCTTGTTACGGACCCATATTATGGAACTCTGCAGACTATATATAGCTCATACCTGCTGCTTAGTTTTCAGTTATTGTCTGGCGATTACACAGTGCGTTTGAGTGGCGATTTACACAGTGCGTTCTAAGTATTGTGGCGAAATGTTGTGTTTTATAATCGTGCGGGACATTTGTAATATCGTCTTTCATATTAGTTGACATTTTATTGCGTGTGAACAATTTTTATTTGATTTGTTGTAAGAGACTATCTTGTTGATTACAAACTGTTTAATTGTGACAATTAAAGCTGGTGATTAGTGACTTAATTAGAGTCTTGTATTTTGTTTTCCACTGTACCATACGATGATCAGTTAGACCGTAGTAACAATATTATCATGCATTATCTTTCCCTCCTAAATTAAAGGAAATAACGTAATACCCAAATAGTAGAAATTTTAATATTGTTATGACGGTCTACTTGGTCGTCGTAGGTACAGTGGAAAACAAAATACAAGACACCAATTAAGTCACTAATCACCAGCTTTAATTTTTACAGTTAAACAGTTTGTAATTAACAACACAGTCTCCTACAACAAATCAAATAAAAATTGTTCACACGCAATAAAATGTCACTAATATTAAACACAATTGTATTACACTTATACCGCCCGATTTTAAAACGCAACACTTCACTAATAACCACTTGAACAGTAATATCGCCCGATAATAACTCGAACCGCACTGTAAATATATTGCAAATATACTGAATACCAAGGCCGCTGCCGCCTGTATTTATACCCCCGCTCACAGACGAGAACATTCCTAACTACGCATTATATCTACTACGGCGTAATTAATTGCGGCCTTGACACAGTGCGTGCTGCTTCTGGCACTGTCTAGCAAATACGCCGACAATCACGTATGCCACACATATTAGAGCGAGATTCTCCTGAACATTCGATAAACACGTAGACTGTTCTGTGATGTCGTCACAATATGTTTATCTTTCCTGTTAGGAGTTTTACAAAACATTTTACATTCCTCTGTTTTCGTTGCGTGACAACTGTTACAGTTCCATTCAGTAACGTTAAACATCCATTTGCATTCATTTGGCGCTGCACCTGCCAATTACAGGTCATAGTTCTGTTTTTATCGCTGTGCTGCCGCTAAACAGAAAGAGTAATTACACGGAAAACAGACAGAGCGAGAGCGAGAACAAGACAGAGACTGCCGGAAGCTGCGCAGGTCATCTGTTGGCCTGCACGCAACATGCTTCCTTAGTGCACAACAAAATGCTAATGACGCCGCCGGCCATATTGCAGCAGCAGATGCGAGATAGCGTCTGAATCTGTGAGTGTGTGCATGTCCATGTGTTTTGATCCATTTAAATTTACCCTGTATCTAGCCCTGTTTCAAAAGATACGTTGAGCATTTGTCTGCTTATGTCTTCACAAATTACGTTCGTCCATGCCTGTTAATACGCCTACATTATAGTTAATCCAAGACAATAAATATGGTATAACCGTTAGACGTATAAAACTGACTTAAAATGTGTGGTAGAATATTCACGCAACCCAAAACTTAATACAAAATATAAATAAGTAATAACCAAAGCACTTACGTTAACATGTATATTAAATTTTTAAAACATAATTTTATAGTAATTTCTGAAGACGTCCATCGCTAGTTCTAGATACACTTCCACCCCTCTTAATATTTTTTTGGATACTTCTTGTAATATATCGTCTATTGTTGTTGTTTCGAAGCTCGTTAATCATCTGAGAATTACGAAATACACGACGAATTTCAAAATCTTCAAAGAAAAAATTCCTGAGAGGCTACATTCCTTTTTATTCCCGCCGGGGCCATCTGATTTAGATACGACCGTTCCCCCTCTCAAGGCAATGGCAAACCAGCGAGAGTTATCCTGCCTAGTATAAACCCTCCCCAACTTTGCCGTTCGGATCCGGCGTTAAACTGTAGGTCCCATATACCTGTGAGAGACTTAGTAACACACGCACCACGGGTATATGCGCGGAGGGTACAAACCAGGCGAAAGACTGAAGCACCCAACATTCCTTTTGAATTGTCACAAAACATTTTCAAGAAAGTTAATAGTTTTGACTGGTTTTTTTGTCCTGTTGCACCATGTTCTAGGTAAATGTAAATATGTTCAGCTCGAAAACTTCAATAAACTGAATTACGATGTCGAGAGCGAGCTAGGATCCGTCCTGTCGAAAGGTACAATTTTAAAATGTAGATTGAGCGACTTCTCCATCACCGTTACAAGCCGTCACCGTGGAACACAGAGAGTCCACATGTTGTCTTCTCCTGACCGATTGTTGGCGGTTTGTTTAAACTCTCCCAAGGAGTTTCCCTGAGTTTTTGACTCCTCAAGGGTTGTTCATCTCCATGCAGTGTTTGGTCGCCCTCTGCTGCGAATATCTCATGAGATGAGTTCTATTCTGTAGCTCATTGCAAAATGTCGTACGCCGGTTTTCTAAGGTTATAAACCCGTTGAATTTTTTTCAACCGTTGGTGATCCGATTTGGCCAGGAAACGTACAATATTCTGAATACTCATCTGTTTATAAAGCCCTGGATATGCCTCATGAGAGCCTTTCCTGTGGTTTTGTAACTTTCCATTTCTCACAGACGGACGGGAGGACATACTAGGCACCGGAGTTTTTTATGGGCATGAGTTTTTTACGGGAGTCTAGTCTTGATTTCGAGATGTTTTTTTTAGGCTTTTCGAAATATTTTATGGCTTCTCATGGCTCTTTTCAATTTCGTAGTAGGTTCCCCCTATGATGAACCAAGACAAAATAAACGCTGTGGTGGCCTTAATGGACAAGGGGCTGATTGATTATCCAGATTTTTTGTTTATAAATAAGAAATTGCTATTAAATTAATCAGTTAATAGATATAATCATAATGTAGTGCAATTAGAAAAACAAAACCACTGACAACAATAATACACGTATAAACTTTAAGGCTACAGTAAATACTTCATCACTGCAATTAACACTTTTTCCTTTTTCAGATTTAACCATAGAATATTTCTGATTTGATACTAGACGGAAGAGTTATAGAAAGGGTTGAGGTATTTTGTTTATAAATAAGAAATTGCTATTAAATTAATCAGTTAATAGATATAATCATAATGTAGTGCAATTAGAAAAACAAAACCACTGACAACAATAATACACGTATAAACTTTAAGGCTACAGTAAATACTTCATCACTGCAATTAACACTTTTTCCTTTTTCAGATTTAACCATAGAATATTTCTGATTTGATACTAGACGGAAGAGTTATAGAAAGGGTTGAGGTATTTTGCTATCTGCATAGCATGGTTAGTCAGGAAGGAGGTGCTCTTAGGGATGTGATAAGTCGTATAAATAAAGCAAAAGGAGAATTTGCACAGTTAAGACCAGTATGGAGATCCCTTCAAATACGAAGGAAGACAAAACTCAGAACATTTGACTCAAATGTCAAATCGGTGTTGTTGTATGGATGTGGGACCTGGAAAGTGACAAAGGACATTACCACAAGTTACAGACTTTCGTAAACCGTTGCCCGAGGTACATAATGAGAATTTGGTGGCCCAAGACCATCTCGAACAGAGATCTATGGGATGCCACAAGTCAGAGTACCATCTAACTGCAGATAAAGAGAAGAAAATGGAGGTGGATCGGTCACACCCTGAGAAGTCCACCAGAAAATATCGCTAGACAGGCATTGAATTGGAATCCGTAAGGTAGCCGCAGACGTGGAAGACTGAGGAACACCTGGAAGAGGACTATGGAAAGAGAGCTGGCTGGTGTCAACAAGACATGGAGGGAGGTAAAGGCCCTGGGAATGGACAGAACACGCTGGAGAAATTTCGTCGAGGGCCTATGTTCCACCTAGTAATTTAAGGACTTAAGTCATAAGTCCTTTTTCAAATTGGTTTTTGTTCTAGTTTAGTTGTTTCCATGTTATCTAAGATTAATGATGTACAGTTAATTTTGAGCATCATTAGGCGTCTTGAGCGTTTAGGCGAATCTGTTTTGTTATGTATATGTTACAATGGACAATATTCGTCTCCAGTCTAATACGCGTCTTACAATACAGATGTTGTTTTTGTGCGTAAGTTATGTTTACTGTTGTCGCATTGTGTGGTTTATTTCACAACTGGTTTCACTCCAGTTGAGTTTATTTCAATTTCCACTTTCGAAAGAAATGAGTTAAACAATGGCTCGTCTGAGTTGTAGGTTATCGTCTGTTATCTCTGTTATCGCGCGTTCGTTTCCTCTTCCGCCTCGTTAGTTTCCATATTGTTATTTGTGAAGTTTACACATAACGCAACGGTTTCGTCCAGGGTAAATTTTTCAAGACCTTTTCCTGAATCCATTCTCTGGAATATGTGGTCTATTCTTGAGATTATCTTAATTAGTGATTTATGTGCGTAATGTGATAAAAGCTCTGAATTTCGTTTCTTTAGTTTAGGATGTATGTGTTCTTTAATTAGGATTCGTTTCTTTAATTTAGGAGCAGAAGATATTGCCTCATAAGGCAGCGTGCGGCAGGGTGGGAGTTTTGGACCACGGTAATAGTTGATGAAGCACTTCACCTCCCCTCCCGTAACCGAAGCCCCGGACTACACGGTGGACAGGCAGGGTGCGCTACTAGTATTCAATGTACACTCCGGGACAAATACTGGTTCGGCTACCTCACGCTTACAGCAATTTCTACGCAAAACAAGTAGGTTTCTTAAAACGCCTAGCCGATACCTCCATTTCCTGACATGCATCGTCCTACATTTCAAATACAGTAGCGTTTTCAGAAATTCGCCCCTAAATCTAACCTTAGTCTTTCGATGCCCATTTCTGCCCACTCACCCACTGCTGTAGTTTGCTAACGTGCTGGCTCTAGTCCCGCTGGGCTGAGTTGTCGTCCACTGAACTCATGTCTGAAAACAAATTTTAAACCCCGTAGAGTTTAAAGACAGAAACTTAAAATAAAAATTATAACTACGATAATGGATATCTGTCAGTAAAAACTATTGGACATTGATTTTCCCGAATTTATTAAAACGTAACAGACATGCGTTAAAAACCGGATTAAGTAGAAACAACACACACACTCACACTCACATACATACTGCAACAATACATATATTTGCATATTTGCCTAGGGCGGTATGTTGTAAATATTTAGCATAGAAAATATATGATGAACAGGTTTTAACAATATTATGCAGGCTAAGAATTGTCAGAAAGCGTACACCTCCCTCGCGAGTGAATACAGCGCTTGTGTGTTTGTGTGTGTGAACGCAAGCTACGACAGGCAAAGTCTACGATGGGGTGATGCGTACGAATTTTTGGTTTGTCTGTAATCAGGTTTTAACCGGATAAAAATAAACTAATTAATACATTTTAAACCTGTGAACAAAGACTTGCCCCAATTATAAAAACACCATTACATTAAGGAATTTATAACGAATACCTATGGTGATGTAAAAGTATTGCAGAAATGTGCAATAATAATGACGCTAGGTAATTTAATGTTAATTACTAGTGTAATTAAATAGTAATTAATAAGTGTGTTATGTGAGTGACCAGAAAAAAATTACGCAAACGATGATATCGCTCGTGCTACGAGTATGTTTACGAAATCGCGAAAATGAACCAAGTGATTTGTAATTAAAAGGACGCTTTGTACGAAGTGACAGTATCTAACAGGTCGAACACAGTCCTGGACTTGTCAGATCGCCGTCCAATGTAAATACCACCGGCAATTTGGGGCGATCTCACAGAGACTCAAGATATCTTCACACAACGTCACGCTGCTGGTCTGCCGACCGATCGAACATCTTTACCACACACACCAAGACTTATGGAGGAACTCTGGACCATCACAAACAACAAACCGTAGAGACAGAGAACACAGCATCAGCATAATCATCATCATCAAATTCTCAGGATTCAGGACACACACGCAACGGTAACGTCGGCAGTACGCAGGTGTGAATAAACAATTATATTTTTGTTTGTGAAAAGAACTCTTAAAAAGAAACTTATATATGAACAGTAAAGACTTGTTTTTAAATATAATCACTGTACATAAATTTAAATGGTAGTTAAAGAAAATAGTTTAATTTAACAAGAAAATTTAAAAATACTAATCTTCTGTTGTATGTTAAAATTTGGGTGTGTCAGTAGAAATAAATAAGAGGTTGCAAGTAAATGTTATATTTTTTATTGTTCATAGCAACAATTAGTTATATTCTTGAGATTTAATATTATTTTTGTTTCTAAATGAGTTGCTATTATTATTTAAAATTTGAGTCACAGTCAGACACACTGAAATAAAAAGTGTTTAGATAATTTGTTTAACATGTCTGTTTAGCTAGTAAGATTATATGGTTGTTTTTTTTTATGTCATGAACAGCATAGAAGGTTATATTGTATTTTTGTTAGCTTATAAAAAAGAACATTTTTTTTATTTTTATATTTCGAAATTTTAATATTTGCATATTTTCGATTAATATTAATAAATCATAGAATGATTATTTTGAACGGTTCATGTCATCAACATATCACTCCTCTTTGAAAATTATTTTGTCCGACTACATATACTTGAAGCAACGAGAATTTAAAAAATCCTGCGACCTGGTCGGTGTGATACACTTCATAGTTGCGTTGAGTACATGGTATTTTATTTGTGTATAATACTTGTAACGTTGCACACACATACGTACACATACGTTGTTACATACACATATATAAAAGCTATAAAAGCCTATAAAACAGTGGAATTTCAATTATCTTTTACCATTTTAACCGTTAGTTTCTGTTCATCGTCAGTCTGTTGTAATCACAGACAGAGGAAAACCTTCTAGATGCCAGTTTTGTACGTCAAGTACAAATTCTATCCGAATCTGTATATTTTACATAGAACTATATTTTTACAAGATATTTTGTAAAGTTTTCTAAAGTTTCTGATAAATTAAATACAGCTCATTAAAACCGATATGTTAAAAAAGTTACATGTTAGACCAATAACGATTGTAACTGAAACGCTTGTGGAGTATGAAAACAATAAAATGACATACTTGTTAACCAATAAATTTAACTAAATTATGAAATTGTGTTTTATTATGTTATTGCATTTGGACTATAATGTGTCTTACATTAAAAACAATGACACTGCGAATAAACTACATACGTTCAACCATGTGTGTGGATAATGTAAGGATATCTCTCAAATCGACGAGTAAAGAAACATACCTGAAGTTCTGCAATGTCATGGATCTCCCCGTGTTTCTCTACGAGTCTGAGAACTGGATTTTAATGAAATCCCAGGACAGTTATATTCAAACGGCCGAAATGAAATTTCTCAGGCACGTGGCAGGATATACTCTTCAAGAGTGTAAAAGAAATGCCGTTGTACGGCATGAACTGGATATTACGAGTATACTTGATAGGTTTGCCCAGTATCGGATAAAATGGTTGGAACATCCTAACCGAATGATTGACTGCCTCGTCCCCAAACAACTACTAAATTACAAGCTGAAGGGACGGAGAGGTTTGGGGCATCCGAAGAAGCGCTGGAGTCATCAGGTCTAGTCTATCTGCTTGGGACCGGAACAAACCATTTTTTGGTTTATTCCTTGTTGAACTGTCTTCCATTTGTATTATTAACACAAATTGATCATTTAATTTCAAAAAATCATATTTAAATAAATCAAAGTGCCTCCTATTTGTATAAAAATACTTCTGTTAAAAATATATATATATATCTGTAGCTTGCGGCCTCCTCTGAGCTCGCAACCCCTAGTCGGCCTAGTTCCAGGCACTGGTTCCATCCCTGATGAACAATCGAGTTTGTAATATGTATATTGTACACACACACACACACACACAGATACGTATTAAATGAGTGTGTAGAGCGAATCGCGCGCACAGATATTATTTGGGAGCATACTCGTGAGTTTGCGCAAGTGTATTTACTCACGTACGTTAGCTGCATAGAAAGAATAGTATAAAATCTACCGCATATCTGTAATTCCATTTATTATGGAGTATAGTTATATAGTATTGTTTTAACAGCGAGCTAGGGTGACAGTGGTTCGATTATATTATACAGTACCGGTAACTGCGGTATATATAAATTTCTCCTGTGAGAGTCACCTCTAGTCGAGGAAAGGTCACAACGCGCAGTGAAAGTGGTCATCTAACCAATAACAGCTAACAACAACACGCGGAAAACTTGCTTTATCCCATCTAATAGCTGTATACAGTGAGTTTTTTTTTTATTTGTACTTTTCTATTACAGCTATAAATACTGTGAGAGAAAATACTTGCAACTAGGTAGGAAGAGATAACATCTTATTCAAGTAAATCAACTGTTCCTATCTCCTCCACTTCACATACTGCAACATCGAATCAACAACAAACAACGGCGAACATCTAATCGCTGTGAACCCTCTGGCATCTGTATATCATGGTCACGAGTATGTATATTAACGGCATTGACAACGCGACCCTTACCAGTTACAATCAATCGTAGTTCGTGGTTTCGATCAAACAGTCGAATACACGATTGAATCACTTTGAGCACACTATATTCTAGTCCCAATATATTATGCAATCATATTAGTTAGTTTATAATTCTCTTTTTTCTTTTATTCGGGTATAACATTTTCACGGGCGAGGACGTTAAGATAGTTTTGTTGAAGGTTTGACTCGACAGTTTGGGGTACGTTTCACGGTAACTCTTGAACGCATCTACCGATTTTCGTAACACTTGGCGTGCGTGTTACACATAACCTACTGAACCCTGTTGTTTTTGAGATTGATCACCAAAAATATAGGGGGGCCGACAGCCAAAAAATGTGAGGAGTATAAATTGTTTTATATTATTACATATGAATATCGTATTCATGAAATATCAATAAATTTTAGAATTACTTAAACATTTCTGCTACGTTATAATTTCAAAAAATAATTTCGTAAATTTTAAATATCATTATAATTTACTACAAATTAACCAATTAAATTCTACAATTATTATTTACATTATTAAAGTTATCATTGTCTCTTTACTCTTTTCTTTTTAATGTCTTTTATGACTCGTTGGTTGACGAGTAAAAATGGTTTTATGTCACCTTATTGCTGTGTGGTGATGCTCAGTGATTCTTCGTCATGATCCTGATCGTGTCCTGTGTCGATCCTCCGTTGTCGTCTGATCCTCTTGGAGTCCGTCGTCCGGTCCTCCTGGTCCACTCAGCATTCAGATGACTCGTATGATACTGCTGGGATATCGACCTTGGATGCTCCACCGTCGGGCATAGCCTTCGGCTGCAGCTGTGTTCCAACGAAAGAGGTTGGTGCTACTGCTCGCTTATTTATACTGTCGGGCGCAAAAATCGTGTTTCAACCATTCTGTCCACGATTTATATTGTTGTAGTTTGTCGAGCGTCTCTTTATTCGATTATGTTTTGTACTTATTTTAATTTTATTCGCAACATACGAAGTCTTTTGATTATTACTCGATGTTCATATGATCGATAATATTTTTATGTATAATTTATGTTAACAGTTTTTCTATACTTTAATTGTTCTTGGTTCTATTCACTTTTATTTACACTGCATTAATATGTATTATTTGTTTTGCACATGTGCGCGTCTTTATATTATTAATAACATGGCGTAATATGTTTTGTCATATCTTACGCGCACTTACCATAATTTAAATAAATTACTTCTTTAATTCACATTTATTCAGGGGTGACGCGATGCCGGATTCAACTGGCTTACACACACACATAAAATACACTGTAACACACTCTCAGTTTGTGCGTGGTGTGACATTCCGGTACCGACCTCTATGTTCGGTGTTCCCCTTTGCTGATTACTTACAGCTTTCAATACGCAATTTTTTTTTTTAATATTGATAACACTAATTCTAATTTAGCAGTTTTTTTAACTAACTGCGACGATGCACAGTAACGTACGCAGACGTACTGTTGCAAAATATATATATATACACACACATGTAAGTTTGAACTTTTTTAGACTGATTTTATTTGAAAGTAATTGTTTGAAAGGTATTTTCTGCTTTTAAAAGTGCTGGATGGATGAAAACGTTTTTTTATTAATTGTTTAAACTAGTAAACGAATAGACGATATCAAGATAAAATCAATTTGTAAGAGACAAAAATATTAAGTCATTGTTACTTTTTACTAATTGACATACATTAACACTATTCTGTTTTGAAACAAGAACCAGCCTGCAACAACTTATTAATTATAAAAAATTATGAATCATTATGATTTAATAAATTATATTTAACCATTTATATTTTATATGATTAAACAAATGAATATATAAATATGAATATGTATTACTTTTGTTTTATAACAAATTATAATAAATAAATATATTGTTTGTCTTGTATAATAATTTATATTATGATAATTCTTAAGTTATTTAGTGACATACTGTTTCGCCATTACAGAACGTCCTAAATGTTTCTCGGTTATCCCAGCAGACCCCAAATGTAATGTTTGTGTGCGTACGTGACACTTAACAGGCGAGACAGTGTTACGTAATACAGAACATTCTCTTACATTCGGTAGTGTTGTTCGACGGCCCAATGGTGCATGTTTCTGCCAAGATTGGTCTGAAGTATCCTCTGGAATTTTCAAGTGTTTGTTAAGGACGCATATTATGGAACCCTTCAGACTATAAATACCCCAAACCGCCGCTTAGTTTTCAGTTAGTGTCAGATGATTTACAGTGTGCATCTCAAGTGGTGTATTAGTGAAAAGTGAGTATAGTGCGGAATTCTTTACAGCTGACATTATTATTTGTGTGGACAGATTTGCTCGAATTATTATTGTGCGAGTATAATCTTGTTGAATAACTTATTGATTTCAAACTGTTAATTGAGATTAATTAAAGCTGGTGGTTAGTGACTTAATTGGTGTCTTGTATTTTGTTTTCCACTGAACCATATGACGAACAGTTAGACCGTCGTAACAGTGGATCAGAAGTGCGACAGAACCATTAATAGTGGACACTTTGTACAAGACTAGTGTAATTTGTAATTAATCGGTAAACATGGATGCCAGTCAGATGATGGAGGCTTTCCAATCACTGCTACGGTAGCCACAGGAACAACAAAAATTAGAACGATGACAAGAGGCAGAGGAGACAGAAAGAAGAACGTAAGCAGGAAGCAAATAAAACGGAAGCACTTTTTGGAGCAATGCAAACACAGTTGCAAGCACACACTATTGCATAGTTGGGTCTCCTACGTGGTGATTTAGGTGAATTGTGCAGTAATCTGAATTGTTAAGAGGTACGATTGTCTACAGTCGAAAAATCTGTATCAAATATAGAACAAACAATGTCAGAAAAAATATCTGTAGTGGAAGATATTTACAAAGATGGCTACTCAATTACAAACATAAGAGAACAAATTAAAAATGAAGTCGAGCACTTCATGGAGACACAACCAAAACAAATTTCTGAACAGACTGTACCAACGTTAAAGACAGAAAAGACAATAGAGAAAGTCACTTTGCCTGCAGCTGAGGCAGTACATGTCAAGGCCCCAACCTTTGATGGAAGCACACGCTGGGCGACATAGGCTACCTTAGGCAATTTCAAGCCGCAGTATATGCAAATAATTGGACAAATAAAGAGAAGGCAGTATCACTTGTTCTCGCTTTAAAAGGACCTGCCGCAGAGCTACTACAGAAAGTGCCACTGACAGCCAGAACACCTATGCCGAATTGATAAAGCTTTAGAATTGCGGTATTGTGACAAATATTTGTGGGATGTGTACTGCACTCAGTTGAAATCAAGGCGACAGCATTCCGGGGAGAGTCTTCAGGAGTTTGAAGCAAGTGTCGACAGACTAGTTAAACTGGCTTATCCTGAAGTGCCAGAAGATTTCCGAACGAGATTTGCAATGCAGACATTTACTGATGGTGTCCGAGATAACAAACTATAGCAAGTGTTACGAATGGCAAGATACCAGAATAGTGCGGATGGCCTGGTACATGCTTTGCAATTTGAGGCCGCCAAGTCAGCGTCTGGTTGGACAAGTCATAAAGTCCGAGCACTAAAAGATCATGACGCCACAGACGATGAAGAAGAAGAGCAAGGAACAGAGACCCAACGAATGGTGCCACAGAATAAAGTAAGAAAGGATGGAAGACCAAAATGTTATAATCCCCGTCCCAGGTTTAATTTACAGCATTGGCTCTTATGGGAGTTGTCGCGCTCTGTCTTACCCATGTGTTTCTCCTATACTTCTGTCCTTTTCTGTTGTTCCAATGTTGCAATTCGTACTAAATATGAAGTACAAATTTTAAAGAGTTTTAAATTTTATTGATGTTCTACATGCTGTGCTGCACATTTCTGAATAAATTATATGTCTGTAACACAATTACCTTCTTCATAAAAAAATATTTTATAAATTTTTTTGCTTGTAGAAGTTAGAGCAACGTTTCAATCAACCAGTGACTGTTGCCTTTGAATATTGTTACTAATTTCTCTAACTTAACTATCACAACTTCTAGTTGTTACCTTTAGTGGTTTTGACACAATTATTCCCTGAATTATACCCTTTGGGTTCACCTATAGTTCAAGCACTATATGGTGTTACATCTTTTCTCTTAACTCTTAATTATTTTTAATTTTAGTGATCATTTTCCCTTACAAAATAGTGATAGTAATTATATTAAGGTGTTACCATCATTTGATTGGTAATAGTCTATCACCTTTCTCTGTTAATTCAATAAAATTTCTTTGCATCTGGTCTCAAGATACAAGTATGCCTATTTTCTATTATCTTGTTATATTTTTAAGCTAATTACAATTGTTTTACATTATATAAGTGACTGTGAACCTTGCTGGTTCTATTGACACTAATGTCTCATCTCTTTATACCTTATTGTTAAAGTTTTTGCAAGATTTGTTAGGTAACTTCAGAATGTCTAATTTATTGTTTGAATTTATACTAATTACAATATAATTCTACTTCTTCTATACATTAATTCTGTGTTAGTACTACCCTTTTAAAATTTAGATTCATTACCCTCCAATAGAAATTGGATTACTTATTATTTAGTTATTTAATTATTTTATTTGAGGTGCCTTATTCACATGTAGTGAGGTTATGGGTCCTATCTTGGTTTGACAACAATGTGTTTATATTATTATGATTTCAATGTCTTTTATTTCGCATTATTATAGTATTACTAATGTTATTTATTTCTTTAGGTTTTTTAGACACCTTTCTGACTCTATTACCCATTCTTAAACAGTATTCACTAACATCATTCTATAAGTTATATCCCTACATTTGCTCTAGTTACAAGGCTCGTCTATATGATTCCCTTTTGTTATTCTTCCAGATACACAGTTAATTTATACTTTGACTAATTTTACTTCACTCTCCTGACTTTTATTCATTATCTCATTTATTCACTTTATAAGCTTTCTTTGTCAGCATAGTTATTTATATTAGGTCATCAGGCTTCATTATTACTCTGTTCTTTACTCTGGGCTTTCTTGTTATGATCCATTCATCTTGTCTTAATTCTTCTTTTGTTTCGTGTAGGGCATATCTTATCCTTCTTTCTGTTTTTGTATCCAGTTGGGCTTTGTAGTATTCTTCTTTACTCCACTCATAGGTTCTTCTCTCTGCCTTTGGTTTTCTCATGTTTACCTAATCTATTGGGTTAGTTGTCAGTTAATTACATTTTGTCTAAGTCATTGTCATTATTTCCTTGATCATCTTCGTCAGTAGTTTGTTAAAGATGTATTCTTTATTCCTTTGAAGTTAATTTCTACTAATCTTTGTGATTAACATTAAAGTTTGGCTGTAGCATTTCTTATGATTTGTTATTGTTGGTTATCTTTGTTTTGGACCCTGGTGGTCGTGATATTATGTAACATTACAATATATATTGCGCCGTATCAAAACAAACCTTTATTTACAACAATCCCAATGACGTCATGCAATGATGACGTCATACAGCGTGACGGTAAATAAAATGTTACAGAAGTTTCAAACGATGTCCAGCTAAAAGACATTATCATGTCAAAATTAGATATATACGCAAAAATTTTAATATTATATAAATTGGCACAACCAACGTGAGGCGTTAATAAGACCACGCGCGCGCGTGTGTGTGTGTGTGTGTGTCTTGCAACGATACATATTATAAATGCATAGATAGGTTAATTGAAATTATTACAACAGAGTCTAATATTTACGTAGGGAAAATTTATTAATTAACACATTAAAAATTACTACTGTCTTATTCCGTTCTAACATAAATTTGTTTATTATTGAATTGTCTTTAAATAAAAGTCTACTGATTCGTTTATATATAAGGTTACTTGTGCGTAGAATTCCAATGGTTATGTAAACACCAGGTGCTCCGCTCTCGCTGCTACGCTGCGCGTCGTTCGATGACCACTACTCTGTATATTCACGTCTTTGCACACATGCACTGCGATATTGGTCTATCGTTTTTTATAAATTTAATCTCAGGAACCTAACTGGGTACAAATAGGTCATGTGTATTTGGCTTACACAATTCCTGCTTCTTCAAGTGTTCTCGCATTAATTTCAGAATACCATGATAGGTATTATGCCCCTAGAGTGGAATCTTCAACTGTTCATGAGAAAGCACTAAAATAAGATCTATTTAAATTTATTTGCATTCTATGATATGGCTACAACTATGATGAATTCATACCATCTACCAAAACTACTAAGTCTTATAGAAATAGACTTGTTCTGATACAAAAAACTCACGACACCCAGTACGTCCTTCTGTGACAAGACTTTGGAGCTAACTGGCCCATCCGTACTCGGCAGAGTACCGACTCAAATAATTTATAGACCTTCTGATTGGTGGAAAATCTAGCAATGTCATAGATGTTCACAGTGATAGACAGACTTCAAGTTAAAACTCTGTCTGATCTGCAAAGGCCTGTCTAGATTTAATCTACAAATTTTATTTCCCTCTAGGAGATAACGAAATAAAAGAACTGATTACATTTAAAAAACCATATAAAATTATAGTTTTTGAGAATTGAGTATATGGAAAATGCAGCTCACAACAATGAGAACACCCTGTCCAAATTTCACAAAGAAATATCAATTATCAAAGAAGTTATTAAATAAACTGTGAAGCACATGCGCACTTGCGCACTTACACACAAATATTTCACTTGACATAAAAGAGTACAAAATTATGCATATTTTGACATAACATACGTTTTTAAATATATCTTGATTCAAAACGTATGACTACTTTACAAATAAAATAACAAAATCAATTTTAACATGTCTATGGCTGTCAGAAAATGTGTTACAGCATTAGTATCCCTACTATATGGAACTTAAATCCTGTTCTGTTGCAACATATACTCAAATTTCATTCTATTACAACATATATCACCATCTGTCTGGCATCCGAACATTGAAAAACTGTATTTAATGTGGCCTCTGTATGTCTGTATGCCTCTTTGCAAGCCCCTTCTTAGGCCGCCATCTTACTTTTGGGATTCATTGGTGTTTTAAGTTTTTTGTCATAAATCAGAATGGAGGTGGAATGGATATGTCATGAACATCAATAGGTGCACCACTACACCACCAGATGGACCATGAAGAGTATATTATATTAGAACAGTGAATATTTGTTTTCATGATATCGTTTATATGACTTTTGTGAGCTGTGGCAGCATTGCGAGGAGTTCACAACATTTCCTACAGGTACTTAGGTCAGACAAGACGGTTACATTCTTTCTGAGTAGTCCCAAGTCCACAATAGTGTCACCCTCAATCTCCCTTCGATCACAGTGTTCCAGTTTATTTAATACATAATAACATCATACTACAAATTAATTATTTCTTCACTAGTGAGTAACACGTGGCCACATGCCGTATATTATCTGTCTCTGTGAGAAAGTAGAGAGGGAAAGGTAGAGAAAAAGAGAGAGAGAGATTGAGTGAGAGTGAATGGTAGTGTTTTTTGAAATAATGCTTTCCTGTCCAAATATGTTATGTTATAATCAGCTTATTATACAAAATACACAAAAATCACACACACATACACACAATAAGTAATAAGTATGCCCGAAGTGCATACTACTGTTCTCCATTTTTCCATTTCAAGTTTGCATAACTGACAGAATAGTGTAAGTAATATAACAATATACATACACGACTCTCTCTCTCTCTCTCTCTCTCTCTCTCTCTCTCTCTCTCTCTCTCTCTCTCTCTCTCTCTCTCTCTCTCTCTCTCTCACTACCACTTTATCTTGTACACGATAAAGTGTAAAAGTTTTCAATCTTATTATGTAAATATTAACATACTATTCAACAATGAAATCAAAATTTTCCATTGTTCTTCGCATAAATGTATGTCTCAGTTCAAATAGATATTACTTCAATATTACTTACATACCTACTTTCCCAAAAGTCAACAATATTCATGTTAATTTACTTTTCTTTATTGTTTGTGTAAATAACTGCACATGAGACAAAAATGTATAGGATAAACAGGTATAACATATGTTAGTTTATACAACATATGCATATTAACATACAAATAATGTAGTTCGTATTATGTGGTAGAGTTCAGTTCCTTCTGTATCAGTTAATATAAAAATCTACTGGTAAGACTGATCATAATCAAACCTATCTCGCACCCATGCACACACACACACACACACACACAAATAATATGAAACTACAGTATATAAATATATGTTCCCATTGTGCATGAAAGAACAGATTGTTTGGAATTAAATACATTTTAAAAGTAGTTTAGAAGTAATAGTAATTAACAGTGGTGTTCCAGCATGTCAGTGGTGGATGGGTACAAGGGTGAGCCAGACTGCAAGAATTTTTTGCGTGGATACAAGTTCATAAGCAGAATTAAAATCAAAGTACATTTACTCTAGTGTTTTTCCATGCACTTATCTTTTTTAGTCTTGCCTTCTTCCAGTCTGAAGTGTGGTCACCATTAAAAATTCCATAGCAGTAAAATCATACAATGTTAAAACATTAAAATGTACACTACTTATGACATACAGTTTTATTGGCATGTTAATTTCCCTATTATTATGGGTGGCAATATTATCAGTTACACGAGTCAAGTTGGATTTTTTGCCAATTGCCTTTCAACTGCACATATTTCAAGACAGGCCCCCATTGAGCTCATCACAGTATATTATATCATCAAGTACTTTTCTGACATTTTAAAAACCAAATATGAATGATCCTCATAAGATGCAATTGATACAGGAATAGTAGCGACTACTTCTGCCAACTTGTTCACTTTGGTTAAGCTTATTTACTTTCTAGTAGCCAAAGAAGAGCAGATAAATTTTTAGTTACCGCACTATTTTTCTTGTCATGCCTTGCCCGTGAATCAGTTTCTTCAAGATTTTAATTTCCAGATATGAACAATTTGTATCACACACACACACACACACACACACACACACACACAATTAATTGCTATCTGTTTTAATAGTCTGCAGCATAAAAGCTTTACTGATTGAATTTAGAAAACGAACTCCATTTAAAATGTTCAAATTCTCATTGAAACATCTGTGAAGTCATATTTAATTAAACTTGAAATTTTGGAGTAAACATTAGGCATAAAGTGTGTATAGGTTAGTGTATGTTATGTTATGAAGCTTCTTTACCTTTCATGCTTGAACTGCCAAGTTTCTTATAGTTACACTGGTACTATAATAAGTGGTGTGTACCACATATGATACTGAATCTTATTAATAAGTTATGTAAGGTTAATACTAAAGTACAGGAGACTTGAGGTAATTGCTATTGATTCTTATCTTTATTAACTGACAGCTTTTTCAGAACAATGAAAAATTAATACATTTGTGTCTTTTTAAGAGTTATTTGTTGCTTTTATTTCACTTGATTTAAAAATGAATTCTGATCTGTAACAGCAACTGACTTCACTATTGTACAGTTAATTAAGTTCATACTGCATAATTAATCAATTTTAAATAGAAGGAATGTGAATTTTTCAATCAGCAAATACAACCATTATCATAAAATAAATCTTTAAGGACTATTATTTTACTAAATATATGTGTGTGTGTGTGTGTGTGTGTGTGTGTGTGTGTGTGTGTGTGTGTGTTGGGGGGGGGTATTAGAATGCCATGAAAATTTTCAAGTATGTTTATGGAGTCAGGGGTACCAATGACATATCAGAAAATTTCTCTCTACTTAAAAGTTTCACAATAAATTTAGTTATCTCACAAAACGTCTTCCAGTGTTTTCAAAATTGCAGTGTATTGTGTTTTTGTGCAGTTATTTTTTGCAAACTAGTTTTTTCTGGAGTATTTTTTCTGGATTAAAGGATACATACACTAATTCTGTAGTTTTGTGTTTCTCAAGTAATTTTTGTAAACTAACTCTTTTCAAATATATCTGCTGATAATTCTCAATAATTAGCATAATTAATGAATAATTCTGAATAATTAGATGTCATCTATCATCTGTTATCAGCTGTATCGCCACCATCTGTTATTCATGCTATTGTTATTCATGTTATTGTTGTTTGGTGACACAACAAAGAGTACACCACAGTAAATGTTTTTGTACAAACATATCACTGGTCCTTCTTAATACAAAAATGTATTGTTTTATGTTGTGACAAATAGCTTTGAAGTCTAAATGTTTTTGTACACACATCACACTGGAAATGCTTAATGCCAGAGTATATTAACTTGTGTTGTGACAACTGGGCTGACTGAGTAAATGTTTTTGCACACACATCACACTGGTACTTCTTAATGCCAGAATGTAATAACTTGTGTTGTGACAAGTGGACTGACTGAGTAAATGTTTTAGCACAAACATCACACTGGTACTTCTTAATGCCAGAATGTACTAACTTGTGTACTGACAAGTCACTACTCCGAGTAAATCGTTTTGTACACACATCACACTGGAACTTTTTAATGCCAGCATGTCTTAACTTGTGTGTTTTCAAGGAGCTTGCCCGAGCAAATGTTTTTGTACAAACATCACACTGGAACTTCTTAATGACAGCATCCATTAATTTAAGTGAGAAAATAGATTGGTTCTGAATACAATTTCGTGTATATAGTTCACACTCCTGAGTAGAATCCATTTCTTCACATGTATCCTTATTCACGGGTGCAAATAAATATAACTAGAACAAATGAATACACAACTGTAAGAATAATTAGTTAATCGTGCTTGAAAACAGTAAAAACTGGCCTTAAACCATATGAACTAGAGTTCAACTTACAAAAATTAACTTTGCCTTATGTATCATTACAGTCCAATTTATTGTAACTCTATTCAGAGGAAGAAAACTTTAAACTTACTTGTAAACTTATAAGCAAATATATGTGTCATCATCTGTCCGCCATCTGAACTATGAAAAATTGTATCTAATGTGGCATCCACAACAATGTGGCCTCTTATGTGGATACCACTTTACAAGCCCTTTCTTAGACCGCCATTGCTATAAGCATATTAATAACATGTTGCATCAATTATGTTTGTTTCTGTCCAATTTGTAAAATTATACAATTGTATAGTATCATACGCTATTTTAGAGTTTTGTTATTAACTTATATTTTTAATATAATTTACACAGTTATAGCAGTCCCCATATTGCCTATGGGTGTGAATTATGGACAACAACCAAGAAACAAGACAGTAAAATACAGACCTTGGAAATGGTGTTCTTAGGAGCAGTTAAAATGTGTTCTAAACTTGTCATTATAAAGAATGAGACCATAAAAGAAGAGTTCCAAGTTTTAAATTGAATTAAAAATTAAAGGATTGCAAACAATGGTAAAAAGAACACTTACAAAGAATGTCAGATTCCAGACTGGCCAAACAAGTCTGGAAATACAAACTTATAGGACACACGTGTGCGGGTCAAGAATGGAAGACATGGCTGGAGGATCATTGAAGGCAAACAGGCAGAACCTTCCCTATACCATGTTGTAAATATGATGAAGTGTTGTTAATATGTTAAATTCTTAACAGTATAAAATTAACACTTACAGCAAAATTGAAAGTTACGGGCATGGGAATGCACAAAATACTTATGCTCAGAGGGAAATGGTGATGTGGTGGGAGTTGCTCTGAGATGTGAGAAGAGAATTGTTTTGACCATCAGTGCAGCCAACATACAAATATTATTTCTAATAGTAACCAAAACTCACGTATAAGGTTGTTTGTAAACTCTATTTCACTTACCACGGATGTCTCACTCACTCTCTCACTCACCACTCTCTCTCTCTCTCTCTCTCTCTCTCTCTCTCTCTCTCTCTCTCTCTCTCTCTCTCTCTCTCTCTCTCTCTCTCTCTCTCTCTCTCTCTCTGTTACATCTCAAATGTTACATAAAGCTATCTCAGTGTCTTTAGTCGTGCAATTGTCATCTGTTGAGATGTACTACTGGCTATTATCGTGATGGAATGGAATGTGCAAACTATTCAGTTGTGCACTTCCACTCCTAAATTACATTCGACTGTCTCTGCAGTTTATTGTAAAGGGACGACTTCTTTGTATTAGCTTACTTACAAAAATCTTTTCATCTTAGACAACAAAAACTCGTTTGAAGATGGAGGAAAAATTGTATTATTTTAATACATTATTTTAGGCAAATAATATCTTTTAAGAACATCTTTTAGCCCCACAAGTGTTAAAACTTGTAAAAGTAAAAGATGAATGGCAGAGAGATCATTTGTGTTTTACCAGCTGGCAAAACAATCTTTTATTATAAATATAGCAAAAAGTTAAAGTTATAAAATGCGATATTCAATAATTTAATAATGTTTTTTCATTTTAATATTGTACTTCATTTTATTATTACTCAAAACGAAAACGCGCGCTCACACATACATACACACACGTTTTATATCATAATAGAACTAATATTCTACTATTATTTCTGTACTGTTTGTTTTATACTTATTTATTTTTATTGTAAGGATAAGCAAGACGTTAATAAAAAAATACCTTTGGACTTGTTCTAGTATGTGCAAAAGATAGCATGAATAGTTCCGTTTTAAAAAAGCTTAATTTTGATTCAGTTGGTGTATTTTGATGCTCACATCTATCGTTATCCAACTTTTGGATACCTATCTTCATAAAGACAGATGGAACAATATCCATTTTAACAAATAGTGTTACCGGGTGATAACACAAATTTTGAAAATATGTAATTACAAAATTAAACTATCAATACAAATTAAATGACAAAATTGAATAATGATTAAAATGAACTGTAAAACAACACTATAATTAATAATAAACTTAGGTAATAATAACAAAAGCAAGACTGAAGTAGTATGTAACAGTAATTAACAATGTAACTAAAACGTGACATGCATGTTGGCAACACCTTCATTTGCATAGCAGCTGATTCTCTGTTACCCTCCCGCCATTCGCAATTTCAAAGTGGACTCATCCATGAAGAAACTGGTTTCTGCGCATCTGCCTTTAGTTTCCAATTTTGCTATACCCGGTGAAAGACGTACATGTACGATTTACATAACTTCCAAGTTTTGACGAGAGACATAAGTGTATTCTTCCAGTATAGGACTGTTCTACATGACAAAGCCACTGATTTATGCTTTTCGACCACACGTAATTGTATAACTAAAAAGACTGACATTAGTAGTTCACAATTCTGCATCTAGATCGCAAGGATGTATACATATATTTCTATTCACGTATGCTTTGTACACATCTTTGAAGACATACCATACAAAAAAAAAATGTTTAGTGAATGTAAATAAAGTTGTGTTTATATTCTATACTAATGAATACTAGTGAATATTCAGAAGACAAGTTTCAGTAGTTTTGTGACAATATGTTGTGTTATAGCATAATTGTAATATTTAAACATTTTTTATTTGCAAAAACACCCCTACTTTATAACACAGAAAAAAATGTTATTTTAAATACAAGTTTCGCTTTTATATAGTATTTTAGGGAATATTTGAATTTGCAAAATAAAATAAATCTTGAATTACATACATACACATACATACATACATACATACATCCTTGGCGCTACAGCCCAGTCCGGGCCCTGGCCTCCAAAAGAAATCTTCCCCACTGGTCTCTACTCCCGGCCAATGTCCACCAGTTTGCTGCACCCAGCCTCACTGCCTCCTTACCAACCTGGTCCAGCCATCTTGTACGCGGTCTCCCCTTCCCATCGGCAAATAATTCATCACTCTTTTTGGGATTCTATCCTCCGCCATTCTCTGCACATGACCAGCCCAACGCAATCTGTTAATTTGTATGAGTTGCACGATCGGAAGATCTTTAAACCTTTCGTACAACTCTCGATTATGCAGTCGCCTCCAAATGTTGTTTTCCCTCACAGGGCCATAGATTCTCCTCAGTACCCTCCTCTCAAAAATGGATAGTCTCTGCTCATCTAGTTTTTTTAACACCCAGCATTCCGAGCCATACATCAGGACTGGTCTAATCAAGGTCTTGTATAGGGAGGCTTTTGTATCTTTAGTTATTAATTTTGATAAAATGTTTCACCAGTCCGTAGTAACATCTATTAGCAGATAATATTCGTTTTTTCAATATCTCTAGAGGAGTCATTTCCAGAGTCCACATATGACCCGAGATATGGAAAACCCTGAACCTTTTCAAATTCATAATCGTTAATGCGCAGGGACAGGGCACGAGTGTTGGCACCTACAACCATATATTTGGTTTTGATTTGGTTTATAACCAAGCCCATAGCCTTAGCAGACAACTCCAGTTCCTGAAAGGCTTCCTTTAAGCCAGATTCAGACCTACTTATGACGTCAATGTCATCGGCATAGGCCAGAAGCTGTACCTCCTTGTGAAATATGTGTCCGCTAGTTTGAATTCCTGAATCCCTGATGACCTTTTCTAGAGCTATGTTGAACAACAGACACGCTAAGGCATCTCCTTGTTTCAACCCATTCAATGTTTTTAAGGAGTTAGATAGATTTGATTGTATTCTGATTTGGCACTTAGAATTGGACATAACTACTCCAACCATACGCACCAACTTAGATGGTATATTCAACTCCTTCATAGCTCTATATAGCATTTTCCGGTTGATTGACTCATATGCCGACTGGAAATCCACAAAGAGATGGTGAGTGGGCACTCCATATTCCAACGTTTTTTCCAGGATTTGCCTTAATGTAAATATTTGATCTGTTGTTGACCTATTCCTAGTGAATCCACACTGATATTCTTTTATGTTTTCCTCAGCGTAGGGAAGCAGCCTAGAAAATATGATGTTGGACAATACCTTATATGCTGTATTAAGTAGAGAGATGCCCCTATAATTTTTACATATGAGCGGATCACCCTTTTTATGTATTAAACACACCACCCCATTGTTCCACTCATCAGGCATTACCTCCTCCAGCCATATTCGCTCTATAAGATGGGCAAATTCCTTTATGAAATCTCCTCCTGCGCTCTTTAATAGTTCCCCTGGTAAACCATCGGAACCTGCTGCCTTGTTATTTTTAAGCTTTTCTAGAGCTTCATACACCTCGTCATAGGATGGCACCAACTTCTCTCTATCATCCTCGAATTCTCCTACTTCCTCTTCATTCTCAGATGCCTCCATAAAAGCCTCCCCAACTGAGCCTAGCAACTCTTCGAAGTGTTCTGTCCATCTCCTGATTACGCCACCATTATCACTCACAAGGCCACCATTATTATCCCTACAGGCATTTGTTCTAGGTTGAAATTCCTGTCTCATATCATTCACCTTCCTGTACATATCTCGGCTCAGCCTTTTACTCTTATATTCCTCTATCTTTTTCATCTGTCTCATCACTCCCTCTTTTTTCCTCTATGAATCTTCTTTTCCCTCCGCCTGGCCTTCCTGTATTCCTCTTGAACAGCCCTAGTGCATTTCCTTTGGATCATAAATTTGTATGTCTTGTTTTTGAAGTCAGTTGCCTCTTCACACTCCTTATCAAACCACTCATCTCGCCCATGTCTCTTCTTCAAACCAACGATTTCTTCTCCCGTGGTCACTAACATGTTTTTTAGATTAAGCCAGTGGTTTTCTATATCTTGTTCCTCACGGCATTCAAGTCTCCACTGTCTAATTTTCTCATTAGTAACTTCCTCGAACCTCCGTTTTATTTCTTCTTCCTTTAGTATTTCTGTATTGTATCTAACAGTCTTTATTCCTTTTTCACTTCTATTATTGGAGATTCTAGCTCTCAGTTTTGCAACTACGAGATAGTGATCGCTATCCATGTTGGCACTTCTATAAACTCTAACGTCTTGTAAGTCTGACTTATGGCGGCCATCCAATAGGACATGATCTATTTGATTGACCGTTCTCCCGTCTGGAGAGATCCATGTGCCCTTATGTATGTCTTTGTGGTCGAAGAAAGTCCCTCCTATGATCATATTTTGACCAACTGCGAAGTTCAATAGTCGGAAACCATTGTCTGAGTGTTCAGAGTGTAAACTATACTTTCCTATATTACTACAGGCATGGTTGCTTCCCACTTTGGCATTTAAGTCACCTATGATTATTTTTATGTCATGTCTAGGGCTGCTAGCATACGCATTCTCCAGCAAGTCATAAAAATCATCTTTCTCCTCCTCAGGCTTATCATCAGTTGGGGCATGCACGTTTATTATAGTATAATTAAAGAAGATTCCCCTAAGTCTTACTTTACACATTAGGTGTAAGGGGTTTAAAATCAATGATATTTGCTTTCATTCTACGGCTTACCAAGAAGCCAGTTCCAAGCACATGGTCCCGGTTCTGACAGCTGTAATACACCGAGTAGTCCCTTCGATCCATGATTCCAGCACCAGTCCACCTCATCTCCTGCATAGCCAAAACATCTATCTTATATTTGAGAACCTCTCCTATTAATATCTTCAAGGCTCCAGGTCTGTATAAGGAACGCAAGTTCCATGTCGCAAGTTTAACATCTTTGTCCTTTTTACACGATCCAGTCCCAATTCCATTAATCCGTCCGGCTTTTCCTTTTTCTCTTGGTTTCATAACAATATTATTTTATGGGGTGGGTTTTTAACCCTACGCCCAACCCCCAACCTGGAGGACCAGGGGTTTTATGTTTAGAGTTCCCGTCTCTTAGATGAGTTGCCTTCACTGAGCTAACGAGTCTCATCCACCCGTCCGCAGTAGACCATACTCACTAGATCTATGGGCGCCGCTATTGACATTTTTATGTTCTTCCGCCGCCAACCCCGCCATGCATCCTGCTGCCGACACACTACATCTTGGTAAGCCGGGTCCCTGATTACCTCAGGGCCACCTCACCCAGACCCCCATCTCTCGTTGGATCGCCGACCCAAGCTGCCGAAGGGATTGGTTACCACAACCTTAGGATGGGTTGCTCGACTTAACAGGGCCCACCACTTGTAGGTGAGAGTTGGAGTTGGAGAGGAGAGGCTAGTGACCAGCTCTTGTATGTAGGCCATATATTACGCATCACTCCCCCATTTGGGCCCCAAGCTTGAATTACTTATAAGTATATTGTTGATTGTTTTTTTATTGTGATTTAATTATGGCTGGCACCGCGTCCCGCATCCTAGCCTCCACTGGCGCCAGTCTAAACAGTCCTGTTCTGTCAGTCCTCTTGCATTCATTGCATCTTCGACGTCCATTTTCCATGAATGTGTAGGTCTTCCTTTTTTCCTTCTAGAGGGTGCAGTCCATTCCCATACCTTCCTTGGCCATCTCTCATCCCAACATTCCTTTTAGGTGTCCGAACCAATTCAGTCTTCTTGCTTCTATTGTTTCTATAATGTCAAGGTCGATTCCCATCGCTTGTCTTATCTCTACATTTCTCACTCTATCTAGTCTTGTTAGTCTACAGTACCTCCGCCCGCCAGTAATCCATCTCTATAGCTCTTATTTTGAATTTATTTCTTTTATTAATTTCCCACAGTTCTGCTCCATATAGACCTATACTTTCAACTATAGTTTTATACATTCTGATTTTATTGATTTTAGTTAATCGTGGACTCCAAAGCACACTGTTTAATTGTTTTGTTGCTGTCTTAGCTTGATATATTCTTACTTTTATTTCTTTTTTGCTGTCACCATCCGATGTCATTTTTACACCCAAATACTTGAAGTTTTTAAAATATTTTTTATCACTTTTGTTCCTAGTTGTAGGTCTTGACCTTCACCGCGTACTATAAGGTACTCAGTTTTTGAGGTATTTATTTCGAGACTCCATTTCGCATACCGTATGTTGATTATCTACTATGTTAAAAAGTGTGAAAAATGGCCAGACATGATGGACGGACAGACCCAGAATCACTCAGCTAGGTTAAGTGTTAATGTCTCCAAAACCATTACCACTTCCTATATTGACATTCAACACATTATGTATTATACTACAGCCACTCCAATCTGGAGGAGGCCAAAGGGTGGGCTGAGAATATGGGGGCAAGCTCATGGTTCATTCTGGTCATCCATGGTAATTACAGCAATTTCCATTAAGGAGTGAGCAACCATGTTGTGTGTGTGTGTGTGTGTGTGCGCGCGCGCGCGCGCGCACTTCACAACAAACTACACCATACATAAATCTGTCTAGTTTCTTGAATTTTATCCATTTATTACCCTTTTACTTTGGCGTTTTTGTCCAACATTTACAATTTGGAACAGTATGTGGAAAACAATAACAGAACAAACATTTTTAATTCAGAAAGCAGTGACATTGAGAATGAAGATTAAGGCATGTCAGTAAATTACATGTTAGTGTATTCAAAACTTCTTACCTTAAACAACATGTATCAAAAAGATCAAAACTATACTTGTGTAGTTTTAAAAGTGATACAAAAAAGATCCTATTAATTATGCTCATATATGTTTTACTTTTTAAGTCAAAAATACAAACCCATTTTTATACTGTTTTTTTTTTTTTAATTTCCAAAATCTAATTATTTATAAGGTACAGTAGATAGCCTACTTTTTATCTTTAAAGTTTAAGTTTGACGTTTTTGAGTTATAACGGAGTCAAGAGAGCCACAAATTTGAAAATAAGCTTTATAAATTCAGTGACTGTTACAACTGTTAGTATACTTACAATTTACAGAGAAAGTAATTACTTCTTATACAAGAAATTTAAAAATTGCACTGAAATTAATAAAGGGATATTTTTGCTGAACTGAATTAAAGACATTTTAAGAAGATGTAAAAAGTGAAAACTACGCAAATATTATGCAAATAGTTTTGCTAAAGGTTTATTTGTCAACTCTTATGTAATACAGAATTTACAGAACAAATCTAGATTATGTCAGAATGAACAAACTAACGGCAATTTTTGGTCTGTTTTCTCAAACATGTTCTGTAAATAATTTTAGGGGGAGTAATTACGTGTTACTAGTGTATTGGCTTTATTTTTTTTATACTGAATGATACTTCTATTCTATTTGTTCTAATTAACGTTTTAACAACAATAAATGTTGGTAAGGTAAATAAGTAAGATACTGACTGGTCGTCACTGTGATGTCCACTGGCTGCGTGTTGGAATCTACTACCTATTACCGTGTCCCACTGCTGTGCTCCTTCACTTCACAGCTTATAATTTTGTTCACTGTCTACAATAATTTGGAATTACCAGGCTATACAGATATCGGTATGGAGAACCATACATGACTTTCATGTTCTAAGAATTATATTTAAATTCTCATTTTCAAAATGAAATATTTCTATAGAAACTACTTCTTTCTACCTCTTTCATCAGCCTAAACCACAGTACTGTTGTCACTAACGTATACCACCTTACGTTAGTGCACTCGATTTTCACTGATGATGGCAGTCGATGGCACTGCTGAAACGTCTGATTTTGCAGAAAACATTGGACCATGGCCAAACAGCCCAGGAAGGAATTTTAACAACAAACTACTTTTTTGTTGCCCATAACATAGTACACATATAAAAAATTATCCCCTCCCCTTTCAACTATCATTCTCGTTTATAGAAAATTACCCCCTCCCCTTTCAACTACCCTTTTTATTTTCAGATATTTCATCTACCTTTCTACACTGGATTATTATGACCTTCTTTTCAGGATATTTTATTTATCAAATTTAAGTACCTTACTCTTGTTAAAACATAAAACATTGCAGGTAACCTACCCCTTCCCGTTAACAGATCTTCACCAAAATCAATAGGCCTTGAGTCCTCTACAACTCGGGCACATATGCAAAATATTATTTGATTCTGTTTGAATTTGCGATAGTTATCATTTGCCATAGAAAAATTCTACACACACACACACACACACACACACTTTTCAGAAAATGACATTTCCTCATGTTTTGAGGGTAGTACAATCAGAATCAACCCTTATCTCGAACACAATTTTTTTCGCCATCACCATACTTCCATTCCTTATGGAACATGGGAGTAAAAAATAGTATAAATGTCATGTCAGAAATAGTATAAATAACGAAATACAATAACACAATCCTCAGTGTTGCTGTCTGAATTATTGTTTATGGATTTACACAGTAAGATAATATACATAATCTTAAAACGTCATGAAAATGACATAACCTATACCTTAATTATTTTACCTTTCTGACCTTATTTTCGAAACATATGGACAATGTTATTAAAACTGAAACATATTTTGGTATAAAAGATCTTATATCGTACATAGTAAACATATATACAAGCAACATATGAGCATCATGATAACATCCTATGCCTCGCTTATTTTACCTTTGCAATGCTTTTTTTTTGTTAAAATAGGATACTAAAAAAATATCTCAATACAAAATAATATGAAAGTGAAACAATAATAACTCAAAATTACCTTTTAGAATTAGAACTTTGTAAGTCAATTTTCTTAGTAATATACATATCATGTTCTAGCACTTTAATCAGTACTTTTTGGTGTATAAATAAAGTCACGTGCAACATTTAATTAAAATATTAAATCGTGAGGATATAAATCATCATCATTGGCTTGACAGCCCTTTGTGGACCCTGCCCTTCTTCAGAAGATTTTGCCATTCTTCTCTGTTCATAGCCACACTCCTCCAGTTTCTAATTCCAAGAGTACCGATGTCCTGATTTACCCCATCCCTCCATCATTAGGATATAAAGCCTGACATTAAATCAGTGTTTTTAACTACAGTTAGCAAATAATCCCACATTGACAGCTAGTATCCCACCCACATTGACACCCTTCATTGTTTTTATTTGTCATTAAAAAAATGTATTGGTTCAGTTTGAATTTATTTATCCAGTTTGATACATTCAGTATGGAGGAAAATTTATTGCAGTGGAAGTCTCCAGTAAAGTTAAATGCACACCTTCCCATGAACAAACTTTCATTTTCAACTTCTTCACACAAATGTTTGCACATTCCCAACATTAATAACAGTAACATCAAGCCAAAATGCACTGCAAAACATTGAAGATAATAAAAAAGACAAACCAAAATAAAGAAATTAAGAATTAAAAGTAATTAAATTAGATATAATGAAAGAAAGACGAATAGACATATTTGTACTTACGGAGACTAAGAAGAAACTTAAAAGATCAATGGACATAGATAATAATTTTATGAAAGACGAATAGACATATTAGTACTTACGGAGACTAAGAAGAAACTTAGAAGATCAACGGACATAGATAATAATTTTATGATTTGGAGTGGAGTCCCACAACAAGTCAGAGCACAAGTAGGGGTAGCTATTATAGTCAACAAACAATGGAGAGATAAAATAAAGGGATACAACTGGGTGAATGAAAGAATTTTAACAATTAATCTTAAGACAAGGGACATTTAGAAATTGTAGGCATCTATGCCCCAGACCAGAACAAGGAAAACGTGAACCGATGGAAAGATTTTATAAACAGCTACAGAAGACATACGACAAAATAAACAAAAACCAACATATTATAGTAGCGGGCCAGAATAGGTAAACAACCAATTAATAATATAATAGGCAACCAAGGAGAGCCTACAGAGAATGAAAATGGAGGAACACTAAGACATTTTTGTACATATAACAATTTAAAAGTAATGAATTCATTATTCCATAAAAAATACATTAATAAATATACATTGACAGCGAGGGGCCAAAGAAGTATAATTGAGTATGTAATAGCTAATAGGAAAACAGCCAATTTCATATTAGACATGCACGTGTTTAGAGGGGTTGTGTAGGGTCTGATCATTTTTTGGTAGCCAGCAGAATGACCATACAAAAACCATGGATGAAAAAATAGAGCAATTAAAAAAACGCAGGAGACATATAAAACCCATTTACTTAATGAATATAGCTTCAAATACTTCTTGTTTCACAAGAAGATTAACCAATACAAACAAGAAACAAATACAGCTGAAATTATAGAAACAAAATGGAAAATTATTAAAGACATAATACATAAAACAGCAAATGAGGTGCTAACAAAGAGAAAGAAGAATTAACAACCTCTGAAGAAGCTTTTTAAAAGTGAAAACTGGTTCAGGTTGTAAGGTAAAACTTTATGTTTTTACTCATAAAAAACTTTGTGTTCCGAGTCGTTAGTGAAATAGATGTATTTAGTTAAGTAACGGACACGTCATGGACAATGAAATCTAAGAAGAAAGAAGAACTTCAGAAGGAGTGGATTACATGTATGGAATGAAAACATTCATGAAGCATTAAAAGAAAAACAAAATGCTATAATAATATGCTTTCACATAGGACACCAGAAAATGTACAGGTATAAAGAGAAAAAAGGAACATAGCAAAACAATACCACTCAAGACACATACCGACAGCTGGGAACAAGACATCTCTAATATTGAAAATGATCTACAAGGTAGACAAGAAGAAGCATATAAAATTATGAAACATCTTAACAAAGAAGAAAAGGATGCACCTAGATTGAATATTACTGGGAAAGACGAATGGATTGAACATTACAAGAAACTTTGGTTTGACTCCAACATCGAAGATGAAGAAGAGAGAACGGAAATACAAAACATTACAGTAGACCGGATTATATTGGAAGAATTAAAAGACGCTACCAAACAGCTTAAAAATAGAAAAGCAACCGGCCCGTATAATATAAACTCAGAACTTATTAAATATGGTGGTATTTTGTTACATTTAAGGATCCTACATTTCCTTAATATGTGCTGGCAGCAGACTCGCATACCACAAGAATGGACAATGTCGAAAGTGATCTCGCTTTTTAAGAAGGGAGACAGAAGAGACACCAACAATTACAGAGGTTGGAGATCATTGGGAAGTAAATGCAGAAAAGAAACCCAAATAAAATTTTACAAAATAATGGCAATAGAACTATAGAAGCTACACATGCAGTAAAATGTATCTTGGTATACGTGTGGAACCCACTTACTCAGTTATGAATAGATTCTACATTGGAGACAGAGTGAACCTACTCGGTTGTTAAGTGTATATTTTTAATAAACATTGAATTTAAATTTTTGAGTGCCACTAATTTCTCTACATCAGTAATACATGGAATATTAACAGTTAGAAAATATAAATTATTATTCCTTCTGATGGATGCCACAATGCCACAACAATGTATGAATAACCAATCGATAGTGTGTGCGTGTGTGCGTGTGTGTGTGTGTGTGTGTGTGTGTGTGTGTGTGTGTGTGTGTGTGTGTGTGTGTGTGTGTGTGTGTGTGTGTGTGTGTGTGTGTGTGTGTGTGTGTGTGTGTGTGTGTGTGTGTGTGTGTGTGTGTGTGTGTGTGTGTGTGTGTGTGTGTGTGTGTGTGTGTGTGTGTGTGTGTGTGTGTGTGTGTGTGTGTGTGTGTGTGTGTGTGTGTGTGTGTGTGTGTGTGTGTGTGTGTGTGTGTGTGTGTGTGTGTGTGTGTGTGTGTGTGTGTGTGTGTGTGTGTGTGTGTGTGTGTGTGTGTGCATCGCCTACTTTGTGTTTTAACAATATCGAGAGACATTCCTTGCTATTTAGTACCCATTGTATCATATTGCAACATCGAAGAAGCATATTTTCTTCTTCTTCCATCTGAAAATAGGCATATCACCTGTTCCAGTCCCAAAACAAATACAAACCTTCACTGATGCTTCCTAAGTCTTCTTACACTTCTTTGTCCAATAGGCTTATATGGTCAAACTTCCTTAGGCAACCTGCCATCTCATATCCTATTCAGATGAGCAATCCATCCCTCTTTTTGCTATTATAAACTATGTAATTTATAGTATGTACTTATGGTTTACACAAAACCATTCTAGTTTCAAGAATTTTTCTGATAATTGTTGATTCGTTACTTTTATTTACCATTAATTGCAAAAAGCCAAAAGATAGCAAGGACCCACACAGTTCGTTCAGAAGAAGCATGCAAAATTACTTTTTTTTGTAACACATTTTAGATACTGTAATACAGTTTTTGTAATACTGATCAGTTTTTAGATACAGAATACAGAAATTTTCTTACGAAAACAAACAGTTGTTACAAGGGACATAATATGGATCAAGGTATTGGTATTCAAAGTGCTAACATTTTTAGTGCCGAACACAAGCCAATACCAGTGCTAAGATTTAATTTTTTTTTTAAGGCTTAAGTGGAACTGATATAAAAAGGAGCTGGATTCAACAGTGGAGGATTTTTCTCTAGTAAATACAATGGTTAAGCACTGGGTTCCTAAATTTAAAATGGGTCGGATAAGCACACCTTATCCAACCCACGTGTTCAACATCTCACTGAAGTGAATATACCAGAAAAAATATAGCTGTGTGCGCAATATCTTATACGAACATCTGTGTATGACAAAACTATGAGCTAGATAGGTGCCGCGTTTGCTGATTCTTGACCAAAAACAGTGTCCAAAGGATGTTTCAACCAATTGTTTGGCACTCTGTACGTGAAATCCAACCAAATTTTCATGTCTATTCATAACCGTCAATGAAACTTTGGTCCACAACACTTATGAGACCAAACAACAGTCAAAACAATGGACCACAAAAGATAAACCAACTCCAAAGAAAGCAAAGACAATTCCTTCTGCTGGTACAGTTATAGAAAAAATTTTGTGATGCACGTGGAGTAATCTTCATTGATTACCTTAAAAAGTAGAAAACAATTAGTGGGGAGTACTATGCAAACCCACTGCACCTTATAACAATGAAATCAAGGAAAAACAAGAAGAAACTACATTTTGTGAAAAAGAAAGTGCTGTTTCACCAAGACAATCCACATTTCACACATCAACTATGCGATGGCTAAAATCAAGAATTGAAGTTCGTATTGCTTCCTCATCCACCATACTTGCCTAATTTAACCCTGAGCAACTTCTACCTCTTTCCTAACCTCAAAAAAATGGCTCAGTGGAAAAAGATTTACTGACGACAATCATGTCAGTGATGTAAATGGCTACTTCGAATACCTCAACAAATCGGCTTATAAGCCTGGTAAACCGCTCTAGAACATCACGAGATTGTGATGAGAAATAAATGCAAATTAATCCAAAAAAATGTTGTTTTTTTATTCAGGCCTGGAACTTTTCACCCTACCCTCATAAGTCAGATGGTTTAGGGTACACACAACTTTTACACAACTAGTCTAAAAAGTAGTTTCCATAGTTACTAAATAAAGTATACTGCTATAACTGACCATTATCCTAGTTGTAGTGACATATCGCAGGCAGCCGTTTTTGTTCATGTCATACTACCCTGCAATATCTTCTAATTTTTATTACATTATCCTGAATGAAAACATATAAACCTGTTTGAAATGATATGCTGTAACATTCTTATACGATGTGGCACTTCATCTGTGTGTATAGTTTTCTATTCAATTTGCTACACTCAACAAAATGAGCTCTTCACTCACTAAAAAACACATTGCTACGTTGAACAGAAAAGACGACTACATAAGATTTCACACGCATGGACTGAGACAGACGTCCCAGTCGTTTGTACCACATTTAGTTGGTGCGTTGTGTCAAGGTTGTGCACTGAATTCCAGAGTACTTACACAATTCTTCTTGACTCATCATCCAGAATGTGGTACATTTCTGTGGAACCTCTGTAGGGTACACATAAGCATCAGTGGCAGGCTTTCTAGTTCAGTTACACCTGGCAATAATACAAGTGCATATCAAAGTGAGTGTAGTGATTCAGGGGAAAGTGATAGCATGTTGCTTAGTATGAAAGGTGACATTGATCGATGTGTGTTCAGCAAATTTAACTTGAATTATTGTATAAAAGTGCCTCTGTTGACTTCTAATTGTTGTTTTTGACTAATTACAATGTGTAATTAGTGACTTCATCTGGCATCAGTTATTTTGTTTCCACTGGCAACAAGACGATTGTGAGACTGTCGTAACATTTGGGTCAGAAGTGTCCTAGGTTCTTTAACAGTGGAAACACAGGTCACTTCATATAAGAGTAGTGTTAGTGGTAATTGAAAAGAAGCAGAGAAATGATGAGAGGAGGCAGACGGAGCAGAGAAATGACAGGATGAGAAACAAGGAGAAGCAGAGGAACAATAAAAAGCATTCTTGCTCCAGCTGGAAGAATAAAAATCAGAACATAAGCAGGAGGCAGAGGAATAGAAGCAACAAACAGAAGACATGAAAGCACTGATACAGGAACAAAAGCATCTGCTAGAAATTGCAGAGTTGGGTTTCCTACGTGGAAACACGGGTGAATTACACAGTGATCTCAATGGACAAGAGGCAAGATTATCTGCAGTAGAAGAATCAACTGCAAATATAAAACAGATAAAAACAAATCGAATAACTGAAGAGACTGCACAAATTTGAAAGTCCAAAAAACACTGAAAAATAAGATACTATAGAGAGTCACTTTGCCTGCAGTCAGGCCAATTCATGTCAAAGGCCCAACACCTGATGGAAGCACTTACTGGCCAACGTATTTTCAGCAATTTGAAGCCACTGCATGCACAAATGACTAGATGCAGAAAGAGAAAGTAGTTTCACTTGTTCTTATTTTAAAGGACCTGCTGCAGAGCTACAAGTGCCACCTGATAGCCAGAACACTTGTGCAAAATTCATTAAAGCTCTAGAATTATGGTATGGTGATAAACATTAAATTTGCAAGATGTGTGCTGCATTCAGTTGAAAGCATAGTGTCAGCATTCTGGGGAGCCTCTTCAGCAGATGGAAACACATATCAACAGACTAATTAGACTGGCCTATCCTGAAGCCCTAGAGGATTTCTGAATGACGTTTATGGTGGTGTCAGAGATAGTGAACTGTAGCAATGCAAGTAGTGAACGAATGGCAAGACACCAGAATAGTGCAGACGTCCCTGTCCATACTTTATGCTCTGCGGTCACCAAGTCCGTGCCTGGTTGGGCAAATCATAAAGTGTGCTCACTAAAGGATCATGATGACACAGGTGCTGAAGAGGAAGAAAGGATGGAAGACCGAAGTGTTATGTATGTGGGAAAACTTGGCCATCTACACAAATGTTTGTGGTCCAGAGTTAAGCAGCAGGGAAACAAGCAGTAGTTGTTACAACAGGGTGTTTGCTGACTAACTGGAGGAACAAAGACCCAGACAATACACTTTTTCTACACTTCAGAAAAACAGCAGGAGCTTGGCATATTACCCTAAATGAAGACATGTAAACCTTTTGCAAAAAGGATACTATAAAATCATTATACGAGGATGGCATAAAAAGTTCAGGTTTTTCTGGATTAACAAGCATTTACTTCTCAACATAATCTCTATTTAGCTGTACACACTTTTCCACAAAGCGGTTATGCCATACTGATACCAATTTGTCGAGGTCCTCAAAATAGCCATTTACAGCATCGCTGACTCGATTGTCGTCAGTAAATCTTTTTTCCATCAAGTCACTTTTAAGGTTAGGAAAGAGTTATAAGTCACTCGAACTTAGAGGAAGCAATTCAAACTTCAATTCTTTAATTTTAGCCATCGCAACAATTGGCTGAAACCTTCTTTCAACAATGTTTTTGGTTCAAGTGTCAGCAAACATCACCCATCTAGTACACAGAATTGTCATACACAGATGTTCATGTAAGATATTATGCACACATTCCGTAGATATACCAGCAGTCTCAGCTATCTCATTCATTTTCATTCTGTGCTCTACCAAAATGATTTTATGTTTTTTTTTCTATTTTTGGTAGCACAGTCACTTCGATTGGATGTCCAACATGTGGGTTGTCTGTTGTCCTTGTCACACCCATTGAAATACAGCAACCCAGCACTCAAACATTGTATTCAGTGGACAAGACTCCCCCAACTTCGAATACAGCTCCATTTTTATATCGGCTACAGTTAAATCTATGAAAACAAAATTCAATCACACCACGAATTTCCAGTTTCTCCAATGATACTCGAGGCGCTTACAGCGGTGGACTGTGCGACTAATAGTAAACAACTCATTGACTTCAAATCATCGAAACTAAACCTACAAAAGATTAATTCATACGACGCTATCAAAATAATGAGCATAGTCTGTGTCAGGCCTGGAACTTTTCATCCTACCCTCGTACATACATAGTAGCACTTCTTCTGAGTGTATAGTTTTGCAGTCAGTTTGCTCTCTCAACAAAATGACATCATCACATAACTAAAGAACATAATAGCTGTCAGACAGTCAACTCTGTGTAAACCTCTAATTATATACAGAACAATCATAAAACCTGTTTGGACATGTGAGAGACAACTATGGGACACATGCAAGAAAACTAATATGGTTCTTGAGCTGCAGAACCTGCTCACTATTCTGAACAAAGCACATTTATTATTGAATAAACTTTCACATTAGATAATCTTCAATTATCATAAAATCTCAATTACCCTACTATTTTTTGTTCAGTAAAGTAACAAGTGTATAGTAAGCATACAATAAAGGTTAAACATTCCAAACAATCTGATTTGTGTTAAAACATTGTATAGTCTCAACCCTGGCCGGTCTTTTATAACTTTTGATCCCCATTCTTGGGTGCTGTGGTCAAGAAATTTTGATATTTCCAAAACTGTATATTATATTTGGATTATGTTTTTGAAATCTTCTTCCGGTATGGACCACATCAAAAATGTTTTCTATTACGCGGTCCATACCGGAAGACGACTTCAAAAAGATAATGGACACCTGCCGCGGAAGCCTACATGACATTATATTTGGATATTCAGATTTTTGTTAAAATTCTTTTCTATTTATATACTACACAGAATTTGCGATTGCCCAGAATTGGTCAAACTTTTGCCCAACTTTTTGGGCCCTGGAAAATATTGAAATTTCCAAAGCATACCCACTACACTCAGAGTTTGGTTAATATTCCATTTAATTTGATGTGCCACATATATTTTTGCAATTTTATCAAAGTTTTCCTCCACTTTTTGGCCCATGGCATCGCAATATTTGAATTTTTTATTGAAGCTAAATTCACAATGATACTCCATAGCTTTAATTTGATACTCCACATGGACTTTTGTGATTTTTTTCAAAATTTTGACCTCGCAGCACATTTTTGCCACCCGCCCACCTACATTTTGGAGGGTCAATGTAAAAAATAATAATATGGTTCTGTACGGTAAAAGTTTTACGTTCCAGCCAAGGTTTACGAAAATCATTTGACGCATTGAAAGTAATCGTGGGACTTCCCATAAACACACAGACAAAAAGACATTGGTTCCAAAAAAAGTCGAGTAAAACAAAACTCACTTTGTTCATTCAATTACTGATGTAATGTTACAATGTATTAAAATAGTATTGATAAAAACTCATCAACCCACCCATTACTCACAAGGTAGAATGATGCAGAAGACTACATACAAATGTTTCAATGGTATAGAAAATTCAGTGTTACAGTATAAATTACAAACAGAAATTGAATCACCTTGGGTGTTCACTGATGCCAATAGGTGAGCACTGGAAATACTAAGAAACGTTCAGTATCAGAGTAACTACCAAATCCTATCTTGGGTGTTCACTGATGCCAATAGGTGAGTGAGCACTGGAAATACTAAGAAACGTTCAGTATCAGAGTAACTACCAAATCCTATCTCAGAAAGACAAGGGTGAGGTTGAATCTCCTTCTCCTGCACCCCCAAACGCAGGCTAAGATATGGTAACCCTGACAGAAGAGTCTCTGGCCCTCCTGGTAGGGAGTTGTGCAACAGGCCAGTAACCTGTTCATATAAAACTTTATAATACAGGGTCCGCCAGTGAAGCGCAAAATTTTGAAAGTCCAATAGTTCATTTTCTGCTCACGAGAGGGCGTGGAGGTTTTCGATTGTTGTTTTACATTTAATGCCATTTGTTAAACATGGAGCAGTGGTCCGGTTCACACCGTGCTTTCTGCGTAAAATCGTTTTATAAGAATGGTGACTGTGTGACTTCTGTACTACGATTGTTTCGTAAACATTTCAATATTCCACGACATGGAAGAGTGCCGTCCGCTCATGCAATTATGTCATGGGTGAAAAAGTTTGAAGAAACTGGTGCCACATTAAACTTAAAGCATAGAGGAGCAACAAGGTCTGTAAGAACAGAGGAAAACATTGAAAGAGTTCGAGTAGCATTGATGCGTAGTCCACAACGTTCTGGAATGAAACATGCATCCGCACTAAACATTAGTGACACATCGTTATGACGAATTTTGCATAAAGACTTATCTTTTCAACCTTACAAAATTCAAGTAATCCAGGAGTTGAAAGATGGCGATATGGTGACTCGCAGGATTTTTAGCGAAGAAATATTGCGACGTGTAAATGATGATGAAAACTTTATTCACCGCATGTTTATGTCAGATGAAGCACATTTTCATTTGAATGGATATGTAAACAAACAAAATAGCCGATATTGGAATGATGAAAACCCAGGTGAGTTGCATGAAAAGCCATTACATAGTCAGGGTTACGGTGTGGTGTGCAGTTTCATCATCTGGTATTATTGGGCCATATTTTTTCCAAGACGACAGAGGAAACACCACAACTGTCAATGCAGACTGCTACACACACATGGTCAGAACATTTTTGATGCAACAGCTCCCTAGGTTTCCGGAAATTAATTTTTTCCAGCAGGATGGGGCCACAAGTCATACTGCTCGTGTGTCCATGGCTGCTTTAAGAGAACTCTTCCCAGACGGACTCATATCCAGATATGGCGACATCTCATGGCTTGCAAGATCCCCAGATTTGTCCGCATGCGACTTTTTTCTTTGGGGATTTCTGAAGAGCAGGGTGTACATTGATAGACCGCACACCATACCGGAATTAAAAACGAATACCAGACAAGAAATTGCATGGATTCAACCTGACCTGCTTCGTCGAGTAATGGAAAATTTTCGGTCAGGATTAGAAGAATGTTTACACAGACATGGGTCTCACTTGAGCGGCGTTATTTTTAAAAAGTAAAATAATGGCATACTGTACTCAACTCAAATCTGTAAACAAAAATTCTGATAATAAATGTTTCATGAAAAAATTGGGTACTTTTAATTTTCCCGCTTCACTAGCGGACCCTGTTCTTGTAGTACCCAAAGCATCCTCAGAGTAAGCTTGGTTCGTCCGAGGATGAGATGTGTGCCGGAACAGGTTTATATGACCTAAGCCTTGAAGTGAATAAGAAAAGTGAATCACCAACCTAATCAACTAGCACTCAATTTGTTGGGTAACAGCACCAATGCAAGAAATCTCATATTTTAGGGCTCCACGTTTTAGGACTGAACATAATTTTCAACCACAAATGTTCAATTTGAAAAATATTTTGTTAATTAAGTGACACCATCTAATGGAAGACTGCTCTTCTGTTACTCTTATTTGTCTCACATACTTACACATAAAGATTGATTGTATATTTAAAAAAAAGGTCACCTCTTGTGCATTCTCCTCTTTTTCCTCTTCTTCTAAGACAATTTCATCCTTTATGATAGTAGTGATGTCTTGGAAACAATGCTGCAACAAATTAAAATATTGGTATGGAGAACCATACATGACTTCCATGTTCTAAGATTTATATTTAAAATCATATTCGAAATGAAATATTTCCATAGAAACTACGTCTTTCTACTTATTGCTTCAGCATTAACCACAGTACTGTGGTCACTAACGTATACCACCTCACGATTTCGCACTCAATTTTCACTGATGATGGCAGTCGATGGCACTGCCGAAAAGTCTGGTTTTGCAGAAAACATTGGACTGCGGCTAAACAGCCCGGGAAGCAATTTTAACAAAAAACTACTTCTTTGTTGCCGATAACGTAGTACACATATAAAAAATTCTCCCCTCCACCTTCAACTATAATTTTTAATAATAGAAATTACGCCCATACCGTTCACCTAACCTCTTCATTTATAGATATTTCATCTACGTTTCTACAGTGGATTATTATGAGCTTCTTATCAGGATACTTTATTTATAAAAATTAAGTACTTTACTCTTGTTAAATCATAAAATGTTTCAGGTAAACTCAGTGGCGGCGCTAACGAAACGGGGCCCCCCCCGCGAAACTAATTAGGGGGCCCTATAAAAATGGTTAAATTTTGTATACATAATAGGGGAAAACACTCAAATGAGTTTCTATTTACATGTGTTTCACAACAATGGTTTGTGAATACTTTCTCGTCTCTCACAAAGCGTTTGCAATTTGCAAAGGACGTTTTACACGTGTACAAACTCTTAAAATTCATTGTTGCTAAACAGACAAAGTTCTATACAAACTATAAAAAAACCAAAATAAAAAGAATGATTTTTTTACGTCAAAGATCTAAATTCAGACTATGAAACAGTTACCGCACACAGAGTGTTAAAAATTTATTATTTAAAAACGAATATCAAAGTAACATTCTAGCTTTTTTCAAACACTTAAATTAGTTTGTAACTGAATTTGTAAAATTCTTGAATATACTCTATACAAGTTCTCCTTAAGTCTAATCCAATTCAATAACACTCGAACTCAAGTAATGTACAATATTTACAGATGAGGATCAACCAAAGTTCACTATTTTCCTAAGCCTAGTCTTCTTTCTTTAATAGCTAAGAACTTTCCAACCACTTCGTTGATATTAGTTTTCTGTGTCTCTTCATGCTCAATGCTTAACAGTGCCAAGTCACTCAACCGAGTTTGGCCATGGTACTTCTTAAGTATGACTTAATTAATTTAAGTTTTGAAAAGCTTCTTTCCGCTGTAGCTGTTGTGACAGGTATGGTTAAATAAAGCTGCAAAGCTGTAGTTAAGTCTGGGAGGCAACTCATAAGGCAGCTGTTTTCTTCAACCAGTAAATTCATCATTTCTCGAATTCTTTTCTTGTGTACAGTTTCTTTGGCCATCAGCTTTGAAGGATATTACTTGGTCAGGCAGTGATGTGGAAAGGTCACCAGGATACACATTTACCAAAGCCTTACTTTTCTCCACTGTTGTCTCTTGTGAGAAGTTTACTAAATTCTGAGGCGTCAGGAATGAAAACCTATCATCAATGCAACGCAATCCTTCGAATCTCATTTGTAGCTGAGCTATTACAATATCTAGTGTTGCATTGAAAACTTTTACTTCAAATGATTTCACTGGGTCGTCAATTCTGTGGTCAACTGATAATTCAACAAAGAAGCGTTTTACAACTCGTTTACGCTTATTTTTCATGTTACAAGTTATGTCCCATGACTGGGCCAACTGGGGCCCCCCATGAAGGTCGGGGCCCCCCCATGCCACGGGGTCTGCGGGGGCCTTATCACCGCCACTGGGTAAACTACCCCTTTCTCTTAACCGATCTTCTCCAAATCAATAGACCTTCAGCCCTCTACAATTCAGGGATGCATGCAAAAAAATATTTGATTCTGTTTGAATGTGCGGCAGTTATCATTCTTCATGGAAACATTTCTCTTGTTACAACATAAAATGTTGCTGGTAAACTACCCCTTTCCCTTAACCAATCTTCACCAAAATTAATAGGCCTTAGCACTCGACAATTCAGGAAAGTATGCACAAAATTATTTGATTCTCTTTGAATTTACGATAGTTATCTTTCATCAAAAAAAAATTACCTTTCTTAAAACATAAAACGTTGCTGGTAAACTACCCCTTTCCCTTAACCGATCTTCACCAAAAACAATATGTCTTGAGATCTCTACAATTTAGGGCTGTATGCAAATAATCATTTGATTCTGTTTGAATTTGTGGCAGTTATCGTTCGTCATGGAAACACTTCTCTTGTTACAACATAAAATGTTGCCCGTAAACTACCCCTTTCCCTTAACCGATCTTCACCAAAATTAACAGGCCTTGAGCACTCCACAATTCAGGAAAGTATGCAAAAAATTATTTGATTCTCTTTGAATTTACAGTCTATAACAAACATTTATATATCTAGGCTAGTCAATGGATATTGTGTTAAAGACTGTCTCTGATCCAATAAAACAAACTCTTAAATTACTGTACTTCTGCGAAATCACTGTATTATACAAATAGATATTTTAAGGGAAAATTTTTCTGTAATGTATTTACGACCGGTTACAGTCGTCAGTTCCATTGGTGACAATTTTCTCAAAACTTGTGTACAGGTACGCACAGTCTGTCACTTTTTGATATCTTGAAGGAAGTTTGTGGTCCATGTGAATGGAAAAAACAAATCATTAAGTCCAGTGGCGTAGCATTTGTATGTAATAGCTGTTGCCGGTTGTGTTTTAGGCCTAAAACATAGCTCAAAAATTAATTCGAATTTTGTCTAGTACGAAATATTCTTTTTAGAACCAAAATACTTTTTTAGTGTATTTTCTACGTATCATTCACTGGCAGAAGATGATCCCCGTTCAACGGAATCTGACTCCATTATGCTTACACAGAATAAATCAGAACACAAATAATCGAACTGAAAATAAATAAAGAAAAGTAAAGAAACACATAACATAAAGAAAACAGAAACAGGTGCACAGCAACTGGTACACGTCAGTTCCAAAAACAAAGATAGCTGCTAACTGAGTATTTTGTCAGTTTATTGTGCAGAAACACAGTGGATGGACGAATGTGTCCCCCTCCCCTAGTCTGTACAGTGACAACTACTACGAGATCACATCACGGAGTAGATCGTCACCAATATCTGAGCCAGCAACATAACATTAAAATGACGGTACAAGCGCCCAGCAATTGAAAAGCAATGCTGCGTTTTCTTCAAGTTTCCTGACTAATGTTCACATTTCAAATTAATCAATAACTAAAATATTTACACTCTGATATAATTGATTTTATTTAATTTCATTGCTTGTACTGTTGCCGCCATCAACAGCGGTTACATAGACGCCATGCCACTCATTAAGTCATTATTTTCATCACTATTTTTTTCAACTTTATAAATCCACAACTCTTCTTCGTACATAAACACAACAGAGTCATTTGCTTTGAATGACTTTAATTGGTAATCGAAGAGAATTGAACACTACGTTTAGTGTAGTCTTTACACTTTGAATATGCATATCATCTCATGACAGATGAACTGAAAGGAACAAATCTGCGGTAAGATCTTGTCTCAGGAATTTTCTTGCAGGTTTCAAATCTTTGTTGTAATATTAATTATTTGTTTCAACTTTGTCTGTAGGTACAAATACATAAGGAATACCCTTGATACTCTCAGAGAAAAATTTGAATGTTTCTTCAGCTAACAGCATCTGGTCTGAGTAAGGCCTCTGCAAACTGCCCGTAGTAACTGTCCTCTTTGTTGCCCCCCCCCATGCATGCAATCACAAGCATTCTTCCCATGGGATGTGGCAAAAAAGTTCCATTCGGCTTCAAGACCAAAATCTTGGAGTGCTTACAAATAAATTGCTATTTAAAAATTTGTTCTTATTTTTATGCTGGCTACTTAAAATAATTTTTTGACAGAGGGGGCAACAATTTTTATGTCCTCCAATCAAATGGTTTTAAAGGCAATGTACAGCTGCTACGCTATGTTGTAAATGGTCACTGATAATACAAAGGTTTCTTGAATACACATCACCATTTTTTATATAATAATATACAATAGGATGTAGGATGGCCTAAGGGTTAGTCCAATAAAAACTTTCGATTTTGTCATGAACCACAAATTAAGTTTTCAGCAAACTCACTCAAAGTGACACAGACATCTTCAGTCAAGCATTCTTTAAGTTCTTTGAGGTAGTTTGATTAAACTTTGGAGATGAAGTGATGTTTTTTGAAAACTATAAGCTTTTCTATAAGAACTTCAAAAAATTCATCACTTTGCAGAACTTCAGTGATCAAGTTTGCTCTATCATTACTGATCCATTGTTTGAATGTTATGTGATCAGATAAATCTTCTACTTCATTTTGAAGGACTTCCTTTAATAGGTTCAGGACATGATTTACATTCGCCAAACACACTAACCTTATTTTCAACAACACAATTAGAAACTCCAATAAGTCTTTATAATCGACGTTGATTTTTAAGCCCTCAATCATAAGTTTCACATTCTGATGATACTTGTACACACATATATTGTGTGTTTCTGATGACTCCAGCAATACACACCACTTACGTTTTAAGGTACCAAATGAAGATCTTCCAATTTTATATTCAGGATATCGCTTCTTGAATTGTATTAATAATTCATTCAACATTAACAAAATCAACCTCTTCAGTTTATAAACGTTCTTACCAACAGACATACAGCCTTTCTTTCCAGGGCACACCATACTATTCTCATCTTCTTGGTAAAATTCTATTATAGTATTAACAACCTTATATTTGTATTTCTACATCTTCTAATAAAAATGTGTTTTTATGTATTTTTAATTGTTTTTATAGTATCCTGTAACAGTTTTCACCCATTCCGTAGGCCTAATTCTTTGTGTGGCCATTACCACTTGTTATAAGGTGTTCTGAGAAAATTTCAGATTTTTAACTTTTGTCCCTTTCGAGATATACTAAGTTGTATATCTTAAGTTGTAAATTATAGTCAGTAATTTTAAGCAAAGTTCAATATTTCCAGAATCATAAAAAATTAAGGAGAAGCGTATATGGGTTCAAACTTATGCAACATGTAGTGAATAATGGTGTCTTTCTATAAAAACGATATTGAAGATGTATCTCCATTGCTTGTATGAACAAGTTGCTTTTAAAATTGTTCATTTTCACGATTTCAAAGACAATTTTGAATTCAAATTTAGGCCAATTTCCTCAATACCTAGTTAAATTTTGTCCACAACATAAATTATAGAAGGTTTTACGCAGATTAAGATGGTTTCTGTTTCAAGTTGATATCTTTAATAACAAAAAAGTTACTGAACTTTCTGCTAGTTGTAGAAAACGCTGAAAAAAGCCGACAAGACAAAACAAAATGGCCACCAGTAAAAAAAAAACTGCTAATGTACTATTGTATCTTTTGAGATACTCCTACTGATGCACTCTTGATTTAACCTGCTAATGAACAAGTTAATAGCCAGCTGCCGAGGACAAGTGGTGACAGTACAGTCCCCGATCGGGACTTGAGCCATACAAAATTACAGCCACAAAAAGGCAGACAAAACTAGTCACACAAAGACTGATATTCAGGTTTTTGAGGTCACTATTAAAATTTCCCTGACAGAAGAGAAGATGACGACCAAGTGGTCTGGTCTTTACGAAGGACTGGAGGACCAGACTACCATAAATGGCAATCAACAACTGCTTCGGCCAAAAGATCTTGGAGAGCACAGTCGGCAGAATTAAAAAAAAACACACATGTCACACCAAGATGACAGGGTCATTTGTTTGCTAATTGCTGCGACACAACTGCTTACAAAAGTCTGAAGTTTGTTGGGAGGAGTATTTATATAGTAATAATACAATCACGGAGTCAGTCGAAAGACAAATTTGACTAAAGGATAGAAATGAAGATTTAGCAAGTTCCATTCTGGTCTTAGCTGCCATCAAGCATGAATGATGAATTGCCCTTTGTAAATTACAAAATAGTAACTGGCACAACATGTTTTAGCTAAACATTCGTGTGGACTGATAGTGCACATAATAATGACTCCCATGAGATGGCCAATGGTCTCCAACAGTTTTAACTGATAAGTTTGCAAATAACAACAATACACTTCATTATAACAATAAATCCTTGTTATACTAAGCAAATTTATAACCATATACTATAGCCTACCTGATCAACAAATGGTTCATTCTGTACTTGGATGAATTCTTCTTTTACATGCAGTTCTTCTTTTAGGACAGAATTTACAGCTGGCAATACATCCTGCAAATTGAACAATTATAAAATTTACTGTCTTCTCAGTGATTTAGAGAGTATATAAAGAGGCGAACAAAACTAAATATGAAATATATAATATTATCCATCAATTTATGCAATAAATATCCACAGTCTGGACTTGTGTGTGTGTGTGTGTGTGTGTGTGTGTGTGTGTGTGTGTGTGTGTGTGTGTGTGTGTGTGTGTGTGTGTGTGTGTGTGTGTGTGTGTGTGTGTGTGTGTGTGTGTGTGTGTGTGTGTGTGTGTGTGTGTGTGTGTGTGTGTGTGTGTGTGTGTGTGTGTGTGTGTGTGTGTGTGTGTGTGTGTGTGTGTGTGTGTGTGTGTGTGTGTGTGTGTGTGTGTGTGTGTGTGTGTGTGTGTGTGTGTGTGTGTGTGTGTGTGTGTGTGTGTGTGTGTGTGTGTGTGTGTTCACTTAATCCCATATAGTTTAAATGTATTCAATACTGATACTGGTAATTTTGTGTATTCTGTTGATGTTCAAATTAAATATCTACAAATGAACGCGATCCAAATCCCAAGTGACGCACAGCAATAAACAACCTAACACATTAGCTACGGGTTAAATAATCAGGTTTATGCATGTTACCTGTTCAGTCTCAGCTTCTTCTCCACCTGCTTCTTTCTTTATAATGCCCGTTAGAACATCCTACAAATAACAAGGTATTAAATGTTACTTTTATACAAATGTATTACCATTACAGGAGAATGCTTTACAAGGGGCTATGAAGGAAATAATAAAGATGCATAAGACTGTAATAAAATTTCATAGAAAGGGTATAAAAATGTCAAGATTTACTGATGATATGGTTTTTAATTGTAGAAAAGAAGGTAAATTTAGAAACCGTATTGAATATTATAGAAAATTTATTAACACTTTGAGGACCAACTATGTAATATTATACTGCCAGTGGATATGGTATTTTGACAGGCAGCGTAATATTACCCACACTCACTTTTCAATACTTTCAAATACATCGCATCTAAATTATTATGCCACAGAATTAATGCAGAACGTTTATCAGGCATTTCAGTTCTTGTTTCTGCCCTCAGATTGCAGCACTAACTGGAGAAAACATTTTATATGAAATAATGTAAACAGTCGGCAAGCGCTGCGAGTTTGTTTACATTTTGCATGTTCAACATGTGAGTTACTACGTTTTTGTTTACAAGTATTTTGAAGTTATTTTGTAATTCTTTTCAGTGTTAATGTTTATTTTTGAGTGTATTATCTAGCATGTTAGCATATTATTGATAATAAAATTGATATATTATAAACTATTATCCTCTCGACTTGAAGATAACATAGAAATAACAAGACAGTCGTAACACTACGTAGTACACTACTACATGCTATTTCAACTTTTCTTTAGTTATTTCCAACATTTTTCCAGAATATATTGTTTTCATCTAAACTAATTATAGACAATCATTAACACCAACATTCTGAAAAATAAATAATCATATTTGGATATAAATTCTGGCCCAATAGTTCCTACTACTGCTCTAAGAGTTTGTGTGTCAATCTGTGCTTCAAATTTTATTACTTTAAAACATGTTATCATGTGTAATTTTTATAAGTTTCACACAATTTCCCTTCACTAGAGACAACAAAAGAGTGATAAACAAAGCAACCTGAGTAAACGTTAGTCTAATCTAGTTGTTTTAGTTCAAATGCCATAATTTCAAAGAATTTGTTCTCTGAAAATTACACAAGCCTCTTATTTTTATACACCTCTACTTGAGATATACAACAAAAAAAAGATAATAAAAATATAAAGAGTACATTCATAAGAGGAATGTCTGGTAAAACATTTGGTGTAATTATTTTTTTGTACTAAATTTTAACTAAATATCACTATAATATTGACGACTCGGAACACTAAGTTTTTTATAAGTAAAAACGTAAAGTTTTACCTTACAGCCTAAACCGGCTTTCACCTATAGAAGGCTTCATCAGAGGCTGTCGTAAGTAGCGCTGTTCGTCTTGTTGTTGGCGACGAGATAGTTTTTCAAAGATCGAAGCTGTGTGTGTGTGGTGAGATGTGTTCGAATAATGCGTGTGATTTGAATTGTGTCTGTTCGTTTAGGATGTCGTTTTTATTTGTTTTTGTGTATTTGTATATTTCTAATTGTTCTAGAGTGTCTAGTTTTCGGCCTTTTGTGTGTACGTGTAGTATGTTCATGTTATTGTCGATGTTTTTATATGTGTGGTTTGCTTCAATGAGGTGGTTTGCGAAGGTAGATTCTGTAGTGGTGTGGAGTGCTTTTGTGTGTTCAATGTATCTCTGTTTGAAGCTACGTCCTGTCTGGCCTATGTAGAATTTATTGCAATTTGAACAATTTAGCTTATATACACCGGGTAGATCGAATTTGTTTTGTGCTTTGGGCATGCGTTTTGATAGTGTGTGTTCTGTTTTGTTAGTAGTTTTGTAAGCGATTCTGTATCCTGCTTTTTTGAATTTGTGGGCAATTTTTTCTGTTTGTTTGTTGATGTATGTTAGTGTTATGAATTTGTTGTTTTCTATCTTTGTCTGTTGTTTGTTTTGTGTTTTGTGTAGGAGTTTACTGACTATTGTTCTGTCATAACCGTTAGATTCTGCTAGATGTTTTATCGTGTTTAGTTCGTCTTTGTAGTCTATTTCATCTAAGGGGATGTTGTTAAGTCTATGTACCATGGTTCTAAAAGCAGCTAGTTTGTGTTGTATTGGGTGATTGGAGGTGTTGTGTATTAGTGTGTCAGTTGTAGTTGGTTTTCTGTATATACTGAATTTGTGCCTGTGTTCTAGTTTTGTGATGGAGAGGTCTAAGAAGTTTATGGCATTGTTGTGTTCGTATTCGGCAGTGAAGGTTATGTTTTTATGTATTTTGTTTATGTGCGTTAGTAACTGTTCACATTGTCTTTTGTTTCCCCTGTATAGTATTAGAATGTCATCAACGTATCTATGCCAATATAGTATTTTATGTGAGTGTCTGTCACTGTTTGTGAGTATTTTTGTTTTTTCTAAGTGTTGGAGGAAGACTGGTAGAATTTAACTGTCTAAGTGTTAGACATTCTGCTAGAATGCTGGATATGGGGGAGCCCATGGGTAGGCCATCGTTCTGTGTGTAGTATTTATTGTTATAAGTAAAGTAGTTTTGTTTTGTGATAATGTTCAGAGTTTCTGTTATTTCATTGATAAGTTCGTCTGGTGTGTTGTTCTGTTTGAGTTTGTTTTGTAGGATGGTGATTGTTTCAGAGATGGGGATGTTTGTGTACAGGTTTTTAATGTCAAAGGAGGCTAATGTGGCGTTATGGGGGATGTGTATGTCTTTTATTTTTGTTACTAGGTCAGTGTTGTTTTTTACTGCAATGTTGTTGTCTATTTGTGTGTGTTGTCTAATAATTTTGTCTAGATATTTTGCCAGTTTGTGTGCAGGGGCATTACGGTAGTTGATAATGGGGCGGATCGGAATGTCTTCTTTATGGATTTTGGGAAGCGCTTGGAGTGTAGGTGCTGATGGTCGGATTTGTTTCATGTAGGGCTTTTGTTTATGTGTCATAATGTGTTTGGCTTTGTTGACTATTTGTTTTACTGAGTTTTGGTATCTGTCAGTGGGGTCGTGTTTTAGTTCTGTGATGTTGTTCTGTTCTATGAAGTTTTGTACTTTTTTGTGTAGGTTGTCTGTGGGGATAATTACAGTCGTGTTGCCTTTGTCAGCTTTTACAAATGTGATGTTGTGTTTGTGTGCCTTTTCCCTCAGTTTGATGGCTGTGTGTATTTCTGAGTTGTGGTTGTTGTTGTCTGGTGTCTTATGTACTCCTATTGTGTTGTTTATATTATGTCTTAATGTGTCTTGATGTTCTGGTGCTGTGTTTTGTATATTTGTTTCTGTGTCAATTATGAGCTTTGTTAGTGTTTGGTTGTTATGTTTGTAATGTGTGTTATGTTTTAGGCCTTTATCAAGGAGTGTTTGTTCGTTTTTTGTGAGTGTGACGTTCGTGAGGTTTACTGTACGTGGGTAGAATTTGTGCGAGGGAATTATATCTGTTTTGATAGGTGTCAGGTTTTTTATTTTTCTGTCGTGTTTTGTCTGTATGTTATGTATTTGTTTTTTTGTCCATTCATTTGTGTGATGTATTAGTTCAGTCATGTAATTGTGTCCGTATGTGTTGGCGACATTGGTAACATACATTACAAACATAACAACCAAACACTAACAAAGCTCATAATTGACACAGAAACAAATATACAAAACACAGCACCAGAACATCAAGACACATTAAGACATAATATAAACAACACAATAGGAGTACATAAGACACCAGACAACAACAACCACAACTCAGAAATACACACCGCCATCAAACTGAGGGAAAAGGCACACAAACACAACATCACATTTGTAAAAGCTGACAAAGGCAGCACGACTGTAATTATCCCCACAGACAACCTACACGAAAAAGTACAAAACTTCATAGAACAGAACAACATCACAGAACTAAAACACGACCCCACCGACAGATACCAAAACTCAGTAAAACAAATAGTCAACAAAGCCAAACACATTATGACACATAAACAAAAGCTCTACATGAAACAAATCCGACCATCAGCACCTACACTCCAAGCGCTTCCCAAAATCCATAAAGAAGACATTCCGATCCGCCCCGTTATCAACTACCGTAATGCCCCTGCACACAAACTGGCAAAATATCTAGACAAAATTATTAGACAACACACACAAATAGACAACAACATTGCAGTAAAAAACAACACTGACCTAGTAACAAAAATAAAAGACATACACATCCCCCATAACGCCACATTAGCCTCCTTTGACATTAAAAACCTGTACACAAACATCCCCATCTCTGAAACAATCACCATCCTACAAAACAAACTCAAACAGAACAACACCAGACGAACTTATCAATGAAATAACAGAAACTCTGAACATTATCACAAAACAAAACTACTTTACTTATAACAATAAATACTACACACAGAACGATGGCCTACCCATGGGCTCCCCCATATCCAGCATTCTAGCAGAATGTCTAACACTTAGACAGTTAAATTCTACCAGTCTTCCTCCAACACTTAGAAAAAACAAAAATACTCACAAACAGTGACAGACACTCACATAAAATACTATATTGGCATAGATACATTGATGACATTCTAATACTATACAGGGGAAACAAAAGACAATGTGAACAGTTACTAACGCACATAAACAAAATACATAAAAACATAACCTTCACTGCCGAATACGAACACAACAATGCCATAAACTTCTTAGACCTCTCCATCACAAAACTAGAACACAGGCACAAATTCAGTATATACAGAAAACCAACTACAACTGACACACTAATACACAACACCTCCAATCACCCAATACAACACAAACTAGCTGCTTTTAGAACCATGGTACATAGACTTAACAACATCCCCTTAGATGAAATAGACTACAAAGACGAACTAAACACGATAAAACATCTAGCAGAATCTAACGGTTATGACAGAACAATAGTCAGTAAACTCCTACACAAAACACAAAACAAACAACAGACAAAGATAGAAAACAACAAATTCATAACACTAACATACATCAACAAACAAACAGAAAAAATTGCCCACAAATTCAAAAAAGCAGGATACAGAATCGCTTACAAAACTACTAACAAAACAGAACACACACTATCAAAACGCATGCCCAAAGCACAAAACAAATTCGATCTACCCGGTGTATATAAGCTAAATTGTTCAAATTGCAATAAATTCTACATAGGCCAGACAGGACGTAGCTTCAAACAGAGATACATTGAACACACAAAAGCACTCCACACCACTACAGAATCTACCTTCGCAAACCACCTCATTGAAGCAAACCACACATATAAAAACATCGACAATAACATGAACATACTACACGTACACACAAAAGGCCGAAAACTAGACACTCTAGAACAATTAGAAATATACAAACACACAAAAACAAATAAAAACGACATCCTAAACGAACAGACACAATTCAAATCGCACGCATTATTCAAACACATCTCACCACACACACACAGCTTCGATCTTTCGAAAAACTATCTCGTCGCCAACAACAAGACGAACAGCGCTACTTACGACAGCCTCTGATGAAGCCTTCTATAGGTGAAAGCCGGTTTAGGCTGTAAGGTAAAACTTTACGTTTTTACTTATAAAAAACTTAGTGTTCCGAGTCGTCAATATTATAGTGATATTTAGTTAAGTAACGGACACGTCATGGACAACGAAATCCAAGAACTAAATTTTAGTAAATATCTATGAGTGTTTGAATACAATAGTTTCACTGAAAAACCCGCTGGTCACATGGGATGGTCTATATATGAATGCTGTGGTACTCAAAGTATTAAGGGAAGAACAGACGTGAGGAATAAAAGTAGGGATTCTATAAATATTAAAACTGGTAAACATAACAGAGAGGTATAACTGTCATAGCGCAGACCAAAAGTAGAAACAAATTTGCTATATCAAATACTGGATTAGGAAATGTGGAAGAAATTTCTCAGATTATCTGTTCCACAGAAGCATTTGAAACGTGCTGCTGTAGAAGAACATTAAAAATATACTGTGTAATGATATATTTTATTAAGCACAGTGCAAAAAAACAGATTTTCATGGTTGTGAAACTTTATCAGACCAAGTGGAACTTTACCAAGTGGTAAGTAAAGTAGTATCGGGGTCTTCTTATTATTAATTTTACAATTACAACTGGACTGACAAAGTAATTAAAAAACAAAAATGAACAGGTTCTGGAAACAGTGGGTGAACGGAGAGGTTTGTGAAGACAAGACAATGTGGTGGGTCACTGGTTGAGACACCAAGGAGTAATAATTTTGCTGATGGGACCCCAGTATGTGGGAAGGACTGTAGAGAAAGGCAGAGACTGGAGCACCGAGGTTGACTGTTGAGCTTGTGGTGCTTGTAAGCACATGGGATATTGTTAACAGATTATCATGAAAGGGCCAAACAATAAAGAGTACTATGCTAACCTGTTACACCAAATGAATGAAAAAATTTGTGAAAAAGGGCTGAGTTTAGGGCGGAAATAGATCATTCTGCAGTAGACCTCACACAGGCATTGTTTTTATGGCAAGAATCACTGAGTTGGAAGTACAGTCCGTCACTTATTCATTCCATCTGATTTTTAACTATTCCAAAACCTCTCAAAATTCCCTGAATTTTCCTCACATGACAAGCTGAAACTGGCAATAAACAGTTATTTGAGGACCTAGAACAATCAAACTTCTGTGATACGATAAAAGCACTGGAGCATGAGTGGACCAAATGTGTTGAGCTACATGGAGACTATGTTGAAATATAAAAATGATTTCAGAAAAAAGCAAGTCTTTCATTATCAGTTCGTGAACTTTTCAAATTGCTCTAGTATACATATATGAAAAGACAAATAATTTAATCTGAGAAATGTCATGTTTCAAACAGATTTTAATTATATATTGTTACACTAATGGTTATTAGTTATAATGAGATGATATGAATTTTAATGATACTGAAGTAAGATGACAATTTAATTAAGTGAAATGTAATTAATTATCTACTGCAGAGTAAAAAAACTTTTCAACATACATTTTCCATTAACACTTTGTTAATTATACAGTTAAAAGCATAGTGACTACTATGTTCTTCACTGACTGTAGTTTATAAGTAATCTACAGAGCAGTGGCTTACCATGGAGGGTTAAACCCTCCCCCTCCCCCAAATGGGTAGACCATGTACATAAAATCTGAATGATGCAATTGTATAGCTAATGGTTACGATAATAACATTAAACATGGGCATCAAATAGTGAATTTTGGATTCCCCCAAATTGTGAAAGTGGCTGGTCAGATAAAAAGTTCAAATGCAAGCCATGAACACTCATAGAACAGTTAGTTGTGTGTCTGGCTCTTATTATGTGGCTAACAAACAGGGCAGAAAGGTATAAATATATAAATAAATAATATGTCTAGTACTGACACTAATGTACTCTGCAGAATCTGGGAGTAGGACAATGAAGTCGAAACAGCAAATCGAGCCGTTGCAAGTAAGGGGAATACCAGGGAAGCTTAAAGGGGAAGAGGAGAAGAGAGAGAGAGAGAGAGAGAGAGAGAGGCAGACCTGATGACAATACTGGAAAGACTTGCAGTACAGACAACACAGAGGACGGGTTGGCAAGGAGAAAGATATGAATGGCACCAACATGAGAGAATGAGTGATCATTGAATAGTATAATATGATGACATAACTGGAAGATCGAGGAAAAGTTGGAAAGATTCTTTGCACCTAACAAACAGACTATGAGCTTAAATTGGATAAGGGATAAATGCTTGAGAGTTAGGAGGTTACAGAAGATGCATACTGTCAGTCTAAACTCTATACAAACAAAAGAATACATATATAAATCATATTCTGTACAGAAATTACTTACAAGTGAATATGGTGATAAATAAACTATTATTAAAATAAGAATTATGTATGTGTATGAATGTGTGTGTAAGTGTATATAATGTGTGTATCAAGTTAATACTACGTATAATTATTTCACTACCAGACACATCATGGACAACGAAATCCAACAAGTTAATACATTTATTAACAGTAAAAAATCTTTTTTTTTACTTTTAAACTTTATACCTTGTCCTCAAATTTGATCTCTTCCATTTTTCTTATGATGGATAAATTGTTCGTGTTAACACCTGAAACAAATGAAAACAGGTTGGTAGTTATAGCGGTGTATCTCCAAGTGTTCTCTCGTGTTTTTTTTTTTTTTTAACTTAAGTATATGATTATAATATTTTATTTAATCGTAAAAGATTGAGTAGCAGCATTCCCGATTATCTAGGAAATTGTGATAACTGTAAATTTTGTGAGACCTCAGTATCTAAATAATTACCGAAATGACTTTTAAAACACACAAAAACAAATAAAAACGACATCCTAAATGAACAGACACAATTCAAATCGCACGCATTATTCGAACACATCTCACCACACACACACAGCTTCGATCTTTCGAAAAACTATCTCGTCGCCAACAACAAGACGAACAGCGCTACCTACGACAGCCTCTGATGAAGCCTTCTATAGGCGAAAGCCGGTTTAGGCTGTAAGGTAAAACTTTACGGTTTTTACTTATAAAAAACCTAGTGTTCCGAGTCATCAATACTATAGTGATATTTAGTTAAGTAACAGACACGTCATGGACAACGAAATCCAAGAATTATTTAGCAATCGATTCTGCTTTTGATGGAAAACTTAAATGAACTATAAAAACAATGACAAACAACCAAACGAATCGTTTTTGATTCGTTTACTTGCATTAGTTAATGTGACATTATTAGTAGTAATTTTTTCATTAATGTGATTACAGTTATTTGCTATTCAGCACAGCTTTTCATGGTGCTTCCATCAGTAGGGCACATACAATAATTGTGAGTAGTAAAGGAAACCAATTTAATATTAATAAGTCAAATATAAATATTATAAACTGAAATTAGATTATACATTGTATACACTGTTACCATTTCTGACATCATCACTGAAGTAAACATGGCTTATTTAAAATTTTGATTTGATGTGGATATGTGGCCAAGCCTATGTATGCTCAACTGTAGCCTTCATGATTGCTCTTTTTATAACTTACACAGATTTTACATGATTTCCCTCACAACATTATCAAAATACTCGACAAACTGGAACAAAGCTACAAAGCTTTGCAACCACAGCACTGTTTCCCACACTGGCATCAACAGAACTACTCAACGGCTATAACCTCCTCTAGGAACAAAATCATTTTAGGTTTTTGAAATGACTTCAACTTACCTTGGTCGGCATGACATCTAACCTAAACTATTGCTCAGAACTCTTTCTAAATCCAGTGCTCGCTTCTGTATTACATCATATTAACATTACCTATCTGACAACAATGGTATAACTCTAAGAAGAGGGGACATCATTCCCACCAGAACTATTAAAAATTTCAGCGAAATTCCTGAACACTTAATTATGCCTATTTCTAATCCAGTTCTGTGTGTGAAAATAAGATTTATAAATAATTTTAGCTATAAAAGTAAGTACAATATTTGTAAATTAATAAAATTAAGTTAGAGATTTCTTAACAATGACAATCACTCAACTCCTGATAAATAATACTTGAAAAATATGTATTTGTAAAATTAAACAAACAGTAGGCCTACACACACACACACACACACACACACCAGAAAATTAACGCAGATCCTATTAATCTGTGTTTGTCTTTTTACCTTAGACACACTTCCTCTTCACAAACAGTAGGCCTACACACACACACACACACATACATACACACACACACACACACACACATACACACACACACACACACACACACACACACACACACACACCAGAAAATGAACGCAGATCCTATTAATCTGTGTTTGTCTTTTTACCTTAGACACACTTCCTCTTCCAGAATAGTGTATGTCAATGACTCTTCTAGTCTAATCTCTCTATGGTTTGAACCATCGTCTTTACACAAGTAAACTAGCACTTTCTTGGCTTTAATTAGGAAAAATGAGAAGATTTTATTTCTGGATTTTACATAAAATACTTTAACATGAACTATGAGTTGGTCAAAACATTCTTGAGATAATATCCTCCAAGTTGCAAAGGAGTAATAAACTAGGTTTTTTTAAAATCTCTTCATAAAATCTCATTTTAACAAAATTTATTAAGAATGCAAATTTAGAAATAAAGTGATTCCTAATGACATCTGACTTATTACTTGGATTTTGTTGTCCATGACGTGTCTGTTGATTAACTAATTATAAGTATAATACTACTGACTCGGAACAAAGTAGAACTTGGTGTTCCAAGTCAGTAGTATTATATTTATAATGACTTATTACCTTTAATTTGAGTAACAATTTATCCGTATAGAATATTTTGAAATCAGCGCTTTCCCATATTTTTTTTTACAATTCCTACATTTCACGTTGGTTTATTCAAAAACGTTGAGGTGCAAAGATATTATAAATCCTGAATTTACCATTTGTCCTGTCCTGAGGAAAATGGGGAGTCCACATGGTACTCTCATCCCCCGGAGCAGCTCCTTGTTATACCATGGCCTCACAACAAGCCACTGATGCTCAGCTCAATTTAGCATTCATTATACATGATGTCACACCATATACTAGCAATGGTGGCAAAGTGAAGGCTCAGCAGCAACAACATCAAACTCCATTCACCATCTAACATACACTTCATTACCTCAACATCGATCTCCATTCACCATCTAATATACACTCCATTAGTACACTACACGCCTCTGGAAGTGACTCTGTCAAGAAACTTGTATATTGCCAAATTCACGAAATCTGCAGAAAAGAAGCAGCAGGGCGTAGCTAGGCTTTTTGGCGCCCGGGGCAAGAAGATTGTCGGCCGCCTCACCTTCACAATTCAAAGGCGACAAAAGAGCAAAAATGAAGGCCCATCCAATGAACAAAGTACTTAATAAATGCAAATGTGTAGATTTTTGTATGAAAGCAAGTCCAGCGAATGTCTTTAGAATCTTTGTTAAGTCAAAATTAAGAAATTATATATTGTAATATAACTGAAATCGTCGTATGTATTGTATGTGTTGAAAGCCACACGTTGTTGGCGTCAATTTGTAAGAAACTTGATCCGTTACGATTATTAATTATTTTTTGTTTAATTAATTATTTATAAATTTAAATCTGTTTTGTTCATGATATCCGGGCTGTTTGGCCGTGGTCCATGGTTTATAACAAAACCAAACGTTTCTGCAGCTCCACTGGCTGCCATCATCAGTGGTATAAAAATCCTGCACGCCGGGATTGCCGGTGATGGCATTGGAGCCAGTGGAGCTGCCGAAACGTTTGGTTTTGTTATAAACCATGGACCACGGCCAAACAGCCCGGATATCATGAACAATTCACCTGACACTGGCCGTGAAAGCCTGAGGAATAATTTAAATCTGTTTTATTTATTATTATAAAGTCATTGAGTTAAGGTGTTCAAGATTATTGTTAATAGTTTAAACTGTTCATTGTTAGTCGAATATTGAGTGTCGGACAGAGTTTGGTTCCTCTTCACTAGTAGATATTTTTCAGCTGCGTTGGTTCTAGCTCTAATCAAGACAATTTAGTATAACGGTACTTACTTTGAGTGATGTTCTCATTATCAGGTAGAGTGTATCAGTTTACCTAAAAACAAGATTAATTCAAATCATTCGTGGCGCCGTTTGTATTGCCAACCATTGCATGTTGTCTGCCAAGCCTGTAAATGCCTATCTACGTGAAATAATTGGGCCAACTCAAATTATTCAGTTAAACATAATTTATTTCTTGTTGAAATCTGTGCATTAATATCATTGAACCCTTAACATAAGAAGGTTAGACTTTACAATTACTTTTTCATTTTTTATCAAACTCTTATTAAAATCTCAGGGTGGTCAAGCTGTGTATGTGGGTACAACACTCCACAATGTTTTGTTTACAATAAATTCAATAAATAGGGTTCTTTGAGCTTACAAGATATTAAACGTAACACAACACAATAATTATTATTGTTTAATAGGAGAGTGGTCACCTTGGATAACTAAAATCTCATTTCATTATTAAAACTTAAACAGATGGCTTGCGTCAACTTCTAGGTTAGACTGGCATGTCTAATATAATGCCAGTTAAGTTCAGTAAAAATCTAAATGGTCAATTGACAAAGAAAATTCAAATTTACTAAAGTTATAACATCTTCATTAGATCCAACTATCGCTAGACTACTATTTTGGATATCCTTTCTTAGGTAATTTCCTTATTTCTAATAACATATCAACAGGTTATGAAATGGTGGTACATTGACTTAACCTATTCGATTCAGTAAAACCTACTGTCTTTATGTAATTAGTAAACACTCATTTTATCATTAGAGCAAATAAATTTAGTTAATTCTTATCCCTAGTTACTTGTTACTTGACTTTATGAGATTTAACGCCTCTTCAAAGTTCATTATTTATTCGTAATACTATACAGTGTCAGGTTATGTTCACTATACTCCCTCTTTATTTATTATATCGTGATTGCCGGGATTGTACACTAGCAATCGTTCGCACTTTCACTATTCTTTATTACTTCATTTAAATCACTTTATTAATGCCTTTTAGACATTTTGATTCATATTAACTCTGACTATGATGTTTAATACACGCACAGGGTAGATTAATTTACTTTTCTGGTGTTGAGAACTCTCGTCTTGTTTCCTGAGTCGATCGTACAATAAGAATGACGCTTAGCTTGGCGTCCCTTTGTTGGTCAAGCCTCGCTATAGGTAATTTGATTGGTGGACATCTCGAGGACACCTCACTGGCGGCTTCCATCGGCGTCGGTTTTTGGTTTGGAGAGTACGAAAATATTTTCTTCCAATTTACACAAATACTTAAAATACGTTTAACTTTCTTATGGTACTTGGGAGTTCTAATTGAATCATCTCAATCGTTTTCAATTGTTCTCTAGATCAATTAGATACCCCTCAAGCCTTAATTCTGTTTATGTTTGATAATTACTTAATTTCACAACTTATGCCTATTACAATTTTTCAATTAAAACTATCTTACTTTAAATTATTTACAATTTAACTTCACTATTAGTTTTATTTATGACTATTCAGTCTCTTTCTGTCCTTTAGTTAGGTTATAAATCTGTATTAACAATTCTAAAATTGAGTATAAACCCTGCTGTACAGATAGCATTATGGTTTAGATTTACATGATATTATTCATTGAAGGCATTTTAAGAGTTAGTTACATTTCACACTTATTCTTAAAGTTTCCCTTCAACTTCTGGTTATCATTGGTTGACTTAATCAATACCCTTTTTTGGTGTACTTTTGGTATTGACATATTTAGTATTAGGCACACCTAGGCCTTAATTTTTATTCTGCTTCAATCTTATACTTCATTGTTTATACTGATTACATTTTAACCATTACTTGGTGTCTTATCTATCTTATTAGTTTACTACTGTTGGTTTAGTCTGATACCCTGTATAACTTAATATTTAGTATCAGTCTCTGGGCTCCTTTAGGCCTATTACCCCCCAAGTTAGTTTTAACAGTGGTCTGTTCATTGCTATTGGATTACCTTTGAATATTGTTACTCATTTCTCTAACTTAACTATCACAACTTCTAGTTGTTACCTTTAGTGGTTTTGACACAATTATTCCCTGAATTATACCCTTTGGGTTCACCTATAGTTCAGGCACTATATGGTGTTACATCTTTTCTCTTAACTCTTAATTATTTTTAATTTTAGTGATAATTTTCCTTTACAAAATAGTGATAGTAATTATATTAAGGTGTTACCATCATTTGATTGGTAATAGTCTATCACCTTTCTCTGTTAATTCAATAAAACTTCTTGCAATTTAGCTTGTAAACACCGGGTTGATCAAATTTGTCTACCCGGTGTTTACAAGCTAAATTGCTCAAATTGCAATAAATTCTACATAGGCCAGACAGGACGTAGCTTCAAACAGAGATACATTGAACACACAAAGGCACTCCACTCCACTACAGAATCCACCTTTTCAAACTACCTCATTGAAGCAAACCACACATATAAAAACATCGACAATAACATGAACAGTCTACACGTACACACAAAAGGCCGAAATCTAGACAGTCTAGAACAATTGGAAATATACAAACACACGAAAACAAATAAAAATGACATCCTAAACGAACAGACACAGTTCAAATCGCATGCATTATTCAAACATATCTCACCCCACACACACAGCATCGATCTTTCAAAATTCGATTCCATCGCCCACAACAGGACGGACAGTGCTACCAGCGGCACCCTCTGAAGAAGCCTTTTAAAGGCGAAAACCGGTTCAGGCTGTAAGGTAAAACTTTATGCTTTTACTTATAAAAAACTTAGTGTTCCAAGTCATTAATACAATAGTAGTATTTCTTTACTCCATTTATAGTTTCTTCTCTCTGTCTTTGGTTTTCTCATTTTTACCTAATCTATTGGGTTAGTTGTCAGTTAATTACGTTTCATCTAGGTCATTGTCATTATTTCTTTGATCATCTCCGTCAGTTTGTTAAAGATGTATTCGTTATTCATTTAAAATCACCTTCTACTTATCTTGGTTATCAACATTAAAGTTTGAATGTAGTATTCCTTATGATTTATTATTGTTGGTTATTGGTTGTTTGGAACCCTGGTGGTCATGATCTTATGTAACATTACAATATTATATTAGCGATATTTAGTTTGTATACATCTATTAGTAACAACCGTAGACAATAAAAAAATGTAGTCATATAAAATGTATAACATAAAAATGTTCTAATAAACGTGCAAATTCCTTGTAGGTCTAAAACGCATCATCAAAAGCATATCCAAAAGCAACTAAAGTTAACCAAAAAACTACATTAGAAGTAATAAAATAAATCACTTACCATTACAGGTTAATGGTTCCGTCTTCTATTAATAAACACTTAATATTTATTTTTAATATTTAATAAATATTTTAAAATGTAACTTTCCTGCTGCAAAGTTATTAATTTCCTGCTGAGACATTTTAATTGTACCAAAGTCGGTTATTAAATCACTATAATGTAAAGACGAAGCAATGTCGTTTTCAATTGAAAGTATCGGTAGATTTGATACCCTGTCTTGAGATATTGTTGATCGTAGGTGCGATTTAATCAATCCTACTAGGTAGGATCGATTTAGGTTTACTAAATGATCTTTCACAAGAAGACACAGACACTGGTAAAGTAAGAAATTTTTAAAGCTGTTGCTAGTGTTTTGTAGGCTTCTAATCCCATTAAAGAAATGTATTGTAGCAGTTCCTGTGGTGTAAATGTTATACTGGTGGATTATCCTAAGATAAATTACCAGCAAAATATACTACCTGCTCGAGTGGCAAAACAGATAGAAAGTGTAGGCAGTTTACTGAGTTAAGAATTAGAATTCAAAGATACCAAAAACATAAAGTATATTTATTTCAACAAAAGTTCCAATGTAATTACTCTTCGATATGTCTAAATTAATCTCAAGTTACTAGTTAACACTATCTTTTCCAATTTATTACTTTCATTCAAAAACTATTATTCTTTAAATTATTATTAATACAGAATATTACCAATGTGTCCTTTTCTTCACACGCACAGGTATGTGTTACGCACGGGAACCCTCTGGAGTTGGTGCTTTACCTCGCTTTTCGCATACCTTATATACCTAATCTTGTTTACAAAGTTGAAAGTGAAACTTGTTTACAAAAGCAGCTCTGTACTCGAGGCAATGACGAATTTACCAAATATTACTTTCTCTACATTATGAAACTAGTCTACTCTGAGTTCCAAACATACCCCATAAATCAATTCTAAAACATATTTAATTACAAAAACACAATATTTAAATTATACAACATAAAGCCAATTTGTTCTCCGTTAACTTTTGCTCTTTTTAATAAAAGGATGATGCCTTTCAAGTCACTGAACTATTATTCACTGTTTAGGTCATATGGATACAGTATTGCAAGCACTGTGCACTTAATATTGATTTGGGAAAGCTGTTCCTTAAAATGTATATTCCCATCATTTATAAACGCCTTATATTTACAGAGGAACCCAAAGTGTTTTTCTAACTCTTTTGTGTTAGAGAAACGGCTTGAAATTTCAACTGACACTTTGTCTAAAATTTCTATTAGAGAATGTCGCATTTCTTGCCGAACAGTCAATGCAGAATCGTCTGCAGAATCCCCTGGCATCATGCGCTTCCTTCTTATCCTTTCTGTGATACTGATACATCCATTCATTACATACTTACTCTGCCTTAGAAATGACATTGTCACACAGCTCATTCCTTTTGTCTGTTAGCTTCTCCAGAAGTGTCAATGCTTGAATAAAGCTTCCTTTGGTCTGCAAGACTTTCTGGATTTTGTCAGAGAAGAAAGAATACCTGTCCAGAAAAAAACCAAGGTCACAAAATTAAATTTTTCTATCGCATTAATTATTAATGCTGCATCTTATCTCGTATCAATAATTATTTCAGCCGGTGTATCCCTCAGTTTCTCCAGTGCAGCGATCATTTCATCCAGGTGAGTGGATATTGCTTTCACCGCATCTGCTTTTTGAACTCTGCCTGGTATCACAATGTCCTTTTAGAGTAATATTTACGAAGTCTTTAAAAACAGTGCATATGTAAGTGGAACAGGAAAAGAACATGAATAGACATTCTAATGTCCCAAAAAATGTCACTGACTAAACATTTACATGAGCTGCATGAACTCCAACCAAGTTAAGTGAATGGTTGTCACAGGGAACAAACACAGCTAGTGGATTCAAATCTAATATCTCCTCTGAACTCTTGAATGGATACCAGCCATTGTTGCTTGATTGTCATACGATTGACCTCTGCAATCACTAAGATTCAATCCGTCTCTCAAATTTACTTGTAATAGCTTGTGGGGTCCCCTCTGCTGTTTTCACTTCTAAAAGAATAAAATCTATGAAGGCTTCCTTGATATCAACAGAATTGCGTTTAATTTTAACAAATCTTATAATATGAGACATTTGTTCTACATGTGCAGCATCTGATGTATCAAATATAATACTAAAGTACTTCGCCTTCTTACATGCAGTAATAATATATTTGCGCACTCTTTCTCCTAACAGGCTTGTTATTTTATTTTGAATAGTTGGCAAAAGATACGATATACATCCAGGTTTACGAGAGACTGAATCTAAATGAGATCTCATGACATGGCCAAATTTAGCAAAGTATTTTAACAAAGCCAGAAAGTTTCCAGGATTTTAATCATTAGTAACTTTGACTCTCGATGTCTTCTCAGTGCCAGATTTTGTTGTTCAAGAGTTTGTACTGTGGCAATTCGAGGATTTTTTCTATGTCTTAGCTATTTTACTCATTTGTTCCTAAAGTAGATCATCATTATGTCCCCGTTTGTTTAAAGAACGTTCCAATTCCTTCCATTCCAAAAATCCATAGCAATGAGCAGGACTATTTTCATGATCTTGAATACAGGGATTTAACTTTCGCCAGGATGCAAACCCATTTTCTCTATTGAAATGGCTTCCTTGAGAGTTTTTTTTTTTGGAAATAAAGTGCAACAAAAACAAAATAGAGATTTTATTATTTCGAGAAACACATCCAAGTGCAATTTACCTTTTTTGCCATTTTGCAAGGTTTTATCAAACCAATACTTTTTTATAGATCGTCCAGCTTCATCTTCAGGAAAATTGCTGTCCTTGTTCTGCAACTGACATGTTCCTCTATTCACCATTATATCTTGATTGAGATATCTCGCTACAAGCTCCCATATCTTGTAGAGCAGCACCAGGAGCACGGTCTACATTGTTGCTAGTAATGTTCTGTCCTTCATCGCCTGTAACTTCAATACTGCACGATGCAACATCATCCATGGTAATAGAACCAACTTAATCTTTTAACTGTACTTTGACACTTTCACAGTTTGAAGTATTCACGTCATTAACTTTACAGTAGCCTATTTATCAACAGTCTCGTCACTAACATCCATTTTATGATCGCAAGTTGATTCCTTGTTAATTGTAATATTTTGACACTCAGGGTTCGATTTTCCTTTAATAAAAGACTTCATAAAATCTTTGGAACTTGTAGTATTTAATCTTTCTTCCTCCCTCTTCCAAAACTGGGCGCAACTGAGTTTACTTCGTTTCATATCAGCTCCAAATAAAATTTTTTTTAAATCGATTTTCAATAATAGAATTAGTATGATTACATACACGTGAAGTATTAAAGATATACCTACAGACGCACAAACCAAAAACAAACTGCACACTCAAGATACTGATCAATAACTGATTATCAACACGTTCACTGCATCAAACCGGGAAGAAATGCACATACGAAGCCCACGTAACTGTTTTTCGTACGTTTGCAAATAATATATTTGTCTGTATATGAACAGCAGTTAAGATTATCTATACAAAGCTAATACTGTATGATTATCAGTTCCCCTTAACTACAAATTTGTTATCATAATGAACGGTAATTAAATGCTTGAGAATAAATAGGCTAATACTGTTTAGCATGCAAGGTTTATGACAACAGACAAGCTGGCTGTTTATGGTTCTTTTATGAAAGGAATAGTCATATCAAAGAAACAAGTTGTTTGTAGTTTTATAAACTTGGCAATTTTTTCAAGTCTATGGTCACTTTGCCGCCCTCCTGGCCATAGGCGTAACTTGGGAGGTTCAAGGGGGGCACCCCCCCCAATGTTCCGAGCATTATAAAATTTTGTTTCTAGTTGTTATAAATAAAAACTAACAAATAGTCAAACAGGAGACAATTTCTATGCTTGCAAGCACAGTACACGCTATTTATAAACGTCTGTTCTGTTATCAGACAACTAGTTGCCATAAATTTATTATTCTTATTTCTTTCGAAGAAACTTGTAAGGGGAATATTTGACAGATTTGAATGATACAAGTCAAAATAATATTTCTGTTTGAAAAAAAACCGCTAGAGACCTAATTAACTGGAATACAATGCGGGCTTTTACACAAAGATTTGTTTTGGAACACATCGAAATAAAATAATAAGCCGATCTCTACTTCTAGGAATTTGCTTTCTTTACTTTCCTCTCTTTATCACACAAATTGTTTATGTTTATAGGCCCAGTGGCGGCGATAAGGCCCCCGCAGACCCCGCAGCATGGGGGCACCCCCCTGGCCCCTAGAAAAAAATATGAAACGAGCTATAATAGGATAAAAAGTTTTAATGGGGTCTGACTACCAGCAAATTTGTATTTAAAATACGAAATATACGTTTTATTTAAGTGTATAGACATGCAAAAAAACTACGTTTTCCGAAATGACATTACTGTTTGTAGTTTGTAAGCGAAGCTTATCTTATCTCTTGTGGTGCCCGTACGTCCGGTGCGATGAGTCACTCAGCACTGAGGAGACGTAAACAAACACAACACAATGTAGTTCAGTACTCAGTAGTGCGTCGCATCTCCTGCGCGATAGTATTGTATAGTATTCATTTCGTAATTTAGTGCCGTTTAAGTTTAATGACTTAACATTTGATTTTAGTTTTTGTATTTTGTGTAAAGTTAGAGTGTTAGAGACAGAGTTTATAAAATGGAAAGTAAGCGTGAATATTTAAGTGGTGCTAAGAAAAGGAAACTGCAAAAACAACGAGAAGAATCTAAAAGTAAACTTTTAGTAAAACTCAAATTGACTATACAAGATCGACACAACAACAAAATAATGAACCTCACAAAACACGTAATAGAATCGCTCCCTGAACCGGCACACAAATTCCACACACGCACAGTTAACAAAACTAACATTAATTTCACAACTGATGAAATGGATTTATTAAACAAAAGACTGAAACATAATTTGAATAACAATACAACTAACAACAAAAACCACAATAGACACATACGTGACATAATTATAGACACCGAAACAGCTGTACAAAACACGCAAATAAATGACCAGGCCCCAATACGTCACGACATAAAACGTAAGCTCCAACGCACATATATACAACCGAAAAGACACAGCAACGAGATAAAAACGCTTAACAATGTAAAACAAAAGTTGCATGAACACAACATAACAATATTAAAAGCTGATAAAGGTAACATAAACGTCACAATAGACAAACATCAACTTAACACTAAAATTGAAAATTTCTTCAACGAAAATAATATAACGGAAATAAATAAAGACCCCACACTCAAATTTCAAAAACAGATTAACAAATTTATAAACAACACAAAACATATAATCAAACCTGAAAGCACCAAGTACCTAAAACAAATAAAACCTAACCACCCTATATTAAATGCATTACCAAAAATACACAAACCTAACATTCCCATCATACCATTAATAAATAACACACAAGCTACCTCCCACAAAATCGCCAAACACTTAGACAAAATAATCAGAGAAAACATTAATCTCAGTAATAACACATCTATCAAAAACAACATCGACCTAGTCAAGAAAACTGAACACATCCACATCCCACACAACTCAACGTTAGCATCTTTTGATATCACCAATTTATACACCAATGTCCCAGTACAAGAAACCATACAAATGAGCCGCTCATCACCAATCACATCACAACACAATTTTCAACTTTCCAAATCTGACACATTTTTCAAGTTTGACATCCTAAAAAAAATTTTAAAAATCTACAACTTACCTGGGTGACCGGCTCACTTGTTCACTTGAACTAGGAGAGGCCTCCTAGTGGAAGAATGTCCACTGGTTGGGTAACCATTAGGTAATTGGATGAATGAGGTGACCTCAACTTTAAAATTCCGAAAATAACAAATTTATTGATTCTATCATATTTTGTTTTTCTTACAATGAGATTTCATAGAATCCATGCTGTGAAGGTACTCTATGAGAAATATATAAATATGTGAAATATTTAAACTATATTACATGGTATTCAAAATTTAATATTTAAAAAATATTCCATTAGAAATATATAAAATCTGTAAAATATCTAAAATCTATTACATGGTATACAAAATCACCATTGACATGCAACAAGCCTCGACCGTACCTTTTAACCTTCACCCCAAATAGAATTTCCTTATTTGGAAATAATTATATTAACATTAATAAGTACAAAGAGTAAGTCCAGAGGTTTTCGAAATATAACATTTAATAACAATAAGTTTTTTCCTTTTTTTTTTTCTTTCTTTTCAGTCCCCCTCTGGTTGTACTATAAACACTTTCAATTTTATAAACCATTTAACAAGCAATTCTATCCTACAACAATTATTACAGCCACAACAATTTAAATGATTATATTATATAACAACATGCGCCCTCTGAAATCTAAGTCAAAAGCTAGAAAGGAGAATCATATAATTAGTAATGTATAATGTAAACATAAGATAGATGATTATATACTCTGTGTGGAATTCACAAGTGCGTGTGTGCTCACTTTTCCTTAAACTTGTATAAACTTGTGTAGCACCATGGCTTACTGACTTCAGAGTGCACCATTATATTAAAAAAAACTAGCAAATAATCAGGTATATATCTCCTAAAAGGTAAAAATGTTTTGTGCATAAAATTTTGAGCATATACATATACAAAAGAATTTTCACAGTGACTGTACATTGATAGAGAATTAAAATAAATATGAGTATATACATATACAAAAGAATTTAAACAGTGACTGTACATTGATAGAGAATTAAAATAACTATGAGCATATACATATACAAAAAATTTTAACAGTGACTGTACATTGATAGAGAATCAAAATAAATAACAAAAAAACCTAAAGTGGAATTTCATCTTGTACAAAAGTTCAGTCTTTTTTTTTTTTTTTTAACATGCGGAATACTTCTGAATTACAGCTCTAGTACAGGGCAATGTATTATTACAATTGTAGGTGATCTGCAACTCTTTTCATAATCAGATTTATACGTTCCAATAAAAGGCAGACACAATATAAGTTCAACACAGATTATACGAAAAAAAATGTATACTGGACATTACATGCTTTCACAATTCAAACACAAGACATTTACATGAACACACTGAATCATACAGAGAGAGATTAAGGAACTCGGCTGAATTTTGCTTCACTAGGCCCATGATCACACCGACCAATTCCTAACACATTTTCTTAAGTTTTTTATTTTTTTTATTTTATTTTATTTATTTTTTTTTTTTTTGTTAAGAACTAGCCAGGCCCCACTTGACCCTAAACACAAGCAGTGCGAAAGCGCATCCCAGGCAAAATTTAATAATTTTCACTTTGCATACCTGTTCAATTGTGCAAGAGCACGTGCTGTCCGAGTTCCTTACTACTTACACACAAGATCTTGATCTCTTCACACGGTCACAGTTGCCAGGCCGAGAAACCCCTCAGCGCACCTTTTATTTAGCCTTCCATGATCTATTTAAAACACACCGGCATTAAAACAAATGAAACAAAACTTTTCAGACCTCTCAGACAGCTCGTGGCGTGAAAAGCCGACCTCGACAAAAAAAAAAACCAACACGAGTCTACTGCAGGCTCCCTCTACTCAACGACCAACCCCGCTCCAAGCAGCGGGACCGAACAGTCAAGTTGTCCGAAGTCTCAGACAGATAGCGTGAGGGTCCAATATCGCAGCGAGAGCAACCAATAAATTCCTAAGTCACCGTAACGCCTCATAGATGGCGAGAGTGTCCACGATCCAATGAAAGCATCCATGCCGAAATTCAATTATACAATTTTGTAAGTCGCCGTAACGACTCATAGGTGGCGGGAGTGTCCACGATAGCGTGAACTACACAGATGAAAGAAGCTATTGCCCAGATTCGATATAACAAACATTCGGATGTCGCCGTAATGACTAGTTACGGCACACAAACACTAGAACAATTACTCAGACAAAACAACACACCTGAAACACACATACAAGAGATCATCACAGTTACCAAAATAATAACTGAGCAAAATTACTTTACATACAATAACAAGATATACACACAAACAGACGGTCTCCTGATGGGATCCCCCATATCAGGAATACTGGCAGAAATATATATACACAACATAGAACAGAACCACATAATACACAACAACAAATACACCAACAAAATCATTTACTGGCACAGGTATGTAGATGACATATTACTCTTATTCAAAGGCAACACAAGACAAGTTGAAAACTTCCACAAATACATAAACACAATACACCACAAATTAAAATTTACACTGGAAATTGAACAAAACAATAGTATAAATTTTCTAGACCTAACAATTAACAAAACAACAATACACACACGTACAAAATATACAGAAAACCTACCACAACTGACATGGTTATACACAACACATCAAACCACCCAACACATCAAACCACCCAACACAACATAAACATGCGGCCTTCAACCATATGCTCCATAGACTAACTAAAATACCCTTAAGTAAACAAGATTATACTGACGAACTCAACACAATCAAATACATAGCAATGAAAAACGGTTACAACCCCAATTTAATAAACAAACTACACAAACGCATAAAAAACAAAAATAACAAAACACAAAATACCAACAACACACAACACAATAAATACATCACACTCACATACCATAACTCCAACACACACAAACTTGCCAACACATTCAGAAAACACAAGTGCAAAATAGCATTCAGAACTAACAATACCATCAAAAAACACATCAACGATACAAACACGGACATACACAAATACAATAGAACAGGTGTATACAAATTAAATTGTAATAACTGCAATAGTTTCTACATAGGCCAGATGGGAAGATCTTTTTCATCACGTTACTCTGAACACTTAAAGGCCCTCTCCAACAACAATATACATTCTGCGTTTGCCACACACATACACACACATAACCATAGCTACACCAACATAGATACTAATCTTGAAATATTACACCTCTTACCCAAAGGTCGAAAATTCAACACAGCTGAACAGTATGAAATATACAAACACCACACAACACAACCAAACAACATACTAAACGACCAATTACAATATAAATCACATACACTTTTTGACACAATTATACATAAAACAAACAATAATTCGGATCCCCGCGCCAATCCCCTTCCTCTACACACCACCCCCACTATACCTTCCAAGCAACAACCGTTACTAAGTTCTGGCAGTCTGTTCTAAGCTGACGAAGGCGAATATGATGCCGAAACGCGTTCGACGAAAAAGACAAGTAAGTTTTCACATGAGAAAGTTTCAATATTATATAAAGTTATATAAAATAAAACTAGTTTAGTAGGCCCTTCCGATCCAAACTGCCAAAGTTTTGAGACAGATATTGCATTCTATAAAAATCAAGCTACAATGACAGACGAGGTGAAAAAGTTAATAAAGTTAAGTGAACCTTGTCAACCAAAGGGTCCTTTCCCGAAGGATTCAGTTTCGAAGCGGTCTTTCAGTACAGCATATTAGTCTTTCAAAACTGCAGCAGGCCAAATTGTTCACAGGTTTTGGCTTTGTTATTCTCGTAATCTAGATGGAGTCTATTGTTTACCATGTCAGCTTTTCAGCCAAAGTGCTGATGCCCTAAGCTGGTGTGAAGGCGATATTATAGATTGGAAAGGTCTCAGTAAAAAAATTAAAAGTTCATGAAACTAGCAATGCTCATTTACAATCTTGTCTCACGTATGCCACTTGGAAAAAGAGTAAAACGGTAGCTCAACAAATTTCCGATGAGCAGAAAAAATGGAAAGATATTTTCATACGGATTGTGGATGTCATTCAAACCATGGCACTGTGTTCATTGCCGTTTCGTGGCCATAGAGAATCATTACATGAAATAAATCCTGAAAGTGGAAATTTTTTGAACATACTATCTTTAGTTTCTCGCTACGATTCTCTCCTTAGTGCACACTTTGAAAATGAAAAAACCAGATCAAAATTCCTCCACCATGACATTCAAAATGAAATCATTAACTTGCTAGGAAAATCAGTATTGACTGCCTTACTAAAACAGATTCACTTGTCTCCTTTTTTTCTATAATTGTTGATAAGATTTTTGTTGATAAGACAAGAAATTTCTAAGATTGACCAAATGAGTGTTGTAATCAGATATACTAACATAGTAAAAGAATCTCCTGGCAATTATAAAACTGTGATTAGCGAGTCCTTTTTGGGATTTCAAGAAATAAAGGATCCCAACAGTGAGGGGTTTCAAAGTAAGATTTTAGACTTTTTGAAAACAAATGGAATTGACATTAGTAAGTGTAGAGGTCAAGGTTATGATGGTGCAGCAACAATGAGCGGGAAATACTCTGGGTTACAGAAAAGAATTATGGATATAGTCCCAAACGCGGATTACATACACTGTGCTGCACATAACCTGAACTTGGTGATCAATGATTCAGTATCAAATATTCCTGAAATAAGACAATTTTATGACATAGTTCAGAAAACCTGTGTTTTTCAGTGAAAGCTTACATAGATGGCAAGAACTTAACACTGCCATTAAAGAAGACAGCTCTGCCAAAAATCTAACTTTAAAAAAGCTATGTCCAACAAGGTGGTCTTCTAGACACGACTGTCTGTTAGCTTTAAGAAATGATTTCAAAATTGTGATTAAGTGTTTGACAGAAATTATTCTGAACAGCTCAAAAAAACCCGAGGCAGAAGAAGCATTAGCAATTAGAAACCACCTGGAAAACTTTGAATTTATTCTTGTGCTCTGCCTTGAAACTAAGATTTTAGAGAATGTAAATATAACTTCAAAAGCACTACAGAGGCCAACTGTTGACCTAGGCAGAGCGTGGCAGTTTCTAAGCCGCGCTTGTGATGAGTTAAAAGTTTTAAGAAAGGACTTTGCCAGCTTTCTTGCTGGTGCTAAACAGTTGGCCCAGTCATGGGACATAACTTGTAACATGAAAAATAAGCGTAAGCGAGTTGTAAAACGCTTCTTTGTTGAATTATCAGTTGACCATAGAATTGACGACCCAGTGAAATCATTTGAAGTAAAAGTTTTCAATGCAACACTAGATATTGTAATAGCTCAGCTACAAATGAGATTCGAAGGATTGCGTTGCATTGATGATAGGTTTTCATTCCTGACGCCTCAGAATTTAGTAAACTTCTCACAAGAGACAATAGTGGAGAAAAGTAAGGCTCTGGTAAATGTGTATCCTGGTGACCTTTCCACATCACTGCCTGACCAAGTAATATCCTTCAAAGCTCTGATGGCCAAAGAAATCGTACACAAGAAAAGCATTCGAGAAATGATGAATTTACTGGTTGAAGAAAACAGTTGCCTTATGAGTTGCCTCCCAGACTTAACTACAGCTTTGCAGCTTTATTTAACCATACCTGTCACAACAGCTACAGCGGAAAGAAGCTTTTCAAAATTTAAATTAATTAAGTCATACTTAAGAAGTACCATGGCCTAAACTCGATTGAGTGACTTGGCACTGTTAAGCATTGAGCATGAAGAGACACAGAAAACTAATATCAACGAAGTGGTTGAAAAGTTCTTAGCTATTAAAAAAAGAAGACTAGGCTTAGGAAAACAGTGAACTTTGGTTGATCCTCATCTGTAAATATTGTACATTACTTGAGTTCGAGTGTTATTGAATTGGATTAGACTTAAGGAGATTTTGTATAGAGTATATTTGTAACGTGTCCAAAATTGGGTAAATTTATTTCTTACAGTATGGAGTATTTGCATTTTCATTTATTTCATTTATTGCGGGTATGGGGCATTTGTATTTTTATTTATTTTATTTTGGGATTTTGTAAAAATATTGTGCAAACATTAACTCTATTGGAACAGAACACGTGGCAAGTAGAACAGTTGAAACAAAGGCAAGGCGCAATTTCTATGGTGTAACACGGCAAGGAATTCGTACCACCCTCCAATTCTCAGAAATGTGCATAAGTGTGACGACGCCCGCACTTAACATCTCAAGCACGTGCGCTGTTGGGACGCCGCGAGGAACGAACGACGCTGTGAAAAATGGCGCTGGAATGAACAATTTGTAACACCAGCAAGACGAACTACAGGAAATATCGTTAAGCCACGCCTACTGCTAGTGACATCAGTATAGCAGAGGAAAATATCGTTTACACATTTGGCTGATATAACGACTATGTTTCATGCATAGCGCTAATAAGCCACAACAAATCAGCCTGAACGACGACGAAAATCAGGTGGCAGTGAACGGCAGCTTCCTACCGCCCAAAAACACAGTCTACCTTAGTGAGAGACGCCAGACAGTCTACGAGAAGCAGAGTACCGCTACAGACACCTACAGTTTCGTTTCGGGCCTGGTTGGTCGAGTTTTCCTAAAATGTAATTAATTCAACAGGACCGACCGGGACCCAAGAGAGTAATCAAACCATCACAGTGAAAATTTTATTACATAGGAGACAGTGAAAACAGTTCAAGACGGACATTTTCGGAAGCGCGGAACAATAACCACGTGCGTGGCCGGTAACGCGATAGTGCGGTCCCCCGAGTTAAACTGAATTTTCTAAGATGTTGAGGGGTTTATAAATATTAGGTATAAATGTGTGAGTGAATTGCAGGCTGGCCAGTCTAGTAGTAAGTAATAATCATTAAGTTGCATAAGTTATAATTACGTTCTAAACAGACAAAACATAGGGAAAAAATGTACTAAAGTTTCAAGCAATATACAAAAAATTTAACTGTACACATGTTTGTTGAATAATCACTCATTAAAAATAACGGTTACTTCCGATAAAATGTGTTAGACTAAGTTATTTCGTCATTACCACGTTCTCATTTCTGTGTTGCGAAATTCGTCTAAACACAACGTTTCAAAACTAAACACAAATTCGTTTAACGTTCCGGAATCTTTCTGAATTATTAATTGGGTGTGGTCAGATAGCAAAATTGTCCTTTTTATTTAAGGTGGAGTGTAAAGGTTTTCGATATTTTACCTATAGAAAAAATAATCGTGGCGACCTTGGTCTTCTGGTAAAATTCAAATAACAGGTAAGTGGATATGATTGCGTACAGGTAAGTTCTGGCAGTGTATTTTATGTATTGAATATATTTCGGCCTATTTTTTATTGTTACAAATGGCTCTCGCCTGCCAGGATTTTCGATTAATTTTATTTATACGGGATAGACCTATTTTAAGGCACAGAAAATAGGATGTGGTAATGACGAATTTATAAAAAAATTTTTTTATCGTACATAATTAAGTAGGTTAGGTTTATGTTATTGTGAGTTACAGTTGTGCTAGATGTTTTGAGTATAGAAAAATAGTAGTTTTATATATAATAGTGTGATACAAACGAACTTTAAACATGTCAAAAAGAGAAAGTAATGATATTGATTTTGAGTGGGAGAGTGAATTTAGAGGTGTTGTGGGGGAGATGACAGACGAGGAATGGGGTAATTTAGACGATAGGTTAACCCGAATGGAAGAACAAGAGGAAAGAATATTCGCAGAAATTAATAAACATAGTGAGATGACCAATGATACAGGTAAGATAGTTGAAGAGATAGTGGTAGAGAATAAGACAGTAAATAGGCCTAGTGATAATGACGAGAGTGTGGGGGTGATAAATAAAGGTAGAGAGACGGACCAAGTTAACAAAAATAAAGTTGATCAGGTGGCAGATAATGAGGTAAATAATGATGATATGAGTGAATCTGATTATTTTTTAAATATAATGAATATGTTGCGAATGATTGATAAAAAATTAGATGAGAGGGCGGAAATTTTGAACAAGAGTTTTGATATGATTAATAAACGGCTTGATGAGAGGGGGGAAATGATGAATAAACATTTTGATAATATGAATAAGGGTTTTGATGAGTTACACATAGAATTAGACAAAACAAAGGAAATAATGAGTAAGGGTTGTGATACAATAAAAAATGCTTTTGATAAACCAGACGAGAAGTGGGAGGGAGATAGATGTCAGTTAAAAGAGAGTACAGAAGTTGAGTTAACACAGGTAAGTGATGATGGTAATATAATTAATTCCAGTGATGTAATAATGTTAAATAATAATAATGAAGTATTGGATAGCGGTGAGATAGAGATAGTAAGTGAGAGAGAGAAAGTAATAGACTGTAAAGGCGTAGTAATTAATGTTGGTGAGTTAGATAATGAGTGGAAAGAGAGTTATATTGTGGGTATGAAACAGGGGGCAAATTTTTATGGGGTTAAATGTGAAGCAGAGACTTCACAAGTGTTGATGGAGGACAAGAGTTCCTCGATAATTTTTGTAGAAGACGAGAGTTCTTCAGAAGTTCATATATGGTATTTAAATAATTTTGTGGTATTGCCCTCTGCATGGAATGAGAGAGTTCAGTATTATTATGAGAGGTATGGTAATGAAAGAGGGAGAGAAATAAAAATTTTTGAGATCAATAGAGGGTATGAAATGTTGGTGCAGGTGTTAGATATGGAGAGAGATGATGAAAGAGAGAGAGAGGAATATTTGAATAACACTGGTGTAAATAATGATAAAATAATTGATTTGGTATTTAGAAAAACTACTGACGGAGACTGGATAACATTAACTGATAGCGACCGGTTGTATGAAGTAATAAATGGTACGATGAAGAATTTAGAAGTAATGGTTCATGAAGATAATAATAATAAATTTAAGGTAGACAAAAATCATTTAGTCTATAAATATGTGAGATATCTTTTTGACGATGGAGGGTAAACCATAAAACAGTAAAGGACAGTTAAATATTTTGTTTTAGGGGGTTTGACCTAGCCGAGTTGGACATTGAAATGTGATAACTGAATAAATAATGAATCAGATTTGTAAATAAATATGTAGTAAAGCCAATTGTATGCGTTGTGGTTAGGTGAACAGTGTATGTAGGTAATTAATTGTTGTAATAATAATATTTTGCAATTTAAAGAAATAATAACATTAATTTTGGAAACAGTAATTGGCTAATTTGTATAAGGGCAAACAATAATAATGGAGTTTATATTTTAATAATTAAATTAATTAAAACAATTTGATATATTTTAAATATTTTGATTGATTATGTAAACATTGTATAATTAACTTTTTTATGAAGTCAATTTAGTTTACGAGATTTGGAATTTGGTAATAGATGGCTAAATTGTTTGATGTAAACTGATATTTGTGTTAAATGTTTCAGAGGTGAGGTGAAAGTAATGTGGTATGGTGAATATGTTTTGTATATATCATGTTAAATGGACTGTAAGGATAGAACTTTTACAATATGAATCATATATAACAAAAATGTTTACAGGTAACTAAGATTTTAATTCAATAGTGAGATTATTTGAAATAACTGTGTTCAATAAAAATGATAATTAAAAAAGTAAATAGTAACTGAAAAATGATATGAAGTTAATAATTATTAATAATAAATTTTGAAAATTTTAAGAAAGTCCAATGGTAGAAAGTTATGAATGAGTTAAATGATTATTGATGAAAATATTATATTAGAATGTATATAAAAATTTAATTAGTTAATTATTAAGTTGCTATTGCGGGGGTGGCCTGTGCCCTCGTAGGTAGCGAAATGGGTTGGGGGTAACAGAGAGTGTTACCTCCATCGGAGGCCAAAATGGCGAAAATGTGCGACACACCTTTTTTGTGTAAATTAAATTTGCACACTGATAGACGATCGTGTCGCACATATCAATGATGAGTGTAACAGGCACTGAAATGCAAGTTAGATTTCCCCGACTTTTCGGGCGATTACTGCCTTACCAGCACTAATCGTGGATTTGGCTAGCGGCCAGCTATGGTCACATCAAGTCCCTTGACCATAGCTGACTTGAAATTGGTGTATATTAGAAATTAAATGGGGGGTGAACTTTAGGGGAAATCCAGGTACTATGGAACAGCGGCTACCACTCTGCCCGCTTAGGAACAGCAAAGCCAGGTGGTAGACCCGTTTAAGGGCGTTTAGTTATAGACACGAATATGTTGATATTCAGACGTTCGAATGTAACAGCCGAAGCAAAGACACGGAGAGGTCAAACTACTCCAAAATATGCCGTCTTTGCAGAAGCGAAAGGGCGATACAGTCCTCCATATTTTGCAATAGAGTGTGTGGCTGGGAGGTGTCTCGGATGAGTCACGAAGTTAAAATTTTACAACATAAAAATTTTTTTTTGCTAATTCAAATTTTGATCCAATCAAAAATGCTTGTGTTCTGTTAAATAACTAGCTGCTCAGACATTCAATATAAGGTGTTCATTGCATACTTTTAAATGTATTATTTTATTGTTGTACGTTAGATATAGGTATTGATAAAAATATGTGTTTTCATTATGTGTGTATTTTGAACCTAAGTAGATAATTAAGCCGTCTCGCAGGCGGTCAACATAAATGATCAGAATCAGAAAAAGGGGAAACAATGAGGTGAGAAGTAAGAATAAATAAATATATATATTATAACAGTACCAAATATTAACTATTTGGGGTTATATGTTTACCGCATACTGAAAGCAGATTTCAAATAAAAGTAACAGTCAAAACTCCATGTGAATGTAGCGCATTGAAAATAATGCTGTGTAAAGCAACGCACACGTGGTCGTTATGTAATCAGTTCGCTGTACAAGGAAGCGACCACACCCAAACTGTTAATTATTAATATCTCGGAAACTAATAAATAAAGGCGAAATCCAATATAGCCAAAATGTTTGCCGAGATATTAATAATGACGTGTGCGAATTTGATGCAATATAATTAACAAATGAAAGAGTTAATTAAAATAATTGAATAACTTCTGTTAAAATAGAGTTACAGTAATGAGATTTTAGTATATTATAAAGATAATAATTTGTGACAGATTGTATATTTTAGATTTCACACAACTTGATTTGCAACCAAGTTATTGCAAAATTAAATAAGTACAGGATATCCGTAGCGACAAATTGGTTCCGCCGGATAATTATGTTAGATAATAATTCTATTCTCCGTCTGTGGGAAACAGACTTCATTCTCACGGACCAAGGGAATTCTGAATTTTATGTGGTAGGGAGAGTGTGGCGACCAATGAAATCATTGCACGCGAGCCCCGGCTACTGCGGTGTTTTATGGTTGAAAAATCACTCTTCTGTCAGTACTCACGAAGTCAAGACGTAGTCCTTCGATCGTCTAGTAGCCAAAGTGGTGAAGATCAACAAGAAGACTCTACGTGGTCAACACACACGCAATTACGAACACACTAAGTACAGATCATCTGTATAGCTCGTAATTGTTGTGTAAAGGCGAGATACTCTTCAGGACATCAACCAAGCTTATTGTGTACTACCAGATAGTCATAAGCACGCAAGAGATCCACCCGACTTCAAGAATACAGCAGAGAGGCCGTCTAAATTATTGGTTAACAGCTGACGAGCAGAGCGACCACTCGAACGAAGCACACACACACACACGCTGACGTGCAACGTGCGAATCGACGAGGGACAGGAAGCACTTCCAGCAGACAACAGCAGACGTTAAAATATTCACAAACAGTAAGGAAGCAGAGTGTTGCCGAATTTTGAACTCCACGACCGAATCCAGCAGTTCTAAGCAGATTACTTTCTCTAACCAAGGACTCGAATCGACGAGGGACAAATCGGGACGACATCCTTCAGTAACAGGAAAGCAAAATCCACTTATTTATTTTTCAGATCAAATTTTCTATTTTTCAATTAAAACATTGTAATTCAAATAATTCAGGTGCCAAACAAAAAGCAAAGACTCTAGTAATTAAAAAGTAAATTCGTTGTGATAATCTGTATAGCAGTTTAAGGTTTTAGTAAGTTATAGTTAAGAAATAGAAGTAGTAAAAAAAAGCGCTATACAAATCTTAACTGACAATCTAATCTTAGATCATACTGCAGTAGATCAGAAGTAGAATCACTAGAAATGAAATAACGTGAACTAGACTGTCACGTCTAATTTATTTTAATTAATTATTCTAATTAATTTCAGAGTTTTATATTTTGTTTCATGAACATTTAGATTCAAATTAATTAAATAAATTTAATTAAATTCAAATCAATTAATAAAGTAAAATTTAAATTGCAATTAACTCGCAAAGAACGAGTTCAGTTTCTTTCAACTATTAATCAATCGAAAAACATCGATTCATTGTATAGACTATAAGAAAATTCATAAGATTATAACCATTCTATTCTTGTGTGTTGTTGGTGTAATAAACAACGTTTTATTACCCCATATAACAGTGTTTTATTGTTGTACGATAAAGCCTACCAGTCTCACAAAACTCTCCCCCTTTAAAGTAACCCATTTCGTGTGTTGTTGTAATAATTTGAGATTACTAGCTTGCGAACTTCAAATCCAAAATCCACACGCCCTAGTCGGAAGAATCTGCAAGATCAGACAGCAGGTGGGTACTCTCACACAACATTACATTACAATAACGCATAGTAGTGTAGTTATAAATGTCGGCCAACGTGGGGCCCGACAAACGTACATCAATTTGAATTCACGTTCCGAACAAGAGTTATAAATGGCTTGCCCGGAACGTGGGGCACGATCAAATTAAATTAAATTAATTAAATTCAATTTAAATTTAATTTTCACTTTAAAACAAACTTTGCTGTTTTAATTAGTAAAACAGCTGGCGTCCAACTAAACAATCCCCAAAGAGTTTTGTGACTGGTGTTTGTACAACAGTAAAGTTATTGTGTGTATTTGAAACTGTTCTGTGTATTTTAAATTGTTTATATTTGGAATTGCTGTGTATTTAAAATGGATATGGATAAAATACTTAAACAAATACAGCAAATGAACGAGAAAATGAGCGCGGATTTGACCGCTAATATGAACGCAAAATTTGAGAAAATAGACGCGAAATTTGAACTTAGCAACGCAGAAATAAAGTCACAAATCGAAGCACAAAAAGTTAGTCTAACCGAAGCATTAGAACAAAGTAACGCTGACATAAACGCCGAGATTAAGCAAAGTAATAAAGAAAGTAGTAAAGAATTAACCGCGAAAATAGACGAAAGCGTAAACGAGTTGACCGCTAAAGTCACCGAAATCGCGGAAAGCAATGCAAAAATCGCGGAGAGTAATAAAGAGCTAACCGCGAGAGTCGCAGAGATCGGTGAAAGAGTAAATACGGTTGATACTAAAATCAATGAACGGTTTAAGGTTTTTGAGACCACTATGCAAAAATCGTTTATTGAACAAGTAACACGTATGGAGGGCCGGTTCAAGGATCACATAAGCCGTTGTGAAAAGCAAACACTAGACGTCTCTAGGAAGGTCGAATCCCTAGAGGTAAAAATTCACGCGGACGTGACCGAAACGCAACGACGAGTAGATAAATTAGACGCTTCAATTGTAGAGACGCGATCTAACATTGACTCTAATAAAGAGAGTGTTTTACAAACGTTAAGCGACGAGATTTTGAAAGTACGACAGGAGGTACGAAGGAGATCTGCTCCAAATATTTTGGTACAAGGTCCTGTTGACGAGAAAAATCGCGTGTATTTTACGGGGGAAAATAACGAAAACCCCATTGAATTTTTATTAGCGTGTGAGAGTGAAATGGCTAGAGTAGGTTCCCGACTAGAAGATCAAGACAAAATACAGTGGGTGGTTAACGCGATGCGTGATTCGGCGCGTAAGTGGTATAACATTGTACGCGATAGAGTGTCCACATACGCGGAGTTCAAACAAAAATTTGAAAGCCGGTACTGGAACTCGCATACCCAACGACTTCTGCGCAATGAACTGGAATATGGCCGTTTTGATAAGAAAATGGGTATAACCGCCGAAAATTATATAATCCAGCAGGTCGAACGCGCGAAGCATTTAACCCCAGCATTTGCGGAGATTGACATAGTCACCAAGCTTGCCTACCATTTTAATCATAATATTAGAGTAGCTGTATTCACGCAGGGTATTCGCACGGTAGACGAACTCCTCATTCTAGTGTCCCAAAGTGAGACGGTTTTTGATTTTGGTGGGTGGCGTTATAATCCCGATTTTCGCCGAAATAATGAAGGGCAGAATACGCGAGAACAATACCAGCAACCTGACCAGAGACCGAGTACTAGTTCTACTCCACCCCAAACATCGTCAAAACCCCCAGATAAGACCTTTGAATACAAAGGCAAACAAAATATTGCTAGATCAAAAGGGCAATATAAGGGTAACGACGGGGCCCCGATTAGAGCTATGCAAACGGTTGAGATAGCTAGGACCGATACAATAGAGCAAGACAGCGATACTCCAAGTAATAAAGACCCCAACGAGAGGAGAAAGAATCGTAAGTTTCCAAAAAACTTGGAAACGGGCGCCTCCAGGGGGGAAGCGCCATAAATCATGCTAATGCTAAAACCTATCGCAATAAAGTAGGTAAAAATAAGAAAAATGCTAGATTTAAGAAAAGTGATTTTTATACAGAAATTTGTACGCCAGTTGACAAAGTATTTCAACCGGAAGGTAAGGAAACGTGGTTGGCCGTGAACACAATGCAACAATGGGCACCGACAAAAGTACATCCGGCAGAGCAGGAAAGTGACGACGACGTTCCCACACAGTCAGCGTGGGAAGACGTAGAAATCATATCCGGGGACGCGTACGAATTCGACGAGTACATAGCGGAATATTGTCGAGCCACCCATAAAAATGCATATGATATACTGGATGCACTTTAGAGATTATAATAATTGTATTATAATAATTAAAATTAAAATAAGTAATTTGTGTTTTATAATCGTATTAATAATAATTATAGATAACTTGTGTATTAATAATAATATTTTTCTATAGCGGTAAATAATAAGCGTATACAACTGAGTGAACGAGCTCGCGGCAGGAAATAGTTACGTCACGCAATAAGCTACCTGACCCACATATGAAACTAGGTCAAGCAATTAGCCGTGCGCCCAGCGATAACGGTTCTAAATGCTGTCAGCAAATTCTTTGTACGCGTGCCATTGTTTATAAACAAAGGGTACTACTCGTTTTAAAAACATTATACGCAATAAGTTGCAAATATGATAGTTTAATACATGTATTTAGAGTTAAATTGTATATAATGCAATAACATTAACACTTGTGTACGTGTCTTCAGAATAAGTAATACAATGTATAGCTAGTAAGAATAATGATTACAGAATATGTGTGTTATGATTAAGAAAAAAAAAAATAACTGTAATTATTACATTCATTTTTTTTTTAAAGCGGGTGTGGGAATATATAACAGTACCAAATATTAACTATTTGGGGTTATATGTTTACCGCATACTGAAAGCAGATTTAAAATAAAAGTAACAGTCAAAACTCCATGTGAATGTAGCGCATTGAAAATAATGCTGTGTAAAGCAACGCACACGTGGTCGTTATGTAATCAGTTCGCTGTACAAGGAAGCGACCACACCCAAACTGTTAATTATTAATATCTCGGAAACTAATAAATAAAGGCGAAATCCAATATAGCCAAAATGTTTGCCGAGATATTAATAATGACGTGTGCGAATTTGATGCAATATAATTAACAAATGAAAGAGTTAATTAAAATAATTGAATAACTTCTGTTAAAATAGAGTTACAGTAATGAGATTTTAGTATATTATAAAGATAATAATTTGTGACAGATTGTATATTTTAGATTTCACACAACTTGATTTGCAACCAAGTTATTGCAAAATTAAATAAGTACAGGATATCCGTAGCGACAAATTGGTTCCGCCGGATAATTATGTTAGATAATAATTCTATTCTCCGTCTGTGGGAACCAGACTTCATTCTCACGGACCAAGGGAATTCTGAATTTTATGTGGTAGGGAGAGTGTGGCGACCAATGAAATCATTGCACGCGAGCCCCGGCTACTGCGGTGTTTTATGGTTGAAAAATCACTCTTCTGTCAGTACTCACGAAGTCAAGACGTAGTCCTTCGATCGTCTAGTAGCCAAAGTGGTGAAGATCAACAAGAAGACTCTACGTGGTCAACACACACGCAATTACGAACACACTAAGTACAGATCATCTGTATAGCTCGTAATTGTTGTGTAAAGGCGAGATACCCTTCAGGACATCAACCAAGCTTATTGTGTACTACCAGATAGTCATAAGCACGCAAGAGATCCACCCGACTTCAAGAATACAGCAGAGAGGCCGTCTAAATTATTGGTTAACAGCTGACGAGCAGAGTGACCACTCGAACGAAGCACACACACACACGCTGACGTGCAACGTGCGAATCGACGAGGGACAGGAAGCACTTCCAGCAGACAACAGCAGACGTTAAAATATTCACAAACAGTAAGGAAGCAGAGTGTTGCCGAATTTTGAACTCCACGACCGAATCCAGCAGTTCTAAGCAGATTACTTTCTCTAACCAAGGACTCGAATCGACGAGGGACAAATCGGGACGACATCCTCTTCAGTAACAGGAAAGCAAAATCCACTTATTTATTTTTCAGATCAAATTTTCTATTTTTCAATTAAAACATTGTAATTCAAATAATTCAGGTGCCAAACAAAAAGCAAAGACTCTAGTAATTAAAAAGTAAATTCGTTGTGATAATCTGTATAGCAGTTTAAGGTTTTAGTAAGTTATAGTTAAGAAATAGAAGTAGTAAAAAAAAGCGCTATACAAATCTTAACTGACAATATAATCTTAGATCATACTGCAGTAGATCAGAAGTAGAATCACTAGAAATGAAATAACGTGAACTAGACTGTCACGTCTAATTTATTTTAATTAATTATTCTAATTAATTTCAGAGTTTTATATTTTGTTTCATGAACATTTAGATTCAAATTAATTAAATAAATTTAATTAAATTCAAATCAATTAATAAAGTAAAATTTAAATTGCAATTAACTCGCAAAGAACGAGTTCAGTTTCTTTCAACTATTAATCAATCGAAAAACATCGATTCATTGTATAGACTATAAGAAAATTCATAAGATTATAACCATTCTATTCTTGTGTGTTGTTGGTGTAATAAACAACGTTTTATTACCCCATATAACAGTGTTTTATTGTTGTACGATAAAGCCTACCAGTCTCACAAAACTCTCCCCCTTTAAAGTAACCCATTTCGTGTGTTGTTGTAATAATTTGAGATTACTAGCTTGCGAACTTCAAATCCAAAATCCACACGCCCTAGTCGGAAGAATCTGCAAGATCAGACAGCAGGTGGGTACTCTCACACAACATTACATTACAATAACGCATAGTAGTGTAGTTATAATATATATTTCATGTAATTTGTTCAATTTTGAGATGTGTTTTAATTATGTTAGGAATATCAGCTGATCAGCAATAAAATGTCACTGGTATATTGGTTATACATGTTCCAAGTAATTAATATTTAATGTAATGTTTCAATGTATTACCGATGCTATTTAAAGTAATGTGAAAAGTAATTTGATAAATTGAGAAATAAAGTAATAATTTATACAAGCGAATAAAAAATAGTTTTTTAGGTGATGAGTATTTTATGGGACATATAGATCTGTCCAAGTCGAAGTTAGAGTTGAAGTAGTAAAGATCGAAATATTGTTTTGAAGATAATGTAATGTTGTTTTGAAGTAATGTATGTAATAGAATTTTGAGAAGTATTGATGTTGACACAGTGGTCATGGAGAATATATGTAGAGTTTTGAGCGATATATTGATGTTTATAATTGATGATGTTATTTTGTTGTATTTGTAGTAAGGTAATGAGATTGAGATTTTGGGGATGGCAATTTTGTAGTAGGGGGTAGTGTAATGCAGGAGTCCGCAACATAATGATAGTTGGGACTGATTTAGTGGGACGGGGCCGCCTTAGGTAGAATCCAGGGGCCAGATAATGGGAAACGAGTTTTGGGAGGGGAACACATATTCCAAGTACAAAGGGTTAGAGAGTATTTTTTTATATATATTGAGAGAATGTGGCGAATTGAGTTTAATGATAAGTTGGGGTTTGGAGAGTGTTTAAGAGAGATTTTAATAGAGATGGGTGTCATGGTAGTTGAAGTTGTTAGTGGTTAGAGTCAGAGGGAGAAAGATTATATATGTATACAGAGCAAGTAGTAAATTAAATGAGATAAATGTTTAAATCACCCACCGCAATGAAGAATGAGATTGTTAAGCAAAGAGAGAGATTTGTTAATAAAGATATAAAAGTTTTATTTTTGAAACCAGTGACAAAATTTTGATAGAATTTGGAAATAAGGTAAAATTAAGAATTGTTTATTTTAAATAATTTGAATGTCAATTTGATTATTATTAATAATATTTTGTTATTTTAAATGTTTTATTTTATTATGTTTTGTGTTTCAAATTAGATTGTTACAGATGTTAAATGTGTTTTCAGATAGAACTTATACATAACATATGTGGGTCAAGGTTGTGGACTTGACCTAGTTTTGATCAGCTGATGAGGTCATATGCATACTAAGCTTGTATAGTATGGAAGTCAGTTCAACTGTTGTTTTGATCAATTTAAACCAATTTTTAAATAAGTTCTACATGTAAAGGAAACCTTTTAATGAACTTAAATTTTTTTTGAATTTTAAAATTTTTTGGAAAATATTTTTTTTTGTTTTGGAAATTTTCTTTGGAAAACAAAAATCTTGAGTTTTCGCCTGCCAGCTAAGGAATATTTTAAGTATTGATCATTTTATTATTTGTGTATTAACTATGTTTATTTTTATTGATTTATTGTATTGACTTGTATTGTTAGACTATAAGTGATCACATGTTAGGTAAAGGATATGTTTAATTAGAAGAAATATTTAAATTAACTCATTTTAAATAAAACAGAAAATAAGGAAGAGAAATTTTTTGATACAATACTTTATTTTGAATTCTGAATTTTTTTTCTTAGATGAAATAGTAGATTTTAAAGAAATTTTCAATGTATAATATGTAATGTGAGTGTGTGTGAGCCCAGTATCTGCTAAAGGCAGCCCAGCTTGCATAAAAGGGGAAACATATCGGTGGAGGATCTGGCATAATCTAAGCCAGGGATTGAGGATTTTGGGGGTAGCATGTTAGAAGGTGAGGTGTGCTGTGGCACTTGTCTGTTCGATTTTTCGGTGTTGGGATCTCTTACGGAGAAGTCCAGTGATCTCGTTCAGATGAGTCCATAGTCGCTGAGCCAGGGGGGTCGTGTACCCATGTAGAGTAAGAACAAAGGGGTTGTTGGCACCAGTTCCTCACCGGTCCTCTTAGGGGTTTTATCAATGAGATTTCTTCTGTTCTGGACAGAAGAATTCTCATTGAGAGGGTATTGTAACGTGTCCAAAATTGGGTAAATTTATTTCTTACAGTATGGGGTATTTGCATTTTCATTTATTTCATTTATTGCGGGTATGGGGCATTTGTATTTTTATTTATTTTATTTTGGGATTTTATAAAAATATTGTGCAAACATTAACTCTATTGGAACAGAACACGTGGCAAGTAGAACAGTTGAAACAAAGGCAAGGCGCAATTTCTATGGTGTAACACGGCAAGGAATTCGTACCACCCTCCAATTCTCAGAAATGTGCATAAGTGTGACGACGCCTGCACTTAACATCTCAAGCACGTGCGCTGTTGGGACGCCGCGAGGAACGAACGACGCTGTGAAAAATGGCGCTGGAATGAACAATTTGTAACACCAGCAAGACGAACTACAGGAAATATCGTTAAGCCACGCCTACTGCTAGTGACATCAGTATAGCAGAGGCAAATATCGTCTACACATTTGGCTGATATAACGACTATGTTTCATGCATAGCACTAATAAGCCACAACAAATCAGCCTGAACGACGACGAAAATCAGGTGGCAGTGAACGGCAGCTTCCTACCGCCCAAAAACACAGTCTACCTTAGTGAGAGACGCCAGACAGTCTACGAGAAGCAGAGTACCGCTACAGACACCTACAGTTTCGTTTCGGGCCTGGTTGGTCGAGTTTTCCTAAAATGTAATTAATTCAACAGGACCGACCGGGACCCAAGAGAGTAATCAAACCATCACAGTGAAAATTTTATTACATAGGAGACAGTGAAAACAGTTCAAGACGGACATTTTCGGAAGCGCGGAACAATAACCACGTGCGTGGCCGGTAACGCGATAGTGCGGTCCCCCGAGTTAAACTGAATTTTCTAAGATGTTGAGGGGTTTATAAATATTAGGTATAAATGTGTGAGTGAATTGCAGGCTGGGCAGTCTAGTAGTAAGTAATAATCATTAAGTTGCATAAGTTATAATTACGTTCTAAACAGACAAAACATAGGGAAAAAATGTACTAAAGTTTCAAGCAATATACAAAAAATTTAACTGTACACATGTTTGTTGAATAATCACTCATTAAAAATAACGGTTACTTCCGATAAAATGTGTTAGACTAAGTTATTTCGTCATTACCACGTTCTCATTTCTGTGTTGCAAAATTCGTCTAACGTTCCGGAATCTTTCTGAATTATTAATTGGGTGTGGTCAGATAGCAAAATTGTCCTTTTTATTTAAGGTGGAGTGTAAAGGTTTTCGATATTTTACCTATAGAAAAAATAATCGTGGCGACCTTGGTCTTCTGGTAAAATTCAAATAACAGGTAAGTGGATATGATTGCGTACAGGTAAGTTCTGGCAGTGTATTTTATGTATTGAATATATTTCGACCTATTTTTTATTGTTACATATTCAAGAATTTTACAAATTCAGTTACAAACTAATTTAAATGTTTGAAAAAAGCTAGAATGTTACTTTGATATTCGTTTTTAAATAATAAATTTTTAACACTCTGTGTGCGGTACTGTTTCATAGTCTGAATTTAGATCTTTGACGTAAAAATAAATCATTCTTTTATTTTGGTTTTTTTATAGTGTGTATAGAACTTTGTCTATTTAGCAACAATGAATTTTAAGAGTTTGTACACATGTAAAACGTCCTTTGCAAATTGCAAACGCTTTGTGATAGACGAGAAAGTATTCACAAACCATTGTTGTGAAACACACGTAAATAGAAACTCATTTGAGTGTTTTCCTCTATTACGTATACAAAATTTAACCATTTTTATAGGGTCCCCTAATTAGTTTTGTGGGGGGGGCCCCCGTTTCGTTAGCGCCGCCACTGTATAGGCCTACAGTATATTTCTTCTAGGTAAACATAAGTGGAAGTACAACTTATGAAGAAAGGTTTGTTGATCATTAACAAATGAAATTGTCCCTCGTTTACTAAGAATTATTACTAAACTTTCTAATTTTGTATATACGTAATACATTTTATTAATTTTATTATATAGATGGTATCATTACACACTAGAATGTATGAAGCTTTACCCTGCTCCCCCCAAAGTTAGGCCCCAAGTTACACCCATGCTCCTGGCTATGCCACCCGGGGCGACTGCCCCCTTGCCCCCCCCCCTAGCTATGCCTCTGAATGGAAGACCGATAGGGGAACACCCAGGAAGGAAGCTGTGGCACTGTGGCAACTTTCAGATTAAACACTTTTAAGACAAGGAGGGAGGTAAAATATAATATGATTTTCAGATAGTCACTCTCCCATCACAAGGTGATGGCAAAACAACTAGTGGTTTTCTTGCCCATGTATTTAGACATTCAGAACTGGCCTTAAACAAAGAATCTGTGACATAATCACCATGAAGAGAGGATGCCTATACTGAGATTCAAATACAATGTGGCGATGAATTGATTTGAAGAATTTAAGCTCCTGATTTCGTCTTCTTCTTTATGTCCTCTTTTGCCATCAACTGTCAATGTGCTTAAGCCATTTTCTAGACTCTGTCTACTTTGGGGATGACGTTTCACTTCTAGTGAAGTTTACCCCCTTTTTGGTAGTCAGATCAGATCACTTCGTATATCACAGCATTTTATGTTAACGTGGCTATTATAGATCATGAGCAACACCCATTCGTAAGTGGGAAACTTGAACTAGCAGCCGATGTTGCCAATTGTCCCCTGACACTGCGGTGCCTAATTTTAACAACAATAATCATTGCTTGCTATGTTCACTTGTAAATTAATGTTTTGTAATTAAATTGTTTAAATTTTCTTGAAAAATGTAGATGTTACACAACAATATACCATAATAAGCCGACCAGTTGCCACTGACTTACAAAAATGTTAAGTAATCAATTGGAAGAATAGGAAAAGATGGGAACATAATAAGCAAAATTTAATATCTATATTGACACTTTCGCACCTATATTCCGTATATTTATGAATGGCATCTGCTATTTGTTATGGCAGATCAGAATTAAAATTGAGTAGTAAGATTCATTTCAAAAGTGTTACCTAACCAAGTTTTATTTTGAGCTTTAAAAGAACAAAAACTTCTGGACATATTTTCTCATGTAGGCTTTTGCAGCTGGTGTCCACTCTGTTTTTGAAGTCTTCTTCTAGTATGGACCGCATCTAAAATTTCCTGTACGACTTGTACAAGACATTTTTGATGTGGTCTATACCGGAAGAAGACTTCAAAAACAGAATTCTTAACATACCCAAAAGTCAGGTAGCTATACAAAATAGAGAGGGCTTCTTCAGTAAGAATTTCTGACTAAACAATAAAAAGAATTGTAATTCAATTCTGTAATTTTTGTTGTTGTATTATTCATCTTTTCAAAAGTAGAATAGAAACAATTTTTCCAGTTACAGGGGATTTATTTATATATAACTAGCGAGTACCCGGCATGCGTTGCAATGCCACTCAAAGAAAGAAAGTGTTTGTATATATATAATATATAAAGACTTCGTTCGCGTGGTCTTCAATTTAATGCGATAATATATTTAGAACAGAATCTATTCCATTGGGTTGCCATAGTAACCAGATCTAATAAGTTAGTTTTTTAAGACTCCAAAGGACCCCCCAGAGGATCGTATCGAAAAAAAAACACCTGTCCTATGTTGATTCTACCGTTGCGTAAAATATTTGTGCCAAGTTTGGTTGAAATCGGTCCAGTGGTTTAGGAGGAGATGTGGAAGACCCCAAAGAACCCCCAAAAGAACCCCATCGAAAAAACACCTATCCTATGTTGGTTCTCCCTTTGCGTAAAATATTTGTGCCAAGTTTGGTTGAAATCGGTCCAGTGGTTTAGGAGGAGATGTGGAAGACCCCAAAGGACCCCCCAAAGTATCATATCGAAAAAACACATATCCTATGTTGGTTCTCCCGTTGCGTAAAATATTTGTGCCAAGTTTGGTTGAAATCGGTCAAGTGGTTTAGGAGAAGATGTGGAAGACCCCAAAGGACCCCATCAAAAAAACACCTATCCTATGTTGGTTCTCCCTTTGCGTAAAATATTTGTGCCAAGTTTGGTTGAAATCGGTCCAGTGGTTTAGGAGAAGATGTGGAAGACCCCAAAGGACTCCCCCAAAGGACCCCGTCGGAAAAAACACCTGTCCTATGTTGGTTCTCCCGTTGCGTAAAATATTTGTGCCAAGTTTGGTTGAAATCGGTCCAGTGGTTTAGGAGAAGATGTGGAAGACCCCAAAGGACTCCCCCAAAGGACCCCGTCGGAAAAAACACCTGTCCTATGTTGGTTCTTCCTTTGCGTAAAATATTTGTGCCAAGTTTGGTTGAAATCGGTCCAGTGGTTTAGGAGGAGATGTGGAAGACCCCAAAGGACCCCCCGAAGTATCATATCGAAAAAACACATATCCTATGTTGGTTCTCCCGTTGCGTAAAATATTTGTGCCAAGTTTGGTTGAAATCGGTCCAGTGGTTTAGGAGGAGATGTGGAAGACCCCAAAGAACCCCGAAAAGAACCCCATTGAAAAAACACCTATCCTATGTTCGTTCTCCCTTTGCGTAAAATATTTGTGCCACGTTTGGTTGAAATCGGTCCAGTGGTTTAGGAGGAGATGTGAAAGACCCCAAAGGACCCCCAAAAGGACCCCCCGAAGGATCATATCGAAAAAACACATACCTATGTTGGTTCTCCCGTTGCGTAAAATATTTGTGCCAAGTTTGGTTGAAATCGGTCCAGTGGTTTAGGAGGAGATGTGGAAGACCCCAAAGGACCCCCCAATGGACCCCGTCGAAAAAAACACCTATCCTATGTTGGTTCTCCCGTTGCGTAAAATATTTGTGCCAAGTTTGGTTGAAATCGGTCCAGTGGTTTAGGAGGAGATGTGGAAGACCCCAAAGGACCCCCCAAAGGACCCCATCGAAAAAACACCTACCCTATGTTGGTTCTCCCGTTGCATAAAATATTTGTGCCAAGTTTGGTTGAAATCGGTCCAGTGGTTTAGGAGGAGATGTGGAAGACCCCAAGAACCCCCCATAGGACCCCATCGAACAAAATTCATAAACCTTCGCGGGCGTGCGCACAACAACTCACCGAAGTTTCATCGCAATCGGATGAATGGTATAGGAACGCATACGGGACAAAGAAAGAAAGAAAGAAACAAACATTCATTTTTATAGATATAGATGTTCCACATTTTTAGATTTAAATATTGTAAGTGTTTTGCTTTTTAGTGAAGTCATTATGGAATTCTATATTAAAACTATTTGTGTAATATAAATCACAATACTTAAAATATTTTAAGCATTTTTAGGAAATGTTTAATATAGCTTAACAAGGGTTAATAAATAAACATACACACACAGTTTTCAAAGTATTTTTATTTAGTCTTTAATTGCACAATGAAATAAGAAGGGTAGTTCATTTTAGTAAGTACAGAAATGAAAAAATTTATAGATGTTAAACCATCCTGTTTTGATGAGATTCAAAACTGATACTTGCAAAATAATAATAATAATAATGTGGTTTTCAGGAAAACCCCAAGAAGAGGGCAGGTGCCATCTGGACTGATGACAGGAGGGAGTGACATCGATCAAGAAAGGAGATATGGGAGGTGAGGAAGACAGGAGAAGAAGGGAAGAACCAGTTGAACCAAATATAGTCCACAGTGGCTCATCTTAAAAAAAATATTAATATGTACTTCTAAATCTGTACAATGTTATAATGACATTCAAGGGTAATGTCTTGTATACTTATATTTATGAATAAGACCACACCTTATGTGCACATTTATGAGTAACATGTGAAAGAGAAACTGGCTAATGAACAGATGGATTGGCAGATAGCAGTAGCAGCGCCAACACGAAAGGATAACAGTAATGAAAGAGTCAGGGGAAAGAATCACAGAGATCATGAAGGTTGAAAGAGAGGAGGAAAATTAGAGAAAACTATTTTTGTAATGGCTCCAACAAAGAATGCCACAAGAATGGATTGTGTTAGAGACATATCCATAGAATATAACGAGAAAGAGAGAATAACATAGGTGAAAGGAAGAGGGCGATGTTGGAGAGAGCTTTACAAGTAAGACGTTGATACAAAAGAAAGTAGTGGAGACTGGGAACTCAAAGGCATACGATTTGTTTGCATTGTTTCCATTTTGTTTGCTTCCTTAATATAAAATGCAAACAATTAACATTTCACTGATAACAGATTCACCCAATTTTTTGTTATTCTTTGGCACAACATCCACAAGTCTTATCATTTACCGTCTTTGTGTTAAAAAACACTATTTACAGTAAGTTTAAATTTGTTAATAAAGGCGAAGTGTACAGTAAAATTTTTAAAAGTCCAAAGCTTACAATGGCTGGGTGATGTGTAGGGAAGAGATGATACTTTTATGCCCAACTGGGTTATGGAAGACACAGTTTGTTCACCTAGGAAGACGTGAAGAATAAGACTATGATGGATGGAATTGTGTTGGAGGATTTGAAGACAATGAAAGTGAAGCAGGATGGAGAGAGAAGGTTAAGGACAGAAGTACTTGGAGGAGGATTATACAGGAGAGCAACTGAGAGGTAGGCAGTTGTTTTGTAGACTTCTGAGTATTGCATTTTAGCTTGTAATACTCATCTAATGGTGTCTCTTCCGTTTGATAGTAAGTTGAGTGACTTTGGAAGACAAATGACGTGACACAGTCCAGGCTAGAATAATCTGAATATTTTCATTATTTCTATATGGAGAAAGACACATTTTAATGAAAGGAAAGTAGTGAATGTCATTCTCATGTGATTATTGTACTGTTAGTGCTGACATCATTCTTCTGAAATACAGTTAACAATGTACCATCCATATGCAAATAGGCTACTCATACACAATGTCGGTATACAAACCTCTTGAGCAATAACATTCAAACAAGGCTGTCATAAGTTCTATTTGTTTATATTCGAGTATTAATTCTTTTACATCTAGTACAATGTAGAATGGCTCTCGTGAGGCCACACATTTTTTTCAAACCACGAAACAAAGTAACGAACTTTAGTGTAGACTGATGCTGGGCTCTTCTCATCGCCTTGTCTGCATAACCGTCTGCCTGTGTTTACCGCGATAAGCTTGTACGTGCAGTCTGGCAGCTGTGTATACACTGGTCCACTCTGAAACATATGTTATGCACATATTATGAATAAGTTAACATTTAGCTCATCAAAGCTAAATGGGGTTGACTTGATGGATATGGGTTTGGCACACATGATGTAATCTAAGTGGATCTCCCCTGTTTCAACTGTCTTGGGTGGTATCTCTTTCTTCAGTCTTTCCTGTCTGGTCTACGTTGACCAACTCTTGGTCTTTTTTACCCTGACGCTATTAGGTTTTCAAGGGCTAGGGAGTCTTTCATTTCTCATTCTTCAACTTTACTTGTTTTTTTTATACTACTCAGTAAGGACCCGGCCACCGTTAAAGGTGGTTAATGGTCAACGGTCTTAGAGGCAGATGAAGAAGGTTTCCCAATAGCACTAGAGGTAGAAGAACATAGGAGATGAGTTTTTGAATGGAACCCAGAGCAGGACCAGAGGCCCAAATGTAGCATTCCTACCACTGGTCGTATTCTACAAGATCCTGGTAACATCCTTAGAGGACATTTATCATACTCAAATGCCATAAAGAATTTTTAATATCCAAAATCATATTGAAGAAAACAAATGGAGATGGGTTGCTCAACTGAATAGGATGGCAGGTTGCTTAAGGAAGTTTGGCATTACAAGTCTATTGGACAAAGAAGTATAGGAAGCATTGGTGAAGTGGATGTATTTCCTTTGGCACTGGAAGAGGTAATTCGCATGTTCCCTGATGGAAGAAGAAGAAATTAACACTTGGACACTCCTCACAGCCTGACTGTTAACTACAATTATATCTATTTTATTTAAATATCAAGATTTGTCTAAACCATCATGTTTTATATATGAAATCAATATTTGAACTATGCACTTTTATGAAGCATAAAAAGTACTTTGTATTTCAAAATGCAAAAATTTTTTAAATCAATATAACAGGAGCAGATTTGTTAAAGTAAAAAAGTTACACACACGATTTAACACAATAAATATGTAAAAAAAAAATAGTACTGAAAAGTAACAAACAAATGCACTAAGTGATTTTTAGAGGCTTTGTATTAGCCTAGTGATTTAAGTTGTTCTGAGGACCAAATTGTCCAAAAAATCCTACTGATCTCGATTTTTGTATACAGCTTTATTTCAAAGTCCTGAATAATGTGTGAAAAGTCACAATGCCAATCGTGTAAGCATCTTCAGTTATTTAAGGTCAAAGATCACAATAAATGGTTTTTTGCAAACATCTCACTTCCTATTGGTTGGACTACAATAGAGGTGGCTATCAAAATTTTAATTAAGACAATAATTGAAAAATATATCAAATATATAAATGTAAGTAATAAAATGAATTACATATTTATATTCATTATTAAATTTACTTCATATATTACAACTTTGGTAAGTAAAATTATGAATAATTTTTATATAAAGAACATCAAAAAATACAATTTAGAGGCTATTCGCTCCGAGTCAATACGTATCACATGACTACATTCTCTACCTTCCCCCTTTTCCTATGACGTTTCATCATTGAAAAGCATCAAGAATAGACAATAATTGAAAAATACACCAAATATATAAATGTAAGTAGTAAAATGAATTACATATTTATGTTCATTATTAAATTTACTCACATATTATAACTTTGGTAAGTAAAATTACCACACAACAACTAAAATGACACATTTTTTGCAAATGTTTCATATAAACGCGTGCATAAGCGTCCTGAAAAAACGATATGTTCTCCCAACATGAGAAGGCACGTCGATTCATGAATCCCTACCACGCATCCGCTCGGAGCAAATACAGTTGTATACTCCATTCTATACATTATATATTATGTGTAGTATTATATAGTGTGTTTAAACATTATAGTATGTTGTCCATGAGTAAATGAAGAGTGGAATATATTTTTTTACAAGGAACCTGGGCCCTTACTAGCCTAACAACTTGGAGTTGCAGCTGTTGATCAGTTTGACACTTGTTTTCAACACAAATAGACGTGTAATATTGAGTGTTGTGTAATTTGAAAGTAACTATTGATGGCTGTTTTATTTGCGGTATACCGCTTTCAGACGGTGGTACAGTGACTGTTATAGAAAAACAAGTAGTGGGTGTAAAGTAAAGTGTCGGGCGTTACCTCCGCGCACTTTTGTTACTTACTCTGTTGACTGGATCCTCTGCAGTGATGTAGTCCTGTAACACAACTTAATACTATGCTTTTTGTGGGCGCCACTTGGAAACGTTTGTTCCAAGAAAAAAAAAAATGTGATTGATAAAATTTTTAAATCTACGAAAAAATTTAAACAAGTCAGTTTAGCTTGGAAAAATCAGTTAAGTTTAATGATTCTTCAAAAACAAACAAATCGTCTGAAGTACTAACATTCATAGAAAAAAATTATAATATTGCAGAGAAAAAATTTTACAAGTTATTATTATTGACAATTTTTTTATATATCCAATCAAGTATCGGCTAGCATATTTCAGATTTTGACTCAGTTGAAAAGCATGAGTTTAATTCGTGAAAAAATCTTTACTCTCAGGACGTGACTCCTTTGAACTACCAAGACATATCAATTAGATGCCTTACAAGAAAAAACTAAGTGATTTGAAGGTGTATGTGTGGCGTGTGAAGTACAACTGCGTGATAAAATGTAACCAGGTAACAAATGACTTTAATTTTGGTAACTCACGTTCCAATGGTTATTTATTCTCGCACTGGACACTCCTTTCGGGTAGTTTCTCAATCTCGCCTCTTCGGGTGTACACTGAATCTATTTAAAGTCAAATTTTGCGATCATTTACTTTTTCCGCACTTTCGTAAAAACGTTTGGCAGTAGAATATCGTTCAAACGACGCCAAAAGCTCGTCAGCTGCTCCGCGTTAATTCAGAAATCGGCCACCGCAGCGCTGATTCCCATGCAGTGTTGAGGAAGGCTTTGTGTATTGTATGTTTACGTTAGGGGGAATTATTGTCACGTTAGTCAGTCAATGCGAACACAGCAGAATTCGTTCTCTATTTAAATGTTTGGTCCCTCCTGGGCCGTGGACGTTCTGGCTGCGTGATTTCTATTAAAATTTGCCGTATCGCTGCTCTATTTCAGCGATACTTTTGGCGAAGATCCTCGTTGAGGTTAAGTCAGTCGGTATGTCTACGTATGGGAAAAGCCTTCCTGCCGTGTCTTGTCGATTTCTCGCCTCTTCGGTTTCGCCTTAGCTGCGTTGATCAGTGTTGTGTGAGATGCATCAGCTCTGGAGTTCAAGTTTCAAGTGTTTTTGGGTTGAATTTGGTCTCTCTTTTATACTAATTCAGGCTGACTGTTTTCATCGACTTCCGGTATATTTGTGTAAAAATTCTTTCTAGAATGTTCGAGAATAAACGAAATGGAATGTCATAGAACAATTTTCACTTCCGTAGAAGCTTTTAGAACGAATTTCTTATTCTTCATACAAAGGATATTTCAAAAATTACTCTGGTATTTATCAAACAGTTTTACATTAGTACTCACAATTTGTATGCCATTAATACATTTAGATTCCCTGTTTTTAACTGAATCTAGCGATACTAAATATGATTGGTTTCTAATTAACTTAAGTCTAATAAACAATACAATATACAACCCTCACCTTGAGTTGTTGTCATTGAAAACTCATTTTTTATAACAAAAATTGGTGTGGAGTTACAAAGTTCCTTCCACAAGCTGAACATCTACTACTACTACTTTCCTACAACAAAATAAACAAATTTTAACATAGATAAAACACAAATAAATACAATTTTATATGGCCTCTGCTCATGGCCTAGATTCTTGTCAGTTTTCTAATACAATGATTAGTCTTTTTCTTTAATATATGTATTATTTCACTACTGTACACACAGAGTTTATTATTTTGTCTATCTTTTGTGATACCTGGTTACTTTGTACATATATTATATTTATCACAAGATGACATAGCATCATTGATTGGTCTTGAGATGTCCTTTTTTTATGGCGTGACAAATCTCACTCTAATTAGTTAAATTCTTTTAGAATTGACTTTACTTTCAACTGAGTTTGTTTCTTATTAAGGTATACTGATGTATTGTACCTTTCTATCTTATTTTTGTTAGTATTAAGTAAGTATTTAGCCAGATATGACAATTTTTGTACTGGATGATTGGTTCCAGCCATACATGGTATAAGTAAATATTTTGCTAACTTGACTATTACAATGTTAAAGTTAGTCAGGTATATTAGCATAGTTGCTTTATATCATATTACAGCTTTCTAATGCAATTTGGTTGCATTTTGGCAACATTAAATTCATAAATTATACAATATTAGATGCCTATTACATGTTTTTAGTTAACACTGTTTTTGGCTATTTTGACTGCTTTTTATTCATTTGACAGCTTCCTTTATTTAAGATAAATTGTTCACTATTGTCTGCTTGACAATTACATATAGTTTTTATTTAAATCTGATAATAATTAATTTTTTCATGAAATCTTGGTGTATGGTCTCAAATCGTTAATTTTTTTTTGTCATTGCAAATATACAATTTTTATTTTAACTTAGATTCTTTCTAATAATGTCTTTAAGTCATTTAATACATTTATTTTATTTACATCACATAATATAATAATGGATCATGTCCATTTATTCACAAAAAATAGTTTTTTAATACTCTATTCATAGTTAAAAACTCAATAATTATTGACTCTATTTTGGTTAATTCTGACATTATTTCTCTCTCTTATAGTGTCTTATGGTTTTTTCACTGTTATTCACTTTAATAATATATATGGGGTTTTGTCTTAGTCATAGTTTGGTCGTTTTTTCAAGTTGATAGAAATAATTATTATACAAAATTACACAATTTTTTGGGACTACTTGGGTTCGATACTGTTCACCTCACTTTCCTCTTATGCTAACTTACTATATAAATGATTTCTTTTTATGGAACGTTCTGTGACGTTACATATGCCTCTCCGTTAAAGTTGATAATTTTGGAAAAACATATCTTTGGTTTTGATGAAATTATCATCTCTATATTAACCTTTTATTAGCTTCTTTATATCTCATTCTTTTATCTTATAATTAAATTCCTGTACTACTCCTTTAATATATTAATCCAACTCAATATTCCTAATTCGTTCTTCGTCGTATCACCTATTCCTTTCCTTTTTACCTTGATGTTTTATAATTAATCTTTGATATAATTCCCTATCAATTCCCTAACTTTCATAGAGGGTTGGGAGTCAGAGTGGCTCGCTATGGCATACATTCTCTGCCCTTCCTATCTATAACTACTGAAATCAGAGGCAACACATCCCTGTTCAGAAAATAATAATTGCACCTTTGCAATAAATAATAATAATAATAAAAAAATACAATATTCAAAGATCATAGGCTCCTACACATAAATTCCCTTTCTTAAACTCTTCTGATTAATTCACAATTATGTTAATATATCGTTCTCCGCAGGTTAAAATTATCGTTTAAAATCATTCAATGTTAATAGCTATATTCATATTCATCATTACCTCCTTATGTAACACACTGTTTTCCCTTTTTTTTTCTCATTTATCATTTCCATTTAGTATCAAATATATGACAGCATTTCTCCTTCTTTTCTCCTTTACTAAGTGTCCATCTCGTAATATTTATTAATAACAATCTCTCTCCTTCTCTAAGTATGGGTAAGCTGGTAAATATACGTTGACATGGCTATTGGAAATAAATCTATATTTTATATATATCTTTATGCCTTTGGTGTAAGGTGTCCTTCTCGTAATATTTATTAATAATAATCTCTCTCCTTCTCTAAGTACGGGTAAGCTGGTAAATATACGTTGACTTGGCTATTGGAAATAAATCTATATTTTATATATATCTTTATGCCTTTGGTGTAAGGTGTCCTTCTCGTAATATTTATTAATAATAATCTCTCTCCTTCTCTAAGTACGGGTAAGCTGGTAAATATACGTTGACTTGGCTATTGGAAATAAATCTATATTTTATATATATCTTTATGCCTTTGGTGTAAGGTGTCCTTCTCGTAATATTTATTAATAATAATCTCTCTCCTTCTCTATGATGCTGTATTTGACTTTGGTTTTTGGTCATGGTACTTGGTCACTGAATGATTATTCGACTTGCGATTTTTTTTTTTTTTTTTTTTTTTAATCATGGTACTTTTTTAATGAAGTCTGGTTATACGTACCTTTTACCTTGTTCCTAATTGTGTCAGTTACCTCGTAGGTATTGTTTTTATTGTCTCTGGTTATCGTGAAAGGTCCTGTATATAATAGTAGTAATTTCCTCGTTATGCCTTGTATAGCACTGGGCAATTCTCTATTTTTAACTAACACCTTTTCACCTACCTCATATTTAATTGCCTTAGGCTGTGATTTGATATATTTTTTCCGCTGCTGTTCCGTTTTTTCTAACACCTTATAAAATTTTGCCCCTTCAAATTGGTATGCGGGTTCGTCGGGAAAATTAATAATTTCTTTTATCTCTCGTGGTGGGGGTCTTTCGAACATAACCGTGTATGGCGACATCTCGATGGTATTGTGATGCGAGAAGTTGAGAAAATCCTCGGTAGAGGCTACATATTCATGCCATCTTTTCTGCTCGTTATGGCAGTATGTTCTCAGTAACCGTCCTACCTCCCTTAACACTCTCTCGGCTGGGTTACTATTCGGGTGATATACTGACGTCTTGTACGTTTTTATTCCGTGTTCTCCCAAGCTTTCCTTCCAAAGTTTTCCCCTAAACTGAGTACTGTGGTCCGTAATTATAGAATACGGTCGGCCCACTTCCATTATATAACGCTTGATTATTATGTCTATTATTTTCCTGGTCGTTGCCCTAGTTATTGGGTATAGCTTTGTATACTTGCTAAAGTGGTCGAAAATGATTAAGATAAATTTATATCGGTGTCTCCCAGCGCTGCGTGGAAAGGGTCCGCAGATATCGAGAAATACCTTTTCCAATTTTTCGGTAGATAATATGGGTATCATGACCCCTTCCTTCCTCTCGTTATCACACTTTACTTTTTGACAAATATCGCACGACCGTATCGCCAGTTGCACCTTCTTATTCATCCCCTTGATGTATGTTTGCTCTTCCAATGCCTTCCTTACTTTGAGGGCACCCATATGTCCGTACCTCTCGTGATAGTCGATTATTAGCGGTCTCTCTATCGCTGGTGGAATCACTAATTTCCAATTCTCTTGTTGCGGGGTATTCCTAATAAACAAAGTGTCGTCGTGTATACAATAAAATCTGTTTATGACCTCATCGCCTTCCTGTACCCTTTTTCTAATATCTCCTAATTTCGGATCGGCCTCTTGTTGTGACTTTATTTCGTGCAAAATATCTTTTAAATCCTCCCTGCTCTTGATAATGTGGTAAACCTTGGCTAATTGTTCCTTTTCGCCGTCAAAGGTTTGGTCTGGTATATTGACGCGAGATAAGACGTCGGCTGCTACGTTCTGTTTGCCGGGTATATATTCCCATGTGATATTGTACTCTTGCAAGGCCAAAACCCATCTAGTCAGCCTTCCGTGGTTCAGTTTACAATGCTTTAAAAATGATATAGATTTGTGGTCGCTTCTAACTGTTATGGGGTACCCTAATATATATGTCCTAAATTTACCGCATGCGAAAACTACACTCAACAGTTCTTTTTCGGTAGTATTGTAGTTTCGTTCGCAACTGTTCAGCACGCGGCTAGCAAAGCTAATTACTAAATGGTTACCGTCCTGATCTTCCTGATAGAGGGCTGCACCTAAACTCACGTTACTGGCATCGCAGTTTAGAAAAAATGGTTTTGTAAAGTCGGGATGATGCAACATTACGGTTTCTAAAAACTTTTCCTTTATGATATTGAGCACTCCATCTTGCTCTGGTCCCCAAGTCCATTTGTCTTTAGCTGATAACTGCTTTTGGAACCTGGCAGTTAGTTCTGAGTAATTGGACCGAAACTTTCTGTAATAGTTGCAGATTCCTAAAAATGACTGCAGCTGTTTCCTATTCTTTGGGGTGGGGAACTTCTGTATGGCCTCTACTTTTTCCTTGGATGGAGTAATCCCTTGTTCTGTTAAATTAAATCCTAAAAATTTCACCTCATTTGCAATGAATTGGGACTTGTCTAATTTGAGGGTGATATTATTCTCTGATAATTTCTCTAGCACCTGTTCAACCCTATTACAATGGTCGTCCCAATTCGCTGAAGTCACCAGTAGGTCGTCGACGTACACTGTCGTAAACTTCAGTACTTCCTGCCCCAATATTCTGTCCATTATCTTTACAAACACCGCCACAGAATTTATTAAGCCAAAAGGTAACCGCTTAAACTGATAGTTTCTGCCCTCGAATATGAATGCCATATATTTCCTACTATCAGGGTGGAGTTCTATCTGCCAGTATCCGCATACCGTATCCCATGAGCTTATATATCTGATTCCGTGGAACTTTTTTAACATCTCCTCTATCTCCCCAGGTGATGTGCGGTCGTTAACAATCATTTTGTTAATCTCCCTAGCATCGAGACATATACGTACCTTTCCGTTCTTTTTTGGCACCGCTATGATTGGGCTGGTAAAGGGCGAATGGCTATACTCGATTATGTCGTCCTCTATCATCCTGTTCAATTCTTCCCTGACTTCGTTCTTTAGTGAGTATGCGATCGGGTACGATTTCCTGTTGAATTCCACCGGAGTTTTGAATTTTATGGTGCACTGATAATCTCTGGCTTTACCTGGAGCATTCGAGAATATGTGTTTATAATGGTTGTATACCTCGATTAATTGTTCCGCCTGTTTTTCGCTGATCAGACCCCTTGCTTTCGTCCTTTGGAAATCCCGTATTTCTTCTAACTTTTCTAACCACAACTCTGGGTTTTCCTCCTGATATAATGGCATATTGATTGGACGATCGGTACAATAATAATGGTTCACTATCGCTTGATAAGGTGTATTGTCTGTACCACTTCCTTGGACATCGATTAAATTATTGGTCCAAATCCCCTTGTTAGTCTTAAAAGTTATCACCTTACTTTCCAAATCTATTACAGCATTGTATGGCCTAAGTATATCGCAGCCTATTAGTATACTCATGGGTAAATTACTCGCCACTAATAACCCTATTGGTATTGTTACCCCATTACTAGTCATCTCTAATGACACCTGTTTCTTTATTGATTTATTTTGCCTCCCCGTTGCTCCGACTAAAATAATGTTATTTATCGGTAGAGTGGGTATTGGTAAATTACTATTTTGTTTAATCCGCTCTAACTCAATGCTATCGATAAGTGACACATTTGACCCCGTGTCAATGAGTAGTATCGCTTCTATGCCATTGATATATGCTTTAATCTGCACGATACTATTATTCCCTTGGTTACTATTTTTAATGATATTATCACCTTCTTCTAATAACTCCTCTCTAATATCCTTAAGGTAATTATTTATTCTTAATATAGTCCCGTCTTTGTCCTGTCTATGTTCGTAATTTGTCACCCCATAATATTGGTTCAGTGAAGGGCGGTTTTCCTTTTCCACTGCCGCGTTTAGTTTAAATGAGCCACGGTCTCATTGGCCCGGTCTCCCGGAACATTGGGTTGCTGACCCGTCTGTGTTTCCTGCCTGACCTCGGGAGGTTGGCTATTCGCCGTGTTACCCTGGCTAGCTGGCGCCTGTTGTGGGTAAAACATGTAAGTGGGTACATTAGGTGGATATGGCCGTCGGTTATTGGCCATTGTATAATTTACCTGGGGCCTATATTCATTTTGGTTTCTCCTATCGCCTCCTCCTTGGTTTCTCTCGCTACGATAACCATTACGTTGACCATAATTACTTCCTCTATAATTATTCCCACGATAACCGTTTCCCTGGTGGAAGTTCCTACCGTAGTTATTCCCGGTGTAATTACCTCTGTTTGGTCCCGGATAGTTGCGGTTAATTGGGCCCTGAGTGTTATCATTTCGGCCATTTGGTGGGATATTATTATTCTGATTATTGGTGTTTAGATTATTACCGTTCCCACCTCCATTCCGGTTTGGTCCGTTATTATTGTTGTTGTACTCTACCTTACGATTGGGGGGTTGGTAATCCTGGAACCTTCCTGTGGATTCGCAATTTTCCAATAATTTGGCCAGATCGGCTATTTTGCTAATCTGTTGGTATAATTGGGCATCCTTGATACCATAGCTGTAATGTCCAGCTAACTGCCTTACCAAACATTCTTCTGGGATCGGCGGTATCAACTTCCGTGCTAAACATACCTTTCCCAGGAAATAAGACGTCGGGGACTGTCCATAGGACGCGTCGTATTTGCCATAGAAAATGTCCATTCTTACCCTGTTTTGTGCGGTCTCTGACCAATACTTTTCCTTAAACTGGCGTTTAAACTCTGCTAAATTCGTTATTTCGGGTCGTACCGCTATCCACCAGTTATCCTTAGTATTTTTAAATGTCTCGTCAAGCATCTCTCTTATTCTGTCCCACCTTGTTTCTCTATTTCTCCCAATAAACTCTTCCATTCTTTCTAGAAATTCCATTGGGTTTCGTCGATAGTTTTGGAAGTTGATTACTTCCCTGTTTTCACCATGACACGTATGAGTGTTTAGTATTGGTGTGTCTCTCAGCGCCTCTAATCTTTCCTGCAGGTTTTTCTCTCTCTGGTCTATTTCCAGTATACTATTTTTGTTAGTTTTTATCTGTTCGTCCAGCCTGTTAGCGATGTCATATGTTTTCTGCATCCTCTCGCTAACGTCTTTCTGGACTTCTCCCACCTCCTGCATGATGGCGTCTTGGTTCTGCCTTACCTTGTTTTCAAGATTTCTAACATCTTGTTTGGTCTCTACTGTTTGTTCCTCTAGATTTTCGAAACGTGTATTATTTCCCTCCTGTAATCTTTCCAACTGTTTCTCCATATTTTCGACCTTCCTGTCACTATCGATTTTATTATCATTGATCGTTTTGTTTACTGTTTCGTACTTTATGCTAATTTCTTTTTTCAGGGACTCTATACTTTTTTTATTCTCCTCCTAAAATATCTCCAGTTTTTTCCCATTATCATTTATTTTCTCGGTTATATCCTCCCTTAAAAATTCTATGTTTTTGTCTAATTTCCCCATATTTTTATTATTCTCCTCCTTATCTTCCTGTCTATTTTTATTCAGGGATTCTATATTTTTGTTCATATCCTCCTTTAAAGATTCTATACTTCCTTTTATTTCTGCCTTGTCTTCCCGTCTCTTTTTATTACTCTCCTCCTTGTCTTCCTGTCTATTTTTATTCATATTTTCTTCCATTTTTTGGAGCATCATCATTAATATATTCGTGTCAGCACTCCCTGTTATTTTTTCTGGTTCGGGTTTCTCTGTATGTTCTACCATTTGTATGGGTTCTTCTCCCGTTTGCTCCTCTAATTCGTCTGCCATTTGTACCGGTCTTTCCATTTCTATTGTGGGCGGTTCTAATTCTGTTTCCTCGACCTGTACTGCCTCTCCGTTTCCACACTTAACTCGGGTTCCGCAGTCTTCTTCACCTTCTTTCCCTTTGGTTGCGGCATTTTAATATGTTGGTAGTTGCCGGGCTTGTTCCGTCTTTTTCAAGCCTCACTAGTTGGGCTGCCAATTTATAGAAAAACAAGTAGTCAGTGTTGTTTAAATGTTTGTGTTGTAAAATGTCGGGCGTTACCTCCGCGCACTTTTGTTACTTACTCTGTTGACTGGATCCTCTGCAGTGATGTAGTCCTGTAACACAACTTAATACTATGCTTTTTGTGGGCGCCACTTGGAAACGTTTGTTCCAAGAAAAAAAAAAAATGTGATTGATAAAATTTTTAAATCTACGAAAAAATTTAAACAAGTCAGTTTAGCTTGGAAAAATCAGTTAAGTTTAATGATTCTTCAAAAACAAACAAATCGTCTGAAGTACTAACATTCATAGAAAAAAATTATAATATTGCAGAGAAAAAATTTTACAAGTTATTATTATTGACAATTTTTTTATATATCCAATCAAGTATCGGCTAGCATATTTCAGATTTTGACTCAGTTGAAAAGCATGAGTTTAATTCGTGAAAAAATCTTTACTCTCAGGACGTAACTCCTTTGAACTACCAAGACATATCAATTAGATGCCTTACAAGAAAAAACTAAGTGATTTGAAGGTGTATGTGTGGCGTGTGAAGTACAACTGCGTGATAAAATGTAACCAGGTAACAAATGACTTTAATTTTGGTAACTCACGTTCCAATGGTTATTTATTCTCGCACTGGACACTCCTTTCGGGTAGTTTCTCAATCTCGCCTCTTCGGGTGTACACTGAATCTATTTAAAGTCAAATTTTGCGATCATTTACTTTTTCCGCACTTTCGTAAAAACGTTTGGCAGTAGAATATCGTTCAAACGCCGCCAAAAGCTCGTCAGCTGCTCCGCGTTAATTCAGAAATCGGCCACCGCAGCGCTGATTCCCATGCAGTGTTGAGGAAGGCTTTGTGTATTGTATGTTTACGTTAGGGGGAATTATTGTCACGTTAGTCAGTCAATGCGAACACAGCAGAATTCGTTCTCTATTTAAATGTTTGGTCCCTCCTGGGCTGTGGACGTTCTGGCTGCGTGATTTCTATTAAAATTTGCCGTATCGCTGCTCTATTTCAGCGATACTTTTGGCGAAGATCCTCGTTGAGGTTAAGTCAGTCAGTATGTCTACGTACGGGAAAAGCCTTCCTGCCGTGTCTTGTCGATTTCTCGCCTCTTCGGTTTCGCCTTAGCTGCGTTGATCAGTGTTGTGTGAGATGCATCAGCTCTGGAGTTCAAGTTTCAAGTGTTTTTGGGTTGAATTTGGTCTCTCTTTTATACTAATTCAGGCTGACTGTTTTCATCGACTTCCGGTATATTTGTGTAAAAATTCTTTCTAGAATGTTCGAGAATAAACGAAATGGAATGTCATAGAACAATTTTCACTTCCGTAGAAGCTTTTAGAACGAATTTCTTATTCTTCATACAAAGGATATTTCAAAAATTACTCTGGTATTTATCAAACAGTTTTACATTAGTACTCACAATTTGTATGCCATTAATACATTTAGATTCCCTGTTTTTAACTGAATCTAGCGATACTAAATATGATTGGTTTCTAATTAACTTAAGTCTAATAAACAATACAATATACAACCCTCACCTTGAGTTGTTGTCATTGAAAACTCATTTTTTATAACAAAAATTGGTGTGGAGTTACAAAGTTCCTTCCACAAGCTGAACATCTACTACTACTACTTTCCTACAACAAAATAAACAAATTTTAACATAGATAAAACACAAATAAATACAATTTTATATGGCCTCTGCTCATGGCCTAGATTCTTGTCAGTTTTCTAATACAATGATTAGTCTTTTTCTTTAATATATGTATTATTTCACTACTGTACACACAGAGTTTATTATTTTGTCTATCTTTTGTGATACCTGGTTACTTTGTACATATATTATATTTATCACAAGATGACATAGCATCATTGATTGGTCTTGAGATGTCCTTTTTTTACGGCGTGACAAATCTCACTCTAATTAGTTAAATTCTTTTAGAATTGACTTTACTTTCAACTGAGTTTGTTTCTTATTAAGGTATACTGATGTATTGTACCTTTCTATCTTATTTTTGTTAGTATTAAGTAAGTATTTAGTCAGATATGACAATTTTTGTACTGGATGATTGGTTCCAGCCATACATGGTATAAGTAAATATTTTGCTAACTTGACTATTACAATGTTAAAGTTAGTCAGGTATATTAGCATAGTTGCTTTATATCATATTACAGCTTTCTAATGCAATTTGGTTGCATTTTGGCAACATTAAATTCATAAATTATACAACATTAGATGCCTATTACATGTTTTTAGTTAACACTGTTTTTGGCTATTTTGACTGCTTTTTATTCATTTGACAGCTTCCTTTATTTAAGATAAATTGTTCACTATTGTCTGCTTGACAATTACATATAGTTTTTATTTAAATCTGATAATAATTAATTTTTTCATGAAATCTTGGTGTATGGTCTCAAATCGTTAATTTTTTTTGTGTCATTGCAAATATACAATTTTTATTTTAACTTAGATTCTTTCTAATAATGTCTTTAAGTCATTTAATACATTTATTTTATTTACATCACATAATATAATAATGGATCATGTCCATTTATTCACAAAAAATAGTTTTTTAATACTCTATTCATAGTTAAAAACTCAATAATTATTGACTCTATTTTGGTTAATTCTGACATTATTTCTCTCTCTTATAGTGTCTTATGGTTTTTTCACTCTTATTCACTTTAATAATATATATGGGGTTTTGTCTTAGTCATAGTTTGGTCGTTTTTTCAAGTTGATAGAAATAATTATTATACAAAATTACACAATTTTTTGGGACTACTTGGGTTCGATACTGTTCACCTCACTTTCCTCTTATGCTAACTTACTATATAAATGATTTCTTTTTATGGAACGTTCTGTGACGTTACACTGTTGAATGTGGTATACAAACCATAATAGATGAAAGTATTTGTAGAAACGACGGACACATTAAAGATCTAAAAAATGTGAGATCAGTGACTGTACATACCAATTTCCGTAAAAATTACATGTCGAAGAACAGCGTCACGGGGTTTAAACAGTGGCAGGAGACAGATGTTCCTAGTACATTTCAATGCTCTCCTCGTAAAAAACGTATAGCCTCTTTCATTTTTAAAGAACTGTGCTTCATTTGTGGCGAAGGAGCCAATAAAGCAATTGAGAAGGAAAAAAAAGAGCAATATCGACACATAATTAGGCAAGTAAGTAGTATTTCATTAAAAGAAAATATTATGAGAGCAGCCGAAGCACGTGATGACAAGCTTAGAAGAGAAGTAAAAATCGTGTTATTAATGAGATTGATTTAGTAGCAGCTGATGCACAATATCATGACAAATGTTTGCAACATTTCCTTCTACCTACTTCGGAGGGGGGGGGGGCCCATTGGATGAGAAAGTTAAAGTAGCTATGGTAGATATTTTTTTACATCGAAAATAATGAAGATTCTCAATTTACTTTGACAGAGTTGAGAGATCTAGTTAGAAATTATGATGAAGACGAAAGCGAAATTAATTAATAATATTAATTAATTAATTGTGTTAATTAATTATATTATTAATCCACGAAAATTTGTTTTTAATTATTAATGCCATAACCCTACATAACATGGATTAGGCCTACTGGGGAAACCATGTAAAAAAAAACGTGCCTTGCATTCTACTTTGAAGGTGGTGCAGAAATGAGTACATTGAGTGGCTTTGATATTTTCTCTGCGTCACTTCGTGAAAACGGCTAGTTTTACATGAAAATTGTATAGAACCTTTTTTATAGAGAATATTAAGATCTACAATTTAGTTTTCACTTCTATTGTCATCCGACCAATAGGAAGCAAGGTATTTGCAAAAAAACATTTTTTGTGATCTTTGACCTTTAATAACTCGAGACACATACACGATTGGCATTGTGACTTTTCACATGTTATTCAGGACGTTGAAATAAAGCTGTATACAAAAATCTAGATCAGTAAGGTTTTTTGGGCAGTTTTCTCCTTAAATCACTGGGCTATATGGTAAGTACAACAGAAGCAACCTGTATATTAAATAATTAAACAATAAAAAAGCTGAGAATTAACAGACATAATTAACACATTTTCAGTAAACAATATCTTTTTATAAATTTAATTAAATTAGGCAGCTACTATTAAGTGTTTTAATTACATTATATAAATAATTTGCAGTATCTTAAAAAGCTTACATAACAATCTGTCGAATTTCCTGATTGGTCGATTAGACATTCCTTGGCATAACTATATTCCTCTATTTTTTGACAGCCTTTGAAAGAGTGTGGATTCCTTAACGTCCGTTTAGTAAGTTTGTTATTGAAGTCTGCAATAATTAAACATTTTATATAAGTTATGTTCTTGTTTATTTTTTTAAATGTGTAATTACACATACACACACACACATATCCACGCATGCATCATAGTCATAGCTAAAAAGGAGCTCGTAAACTTTCAAGGTTTTCATTAATAATAACAGAGTTTTTCAGTTTATTACGTGTTGTTTAATTTCTCTGGTAACTAGCATTTCACCCATTCTACGTTGAGGCATCCTCAGTGGCTGGAGGATGCTCAGACTCAGTCCAGCCAATCACAATCCCTCATCTCAGTACGAGCACAATGTCTGGTTTTATGAGAAATAAAACACCACATGTTAAACTAAAAATCAGTTTTGTTAAAAAAGAGGAGTATTGCTAGCCAAAATTTCAAGTATTAAACAAAATATTTTTTTGTATGTTAAATGGTAGAACATGACTTACACAGTATTTTGTTTACAGAAACAATTGTTTGTTGTCTATTGAAACTATAACACTAATTTACAAAGCAATATGTGTGGAAAGAAACTCAGCAATGTATTACGTGTATAATACAAGTACCCAAAGTACTTTTTTAAGTTCCTTTTTGTACCATCTGAATAGATCATGACAGGTGGAGAAGCCTACCCATGGGAGCTGTATGGCATGCAAGGAAGAGAGTGCGGACAGCACTATGGTTCAGCACTATTAGACTTTGGAGTTACCCTAAACATTCTGCAGGTGCAGTGAACCTAGACAGTGAAAGAAATAGAAATAACACTATTGCACACGACTACAGTAAATATTTTTCCAATTAGCGCTTTTGAGCTTTACAGCTCATGAGAGATCGGAAATATTTCTGATCTGATGATGAGCTGTAAAGCTTGAAAGCCCCAAATGGAAAAAAATCTATAGTGGTGTGCAACAGTGTTATTTCTGTTCGTGATTATAACTGCTAACACAACTTTATTAATTAAAAAAAAGTGAAATAAATGCACTTCGATTGTATGATGTGTCTTTAGGAATGGACCTCTAGGTTAGTACTATTTTAGTAATAAATAAATGTGTCTTCTTTCTGGACATTCTCTCCACAGCATTATCTTGTGTCAATATCAAGCAACAATTTTATTGGAAGACATCTGAATGCTTGGTTTCACCAGCCATTTCACCTACTCACATTCTTTCTCAAGCGATTTTATTTTACACTAATATCATATTACCATATTTATATTGACAATAGTGTAGTTCAGCGGAAGAGAATTTGCTTTTCTCTGCAATCATTAGTAATTTCTGTGCTATGGGTTCGGCTTAAGGTCAAATCAATCCAATGCATAATCCAATCCAATACTGTTGAGGCAAGTGGCTGAGATAAAGACCTCAGCCAATAATAATGTGACATCTACACTTGAAACAACACAACACCTCTCTCTACTACATGGTTTGTCATCGGAAACGGGTTTCTATTTGGTGGATGTATTGTGAAAACTGTACCATACCAAGAGGGCACAAAACACCATGGGCTTAATGGGCTTAATAATGATGACAAACCAAATGTAGTATATGATGCCAGGCTTTTCAGCTGTAGTCTAGTGTTGATGGAATGTATACTAGGTATTTCAGAAGCTTCCAAGGCAGCCATTTTCAGTAGGCTCCAATAGAATTTAAGTTCTTTAAAATATGGTTGTGATGGATTGTAGACATCTGAATTTGAATCTAACTGACTAACTTTTGCCATCACAGAAAGAATATAAATGTGACGTTTCGGTCACCCAAACAATTGGTTACTATCTCCAGGCTAATTGTAAAGTAATAAATGTAAATAAATAAATAATACTCTATCAACCAGTGAAGGAGAATCAACAAAATAAAAATAACAAAACTCCATATAATATATAGTCAAAACATAAAACAATACATATGAATATAAATACTTAAAACTTCCGGGCTGAAAGGCCGTGGTCGAATGCTTGATGTTGTGTAGCTAGACGTTTCAGCCACACCACCGGTGCCCATCTTCAGTAGCAAAAATGTTCGAAATAGGTGGTTCCTTGCTTGTCCCCAGTTCACTGGGCGACTTGTTCGGCATACCACCTGTTAACATTGTATCTGCTTATTTGCTCACGCGCAATCAGCCCACGCACTTACGTCATTCGTTGCAGTGCAGCTCGCGCTGGCTCGCTGCTGCGTTTAGTTAGTTAAGACTCAGCTCTTCATCCGTACACTACATTCTTCCATTTTTGCTAGCCGCAGCAATATAAAATTTTATTATGTAACTTCACATACAGTTTATTCTCGCTTCCATATGTTATGTATTTCGGCAGTCTACGCCACACGTAATTGTATCTCGGTGATGTATCGCCACACGTAATTGCCTGGGCCTGCACTTCTTTATAATGTCTCAATAAATCTACTTAACTCAGATTTCATACAGTCCACTTATTCATTCAAACACATTCTGACTCCTATACCAGCAACCCTTAGATTGGAACACCAACTCTAGAAATTTTCGAGAGCGTTAAGCATTCACCACCACCTATTTCGAACATTTTTGCTACTGAAGATGGCCACCGGTGGTGTGGCCGAAACGTCTAGCTACACAACATCAAGCATTCGACCACGGCCTTTCAGCCCGGAAGTTTTAAATATTTATAGTGACACCGGCCGTGAAAGCCTACGTATTAAAACACATATGAATACTTACTATGAAAAACACACAACACTCACAAAACATAAGCATTATTCGCACAAACATGTGACGGTACGAAAGTCCGTCTTAGGGAATTATTGTATTCAGGAAATTTTATTGTATTTTTTATTGTATTGTCATGTATAAAACATGGTTAGAACAACTCTCCCCATCAGTAACGAAACGACGCAGATTCTACAGTGTAAACCAAACCCAAGGTCAGAGCCTATGTGCATTCCACCCCATACGTTATGTATAACAAATAGAACGATAATAATGAGACGCAGTACAATCAGTGGAAAAACGTCATTAGTATGACATTACACAAGGGCATTAGCTATATGAAACAATAGAATGCTGACGACATAACACACACACACATGCAAAAACGGAACCAGTTTTCCGTCCCATTCCACATCAGACATTCAGAGCGTTAACACGTAGTAAAATTCGCTGGTAGTTAATCGCCAGCAGAAGTATTAGTACTTATTATGCTTGTAATTACAAGCAGTAATTCAGTGAGCTATTAAAATGTAACAAAATTAAATTCAGTGGGTGACAACAAAAATAGACAGGATGCAGTAAAGCTTTCGGCGAACACCGGCCGGCGAAGAGTGGATGCCTGGAGGAACAACGACACTTCAAAATACAGGAAAGTGCACATTTTATCTAAATTCATTATAATAAAATTTGAGCTCAAAGTACAATTAAATTCAGTTCAAAAATGTATCATTGATCTATTTCTGGGGCAAAATGAGCGTGTGTGAGAGTGGACGAAAAGCCGGCATTTAAACAGGCAAAAAGCCATGAGGTGTTGGTTTGTGTTTCGTATTACTAATAATTAATGTGTACAAAATAAATACTGCAGTATAAAAGATATTCCTATTGCTTTCTGAAAGTAAAATGAAAGAAAAATTTATTACTATAAAATGAGATTGATTAATGGTAGCAGGCGGAAGTAAAGTAAGACGCCATTTTGGTTAATAGTACAAGACACAATAATTTTCTATGTTCATAAATGTAAAAAACAATGCAGTATTATTAAACAAAGTTTTATACCATCAATACTGTTGTTCAAAAACGTTATTTCAAGACCCCGCTCAGTCTCTAATTTCGGCTAAAGAACTCTGGACCCTACAAGGAGAGAAACACATGGCAGTGAATCGTATGCCTCAACCCATAATTATGGTGAGTACGATAAAATTAAATTTGTTCATATGTGTTAATGTAACAAATGTCACCAAGAATAAATGAATTTATTTATTTGTAATGTTAATAAGTTAACAAATGCCGCCCGAACTGGTGACTATATAAAAAGATTTTTTATATAATAAGCCCAAAGCCCAAATATAGAGACAGAGTGGGTATTGAAGTGAGGGGTATTACAATTGTAGGTTATGTTGTGACGTCTGTAGAAAGCAACAGTTCATTAACATTTTTTAACAATGGCAAACAATAATGAAATAAGCGTAACAGAATCAGAAATAATGAGTGAAAGTATTCACTCGACACCAGCCACAACAAAAAGAGTTGAGGAGAATGACGTGATAAAAATGATGAGATTACTTTTTAACGAACAGAGTATTAAGTTAGATGAGCAAAATACAAGATTAGACAATTTTAATGGATGAGAAATTCAGTAAAATGAAAAATGAGATTAAAAAACAAACTTTTAAATTCAATAAAAGAATTGACGAAATAGAGATAATATTCAGAAACAAACAATAGAAACAGTTAATGAGAAATTTAATAGTAAACTAAATAATTTAGACAACAAAATCGACCAAATTAATGAAACAGTAAACGAGACAATACAAAACCAGATAGAATCACAAAGGAGAGAAATAGAAAAGAAATGTTTAACCACAGTAGAAAATCAAATAGAAATTAAGACAAATTGTGAAGTGAACAAACAAATAGAATTGCAAACTAATGTTTTACAAAATAAGCTAGAGAAATTTGAATCAAACGTAATAGACATAACCAAACATATTGAAACAATAGATCAAACAGTATCAGAACATGAGAATAATACTAGTAATAGAATAAGCATGTTACAAAATAAGATTAAAGAGATAGACGACTTAGCTATACAAAATAACAATGATATGCATGTTAAATATGATGTAATTGAGAATAATTTAATAAGAGTGAAAATGAGTTACAGGGGGAAATGCATAAATAAGTTACCGGTGTTACTGAAAGGGTAATCATAACTAGGGACTTATACAACGAAATAGAGTTAGAAAATAAGAGGAAAATAGACAAATTAGATATGAACAAAGATGACAAGGTAAGTAGTGGTAAGAATTATGATAAAATAAATAAAATTATGGTAATAGGAGATAATAGTGTGGATGTTGGTAGTGATAATGAGATTTTAAGGGGAGTAGAATATGATAATGACGGAATGTTAGTGTGTGATGAGTTAGATAGAAAGTGGAGAGAAAATATAATTGTAGGGGGATTGCAGGGGGTAAATTTTTCCCTTAATGGTGTAGTGGGGGGTGAAGTAAAGGCTTCACATGTGTTTAGGAAGGACAAGAGTGCCTTCAATATATATTTGGAAGACGATAGGTCTGCAAATAAAGTTGTCCCTGGTTTTTTTAGTGCACTTCACAGGTGGTGCAGTAGTTGTGAGTTAGTGTCCCCTGCATATGTTGAGAGAGAGAATGTAGAGAGATATTGTGAGAGATATGGTGAGAGAAAGAGAGAAATAGAGATTTTTAAGATAAGTAGAAAGTATGAAGAATTTATGGAAAAGTTAGGAGGAGAGATGATGTATAATAAAAATGAGAACTTACCTTGTAGTGAAACTGAAGTAGCAGTAGATGACGATGAAAATAATGACTTTATAACATACCTGATTGTGACTAATAATACTAAAGGTGACAGGACAATAACCAATCGTGACAAGTTATATGATAAATTGATAGGGAATAACCCTGTGAATTATGACGGTTTTGTAGAATATAAGAATTTAAATGAGTGTTATATTAATGATAGTAATATAATGTTTTCAAGAAAAAATAAGTTGTATAGACCTAAGATAAGATTATTGTTTGACGATGGAGGATAAATATTTTATTGTGTTAATGAACATTTAATTATGTGGACAGTGTTTTTGAAATGCACTGTTTTATAAACTGATTTATGGTAAATGATTAAATGATAATTTGGATTGTATATTTTTTGTGTGTATTAATGTCAATGTAGTTGTGTACTTTTGATGTTATGTATTGTATGTATTTTTTATGTAAACCATGTAGGTAATAGAAATGGCTTTAATAATACTAAATAATTGAAGAATAATTAATAGTGATAATGAAGTTAAATAATTATGAGATTTAGATTCTAATGGATAATAAATGATTAAGCAAGTAATAGATTTGGATATTGAGATGTTTTGTTATTAGTAGGTGAGGGATGAATTTTCTAATGCAATTGTCAATGATCACAGTAATGTAAAGGGTTAAAAAGGGATAGAGCCTGGGTGATAATTATTAAAATAAAGGCATTTGAGTTAGTTAAACAGAGTTATTGGGAGTTAGAGAGAATAAGAAGTTGAGATACAGATAATACACAAAGAGGGTATTAGATATTTTAGGGACACAGTAGTTAGTGATTATATGTAGAGAGGTGAGTAATGTGTATGGTAAATATATTTTATTGATGATGATATTTTGTAGTAAGGGTAGTGGTGTAAGGAGTGATCAGCGTGCGGCTTGGCAAGAGACCAGCGTGCGGCGTTGTGGCAAGTGTTAGAGTAGTTTAAGGGAGTGTTTGCCAATATTTGGTAGGGGGCAAAGGGTTGGGAATGTATATGGCCAGGTTGGGAACACACATCCTAGTACAAAGACGAGCGGTGCCAGAGGAATTGGATAAAATGTGAAGGGAGTTATAATGGAGATATTGGTGTCATGATATGTACATATGGGTGTTAGTAGTGGTTGTTAGAAGAAAGGGGTAGTAAGGTTAGATAGATAAATGCCAAAATAAGATATAGATAATAGTGAATAATAGAGAGTCACCCAAACTAGATAAGTATTGATGAAAAGGTTAGAAAAAGAAAAGTCATAGTAGAAAGGTTGATAATAAGTTTGAAATTTTTTATAGAATCTAATGATACAATAAATATTAACTAATTAAAAGTTGAATAGAGAGTTGATAATGACGATGTTATCAAGTTTTAGTACAAGTTATTTAAATGTGAACTATGTAATGTAAATGTAACAATGTTAATATTTGATGTTCCATGTTTTATTGTTATTAGTAGCGACGGTAACAAATGTTAACATGTTGAAAAGATAAGGTTAGAAATAGTTTTGAATAAAATATAGTTTGATTCTGTTGCAAAGAAATATAAGTATAAAGCTGAGTAAAGAAAATTTGAAGTATTTGAAGTGTCTGCCATAATAGTTATTTTTTTTGTTTATATAATAAAGATGATTAGTAGTTGTTGCATTTGAAAAGTAAAAATTTGTTTTATGTGTTATGCTTAGTATAAGAATATGTTTTCTTGAGGTGAGAGAAGTAAGTTAATATTGACGGGAGTCAGTAAGTTTTAATAAACGCAGGAGTGTTGAATGGAGAAGTGGGTTTTCTGTTTTAAATCTTGTTTATTTTGTTATTAGAGAATTTTAAGTTAAGCAAACCAATGCCTCTAAACACAAACCAATGCATCTAAGGGGAGACATATCAGTTGTGGATATGGGAATAGATAAGGCCACTATTTTAAAATTTTATATGTCATGTTTCAGAGTTTGATGGTGTTGTGACGGCGGTCCTGAGCTGGCCTATGCATCAGAGCAGGAGCGTTAAATGCCAAATGGCCTTATGGTGTTGGGATCTCTCCTGAGAAGTCCAGTAAGGTCAGATGGGTATGGTCACCATCATTGGACCAAGGGTAAGTGATTAAAATTTTTTTTATATAAACACTACAGGGGGTTGTGGCGACATATCTGGGCTGATCCCTTTAGAACGTGTGAATGAGTCAATGAGAGTGTTTATGCTTCGGCATAAAACCTCTCATTAAGGGGGTTTGTGACGGTACGAAAGTCCGTCTTAGGGAATTATGGAATTCAGGAAATTTTATTGTATTTTTTATTGTATTGTCATGTATAAAACACGGTTAGAACAACTCTCCCCATCAGTAACGAAACGACGCAGATTCTACAGTGTAAACCAAACCCAAGGTCAGAGCCTACGTGCATTCCACCACATACGTTATGTATAACAAATAGAACGATAATAATGAGACGCAGTACAATCAGTGGAAAAACGTCATAAGTATGACGTTACACAAGGGCGTTAGCTATATGAAACAATAGAATGCTGACGACATGACACACACACATGCAAAAACGGAACCAGTTTTCCGTCCCATTCCACATCAGACATTCAGAGCGTTAACACGTAGTAAAATTCGCTGGTAGTTAATCGCCAGCAGAAGTATTAGTACTTATTATGCTTGCAATTACAAGCAGTAATTCAGTGAGCTATTAAAATGTAACAAAATTAAATTCAGTGGGTGACAACAAAAATAGACAGGATGCAGTAAAGCTTTCGGCGAACACCGGCCGGCGAAGAGTGGATGCCTGGAGGAACAACGACACTTCAAAATACAGGAAAGTGCACATTTTATCTAAATTCATTATAATAAAATATGAGCTCAAAGTACAATTAAATTCAGTTCAAAAATGTATCATTGATCTATTTCTGGGGCAAAATGAGCGTGTGTGAGAGTGGACGAAAAGCCAGCATTTAAACAGGCAAAAAGCCATGAAGTGTTGGTTTGTGTTTTTGTATTACTAATAATTAATGTGTACAAAATAAATACTGCAGTATAAAAGATATTCCTATTGCTTTCTGAAAGTAAAATGAAAGAAAAATTTATTACTATAAAATGAGATTGATTAATAGTAGCAGGCGGAAATAAAGTAAGACGCCATTTTGGTTAATGTTACAAGACACAATAATTTTTGATGTTCATAAATGTAAAAAACAATGCAGTATTATTAAACAAAGTGTTATACCATCAATACTGTTGTTCAAAAACGTTATTTCAAGACCCCGCTCAGTCTCTAATTTCGGCTAAAGAACTCTGGACCCTACAAGGAGAGAAACACATGGCAGTGAATCGTATGCCTCAACCCATAATTATGGTGAGTACGATAAAATTAAATTTGTTCATATGTGTTAAAGTAACAAATGTCACCAAGAATAAATGAATTTATTTATTTGTAATGTTAATAAGTTAACAAACACTTGCACACCAACAAGGTCAACAAAACACTGTGACAGAGATGGAACAGGCTCAACCCTTTTGTAGTAAAAGTAAAAGTAGGTAGCAAACACCGCCTATACACAAAGCACTAAGGCCACTCGATAAATGAAATGTTTTGTGAATGGAACGAAGCTGGATGTTTAGAAATTCCCTGCGAACCTGACTAGTTTGCCACCTAGTGCGCATTATGGCTGCTGTGGGAGTTGCCAAAACATTTAGTATAAATTCCAACAACAGCCCATAGCCAAATATCTTTTATCATATCCAACATTCACTATGAAATCTTTAAGGTCATTCATGACAATTCATACTCCACTGATGATGAACCACTTTTCAACTGAAAGTAGATTACAATTGAAATCACTATGTATAATGCTCAACTAAATCTGACTTGATTTAGTACCAACACAGTATACAAATTACTGAGTAATAAAATAAAATTATCAGCAAATGAGTTTTCATTTTATTTGAGAGCAAACCAAGGGCTGTACAAAAAGTTTAAGAAAATTTTGACAGTGACAAAGAAAAGATGAAGTCACAAAGGTAAACACAACAAAATCTTCTCTTCCTCGCCACTACTCAGTAACAAATCCAGAGTGTGTGGCAAGGAGTGTAATTACTTACTTCCTCTTTCAATTGTTCCCTCCCCCAACCCCACTCTCAGGGCCTGGAGCTGGATGTGTTGTAACGTTTCGTCTCCTGCTTGTCTGAGTTACTACCTTTGCAAACCACCTCATTGAAGCAAACCACACATACAAAAACATCGACAATAACATGGATATTCTACACGTAACACAAAAGGCCGAAAACTAGACACTCTTGAACAATTGGAAATATACAAACTAACAAAAACACATAAAAACAACATCCTAAATGAACAGACACAAATCAAATCACATGTATTATTCGAACATATCACACCCCACACACACAACATCGATCCTTCAAAAATCGACACCGTTGCCAAGAACAAGATGGACAGGGCCCCCAGTGGCAGCCTCTGACGAAACTTATAATAAGTGAATACTGGTTCAGGCTATAAGGTAAAACTTACGTTTTTACCTATAAAAAACTGTGTGTTCCGAGTCGGTAGTGACTTTAATTATATTTAGTTAATCAACAGACACATCATGGACAACGAAATCAAAGAATACCCCTGGGACTAAATTATCTTCATTTAGACATTAAGGTTATAAAAATAACTAAATAAATTTAATTAAACTAATGCCATGATTCAGAATTTTTAGTGTTTTTAGTATGATAGTCTCTTTCATAATTGTTAAAAGAAAACAATAACTGAGGTTTTCTAAGCTTTCTGAAACTGAAAATTAAATAATACTGGAATTTACCTAATAATACATGTATTTTGCTCAAAATGGTGAGAGAGTTCTGCAGCCCGGGGAGCTTACTAGATTTACATTAGATAAATTATATTTTCTTTAAATTTTGATTCAGCTTACTTAGTAACTTACCCTTTCCAATTCCGATCATGTTACTTTCTGATTCAAAAAAACCATAATCATAAGGTAAACACGCTGGTCTAACTGACTCTGTAAACTGAACGGGTTCCTTCAATTGGATCAATGTCATCTCTCCTGCACGTATCGTACTCAGTAGATTTAAGAATACTGGCTGTGTGGAAATTGAAGTTGCTTCAATTAGCTGGCCTGACTGGTCATCAACTGCTCCAACTCGTACCCACCACCATGGGTCATCCCTAACAACAAAACACAAAGCTACAAGTTTTATGATGTACGACATGTAATTTATGATACGTTTTATGTGACACATTTTCATATTATGATTAAACAAGCAAAGCAAGTTCTCAGTCTTTACTTGATCATTTGTCTGTTTATCTATTTTTTTGGTATGTCTAACAATAATTTTTGAACACATCAACCGATTTTCATAAAACTTGACATGTGTGTCAATACTTTGGAAGGCTAAAACTGAAATGGATGGACAGGGTGAATCAGGACATCAGGACTCTTGAAATTAGAAACTGGAGGAGTGTGGCTAAGAATAGAGAAAGCTGGCAAAATCTGAAGAAGGCTAGTGCCCGAAAAGAGCTGTCTAGCCAATGATGATAATGTCAGTACTTTTACCCTATATAACCTTATTGTTTTTGAGATTGATACTTCAAACAACAGGGGCATTGGGAAGCAAATTTTGAAAGGTTCAAAATTTAGAAAAATTAGCAAAATTCCGGGTGGAGTATCAAGTTAAAGGAAATTTTAACCATTTAAATCAATTTGGATCATTTTGTAAAATTTCAAAATTTGGGATGCCGGAGGCCAAAAAGTTGGTGAAAATGTTGATAAAATAAATAAAGTTCACACAGTTTGTCTAATTAAATGGAATTTTAACTAAATTCTGAACGTAGTGTTAAGCAGTAGAAATTTCAAAATTTTGGGATGCCAGGGCTTAAAAGCAAGGCAAAAAGATTGATAAAATCACAAATTTCATGTTAGATATCAGATGAAAGAGAATTTTAATCAAAATCTAAATACAATTTACAGTTTTGGAAATGTCCACATGTTATGACCACAGGGGAATTTTGGGATAAAAAGTTGACAAATTATAAAATCCAGTCAGGTGTCAGACTAAAGGGATTTAGCATTTATTTTATGATTACTCTACAATTGTTACTTTACTAAACAAAAAATAGTAAGGTAATCAGGGATTTTATAATTTTTTCTGATATTTAAATCATTTACCTAATATCAAAATTTATCCAATAATAAATGTACTTCACTTGAAATAGTGAGCATGTTGTGCAGCTCATGGAGTATACTAGTTTTAAATAGAAGATGTCAAGCTCGAGCATACATGACAGTCTTTCTACCCACCTTACTCTATAGTTCAGCTGACCTCATTCTGCTAGAGAAGAACAAAGCAGACTAAAACACAGTGTTTCTACCCACATTACTCTATAGTTCAGCTGACCTCATTCTGCTAGAGAAGAACAAAGCAGACTAAAAGACAGTGTTTCTACCCACATTTCTCTATAGTGCAGAGACCTCATTCTGCTAGAGAAAAACAAAGCAGACTAAAAGAAAGTGTTTCTACCCACATTACTCTATAGCATAGGCGTAACTTGAGAGGGGCAAGGGGGCACCTGCCCCCCTTCCCAATATTCCGAGCATTATAAAATTTTATTTCCAGTTGTTATAAATACAAACTAACAAACAGTCAAACAGGAGACAGTTTCTATGCTTACAAGCACAGTAAGCATTATTTATCAACATCTGTACTGTTATCAGACAACTAGTTGCCATATTTTTATTATTCTTATTTCTTTCGAAGAAACTTGTAAGGGAAATGTTTGACAGATTTGAATGTGCAACAATACAGCCATATGCTGTATTGAGCATTGATTTAAATAAATATAAAATTTGTAAAATTATTATAAGTTTGGGGTAAACGGACAGGTCTGGGATTGTAAAAATGTTTCATTGTTATACTAGGGGAGAAATTAACCTGTTCCAAAAGGCAAAGAACACCTGCTCAATTGTATGTGTGTTACGTGTGGTGTGTTAGTGATGCATGTACAGACAGGAATCTCAGCTACCCTCCCCACCTCCCCAATTAATTACTAAAATAATTATTTTAATTCACTGTGTGAAAACTAATTAGTGTATAAACAAACAAAAGGCACCAAAGTGTGTGTAAATTTTATAGGTATCCACAGTAAGAAAATTACGTTAACAGGATACACTACGCGAAGTCAGTGTGAAATAAATGTGCCAAAAATAAGCAAATTACACTAAGATGCTCAAATTAATACAGTGAGTGCTTAATCAAATTAGCTATGATTTGTACTATCTCAATTCCGTACAAAACATTGCCATTTGCAAAAAATTGCAAATATATGAAAAGGTTCGGGAGTGGGGGCTATCATGTGATCTGCAGGTCTCGACAGGATAATTTCGGAACCAACAGGTGCAGAATCTCAAGAGGGTATAAATTAAGGGTTCGACTAGAAACCCTTCTCTTCTTTTCAAAACACAGTTGCAGTCGGACATGCTGTCCGTCGGCAGAACAGTTTTATTTTATTATAAGTCTCATCTACGAACGAATAAAGACATTCAGTAATTATGTTTACACTATTTCAGGAAACGTAGAGTATCAGGACCGTTTAGGTCAGCAAGAGTATCAACAGAGAAGCTACAAAGAGCGACGCGAGATGCTAGACGTTAGGAGATGCTTTTTAGACGCTTAACAGCCGAACGAGATCCACCTCGCAGCAGATAGTAATTCTCTGGGACAGACCACACACTGCTGGAGAACGATGCTGGACTCTGGACATATCCAGGACCACGCCAAGCCAGGAGTAACGGAAACCCAACTCTGGACAACGCTGGACCCCATCAATACGTCGTAAGGTCATCAAAACTCGAGGTAACATGCATAATGCATTTATAAATGACTTTTTTTAAGGAGCTCATAAAGACTAGCCTATATAAAGAGACAATAAATTAAAACAAAAAAGTTTATAATTAGAAAGAATGTAATAGAGTCTTATGTAAATGTTTTAGTCGTAAGAATGAGCGATCGCGAGAACGTGACGATACGCAAAACCGTGATAATTATAAGCAAAATTATACGCCGTTAACGCACAGTGTAAAACAAAACGCGGCTGTGAATAACGCACACGATGTACAGAAGGAACAACACGCTGAGAGAAACGTGCGCGATAGAAATTGGAAGAAAAAGTTTAGTAAACCATATGACCGCACCGTATCCACAATGCAGAGCAAGAGAGAGAGAGTGCAGATGAGGAAATAAAAGTGAGAAAGCAACAGGGGCATGTTAAATCATCCTGTTCCCGCGACACAAAACAATGACGGAGAAACAGGACATGCGGCTACACAATAAACAATATATATCCGTGCGACATGAGAAATGAGTTATTAGACACCGACAGGAAGGTGACACCAAATCAACAAGAAATAAATTGTCCTATAATTAATGTACGAATTAATGGATGTAGAATTAAAATGTTAATCGATACAGGTAGCCAATTAACTGTACTAAACAATAAGTGGGTACAACAAAATAAAAAATATTTTAAACAAATGCCTATTTTATCTGTCAATAATATAAATGTTATTACAGCCATGAGTAAGAGAGAAAAGGTTAGACAGCAAGCTTACGTAAATTTAAATTGTAAGGACTTAGAAATAACATATCCTATGATCATAATGAATAAACTTATATATGATGGAATTATTGGAATAGATTTATTAAATACTTTAAGTGCAAGGCTTGATATTAATAATAATAAGATTTTATATAATTATAAGGATGTTCTATATGAATTAATTATGAATGAAATGAAGAAAATTGTGAGGTAAGTGGAAAACCTATTGTCGTATCCAGGCCACGTATACGGTATACACCTACTCAGCATGCTAATACAGCTGAAGAAGGAATGTCATCTCAGGAAGAAGCGAAGTTATTTAAATTAATAGAAGAGTATAATGAAGTATTCAGCGATATACTGACGCAGACCACAGTCTACGAACACGCTATTATGGTATCAGACCCTACAAAATTTGTCAGACGAACGTATCCAATACCCATGAAGTACGAGGGAGAAGTTGAACTGGAAATACGACGGATGATAGAAAATACATCATTGAGCGGTCGAACAGCATCTGTCTTAATCCTCTAGTTGTAGTAAAGAAGAAGAGTGGAGAAGTACGTTTATGCCTGGACATAAGGAGTTTGAATAGCATCGTTCTACATGAATTCGATTGTGCACCACCTGCGGACAAGTTATTTGCAAAGTGTGAAGTAGCACGTTATTTGACTAAGTTGGATTTACGGTCGAGTTTTTGGCAAATTCCAATTCGAAGAGAAGATAGAAAATACACCGCCTTCCTATACAAAAATAGATGCTACCAACACAAGGTAGTTTCCTTTGGTTTGAGCACGAGTTTGGTTGCAATTGTAAAATGTCTGGAGAAAGCATTAGGTCCAGAAGTGGAGCCTTACACCTGTTCGTGGATGATATCCTGGTAGTATCAAAAACACTTGACGAACACATTGAACATCTTAACACTATATTCCACAAGATTAGGGAAGCCCATATATCCCTTAACCTAGACGAGTGCGAATTCATAAAATCCTCAATCCAATTCCTAGGTCATATTATTTCATCCTCAGGTATTCAACCCGATCCCATAAAAATATCCAGTACTACCAATTTCCCTACACCTAAGAACATTAAAGGGTTACGAGCATTTTTGGGACTCACAGGATACTATAGAAGATTCTCACAACAAAATGCAGAAAGAACACAACCGTTGCTGGAATTAACAAAGAAAAATCACAAATGGAAGTGGGAGAAGAAACATCAAGATGCCTTCGACCAAGTCAAGAAGTTATTCATTGAAAACATAATGCTTCATCATCCACAGCGAGATGGAAGATTCGTTATCTATGCAGACGCTAGTGACTGCACGTGTGGAATTGTACAGTATCAACAAGATGCTACAGGAGAACACCGTGTCATTGCATATGCCAGCAGAGTATTCAAAGGGGCAGAGAAGCAGTATTCTATATCTGAGGCGATACTTGCTACAGTATACGCCCTGAAACAGTTTTGATATTATATTTACAGAACGCATTTCGAAATACATACGGACCATCAAGTGTTACCATTACTATTAAAATGTAAAGTAACCAACGCTCGATTATTACAATGGATCCTAGCAATCGGTGAGTATTCCTTTACTATAAAATATTGTAAAGGGAAAGATAATTTTATAGCCGATACTTTGAGTAGATACACCACAGAAGAGTGTGAAGAGGTCTACGAAAATAACCATAATGAGTTACAACTGTTACCTATTAAATTTACTGCTGATAATGATGTTAAACACATGCTGAAGAATCTAGCTCAATAACAAGACTTAGATGATGCTACGAGAGGATTTAAGCTACGAGATCAGCTACCAGACCATTATAAGGTACAAAATGGTGTCTTATATAAACTAATGAGGCAAGATTGGAAGGTAGTATTAACAAATGATATGTTGCATAAATTGGTTCGACCAACACACGAAAGTTTAGCACATGCTGCTGCACTTAAATGTTACTTAAGCCTACGTGAAGATTTCACCATCAATAATATGTTCAGGAAGATTAAAAACGAAAGTAAGAAATGTTATGAGTGTCAAACAGCAAAAGGACTGAATCTACATACCTATGTGGAAATGCAGAGTATCCAGAAGGACCAGAAAGGAGAGCTAATTGCAGTGGATTTTTTGGGACCACTTCCAAGATCAAGTCGTGGAGTGAAACACATACTTGTTTGTATTGATGTATTTTCCAAAGCCATCCATCTGTATCCAATTATGCGACCCACAACTAAAATTGTTTTGAAAATACTCTTGCAGAAATACATTCCTCCATATGGTAAAATGAAGAAGGTACTTAGCGACCAAGGAGTGGAATTCTAAACCAATGTATGGGAGAAGACTCTTCATGAAAATGGAATTCTATGTATGAATAGCGAGAAGAGAAAGAGAGAAGAACAAGGCCACTGCGCCTGTCCAAGTCAATGCACCGCTCAGCTGTTATAATGGGGGGGGGTGAATATATTGCATACCACCACAGGCGAGCGTTATACTGACCTACTCATTATTATGTGTCATTTAACTGATGTACACTAAGGTTAAGCTAGTATAATATTATTTTTATTTGTCTAGAACGAATAGACAAAAATTTAATAAATAAATATTTATTAAATTTTTTTTTTCAAGCAGAGGAATAATGCAACGATACAGCCATATGCTGTATTGAGCATTGATTTAAATAAATATAAAATTTGTAAAATTATTATAAGTTTGGGGTAAACGGACAGGTCTGGGATTGTAAAAATGTTTCATTGTTATACTAGGGGAGAAATTAACCTGTTCCAAAAGGCAAAGAACACCTGCTCAATTGTATGTGTGTTACGTGTGGTGTGTTAGTGATGCATGTACAGACAGGAATCTCAGCTACCCTCCCCACCTCCCCAATTAATTACTAAAATAATTATTTTAATTCACTGTGTGAAAACTAATTAGTGTATAAACAAACAAAAGGCACCAAAGTGTGTGTAAATTTTATAGGTATCCACAGTAAGAAAATTACGTTAATAGGATACACTCCGCGAAGTCAGTGCGAAATAAATGTGCCAAAAATACGCAAATTACACTAAGACGCTCAAATTAATACAGTGAGTGCTTAATCAAATTAGCTATGATTTGTGCTATCTCAATTCCGTACAAAACATGCAAAAAAATTGCAAATATATGAAAAGGTTCGGGAGTGTGGGCTATCATGTGATCTGCAGGTCTCGACAGGATAATTTCGGAGCCAACAGGTGCAGAATCTCGAGAGGGTATAAATTAAGGGTTCGACTGGAAACCCTTCTCTTCTTTTCAAAACACAGTTGCAGTCGGACATGCTGTCCATCGGCAGAACAGTTTTATTTTATTATAAGTCTCATCTACGAACGAATAAAGACATTCAGTAATTATGTTTACACTATTTCGGGAAACGTAGAGTATCAGGACCGTTTAGGTCAGCAAGAGTATCAACAGAGAAGCTACAAAGAGCGACGCGAGATGCTAGACGTTAGGAGATGCTTTTTAGACGCTTAACAGCCGAACGAGATCCACCTCGCAGCAGATAGTAATTCTCTGGGAAGGACCACACACTGCTGGAGAACGATGCTGGACTCTGGACATATCCAGGACCATGCCAAGCCAGGAGTAACGGAAACCCAACTCTGGACAACGCTGGACCCCGTCAATAAGTCATAAGGTCATCAAAACTCGAGGTGACATGCATAATGCATTTATAAATGATTTTTTTAAGGAGCTCATAAAAACTATATAAAGAGACAATAAATTAAAACAAAAAAGTTTATAATTAGAAAAAATGTAATAGAGTCTTATGTAAATGTTTTAGTCATAAGAATGAGCGATCGCATATAGATAAATATAAATATAGAAGAAAAAAGAGTTTAATTTTGAGATAGTATATTTTTTTATCAAAGTAAAATAATTGAAATGATTTGATATTTGCATTTTGTAGAAAAGAATAATTTAAATTTTGAATACAAAACAAATGCCAGTCTAAGAGTAAACAATATAATTTTAAATTATTTAAAAAAAACAAAAAGAAACATTGGTACAGACTGAGCAAGCTGAGGTCAGATCTGGGTTAAATGAATTTTCAATTAAAATAAAACTAATTGCATTTAAATTTTATTTTTTTTTATTAAATCAATTTGAATAAATGTCTAGATTAAGATTATTAACATGTCTAGAGGTAAGAGTGTTTTAAATGTGTGTAACACCGTATAGCTTAAGAGATGAACTTAATAATGAGTGATATCTGATCGGAAATTATTAACAATGTTTTATTATTTATAATGCTTGTTAAAACAATAAACAAGAAATTTTAACTACTCATAAATTTACTACTCTTATTATAGTTACACCTGGTATTGTTATAATTATTTACAACCTGCATATACCTCGTACAAAAGACGTATAATTTTGGCGTCCCAAAGAACGTGGGGCCACATAAATTACAGTATATCAAATGTATCGTTGTAAGAAACTTGTAAGGGGAATTTTTGACAGATTTGAATGATATACGTCAAAATAATATATCTGTTTGAAAAAAAAAACAAATGCTAGAGACCTAATTAACTGGAATACAATGTGTGGCTTTTACACAAACAAAGACTTGTTTTGGAACACCATAATGAAATAATAAGCGCAGCTGTACTTCTAAGAATTTGCTCTCTTTACTTTCCTCTCTTTGTCACACATATTCTTCGGAGTCATCATCTCTGTGCTCGAATTGTTTACTGTTTGATTCGAGATTATCGCTGTTTTCAGTTCAGCAGAATTTTGCAAACACTACAGGCCAGTGTAAAAGAGAGTGGTATGGTAGGAGTAAAAGACTCGGCAGTATGAACAAAGCTGGCTTACTGTGCAAGACGTTGATGGCTTTGTTCACGAATCTTAAAAGACGGTCGTTTGGAACTGTTATTTGTTAATGATTACTGATACAAGTGCGGTCGGTTACTCGGTCGTTTACGTAGTCCGTTAAAGTACATGTCGCTTGTCTCTTTCTTAATTCGTTATTGTTGTGATAGTTTTTTTTTAATTTTCCTAAGTTCTGAGAAATGGGAGATAAACACAAAGGAATTTCTTTGAAAATTTCCTGACTGCCAATTTGAAAATTTCTTTGTTGTGACTGATTCGGCTTACTGCTACTACTGCCAAGCATTTTGTGACAGTGTACCTAAGGGAGAGGATGCGTTTACGAAAACTGGGTATAAGAATTGGAAGTACTGAAATTGTTTATGTTTATAGGCCTACAGTATATTTGTTCTATGCAAACATAACTGGAAGTATAACTTATGAAGAAAGGTTTGTTAATCATTAAAAAATGAAATTGTCCCTCGTTTACTAACTAAGAATTATTACTAAACTTTCTAATTTTGTATATATTGCGTCCATGCTCTATAGTGCAGATGACCTCATTCTGCTAGAGAATGACTCAAGCAGACTACAAGACAGTGTTTCTATCCACAATACTCTATAGGTCAGAAGTCCTCATTCTGCTACAGAAGGACAAAAGCAGACTACAAGACAGTGTTTCTACTCACATTACTCTATAGTTCAGATGACCTCATTCTGTTAGAGAAGGAGAAAAGCAGACTACAAGACAGTGTTTCTACCCACATTACTCTATAGTTCAGAAGACCTCATTCTGCTAGAGAAGGACAAAAGCAGACTACAAGACAGTGTTTCTACCCACATTACTCTATAGTTCAGATAACCTCATTCTGCTAGAGAAGCACAAAAACAGACTACAAGACAGAGTTTCTATTCACATTACTCTATAGTTCAGAAGACCTCATTCTGCTAGAGAAGCACAAAAGCAGCCTTTAAGCCAATGAAATGAGATTATTGCTGCAGGTAACCAGGAAACAAGGAGAAAATGAATTAGGAATACAACCATTAGAAATCAGTTCTAGTTGGAATCAGGTGTTGAAATAGAAGTACTGCATGGCATACAAAATCCACATTTCATCACCAGTGACCATATGGGAAAAGTTCGTCCCTCTCTCTATGAAAGCAGTCCAAAAAAGCACATGCAAATGTCAATATCTGGTCTTAGTGAGCACTTTTCAACATTTTCAGTGTATGTTGTACACACAGTTTACAATAGCCTACAGTGTCCGTCATAATTCTGAACAGTGTTGTCTTTGAAACTCCTGGTCTTCATTGTGAACATTTGAATGGCCTTCCATAAACTCACGACACCATTGCCTCACTTTTCCTTCACTCATTCCAGTAGGCACATATGTTTGACATAGTTTACAGTAAATTTCAGCAGCATTATGTCCTCTTGCGTTTAGAAATCTAATCACTGCTTGGACTTCACAACTGGTGGGATTGTTTATTTTTTACACTCTTTATAATCCGCTGTTACACAAAGACAAACAACAATGGACTGGCATCAATATGGCGGTTACATGCCCAATGGACCAGTTGAAGCTACTGTGCATGCACAAACTGCAGTGTTGCCAACTGCTTTTTATACTGCTTTTTAATGGCCCTTACTTTTGAGATACACCTTGTATAACCCAGTCCTTATAGAAGGAGGAGGAGGACAGAAGAAAAGAAGAAGAAGATGACAAAGAAGTAGGATTAAGTAAAGGAGGAGGAGGAAAAGAAGAAGAAGCTTCGAAAAAAGCATTGTACTTACAAATTTCAGAACAATGCTGGCTGATGGAACAAACCTCATAGTCTCTCACTTGGAGGAAACACACAGTGTTACACAGTCGCACTGTAGCATCCGTACCATGTTGAAACAGTTATATGATGCAACGTTTTTAAGTGTCAGACATTCTTCTCAAGACAAGACAAAAATAAGACTAAAAATTGTACCGAGTATAAAAATATTTACAAATTAATTTACATGAAAGCGTACATCATCTGTACTTACATGATGTTCTTGCCGTTACAGTACGTTGCAGTGGCCACATAACTGTCACTGATCAGTGTTCCAACACACGCATAATTTACACTATCTTTGTCATACCCAGTACGCAAAAGGACCTAAAATACAAGAAATTTTTAGTTTATAAACAAATAAATGCAAAATCTGTTGTGTGTGTGTGTGTGTGTGTGCGTGTGTGTGATGTTAATTTAATAAACTATTCATCTTTTCATTTAATAAAGCACAGGACTTTTAAGGATCAGTTATGTGTCCTCTTTAGTGGAGTATAACTAGAAGTTGTTCCTGGGGGGGATGAAACTAGCTTCTGGGGGGCGGGGTGAGTCTAGCTTGAACATTGGACCCACTCCATATTTTCCTTAGGATAAATGAGAAATTCTGGATTCTTCTCATATAATTTTATAAATTCTTTATATCTCAAGAGTTGTCGAGTAAATCAACTAAAACGCTAATTTCAAATATTCTACATTGATTAAATGTTATTCAAATTAAAATTAATTTTATGTCATTTGGAGTAACTTTAATTCTTAATTTTTATTCTTAATAAGTCTTGTAAAAATGGATTTTTCTGAAGACGTTTTGAAAAATCAGGTTTTATTAACACTTCGCACTTTAATTTATGAAACCCTGTCCCAAGAAGCAACCTACAGTCCGTGTTAAAGTAAATAATGTAAAATCCAGAAATAAAATCTTAGCATTCTTCCAAATTAAAGTCAAGAAATTGTTAATTTACCAGTGCAAAGATGCCGGTGTGCGGTCCGTTTGAACCATCTTAGACTAGAGGAGTTGAGGCAGTCCTGTAAGGAGAAGAGTGTCTGGGTTAAAAGGATAAAGGCAGATTAATTGGCTCTGCCTTCATTTACTGGTGCGTCCATAGTTGTTGTTTAAGGCTGCAAATATGTTCATTATTTTCCAGTTGTTGATGGATTGTCACGATTATGAAAACTCTGTTATTTTATGAATTTACAAACATTTTAATTCATTTTATTTCTAAGTAATCATTTATAAGCATTGTTTTAACGCACATAACCGGGCTAGAAATAGGCATACCTAAGTGATTATGGAATTTTGCAGAAACTTAATAGCTCGGGGGGGGGATGATCACCCCAATTTCTACGCCACTGGCCATCTTCATGCGCGAGTCTGCATTACATTGGCCGATCTGTTATGTCACAGGTACCTGATGTACGCAACACAAACCAGTCCTTTAAAGAACCATGCCAAATTAAACAAAGCAAGTCGAGCATAAGTTATAACGAAAGCTTATAACATTTATTAAAATTGGTTTGACGTACATTTGTTAGAACAACTGTGATACAAATACTTACGACATGAGGAAATTCACCAGGCTGAATAAATTCACCATTGCTTTCGGGAACAGTTCTCTCACACGTCAAGTTTAGACTTCTGCTAAACTCCCTGTATGCTTCACATTCTGCAACAAACGTGAATAATTATATAGTATCATGAAAGTGCACATCTAGATCATGTGACGAAAAATACCATTATTATTACATTGGTTAAATGGTCACTCAGCAATTGGTAGAACGTTTCAATAATCTGTAAATTTAATAAATAAACACTTGGTTTAGTTATACAACCTCCGAGGCTGCCGTAACTGGTGAAACAATGGTCAGAAAAATAAAAAGTATCTGTAGAACTAAATCAAGTGTTTATTTATTAAATTTAAACAACCATCATTATTATTAGAATTTCGGCTTGCCAGGCTGTAAGGCCATGGTCCAAAGTTTTTGTGTTGGATGCAAACGTTTTGGCCATACCTTCTATGACCATCTTCAGTACAGAAGGCTGCAACACACTGACCAAGGTTTCGCAGTCAGTGACCACTGAACTGTGGTTACAGCTAGTGGCTGCAAGTAGGACACCCATATTTATAAACTTTTGGGAGTCCCAAGTTGTTGTCTGACACCACCAGCAAATTCTTATTGGTTTGCCACAACTCGTGTCCAAAGAGCACTCAATGAGAGGGACTCACCTCGCCGATTCATTGCAATAGATGCAAGTTTCTGAATCTGGACATAACTGACAACAAAAGTCTCGTCTCTTCAAAGAGTATGTGATGGTCGGCATTAGCGAGTGCGTGCTCCGCTATAGCAGACTTCTCCGGCTGCCTCAAACGACAGTAGCACCTGTGTTCATCAACGCGGGCACGAACACTGTATTTGGTAGTTCCGAAGTGCAACTGGCCACACCAGCAAGGAACTCCGTACACACCACACGACGAGAGCGGATCCCTGACGTCCTTCACCGGTCTCAGGTACTGCTGGATTGTCTTGGTCAGCTTGAAGACTGGCCTCATGCCGTGCCAGCTCAGTAACCTGCCAATATAAACAGTCACCCCATGGGCGTAGGGCAACACAGCGAAGCCAACATTCTCCTGAGACACTGACTCATTATTATTCATCATCATCATCGTCCATTTCGGTTAGCCAAATCAGTTGCAAAACTCAGGCAATGAAATTTAGAGTGCACATAATAACACAACAAATAATGTCAAAAAAATTAGTGAGATAAGCAGTGAAGTTATACTCATCTCCAAAATCACATTAAAAAAAATAGGCCTATTATATGAGGTATCAGCCACTCTGTAGGGGGGTAGGGGGTAGGGTTATAACACAATATAATTCGCTTTTTCAAAATTTACCAAGTTGGTGACTTGTATAATATATAATTTGTTATTATAATCTGTATTATATATCTGCATAACACACGAAAATAAATGTAACATCACTATGAATTTTTTTCATTTATTAAAAACAGTTTCGTCTCTTTGGCATAGAGATATTCCGAACCTCGCTGTTTTGCTTCGTTTCGTACTAGTATGGTAATCGCCACAAGCGCAGAATGAACTATTCAGCACCAATAACGGTGACTTTTTACTCGTTTATTCGTTAGATGCGTAGGGCAGGCGTGCCCAAAGGGGAGGATCATAGCGCAAGTTGAGAATTGAGAATTTTTGGGGGGGATTCCTTTCAAGAATAACATTTTAAATCCAACATTGATGGAAATTTTTACTGTGTTTGTGCAACAAACTAAGCTATTAGTAAAAAAAAACTAAAGCAACTGCATATCTTTATGATTGTTTTAATGAACTGGCGGCATAAATGTCTCTACCAGTACAACTAGTAGTAAATTTTGTTTTGGAATTTGGAAAACTGACTATGGCAGCCTGCAGCAACAACCTGTCAATGAGTCAGAGCGTCCGTGAATAAATCGTGAATGTAAAAATGTGTGCGTGTGCTAAGCTTGTTGACCGGCGGGCAGTGGAGTAAAGGGGGCGGGTCCTCAGTTCTTATCACTGGTTTGACCAGCCGCGCGCGCTGGCAGTCTGCCCGTTGAGTTTTACTCTGTAGTGCGGTGCTTTGTTTGTGTGAGTTGGGATTGGAATGTAATCTCGTGTTTCGTGATAGTTGTCAAAATGTCGAAAAAACTTAAACAATCGTTCAAGTATAAGTGTATGGAGGTTATGTGTAACACAACTCATCGAAAAGACAAGTAGTTAGAACATTGTAAAGTGCTGAGACTTTTGGGGGGGATTTGCGCATTGGGTCTTGGGGGGGGGCACCCCTGGCGTAGGGGCTCCCGCGACTCGTACCGCGCGTAATCAGAACGGGCATTTCGACTTTTCAGTCACTGTTATATCCGTTCCACAAAAATAATCGTTCCAAAATACCTGTTATAGGTATATCGGCCCACCTCTACGACGGAAGTGAAAGTAGAGATATTTTTGACTGAACTGTTCGCGAACGACCCATCACTATTCTAGTGTATTATCGTTGTCGCATTATATGCAAACGTCTTCACGGTCATGGAAACATAACCTCTAACCTTAAGCTCCCAACCTACAATATAAACAGGCGTACGTGTTTATAAATACGCATACACACACACACACACCAGCTTGTTTAAAGTACACATGGAATACGTATTTCATATGAAAAACAACTCGACTAATTTAATTTACAACTACAATACTCACTCTGTCTGGAAACGTTGGTGAAGACGCCAGCAAGGTACAGAATCCAAACACAACACAGTAAAAAGGAAACACAACAGAATATTAGAAAAACCCAACAGAAGATACGTATACGCCGAATTTCCCGCTCGCGCGTGTTGACTTTTGTATACATTTTGCGCGTGCGAGAACGACGACTGACCAACTGACCAGGCTGTGACTGCCAAGGCCCCACTCTCTTTAGCCTACACTGTACCACGAAAGTAATGTGGGGTTTTCCTCAAATTATTACGACAACAGGAAAAGTTAATGATAATTGTTTTCACTGTTTCTTATGATTCTTTTTTTTTATTTAATTGCTTTCGTTACGGGTTTGCGCCTGTGGAATAATTTTTGTTAAAGAATATTATATAATTGCTGTAAACTGGAAAAAGGCAATGTAAGATTATTTGTTGTGATATTACATGCACTCTAAATTCATTGCCTGATTTGTTTAACCAAAATGGACGATGATGGTAATAAATAATAATAAGTCAGTGTCTCAGGAGAATTTGGCTTCGCTGAGTTGTCCATGGGGTGACTGAGTGTATTGGCAGGTTACTGATTTGGCACGGCATGAGGCCAGTCTTCAAGCCGACCAAGACAATCCAGCAGTACCTGAGACCAGTAAAGGACGTCAGGGACCCGCTCTCATGTGTTTCTGATGTTTTTTTGACATATACATGCCTCCACGCTCATGCATACACAGTGTTGCCAGGTCTTCCGAAATTTCGGAAGATCTGATTTTTTTAATAATCCAGAAAAGACGAAATTTGGTGTAAATCTTCTGAATTTTTTCCGACGCGAGTTTCATTGAGAGTAGGAAAATGACCCGCCGCGGAAAAAGACCCGCGTTGCATGCAGCTAACTTCAGGTACGTTATCGCGCGAATCGCAGCTTCGTGCGACAAAAAAAAAAGTAAATATATTTCTAAATACAATTACGAGTGGGAAAAAGAAGTAACATTCCGTGGGTGGCTCCGAAAAAGCAATAAAGGTCCGTATAATGCTTATTGTTGTGCGTGTGATTGTGATTTAAAAATTACATCGGGAAAAAGTGACCTGATAAAACATGCCAGTGGAAAGAAACACGTAAGTAATAGACTTTTGGCAAGCAACACAATTTTGCAGAAATTATATGATGGTGAAACCAAATTTTTTCTCCAGTTTCTTGATTTTGTCTTGCCAATCTGTAACTCCTTAAATCTAAAGATGCAATCAGAAACCCCTCAAATCCACACCATTTACCGTAATGTTGAGGGAACCCTGAAAACAATATTAGACTGCTACTACATGAAGGAGGATTATCTAGAAAAAACCCCCTTGAAAGATGTTCAGTATCGAAATCCTTCTCATTTTAAGCCTCTTGATGAACTGTATTTAGGTCCGAAAGTGTTGCTGAATATTGAAACAAATAAGATTTTAACTAGTGAACAGATGAAACACTTTAAACTTCAATGTTTAGAGTTCTTTATTGAAAGTGTCCAACAGATTTTTAAAAAGATTTCCTTTCGCAGATACTGTAATGAAAGATGTGGAGGCTCTTGACCCTAGTTGTGTTAGAAGCAAGAAAATTTCATCTATTGCCACTCTGGCGTCAAAATTTCCGAACTTAGTGAAAGATATTCAGGAACCTGACACTGAGTAGAGGATACTGAGAAACACAGAGGTAGACATAGACAGTGAAAATCCAACAGAATTTTGGAATGCCGTGCGTAATGTAAAAATGGGGGATGGTTCACCAATGTTCCGAAGCTGTCTACCTTTATGCGGTCACTTCTGTGTTTGCCACATACATCCGCCAGTGTTGAGAGAGTATTTTCTACTATAAACCGTACGAAAACTAACATCAGAAATAGGCTGAGGACCCAAACGATCTCCGGACTTCTGCATACCAAAAGAAATACAAAGTCTGCATCCTACTATGATTTCAAAGTTGGCGCGGAGTTTACAAGTTTGATGAACAACAGTATCTACACGACTGGCGGGGAAGAAGAAGAAGTAGAGGAGGAGGAGGAGGTTTAGAATATAAGACAACATTGGTGAGTGAAAATTGTTTTGTGATAATAATTATACTGTATATATTTTTTTTTATTTAAGCTTACTACATTTTCTTGAGATTTATCAGAACTTCCGAAATTTTCATGTCCGAATAATTTTTTTTAGACCTGGCAACACTGTGCATACATAACCTCTAACCTTAAGCTCCCAACCTAAAATATAAGCGGGAGTGCGTGTTTATAAATACTCACGCGCGCGCACACACATACACACGTTTGTTTAAAGTACACATGAAATACGTAGTTTCATATGAAAAACAACTCGACTAATTTTATTTGCAAGTACAAAACACTGCAGTATTCACTCTGTTTGGCGATGTTGGTGAAGACGCCAATAAAATACAGAAACAAAACGCAACACAGTAAAAACCAAACACAACAGTGACAACAGCATTTTAAAGAGAAGGCACGCATGCGCCGAAGTTCGTGCTCGCGCTCATCGAATTTCGTATACATTTTGCGCGTGCGCGCTAAAAGCTAAGTGAGAATAGACTGACTAGCCTAGAGTAATAGGAGATATAGTAGAGTAACCTTGGACTGACCAGATCAGCAATGCTGTGACCCCACTCTGTTTACAGTTTACTACAAAAGTCAAGGTTTTTTTCTCATGTTATGACGCGAACAGGAAAAGTTAATAGTTATTTTCACTGATTTTTCATTGTATTCTTTGATTAATTATTTATTAATCATTATCCTTTAATTTAATTATTCTCACTAGTAAATTGTATATGATTATTTTTTCCTAGTTCGTTTTATTTTTATTTTTTCATATTTATTTATTCTTCTTTTTGCAAGCATTTACATAACATTCATTACTTGCGTTATGATGGCTTTGCTTAAGCAATGCGTTTATGCAATATGAAAAGAACATGCTTTCCGTTTGTGGGATAGTTTTTGGCAAAGAATATTAAATAACTGTAAACTGGTAAAAGACTGTGAAATCAATTTAACTGTTAATGTCATTTTTAAATGTATACTTATAAAAATTATATTTCAATGCTACTTTAGACAATTACCATATTTTTATAGGATAAGTTTTACTGTTGTTCCTTGAGCTGTGACAAGTTGCCCAGTAATTTACAGGATACTCGCTCACCAGTTTTATCTAAGCATAAAAAGGTGTTCAAAGTACAGGTAGACAAGGAAACAATTCTGGCCAAGCTACAGCAACTCAGACAAGCCAGCATTGAGATCTTGTAAACTGTTAAGACGTACAACTTTGAGTAGGGGACATGCCTTACTTTTTCTGTGTTTTCAAATGTTATTTAACATTTTCAATAGTAAGCCATTTGCCTGCAGACTGTCCGCCAGTACCACAGCAAACGTGCAGGTCGTCACTCCTGCAAAGCGACATCATGGTGCCTGGCAAGCAACAGACTCCAAAGTGTGTCGGGCCCTGTCAACAAAAATTGGTGAAGAATGGCTAGTCCACAGGTTGTGAATCAGGAAGCAGAGTTTCCTCTGCTTTCCATTTTTTGGCAGAAGTAGTGGGGTTAGGGATGGGTCTCTGGCCGATCTCAGGTGTGGCGGAATGCGGGCTAGACTTGCCCCCAGCAGAATACAGAGCCCCGGTTGGAACCACAGAGAGAACCAATCAGGGCCAGGGCCTAGTGATGGAGCATTGGAAGAGCTCTTACAAGGGCCTTTCCACTGCTCTTCCACAACGCAACAGTCGCCCGTCGCATCGGGGCACAGGTACTCAGACCGAAGCCTGATACAGTGGGATGTAGCCTGCTCATATGCGGATTGGTCAACCCCACTATACTTACGTAGATGTGGTAGCCACACCCACAACAGGGACTTAACACTAACCATGAGCGAACTTGCCACCAACAGCAAGCAGAAAGTGGCAAGGAACTTATAAAATATATCTTCTTTTCATCTATTGGCGACTAGGTGAATCACCTGTTCCGGTCCTAAAGGAATATATACGCTGGCGTATTCCGAAGCAAGAGTTCACAATAGCCAGACAGGTGCACAAACCAGTAAATCCACTATCTCGCTTGATATGATTTGAATTCCCAACAGTACCAGTGAAGTAGTTAACATCGTCACTGTAAACACAAATACACTTTCACTGAATCACAAGGAAGCAGTCAATGATAGACTGTTTAATAACAAGATGTTCAAGACACTTGACATGCGAACTTTGAACTGCGAGCATACGCAGTGACAAAGTATGAAAAATAAGATTAAAACATTGGCTACTATGTACACGAGCCATTCCCTTTAAAGAAAAATTCAACTTAGAATCCTTAAGTAATGAGAGCACTAGGCAGTTTAAAACAAAAGACTTAAAGAAATAATCGAAGCACATCGAGGCGACAGTACTGAAGATTTGGAAGAGGAATAGAGAAAGATGAAATCCAGCATAAAATGGGCTGCAGAAGAGGCTATTGGGAAAAGGCCAATATTCTTGTTATCAGTTGGAAGGAAGGAAACGCCATGGTTTACAGAAGAAGTTAAGGACAATAGGAAGACCAGAAGAAAATGTGGCAAATGCTTGGAAATAGGAAAGTCACGTTTCTGTACACACAGTTTTCAACATTTTCTAGAAACTTAACAACTTATCTATTTAGCAACTCCACTATCTTAAATCATTCCAGTATTTTTCATCTCCATAACATTTGAATGATGTCAAATTTCCATACTGTATTGTTTTTAAAGTCATTGTACTGGTATCCGCGTCACAATTATTATAATTAAATTATTTTACCTTAATCCGTCACTGTGACCGCTTGGTTTCTGTCTTCTTACGCGTTTCGGATTAAACTTAATCCATCATCAGAGTAGTAAAAAATCCGTCAGTTATGACTTCGTTAAAACATTAAAAGGAGACACTAAAGTACATCTATGTATATATTATACAAACACAGCGACGTACGCGGATGTGAGTGCGCACTCGACACCGGTTGAAGACGTACTGCACAGTTTATTTGTGTTATCATGTTATCTATTGTTGTGTTGGGGCGTGTACTCTATGGTTATGTTGTCTATAATCTTATCATATAATGTATGTGATTTAAATGCCAACTGTTCGTTTAGTATATTATTAGGATTATTTCTGAAGGCCCGGTAAATCTCAAACTCTTCTACTGCATCCATATATCTACCCTTTTTGCAAATATGTAAGGGTTTGCAATTTGCCTCAAAATTTGTGTAATTATGATTTAATGAAGCGAGATGTTTAGCGTAATGTGATTTATTCATATTTGAAATGCTCGTGGGTAAGTGTTCTTTATATCTTTCGAAAAAACCTCTGCCAGTTTGACCAATGTAATGCATGTCGCAGTCATCACATATCATCTTGTATACACCCGTTCTTTTTTCAATTGATGTTCGTGTGGCATTATTTAACATTTTTTGGATATTGTTATTTGTTCTAAATATGATATGGATGTTATGTTTTTTAAATGTATTTCTAATGAGCATTGAGAAGTTATTAGTATAATCAACCGCCCTATATATTACGTCCATCGTGATACGGTGAGGGTTGTCAGTTCTGCGTTTGTATCTAAGCATCAATTGTTAGATATAATTAAACACATTGCAATTGCAAACGGGTACCGCAGCTCATTAGTTGAACAATTGATGCTTACATACAAACGCAGAACTGACAACCCTCACCGTATCACGATGGACGTAATATATAGGGCGGTTGATTATACTAATAACTTCTCAATGCTCATTAGAAATACATTTAAAAAACATAACATCCATATCATATTTAGAACAAATAACAATATCCAAAAAATGTTAAATAATGCCACACGAACATCAATTGAAAAAAGAACGGGTGTATACAAGATGATATGTGATGACTGCGACATGCATTACATTGATCAAACAGGCAGAGGTTTTTTCGAAAGATATAAAGAACACTTACCCACGAGCATTTCAAATATGAATAAATCAAATTACGCTAAACATCTCGCTTCATTAAATCATAATTACACAAATTTTGAGGCAAATTGCAAACCCTTACATATTTGCAAAAAGGGTAGATATATGGATGCAGTAGAAGAGTTTGAGATTTACCGGGCCTTCAGAAATAATCCTAATAATATACTAAACGAACAGTTGGCATTTAAATCACATACATTATATGATAAGATTATAGACAACATAACCATAGAGTACACGCCCCAACACAACAATAGATAACATGATAACACAAATAAACTGTGCAGTATGTCTTCAACCGGTGTCGAGTGCGCACTCACATCCGCGTACGTCGCTGTGTTTGTATAATATATACATAGATGTACTTTAGTGTCTCCTTTTAATGTTTTAACGAAGTCATAACTGACGGATTTTTTACTACTCTGATGATGGATTAAGTTTAATCCGAAACGCGTAAGAAGACAGAAACCAAGCGGTCACAGTGACGGATTAAGGTAAAATAATTTAATTATATGTATTGTTTTGCTACCTTCATCATGTTGTTCCTGTTCTATTTTCTCTGTTACTTTGGTTAAAGCATTGTGACTCCAATTTTGAAGTCAAGCAACACATGTGTGCACACTAATCCTGTGTATTGACTACCACACGGCAATGGTAAGCCCTGTCAGAAGCTGGGAACCTGTACGTGTCTGTAGATTGTAAGGATTCAATAAAGATTCAATAAACTTTTCACTATTTTAAATAAGAATATTGCTACGACAGCACAGAACAATCTACGCGTTTATCGAATGCGCCAGAAAGATCTCGATGTAAGCGTGTGGTGTACGTGCTACTAGACGCATTTTGCGAGAATTTTCACGACTGTGCCAGGCTTCGCTCGGGCGCTCGGACTGTGTCAAGGCCGTAGCAATTACGTAGTTCGCGAGAGATAAGACGCAGTTTGGAAGCTTCTGGTGTGTGAGCGTAACTATAAATACATCGCGTCGCGGCCTTAGTTTTCAGTTCAATGCGAGATTTTTGACTGTGCGTTCGAGAGTATTAGTGCGATATATTTACAGAGCGGTTCGGGTTATTACTGTGTACGTGCAAGTAGTTATTAGTGAAGTGTTGCGTTTTATATTCGGACGGTATAATTGTAATACAGTTGAGTTTTAATATTAGTGGACATTTTATTGCGTATGAACAATTTTCATTTGATTTGTTGTAGACACTGTGTTGTTAATTACGAACTGTTTTACTATAACAATTAAAGGTGTGATTAGTGACTTGATTGGTGTCTTGTAATTATTTTGTTTCCACTGTACCTACGACGATCGAGTAGACCGTCGTAACAGTGGTGTCAGAACTGGGATAGAACGGTTAACAGTGGAAACTTTGTACAAGACGAGTGTAATTCGTAATTAATCGAAAAACAATGGATGCCAGTCAGATGATGGAAAATTTCCAGGCGCTGTTGTTGCAGACAGAAGAACGACGACGACAGGATGCAGAAGAAGCAGAAAGACGACAGGATGAAAAACGCAGGCAGGAAAGAGAAGAAGCTGAGGAACGTCAGAAAGCACTAATGCTAGAAACAGAAGAAAGACAGGATGAAAAACGTAAGCAAGAAGCAGATAAAACGGAAGTTCTCTTTGAAGTTATGCAGAAACAGTTGCAAGAACACAGTACCGCAGAATTGGGTATCCTACGAGGTGAGCTTAATAAACAAGTTACTAAAATATCGGAGGTACAAGAATCAATGACATTAAAAATAGCTAAAGTAGAAAAATCTGTCTTGATTGTTGAAGAAGCTATGTCTACAAAAATATCTGTTATAGAAGAATCTGTGTCAAATAAAATATCTGCAGTAGAAAACTCAATGGCAAACATAAGAGAACAAATTAAAAGTGAAGTCGAACAGTGCATGAAGATTCAACCAAAACAAATTTCTGAACAGACTGTACCAGTGATCAAGACAGAAAATAAGTTAACAGAGAAAGTCACTTTGCCTGCAGTAGGGACAGTTCATGTCAAAGCTCCAACCTTTGACGGAAGCACTCACTGGGCAACGTACCTCCGCCAATTTGAAGCTGCTGCATGCGCAAATAATTGGACAGAAAAAGACAAGGCTGTTTCACTTGTTCTTGCATTAAAAGGACCCGCGGCAGAACTACTACAGAAAGTGCCACCTGACAGCCAGAACACCTATGCCGAGTTGATAAAAGCTCTGGAATTACGGTATGGTGATAAACATTTGCGAGATGTGTACTGCACCCAGTTGAGAGCAAGGCGACAGCATTCCGGGGAAAGTCTTCAAGAGTTTGAAGCAAGTATCGACAGACTAATTAGACTGGCCTATCCTGAGGCGCCAGAAGATTTTCGAACGCGTTTTGCGATGCAGACATAAGCCGGTGTCCGAGATAATGAACTACAGCAAGTGTTACGAATGGCAAGACACCAGGACAGTGCGGACGCCCTGGTACATGCTTTGCAATTTGAGGCCGCCAAATCAGCGTCTGGTTGGACAAGTCATAAAGTGCGCGAGCTAAAAGATCGCGACGGCACAGACGATGAGGAAGAAGAACAAGGAACAGAGACTCGACGGTCGGCGCCACAGAATAAAATAAGAAAGGATGGAAGACCGAAGTGTTATCGATGTGGGAAACCTGGACATCTACAACGAGATTGTCGGGTTAGAATTCAGCAGCAGGGAAACGAGCAATAGTCGGTGCAACGGGGCGTGTGCTGACTAACTGGAGGAACGAAGCCCCTAGAGAATACGCAATTTCTACGCTTCAGAAAAACACCGGGAGCTTGGTAGTTACCGGATTTGTTCAAGAAAGGCCAACCTCGATTACAGTTGACACAGGCGCAACAGTTTCTATTGTGCGCCCCGACGTGGTGAAAGATCTCAAGCCAATCTGGTGCTCTTGCAGCTTGCGAACAGCTACTGGACGGCCTGTAAAAGTGTATGGAAAAGTGGAGATACACCTACGCCTCGGTAGACTTGAGTTTAATCATCAAGTACTTGTTGCAGACATTGTGGATGAAGCAATTCTTGGTGTGGACGTTATGAACGCATACGGATTTATAGTCGACTTCAAAAACAATGTCTTGAGAATCGGAGGCGAAGAGGTAATGCTATCAACAATGACGACAGCAGAAAAATCGATGGACGTCATAAACCAAGTGGCCGTAACTGTTCCGCCAAACTCCGAAAAGATCATCATGGTTAGAACTGCGGTAGATACTAGGGGCAATCAGTGCTCTATATTCGAACCCCAGGTAGTCAGCACACCGGGCATACTAATTGCCAGAAGTTTAGTAAAACCTGACGAAACCGGAAATGTACCTATTAGAGTGGCGAATATTTTTGATCAAGCTATCACTTTACAAAGCAATACGCTCCTAGGCAAATTGACTCCTGTGGCCTGGGTAGCCGGAATAACGCAACGAAGACCCAGTTCTTCGGATACTTCTAAATTACCAGAGGAACTGCAAGAATTATTGAACAGATCTTCTAACGACCTCTCAAGTGGTGAGGTAAAAGAACTCGGACAGTTTTTACACGAATTCAAAGATTGTTTTGCAGTTCGGGGACAGTCACTGGGAAGAACCTCTCTTGTGCAACATCGCATCAATACCGGGGACACAACACCGATACGCCAACCTCCTCGAAGGCCTCCATTATCTAAACAAGAGGAGATGTCTCGGTTAGTACAGGACATGTTGACAGAGGGAGTAATTGAACCTTCGTCAAGTGCTTGGTCTTCCCCTGTAGTGCTGGTAGCGAAGAAGGATGGTGGATTGCGTTTCTGTGTAGACTACCGGAGGTTAAATGACGTTACAAAAAAAGACTGCTATCCATTACCTCGCGTTGACGATACACTCGACACGTTGTCCGGAGCACAGTGGTTTTCCACATTGGACCTGAAGAGTGGATATTGGCAAGTGGGTCTTCATCAAGAAGACAAGGAAAAGACCGCTTTCTCGACTCCAAGTGGCTTATTCCAATTTAACGTCATGCCATTTGGACTCTGTAATGCACCGGCAACATTTGAGAGATTGATGGACCTGATACTCCGAGGCCTGACGTGGAAAACTTGCCTTGTTTACTTAGACGATGTCATAGTGATCGGGAAGACTTTCGAAGATCATTTGGAAAACCTTAAGGAAGTTCTAACTAGAATTCACGGCGCACAACTGAAGCTGAGCCCGAAGAAGTGTTCTCTATTCCAGAAGGAAGTACAGTATTTGGGCCATCTGGTTTCGGCAGCGGGCGTTAGCATGGATCCTAATAAAGTAGACACCGTAAGAGACTGGCCAGTTCCGAAGAATAAACACGAAGTTTGGAGTTTCCTGGGGTTATGCTCATATTACCGACGTTTTGTGAAAGGCTTCGCTACTATTGCTAAACCACTACATGAGCTAACGGAAAATAAACGAAACTTCCAATGGTCGAGAGAGTGTGAACAAGCATTTAGAACGTTGAAGATTGCATTATGTTCGCAGCCAATTCTCGCTTTTCCAGCTTCCGAAGGGAAGTACATCGTAGACACAGACGCAAGCAATACTGGTCTAGGAGCAGTTTTGTCTCAAGTGCAGAACGGTGAAGAACGAGTAATAGCGTATTACAGCAAGACGCTTTCTAAACCAGAGAGAAATTATTGTGTTACAAGAAGAGAGTTGTTGGCAATTGTCAGAGCTTTGGAGCACTTCCATAAATACCTCTATGGGAGAGAGTTTTCACTACGTACCGACCATGCTGCACTTGCATGGCTCTTGAGATTTAAAAATCCGGAAGGACAGTTGGCAAGGTGGCTCGAACGTCTGCAAGAGTACAGCTTCAAGGTACAACATCGGCGGGGGCGCCTGCACGGTAATGCAGATGGCTTATCACGAAGACCATGCCCGGAAGACTGCCGACATTGCCACAGAAAGGAAGAACAAAACTCAAGCGAACATGTTCAAGCCATCACTGTAGATTTCCTGGCTGATGGCTGGACAACACAAGACTGTCGACAAGAACAGATGACTGATGAAGACATTGGACCGATCTTGACAGCAAAAGAGGAAGGTCGCCGCCCGGATTGGCAAGATATCTGCCATGGTTCCGAAGTGCTGAAGGGCTACTGGGCACAATGGGAATCTCTCACCTTAGAAAACGGATTGCTGAAAAGGGCTTGGGAAAGTGCAGATGGACGAGACGTGGTCATGCAGTTGATAGTTCCCCGAAGTAAAGTGCAGTCTGTTTTGAAGGAGATGCATGATGGAACATCTGGAGGCCATCTTGGCGTTAACAAAACCCTTGACAAAATACGGAAGCGATTCTATTGGCTTCATCTTCGCCACGACGTAGAGGAATGGGTTCGGACGTGTGAAATATGTGCTGCAAGCAAGGGCCCACAAACCAGAAGCAGGGGAAAAATGAGACAGTATAACGTTGGACAACCTTTCGAGAGAATTGCCATAGACATTGCTGGACCATTCCCAGTTACTGACGATGGAAACCGGTACATCATGGTTGTAGGTGACTACTTTACTAAGTGGGTGGAAGCCTACGCAATTCCAAATCAGGAGGTTACCACTGTGGCAAAGCAGTTAGTTCACAACTTCTGTTGCCGTTATGGAGCCACTATGGAAATCCATACGGATCAAGGGAGAAATTTCGAATCAGGAGTGTTTAAAGAATTATGCCGTCTACTTGGAATTCGAAAGACCAGGACAACGCCTCTGCATCCTCAGTCGGACGGGATGGTTGAGAGATTCAACAGGACACTTGAGCAGCATCTTTCGAAAGTTGCTGACGAGAACCAAACAGACTGGGACCAACGTATACCACTATTCCTTATGGCGTATAGATCATCAGTACATGACACAACCGGCATGACTCCAGCAAAATTGGTGTTTGGGCGGGAGATTCGTCTTCCTGGGGACTTGATGTTTGGATCACCTGAGACTCAGTCCCAAGAGCCAAAGAACTATTCCTCGCAATTAGAAAACCAACTGCGAGAAATGAATCGCTTGGTAAGAGGACGGCTCAAGATTGCCAGTGATAAAATGAAAACTCGGTATGACATTCGCAGCAATAGTGTGGGTTTCCAAGAAGGAGATCAGGTCTGGTTGTTCAATCCAAAGCGCCGTCGTGGTCGCTCACCTAAGCTTCAGTCTAACTGGGAAGGACCCTACACTGTAAAAAAAAGGATTAACGATGTTGTTTATCGGATTCAACAGGAAGGACAGAGAAAGTTCAAGGTCGTCCACCTAGATCGCCTGGCTAAATACAAATTTAGAGACGCTTTGCCAGTTCGGGACGAACAGGCTTAAGGAGGGGGCAGTGCTACGACAGCACAGAACAATCTACGCGTTTATGGAATGCGCCAGAAAGATCTCGATGTAAGCGTGTGGTGTACGTGCTACTAGACGCATTTTGCGAGAATTTTCTCGACTGTGCCAGGCTTCGCTCGGGCGCTCGGACTGTGTCAAGGCCGTAGCAATTATGTAGTTCGCGAGAGATAAGACGCAGTTTGGAAGCTTCTGGTGTGTGAGCGTAACTATAAATACATCGCGTCGCGGCCTTAGTTTTCAGTTCAATGCGAGATTTTTGACTGTGCGGTTCGAGAGTATTAGTGCGATATATTTACAGAGCGGTTCGGGTTATTACTGTGTACGTGCAAGTAGTTATTAGTGAAGTGTTGCGTTTTATATTCGGACGGTATAATTGTAATACAGTTGAGTTTTAATATTAGTGGACATTTTATTGCGTATGAACAATTTTCATTTGATTTGTTGTAGACACTGTGTTGTTAATTACGAACTGTTTTACTATAACAATTAAAGGTGTGATTAGTGACTTGATTGGTGTCTTGTAATTATTTTGTTTCCACTGTACCTACGACGATCGAGTAGTTTTATTGTATCAGAATATTACATTAGATACTCATAATTTTCACAAATATTAAAGTGTAATTATAATTACCAATATAGATAAATTACAGAACATTGAAAGTAAATATCCACTGAACTTTTTCACCATGATACCAAAAACTGTACAACGCCTAACACCCAGAACCATGTTGTTTGTACAGTGAACTGTATACGCAGTACCAAGGTTAGTCTTGGGATCAACACAGAACATGCAATATGCTTATTTATAGACCAAATATTGTAACAAGACATATGATCCCGATATTTTAAGTAACAAAATATAAACACATGTCATAAATTGAGATAACAAGACACATCAAGTATTTACTCTAAAAATGCCAAGCATGAAACTACATAAGCAACTCATAAAGAAGAATAAACTCACAACGCAGGAGTTAATAAAATGTAATGGTAATAATAATAATTAATAAGAAGAAAGAAGATACATTAAACAGTGATTGTACAACAGGAACCAATAACCCAATAGATTCGGTCAGTAAGGAGCAAATAAAAAACAAGGAAGAAACATATTACGAGAAAGACACATAACAACCATGGCATAATATAAATTCCAAGAGCCAGTCAACTATAGATTAACATCTTACCCATATAAATACTAACTGAGAGACTTACAGATTGAAAATAAAACAATAACTGACTAACTTAGATGACCCATATATAACCAATAATATTGTAAATAAGTAGGGCATCCAATATTAGACAAAAGAGTGGAAGTAACAATAATGTTAACCCAATAAGAAGCTGTAAATAACAGCATAATGACATTATGCACAGCATTAATGTAATATAAAAGAGAATTAAAATTGTCTCATAACTGTAATAATTGTTAGTTAAGTAATAGAGAAATCATGTAAGATGTCAAGTTTTATAATTTTATCTCTATATCTTAAATAACAACACACTCCCACTTACTTTGAACTTATTTACTTGCTTGGCCAGATCATCTAGTGGTGGAAACCCTTTTTCGTATAGCGAATTTACCAGCACAGAAAATGAAGTTAGGTGGTTGAAATGATTATTCTAACACACATATAGTAAGTTGAAATCAAATATTGTTTTATTTTACTGTATTAAGATATTCATGTTATATTCCCATTTATATAAAACTTCCTCCACTCTTTACATATTTCTATTCTGTGAACATTCATTTATTTCGTTTTTTATTTTATTTTCCCTTCTTTATGAAGTTAACAAAATTTACACTACATTATACTCAATGAAAACATACTGTTAAAAACATTATTCTAAAATTTACTTAACACTAACCAGTGCCATTAATTACGTAATTTCCACTCGCTCATATACTCACACACGCTCACCCCCTACATGATTTAAATTCCCCTTAGAGCTCATTTTATTTTTATTTTTTAATTTTGCATAATTTTGATTACTTCCCTTATGTAGTCCTTGGTTGAAAACGTTCATAAGATGTCCCCTTGTTCACGCGCACTATATAGCTGATTCCCTGTTTTCACTTTTTTTTTGTCTCTAGCCGAAACTGTTATTTTGTTTAAATTTATCACTGCCCTTAACTTGTTGATAAAACACGGTTTTTTATATATATATTTCACATTTTATGAGGTGCGGGCGCCCACGTTTTTTGTTTCGGAACTTGGTTCGGCTGTACAGTGTTACGGATGATAGTCGACTGGCTTTATTCTCTGCGCACTGGGCGAGAAGGAATTTATACGGACGTGACATTTTCGTGGGAAAGCTGGCCGACCTGTGCGCGCGTATGTGTGAATACGCACCCTTTCTGACACTTAACACTCCCAGACTCTTTAATTGCTTTTGTGCGACACACGGTTTGGTATGAGGGGGACTGCAAGGTGTACAAAAATGTCAAACGTTTGTGACCAAAATGTTGTTCAGCTTGAGTTGCTACTATTTTTTACAATTATTAAAGAATAAAATAAATCCCAACCATTTGTCCCGTTACAAAGATAAGAAAAAAGGAACTAATTAATGAATTACCAGTAATCATTAATAACATAATACTTGAAAAAACAAGGTTAAAAAATGTAAATTTGTTTCAACTCAATTCACCCATTGTTGCTACAAATAAGGGAAACACATAACCTAGATACAGGTACCTTCCACCTAGTTTCATATTTAATGATAAATAAAATGTGTCTAAACTGAAATATTTTGTACACTAAATCTAGTAGAAGTAATAAGGTTTCTACCAATACCAAAATCAGATACCAAGAGTAGTCTTTATATAAGAATTAATGTGAACAAAGTGAACAAAAACAGTAAAAATGGGATACACCATGTGAAACATAGATAAAACCATATTGTAAAGCTAGACAGGAATAAAAGGAGGATACCTATATAATAAATAAGATATAATATCACTATTATAATAGTGTAAGAGAATTAAAAACAATATAATAAAGTGTAGTAAGAATAAATAAGCACATCTGTCATGTGACACTAGATGTAACTACTATTATCCAATTCTCTATACAAAAGAACAGACAAGTGTATTAAAAACACAAGATTGATAATCAATATACTAACTATAATGAACTATTCTAAACTAGATAGTGGACTGAAAGGACACTACATTCTTAAACAAGAATTAAAATAAAGGTACACTTCATAGTGCCATACAGAGGTCATATTAAAGACTAAAATAACAAGGAATAATAATATATTCCCATAAACAAAGACAACCAGTAGTTGTAATAACTCTGTGTAGACAATTGGGGCAATATAGAAATTGCCCAGGTACTTTTTATTATAAATAATTTGTTAATATAATTAGTAGACACCTAGACTAAACCAATGTTAGAATAAGAGTTATATTTTGTCCATAATTATAAGTAAACAATAAGTGAGAAGTGTTGAAGGGCTTGGAAGGCATGCTCTCAAAGAGATATGATTGCCATTAAATAGTTATAATTCAAGAATAAATAAAATTAATAGTAAATAGTGTAAAGTGATAGTCTCAAACATTAACTCCCTTAATAATGGACGAAAGCCTATCATGAGTGAACTCTAAATGAAGAGCCAAATGTTCGCCATACAGTGATAAGCTTAGATTCAAAATCTATGCAGTAATAAGAAAGTTATATCAATTATAAAGTATTTGTGTCAATTTGAGAAAATGTTTAGCATCAGTGTATACTCTCAAACCCAGCTACCCCACGCTTAAAATAACAATTAAAATATTTCGTGAAGGGGGTATGTGCGCTAGATTAAAGATCATCAGCCAATCAAATCAGAGGTATTGACGAATTTTACAATGATTGCTCGGAAGAATGGCAGCATCATGCGTCGATTCGAGGCACTTTTTAATCAACCTTTCATGTGTACAGATGGCAGCTCGACACCGGAAGAAAACAGCTGTTAATCTAGTTTGTGCGCATCATCAATGTCAACAAAGCAACATAACCTAAATTTGTGCAACCATAATTACACTACTATTGAAGATATTTGAAGAATAAACAGTGCATTAATAAGGATTGCTAAGTGTATAATCCCTGGCAATTCCGGGATTTTAAAGGGAGTACAGTGATTTTCTAAAATTAGTTAAGAATTGAAAAAATGACGATATAATCGAACAACATTATTGTAATGTGTGTAAAACAAATTATATAGGTCATTGCACCTAATTAATATCACTCAGTCAACAGTTATAATGATAATTCTCAATTTAATTTAAATAATTCAGAAATAAGAATTTTGAAAACAGTAATTGTTTATTATGTATGAACACTGAGTGTGCTATAACCACACACCTGATTGAAGTTATTGTACAGTAAACCTAGATTAAACTAACAAGCATTAATAAGAGATTGAGGATTATCGACTGACTGAATGAATTAACGAAAGTTAACAAACATGCAAATATTATTTATGTTTCTTAATTAGAAGAGTCTACTACTACTTTGAATATTTCTTTCTATTATGAATAAAAGCTAGTGGTACTAAGCTATATCAATACTGACAACTAAACGATTACCTTTTACGGAATCAAGTATGGCGATTCAGCTGTTTCTTTAAACAATACTGTTTCGAGTTATTATTTTATTATGTTCACATTTTAGATATTATCAAAAGTTCTTTTAACGTTCATTAAATCATTTAATATTTATTGTTGAATGACTATTAAACCAGTTAACCTAAAATGCCAAAGCAGGCATGGTTATAATTTTATATGTTATGTATTAAGAGATGATTGAATTGTAATCAAACCCCAACTGCCTAATAATGGTAAAGTAAGATTTCTAGTAAATTATTTGGTATTCTGCAGACTAAAAGAACCTATGCTTGAATTAAATTATTTAACCATAAAGTATGTTAACAACAGTCTGACGTTGTAGGTCAGTACTACCACCCTGAGATAACTTTTTATAAAAAACAAATTACCAATGTTAAGTAAATTTGAACCAAATAAGTGTTAACAAGGAATAAATTCTAATTTTTATATGACAAATCAGAGTCAGTTAGTTTATTTCAATAGACTAGAGCTTTATAGGATAGGTGAACATCTCTCATTGGACGGCACGACAGACAGCAGCAATTTGAATTATGGTAAGTCAATCTAAAAAATTAGATTGCCACATAGGCCCTGCGAAGTCAGCCAGACTCACTCCAAGTAAGTGATCATTTCTTACATGAATATATGTACTTTCAGTGAGGAATCCACGTCACCGATTCGCCTAGTCGACGGAAGAAAAATACATGATCAACTAAATGATCTATATTATAAATACCTTCGTTAACCAACATCAAGAGCAATTCATCGGATTTATTTATATTGGATTCAATTAAACAATTGAATTTGATTAAATAAATTATAAACTAAACTAAATTAAAACTTCGAATCGAAAAGTTATTAAACATAAACCCTAAACTCTAAACTTTTAAAATAAATTAAACTAAGTAAACGGATTTTTAACCACCCCGTACACGGTTTACTTACAATATTCAGATAAAATATTCAAATCAGCCTAGAAATGGTTAGAAATAAGGAAAGTCAAAGTGAATGCAGAAATCATAGAGCTATTGAAAGTACAGTACAAATATTTGAAATGCCTTAACCACCTATATAGAATGGCCAAAATAAGTTGGTACAAAAAGTATGGAATGGATGCTGGATGCCTACAGTAAGAAGAAAAGAGGGAGCCCTAAATTATCTTCCAGCAATGGGACAGAAACTGGTTTAAACAGCAGGGGACTCAACACCATGGACTACAAGGATGGAAGATTGTAGATGCAGTATATTCTATTAATATATCTTTTTAATATATTAAAATATTCCAATTTTTAATATATATTCCAATGCAACAAGAATTTCATCAAATGTATAATAAAAGAGAGCTGATTTATTTTTGCAAAATAAGGGGTAACATTGTCCAAAATGTAATGATTAAGAACTTTATTGTTAGTAAGTTAAGGGCTTAAATTTACAACAGTATTAAGACGTTAATGACATAAGTTATAATGTTTGCTGTATTTATGAAAAATGTTTGTGCCAGTGAAATACTGGATGTATCTGTGCGTATTGGTAAAAACATATATTCAATAGTGATAATAATACCTCACTGGACTTGCTATTAAGATTTTTTGTGCAGAACGGAAAAGAGAAATAATTGAAATTTTAATAAAATAAAATATTATAAATCATGACTGTAGATTCAAATGGATATGATTAATATTTTTTGTTAAACTTTCACTTGTGAACTTACTTTGTTTTTTCTCATACGCGTTTCGGCGTGATGTGCGCCTTCGTCAGTGGTGTGAGACAGAATGTCTGGAACTTGTAACAGTTTTTTACACACACACACACACACACACACACACACACACACACACACACACACACACACACACACACATCACAAAACAATCTTTCAAACCAGTTGCACTATCTACAAAAACAGAACAGCCAGCACTCGTAGCAACAGCCTCTGACACAGTTTGCAATCAGCAAAAGCTACCCATCAGGCAATAATTTACAAAACTTTATTTGAAATTCCAGTGTCTTCTGATGACATAGTTTTATAAATTTTTGAATAAAACAATATAGTCAGATTGTTTACTTAAACAGTTTTAATCAAAAGCTCATACAAAGAAACTGAGTTGTAACGGTACAGAATTGTATGCTAGAAAGAATAATTCAATTCAGTTTTAATTTGAAAGCAGTCCGTATTCACCTGTGAGGTGCCCCATTGTAACATACAATGTTATGGTAAACTGTTTATGTTTAATGTCTGGAGTCTGCCCAGGCCAGACGTATTACACAACAGCCTGCCAGCTCAGTCTCTGTGTAAATCACAGAAAGGACACTTTATCACCAGTGTTTGCATCAGACGGTTACCCTAAGCAGTCAGTCATCTATAAGTTAAAATAAAAACAGTGGCCTCGGGCACAAGATAGGCCGAAAATAATCTAATCAGCCTATCAAGTAGAACAATTAGTAAAGGGTTAACACGCAGTTTCCCAAAAAACGTGCTTGGGAACAATGTAAGCCGACCGACTGAAAAGGATAGTGATGTTATTTGTGAAACAGCATTAAAATTTGTGATTGACAAAATAGTCAAAGTTAAACAGCATAAAATCAGTTTTCGGAGTGTTTTACAAACAAAAAGTGCGTAAGACGTGGTGGCGTAAACTGTGGATTGCAGTGACCAGAAACAGCTAACAACACGAGGCGGTGATGGAACTTATTAACGCCGTGGATTGTTAAGTACTCTTCATAACATTATCAGAACCATTCCATAAATACATAAATTAAATACAAACACAGAGTTATAATAACAGGATTTTAAAACAAAAAATAAAAGAGAAATGTAAAGAGTATGAGTGAGAGAGTGTTGCAAAGTGCTGGTTAAGTCATTGTTATATTGCGTTATTGTTAAGTCATTTTCATATTAGTTTATATTAATTGATTAAGTATTCATGCCTTCTCGTTTTTTATTGAAAGTGTAGTGTAAATGTAAAGTGAAAGCAAATATTGCATTAAAGAAAGCTAGTTGTTTTAGAACACGAAAAATTGGTGTTAGCACAATTATTTCGAAACTCAAACCCATATAACCTTGTCTGCAGCTGTTTTCATCTGTAAGACCCTGGAGGAGAACCCGAAGGTAAGATATTATATTATTAATTACATAGAAATAATATTGTTTCACTGGCGCCCGAACAGGGACTCGAATATTTTATTATATGACAGAAAAATAATATTGTTTCAGAGTGACAAAAACTAATATAGTATTTCTTTCTGCTGTATTTTTCATTTTCCAATAGATGTTAAATGTGTCATACCTTGCCTTCAAGCCCTAATTCTCTCGGCTCTATAAATATTTCTTTAGTTTCCAGCGGCGTATCTAGAGTTTGGGTTTGGAGGTGTGGGGGCCAGGGTTGGGTCGGCTTCATACAAAAGAAAAACAAGTTAAGACTAATCAACATTACTATCTTTAAAATGGCTCAAAAACGTGTGATAACATTTGAAATCAGTCCCGTTAAAGTAAATGGCAATACAGTGGAACCTTGGTAACATGAATCTCAAAGGAATTATAAAAAATTGTGTTATCGAGGAATTCATCAAAGTGAGTTTTGGAAGATTCAGTTAGTGTATAACTAACTGATAGAATTAGAAATATTTTTGTTGGTGTTTTGACAGTTTTTTATTGTCATTGTAGTCCATTTGCATACAACTTATGACAGAAAATTCATTGTTGTCTCTGACAGGATCGTCAGTCACTCAAGTGAACCACGTGTCTGGCTGTAGACTCAGTAGTAACAAATCATGGCTCAACTACCAGAAAACTAAAACAAAGCCTAAATGCTTCACTAATTATGTAAACTAAAATTTCAGCGGCAGAGATGCACTTGATTTGCGTCTTGATTTTTTCATGGGAAATTTTCTTATGATATTATAAATACAACTCTGGAAGTTTATAAATACAACTATTACTTAGACCATGCCACAGAATGCTGCTCCTTTGCATTGATTCTGGTAGTGGTGGCCAAAACAAAAAATGTCATATTTATTGCATAGCGTTTTGTATGTGCAGCAGGGGCGTAGCCAAGGGGGGGCAAGGAGGGGCAGCTTCCCCCCCCCTAGATTAAGTTACAAAGTAAAAAATATAAAATAAAAGTAGATCAAAAACGCATGCGAGGAGTGCTAGAACAGGAGCAGTGATGGACAGTTATCCTTACTTTACTTTAAAGAATTAAAGAAACATATATAGTTAATTTACAGTTTTGAACTTCCCGCTTTTGTAAGTCCCTAGTTTTAAAGCATCCGCCATTTTCCTGGTGCTGTTGGACCAGTCGCGTTATAACTCAACTCGGCTTTGCAAGCTTCTTTTTAGTTTCCATCTTTATTTAAATATAGTCTAACCTCATCAGAGACCTCACTTCATCCACAGTACCTACAGGACACATCAATAGTTAGTAGTAAAATGGATATACGAAAGTTTTTTAAAGGTAAATTAGCCATTAATTTTTTATGTTGATTTCTAAAATTTCAGGATATTTCTACAGCGTTGAATAGTATTAAAATATATTGGTCATGTAATAGTATTTATAATTATACCTATAGTGGTTACGTTATTTTGTTTGTCTCAAAAAAGTCAAGACTACAGAACTCTCCCTGAGTGAAGAAAGTTAGGTTAAGTTTCGATTATTCGGACGCTTCCAATTTCCAAAACTAAAATTTCGGATACACTAATTACAAGCAGATGTGTATTTTATGATTTCAAAATACCTCTCGCAATAACAAGATATAAAAAAAGAAAAAAAGTTACGTTTTAATCGGCCATTTCGTCTCATTCCACTTTGCGAATATTCACTTACTTGGCGTAATAACCAGGGTTGTGAAATTGTTGAAAAAAGATGGTGGATATAATTTTTTTACAACGCTTGTGATCAGGGTTGTAGCAGAGTAAGCATGAGAGTATAAGTCTAGTCTAGGAATAGTAGTGCTGATGCCTTAAGATTGCTGATAGGGATGGGTATCGATATATTGATATAGCAAAATATCGATATTGTCCCTTCAATTATCGATGTTTTTCTTATTTTATGATAATGTTTTCTTATTTTCTTGTTTATGTCCTTGACAGCTGAATACAAGAATAGTTGACTTCGTGTAGTTTTATTTTAAAATCAGTTTCAAATTACCTTTTTTGAGTTTTTTTGCGGAACAGTTTAGGAACCACTCAGCTATTCAACATCCATTTAAATGAGTGTCCAAGTATCGATATTTACTATTTATAATAACAATTGGTCTAAGTGATGTTTGTTTTTTACATTATTTCTATCCAAGTCACATAAAAGATAAACAGAATCAAAGACGGAACAGACTCACTTGGGGGAAATTATAAATCTCTGTACTTCCAACTTGAACTTAAATCATGACCGATATATCAATGGTTTTCCTTCGATAATATTTATATATCGATGTTAATGACTCGATATTTTATCGATATCAAATATTAATAAGTTGGCGATCGATACCCATCCCTACTTGCTGATTGGTTTCCGCCATATTCAAAACTGCTATGTTAATTGAGCCGGTGAGAATGAAAGTGGCATAAGTCATAAAATAAAGCATAAGTCATAAAACATGCAGAATACATATTTATAAATCAGATTAATCACTTACATGTAGACAGTGATCAGTTTTTAGTATTACAGTATCTTTTTATTTGATTTTTTAATAACAATTTTAACAAACCATTAAATTTCTCCAATTAGCCATAAAGTGACTTACGCCACTTTCATTCTCACCGGCTCAATTATATTTGCCTTGTTTCGGCATCAGCAGCGCCACCCTAGCGACTTCTTGATGAAATGTCTAAACGGTGAAAAATTATATTTATATAGAAAAAATGTAAAGTTATTTCATTTAATAAAAAATTAAAAGAAAAGTAACAAACTAAAAGAAATTTGGACACACCTTCCTGTATGCGGTAATGTAAAAATAAATTTGTTTAATTTTTCCTGCATAATCTTCTTTATTTGGGAATTCTCTTCTTTATTTTAGGGAGCAAAAAAAGGGATTTAGATGACAGCGATAAACGTGAAAGCGAGAAGAAAGTTAAAACCTCACCAGCACCTTGCCCTGTTGAGCTTCAACCAGGGCCTTCTTCCATTCCAACACTCAGCAAGTCACCTAAACCTGATGTTGAAGACTGCTGTGAGTGTGAGAATGATTTGGGTCGGTGGATCGGACGGACGTCTCAGATGACAGCGCCAAAAAAAAAAGGAACTGTTGACAAACTGTTGGGTTCCACCCACTACTTATGACTTTGCTAAAGATGTCGGCCTCTCAAGCAGGAAGTTTAATCACGGTTGGCTTCAAACTTACTCCCCTTGGTTAGCATATTCGAAGGGGTTGAAAGGCGCACTCTGCAAATTCTGTGTGCTGTTCCCACCCATTCCTGGTACAGTGAAGGGTGTTTTAGGATCGTTCATTGTAACTCCTTTTATACGTTACAAACATTTACATGAAAATTGCAAAAGTCATGCTTCCACCCACTGGCACAAAGCTGCAGTCAGTGCAGACAAAACCTTTATGGACGAAATTCCTGTCGACGTTCAGGTGATATCGGGCCACAAGATACTAATAGAAGAAAACAAAAAAATCTTAGCATCGATAATTTCTACAATCATATTTTGTGGTACCCATGATTTGCCTCTGAGGGGAAATGAGCAGCATGAAGGTGTATTTCAAGACCTGATCCACTTCCGAATCAATGCTGGTGACCAAGAACTAAAACGTCACTGTGATATCCTTAATATGAGAAAAAATGCAACATATATGTCCCCTCAGATCCAGAATGAAATTATTGATCTCTGCGGAGCTGTTATCAAAGATGACATTATAGAACAAGCAAAGAAGGCATTTGCCTTTAGCGTGCTGGCAGATGAGACTGCTGATATATCAGGGAAAGAGCAGCTGTCTATTGGTTTGTGCTTCTTCGATGAAAAAGAAATGCAAGTTCGGGAAGAGTTTGTGGGTTTTGTGGAACTTCCTGCCCTCAATGCCACCACGATTGCAACAGCGATAGACAAGGTTCTGGAAAAAGAAGGACTTGACCGAAGAAATGTGTAGGTCAGGGTTATGATGGATGTTCAGCTATGGCTGGCAAGTATGGAGGTGTACAATCAATTATAAGAAATAAGTATGAGAAAGCTATCTTCTTTCATTGTGCATCACACAAATTAAATCTTGTTGTAAATGACTTGAATAGTGTTCCACAAATACGCAATACCATCGCCACTATCAAAGACATTATAAGGTTCTTCAGAGAGTCAGTGTTGAGAAGACGCTACGCCCCGAACATTCCAATGCTCTGTGAGTCGCGATGGTCCCAAAAATACAAGAGTATTTCAGTTTTTAACGAGCATTTCATAAAAATTGTTGAAGGGTTGAAGAGATTATCACTGGAAGAAGGAAATTCGAACACGAGGAATCAGGCATTTCAATTACATTCTGCAGCCACAAAACCTGAATTTATTGTTGCTGTTGCCTTGATAGCCAAATATTCTGCCTTATTGGAACCTGTTGTAAATGCTCTTCAATTTAAAACCCTGGACCTGGTCCAATGCTCAAAACACATCAAACGGATCCTTGGAGTGATAACAACTTATCGTAGTGATGCAGAGAAAGTTACTACAGAGCTTGTAAATGGTGTCGATGAGATTACCAAAGATGTTAGAGTGGAATTGACAGTCCCAAGATCTATTCAAAAACAAAAACATCGCTCCAATCCTCCAGCTTCCAGTCCTTTAGAGTACTGGAACAGATCCTTGGTAATTCATTACTTGGATTCATTAGTTTCTTCACTGGAGGCACGTTTTTCAGATGAACACTCACCTGCCTTTTCAATTTTGTCTCTACATCCGTTAATTATGCTCGAGATAACCATGAAAGACTTTAAAATAAAAGTCAAGGAGTTCTCAGATTTTTATAACTTAAAAGATGTTGCCTCCGAAGTTGAATTATGGTACACTATGTGGGAGAAGAAGAAACTCAATAAAGAGCAGCTAAAAAAACTGACAATAGCAGATCTAGTAAAAGAGGCTAAAATCTTTTACCCGGCCACAAAAAAAGCGCTGCTTATCTCTATTACTCTGCCTTGCACCACTTGTACTGTAGAGCGGTCGTTTAGTACGTTGCGGAGAGTAAAGACCTGGCTTAGGTCGACGATGACAGGGGAGCGTTTCAATGGACTATGCTTAATGAGTGTCCACAGAAAAACTGCTTTAGAAAAAAAGGAGCAATTGGAGAAGGAAGTGCTGAAAAGGTTTTCTGAAAATACAAGAAAACTTATTTTAGTTTAACATTTTTTAGTTTTTTGATTTAGTTTTTATTTTAGTTTAACTTATTTTAGTAAGTTATTTTAGTAACATGTTTTAGTTTAATATTTTGTGATAATATATCCTTTGCTAGTTTGCATACGAAAAACTAATATTGTTTTAAAAATATATAATTGTATAAAATTATACTGTACTATACTATTTTTATATCATACCGTACTATAAAACTTTAATTTTTTCATTCATCACGGTATTTGTACGTAATTCTGTTTTTCATTGTTGCCATGTTTTAATTAAAATCACATTATTATTTGTGACTTTTGGTAATTATTTAACCCTTAAAGCATCTTGGGGTCTCAGACACCCCAGAACATCTTTTCTTGGATCAAGTGTTCCAATCTTTAATTTTACCCCTTGAATTAAAATATTTTTGAACTTCTTGCGGTATATATTGACAATCTAGGGTACCCTCTTAACGACCAAATAGAAGTAATCGCCCAAGAGTATAACAGTGCCTAGTACAGCCACGAAAGTAAAATATATCAAAACTAAGTGTGCACTACTATGGTTAAATCTGAAACATTTCTTTGTAGTATTCTTCATTCCAGAGAAAAAATTCCTAAAGTTTTTAAATAAAGGAAAAATTTAATTTTTAACTCGATAACGGTGCGTGTTACTAAAAAGTAGCTAATAAAAAAAAATTTTATGTGAGAGGTAACTCACAAATAAAGTAACATAAAAGTCTTTTAAATAGATCCGACAATCACTGCTTTGGATCAATAGAGTAAAACTTTTTTAAATTCCCTTTTGGATTAATTTTAAAAATTTCTTTTTAGCTTAGATTCCTATAATAGGTATACCATAGTTATACTGACGAGCCTTAATAACATACCGAGACGAAACAATTTGCTTATTCCCCCCCCCCGGCGCTTTTTAGGTAACCCTTTAGTCCTCTGCCCCCCCCTATTCAAAATCCTGGCTACGTCCATGATGTGCAGTAAAGCTTCTGGTAACCAAAGTAAAGGCGGTACATGTTTTTGAATAACTGAAATTTTTGAAATAATAAATGCTGATTTTTTTTTTATATTGAAATATAAAAAATTACTCACACATTGCTTTCCTTTAAAAGAAATATGCTAGGTATTTTGGGGCAGATAAAATAATTACATAATAGATCTTGGTTATCGATTGCTCGATAGTATCGTGTGCCCTATCTGATGCTTCCAGCAATGTGCTCTCACTGCTTAGTTGGTCACAAGACATCAACAAACAACACATGGCCAGCGTCTGAGCAATTTAAGCAACCAAAGGAGCTGAGAGTCATGCCCCTATGAAAAAATAATACCAATAATTAATGCCCACCAAACATTACCAACAATTAATGCTCACCAAACATTACCAACAATTAATGTCCACCAAACATTACCGACAATTAATTATTGTTTAACCACACAATGCAGATAAACCCATAATTCCGTGAATTTGTTTTCCTCAGGAACCTGCTAGCCCCTTTGATTTCTCTTCAAGCACTGTTGTTAAGGCGCTATATGGAATGAGTAGAGTTGTGTTCTTTATAATATTTTAAAGTGGTTTTCCATTTGTTCGAGTCTCTACTACTAGTACTCCATGGCACTACAGCTCATGAAGAGCCCTGTCCTCCAGAACGACATGCCTCCACTCCTATCTATCCTGCATGACTCTTTGCCACCTTCTGACCCCCAGTCTTCTCAAGTCTTCATCTACATTGTCCACCCATCTTCTTCTTGGCCTCCCTCTTACTCTTCTTCCTTCTGGTCCTTCAATGAATACTTTTTTCATTGCCCTATCCTCTGTTATTCTTTGTATGTGACCTGCCCACCGAATTCTACCTTGTTTTATTATTGTGTTGTTCAAGTCGAACCAGAGGAAATAATACAAAGATTAACATTACATGAGGTTAAATATGAAATATATAAAATTCATGTGTTTAATTAAAATCCATTTGTCAACATGAAGCCTGTAGCCTGGCACAATAAAACAACATTATTTTCTTTTGTACTGTTGCCTGGACCTCCAATTCCACTGCTTGGAGCCTTTGGGGAGTTTCTTTGATTTATCTTCCAAGTTTCAGAGTCATGAAGAGATATCATCTGCAGAATGAAACAAATGTTGATAGGGCAGCTGAATTCTGTGCTTTGGAGTAGGAAAATACTACTCAGAAAACCAATAAGATGATTTGCTCTGTCCTCATAGAAAGTACGGGCACAGAACATGTGTAATGTTTTTCTCTTACACAAGATCTCTCTTGCAGCAGTACAGTGCGCACATGTAGACTAATTTTTTAATTGGTAGAGTAGAAAATTCACTTCATTGAGAATGAATTGAGTGCTTATTTATTTTATAAATTATTATTTATATATGGACTGATTAGTTTTTTAATGATTTCGTATTTATACACAGGGTTCTACAGAGAAACTTGTGTCTTGACAATCTTTCAAACTGAAGAAGTAAGATTGTTTTTAACCTTCTTTGCAAAAAATAAATGTTAATACAGGTAGATCCCATTATACGCGCTTTCGGTATCCGCGTTTTCGGATAACGAGAAATTTGTGAAGTTTCGAAGCGTCAAAATATTGGCTGTGCTGTAAGAATATTGAGCGCTCCTTTATCCAGAACTGCTGCAAACCCATATGCAGGTTATACAGTGTGCGTACAGCTCCGTTGTGAGTGCGCAACTATCACACGCATCTTCCTGTACTGTGACCTTGTCACTGTGTTTCCGATTGTAGGAGGACGTCAGTATTCCTTGTAAGCTTGTTGCAGTAAGGTTGGTTGTGTTATAACAAGTAAAATGTCAGATAAACGTAGAAGAAGTGTGAGTAACGAAGTGAAGAAACGTTCGAGAAAATCCCACTCATTAGAAATGAAGTTGGAAGTTCTAGACCGATGTGATAAAGGGGAACGTAACATTGACATTCAGCGTGCAATGGGACTCAGTGACTCTACGATAAGAACTATTCGCAACAATACACAATCAATTCGTAGATGTGCTCAATCATCGACAAACCTGAGATGATGATCGACTAGAGTGACTAAATCTCGATCAGAGGCAATGGAAAAAATGGAGAGTATGTTAAGCCACTGGATTGAACACCATAACCTGCAGCACATGCCTCTTGTCGGAACTGCAATTCAAATGAAAGCAAGAAGCCTGTATGCGGACCTGATGAAAGATACAGAAGATGCGCCGTCTTTCTCAGCCAGTTCTGGTTGGTTCGACCGCTTCAAGCAGCGTTTTGGTTTTCACAATATAAAATTAACGGGAGAGGCAGCAGCCGCCGATCATATTGCAGCGGAGGAATTTTCACGAACCCTATTTAAGAAATTCATCACTTATGGAAGCTACACACCTAAACAAGTTTTTAATCTTGACGAAACTGGTCTATTTTGGAAGCGAATGCCGAGCCACACATTCATTTCCATTGAAGAAAAAACAGCGCCTGGTTTTTAGGCGGCCAAGGACCGATGCACTCTTCTTTTTGGAGGAAACGCTTCTGGGGATTGCAAATTAAAACCTCTTTATGATCTACCACTCACAAAATCCGAGAGCACTAAAAGGCTGTGATAAGCCGCGACTGCCAGTTCATTGGAAGTGTAATAAAAAGGGATGGATGACTTCTGCAGTTTTCTCCGACTATTTTACAAGAGAACTAAATGACGAGTTGCAAGCCTACTGTGAGAAAGAACACATTCCTTTCAAGATTCTCATCCTTCTTGACAATGTTTCAAGTCACCCTCCTTTTATTGCTGAATTAAGCAAAAACATTCAAGTTGTATTTCTTCCTCCAAACACCACTTCCATCCTCCAACCTATGGACCAGGGCGTTATTGCCACATTTAAGGCCTACTATCTGCGTCGAACATTTTCAAAGCTTATCGGGCAGTGTGACGCCGATGACAAACTCACCATCAAGGCTTTCTGGCGTCAATTTAACATTCATATGGCGATGGAATGATTCGAGACTCATGGAATGAAATCACACCACAATGTATGAATGGTGTCTGGAAGAAACTGTGGCCTGAAGCTGTTGAAGTTGTTTCAGAAGATGGAGTGGGAAATGACATCGGTGGTGCGACGAGAGAGATAGCAGACATGGCACAACACATTGGTTTTACTGACGTCGATGAAGAAAATGTGCGCGAGGTATTGAACTCACATGTAGAAGATCTAACCAATGAAGACTTAATGATTATTGAAGAGGAGAGAATTCTAAAAGAACAGGAAGACAAGGAAATAGACGAAGTTCAACGTGAGAAGAAGCTCACAACTAAAATCATGGCTCAGGCTTTCCAGATGATCGACTCAGCCATGTCTATTTTTGAAGAGCATGATCCCGACACAATGAGAAGTTCTCAAGTGAAGAGGGAAGTTGAACATGTAATGAAATGTTACAAAGACCTTAACAGACAAAAGATAAAGAAGAGGACACAGCCGTCTATTAAAATGTTTTTTACCAAACATCATGGCATTTCCAATGACAGTCCTGCATCCAGTAAGAACCCAACTTCTGCTACGACAGTGTCACCTGGGAATTCTACCAGTTCTACCTTAATTGAAAAGGAGGAAGACTGACCACAACTTCAACAGATTCTTCTGATGTTGACGACCCTGAAGATATTATGTAAGTGAAGAGAGACTTTAACATTTTTAATTTTTGAATACTTTTCTGTACTGTACTGTATATTATTTCGATCATATAAATGTATTAAAAATCATTTTTAATAAGTTACTTAATTTTTTCATTGATGCCCTAGTGTACTTGCCCATATAAAATATACGTCCCGATTTACGCGAATTCGGTATACGCGCCGGTTTTCAAAAACGTATATCCCGCATATAATGAGATCTACCTGTAGCAATACATGTAAAGATTACAGCCCCCCCTCCTTATTGGATTGTCAAGAGGTACAGCAGCCATTCTCTTTGTTGTACATCTGATGATCACTGTTATGTTTTTGTACAAATAAAAAAATCGGCATGGAGAACCATACATGACTTCCATGTCCTAAAATTTATATTTAAAATCATTTAAATATTAATTAAATAAGTGGATGCTTGAGTTCTGAAGAAATTACGTATCAGCTAAAATGGTACCACCATGTCAGGTGGATTAAGACTATCCTCAACCTTCATGAGGAAGGACAGAAATTTTGGATAAAATGTCTGTAGGTCGAACAAAGAGGTTCGACCTACAGGTAGCTGTGATCTGATTCCTGTAATGAAATTGGACTCTCGCTGCGAGGGGCCGAGGGATGTCTATAGTGTTATCAGTCTTTCCTGTCAATACTGTACTAGTCATTTTTCTTTTTTAAAATCAAGTCTTGATTTCTTTCTTTCCATTTGTCTTCTGATTTCCTGAATGACTATTCTGTTCACCCGTATAATTATAAATTTCTCAGCAAAACATTTCTTCCTTAATACATTTGTGTCTCCTGTTTAACACCCACCATTCTGATCCATGTCATAACGCTATATTCCACACAGGCTAGTAAATAACTAGCCATCAGGGAGGTCAAAATATTTTCAAGGAGGGGCAAACAATTTTCCAAAGGAGAAAAATATTTATATATTTTTCATACATACACACATGCACATATTAGTTTATAATTCTCATATCATAATAGAAATAAGTACACAGATTGTATTAATTGCTTTAATACAACACTGCCCAGTGATCCACAGGAACCAAATCGATGTCCACCTTTTCGGCTTGCAAGCGTTGTGTTGGTGTGGGTTTCACCAAATCCATTTAAAAAGCATGCAAACATAATAAAATAAACATGAGTGAGGCCAGAAATAACGTGAATTTTGTATGTGTGTGTGTGTCCTGCCGGCCTTTTTATTGCGGTAATCACAATAATAAAACTTTGGAAAAGTAAACATTACATAATTGAGATATGCTTGCCTACCAGGAACGATATATTTTCACTCATACGTGATTTAAATTAAAATGAAAAATATAGAATTTTGTTAAAGTTAAATGAAATGTTTCCATAGAAACTACTTCTTTTTTGTCAATAACGTAGTGCACATACAAAACTTATAAAAATGTACCTCCTCCATCAACTACCATTTTAATTTATAAAAAAAATTACCCCCCTCCCCCTTCAACTACCCTTTTCATTTATAGATATTTCATCTACCTTTCTACAGTGTATTATTATGACCTTCTTTTCAGGATAATTTATTTATCAAAATTAAGCACTTTACTCTTGTTAAAACGTAAAATGTTGCAGGTAAACTACCCCTTTTCCTTAACCGATCTTCACCAAAAACAATAGGCCTTGAGTCCTTTACAATTCAGGGCTGTATGCAAAAAATTATTTGATTCTGTTTGAATTTGCGGCTGTTATCGTTTGCCATATAAAAAATTCTACACACAGACACTTCGAAAAATAACTTTTTTCATGTTTTGATGGTAGTACAATCAGAATCTACCGTTATCTCGAACACGATTTTTTTAGCCATGACCATACTTCCATTTCCTTATGGAACATGGAAGTAAAAATCACTGTAATATACTTCCAGACAAATAAATTACAGAAGTAAATGATAGTTTTATTTCAATCATATTCTATGAAAAAATTATATTCTCTGTAATGTAAGGCAAAGTACATTAATTTGTATTGCCAGCTGTAGTCCTTTTACAGCCAATGATGGCTACTTTTTGTTTGCATTAACTGTTTTATAGAAATTGACCCTATCAACCCTCTCAGTACCATTCAGATATCCAGTAAAGGTATACTGCAAGGAAATTTTGTGTTGCAGTCGCTTTCCAAAATCTGTATGTCTTGTGATTTGTTAGAAGGTCATTTTGTGATCAGTCAGTTTTGGGAACGTTTTAAAGTTATTTTATGTTTCAAAACTAAATTATTAGAGCTATCATTTTATATTACAGAAGCGCCAGTCTATCATTTAATATGCTTGTAAGAGTAGGTTAAATTCTCTCTCTCATTCTTTTTCCATATATACTATATATGTTGGATCATCTACCATCTCTGTTCCAATCTGCATCACATAATATATGTTATGTTTTCCCTCTGATATTGCCTGTGTTTCTGATATTCTCTTCCCATTGCATTCTGGGCTGGCACCTTGGTCTTTTTTATCTTGCTGGTTCCAGATGTCTATACCATTGTAGCTGTTTCTTTTCTGTTTTGTAAACAGTTGATGCCATAGTTGGAAGCATTATTAGCTGGGCTGTTAGGCTGTGATATAGAGTTTATGCTGACAGATGTTTCAGCCTCACCATCGTAGGCCATCATCAGTGTCGATAACAATTAGCATGGTGTCCATCAATTCACCACAGTGATAAGGTAGAGATTGTGTATTTTGTCTATGAAGGCCCACTTACATAGACTTTCATGCCAACTTGATCTAAGGTGGAAAACATCATCAAGTGCTATCTGATTGGCTTGAGAGCATAGCATGCCAAATCCTATTTAACAGACGGCTTTTATCCTCTTCTATTCATTACGACGGAACCATGTTTAAAGATCTCCATGTGCAGCCGAAAGTAGTACTCTCCGAGGATCATCCGTCATCACTGACATGAATTGACGGACACCATGCCAATTGTTACCGATGCTGATGATGGCCACTGATGGTGAGGCTGAAACATCTGTCAGCATAAACTCGAGACCATGGCGTAACAGGCTGGCTAATAATGTTTCCAACTATGTGGAGTGTGGCCACGAAAACCTTAGGGACTCTAGTTGTAATTTCTTACACTCTGGTTTCAGATTCAGTTCCTTTAAATATTACCATCTACTCTTCTCGCATATTTCATCTACCGTACTATTTTATTTGCAGTCATCTCCATCCCAATAATGAAGCATTCACTCTGCGACATCCCTGAGACAATCAGAACTAAAGTTATTTTGATTATTTTACAGTCTGATTCTGCAAATGGAATGTAAAATCTTGTGAAGAACCTACGGACCAGTATAGGAGGGTGACCTGGAGGATTAGGACAAGCCAAGAATTAAGAAATCTCTATAATGACTCAAACTTGGTAGTAAGTATAAATTGCAAAAGGATTAGGTGGCTTGGGCCTGTTCAAAGGATGGAAGACGGAATTAGTGAATATTGACTATGATTTAATATATTGTAAAAAGTTTTGTCAGTAACTAGATGCAATTTTTTTTAAATTGCGTCAACATCTCGACAAATATTATCATCAGAACAACTTAGAATGAGTTGTTATGATATAAAAAACATAACTCTATAGTCACTTTTGTAAAAACTGTGACAATAACTGTTATAATTGAGTCATTTAGTTTCAAAACCAGATACATCTAAAAAATGAAAATTTTCAGGAGAGCTAAAAAACTTTATTGCAGGAGAGCTGGTTTTGCAACTAACGAGCAATTTCATCTCCAATTTTAATAAGGATGTACCTCTTAATTATCACTGTTGCAGATCACTATAGAAAAATTATTCCGATTAGCGCTTTCACGCTTCTCAGCTCATCATCAGACTTATAAACTTGTGAAGTAGATAGGGACATGTAGAAGGTAATAAAGTATAGGAAAATGTGAATGTAAAAAAAGTGGATGTATCTGGTTTTGAAACTAGACGACTCAATTAATTTGTAGAAACCTGAACACAAATGTTTGAAAAACTGTAGTTAATGACTAAAACTCACAAAACTTTTCATTATTTTTTATAGAAATTAAATTATAGGGTTTAATGGATGACAAATAAAATACAGGATTTGAAGTCAGTATTTATTTAACAATCTTTTTGTATTTAATCAATCTAAATTACCTAATTTTCACATTTTAGTATTATATTAAATTACAAAATAAATATACACAAAACATTTTAGCCACTTAAAACATTTTAGTGTATTAAAATAGTTTTCTGAAAATTGTGAATTTTTGGTTTTTCCTTTTCTTTTTCAATCACAGTTCCTTTTGTATATTTATGTGTATAATTAAATATTATCATTAGAAAATTACATAAATTTTATTTTTATAAAAAATATATAAACTCAAATTACATACTATCAGTCAACAATCTTAACTCTTGCACCTAATCACAAAACGTGAAACGAAGAGTTGAGTTTGGTCATAGTCATATAAAAAACATTCCAGTTTACCACAAAAGATTTTATGTCACTTAAAACCTAAATATAGTAACAGTCTTATTGAGAAAGCTCACACTAATTAGGACCAAATGGTATGAAATATCATAAAACCAAATGGTTATATATATAAAACGGATCTTTACAGCTGTCGCCGTTTCTCCGTCCCCAACTTCCATTGTAACCTATCGTAGCATGTAAGTTCTTCTAAATTTCTTGCAACCATTGCTTCCGCTATGTCATCTCGCCAACTCCTCCGTGGACGTCCTTTTTTCCTCCTCACCGGTGGTATCCATTCCAGTATTTTGCGGAGCCATCTGTCATCTTCCAATCTCTTCACATGGCCAAACCAAGTCAATTGTCTTCTTTCTATTTCATCTATTATTGTCCTGTCAATATTCATCTCAGCTCTAATAGTTTCATTTCTAACCCTGTCTAATTTTGATCTTCTAATGGAATATCATCTTAATTCTTATTAATTGTGTTGATTGCATTTTCCAGGCCAGTTTTTTTTTTATTTTTTACAAACACGCATGACACAAGCATTATCAAAACCAAACAAAAACCTAAAGTACATAATACTTTACAGTTTGTTGTCGCAAACAGATTCAAAAAACACTCGCTGTTAACTGTTGAACTGCTAGTTGCTTTGTGCACAGGGGCCTTCCTGTGTCTTGTGATCATTTCAAGTCCAACCTGTGACCACTGTATGTTATGTGTATAATATATTTACACTCCATCTTTTGTTTTGACATTTGGAAACATATAAAAAGTAAGGATTTTTATAATTTGTTAAAATAGCTGCTCTTTAAAGTCCGACATTCTGTTCCGTAATCCCAGAACATTTTTAAAGCATACTGTTCTTGATTTGGCTATAGAGAATTTTGTACATCTTACTCCCCTTGGGTTGTTGTCGAGGAAGGGTTTGATGGTGTGTTAGGGCTTCCATAGCCAAATCGAGAACACTATGCCTTGAAAATGTTTCACAATTGTGGAACATAATGTTGGCACCTTGAACATTTCATACAGAGTGTACCCAGAAACCTGCTATAACAGATATTCACCAAGAAAGCCTTCGTACAATTTTGTACTGTAATAGTGTAGTATTAAGACGGTTATTAGCAGTGGCGGTTTCTTATTGTGGCCGCATGGCCGCGCGCCCCCCTTGACAGAGAACATTTAAAAAAAATTAAATCACATTACCATAGTTAACTGTCTGTCCTTTGTCTCTTGTTTATTTTAAAGATAAAGGATGAGCAATGTTTTTTAAGCATTGATTTAGATTAGAATGGAAGTATTTATTACCTTGCATGTAGTAGGTAGCGTGAACCAAATAGACAGGGCTGCGAAGAGACTTGTGGCCTGGTTGCCATGACTACGTGATGTATCGTGTGACGTCATAGTGAATATCGCCATTTAATAAACCATGTGTTTGGGCCGCTACTTCTGAGCAGCCTGTTGCCAGTTTTTAACAGTGGTGTCGGTGTGCCGTTCGTTGATCGTCAGTTTACTTTTATCATACATGTTTTTGTGTTTTGTGTCAAGTGTCGCCTACAAACATGAATAGAGTCAGTGTCTTAATAAAAACAAATTTTACTGGACTTTCTTTAGAGGATAAAATAAATATTAAAAAATTAGGCCGGCCATTACCTGATCTTAATTTAACACAGACCAGTGAAAGGAAGACATTTACTCGGGCGTTTCTCAAGAGACATTTATAATCAAAATAATTGGATATGTGGGTGTGAAGTTTCGCAATTGTTGTACTGTTTTCCGTGTGTATTATTCTTCAACCCTGCAGGAATAGAAATGGATGCAAATTGGGCCAGAAAGGGCATAAAAGATTTGCATCATCTTCCTACTAAAATAAAAAAAACATGAATCATCTCGAAGTCATATTAATGCATGCACACAACTGGCTTTACTAGGCGAAGTTAGTATTTCGACACAGCTTAATTCAGCTTATCGGACAGATGTTCTTGAACATAATGAACAGGTTAGAAGGAACCGTTATTTTTTTTTTCCTTCGTATTGTTTAAATTAGCAGCCATCCTTACTATTTCTTTTATGAATTTGCTAACTGCTATAATTTTTATTGTTCGACTAAGCTTTTCTAGGTGTAAGACCTGAAGATGTCAGTGATGACGAAAAGCTTAGTCGAACAATAAAAATTATAGCGGTTAGCAAATTCATAAAAGAAATAGAACATCTGCAGAACGCTACAGTGTGTAAGGGGACTTCTAAAAGTATCCAAAGTATACAAAACAATATTTTAGATAGCATGTTGGCTGTGTGCAAAGAAGAAATTTATAATCAAATTAAAAATTCCCATTTCTTGGCTATTCAATGTGACGAAACTACAGATGTTACGAATTGGTGCCAAATGGTACTAATATTTAGATACGTTTTTGATGGAACTGTTCGTGAGAGCTTTTGGTCCTTTAGAAGAGTAATCAGCAGAAGGGATACAAAAATGTATAGAAGATGAAATTGATCCTATAGTTATGGAAAAACCACAAAAGTTAATCACTCAAACATACGATGGGGAAAATGCAATGAGTGGTGCTACAGGTGGTGTTCAAAGTTTTATTAAGAAGAAATATCCTTACGCTCATTACATACATTGTTATGCTCACCAGCTTAATCTCTTGATCCAAAATGCAGCATCACAGCATGCTAAAGCGTGAGTGTTTTTTAATAATTTATCAGCAATTCCCACCTTTTTTCTAATTCTTCAAACAGGTGCTATATATTAGAAGAAATAGTCAAGCACAGGTTACCAAAAGTAGCAACAACCAGATGGAACTATAACATTAGGACAGTCAATACTGTGTTCGAGAATCGAGAGAAGCTCATAGAAGTGTTTGAAGAGATTGAAGATAAATGCCTAAGAAGCGTTACTTCTAATGAAGCTTCTGGTCTCAGACGAGCTCTAGAAGACCCAGCATTTTTCTTTTGGCTCACATTTTTTCACAAACTTTTGCCTCAATTTGACATTCTTTATAATCAAATCCAGTCAAGAAATAAGGATAGTACCCAACTTCAAAGTGCTAATCAAAATTTTGAGATTTGTGTTAAAGACATTAGAAACGAGACTGACACTATTCAAAGCAATATTGAAGAAAATTTTCATTCAACAAAGAGGAGAAGAAAAGAAGATAATTTACCAAGAAGTGTGTTTGCCAAAGAAATGTGTGATGTAATTATTTTACAGATGAAAGACAGATTCTCATATCGTGGCCATCTGCAAGCAGCTCAGTTGTTTAATTCAGAATAAATACCAAAATATTCAAAACAATTTCCTGCAGGCATTTTGGACACAGTGTGTTCTTCATATCCATTTCTAGACCAGACTTGTTTAAAAACAGAATTAGAAATTATTTACTCATGACTGGACTTTAGTCAAATAATTGGAGCCACAAACTTCCTTACATTACTGCTGCAACATAATCTTACTGATATTTTTCCGGACACTATAAAAATACTAAAAATAATTTTAACAACGCCAATGACAACTGCAGAATCAGAGCGTTGTTTTTCAACTCTTAAAAGAGTCGAGACATTTTTACAAAATACTATGGGTAATGATCGTTAAAATGGATTGGCGATGATGTCCATAAATAAAAATTTAGTGCAAGATATCGACAGTTTCGATGACAAAGTGTTGGAAAAGTTCAATCTATGAAAAATAGAAGGGCGGAATTTACTTTTAAGAAATAATTAGCTTCATTCAATCCACTTTCCATTTCAGGTAAGATTTTACATTGTTAAAATTTTTTATGATTGCGCCCCTCCGGGTGAAAAGTCACCAGCCGCCAATGGTTATTAGTATGCTAGTTGCGGTCACAGCCAGGAGGCGCTGCTGTTATATCAGCTACTCAGTTTTTCAGTTTTCCTCACGATGCTGAGTGCACATCGTACAGAGTCTCCAACAGTGTAATTTGAGGAGGTCTACGAGTTCCTACTCTCTCTGCCTTTGTCTGGTCATTAGCTGCGACTCTCTTTGCTGCAGCTGAGACCTCTTCCTTCTCTTACCTCAGGACCATCAGCACCACGCAACCACCTCCCCCTGTCCGGGTCAAATGCCCTCGGACGATTCTCGATGACCCACCATAACTTTAAGTAAACTACTTAAATCAAATTTTGCATATTCACTATCTGACCATGCCCCAGAATTTACCTAAAAAGCTGTTTCCTTCCTCCCTTCCTAGTATGCCGACCGCGCTGAATGCCGCTGCTACGCGCTACCACTGGCACGGAGGCTCTCTGCCTCGCGGGGAGCGACCGACGCCTCACGGCGTCTGCACGCGGGACTGGGAATGGGTGACATCTGTCCCCTGAACCCGTTCATGCGGCAATGTCCACTGATTGCTCAAATTTAAAAATAAATAAAAAATTAGAAACCTCTCTCCCCCGCCTTCTCAGTTAACTGGTTGGCGGTTGTCCATTCCAGTTTTTAGGCACCAGTCGAATGAACCAGAACTAAGTAAATCCTCAGGCAGCCATTGGGCTCGACCCAGATGCTGCAGTCATGCACCGGGTGCAAAGACACCCCGCTACTACAATGCTACATGCTACAGAGTCTCCACCGGGAATTGAACCCAGGATCACACGCACATGAATTGTGCGTGTTAGCCACTAGATCACCTGAAGGTTTACCTTAATAATAATAATTTTAATCAATCAGACTGCAGCCATTAAAGTGCGTGTTCTTTGCAAATATTTGTACTTAGAATATTTCAGTTTTAATTCTGTTGTCTTATTGATCCACTGCACATTACTAACAGTCCCACGTTAACAATTGGAATTGAAAATAATGTAGACCACTTACAACAATCTGTGACTGAAGACGAAATAATTGTTTTATGTTGTTTCTTTAAATCATTTTATGTTAACAAATAAATAAACGTATGAACATTTAATAAAAATAAAAAATAACATACCATGTTTATAGACTTCAACAGGATTGTTACATACAAAATTATTAACTTAACATATTCTTTAATGTAAATTACAAACATTCATTTATTCACGGTTATTGCAAACTTATAAATTATTGTTAAAAAATTATAAATCAATTTGTAGCTTGAATATTATGCTACTAAAAAAGAGGGCAAATATATGTATATGCATGTGTTAAATGTCAGTAAAATTAGTTTAGTAGAAAAAAGTAAATGTATACAAGTATTAACTTGGCTGTGTCAAGTCAGTTGTCTTGATCTTTGAAATCCAAAGGTAAATGAGTTTCTTTACAACCCGTTTGCTACGTCAAGTCAGTCAGCTGGTTGCCAATAAATGGCATAAAAGGAATATAGTCGATTTACGCAATGAAATGGTTAAAATATGTTTCAATACGTGTATCCTGCTTGTAAGACTCTTTTGAAAGTATGAATCCAATGTTCTATAAAGCCATTGGTAGAAGAGACGTGGGTTGTCCAAGGATGAGTGGGTGCTGGAACAAGTTTATATAACATAACTCTTGAAGAGAAGAAGAATCCAGTATAATCATTTGCCAGAATATTAAGCTCAAACACATTGTCCAAACCCTCCCTGTCTAAAGGACTAGACAATTTTCATATTGTTTTGTCCTTAGACTGATTTTCGTAAAGTCAAGAGGTTTTTGCAAGATTTTAAGGAGGGGGTTTAATCCCTCAAGGCTTCTCCTATAAGTCTACTACAAAAGTTCATTGACCCTAGACACTGTGACAAGAGATAAAAATTAGAACAGATTACTTAAAAGCTGCCTTCATCACTCAAGGAAAGTCCACACACTGAATCAAGAAATATGGAGGTGCACAATAATAACAAAGAACTCAGAAAATTAAGTTTTAAACGATGGTATAAATACTTCACACACAAGTTTCTGAGCTAGTTCCAACATAGACATAACAGTTTTAAAATGATTTAAGAGTTTATTGTCTCTACCACAATCAATGCAAAGTTAGTCCTTGATATACCTGAAAATTATAAATATATCACTACTGACTTGGATCACTAATTTTTTATTGGTAAAAAATGTTAAACTTTTACCTCATAGCCTAAGTAACCAAAATCCTTCAACAAAATGCAGGAATATCTGAAAACTTATCCATGTTTCAAAATACATTCACAAGGTTCACATATGAAGGTCTAAATCATACCATTAACCATTTGGTAATATTTACTGGATGGAAGACAATGTGGAAGACTGATGTTGTAAGGCATCAGATGCTATGAAACAATACTTGTTTATAAAATACAACTATAAGCTATTTGTGAAAAGCTTGTCATATGTACTCAATGTAAAACCACAAAATCAACTACTCTTCTGCAAAGAGCTTCATGTTTGTGGTTAACCACATTTGTTCAATACCATTATTTATTTATGTTAATTTCTACGTCACAGACCACATTTCAACTTTCCTTTTTTTCTTACACAGTTTGTTCTGTTTTCATTATTTTTATTCCAATTTACTGGATTCACAAACTAGCTGGATTTTCTTTTCTTAATTAATTTCAATAATTTTCTATTTTATTGTCTTCTTCTTCTCCTCTTCAAGGATTAGGTTATATAAATCTGTTCCGGCACCCATCTCATCCTCAGACGACCCACGTCTCTTCTACCAATGGCTTTACAGTTCACTGCCGCTTTTGGCAATCGATCTGCTGTCATCCTTTGCAGATAATCCCACCATTGTCTTCTGTAAGCTGAAATAGTTTCATTTATGTCCTCTACTTCGAGTTCTATTCTGATATCCTCATTCCTTATTCTATTTTGCAGTGTATAGCTTAAAGTACTTCAAAGAAACTGCATTTCGGCACTCTAAATCTTGCCGCATTCCTTTTTTGTGACAACTCACGCCTCACTTCAGACAGAGAAGAGTGAGGGCAAATCTCCTGTGCCCCCAAAACAGGGGCCTTACGGCTAAGGTATGGTAACCCTGACAGAAGAGTTGCTAGCCCTCCTGGTAGGAGGTTGTGCAACAGGCCAGTAACCTCTTCATGTAAAACTTTATAATACTTGTAGTACCAAAGTAGCCTCGAAGTAAGGCATGGAAACTGTGGCAGTAGGACCCCTGTTTTATTGTATAAACATAAAAGATACATTTTGGTATGATCATCACTGCCTTATTTCTTGTCATCTCGTATTCTGCATTCTCCTCCAGGCACACACCTCACACATCATTTCTCTACACACTTCAGGCAACGCTTCTCACTAATGTTTTCCTTAATTAAATATACAGTCTACCAGAAAATAATTTTTCCTTGTGAAAACTACTTTTTGCCATCACTATCCAAGCTTTTATTTCTTTTGTATAACTGCCATTAATTGTTATTATAGCACCCAAGTATTTAAATTGCTCTTTCTTCCAAGTTTTGCCAGTTTATTATAGCACTGAAACATTTTTCTTGTTTCTCAATATTCTCATTTAGTTTTTTTTTTATAATTATATTCATCCTACAATTCTTTATACATTTATGTACATAAATAAAAAACACAGCAAATACATACATACAGAAGTATATTGCAAAGAACAGAAGTCTTCTCGCACTGGTATAACTACTGACTCAGCACTGGTCGACTTCTGCACACAAACAAAAACACGGTATTATCTGTGGTACTCTCACAAATTATAAAAGAAACAGGAGTTTTTTTCCAGATACAGACAGTTATGTTGACAGACAATCACTAATACAAACCTAACAAGTAAAGATATCCAATCATAGAATGCAAGCTCTTACAGCTGAAATTGTCGATGTGATTAAAATCACTGTTAAGCCATGGTACACTAGTGGGACTGAACATAGTTCTTACTGGGCATTTAAAACTTTAGTCTTCAGTTCCCATTCCACTGACAATCTGACAATGGCCGTTGTGAACATGGCAGAAACGTCTGGCATTTTACCAAGCGAAATTAATAGACCATGACCTAACAGCCTGGACAGCTGCCATTGTTATTCACTTGTACCTGTTTACCATTACCAAAGATTATACAGTACTGTATTGGTAAAACCTGTCAGATGTTTTGTGCTCCTTCTCAGAAAATGAGAGTTGCAGCTAAAGTGACTTGCTGAATGTCCTAACAACAACCTTCAAGTACCACACTCAGAATGTGCACAGATTTTTGAGGTTGAAACATCAAGTAATGTTACAGCAGAGGTAGTAACTTCAGCAGAAACTTCACCATCGTACAGTGGTACAGTGGTTTGCTCATACTGTTTATAAAGTTGTACAAAGTGGAATAGATTTACTAGAGTCTGCAGGCACAACTAGATTATGAAACTGCATGTATTTAAATAAATCAAATAATTTTCAGTAATGGATATGCCTTTAGAAAGAAACTCTACTAGTGATGTTATCCAGACTATTGACAGTTTGTATTCCTGATGTATGGATACCTGTTATTCAACTTTATTGTAAATACACTCACATAACGGTGTTACCAGCTGGTCAATTATATCAGTAAAAGTGTGTGGAAAACTCAGTACTGTATGTCAAATTATTTCAGTATACAACCCCACTACTAAATTAATTTTGAACAAGCTCAATGCTTTGGAATCCTACTATGTACATAGTATTATCACATCAATTGCACCACAGAGGTATAACTGAACATGAAACTACATACTCTGATTCTCACTAAATTATGCAATCAACTTTTTTCAGATATAAATATTGTCATGTGCAGAAAATAAAAATTGTCAATACTAAGTTCTTATAATGACACATACACTTTTATTTAACAAATAAACATATTTTATAAAAATACTGCATTTTTAATCACATAAGTTTCAGTCAAATCATTATACTATAAGTCACATATGTCACACGCATAATTTGTCAAAGTTATGTTAGTGTGGTTCAGTGTTTGTGAGGTGAGGTATCTGCAGAGGACAGACTGTAGTTAGAGGGCACTATGACTATCAGCAGTATTCTCTGCTTGCAAATGTATACATCCCCTATGGGCAGTAACTTTGTTTGCATATGCATGCCAAATGTAAATGGCTTTCCCCACTAGAGGATGTGAGTTGATTTCAAGTCTCCCCTACTACTTTATGCACAACACAAAGCCAACAAAACTTTGCAGACTATACCATATATACCGTACATCAAATATATACAAGTGTCGGATATTACAGAGTAACATTAAATAAAAAAGTAAATTTAATCTTTGTTTAAAATTAAAGCACTTGTAATATACTGAATTAAAAAACAATTATTCCCTTAATCTAATAATCTGTTAAGACTATTTATTATACCATTACTTTAATAAGAAAAAATTTAGTTAAAAAAACTTTAAATAAATAAAATTTTCAGGTGTTATTAACATTTACATAAATATATAGAAATCATAACTAACAAAAAAAAAAGTTACTACAAAATTGAATTCAAGAAATGGTACAAACGGAGGTTAAAAATAATAATAATAATAATAATAATTTAAATCACAAAAAAATAAAAATAATAATCTAAACAACTATAAAGTACAATTTGTAATGTGGTGTTTAGAAATCTTACTGTGGTGTTCATAATTATATTGAAATAAATTTATTTATCAGTACATTTCTTCCTGACTCAGTCATTTATGTATATACACATTACTCACAATAAGTTCACTTTAAATTCTTTAAAATCTAATCCATAATTCCATAGTTAAGGCACATTTCACTGGATTGATTTTTCCCAAACAGTAAACATTCAAATCATTCATTCTTAACTTAACCTCTAGTTTACTAGTTTACATTCAAAATTTTGAATATTCTTGTTTGGAGAAACTATTCATTTAAATGTAAAAAAAATTAATTTTTCTAATGTAAAATATGAGAATTTTTATGCTAATAAATGTAACATACACTAAATATGAGTGTAAAGAAATTGCACGTAGTATTTGTAGTTAGAAACAATTTTCTTTGAAAGTCAAAAACAGAACTTAAAATTGAATTTACTATTTATATCTTGTTTACAAATATGAGCTTACTTTTAACAACAATTTTTATATTTTTCAGCTGTAAAACATATGCACATCATTATACTTTTTTTTTTTTTTAATTCATAACATAATCCAGATAATGTTAAGTATATAAAAATCCAGTACATCTACAGGACTACATAAAATTCGAGTACCTAAGACTACAGAAAAATGTATGCAGACTAAACGACAAAAATACACTTAGTAGGTTATAAAACACAAACATTCTGACAACTTATGGTTAAAACTACAAAGAAAATAAATCAATAAAAAATAAGAAACAATTCTCCCCAAATGTATAATTTTGAATGGTTTGTCCTCCACACCTTATAAAGTAACCGTACATACTATTACATAATATACTTATATCATCTAACATCATCACCATATTCAAATTCAATTGACATATAATTGGTTATTAAATCTAATTCATAACTGGTGCATACCAGAACGTATACTATACAACGTGTCCAACATGGCGATTGCCTAACTACAACATTTCGCCCTGTTCTATAGGTCATTTCGTGTCAAGTGATCCTCTATCTGAAATAATAATTCCAAATAAAGTCTCTTTATGTTATTGTGTTTGAGAAACATTTCAGGAAACATGGAAATCTGTTTTCATTTTTAAATTTAATAAGTTATATTACAAATGTTTGGACAAAAATAAAACAAAATAATTTGAAGTTTCATAATTAAATTAATTTTCACACCCATAATGCACATTACAAATTTTGTATGAGCTTTAGTCAAAAGTGAAAAATTAATGTTGAATCAGTTAATTGTGTAATTCAAAACTTGTACTTCTATACTGAACACAATTACCTGTGAATGACCATGTGAATTCACACTGATAATGGACAATTTTGTCTCTTCCACAAAATTTATACTCCCCCCTCTTCAACATTCTGTAGACAAAAGACATAGATTTCATAACCTTCGGTCAACAACCGCATAACAAGAAATATATACTGCACTTTTTACAACAGTCAGACAAATTGAACACAATTTTCGATCTGTTAACCACAAAGAAAAAGGTATTTTCCATTTACCCTTAACATTGGAATGACCCTTATGTAACTATCAGTAGTCATAAGTAAACACACACAATGTTTACATAAACAGAAGTATCGTTTAGAAATAATAATACTAACAACACAATAAATAATCAACACTTTCTCTCAAAGCAGACAATGACAGATTAACAGAGTCAATTCTCTGAACCTGAAATCATTATCGATTATTTTCACACAACATCCCGATGGCCATGTGGATGTAATCAGACCATTCTGTTGATTACCTTCTGTCCAAAATTGATGTACTCTTCAAATACAATTTCTGCTCCTTTCAAGAAATTAAGGAAATACAATTCCTTCTTTGCCTTTCCCCAGACTTTCTCTCATAAAACTTCTCAAACTAAATTGGTACTTTTCAATGTATAAAAACCACATCATTTATTTATTTTCATGAACATTCTATGGACTATTTATGGACCTGGTGAACTAACTTTCCATTATCCTCTGGTTTCTTGACTTTTTTGAACTTATACAATATCTCTTCATCCTTGTACCGTATTCTTTCTTTTTCTTCTGTCCGCACAGACTTTGTTGTACAGCACCTTCCTTGAATTCCTTAATCCAGTACCAAAAAGTATACCTGTCTAAAATTTCTTCATCCAGAATGTTCACTTCTGCTAGATTTCGCTTAACTTCTGTAAACCAACTAACTTTCATCCTGTAGTTTTTATCACAATAATCAAATATTCTTTTCATTAATTAATTTGGACCAACTTGGAGAGATTCATTTGGACCAACTGTCCATACTGTAAACCTTAATTTCCAAATACTATCTGAAAATTATCCAATTGCTAAAAGCAATTATTTACTGTTCCTTTTTTCCAATCACCTGCATTTATTTTGCACCAGAAGATTCCTTATCATTTCCCTTTATTTCAATTTCTCTTTTCCCCTTGTTGATTTGAAACTAAACACTCTGCTTCTTAAAGGCATTCTGGTTTTAAGAATTTATCGTAGTGTTACATTTTTGCTTTTATTGTTACTGATTTTTCACTGTAGAGATCCCTTACTCATTGACAAACTAGTTCCATTTTTAGAGACATCACGTTATGTGTCATCTCATTAATTTATTATACGTTGAATTAAATCTCTACTCTCTGGCTACCCTTTATGAGTAGCGAGCAGCCATGTGGGCAACTACTCATGTCTTAAGATTATATACAAGGGCTTGGAGCTCGAAAGCATTCTTCTGTTTTATATTTTTTCTGATCTGTAAAATTTGAATCTAACTTTTAAACATCATTGACAATGTTGCTGAATTGCTAGCTGCTTCACATTAGACAAGGTATGTGGTGGAATCGCTTTAGCCACCTTGAAAATTGACAATTTGAACTTGAAATTTACTGAAAGCACTGAAAGGCTTGAATCACTGTTCAGCAATGGCAATGCTAAAATATCAGAAACCGCTTATAAATTATACTTGATCTGATCGGGAAACATGTTTTTGTTCCTAACAAATTCACAGATGCTTTAAGTGCAGAGAGTTTTCTCTAATAATCTACATGTCCACTCCAATACATCTGTATATACTAAACTTGTGACAGACTAAACTATTTAATATTTCTAAATCCTGCTAAGTAATCCTTCCATTCACGAAAGCTCTATCGATTAAATAAAAAAGTGGATCTACTTTTATCTACAGGCTAGTAGTAGTAATAATACTAATGATTACCGCTAGTAGTAATAATCGCATACTACTCTGATATTAGCATTAAAAAATGAGACACAGATTACAAGTATTTTACAAGGCCCTAAATAAATGCATTTTCTGATAAAATTATATCGGTTTAAAAATTAATTAATAAATAAATAAAACATCACTATACAGCACCCAGTTCCATTATATCATATTTTCTTTCTTTCTTGCAAAGAATTGGATAGAATAGTACAGCGTAGTAAACAAAGATTCCACCGAGGATAAGGCTCAGAATCACTGCAACTAAACCCCACGCAGAAATCCCAAGACCTCTGCTGGCTGCCACTTTGGGTTTTGCATCACCTGCAACATAAAAATAATACATGCTGCTACATACGTACATATATACATAAATCACAGGTTGTCTTACCTACAGGCAGTACGTCTTGAGTAAATATTTACATACAGGGTGATTCACAAAGAAACGGAGAAACTTTCAGGATGTCTTTTACTGGTTAAAATAAAGAAAAAAGTTCATATACGAGGCTCAGTTGAAAAGTTCGCGGAGAGACAACCGTAGCTTAGCGGTAAAACTAAAATTTTTCTTGTGCTCCAAGATTTGTATTTTATGTAAACTCCTGTTAATTTTCAAATCTATATATCAATTTATTCATTGTTTAGAAGTTGTTTCTATTTGATGTTTCATGCGTGTTTTGAAAAATGGACAAAATCAAACATCGTGGTGTAATTCTTTGTTAAAAATTGTTTAGCGCCAACAGAAATTGAAAATGAAATTGTAAATGTGTCAGGAGATGCTGCGACCTCAAAACCAACAGTTTGTAAGTAGGCACTTGAGTTTAAACATGTCCTTGCACCACACGAAAGATTTTAGTTCTACCACTGAGCTATAGATGTCGCTCTGCGAACTGTTCAACTGACCCTCGTAAACATAGGTCTGGAAATACTTCGTTAGTGAATTAGGCTTGCAAAAAAATTTGTTTGATCGAATAACAAACGAGGAGATCAGAAGAAGAATGGAAACGGAAATAAATGTAATTGACTACATCGAAGAAAAAAGATTGGTGTGGTATGGTCATGTCCGGAGAGCCCAAAATAGGTGGTTCAACAAAGTGACGGAATGGAGTCCATTAGGAAGGAGAAAAAGGGGAAGACCAAGAAGATCTTGGAGGGATGAAGTGGATGAATCTATGCAGCGTATAGGACTTGAGGAAGGACAATGGGAAAATCGGGAGAATTGGAAAGCTAGGTTGAAGGAAGGGAGACGGCACTAGCTGTAACAACCCTATTATATATATATATTTGCCCAAATTTGTGTGCTCCCTAGGTAAATCGAGGTGACAATAAAATTGTTGGGGCATAAATTAAGGGGCAAATTAGGTGTTTTTTTTAGATGTTGACTTGAAAAGTTTATAAAATGGGTCCTAGACCTGTAGCTCCTGTAGTTTTCAAGTTTCTTCATGAATCACTCAGTATATTGGCTACAGGTGAATTTTGAAGATGACTCATAATTTCTAATTGTAAAAACTTGTTTTTAGGGGCATATTAGACCACCCGTATACACTGGTTGACTGCTAATCCCAGACAGTTCAACAAAAATTGAGGTGCCGTTTTCAGCTCCAGCTCGACTCAACCTGGAATAACAACAGATGGCTAAAGTGTAGTGTTGGCAACACTGCCTTCCCGCGTATCCATGCGATTCAGTCTGCACCCTACTCTGTGACTGGACCTCCTAACTTACTATACGGATAGAAAAAGGAGGCACTATTATTTAGTACTTGTTTTTCAGAAAAACTACGGCCCTGTATTGACCTTGAATTACTCAGCTATTGACCTGCACTTCTTTCTTCTTGGGACTAGGCACTTTCAGTACTTCCAAGATTGTTTTGATTACGTTTTTGTTATATTTTATATGTAAACATGGTGCTGCAGTAATTTATTATTTATTAGACTGTATGTTCCTAACAGTGTTTTTGTCATTCTTATTATACGTAAATGTGGTGTTGTTGATACTTATTCTCTGTAGCCTGTTTTCATTTAAAAATAAAACTGATTTAACTTCGGGGCTTAAATAATTTCAATTTCAAACACTATTTAAACATAGGCAGTTTACAAAGTAGGTTTTGATATTAACAATACTTTTAGTAGTATATTTCTACCCAAATGCTTGTGAATTATGGAAATATACTTCTTGTATTTTTAATAAAAAGCTACGGGTTCAAATTTTGTTATTACTTTATGATAACTGCGATAACTTGGTTTCAGGTGGTGATTGATTGCTTTTGTTATTTCCTTACGCATGGGACCAAAATAAATTTTGCCCCCCGCCCCCAGTCAAAATCACCATCAGCTGCCACCATACACTAATATCTAATTTTCATCAATTACTGTGAAACATGAGAATATATATTCATACTTACCTCTATAAATAAATTGACCATGTTTTAAATTCTTTAAACTTTTACAGTATTTATACCAAAATACAGATAGCAAAATCATGCAAAACAACCAGCATCTAATTACATACATATGTGACATTTAAAAATATAAAATTTAAACACAGATTACAGTAGCCCCATTAGTATACTGTTTGCACCCTACTCACTTGTTTCCCTCTGTCTGTAATCCCCATTGGCATAACTAAGGCCACTGTAGTGAGACTTTTGTGAGTTACTTGCTCTGTACGATCTCTGCTGGGCTGAACTGCCTTCTTGTGTGACCACGCACAGTATAGTTAACGCAACTGAAAACACGGTTTTATATGGCTATCATCATGATGTGTATATTATAAAAGATATTAAATTATTAATTCACATGCTACAATAATCACAAAGAAATGAATGTCACTGTAACTCATAACAAACTATGAACATGAAGTTTTGTGGATGACCAAATAGTAATGGCACAAGAATATGATGCTGAGTATCATACATGGTAAAGGCAGAGTACACAGCATGAGGATTAGAGGTGATTGTAGAAGGGATTAGCAAACAATTTAAGGATTAGATGTTACACAGTGGACGATGTTACCCTTTAGATGTTATAAAGGAATCCACTAGCCAAAAATATGCTGGGTCTGCAAATCACATAAAATGGAATTTTAGATGCAGCCATTAGTGCAAGACATATGACAAGCAAATGGGCAATATTGCAAAAACAATGGCACTCTATCGACAAAAATCAAAGTCCATCAAAAGACAGCTATACAGTTCAATAATCATAGTACAGGTCCAAGGTCTGGGCAATAAACGCACAAATGAAACAATTCTTGAATGCTCCAGAAGTGGACTTTGGAGGCAAGATGTGGGAACTTCAAGAAGAGACAGAGTCATGAATGAAAGAATCCACGAAATAGTACAGACTTCAACCCAAAAGTAGTTGACCAAGAAGTGCCATAATCTATGGAGAGTTCTAGAGTGGGGGATACAAACCCATTTCAATGGCATCTTATAGGTAAAAATCTAAGAAAACGTTTAGTAACATCTCTCCCTACAGATGTTGCAATGCGGGTCTGTGTACGCCCATGAAATACTATAGGCAGATCTATTCTCTAAGTGAAGGAAAAGATTACAATGCACGAACATGATAGATGTGGGTTGCCATTTTACATAGCAATACCTCCCCCACCCCACCCCACCCACCAACCACAGCTCACATCATCAGAAATGTCCCGCATGGAAAAATCCTAGCTGCACTACTTCTGACAACATAAAAACTAGATCAGCAATTTCCTACTGGTGGCCTACGACACCTTTTTATGCGGCCTGCAACCTTATGTTGGAAATATACTGATTATTCTATTTACTTTAATAAGTTCATGAATAATAAAATATTATTTTAATTAAGAATGCTTTTTTAGGGGAGAACACATTAAAAATTGTTTCACTGATTTCTTAATAAACGTACAGTAGATTTCACTTTATTTGTTTAATGGTAGGCCTATGTGTACTTGTTCTAGTTCTTTTTTATTTCCATCATATTACACGATCCAGTATCCAGTCTGTTTTCTTCCATCCCTCAAACAGGTAAAACATATCCGCTTGTCCTATGTTTTGGGGTCAATCCATTTCAAGTGGTCAAGCACCACACAACACTGGTTGCCTCACCACCTCAGAAAAAATTCGTTTTTTGTATGTGCATTCACTTATGGTTCAGAAAAAATTCGTTTTTTGTATGTGCATTCACTTATGGTTTTGGTAGTTAAAAAATATTTTTTTTAATATTTTTATTGTATCCATGTCTCCAGTTCACAAATGGCGGCCATTTTATTTTTAAGTCACACACTATTTTTCGCGTTCGCAGACATTTACGGTTTTCTAAATTACGGAGCACTAGTTGTCCTAGGCTTTTCAAATAAACTACATTGGATTCAGTACATTCTGGTCTACAAATCAAAGCCCTATTTACCTACCTAATATGTTTATGTTCAGGTAATGTTTGTAGCCGAAATTATCGAACGCGAATGAACAAAATTAGATTTTCAAATTGTAATTCCTCAAAGAAGAAACAGATTCTCAGCCTTAATTTTTTCAGTTCTTTTATATATAAGTGTGTAGGTACTTTATATAAAATGTCAATGGCACGTAGCTTATCCTTTACAAATTACACCCTCTTAAAAATTGAAATTTTGAATTGTTTCCAAATTTTCAGCTGTAATATCTCTGTTTGGGGGGGGGCAGATAAAAATATGAAAATTGCACACATAAAAGGTCTCTATGGTATCAAACTTCAGTATAAATTTCAACTTTGAGATTCAACTCGAAGTAGATATTAAAAAAGTGTGAATTTAAGCGAAAACATGAATTTTTTCTGAGATGGTGAGGCAACCAGTGCTGGACCACTTGAAATGATTGACCCTTTGTCCTTGGACGTAATCAGTTGCATTTGTTATTGAAAGTAATGTTTTAAGTTTGTTCAGATTGATGTGGACATTGCTGCTTTAGTGGCTACAGCACAACTAGTTTCTACACTGAAGAATTTATGTAAGTATACAATGTTTAATATCTTCATTATTATACTGACATAATAAAGACTGTGCCCATTTAAGATATATAGTAATGTATCAGTGATGTGGTGAGGGTGACAACTACTATGAGGTCAATGACCGTACACAGTAAAACATTGCCGATGTCTGAGCCGGCAACACAAGACAGTGGAAGTGCCCAGCAGTTTGAAAGCAATGCTACTCTTTTCTTAAAGTTTCCCTATTAATATTGTTTGGATTTCAAATCATTAAATAACTAAAGTATTTATTGTGGGATATAATTAATATTATTTTCTCTTATTTCCAGTACTGTTGCCACCAGCAACAGCGGTTACATGGATGCCACACTACTGTAATATATGTTGAATGTATAAATTGCCTCTGTTTACTTATTTACAATTAAATACTGCCCTTCTTATTTTTATGTTGTGTGTCAAAAACTGATCGCTTATGATGTACCCTGCCAGTAGGTAATAAGTTTATGCGTGACGCTCAGACACTTCTCAGTTGGAAGCCACTGAACTAGATAGTCCAAGATTGCAATTAGGATATGAGAGTAGGAATAGCAAAGAGAATACAGCAGATAAACAGGTTTTGATACTAGAGAAGAATTTGACTAAAGAGTGAACAATAAACAAGAGAGGATGATTAAAATGGTCTAGTGAAAGAGAGTTCAATAAGTAACTGTTTGTACCAAAATAGACTTGGACTTTGGAGACGCTAGAGAAAATTAGATATGAAGTCATTACGGACAGAATGAATCTGAAAAATTCAATTGTTGATTTTATCCAAACAAAAAAGTTACATTGGTATGGACACACAAAAAGAATGACACAGGCAAGATTGCCAAGGAGAGTTTTGAAATGGACCCCACCACAAAGAAGGAAAAGAGGAAGACCACCAATCACCTGAACAGAAGAAATTCAGACTATATTGAGGGAACGAGAAATTGAAGATCTATGGACGGACAAGCAGCAGTGGAAGCTGAGAATTCAATAACTTCTGTAATCTTTGGTTCCAGAAAATATGTAAACATTGTACAGCTGGAATAAAAAAAAATTAATAAAACACTCATATTTAAAAAAACATTTAACATTTTTTAGTTTCATTTTTCCACTCTCACTCTTCTCACAAAAAGTTGTAAAACAAGTGGCTAACTGTGTAGGGACCAGTTTCAAGTTGGCCAACCTGTCCAATGTGTTTATTACTAAATCAAACAAAACACAATTTACAAATAAATTAAAATTAGTTGTCAATAGTGAAAACCAACACACAATGTCAAACAATCAGCTATACATACATGTGTGGCAGAAACCACTTAACTAAACTGCATTCAATAATAACTACAAATAAGAAGCAGTTTGCACTATGGTATCATTATGTAACCATGGTATATTTGAATACGGTGAGTGCACGTACGCCCACGTGTGCACACACACATACACACACAGAAACAATCCATCAAATGATTATGTAGACAATTATATCATAACAAAAAAAATGACAAATCATATTTTGTTTTGGTAGTATGTTGCAAATGTATATCTAATGATGCAAGCAATATGACTTGTGAAATGTATATCAGTTTATTCCACCAACTTTCAGGTGATGCTAGGATATGTCACAACTTTATTGACAAAACCAGTATGATACATTAAAATGCTAACTATAGAATACTACTATTTTTATTTGTCATAAAAGTGAACAAAGAACATTATGATACAGTCAAAACAGTTATTAGTTTTTATACAGATATTAATAATCTTATGATTTATATATTTTTGAATAAAAATGTATTTAATATTTTAAAGCGTAATACTTCTAGGGTTAAGTTTTCATGACAGATAATGTTCTAACCAATCAAATAAACTGTTAATTAAACAGAGAATGTATGTACATATGGTGTGCCCTATGTTAGTGTTACCAACTGTCCTATATACATGGGAACTCCCCATTTCTAATAGCCAAAATGTTACACTATAATAGCCAAAATGTAAGTAAATATAGCTTTAATTAAGAACATATGCAGGCTGCAATCATTTTATGGTTGTTTGTTAGTTTGATGTAATAAAACTGTTTTCAAGTGTTATTTTTTAAAATCATTCATAATAGTCATATTGTTCCCTACTCTACATTTGTTCTTATTTTTTTATCCACTGGACCTTCTTCATGTCTTTATTGAACGATCAAAGTAAGTTCTCAGTTTTAACTCGACCATTTGGCATTTGTATGTCTGTCTATCTGTTTGGTGTATATCTCACAATAACGTATCAATGCGTAAACCGATTTTTGTAAAACTTGTTTTTGAGAATCATATTGTTTTTGAGAACCATATTGTTTCCACAAAAATAGGGCGGAAGGCAAAAATGTGAGGGGGGAAATTATAGAAAAATCACAAAAGCCATGTTTGCCATGTGGAGTATCAAATTAAGGGGAATTTAACCAAAATCAGATAATAATGTACATTTGAGTCACATGGTGTATCAACTTGAAGACAGTTTTAACTAACATCTGAATGTGTGTTAAGTTTTGGAAATTTCAAAATTTTGGGAACCCAGGGCCAAAAATGGTTTAGAAATTGTGAAAATCTAGAAATGCATCAGACAAAGAGGAATTGTAACCCAAATCCAAATGTTTATTGTTTATTGTATGATTGTGTGCTCTACAGTTGTTATTTTACTACAGAAATATTAGTGAGATTTTTTTAATTTTTCGCATAACTGAAAAATGATCTAACATTGAAATGTATGTAATAATAAATGTACTTTGTTCAAAATAGTAAACAGGTTCTGCAGCTCAGAGAGCCTATTAATTGTTTCTGACTATATAGGCCTACATATTTTTACATTTTGTTTTCAGAACTTTACGAATGTCTTTATTTTGTTATTTAGTTATTGATATATCAAAGGTAAATATACACCTATTATTTCTTATAATTATTTTTTTATTATTAAGAAAATTATTATGATTGGTTATTAACATCACTGGTGGATCCATAGATATTTTTGAGGGAAGGAGTTAGATATAGTAAGAAGAAAAATTTTGAAGTTTTTTAATTTCTAAAGTAGGTTTTTTTGGGATGCAGTTTAATAATATTCTTGAAAAGAACTTTTTGAACATAAAAAAATCAAACTTCCCAGACAAAAATAAAATAATTTCCTTCCATAGATTTGTGAAAACAGTTTCTTCTGATTTCTGGAGATGTCGCAGATTCCTCCTCCTCAATCTACCCCTGAGTGAAGCCAATTATGATTTATAATGGGGCACTGCAATTCATACAAACCCTTCTGATGTACAAAAATGTGTGTGTTGTATATTAAATAACTCTGTATTATCAACTGTTCACACTGTTGTTTGGTTTATTGCAAATATTAAATAAATCCCGGTAATTCAAAGTTTGAATATAAAATATTAGAGCAATAATCGTTCTTTTTAATTTTTTATGACAGTACTTTTTAATTTTTTATGACAGTACTATCATTTGAATTCTTTTATTATAATTTGCTTTTTTTCTTATCTCTGTTGAAAATATAAACCAATAACCTTGCCAAAGTTTATCACTAAGAAACTGATAGCGAGTACTTGTAAATCTAGAGCAATTCATTCAAATAAAGTTAATAGGTGTTATACCAATTAATATTTTTTTTCTTTTACTTAACCAACTGGAAGTGTACAATTTAATAGTAAAAGAATTTTTAACTGCATAAAAGTTATAATAACATGTCAACTGTAAAAAATCGAGTATAGGTCTACTACTATTAATTTCAGTTGACATCATTTGATTTAAGCAATATTACTGAACCATTTATGCAAATTGTAATAATACAAAATTCTTTTTATTTACTTTTAACAAAACGAAAGTCTGTGACAAACAAACAAAAAGTTTGTGACAATGCAGTCTCCTTTGTTAATGCTTTTACATTTATTAGCGGGCAGCAAATTGTTCTAATTGTGTTACATTTTGAGGGGGGGGAATATTATTGTTTATAACAGCACAATTGTATATTCTAAATTCACTGCAAAGTTTATTTTACGTGCACTGAATTCAATGTAACAGTTTTAGCTAACTTAAGAAGTACAGTTATGGTCGAAACGTCTGATTCCGTTAAAAAGAATGTTCGAGATTGCGCGAATAAAAAGTTTTACTGGTTTTTGTAATATTCTGTATTAAATCTAACGAGAATAAATTACTTACAGTTCTCTTCATACAAAACAATGGATAATATCGCGTTTGGTTATAATCTTTGCAGAAAAGACAAATTTGTATAGGCCTACATCCAACAATTTAGCCGACCCGTTATCTTATATAACTTAAGTCTAGGACACGAAAATATACCTTAAACAAACTCTATTCTGGGTATCTGTATCGTTCGATACAGAAAAACTGTTAAAATCACATTTAAGAATTCAGTTACGTTTCGTTAAATTTGTGCTCTTCTAAACGACTTTTTCATTCAACAATTATCCAAAGAATAATCACATAATATTTAAATACTTACATACGCACATAATAGTTTCCTTTTTGTAGCACCACATTTTTTCACGTAATATTACGAATTCACTCACGTTGCCAAACCCTTAATAACACCCATTCACAAATAACTTTAGTCACTTGCAGACCATAGGGGGCCTGAGAGACACCGCTCCAATCATAGTTGTATATAAACAATCAAAGTCCTGCTTCGCACGCGAGTAGTGTCGAACGTTCGATATTCACAGACAAAAATCGATTGTTCACTTCAATACACACAACAATGTAATGTTATATTGATACTTTGTTCGTTCAAACAAAAAAATCAATAAATCACGAATCGAAAAACAGAAATTTGGGAAGATAGCTTTATAAGCAAATAATTTAATTGAACGATTGACTTTATGTGAATTTAGCGTGAGACTCACAAACAGCATGAAACTGTACCGCTGACTTCATGATACTGAACGACATTGTTAGTGGAAGGGGAGCAGGTGCGGCATCATCGGAATGAACAATGACCATGAGTGGAAGGGAGAAGAAGGGAGACCCTTGCATTCAGGAAGCGCCGCGCGTTTGAGTACGTTGAGGTGATTTAACGTTTACTGGTATCTTTTGATGCGACGTCATTGTTGTAGAATGTATGACATCATTATTTTAATACGTATTTCTATAGAAATAAAGTAGGCAAGCCCACAGTCATGTTATAAATGTCGAGTACCGGTATTGTTCCAGTGCGACTGATAAAGCTAATGCAAAACTTATTGTAAAGTAAAAAAAAATTACGTTCGACACTAATAAACGAATAAAAGTAAAAAGTCATAAGTTCGATCCATTTTACATTTACATTTTAGTGTAATAAAAACAAGACAGTCTTGATCTGGTTGACTCACTTATCCGACTATACTTCGTTTTACTTTAATCTTTGTCGCTCTATTCGGAGCATAAGATCTAAAAAAAATGTGTTCCGTTAGATTCGATTTGATCTCAGCACTTTAATTTCATTTCATGACTTTAGCTTCTAATTCAAGACGCCTCTAAAACAATTCTAGATATACCACCCGCTGTTTTTTCTAACGAGATTTTGCTATAGGTCTATATCACAGTCTTTTAACTTAATCGGCGCAGCGATTTTGTAGAGTCCCCAGTAGACGATTTCCAAAATTCCAAAACAGTGAGCTCCTGGCGCATGCCATTTTCCACTTTCACTAAAGAGGAATCCAACTATTTCTCCTTCCTTGTGATCGACAAAATTGTTGACTTGGTTTGGAACATCTTGAACACCAAACTCGGATACCAACTGGCAAGTTAATAATCCAGTAGGTTTTTCACAACAACAACAAAATCAAGAGTATACTGAACGCTTGCCAACTAACTACCAGTAAATATTCAAAAGTAAACAAATAAAAATAAGACAAGTCACCATGACAACGACGACGATGACTTCTGTTGGCGGCTATGCTGACATTTCCAGAGAATTTCTTTAGTTTTAATGCAGTTTGACGTAATTTCTCGTATTTTATGTAATTTACCTTTCTTTAATGTAAGTTACGTTTAATAAATGTTTAATGTTCAATAAACAGAATAAATATTTTCGTCGGACATTCTGTGTAATGCTGTTTAGCTTACCATTACTGAAGGCACAAACAATGAACGACGGAATAACTATCTAAAATAAAAATTACTTTTAATTTCATTCTGATAATGAATTAAAATTTAATTTATTTATATCAATATAAAATATATAAAATCTGTGTTATGCCAGAGCCTCAGAAGTCATTGGACTGTACAAAATTATTCGTTATTTTTATTAAAATATAATCATTACATATATTATTGATTTTATGTATTATAATATTATTTAGTTATTTTATCATTAATGTAATCTAATAATAAAATAATTATTATATTTTAATAAAAATGGTTAACTTTTTGTAGAATGTAATGACTTGCTGGACATTCGGTACATATAAACATAATTTCTTTTATTGTTAATTGATAATAAAAACATATTCATTCATTAGAGACTTTGTATGTAATTTGAGTTTCTTTTACTGCTTTTTGACTCGAAAATATCAATATTAGTCATAAGCTACTTCACCTTTAATAAAGGTATACAGTTTCACAAAATAAGATAAACCAATCCCCGAGTCTGATACTTCGTGGTATGTAGTCCAGATGCTGTCATCGAACGCTAGACGTCGAAAAAAAAGATGAGATTGTTGTTATTCACAGCTTTACTAAAGTTATCACTGAGGATTAAGTTTTTAACATGATAATGTTTTTAGGCTGGGGGTCATTCCACAAAAATGTAACGTCATCGAAAAACGTGATGCTTCCACACTTTCGATTCCCCACAGTCTAGAAATTTGATATGTAAACGCATCAAGACAGAAATAATCGCTGCTGACATTGAGTTTAGCAAACGTTTTAGTGAGAATAAATTTGGTTTTACATGCTCTGTTTGTGATCGTCTGTGGTTTGGAAATGATTTACGTAATCCACCAAACGTAATCCACATTATACGTTTCAAAAGCCTAAAACATTATCATGCTTCGATGTTTCGATTTCGTCGAAATTCTTAGAATGCTTAGGTGCATAAATAGAGAGAGGGGGAGAGAGAGGGAGGGGGAGGGAGAGAGAGAGAGAGAGAGAGAGAGAGATTTAATGCAGTTTACTGGAGTCAAAATCTAATTATTATTATCAGTTGTTTTGATTGTTCATCATCTTTTTTCACAGCACTAAGCTTTATAGAATATTGAAACTTTCAACTTGTGAAACTTACTTGTCTTTTTATCTCGTACGCGTTTCGGCGTGGTGTTCGCCTTCGTTAGCTTTGAGACAGACTGGCTCGAACAGACAGACTGAGTCTGTCTCAAAGCTGACGAAGGCGAATACCACGCCGAAACGCGTACGAGAAGAAAAGACAAGTAAGTTTCACAAGTTGAAAGTTTCAATATTCTATAAAGTTATTATTATCAATATAAACAGGTATTGTATTACAGTACTTATCACTTACATTACTTTGTTTTTAATTTTTATATTTGCGCAAATACGTATACTTCTTTGACAGGAAGCCAAAGGCCGCTGTTTTCGGAACATTGCAAAATATCGAAACGGGGTCAGCAGATCGGAAACACTAATCTCAACGACATTGAACGTGTACAATTACTTCACTCGCAAATGATTTATGTTTCCTGTCTCTCCAACGCATTCACACAATCGTACATGTTTATATAATAAATTAATTTTGCACTTAAAGAAACGATGTATTAAAAAAAATAAATACTTATATGTGTATTGGTTTCGGGTTCAATACTACCCGAAGATTCATCTTATACCTTCAATAAACAAAGAGTCGCTTCACAACAGCATTGACGTCACAACACACTGTAAAAAAACTATTTTAAGTATTTAAAATTTTATGAACGGGGTTCATAACTTTCAAGACGCGATGAATAAAAAAAAAAGTTTAAAGAAATTTTAGAACTTAGTAAATTAAAAGTAACAAAAGTGTAACAAGGAACAGACATAATTCTTCGTATCTCCTTTGTTAAAAGCCGTTATTTAGTTTAGTTAATATTAGAATTTGCATTACTATTATACTTAGTTTTTACAGTCACTTGACCTTCCCTATAGTAGCTCCTCTACCCCCTCCACCATACACACGTCCATATACACAAGTTCACCACACTACACATTCTTTGTATTTAGTTGTTCTCAGCAGCTCTTTGAGAGTAGGCCCTAATATGCTGAAACAATTGCGAGAGGTTAAGGATAAATTGTGAAACCTCCAAGTCTTTGTGTTTTTAGCATCATTGTATATTCAGTGAAAAACTGACGTCGATCAGTTGCAGCCGCTAAAGCAGAAATGTCTACATCGAGCTGAATACGGTTAAACGTAACATTGAATAACAGATGCGACTGATTACGAATCAAGAATGAAACATAGGACAAACGCGTCTGCTTTGTCTAGTCGAGGGGTGGAAGGAAGTAGACTGGTCTTGTAATGTGATTAAAATAAAAAAAGACTGGAACAAATACAGTGAAAGCTACTGTACGTTTAGCGAATCAATGAGACTTTTTTTTGATAGGTTTCTCCTGCAAAACCGTTCTCAATTAATATAATACTTCATTACTCATTGACTTATTAAAGTAAATATAATCATTAAATTGGTTTTCCTAGATAAGGTCACGGACGCCAGTTGGAAATCACTGTTCTAGTACTTATGACACAGGTTTCTTTTCCATATTGTTACGACGGTGTCACGGATCGTCGTATTGTACAGTGGAAACAAAACACAGACACCAATGCAGTCACTAATTACCAGCTTCAATTAGTCACAAATAACAATGTGAAATCAACCAGACTACTCTCATACAATACTTCAAGTTAAATTTGCCCATACACAATAATAATGTCAACTATTAAGATTTCCGCAATAATTATAACAGTAATCACTTTCCACAATCACTTGATCCGCGCTCTACAATCTCGCCAGGTGTAATTAACTAACTAAGCCGACCGCTGTTGCTTATATATAGCCTGCAGATGTTCCAGAAGAATTTTACATTCATTTGGCGGCGTGCCACCATAATTTGCGCAGTTACAGGTACTAGAACAGTCTGGAGTGCTATTTTATTTTACGGCCTTGTCGAAGACGCTGCACCTGCTCGGCTAGCAGAGAATCGTGTAAAACGACACTCTGGACATTTTGAGAGTGTTACGTAACAATAGTTCACAAGGCACGGTCATAACTTTATGTAACTGTTACATCGTGCCGTTTTTTACCTTACCATTAAGCTGTTTTATTGTGCTGCGTGTGAGATTAATTTTTTCTTTTTTCCTCAAGAATAATTTCACTATTGTAGAATAGTGACTATCCCATAGCCCTGGGATCTAATAGTATTGACTTATTCCATTATTTTGCTTTCCAGTACGGGCTTACACTTCAAGAGACGGTAGTTGTAGAATGCCATAGCCTTGGTTTTGCTCGTAGATGTCTTCAGAATACAGAGCTTTACTATTTCATGTAATTCGTACAGAGCTCTTTGTAAGTTATCTTCATTGTCTCCAGCAAACATGAGAGTTTTATTCCCCAGGTGGAAATTTGCAATAAAAAAAACCTGAGAGAACAGTATAAACTATAAACCGTTCTGTGCATATGAAACCGTTCTGTGTACATAAATACAATGACTCATGACTATGACATGCTAAACCGTACAACTCTACATGAGTCACGGACGCTGGACGCTGGTCTGGGTGTGTGCATACAATGTTCTAACGCTAGTGAATGATACGCACGTATGGGTATCATATTTCTACGGCACTATTATGTAACTGTATTAAAAATAAAAACAAAGCAAAATTATTTCTTCATATTAGTCTTTACAGTCACTTTGACATTCGATCATCACCGGATATGAAGAAGAACTAACTAACGGAAATAGAGATAAAATGAGACTTGGAGCATAAAATATGGTTTAAAAATCCACCAAAGTTATAACAATCGAACGTCTCGGCAATAATTCAAACGAAATCAATCTGGCTGTACATTATTGATGTATAACAATTAGCGGGTGTACTGACGCAATTTACAGAAAAATTGCTGTAGTAAGATTAGTGTTCATTATTCTTCTTTCTCGCCAATAGGACTAGACAGTCACGGCTCCAATCCGTTTTTGCCAATACCTAAACTTGCTGCATTCTGATCGGCTGCACTTTTGTATCGTACAGTCACAGCCAATTTGATAAACATAACTTTGTCAATACACCAAATCACAGCCATATGATAGCACATGGATAACATTGTTCCTGATTATTCGAATTGCCAGCTAAATAATAACGTTAATAAAGGAATTGATTATTATTTTATAAAAGATTTAATATTATACAGTAACGTTTGTTGTATTTTCGCTTCTTATATATCATCTCACGCGTTGTTTATGTATTTAATATATGAGTATCTCATACATAGTATGAGTATGCTCATTATCTATGAAGTAATGTGCGTTTTATAAAAGTGTATAAAGTAAATTGATGTGACAACCAATGGTATTTACATAACTCAACAAATTTTAGACTTCAACTGTTCAGATTTAGCTCCATTATATATTTGGAGACAAAGTGGAATAATTATCTATGTTTCTAGAGGAAAAAAACACAAAACAAAGTTAGTTCAGAATAATAACTACAAGACATAATAATAACTACGTGACGTAAATTAATTCTCAATTATGTTTCGTTAGTCATCTCTGAATTTACATAGGCCTATGTATCATCAATTGTGTTTTGTTATTTACCTTCATACTTTACCCTACATGTGTACCTTTATATCTTAACAATAAATATTCATTTTAATAATAAATTATTCATGTGCCATAAACAAAAACGCTCAAATGCAGCAGACAACTTCAATGATGACAAATCAGAACCCGGGGCGCATCCAACAAGCAATTTTGGCCAAGGGGGTTGACTTTGGGGGAAGGATTATGGAAAATTGAACCAAAGGTCTAAAGTACTTGTAGTGTAAATGCAGTATAAATTACAGGAATCAGTTTTGTTATTATCAACACAGTAAGTCTGTTGATATACAAGCGTAAAATCATATCTGTGTTTCCCAGCTCATTGTTCTTTTAATAATACACAATACACATTTATAGTACCGCTACGACAATTACGGAACCTTCTCGAAGAGATAAGAGTGTTGTTCTACACGATTCTCGACTAGCCCAGCGTGTGTCGTCTGTATCAAGGTCGTCCACTTACGTACCACTCTGACTGTTCGAGAGCACTTGTAACTACGCAAATTAAGTTGGCGGCATACCTGGCGAGATTGTTGAGGGCGGATTAAGTGATCGTGGAAAGTGATTATTGTGTTATAATTAGTGCGGAACTCTTAATAGTTGACATTATTATTGCGTGTGGAGAAATTTAACTTGAATTATCGCATGAGACTACCTTGTTGAATTCACGTTGTTATTTGTGACTAATTAAAAGTGGTAATAAGTGATTTCATTGGTGTCTGTATTTTGTTTCCACTGCACCATACGACAATCCGTGAGACCGTTGTAACAGTATGTGTCAAACAAAATTAACATGCTGGTAAGGTAGAGTTACAATTTAACGAAATTTTAGAATTAAAACTATGAACCTACATAACATGATATGAATTTTGAATCATATTCACAATCACAAAACGACAAAAAATAGCCTATATCTGAAGTGTCCATTGGGGGAGGGAGGATTTCCCCTTCCGTGGATCCGCATCTGATAGAAGATTGGCTACTGGCAAAAGTGGACTGGGATAAAAGTACAAGCTAGGTGCTTTATTGACTTGTTCCGACTTCAATGATGCTCGCCAGTTCCTTCGCCTTCCAGCAGGTGTGAACCTATAATTACGCTTTAGTTTGGCAACCCTGTTGTACGGTATTCCCATTAAGCGGACTTCTCACCTATACCTATACTCACAGATTTCATCGTGATCAGAAAATATGTTCCAAGCTGCACTCCATGTCTCTTCTCGTGCCACTCTTGACAGCTCGTAGCAACTTCTATTTCTCTTGTTTGGATACGATTTGTATGTCTTATTACGTCAGAACATGAATTCAAAGCAGTGGTTCATGGTTCATGGTTCTGACAGTTGGTGGTTCAACATCTGAATGTTTCTAGTAAAGTAAAAGCAATTTATCCCGTTCAAAATAACACTCGGGGTGGAACGTGATATTTTTCGGTGATACACAACTGTTGTACAAGTAATATTGGGTTGTGTTTGTGTTATTTGTAAATTATTCTAAAAATATATACTTAAAATATATATAGTTAAATGCCTACACTACTATGGAATCACAAATTTTGTGGATAAATTTTCCAGACCCAATTGGTATGCTGCTCTCAGCATCTTTTAGACTTTGTATTGCACTGTTTATTGTTGAAGTTGCTAAATGTTTATGTAAGAAATCCATTCTTCTTTCCTTTTTATCATCCAATTTATCGCTGCACACATTTTCATTGCAGAATGTGTGAGATTGAGAAATCTGACACAAAACTGAATGTAAACAGACAAATCATGTGGTAAATATCATAATCATAATCACAATCATAATCATATAATATGAAAATGTTGACATTCCCGGTCGGGGTGGTTCGGCCCTCGTCGGAACTATTCGTCTCTGTCGCTAAGGTGGTATGCTAGCGATAGTTCAATGTAATTTTGCGTATAGCGAGTTTCCTCTCCAAAGCTCTCTACATAGCCTTGGAGGTGTTGGGAGCTGCTTTGCACCTCGAGCAGTAGTAGCCAGCAATTTGCTTATTACGCGAATCGATTTTCGTCCATCAACACGATGAATCTCACAAATATCGTTATTTAAGACACGAAAACATTCTCTCAAGAAATCCTTAAAAATATTTAAATTATTTAGGGGGTTCAATGAATCATTGAACCTTATGGACGAGCCGCCACTGATTCAAAGACACATTGCACAGAAAAATGAAAACTTCACATACCGGTAAGAAATCAGACAAAGGCAGCAGTAATCTTTCCGCGATGAAAGTGAAGTTAAGTAATCTCTCTTGACGATGCCAAGGAAGCTTTACATTTGATTTCTCATACATTATGAAGGCCACCGGGCTTGTGACCCGGTTCCCACAGAAAAATGTTTCCTACATAGTAATAATAAATGCGTTCGTGTATCCTGAACTGTCCATATCTGATACATAACAATTCTGGTCAGCAGAGAGCCCTCGTACAAAGTTATATTTCAACTTATATTTAACCTTCGTATTGTTTAAATTAGCAGCCATCTTTACTATTTCTTTTATGAATTTGCTAACTGCTATAATTTTTTATTGTTTGACTAAGCTTTTCGTCATTACTGACATCTTCAGGTCTTAAACAACCATATTTAACTATATATAACTATGTATATTTAACCGACTTACAGTGAATTAGAGTTGAGTTAAACGCATTCTTGTTGTTGTTGTTGTTGTTGTTCTTCTTCTTCTTCTTCTATAACGTCTTTTCGTTATAACATCGGGAACCTGGTTAATTGGCTCAGGTCAATTAAACAGGCTGCCATATTCTTAACAAAATCAACAATAACTGAAAATAAACAAATATTATATAGGATCTCGAGAATTAAGGAAAATTGGCAGGGGTTTGTAGACTTATTCACTCATCTTTTTTGACCATGACATCTCTTTATTACTTACTGATATTAGCATCTTTACTTATGGTTATCAACATTTGTGTTTCAATAGTTTACAAAATTATTTTATGTTTTGTTCAATTACAAGGGCCCTCAAAATATAGATGTACATCTGTTTAACTTTTCCACGGATCCGGGACTTGAAAAGGTATATTAATAATGGTCACATATCATATATTATCTTGAAGTGGTGCCATTAGAAGAATGGACTTATTTCCCTTTTTAAACAATAAGGCTTTACAGTTTAGAGCTCTAACTCTTTTACTAAGAATAAGAATACAATTACTGTCAGTAATTAAAAGGTCTTAGTGGTGTTAATTTAATTGTCTTTTGTTGGATATAGTATTTAGTATTTCATAACCACGGAAGGCATGCCTCCGTGTCACCTGTGATATCCTCCAGCTCCTCGTTATTCCAGTCCTCGGTCATCGGTTGCAGCATGTTTGATGTAGGTCAGGTATCTCTCGTTATCTTCGTATCCGGTGATGGTGTAGTCCTGAAGTCTTTTAGATCATTGTGGGTCCTGGTTCTCTGCTCTTTGCTAACTGGTAGTAATAGCTCGTTGATTTGAATGATTAACACAAAAGTTTTATTCACCTGTATCCACTTCACATGATTGTTTATTTGTTGCACTTCACTTTATGGTCTTACCACAGTTTTAATTACATAAGTTTTATATTTTAAGATTTTTGTAGAGATGTCATAGGCGCTCAATTTTCATTATTCTTTCTTACTCGTTTGCAGCATATTTATATGAATCGTGGTTCAACTATATTAACGCAACACATTGTTTAATAGTATAAAGAATGCCTCTATGTCTTAACTGACGGATTAATCACTTTAGGAAACAAACTATTTTTAACGTTCCTCATTACTGCTGTGCGCAGCTTACGGGTTGACCGCTCCATTTCAAGTGGGCATCGTTTAGGGGCAGAATTGTAACCTCGCGTAGTTTACTCTTCATCATAAAAATAGTTCCACATTTATTTGATATTTACGGTACTAAAGTTTGACATTATAATTACCCAAAGCTACGCTTTACTTCAGTATTAATTATAGTATACTACTATGTTGTTGTTTTATTATTTATTTAATTTCAAATTTACGAATATTTTTAGTTTAGTTTATGGGCCGGTATGCAAGTTGATTCCGGTATTCGCATGTCGATGCATGGTAAATTATTAAAGGGTTTCTTTACTTTACACTCGCATTCCTTTTGTCTATATAATCTCTTACTTAAATATTATTTTAAGTTATTTAAGGGATTTAAATTTAGTTTAAATGTGCGATTAAAAAATTTAATTTCTCTCCTTTTACATTTCCTATTTTAAAATCGTCACATACTCCCCCGCTTAAAGAAGACACCGGGTGGGGAAACAGATATGTTTTCTATGGGTTATTAGGTCAGTAAAGTACTGGGAGTATGCTTGGCATTACTGTGTGAAATTTCTCTCACTCATTTCTCTTTTCAAATTTATGAGGTGCATGAATCACTCTCGACTTACTTCTTCCTATTATCAACATATACAACGCCTTACAAACTAATTCTTAGACTACATAAAATTCACACTTTATAAAATATATCGAAAACATACTAAATTCTTCTTAAGACCGGTTTTTTTTTTTTTTTTAGTTGTGAGTTACTCTTGTTATAAAATTACTCTTTAAGTAATTTATTACTTAATTATTATTTATATTCGATGTCAGCTGACTTCTCACTTTTCTCTACTTTCGCTGAATAGGATCCAAGGTTGATCAGGCCTCATCCCTATTTATACGATTAGGTAATCAAGTGGTTCCTCAAGTACTCTTTAGCAGGTATACCTTTTTTATACATTTAGTTTGCTTGCACTCTACCATTTCCTTTTTCGTGATAATACTTTATCTGCGAAATATGTGTTCTTCGTACATATTTTTGAGTAGAGGGTTCGTACAGGGCTACTGTTACTGGAGTTAAGTATTTGTGAATTTGGTAAGGACCACACCATCGGTATGATAGCTTGGAGGTGGTCTTATCGATAGCACTACTCGTCGGGTGTGTTTTATACATTACTAAGTCACCGATTTGGTACTTTACTACATTTTTATTATTAATCCGCTCGTGATATCTTTGCGATTTCTTTAAGTTTGCTCTTAAATTAGCGCGAGCTTCATTCCAGATTTTTTTATATTGTTATCCCAAATCTCGTGGGGTAGTAACTCATGTATTTTCCACTTAGTGGATAATGGGTGGTTAGGTTTGTATTTATACAATAATTCAAATGGAGTAGACTTATGTCCTTCATGATAGGCAGAATTGAAGGCGAATTGTATCCAGGATAGGTTCTGGTCCGAAGACGTATGGTCGTTTGCATGGTAGGCTATTAAAGCAGATTTTATGTTTCGCAAATACCTTTCAGCTATATTACCTTGCGGACGATACTCTGTAGTGGTTATGTGGTCTATCCCTAGCTTGAAACACATGTTCTTGAATTCCTTTGACTTAAACTGGGGTCCGTTATCTGACACTAGATGTACGGGTGTACCGAAATCTTTAAATAATCTATCCTGCAATATATTTACGGTGGTTGAAGCTAACGCTCGCCGCATGGGATACATCCAGACAAATTTGGTGAAAGAATCTACACAAATGAGTAGCATGGTATTTCCTGATGTAGAACGAGGGTAGGGTCCTGAAAAGTCTAAATAAATTTTCGAGAACGGGGTAGTTGGAATTTCTGAGATTAATTGACTTATTTGGCTGTTTCTCGCTGGCTTGCTGAGTGCACACAACTTACACCTTTTTACGAAACTAGCAATCTCACTGTTCATATTATCCCAGTGATATTCTTTACGGATTCGATGTATTGTTTTATTTATTCCCATATGTGCTCCAATGGTGGAAGAATGGTAGTATTCCATCAGCATAGGTTTAATAATATCAGGGGCAATTATTCGTAAATATTTTCCGTTTGCTATTCTATAACATAATACTCTCTTACTCAATATGTATTTTTCTGACTTATTTCCTTTATCTAGTTGTTCTATAATTGGTCTTAAAAAGAGGTCTTGTTGTTGATACTGAGCTATGTCCGTAAATGCAAGAGGAAATTCGGTAATTAAAGTATTGATACTCGGCGATTCTCTACTCTCCTTGCTTTCAGATGTTTTACTAGACGGCTGGAACATACGTGACAGTGTATCGGCAACTACATTTTGGGTACCTCTAATATGTTGTACTTTAAATTTGTAAGAATTTAACCTTAATACCCATCTTCCAATACGACCTAACTGTTTAGGGTGATTTAATAACCAAGATAATGCTTGATTATCCGTTTCCAACAGGAACTCTTTATGTTCTAAAAAAGGTTTGAACTTCTCAAATGCGAAAATGATAGCCAAACATTCTAATTCGTATGCGGAGTATTTCTTTTCTTGGTCAGTCAGAGTACGTGAAGCGTAACTAATAGGTAGTGTGGGGTTCTCTTTATTCGCAGTGGACTGTATATTGTAAAACTAAAATAGTTAAAAGGATTTATTCTCATGTAATCAACAATGCATAAATATTAAGCGTTTACTGACCTTGTCCTTGTGCGCTGTAAATGTCCCGTTGTAAGCAACACTTTGGTGATTTTTTAGGCAGTCCTAAACTTCACAATAATATTCCAACAAACGTTAAACACATAAAATAAATACATGAAATAAGCACAAAGTAAAATAACAATAGCGGTGAATAGTCTTTCTATTCTTGCGGTATGCGTGTATAAACCAAAAAGAACTGAACTGCACGATATGGTTTACACTACAGGAAAGAAAAACGCTCTAATTATGATTGCTGATTACAATGTGAATTGTACTTTGAAACAGGTAATGGGAGTGCACTCTATTAGAGATAATGAAGTAGAGATAGGGTGAGTTTAACTATTGTTATGAAAACAAAATATCTGACATACCGGCCCCTTTGAACCAACTGGTTCAACAAGAAACATTAAAAGAACATAAGAACAAATTTGATCCTTTGGAAGAGTATAATAAAACTAAATTATAAGGGGCAGTAGCCAATTGACTGGTCAAGGATTTTAGTAAATGGGAAGACGGGAAACCTTAACAGAAGGACGGGTCAAGGTTCCACCGGCAGTCTTCATGTTGACGACACGTACCACTCCATCATTCCCTGGAGATACGGAGATGACTCTCCCGAGCTTCCACTTGAGGGTGGCAGGTTCGCTTCATGAATAACGACTATATCTCCTATTTTGAGATTTTCTTGAGGTCTGATCCATTTGGACCGTTCTTGAAGTGTGTGGAGGTACTCCATTTGCCACCTTTCCAGAGATGTGTGAAGGCTTGAACCAATTTCCAGCGTTTTATGTGATTAAGTGGTGCATTAGTTAGTTGAGGTTCGATCAGGGCATTAAGAGGTCCTCCAGTTAGAAAATGTCCTGGTGTAAGAGGTTGAAAATCTGAAGGGTCATTCGAGAGAGGAGCTATCGGCCTCGAATTAAGGATAGCTTCAACACGCACAACTAAGGTGGTAAATTCTTCGTACGTTAAAATGTGTTCACCTATGACTCTGGTGAGATGATATTTTGCACCTTTAATGGCACGTTCCCAAAGTCCACCTTGGTGAGGTGCACGCGGAGGAATGAAATGGAATGTGATACTGTTGTTCGTAGCAAAATCTTGCATCTCTGGTTGCTTCATGAGATTTTGAAAACATCTTTTGAGCGAAGAAGCAGCTCCTATGAAATTAGTCCCACAATCAGAGTACAGGTCTGATACAAGACCTCTCCTAGAGATGAATCTCGTAAGGGCTGCAATGAAGGCGTCTGTAGTTAAATCAGTAACCACTTCCAAGTGTACAGCTTTTGTTGCAAAACAGATGAACAGGCAGAGGTACACCTTTATAGGCTGTATCCTGCGAAGTGTAAAAAACTTGACCGTGTAAGGGCCAGCATAATCAACTCCAGAAGCGTTGAAACAACGAGTAGGGGTAACACGACCGGCTGGTATATCACCCATGAGCGGAGATGTGTTTGTTGATTTTGTACGAAAACATCGTACGCATTTAAATATTCTTGAGCGTATAACACTGCGGGCGGAGAGGATCCAAAAGCGTTGAGATAGTGTTGCTTGGAGGAACTGGGGACCAGCGTGCAGGTACATGCCATGATAATAATCGATGAGTAAATGAATAGCGACATGATTTTTTCGCAGAAGAATAGGATGTTTGGCATTGTAAGTAAGCGCAGAGTTCTTCAGTCGACCTCCGACACGGACTATTCCTGCATCATCAATGAAGGGTGCTAGACGTTGGATGCGGTTTGAGCATGTCCTTTTCTTGGAGAGTAGATCTATGTCTTCTGCAAAGTGAAGTCTCTGAATGAGCCCGCAAATGCGGTTACAGGCATTATTTAATTCAGTTACTGCAAATGATCCACTTATGGTGGTTTTAAATTTCAAACGGGTTATAAAGCGAAGGACATAAGCCATTACATGAAGAAGAGTCTTCCAAGAAGAAAACTTTGTAAGAAATCCAAATGTTGGGACTTCTTTTGTGGTCATCATAAGATTAAGCACATTTGGTTTCATTTCGGGAATAGACTCCTCCGAAATTTGATGAAGGATAGATTGTGGCCAGGTCTGCGTTGATTTAGCGAGCCACGGTGGTCCTAGCCACCACTGGCTATGTTTCATCAGAACCGTGGGTGTCAAGCCTCGAGAAGCACAATCAGCAGGATTGTCAACAGTTGAAACATATTTCCAGACGTGCGGTGAAACTAAGTCTTGTATTTGTGCCACACGATTAGCAACATACACCTTGAGACGAAAAGATAGAGTGCGTATCCAAGATAGAACTACTGTAGAGTCGCACCATGCTGAAATGTTGTCAATCTTGTAGTGTTGTGAGAGCTGTTCTGTACAGTAATGTAGCAATTTGGCTAACATGTGCGCACCACAAAGTTCCAAGCGGGGAATAGTCACACGCTTCAGTGGAGCTACTCTTGATTTTGCGATCAGCAGTCGTATGTTGACAACTCCTTCTGCGTCTTCTGTGCACAGGAAGACACACAAGCTGCATATCCGGATTCATTTCCATCTGAAAATCCATGAAGCTGGATATTGACTGCAGTTGCTAAGGATATGAAACGTGGTATCCTTAGCTTTTCTATTTCTGGAAGTTCTTTCACGAATCGTGACCACTTCTCGGAAATATTATCAGGTAATGGAGAATCCCAATCTAAGCCTAAGGTCCATACATGCTGCATTAAGACTTTAGACCAAAAAACTATTGGGGATATCCAACCACAAGGGTCATAGATCTGAGCAATTGATGAAAGTAAAGTTCTTTTTGTGTAATTACTTGAAGGTGTGTGCATCAAATATGAAAAGACATCAATATCTGGGATCCATTTTAGCCCTAAAAGACTTGAAAATGGCTGTTCCGACGTGAGTAACATGAGGGGTGTCTCATGATTATCTTGCATGACATTTTCTAAGAGTTTAGGATGGTTTGAAGACCACTTGCTCAGTTCGAATCCACCCTTTTTCAAAAGTAAAACATGCTCTTGAAGGTGGAGAGCTTCTTCCAGAGAATTGCTCCCTAATAGAGCATCATCAACATATATTTGCTGTTGGAGTGCTTCAGCAGCAAGTGGATGATTTTTTCCTTCGTCCATAATGAGCTGTTGTACTACTCTATTAGCAAGGTAAGGCGAGGACGTCATACCATAAGTGACAGTAGTCAATTGGTAGACCTTTAGCGGGACTGAAGTGTCTTCTCTCCAGTATATTAACTGAAAGATCTGATCATCTTCATGGATGGATATCTGCCTAAACATTTGATTGATATCACAAGAGAAAACAAATTTATGTTGACGAAAGCGAAGAATTATATCAGTAATGTCATTGTGCAACTTTGGACCCTGATGTAGAATGTGGTTCAGTGAGACACCTGAAGAAGATGGTGCTGATGCATTGAAAACAACACGGATTTTCCTATCTTTAAAAACGCCATGATGTGGCAAAAAGTAATGCGGCTTGTTCAGAGACGGCACAGATGTGCACAGTTTCATGTGCCCACATGCTAAGTAGTCATTCATAAAATTGACATACTTCTGTTTAAACTCAGGTTGAGATTCAAATTTGCGTTCAAGTGTATTAAACAGGCGTTTTGCCAAAGTTGTAGAGTCACCTAGTTGAGCAGGGTTTCCGTTGAAAGGCAAGTGACAAACATATCTGCCGGAGGCATCTCTCTTATGAGTAGAGACGAAGTGAGCTTCACATTTTTCATCTTGTGGAGCGAGTTTTGTAGTGTGAGGTGGTTCCTCTATGGACCAGAAACGTTGGAATGTTGCGTGCAGATCACGATCATTCGTCGATAAAAGAGTCACTAAGCCTGAGTAAGGCTTAGACTTAAGTGAAACAGGTGTCGGACCAAGCACCACATAGCCAAAGATTGTATTGACAGCGTATGGCATATTCTTGCCGAGATTGATAAAGGTACCATTGAAAGTCATGCTGCAGAGTGGTTTTGCTTATGCATCGTCGTTTCAACAGAAGGGCACAAGGTAGGTCTATTTGACTGAGTCAATTTTTGTTGCGGTTGTGCGGAGCGGTTCTGAACAAAAAAATGTAGTAGGCTATGGTGACGCCTATGACATACATTGCATGTGTGGACGGACTTACAGGTGACTAACTTATGTGTTCCAAAACAATTTTGACACAAGTTCTTATTTTTAACAAAAGCTTGTCTGTCTTGTACAGTAAGTGCGGAAAAATCTGCACATCTATATATGTTGTGTAAATTTGATGAACAGAAGATACAATGCTGAGTGTAAGTAGTGACCATCGCTATTTTGTGTGGTTTAAACTGGTTTGTATTCATTTTAAAGCCACTGATTTTTTGAGAGGTTTGAAGAGAAGGTTCATTTTTTGAGATGATATTAGTTAAACCCGCTGCCTCTTTGCAAGAACATTCATTTTCTAAGAATGTAATTACTTCTGTAATGGTAGGAACACTTTGTAAATTATCTCGAGAACGTTCAAGTTTGGTCCTGAATTCCGTGTCAAATCTACGCAAAATATGAGGTCAACAACAAACTTTCGCTAGCAATATCATGTCCTAGTGCTTTGAGCGCTTGATAATTTTCATTGTAGGTCGACAGAAAATTCCTCATTTGTTTAACTGAAGGATTGTGCAAATGTGGTAACTCAAATATATTGTTTACGTGAAGTGTTATCAACAATCTAGAATTTTGATATCTTTTTAGCAAAGTTTGCCAGGCTATGGCATAGTTTGTATTAGTGACAGGCAACGATTTAATTAAATTTAGCGGCTCATCAGTCAAACAAGAAAGGAAGTATGTAAATTTCTCCACATTAGAAATGGTTTCATTCTTGTGCACTGCATTTTCAAACAGACTGTGAAAGACTACCCATTTCTCAGGTTGTCCAGAAAATGTTCCCAAGTTTAAGCGAGGTAAATTTACGGTGGGAGTAGGCGCAACTAGTTGTGATGCACCAGTGTGAGACTGATCCAAGGTTTCCTGCGGTAGCGATGGTAGAAGAGGAGCACACGAACTTTGTATAGCTATATTTAAGTCTGATATAGAATCTTGTAATCTTGAAATCTGTTCATTATCCAGATCTTCTGGTAAAGGTGTTGTACTAAACAGTTTATTTATAAGCCTTTCAAATTCAGCATATTTATTTTCTGCGGTGGAGCTAAGCAAACTAACTTTTCGTGTTTGCTGTTCAGTTAAATTACCTATACCAATAACCTCAAAAGCAACAATTTGCTTGTTAATATTATGAAGCCTACTCTCAATCAGTTCACTTTGCTTCACAAAAGAAGAAAATCCCATTTTGGTAATTTATTAATACACTCGCTTTAAAAAATATATTCAGATGTAAATAACAAAAGAGTTATAAGTAAAAGTTGTAATTCACAATGTTCTTCCAGTATTCAGTAATTTCCAGTCCAAATAATTTTAATTTTTTTTTTTATCACTAAAATACCAATAGCGTAGATGACAGTAATAATGGTAATATGGTAATAAAGGAATATGGCTACTGTATTTTATAGAAACTAATACAGAGGTCGGTTTTGAAGAAACACACTACACTTCAGAACTATGCTTGCTAGATAAAACATGAAATAACACACGCTGCACAATGAATCAATAAAACTATGCTTGCGTGAAAAAACATGAAAAAATCATAACAAAATGAAAAGCGCACTGAGTATTGGTAATACTTGCCAGTAGTAAATAATTGTTGTTTTTTTTTTTAATATTTAAGCGTTACAATAATTCAATAAACGTAATAATAAAGAGCGTAATAATTAATAAAAATCTTGCTTTCCAACGTGCTGGATTCTGAATGAAAGATGCTATCCGGGCTGGACGGACCAAAAATGTGGGGTTCTTTTTTATTAACAGTGGACTGTATATTGTAAAACTAAAATAGTTAAAAGGATTTATTCTCATGTAATCAACAATGCATAAATATTAAGCGTTTACTGACCTTGTCCTTGTGCGCTGTAAATGTCCCGTTGTAAGCAACACTTTGGTGATTTTTTAGGCAGTCCTAAACTTCACAATAATATTCCAACAAACGTTAAACACATAAAATAAACACATGAAATAAGCACAAAGTAAAATAACAATAGCGGTGAATAGTCTTTCTATTCTTGCGGTATGCGTGTATAAACCAAAAAGAACTGAACTGCACGATATGGTTTACACTACAGGAAAGAAAAACGCTCTAATTATGATTGCTGATTACAATGTGAATTGTACTTTGAAACAGGTAATGGGAGTGCACTCTATTAGAGATAATGAAGTAGAGATAGGGTGAGTTTAACTATTGTTATGAAAACAAAATATCTGACAGGTAGTCTAGAGTTATCTACTTCCTGATATATTACTGCACCTAGGGCTACACTTGAACTGTCTGTTTGCACTACGAACGGTTTTGTAAAATCGGCTAATTGTAATACTGGGGGTGATATAATGCTTTCTTTTAGTTTTTCGAATGCAGCGTGGTGTTGCAGACTCCACTCAAATTTAGCTCCCTTCTTTCTTAAAGCATTCAGCGGTGCTGCAATTTCGGCTAGATGAGGGATATACTTGTGGAAATAATTTATCATTCCCAAAAATCGGGCTATTCCTTTCGCATCCCGCGGTGGTAAAAATTCTCTGATCGCACGGGTTCGCTCGGGGTCTATGCTTACCTTTCCGTTGGTCTTTACTATGTGACCTAAAAATGAAAATTGTGTGACAGCAAAACTTACTTTACTGGGATTTACTGTTAGTCCGACTTTCTCTAATCGGGATAGTACACTTCACGTAGATGTTTAAGATGTTGGTCCATTGATTCGCTGTAGATAACGATGTCATCTAGATAGTGGTACACATATTTAAATTTTGTATAGTGGAATATTTTCTCTAATAATCGGCTACATACAGAACTACCTTGGGATATTCCAAAGGGTACTCTCGTAAATTGGTACAGGTTGAAAGGGACGGCAAATGCGGTTAGACGTTTTGATTCTTCCGAAAGGGGTATTTGATGAAATGCTTGATTTAGATCCATGATGGTAAAAACTTTCGCTTTCGTAAAATAATGAAAAGCACTGTGGATGTCGGGAAGTGGTATAGACTCGAATTCTATCCGTTTATTTAATTGCCTGTAGTCCACAACTAGTCTATGTTTGTCGTGACCTTTTGGTACTAAAAACGCGGGTGATGAGTAAGGTGAAGTAGAGGGTTCGATGACTCCTTGTTCTAATAATTTGTTGATTTGATTCCTCATTACTTCCATTTTTGGCGGTGATAACTTGTATGGGGGTAGACGCATTACTTATTGTCGTTCAAATTGATTTTGTACTCTATCAGGTTCGTTAGTCCTAACTTTGGAGTGAGGACGGTGGAAAACTCTTTTATTAGTGTCTGCATTTTCAGTCTATCTTTACTTTCCAGATGAGCTAATTCAGACTCGTGGTGTTCTAGATGTGTAGAAGCTGTTCCAGTACTTTCTTTGTTATTTATATTACCATCAAAACTATATTTTTGTGAACGATCGAATCCAAAATAATACTTCTTATCGTGAATGTAAAGAATTATTCCTGTTTTACTGATAAAGTCAGCTCCCAATATTAAGTCGGGACCTAACTCGTCGCAGACCAACATTGGAAAATACCAAGTTAGATTTTTAATTTTTAGTTTAAACGTAATGATGAGTTTTATCATTAAATTTTGCTTATTAGCTGTAGCGCATTTAATATTCACCGATTGACTGCGTTTAACTAGGTTGTGTTCAAATAATTTATCGGCTAGCTGTTGACTAATTAAGCTTCGGGTTGGTCCGGAATCGATTAATCCGAGAGGGGATGTAACACCGAGGTCTACTTGTATATATGGTAATTGACACTTACTGAAGTCACATTTATTAATAGCATTACATTTATCAATGAACTTTTTAACATAGGGGTCTAATTTTCTTTTGTTATTTTTTTTTAATTTGTTGTCTTTTAGGGGTTTACCTGTTTTCACGATGCTGCGGAAGACACAGGATTTCGGATCTCCCTGCCTTACATGTTTTTTGGATAAGGGTTTTTCTGATAATACTGTTTCCTTTTACAGTTTCTACTGATGTGTCAAATTTCCCGCAGTTATAACATATATTTTCTTTACGAGGGGTATCACTTGTTTCCAGTCGAGGTTGAGGTTCATTAGGTTTACCATGGGTGTGAAAATTGGTAGGTCTACGAAATGGTCGTCTTTCGCGCTGTGTTCTTGCATCTGTCACTAGGGCTTGCGTTTCATTTCTACGTGGTGCAGTGGATAGCAATGCATGCCTGTTCTGATCCGCGTACCATACATTTGACGAGTGAATACTGCATTGTTCTAGATCTGCTAAAGTGTTGGGCCTATTTATTAATGCTAATCGAGATCTTTCTTCCGGAGATAATCCTACTAAAATGGTATCGACCAATTGTTTCTCACTCCAGTTGACTAGCAGTAGTCGGGAAAACTCTCTGATGTCTGCAATATAGTGGGCCAGTCTCTTATGAGCTCCTTGTACTCGAAGTACGGTGTTTCTTTTGAGTTCCTCATAAATTCCTGTGGGAATAAAATGTTTTATTATGGTGGTATGAAGTTCTTCTACTGGAAGAGTCGAGTTTAATGATTCCAGTACACGATCCTTTAATGGTGGTTTACATTTGGGTAGGAGGACTTGCAAGATTTGCCAATCGTTTAGTTGCTGTAAATCTTTTATTTGTAGGAGGTATTTGATGAAATTTAACAATTTCGTAATACTTAAGCCATCCGTATATGGAATTTCTGTTATAATTTTTTCTACTGGATGCGTGATCTTTCCGTAGAGGTCCAGATTAAAATTTACATGTGGTATACTTATAGAAGGACCTGGTGGTGCGTTAGGCGTCGTAAACGCGTACTTACTGGTACGGTATTGATGACCACTAGGCTGTGGGGCTTCCGATATCTTTAGGGTATTCAGGTCTCTATCTGGTAGCTGTACATGACTCGGTTGTATCTTCGATACGGTGGGTGATTCGTGATTCGCGGTGGTGGGAGGGTGTTCTAAAGTAGGCGATTGAACTGGAGAAATATTTAATTTCTTCAGATACTGTTCTATTTCTTCCATTCGAACAGAGTCGGACATTCTTCGCAATTCATTGATAATTGTGGGTAATTGCCGTAATGCCTCATCCGCAAATTTTTGCACATCGGGAGGGATTACAGTGACGTTGGGCCAGTTCAATAAATTCTTCATCCGGCGGGTTAAATGTTCTATTCTTTGCGTGGTCCGCAATATCACTGCAGGTGATTTTTCGTCGTGAAGGGTTTGAGATAATAACGTCAATTCCCTATACTTCGCATAACACGTTTCTCTTTCACTCTCATAATCGAGTTCGCTTAATCTACCTAACTGCGCGGGTGTATCTGATCTACTTTCGCGTAACGATTTGCGCAATTCAGAGACTGTTACATTCGCGTGAGGTAAACCGCGTAACATAGCTTCGTAGCACAATTCATCTTTTAATAATAGATCGGGGTTAAATAAAGCCATTTTTTTTTTTTATATTAACCACTATAAGCACTTATGCTACTAATACTAAATCCTCTACTACTCTTTCTTGACTACACAAATAAACAATTTTAATTTGCAGTAAAATTTACATTGGTCGTGCGAGAGTTAAATCTCAGAGAAAGAGAAATCTCACACAGATGTCGACTTACTTTCAACAAAGGGGAGATACATGGTTACTAGGCACAAGACGACACACACTTGTTATAACAATAAACAATAGAGGAGGTGGGGTATTGTCTAACTCAACGCGGCAGAGGGTGGCAAGGACAGTTCCGTACAGGTGAGAGCAGGAAATATACCGGTCTGAGATTGTTGTCAAACCGACACGTTGGTGACTGAATTTTTGACAGGCACAGACATGGGCTTATTACATTTAAATAATTTTTTATATTATATTTAAATATCCTTAACCTATATATCATTGTTATTATATTATATTATTACGCCGCATAATGATTATAAAACACTCTATACTAATTTTGATTTTACTTACTTCAATTCTTTCCTTTGCGTATTTTAAATTAACATGGTAGTTAACCTGACAGAGTGAATAATTCTACAAAATATTAACTGACAAACGCAGAGTAACGTATTTTATTTTTGCTATTGTCATTTGCACATTACAACAAAACAAAGCAGAGCAGAGTCGCGCATTTTATAACGTCTTTTCGTTATAACATCGGGAACCTGGTTAATTGGCTCAGGTCAATTAAACAGGCTGCCATATTCTTAACAAAGTCAACAATAACTGAAAATAAACAAATATTATATAGGATCTCGAGAATTAAGGAAAATTGGCAGGGGTTTGTAGACTTATTCACTCATCTTTTTTGACCATGACATCTCTTTATTACTTACTGATATTAGCATCTTTACTTATGGTTATCAACATTTGTGTTTCAATAGTTTACAAAATTATTTTATGTTTTGTTCAATTACAAGGGCCCTCAAAATATAGATGTACATCTGTTTAACTTTTCCACGGATCCGGGACTTGAAAAGGTATATTAATAATGGTCACATATCATATATTATCTTGAAGTGGTGCCATTAGAAGAATGGACTTATTTCCCTTTTTAAACAATAAGGCTTTACAGTTTAGAGCTCTAACTCTTTTACTAAGAATAAGAATACAATTACTGTCAGTAATTAAAAGGTCTTAGTGGTGTTAATTTAATTGTCTTTTGTTGGATATAGTATTTAGTATTTCATAACCACGGAAGGCATGCCTCCGTGTCACCTGTGATATCCTCCAGCTTCTCGTTATTCCAGTCCTCGGTCATCGGTTGCAGCATGTTTGATGTAGGTCAGGCATCTCTCGTTATCTTCGTATCCGGTGATGGTGTAGTCCTGAAGTCTTTTAGATCATTGTGGGTCCTGGTTCTCTGCTCTTTGCTAACTGGTAGTAATAGCTCGTTGATTTGAATGATTAACACAAAAGTTTTATTCACCTGTATCCACTTCACATGATTGTTTATTTGTTGCACTTCACTTTATGGTCTTACCACAGTTTTAATTACATAAGTTTTATATTTTAAGATTTTTGTAGAGATGTCATAGGCGCTCAATTTTCATTATTCTTTCTTACTCGTTTACAACATATTTATATGAATCGCGGTTCAACTATATTAACGCAACACATTGTTTAATAGTATAAAGAACGCCTCTATGTCTTAACTGACGCGATTAATCACTTTTGGGAACAAACTATTTTTAACGTTCCTCATTACTGCTGTGCGCAGCTTACGGGTTGACCGCTCCATTTCAAGTGGGCATCGTTTAGGGGCAGAATTGTAACCTCGCGTAGTTTACTCTTCATCATAAAAATAGTTCCACATTTATTTGATATTTACGGTATTAAAGTTTGACATTATAATTATCCAAAGCTACGCTTTACTTCAGAATTAATTATAGTATACTACTATGTTGTTGTTTTATTATTTATTTAATTTCAAATTTACGAATATTTTTAGTTTAGTTTATGGGTCGGTATGCAAGTTGATTCCGGTATTCGCATGTCGATGCATGGTAAATTATTAAAGAGTTTCTTTACTTTACACTCGCATTCCTTCTGTCTATATAATCTCTTACTTAAATATTATTTTAAGTTATTTAAGGGATTTAAATTTAGTTTAAATGTGCGATTAAAAAATTTAATTTCTCTCCTTTTACATTTCCTATTTTAAAATCGTCACACTTCTTCTTCTTCTTCTTTTCCTTTTCTTTTCTATTTTCTTTTTCCTTGTTCTTGTTCTTGTTCTTGTTCTTGTTCTTGTTCTTGTTCTTGTTGTTCTTGTTCTTCAGCTATCGTTTTGACCTGCACATAGTCACTTTTTCGACGGTTTGGTGTACTAGCCCTGTCCACTGGCTTGTTCCACTTAATTACGTTGTTTTGAAAGGCAATGATTCTCTAGTTTTATCATAGAAATCGGATAAAACTTTAGATGATTGTGTTGTAATAAAATAAACTTATTGTAAATGATTTATACATTGTATTGCTTGAGTACTGAACTATGTAAAAAACAGCTGAAAAGTCTGTAAATGCTAAACCCAAGGCTGTGGACACTGAATCTGTGAATAAAGTCAAAAAAATACTGGAACGTTTGTTGGCAACAAGCTGAATTGCGGTAAAAATAGTTCCATGACTTCCGAGCGTACCCGAATGTAGTACAGTGAGAATAAGGTCTAATTTCTTTGTCCCCCGGGACGACATCTCTTCCATTTTCTTGCCAGTATACTTTACCTTTCCAATTATTGGCTGACTCTTGTTTCTTCAAACCCTCCACGCTCTTAGAGTATTCGTGAGCCACGTAGAGTATTCTGTCACGTGGTATCTTATCTGTCATTTCTTATCGTCTAAGATTCGCAGCCATATAATACTGCTGGAACAACCATCGTCTTACAAAATTTTAAATTACTGTCCTTTCTGTCTACTTTTTCAGAGTGTTGATTATTAAACCACAAATATGTTGAAGTTTACTCACTTTGCTGGTCAAATCCTCATTACGGCCATATGTGACACAACACCCTAAGTAATTCATCTTTCCAACCTATTCCAGAGCAATATCATGCAAGACAATTTTTGACCAAACTGGATGTTTCCACGGAAAGCCATAATTCTTTTTGTTTTTATAACTATCTACTCGTGATGTTTTTCTAATTGTAGACGGTTCGCATCCTTGGCATTCCGTTGTATTGAATGTGAAAGTGAATAATAAAGTGAAAGTCACCGCAAACAGTGATATTTTTTCCCGCAGTCCTGTGTCAACTATTATAACTGTAGGGTAGTCAACCCTTAATGTAAAAGGTAAACAGGTAGTCAACGCTTACAGGGGGTGCGGGCGAGAAATATTGGCGCCACACCTCTGGTATTTTAGTTGTTATTCGAAATATTAGCCCTACCGCGCACTGAGACGAAACAGTTTCGCAACTGTTTCTTATGTTTTAAAATCTAATGTATTTATATAGGGGGTGCGCGCACTACAGAAACAAAAACAAAACTTTATACAACATTGAACCAGCTACTTGTAGTGGATGTTGCGTACGGTCGTTTTTACACCTGACAATTAGAAATGTCCCCTTCGGATCGTTTAGTCCCTGGGTTCTCTATTCAGTGATCACGTTTGCCTTATAAAATTTAGTGTCACTGAAGACGTTATGCTGACCATCAAGCGATACAGCAGCCGCTCAGATTTTACAAAATAGGCTATGTTGTGTTATGTAATGTACTTACGGGTGAGGTTGTTAAGACAAGTGGTTCTGGTTCGATTTGTTTGTACCGTGTGCCCAAATGTGGTCCGTACTGTACAGGCTATATGTTATTATTATACGCCGGTGTTTTCCTATGCGAAGCCGTTTTCTTTCATTTATTTATTATGTATTTTTGGTGGGAGTTTATTTTAAACTGAGCCAAAATCAGCAACTTTCCCAATAAATATTTCGGTTGAATATTTACAAGTATTTGCACGTTTACATACCATTTACTCTGTGGTATTCCATCTACCAAACACACTCCCCTCGCCACGTTTTATCCTAGTCCTATAAGCTATTCGTTCGGCCGCACTGTCATTTAGCATTTGTTACTTTGAAGTAGTCGAGCCGAGTGTAAGAAACGTTGTTGAACAAATGAACAATTGTTGCAATTTTATTATGTTAAATCTTTTCGCCGACACGATGGTAAATAAAACAAAGATCGTATTTTGTTTCTATTTCTTTTAGACTATACCAAAACTACTTTTCTTAATCATGAGGGCAGAGCCCGTATACAGTATACCGTTTTCTAAGCCAGAGTGTTGTAGAACTCTCTAGAATACTATACGAGAATTTTCTGTGAAACACTTCGAGAAAATTCTGGAATGCCTATACAACCCGCACTTCCCTCCTCTAATCTAGGTTTGTAACATATTTAATATATTTTTTAATATAAATATAGTATTATCTTCAAATAGAAATTCATAACCTAACCCCCACTTGCTTTAGGCCTATATACACTATTATTCTCACTACTATTTACTAAGTTAATTATAAATGAACTTATAAGTTCATTTATTAAGTTAATAAATGAAAAATTGTTAATCATAATCATTTTATTTATACATACACGCGCGCGCGCGCGCGCGCAAATTCACATATTAAATTAATGATTATGGAAGTATTTATGCATGGATAGTTTGATTTATGTTTTACAGGTTCACGACACTCTCTGAGACAGTGTCTTCCCACCGCATTCTTAATCAGCCTCTTTGTCTTCTTTCAACCACTTTCAATTCAAATATTTTTTGCTGTGTCTTCCTGGTTCCAGATGTCCATACCATTTTAGCCTTTTTGTTTTCTGTTTTATAAATAGTCTGTGTCGTTTCTTGACCTTCTCTGATTCTGTCCCTCCTAGTTACCAACTACTGTTCTCACAGATTTCCTCTCCGATGCAACACCAGCAGAGTTCGATCAGTTATTCTCGATCTGAACTCATCCGTCATCGTCCCCATGTCGGTTACTACGTATATGGTTTTACAAAGGTGGATTTCCCTTTTTGTACTAATTTCACTTTTACTGATTTGTGTTATTTATATAGCAGTATAGGCTACTTTGTCAGCTTTGCTTCTGGAATTATAATAATCACAATCATTTCCCTTGTTATTATTAATTCCATATATTATTATTATTTTTTTTTTTTTTAATGACAAACACAGCCAACTGAGCTTACCAAACACAGCTTTGACAGTAAGGAACATTTATCGCGTGCACATACGCAGAGAACAACACTTAGATTGAAACATTCCGTCGTGACTCAGAACTTGGACCCTTATAAAAGTTACATTACACACAGCCATAGAAATGGTTATATTATACCTCTATGTACACAACACAGAAGCGCTGCTGTGTCTGGTATCAGTGAGTCTCAGTGAAATATCGCTAACTGTAGTGTTTACACGTGCCTTCCCAGATGATGGATTTGGTAAGTTTGCTGCTTTCTTTACTAATTTAGTTACACGCGCACGTGTGTGTGTGTGTGTGTCTTCTTACTGCTCCTGAAGCCAAAAAAGCCCATTCAACATCGCCTCAGGGAGGGTGGTAACACCCCCATACACTTTGGGAAAATATGTTCTAAAACAGTGTAAAAAAATGTGGACTATGAATGCAATTATTTACAGTAAGTAATCATTATTTATTCCGTCTACCTAGAATAATGTTAGTAAGAAGTGGGAAGAATAATAAATAATATTTATCCTCTACAATAACCTCCCCTCCCCCTAAATTAAATTATCCTTACGATTTGGGAAAGCATGTTGGAGAAGACAGTTCTGACAAGAATTAAACGGTACAGAAACAGGAATACAACTCATAAACTTGTTTGGTCAGAACTTGTTCGGACTGAAGTGGTCTTAACTAGCCCGGACTAGTTATGTACTTAGGGAGGCAGTAGAGTGGTCGTACGGAGAATTTAATTTAGGGGGAGGGGAGGTTATTGTAGAGGATAAATATTATTTATTATTCTTCCCACTTCTTACTAACATTATTCTAGGTAGACGGAATAAATAATGATTACTTACTGTAAATAATTGAAGGAGCGAAGGGAGTTCTCAGCAACCGTCTGGCATTTTCTTGTCTGTCTATCTATCTATTTGTCTGTTTGGGGTATGCTTCACGATAACTTCCTAACGCACCAACCCCGATTTTCGTAAAACGTGGCCTGTGTAGGCCTATATGTTTACTTTTACTCTACAGAATCCTTTTTTTTTGGAGATTAATCCTTATATTAGGAGTCCTTCAACTTGTCTTGGGTGAGATTCCTTCCTTTAGTCTTTTCTGTCTAGTCTCTCTTGACTGCCTCTTGTTCTTTTTCTGACCCCGATGCTACAGTAATCGAGGGCTAGGGTGTCTTTTTTTTCAATTCTAATTTCTTAATTTTACGGGGCTTATTAATGCCTATAGGTGAGCACTGGAAATACTAAGAAACTTTCAGTATCACAATAACAGATACAAAGCCACCAAATCCTATCTCAGAAAGAGAAGGGTGAGGGCGAATCTCCTACGCCCCAAAACAGGGGCCTTTCGGCTAAGGTAAGCCTAACAGAAGAATCTCTGGTCCTACTGGTAGCGGGTTGTGCAACAGGCCAGTAACCTGTTTATGTAAAACTTTGAAGTACTTGTAGTATCCAAAACAGCCTCGGAGTAAGGTGTGGAAACTGTGGCAGTAGGACCGTGGCAAAGAGGATCGATTGTCGAAAGCCGCACTGAACTATAAAGCCGTTGGCAGAAGAGCCGTGGGTCGTCAGAAGATGGGATGGGTGCCGGAACAGGTTTATATAGCCTAATAGTTGAAGAGGAGAAGAAGAAGAGATTTATTATAAAAAAAGAGGGGTTACAGGAGGCAAAAGTGTGAGGGGGTCCACAATTTGAAAAAACGCAAGAGTCTATATAGAGTTATTTCAATTAATATTAACGTAAAAAATTTAATTAACATAGTTTCGATTAATATTATTTACTATTCAACATTATTAGCTATTAATGTCCACTTAAAATTGCTCATTGTTTATAGCAAATCCAGGTCAATAAGAGAAATCGTTTTCAACACTTGAAATTAGTTTTAACTCAGATTATCTCTACCAAATTAAAGGGAATTTTGACCAAAATATGAATTTAGTGTTTACTTTTGAAAGTAACTACAGAGCATTTTAAACAGAATCTAAATATAGTGTAGAGTTTTGGAAATTTCAGGGCCGAAAAATGGAATCCATTTAAATTCATCCCAGTCTTTTTTAGCTCGTCATTTAAGGTGCGTGTATGTTTTCAAAAAGATTTTTATGCCTCCTGTCGTTTAAGTTCAGAAGCATAGAATATCGAAAATATTCCTATAATATTATTAAATACTGGTTTTATACATCGAAATAAATGGCTTCTATGAAAAGAAATATGAAAAATATATGAATGAAAAGTAATTAAGTATAATTAAATAAATAGGTGTGTTTATTTTTATATCGTTAAGAAACCAACGATTTTTTATCAACTTTAAAATATCAAAACGCGTACAAACACAATCTATTAACATCTGTAGAGAATAGAGACACATGCACGAGGGAACCTTGAAACATAATTACGTCACAACTATGACGTACGAGGCCGACGAAAAGAAGTCTTTTTCGTCGGCCTCGTATGACGTACTACACGCACAAAGACCAGTGCATCATTCATTCAAAAAGGTAACGAACCTGCGTGTGCCATTTTTTTGTTCAGCCAGTATATATTTAGCGATTACGAAACGGCGAACCCACGTGGTCGAGCTAAACACGACAATCGGCAACTGTATCGAGAGATACAGTTCATACATGGCGATACAGCTCGCAAACCTGTTCGCGTTGAATTCCTCGTTGCCACCAACTAATCTTTGTCTATTCATATTCACGAGTTCTAAGTAAACTGTATGATGATTTTACTTCCTATTATACGATAATACATTAGAAGACAGAGGCGGATCCAGCAAGCAATTTTGGGGAGACAAATAGTTGACTTTAGGAGGGGGGACATGACGAGGTGGGCCATTTTTTAATGGTCTAAAGTATAAATGATAGGAATGAGTGAAGATAAAAAAATACAGCGAGTTTTTATCAACACAATAAGTTTATTAACGGACAAGTATAAAATCATAACTGTATTTGTCAGTTCATTGTTCTTTTAATAATAGGCCTATTCACTTAGGACCTACAGTGTAAACTACACACTACTCATTTAAGATATAAATCAAATAAAAATTGACATGAAAGTAAGGTACAGTTACAATTTAAAGTAATTTTAGAGTAAAACCACGAAACTGCATAATGTAATATAAATTTTTTATCATATTCACAATAACAAAACCATTCTACAATCACAAGATGAAACAAAATTTGTCTGAAGTGACCATTTGGTGCGGGGAGAGGAAATTTTCCCCATCCCTTGCGCCTTTTAGAAGATGAAGTCAATAGTTTTATAATCGCTTAGCTGTCTTAGGCATAGGCAAATTCTTTTATCTTCTCCGTATAAATTCATAAAAAAAAAATATACAAGTAAAACCTATACTAAAGCAGCTCTTTAAATGCCGAAGAATCGTCTATAACGCACTTCGACGACCGAACGCTACAACCGGTGTGACCAATAACATTGTATTTTATATTGTATTCTTTTGTTTTCAATACCATTACTTTGTTGTCATTATTGTCTACATGTCCGTATTGTCATTAAAATACAATAACATAATCAAATATGAGTAATAAAATAATGTGTGTTGCGGTATTTACAGGTATCGTGAATGCTCGTATCCATTCAGAGAAATAATACAGAGGTAGGCGGATATAAAACTGCAACGCTTCACTTGTTGGTTCAAAGAAATAATGTAAATTACTCCACACTGTCTTCAAAAATACTACGTACGCTAGGGTGGGCCGAAAAATATTTTTATTTTTTGTTCGATTCGGTGTACCGCGGAAAACTTGCCCCTAGGAGAGATAAGTAAAATAAATAAAAAATCGCTTAATATCTTCCGTTTGTGCATCGCCCCCGCAAATCATAAAAACTGATCAATTTTAACAATTTTTCGTAATTATAAAAAAGCGAAACGTTTTCTATGTAAGTCAAACGCTACAGCTTTAGATAATTAAAGAATAGCACAGGGAAGATAAATAAATTATAAAAGCATATATGTTTCAACATTTTTGGTCGCGCATTGCATCTGAAAAACACATTTTAACATTAAAATTGAAAATATTGGATTTTTACATTAGTCAACGATAAATGTTACGATCTATGGCATTATGTCAATTCATTCGTTTTGGTGTTTGGTACTGAAACTCAGATTTGTGCGAAAAACGTGACATGATGGATCGCGAAAGAAGCATCGGTCTGATGAACCCATCCGTGGACTTGGCACCAACGACTTTTTGTGACGCTTCTGTTCTGTAACCAGGTTCACACATCGCTCCACTGCTTACGTATGACATGGAAACTTGTCAAAATTCAATTCAGTTGCTGTTCCTGAATTTAGTAGTTGAAATACAATTTTTTTAAAAATTAGATTCTTGGATTTCGTTGTCCATGACGATGACGTGTCCGTTACTTAACTAAATATAATTAGTTCACTACCGTCTCGGAACACAATGTTCCGAGTCGGCAGTGAGTTAATTATATTTAGCAAAAATTAGACTTAACCACTAAATTGTGTTTATCTTTTTCTTTGTCTCCGTTAAGTTCTAAACTTAGTAAAAAGAAACTAAGTTGTGGCTACCATTGGAAACTCCCAGTGTTGTGCAATGTCGTGTCAAGACGGGACAGACGTAGCGTGCCGGCAATGTAACGGACAAGTGAACAATTAGGCCTTAAGTAACACGCACCGGTCACCGATTACAGCACTGACCTACAAACTAGCTCTCGGTACGGCGTTTTACGCAGCCCTTATCAAGTATGCTAACACAGGCCTAAGTTTGTTACATTCCACTACGCAAACCTACGTAGTTTCACTATTTACAACACTATTTTGGTTTTAACATAGCCTACTGTTACGACAGTCTCACTGATCGTCGTATGGTACAGTGGAAACCAAAAGAAAAGACACCAATGAAGTCACTAAAAACCAGCTTTAATTATCACAACTAACAGTTTGTAATCAACAAGTTATTCAACAAGATTATACTCGTACAATAATTCACATTAAATTTGGCCACACATAATAATAATGTCAACTAATAGAGTCCCGCACAATAATCACTTTTCACTAACAGCCACTTGAAACCCACTGAGTAATTGCCCGAAGTAAACTAATTTCCAAGCGGCAGGTGTGGGCTATTTATCGTCCGCAGGGTTCCATAATATGCGTCCTTAACAAGCACTCGAAAATTCTAGAGGATACTTCAGCGCGGCCTTGGCAGAAACACACACCAGCAGGGCTGGTCGAGAAGCTTGTGGAACGACACCATCGAACGCACGAGAACGTTCCGCATTAAATACGTTTATCTCTATTAATAACAAATGTTTTCCCGTCATCGTCTCGACTGATATTTTCTTCTTCTTCTTCTTCTTCTTCTTCTTCTTCTTCTTCTTCTTCTTCTTCTTCATCTGGCCCTTCTGCTTCTCAACGTCGGATTGTAGGGAGCCTCCGTCTGTCCATCGCCGCCATCTATTCCTGTTCTGTCCATGCACACAGCCTTCATTTCCTGTAAACTCTTCCCACGGTCCTGTCCTGTCCCCAGTCGCGCAATGATGACTGATTTTTCATCATTGGTCTTCTCCGGCTTTACTTCAAGTTACTGTTTCAATTTTTCTTGCTTTATCTGGCCTATTTGCATGTCCCAACCACTTCAGTTGCCTCACCTCCAGCAAATCCATTAGAGGCTCCTTTTCCTTCTTCTCCTCTTCAAGAATTAGGTTATATAAACCTGTTCCGGCACCCATCTCTTCCTCAGACGACCCACGTATCTTCTACCAATGGCTTTATAGTTCAGTGGCGTTTTCGGCCTTCGATCCTCTGTCATCCTTTGCAGATGATCCCACCATTGTCTTCTGTATATTGAAATAAATTCGTTTATGTCCTTTACTTCGAGTTCTACTCTGATGTCCTCATTCCTTATTCTATCTTGCAATGTATAATTTAAAGTATTTCGAAGAAACTGCATTTCAGCGCTCTGAATCTTGCCGCTTTCCTATTTTGTCATGACCCACGCCTCACTCGCATAAATCAATGTGGGTACTGCGGGCTTTACTCCCAAGTTTCGTCAGATCGTCTCATTTCTAAGCGATCTTTTCTTGTTTTCCCTATTATTTTCGTGAGAAACCTCATATCTTTTAATGTTATTCTACTTGCCTGTTTGTCAAGGATAGTTCAATTGTCTGCTCCATGCATTATTCTTGGTAGTGTTGCTTTCTTCCCTTTTTCCTATAAGTGCAGGGTCGGATTAGAAGCGCGTGGCGCCCTATGCTGCCATCAGACTGGTGCCCCCCCCCATTCAAAATTCAACCTTTTATCCATTATTTACACTGATAAATGGCATACACAATTTCGAAAGTTAACAGTTATTTTATTAAACTCTCAAACTACAACAAACATTTAGCTAAATAATGATTACAATGAGTACAGTAGTATTTAAGCTTAGAAAATACTACTCGATCCATTTTTTCTTGATTTTAACTTAACGAAGTCTTGTATAATTTCTTCATTATACATGCCCTTCATCTTGTATGCCCTCCTTCATTATAAAATACTCAGACTTCTTCACAGTCAGTCTTACAATTCCCTTTGACTCATGACAAACATTTCTGATATCCTGTATCAGTGTAATTGGAACCCATTTAGCTTCTAAAGGTCCTGTAATTTAAGTCTTTTTTTAAGTGTTCGTCCACTTTAAGTTTGTACGTAGGTCATGTCTATACGCTTAGCATTGTTTTCGTAGCAGTTTATTTATTAAAAAATGGCCTCGAATTGGAAAATATTAGAACTGTGACCTGTAGATCACTGAACAAAGAAGAAAATGTAAAAACGTTTGTACTGTATAAGCAGGTGAAGCGAAGAGAATTTGAGGACGACAAATGATGTAACATGATGATGATGATGCTAATAATGATAATGATTTTAAGTTGTGTATATTGCTCACAGTTACAAAACATCCTGATTTTCTCACAACGCGACATGATTCTTAACGTTTTATAATTATGTCATTTATTTTTTTTATTATAGTTTTTTGTGTATCTGTCCTAAGCGTTACAAAGTTACAAAGAAACAATGACAGTTGAGAACTCTGTATAATATTTACCGTATTTTATCCGTCATGTGACTTCGTGTTGCGTTCGAATGGTTCACGCGTTTCGAAACATATGTTCCGTCTTCAGAAATAAAAACTCACTCAAAGTGAGGTCGTTAAATATTAAAATTGCAAATATTGAAAACAATTCTGCACATAACCGCGTTACTTGAGTCGGACCGACTCGAGTGCGCACTCATGTAACGCGGTTATGTCCAGAATTGTTTTCAATATTTGCAATTTTAATATTTAACGACCTCACTTTGAGTGATTTTTTTATTTCTGAAGACGGAACATATGTTTCGAAACGCGTAAACCATTCGAACGCAACACGAAGTCACATGACGGATAAAATACGGTAAATATTATACAGATTTTGTCAATAAGTGACTTGGATACCAATTCAAACATGTTTTTCAAGTTGAGAACTGTACTTACTAAGACTCTTACAAAGACTTAGTGTTTGCTTTTGCTTTGTGTTATCAGATAGCGACGACTTGATAAGAAGTAATTGTTTAACTGCCAAATTAATATTTACAAAGCAAGCATAGATAACTGTAGTACTTACGCTGAACCCGATAATTCTAAAATGTGTGAAATTGTTCAGTGCTCAACGACAACTAACAAGTAATGTAAAAATAAAGAAGCAGTAATTAATTGAAAATAAGTAAAAAGTGGTAATTTACACGTTTAACTTTTAATTAATTTGAATAATTATTTTAATAATTAAATTTTAATTATTATTATTGTATATAATATTATTATAAGTAATAATTGGCGGTCACAGAATTCTGTACGGTTGTAAATCTGGGTCGTTGCCTTAAAGACGGAGAAGTACAGAAAACGTATGGCATCGGTGCAGAGAAGAGGAGCTCTCAGAGTAGCGTCCTCTTACCGGCCAGTGCCAGAGCCAGTAGTCCTGGTGATAGCGGGAGTAGTTCTCACAGACTTGTTGGCTCTAGAGCGGAAGCATTTATTCGAAAGAAGAGACGAAATTGGAAGGGATGCCGCAAAGCATGAAGCCAGGGAACTCGCTCTCCGGCACTGGCAAGATGGCTGGGATAGAGAGGATAGAGAAAGATGGACCGCAAGGCTCATACCAAACTTGAAGGAATGGATCGACCGCCAACACGGTGAGGTCAACTACCATCTGTTTCACAAGACAGAGGATGGTACTGGGAATGGAGCTCGGGGACTTCACTCCCGAGAGCGTAGTTGCGCTTATGCTCCGTGGTAAGGCGGAATGGGACCGCATCAATGCATTTATTCAGTGGGTCCTACTAGAAAAAAAATACTGGCCCAACTTGCACCCAACGCGCATCAGAAGATGAGGAACAGCTAGAAGGAGCCCGATAAGGGCGTAATAGGTTCCGTCCTAAAGTAATACGCTAAGTTGCTAAGTTAGTGGTTCCCAAACTTTTCAGTCCGCGGACCCCAAAAAAATTTAAAAATTCACGGATCTCGTCTGAGATCTGAAATGAAGCAAACAGTAAATACTATGAAAACTCTTATATTTTAATTAAAATGTATTAAAATTAAAATTCTCCTAACTTGCAAAATTATAATATTAATTATATCAAACCTAGTTTAATGTGAACAATGAAGCTGTTTTTGAATAATTAGTTCTGCAATATTGGGTTCAATGTCTGATAATTTCAATATTAAGTCACTCTCGACATCAAGTTTATTTCTTAACTTTGAGTTCAAGTACGTGAGCTGAGACAATGGGGTTTCACACAAATAAGTAGAGGGAAACACAGTTGAACACTTCAAAGCTTTTTTTGCCAGTTCAGGATAGTCAGTCAGTGATTACATATAACCAAACTTCAACAAGCTGTAATTGCGAAAACTATAATTTTAATAAACTGTCATTTCTGCCAATGAATCTTCTTCTTATAGAGTAAGAGAGAGATCTAGTCAGTTCGGCTGACAAACAGATGTGGTACACGACATGATTTAAAGACATTATTAAAGAAATTATTACAGTTACAATTAGTTTGAACAAAAAAAAACCTGGAATCTTCTACTGATTGTTTTAAGGTTCTAAAATTTAGATTTTAGAGCATAAAAAATCGAAGAAAATTACGGTATATTCTATTTTTTCTTAAAAGTGTCTGCGGACCCCCTGAAACATAGTCACGGACCCTCAATAGTCAAGGACCCGCTGACCCTACTTTGGGAACCACTGCGCCAAGTGGTTCCAGGATGGATATGAATGCCTGAATTAGAGATGGTTTTTTTTTAGTGGGTGAGAGTCCCACACACCAGAGGAAGCAGGACCTCCTCTGACGGTGCATAAAGCATTTTCCCCCCTGTAAAACCCCCTGTAATAATGTTACTAAACTATAGTAATATTATTATTATTATTTAAATAATATATTAATAATTATTATTTTAATATTATGTTAATAATCTTACTACATCTCTTTCACGGGTACTGTCCTTATTATGTCAGAAATCTTTATATAAGAAAATATATATTAAACATTGTATATTTACATAGAACATTCAATGTAGAAACTGGGGGTCGGTCTGCTGCAGTCACTGAAGCAGGGATATCCACACAGATCTGAACATAATGCAACGTAACTTTGAATAACAGATGCGACTGATTACGAATCAAGTAGAGGTGGACCGATATACGTATAATAGGTATTTTGGAACGCTTATTTTTGTGGAACGGATATAACAATGACTGAAAAGTTGAAATACCTGTTCCGATTCAACGATAACTGAAAAGTCGAAATACCCGTTCCGATTACTTGAGTCCTCGCAGTTTCGAGTCGCAGGACCCCCTCCCTACCCAACTAAAGAATAAACGAGTACTACGAATACAAAGTCACTTTTTGGTGCTGAATACTTCATTGTCCGCACGTGCCGATTGCCATACAAGTATGAAACGAAGCAAAACAGCGAGGTTCAGAATATCCCTATGCCAGAAAGAAGAAGCTGTTTTTAATAAATGAAAAAAATTCTTACTGATGTTACATTTATTATCGTGTATTATGCAGATATATAATACAGATTAAAATACAAATTATATATTATACTAGTCACCAACTAGGTAAATTTTGAAAAAGCGAATTATATTGTGTTATAACCTACAGAGTGGCTGATAGACTATCTAGTACCTACTTTTTGTTAATGTGATTTTGGAAATGATTTCAACTTCACTGCACGTTGTCACGTAATTTTTTCGACATTATTTGTTCAGCTGTTACGTACCCTCTAAATTTCATTGCCTGAGTTTCGCATCTGATTTGTCTAACCAAAATTAAATCAATAATTTAATATTAAATCTATGACAGTTTGTTTACTCCTAGTGAAAACTTAAATTAGTATTCCCAAAGGGAGATAGGCCTATAAATTCTCTTGTTTCTTATTTTCTTTTAAACAGTAACAGTTCAATAAAGTGACAGTGTAAAGTAACACTGTTAATACTTTTAGTTTCAGTTATTTCATATAATAAATTATGTTATACAGGTATATATATAATAGGTATATAATAACAGGAATTTGTACGTGTTATATTTTTGGAACGGTTTCGTTCGTACCTGTTATTTTCAAATACTAGTTTAGTACACCTCTAGAATCAAGGAAGAAACCTAAGACTAGCGCGTCTGGTTTTCCTGGCCGAGGGATGGAAGGAAGTAGACTTCATGTTGTAACATTAGAAAATAAAAGAGGACTTAATCGAGCAAATATACATTGCATTAAACAGATAAGCTGAAATCTACCGGACGTTTATTAGTGAATCAGTGAAACAGTTTTTCAGTGAAATAGGTGTCTCCTGCAAGACCATTCTCAGTCAAGATAATATTTCATTATTCATGTATGTATTTAAGTAAATGTATAGTAATTAGTAAATTGGTTTTCCAAGGTAATGTCGCGAGCCGCCAGTTGAAAATCACTGGTACATTCTACTTCATCTTAAAGTGATGCGGTCCCACCTTTGGGAATCAGTCAGGCAGGTGTCCGGAAAAATTCCCACACCCAAAATCGGAAAAGGGCGGCTCTATTTGTAAAATTTATTAAACATTTATTTCACGCATGGTGGAGTCCCCGTTTGGTTCAACATTATTTCTTTTTTATGGCACATTCTCTCTCTCTCTCTCTCTCTCTCTCTCTCTCTCTCTCTCTCTCTCTCGACAAAGATATTTCTTATAAACGTAGTTGTAGAAACTAAAAATTTCTTCTATATCCTGCCAACAAAACATTAGTGTCACAAGAAAAGTGCCAGTTATGTGGAAAAATTTGAAAAGTGTAAGTTATGGACTCACTAAAAAAAGTCAGTTCCTTAAGCTAATGCTAATATATATTGTAACTAGCGAGTACCCGGCATGCGTTGCAATGCCACTCAAAGAAAGAAAGTGTTTGTATATATATAATATATAAAGACTTCGTTCGCGTGGTCTTCAATTTAATGCGATAATATATTTAGAACAGAATCTATTCCATTGGGTTGCCATAGTAACCAGATCTAATAAGTTAGTTTTTTAAGACTCCAAAGGACCCCCCAGAGGATCGTATCGAAAAAAAACACCTGTCCTATGTTGGTTCTCCCGTTGCGTAAAATATTTGTGCCAAGTTTGGTTGAAATCGGTCCAGTGGTTTAGGAGGAGATGTGGAAGACCCCAAAGAACCCCCAAAAGAACCCCATTGAAAAAAAACCTACCCTATGTTGGTTCTCCCGTTGCATAAAATATTTGTGCCAAGTTTGGTTGAAATCGGTCCAGTGGTTTAGGAGGAGATGTGGAAGACCCCAAAGGACCCCCCGAAGTATCATATCGAAAAAACACATATCCTATGTTGGTTCTCCCGTTGCGTAAAATATTTGTGCCAAGTTTGGTTGAAATCGGTCCAGTGGTTTAGGAGGAGATGTGGAAGACCCCAAAGAACCCCCAAAAGAACCCCCGAAGGATCATATCGAAAAAACACATATCCTATGTTGGTTCTCCCGTTGCGTAAAATATTTGTGCCAAGTTTGGTTGAAATCGGTCCAGTGGTTTAGGAGGAGATGTGGAAGACCCCAAAGGACCCCCCAATGGACCCCGTCGAAAAAAACACCTATCCTAAGTTGGTTCTCCCGTTGCGTAAAATATTTGTGCCAAGTTTGGTTGAAATCGGTCCAGTGGTTTAGGAGGAGATGTGGAAGACTCCCAAAGGACCCCCCAAAGGACCCCATCGAAAAAACACCTACCCTATGTTGGTTCTCCCGTTGCATAAAATATTTGTGCCAAGTTTGGTTGAAATCGGTCCAGTGGTTTAGGAGGAGATGTGGAAGACCCCAAGAACCCCCCAAAGGACCCCATCGAAAAAAATTCATAAACCTTCGTGGGCGTGCGCACAACAACTCACCGAAGTTTCATCCCAATCGGATGAATGGTATAGGAACGCATACGGGACAAAGAAAGAAACAAACATTCATTTTTATAGATATAGAAGATAGATATACATTTTCTCAATAGATTCACATATACAGAAGTTTCAGTTAATTTTATTTAAATTTAATTATTATTTTTTACTCGAAATGACAAATTATATATGAAACTATTAGACAAGTACAGAATACTATGGCCTAATAATGATTTATTTTATTAAATAAAATACTAAAATTTATAAACGTATATACCCACATATAGGTCTAGATGAACGGGCACATATGTTTAAAATCTTTGCGACCCCTCATTGTATCCGTGTTGGTCCTATGTCCGATTCGAGTTTGAAGTGACTTCCATTGAGTCAGTCACAAAGTGCTGTTTTCTTCTCGAACCGCGCGCAAAAAAACGCGCGCGCACACACAAAAGTGGCGCCCATCTCTTGAATGTGTCAGCATTCCAAACGACAAGCATATGCTTACTAGAATCCTCATTAGTGTGATCTAAGCGGTGACATCATACAATGGATTTCCTAGAAACGTGATTTTAACAGATTTTATTAACATATTATCATCATCATTATTATTATATAACACACTATTTGATAAACGCTCGGTTTTTCGGAATTCTCCGCGTAAACAAAGAAGTGTGTTATTTCGCCTGACCACAAGGCCAGTGGAGCAGTGGGCGGCCGATATTGAAGGCCTCCCCATCGACTTAACCCGATACATCTCCGCGCGCGCCGCCACACTTAGCAGTCGGTCAGCTTTTGATTGATGCGTGTGAGGCTCAAACGGGGGCGTCGCTAATCACACAATCTTATCACCAGATAGATAATAATGTTCTCCAAATAATACAGACACAATTGGTGTCTATTGTGTGTGCAAAATAACCAAATATAAACAAGTCATGATTCATACAACGTTTTATGCTTAACAAATAAACTAACGGCAATTCTTCACAGCTCATGTACACAGTAATCTTCTTGGTTAGCACACGTTCGAACCGGGATAATATTGGGAGTAACGTTGGCAAAGCATCTCAAGTTTGTGGGCCCTCTTGTGGCCGACAATATCGACGGCAGTGGCGTAGCTCCGGGGGGGGGGGGATTAATCCCCCCGGAGATATTAAAAATTTCAGCGAAATGTCATAATCACTTATCGTAGGCCTATTTCTAAGCCAATTTCGTGTCTTCAAATAAGGCTTATAAATAACTGTGTAAATAATTATATGGGATGAATCTTGAATATCTCATCTGTCATGGGGAGTCCAGCCTGCAAGCTACATCCCCCTCTCTCCCAGGAGCAGGTCCTTGTTACGCCACTGATCGATCAAGCGACAAAAATGGTTAAATAACTATATGAAGCTGTAGGGAAAACTGGTCATCATCATTATCGTCACAACACAGTATAGGCAAGGTTCTGCCTTCAAAGATCCTCCAGTATCACTGTCCGGCTGTGTTCTTTGAAAATTGTGAGTAAATTAAATTAATTTCCTCATTATAGGGTACTAGCCTATAGATGGGAAAACTGATCTTGAAATAAATATACAGGAGACTAACGCAGGGTCGAATTACGCGAGAGGGGTCCAGCCCTCTGAGATTTCCCCTTCCCACATTTTTCTAGGTTGGCCTCTTCGTTTTATTTCACTTCACTTCCCCCGTAGTGTCCTCTTCGGGTTTCTATCTTTTTCATCCTTATTGCGGTGGCGGCTCGTGACTTAAGAGGCTGGAGGGCGCGGCCTTTAGGCTTTATAAAAATTTGAACTCACCTCAAACATTTTGAGCTGCTGTAGATAGTCAGCGATTTTATTAATAAACATAACTAGACACATTCTTAGTCTCTTCACTGTCTCTTTAGTGTCGAAAGTGGCCACAAAAATGTCTATACTGTTCCCACAAAAAAGTAATACACTGTATTTACACTATACTATTATTTTTATGATAGTTACACTCTAAACAGATCATTTATTTGTAGAGAAGGCCATTCGCCTTTCCTATAAATTAATGAAATTTTCTAGCACTCTATCATCGAAGTCCTTCATTTCTTTAACAAGTTCCTTGTTGATAGATAGCATCGCAAAAGCATTCAGTCTCTCGTTGTTCATTGTATTTCTCAAGAAAGTTTTTAGTCTTTTCAGAGTCAAAAAGCAGCCCTCCGGTTTGGCAGTTATCAGAGGGGTAGTTATGATAATTTTTATAAGTTTCAATACATCTTTGAAAACTGACGTAAGATTGTTTTCTTTCATAAAGTTAAGAAGTCTTATATGATATTGGCTAATATTATATATCAGGCTAATATAATATATATAATATATTATAATATAATATAGGCTAATATAATTGTTTCAATTCACTCCGAACTTTGTTTTCTTGTAAAAAAGGGTAATGCTGAATCACTCGCTAAAATTTTTCTTCCTGAAAGTTTGTAGAAAAAAGTGGAAATAAGTCGTCATTGGACATCAACGAAGCTGCCACCAGGTGTCCCGTGTAAGTAAATCTACCTTTTACTTGACTTATAATGATGTCACATACTTCTTTTGCATCCCCTATTCTAGTGCTGCATCCAACATTATTGTTCCTTTTTCCTGGTTACTCAAGGAATCCTCGTTTATCTGTGTTTCTATTTTATTTATTTCTCCCTCCATTTCTACATCTCATTTTCAAAAATTCTGATGTCACTTTGCCACATTACACTGCCTTTGTTCCTACTCTGTAGTTATTGGTATATTATGTTCATGTGATATAGAATTCTATTGAAAAACGTTAGCCAGAACATGAAATTTTTGTTCAGAAGAGTCCTTCTGTGACCATTCCTTCATTAACTGAGAGTTTGTTTGTACACTTTTCTTCAAAATTTCAAAATATTCTTCCAACTTATATTGGTTTTGTTCGTACACAACGTTGATTGTACGAATGTAGTAATTCCATTTTGTTATAGAAACTCTGGGTAACCTGGCTTATATTACTTCCTCCAAAACGTTCGTTCGTAGAAATGAGTGTGATAAAAGTGCTGGAATCGCAGACAGATTTGAGAAAGAACTCTAACTTTGTTGTTTACACTTGTTGCTTTTTCTAATAACAAATTATTTGATGAGTGTAACAGTGTACAAATTATGCGAGCGGAAACACTTCTCTAATTTTTGCCTGTACACCTCCAACAGAACCGCACATAACATTACCGGCATATAAATCTCAGCTATTAACGTTTCCTGTGATGTGTGCAGAAGACGATTTATGTTGTCCATTATGCACTTTGCTAAGGTTTCTGCATATTTACCTTCAGGGCTGAGAAATCCGCAAAACGTTTCGTATACCGATCCCTTAAACAGTATTTAATAACTAATACCATATGCAGTGGTTTGTCACATCGGTTGTCTAGTCACATTCGATTGCCACAAATTCAGAAGCTTGTATCTCCTTTTCTATTTCTTCCCTGCAGACACTTGGGTAAAATGATAAAACAAAACCTAATAATTCGACACTACAATATTTGCCTAAATTATTCGTGACGCTATTAAATAAATTCACACACTCAAAATCTAAACACTAAACAAGTGCCTGCACTGAATTAATCACAGCGGAGAAAGGCTAAACACCTAAAAGAGCAAATCTCAGACTATCAACAGTCTGCGATTAGTTGTACGGAGTGAATCACGTCATTTTTTGCTCAACGAGGCGCGATCGCGCGATAGGAGAAGCTCAATCACAAATTCAGAAGCTTGTATCTCCTTTTCTATTTCTTCCCTGCAGACACTTGGGTAAAATGATAAAACAAAACCTAATAATTCGACACTACAATATTTGCCTAAATTATTCGTGACGCTATTAAATAAATTCACACACTCAAAATCTAAACACTAAACAAGTGCCTGCACTGAATTAATCACAGCGGAGAAAGGCTAAACACCTAAAAGAGCAAATCTCAGACTATCAACAGTCTGCGATTAGTTGTACGGAGTGAATCACGTCATTTTTTGCTCAACGAGGCGCGATCGCGCGATAGGAGACGCGCCAGTTGCCAGTGGAATACCGCCTATAAGCTTACAGGTTCATTCAACGTTAGACAGAGTGCGGGATGGAGAAATGGGCGCGATTGGAAGAGCGCCGTGATGCTGTTCCGAAAACATTTCTGCTATTACCTAACATGAAAACGTTTTCTCGTCCGAAGTATTAAATAAAGATATAATGACTTTCCACGAACTGTGATAATGGATTGTTTAGTGATATGATTTAAACTGGAGGGCGCGCGCCTTAGCGCCCTAAGAACGAGCCACCCCTGCCTTATTGCATGACCGGCCTATCTCATCCTTTGTAGTTTCTTCTTTTACTTCTCCTCAACCCAGAGGTTGGTAGGCTCGCAATTTCTTTCCTTCCAAAGACAGTCTCTTAATCACCACACACTTTCTTTCTCCTATTATCTTATCCATATACTCCTGTCTGGGACTTCCCCTCCCACTATCCCCCACGATCATTCCCTCGATAACGATGTTGGAACCAGTTCGGATGGCGTAGCGGTAGGACCAACCATATTCCTTCTCCTTTCCGCAGTGATTTTAAATCAGACTCCATCTTTCATGCGCTCTCTATTCAAAACCTCATCATTACGCACTACTTCCGTCCTCGGTGTACGTGAGGCCTTCCTTCCTCCGGCACCATATTACAAAAGCTTCAAGTTAGCTCCTCTCCAATCTCCTCGGGGTCCAGATTTTTTAGCCATATCTGCATATTGGTCCAAATGAAACTCTATGAATTTCTTCCTATTTCCAGGGACGCGTTCTGGACGCCAGAAGAGATCTTTTCTTGGAAAAATGTTCCTCTGGCTTGTACAGTTCTACCTTTCACATCACTGGAGCACCTTCCATCTGATATAATGCAGCTCTCAAAATATTTAAAGGTATGAACTTGCACTAGCTTCCTACCGTCCAGAAATATCCCAGTTCTGGAAGAGTCCATAACTGTTTTTTTTTATCGTAATGTCACGTTTATCTTTAAAGATCTTGTTTATCTGGTAAAGTGTATTCTGTAATTGTTCCTCGTTGTTTCCTACCGTTCACCGGTCCTAATAATCTTCTAAAGATTTTCCTTTTAGAGATGCGTTTCACCCCTCAGACTTATGAAAAAAGTTGTGTTACAGGAAAAAGTTGTGTTACACTGGAGGGCCTTGCATTGGAATCTGCAAGTATTAATGAATCTTTATTAGAATTTAATAATTTGCTAAGTCGGTCTTAACAGAAACATGATTAAGAACTGGAAAGGAACTCTATTTTTTTCATTGCATCCTTTTCTGGTTGCAGCCTGCAGCCCCCCCCCCCCAAGTAATTGTGCCGACTGTCATGTCCAGTAATAGTAATTAATAAAATAAGAAAATCTGGACAAAAAAAATCTAGCAAATACTTAGAGCACAAACAAAATTATGTAGAGGCGATCAAACGTGCGAGAACCACCGTCCAAAACTGGATTGGAGGGGATCTATAGTTGTGGTGAAAGCGAACAACCTAGGAGAAGAAGAAGTGCGAAATCAAACGCTGGCCCCACACAAATTAGAGGTTTTGCAACGTAAGGTAACCCGTCTTGTAAAATCTACCTCATATGGAAGTCTCGAAGTAGAACGTACAAGCCGAACGGTTTGAAGCGTTATAGACTATAGGAGGTCTGACTGAAAAGTATCCGACCATTTTGAATACTACGGGAACTACTGCAAAACTGTACTCTAACTTGGTAGCCAATCTAACAGGGCCTTTTGGCGCATGCGTGAATATTAATTAAAGTTAGCTGTGTCCGCGGACTATTCAGTTAGCTGTGTGATTTTGTTGTGTAAGCGGGTGTTATCTGTGACTGTCGCATTCATAATCTGCGAAAGACTAGATCAGCGAATATTATGTTACGCCTGCTAGATTACCCTTGCTCGTTACTACAGCAATAATGAGACGAAATAAAAACACACAGAAGTGAAATACCTACGGCTTCGTCTCTACAGACGTTCAACCTGGCGGACACATTTCGAATAAGTAACCCGTAAAACGCGCAATCGTTTATACCGAGTCAGACTTCTAGTCTGCAGCAATTCATTGTCCCGACGCCTAGACAAATTCATAATTACCACGTATGTGGTACCAATGGTTACCTACGCGATCCCAATATATGAAGCTCCTTGGTAAAGAGCCATAAGTGGAAGCTACAGTCTCTCGTGGTCCGAGTCCTGCGCTGGGCCTCCAAAGCTCATTATCTAATTAATCGGCACTGATATACGAACACATTCCAAGACGTTCTACCGCCGCTGTGCGCGTTTCTAGGACAATCAGGGTCCTCGGTCAACACCCTTCTATGCCAGGCGGATCTTCGACCCGGCCTCAGCGAACGCCCACCCTGAATTAGGCAGTGCCCCCCACGGCCGGTAGCAGGCTACAGCTGTGACCCCCCCCCCTAGACATCGCTGTCCCCGCGGCGGTAGCTCTTTTGAAGCTCCGGGACGCTCGTAATGGCGGGAGTCTGGCTTACTCGTCACTTCCACAGCCCCTGATCATGACGATGCTCAACACAGAAGAAAAAGAAGAAATGAAACAGAATACATGCAAATATTCAGAACATCAATTACAATTTCGCGATCACAAGAGTCGTGTACAAATGGGCAGGCGTATCGCCAGAACACGAGACAATCGTTGGAACTAGAAGTAAGACTGAGCACTTGAGGTCGGTCAGTAGTGCGATCCTTGTTGTTAGATGTCATTGTGAATCTTCTTCTTCTTCTTCCCTTCAACGATTAGGTTATATAAACCTGTTCCAACACCCATCTCATCCTCGGACGATCCGAGTCTCTTCGCATCCATTTATTCGAATCCTTATCCTTTGCCAGGGTCCTGCTGCCACAGTTTCCGATCCTTACTGCGAGACTGCTTTGGGTATTACAAGTATTATAAAGTTTTATATGAACATGTTACTGGGCTGTTGCACAACCCCCTACCAGGAGGACCAGAGACTCTTCTGTGAGAGTTATCATACATTGGTCGTAAGGCCCCTGTTTTGGGGCGCAGGAAATTCACCCTCACCCTTCTCTTTCTGAGATGAGGTTCGGTGGCTTTGTATCAGTTATTCTGATACTGAATGTTTCTTAGTATTTCGAGTGCTCACCTATCGGCATCAGTGAGCACTCTAAGATCCTAAGCCACCCAAAATTAAGAAATTATAATGAAAAAAGAAAGACACCCTAGCCCTCGTGTACTCTAATAGCGTTGGGGTCAGAGAGAACAAGCGTCAGTCAAAAGAGACTAGACAGAAAAGACTACAGGAAGGGATCTCCCCAAGACAAGTTGAAGGCGTTGAAGCAAAGTGAGAATCCAGCCAGGGGACATCGGGACTGCCAAACCTGTATCCACAAGATGTGGACACCTGATGTGAATATACAAATTTATTCATTATTTAGTTATTTGTCAGAATCACTGAATTCACCTGTAACGTGTTGATTTACCGCTTAGACAATCGACTGTCGTTGCAATTTTAGACACGAAAAAATTGTAAGTAAAATGTTATGGTATTAACAGCATACAATATTTCATGAAGTTCTGATTCGCAGAAAAAACAAGTTTTGCCCGGTCGAAACGAATTTACGCAGTCAAACCGCAAACGACCAATTTTGACGAAATTTTTTTAAAGCCGTTTTTAAAGCGATAACATGACTTGTTTAAAAAATTAAATTAAAATTAATAAAAAATGTTTACAAATAAATTTAAACAGTCACTCGCGTAGAGCTTACTATCCATTTGCGCGGGTTAACTTACTAAGTTCGCTGCTAGATGTCGCGGCCTGTACAGTCGTGAATCTTGTCTCTGTACAATGACGGGCAAACTATCCATTTGCGCGGGTTAACTTACTAAGTTCGCTGCTAGATGTCGCGGCCTGTACAGTCGTGAATCTTGTCTCTGTACAATGACGGGCAACGTGGTCTGTTCGTGCGTGAGTAAAGGTGCGTGAGTTCATATCAGAAGTAAAGTGGATAATGAACTTAAAAATTGTATTGTGAAAATACTCATCTACCATTGACCGATAAAATCCTTGATAATCACGTTAATGGCAATGACTTATTTCAAACAGATAAAAACCAATTCAACTTCACTTAAATTCAGAGAAGAGTGGAAGAATAAGCATATGATGTAGGCCTACTTGAATATTTTTATCTTCGTTTTTTCCAGATCCTAGCATTGTTGTTAATCATATATTTTTCGCATTAGCAGTTTCAGTGCACACAAGAGAATATCCGTTTAATAAATAATAATTACGCATATAAAAACTATTACGCCTTCTATTCGCATATTCTTTTATGCCTTAATTTTAATCCAGATTGTCTGTGTATCATTACAAAGCAAAGGAACTCACTTTCTAGAAACAATGTTATCATCTTCAAAGTAGTTCCCATGGAAAGCTGCAGATTTCTGAAGATGTTGATCCTACTGATTGAAACTGTACTAAGTGAAAAATAAGTCTTCAAGTGTTGATGTTTTTAACTGGTCTATCACAATCTTTCAGATGTTCTCACAAAATTTTTAAAACAGCTCCTCACCACAGAGAAAGATAGCTGAAGATTTTTTTAAACAGAAAATAAATTCTTGGATTGTCCATGACGTGTCCGTTACTTAACTAAATACAACTATTACATTAACGACTCGGAACACAAAGTTTTTTATAAGTAAAAACATAAAGTTTTACCTTACAACCTGAACCGGTTTTCACCTTTAAAAGGCTTCTTAGTCTCTTCAATGATATTTCTCTATTCAGCCCTCTCATTATATAGTCTCCTCCATCTTCTTATCCTCATATTCCTTAGATCCTCCTCAACATCCTCAATCCATCTCTTCCTTGCCCTTCCTTCTGACCTCCTACCTACTTGTCTTCATTCTATCATTTTTCTGGGAATGCTGTGTTGTTCCATCTTCATTCTGTGTCCCAACCAGCCTGTCCTTCTACTCTTTATAAACCTCACTGTCAGCTTTGTGTATCAGAATATTCATTTCTTGATTCCTTCGTAACTCTGCCACTGCCAGCAACAAGCCTGGGACTCATCTCACAAGTGATGGGGAAGGAGGAGTAACAACCTCATTAAAAAACCTGGGTCCATCTGGCTCTGGATGGTAGTACCCAGTAAGGGCCCTCGCCTGGAGTTATAGGTGAAAACCAGCCAATGGTTTGGAAGGTGGAAGAGAATTATCTCAACAGCTTAGAGAGCGGAAGAGCCTAGGGGAGAAAATCCTGAATTGTAATCATGCAAGCTCATGCATGGTGCCAGTTCCAACACTGAGCTCTCTCTGTGCAGCGCCTGTAACAATGCAGCCAGGGGAGATTTTATTACTGGCAGAAACCTGAATAGCCTCGGAGATAGGACAGGATTTAGCGGTAATGGAATTAAGTGCAGTCTAATCCATGAAGTGGAGATAAGATAAGATAAGATTACTCCATATTCTTCACAAGCTGTTATTATTTTCCACTGGTCCAAAAAAAATTTCTCAGTATCTTTTGTTAAGATATTCTTAGATACTGTTCGTCTTTCTGTGTTAATAGCCAGATTTCTCAAGCATAAGTTACAACTGGTCTAATTATGTTTTTCTATACTTTTAATTTTAATGATTTGTTCAGTGCTTTCAAATTCTTTAATGTTGAGCAGGCTTAGTAACATTGGATACCATTAAGGATTCTCACCTGTTCGTAGTGTTAGTGTAGTTAAAAGCAGGGGAGTAGGCTTGACGTAAACATGTCTACACACTTAATAAACTGAGTGTACAGTGGCAAATTTATAAATTTTGTTCAATTGTTTTTAAGATCTGATGTTTGAGATATATCTTGTAAAGTCTTTTAAAATCTGACACTACCTTTCAAGTCCATGGAATGTTTGCTTCTTCATGGTCATTAATTGCGAATAAAAGATAAGAGAATCAGAAAAGTGAATTACTTACATCACAACCACAAATCCTCTCATAATTTTTGTAAATTTCAGATTGAAACATCTGGTAGGTTGTTTCTGCTGGTTTGTTTCCTAAGTATTTCAATGTCACATTTTTCTTGAAGGGTTGAAAATCCATAACAAATACACTAATATTTTGTTGAGTTATTCTTTTTTTTCTTATGTGAATACATAAGAAATACATTATTTAATACATTAAATTTTATTAATAATTACAGCTCACACTACAATACATCTTGAAGCAAGAAATAAAACTCTCCTTGAAAAAAGAAAAAAAAATTGCTGCAAGAAAATACTATAGTTCACCAAAATTTCAATTGTCATAGGGAGGGGCAAAAATGCAGTCTTCTATTTGCCACTTACTGCACTCAAACAAAGTAGAAAATATTATTTTGAATGTTCATCACTACTTTTTTCACAGCACTTAATAATTATTATTTAATGGTACTTTCACTTGTGAAACTTACTTGTTGATATTCCCTCAAACGCTGTTTCTGAGTTGTATTCTCCTTCTTCAGTTCAGGACTGAAGAAGGAGAATACAACTCCGAAACAGCGTCTAAGGGAATATCAACAAGTAAGTTTCACAAATGACAGTACCATTAAATAATAATTATAAAGTAGAAAATGAAGGAATTCTTCTGTTATAGTTACCATTGAGACATCCTGGCAGTCTACAGGAAGGGAAATGATGGATGTATGTAATAGACTGTCACCTAATAGTGGAACAAACCACACACACAGTGGGAATGGGTAATGCAAGTACACCTTTCCGCAGTAATAAGAACAGAATAAAATTCACTTAGGAAAGCTGCAGTCATAGCCTAAGAATGGATGGCAGGAAGATGGTGAAGCTAATAGCAACTGAAATAAAATTACCTGGGCTGTGCATTTTGGTCCAGTCTCATGTCTCATGAAGACAAACAGTTCAACTGTACTACATATCTTCTGTGACACTGCAGATGAGAGCCATGAGTGAATGTGGTTTTTATCATTCATGCAGTTCAAACCTTCAAACTGGAGGATTAGTCCAGCTCCACTAAGTACCAGAAACCAGCAGGAACTTTTCAATCAACAAACTAACTTCCTTCCTCTTGAAGTTATTATGCTGCAACCAGCAGGCCTACCAGCAGATCTACGACTCAAGGAAAAAGGGTTGGAATCAGGGATACCCATCCCCCCCCAAGACCCAATGCGCAAATCCCCCCAAAAGTCTCAGCACTTTACAATGTTCTAACCACTTGTCTTTTCGATGAGTTGTGTTACACACAACCTCCATACACTTGTACTTAAACGATTGTTTAAGTTTTTTCGGCATTTTGACAACTATCACGAAAGATGAGATTACATTCCAACCCCAACTCACACAAACAAAGCACCGCACTACAGAGTAAAACTCACGGGCAAATGCTGGCGCGCGTGGCTGGTCGGACCAGTGATAAGAACTGAGGACCCGCCCCCTTTACTCCACTGCCCGCCAGTCTACAAGCTTAGCACACGCACACATTTTTACATTCACGATTTATTATCCACGGACCTTCTGACTCATTGACAGGATGTTGCTGCAGGCTGCCAGGGTCAGTTTTCCAAATTCCAAAACAAAATTTACTACCTGTACTGGTAGAGACATTTATGCCACCAGTTCGTTAAAACAATCATAAAGATATGCAATTGCTTTAGTTTTTTACTAATAGCTTAGTTAGTTGCACAAACACAGTAAAAATTTCCATCAATGTTGGACTTAAAATGTTATTCTTGAAAAATCCCCCCCCCAAATCCTTAAAATACACCCAAAAACTCCCCCCCCAAATTCTCAATGCGCAACTTGCGCTATGATCCCCCCCTGTGGGCACCCCTGGTTGGAATGACCTATGATGATAGCCAGGGGTTGTACAAGATGATGGGCATATTCATTACCCACTGTTGTGCTGCGACCTAAGCTTCTTATAGGGCAACCACCGCAGGGACCATAATGCTGGATTATAAGATGTGGCCTGATATCAACTGTGGAGGACCTAGCGATTGCCTGCATAGTCTGATTATAAATAACTGTTTATAGAAATAGAAAGCTGCCACCTGGTCACTTAGCCAACCATTCACATTGGCCTTCAGCTCATCGTCACTCATAAACCTCCGCCCTGCTAACCACAGCTTCATTTGGGTGAAAAGATAAAAGTCGCTCCGGGCTATACGGTGGATGTTTAAACACCTCCCATTTGAACTTCCGGAGGATATCCTGTGTCTGTGCTGCAGTGTGAGAGCAAGCGTTGTCGTGAAGAAAGACAATACTCGATGACAACATTTCTCTTCTCTTGTTCTGTATTGCTCTTCATAGTCGCTGAAGAGTGTCACAGTATGAGGCTGAAGTGATGGTCAGCCCCCGTTCATTAAATTCAGGGTTCGGTCCCAAAACACAGTAGCCATAAGTTTTTTGTTGCAAAACGTTTGCTTGAGCTTTACCAGTCTGCCTGGGGACTCACTATGCTTCCACTGTTTGGACTGCTCTTTCATCTCAACATTTTCATATTGCACCCATGTCTCATCTCCCATCACAATCTTGTCCAGAAACCCTGCCCTTTCTCATGATAGCATTGCAAAAATTCTAAGGCTGCGCCCATTCGCTGAGTCTTATGGTTGTCAGTGAGCATTTTCGACACCCACCGTGCACAAATTTTTCTGTAGCCAAGCTTCACGCTTACAATGTCATACAGAACTGACCTTGAGATTTCAGGAAATTCGACAGACAAGCTCAGCAATTGTGAATCTGTGCCTTTTGCGAACCATTTGATTCACTTTTTCAACAATTTATTCAGTCGCTACAGATTTCCTACCTTGACCACCCTCATCATGGATGTCAGTTCATCCTTCTTTAAACTTTCTGCACTATTCTCGTACACAACCATCACTTATAAAATTGTCGCCATAAACATTACTCATTCGACAATGAATTTCAGCTGCATTACGCCCTTCAGCAAGAAGGAAGCAAATTACGGCGCACACTTCACACTTGGTGGGCGATTCAATTACATTAGACATGTTATCACGCTTGTTACTCAACAATGACTGAAGGGAGGGAGTTCACCTATTGATGTGTGGTAGGGAATAGTCCAATGCGCATGCGCTGTGTATCTCCATTCCAATATCGCATGTGGGTCTTATCGGGTGGCATCTCGGAGGTTGAAAAAAAATATCCCTCATATAAAGCTAAAGTAAAAACAAATACAGATGCAATATTTTTACACATGTCCTGGAATATTTATTATGTTAATCTTGAAAGGAGAATACTGCAGAGTTTATAAAAATGTCAATTTCTGCAACAATTATTGATTAATAAATGATCCAGTTAATTAAAATTTCCCTTCGAATATTGTATAGTTATAAGAAAATAGAACATGGTAACTATATTACCAGATCAATTCTTGCAAACTGTTGGCATAAAAACTTTTATTTTACAAACAATAAATGGTAAGTACATATACCAGTAATGTATAAAGGGAAAGTAAACTGGCTTAATATTGAGAATTAAATTTTTAATACAGGACTACTTGACCAGGATTTGTCTTTTCTAATGAATTTTTAATTTATCACTGACATTATTAACACTGATATTTTGTTAAATTTATTTATTCAACTTAAACAGAAAGAAATAGACAAATTTGACTCTTAATTAAAACAAAACATTTTAATATAACAGTATCTATTTAAAAGATGACAAAAATAAAGTTAATAAGTAAAACTCGCAATCTTCTTCTTCTTTCCTCCTCCTCCATTTCTGTTATTGTACACATATCAGTTAGCATGTGATTCCAGTGTCAGTTAAAATAAAAACTCATGCGCTGTAGTCCAATTTTGTATTTCCTGATCACAAACTTAGCTGTTCCTGTTGCAGTCATCTTTAATGGAAACACAAGTAATGTTGTTGCCTGGGACAGTTGCAGAATTCTGTTGTCGTCAAACATGTTTTAACACAGCCAACAATACCATTTGATATGAAGGATCTGGGTGCTGTCTTGTGACTGCATTACATTGTTTGAATACATAGAAAACCAACACAGCATCCACAAGCAGGTTAGCAGCAGACCCAGAGGGGACTACACTGAAGGCATGGATCATCTAAGAAAAAAAATTAGTACATTACTAAAACATCAAATTGAACTTCTTAAAATTGAGAAAAGAATTCTTCAGAAAATTTATGGCCCCAAGAAAACCGAAGGTGGGTACAGGCATAGACCCAAAGAAGAGCTGTACAGGGATCTGGAAATGGCTTTCCGAAGGAAAAGACTGAGATTACTTGGACATTGGGTTCAGATGGATCGGTTCAGATTAAATAAATAAATTTTCAACTATATTTGGCAACTTTCCAGTCTGAATACACCAAACAACTCAAAGAGGAAATGATGAAACTGGGTATCTCTTTGAATGACTGTGTGGATAGAAATATATACAGAAACAAAATTCAAAATCTTGAGGTTCTCTGTGATGAGAAGAAGACGAGAAAGGGGTAGACAGTAGAAAGGAAGGTGACGCATAGTGTGCAAATGAGGGTCTTCTGGCAGGAGAAGAAAAGAAAATGATATTTGTGTGTGGTCCATGGCTGGCCTGTTCGTGTAAAAAAAACATCAAATTTGTTTGTAGTACCAAGACTATTTTAAAAACAATTCATTCATTTATAATTTATGACTAATTTATGCTGTTGTGTTTAGTACCTATTGTCAAATATTATATTGTAATTGTACTATTGTATTATTGTGTAATCATGTAAAAGTGTGTGTGTGTATTTTATAATGAGAACAAAACTGAGGAAAATGACTGTGTAGAGGAAGTTGGTTAACCAAGCCTTATCATGACACATTTGCAGATGGAGAGAGAGCCACTGCAAGAACATAAAAAAACCATCCTCTTGTCAGATTTGTGAATGGTTTGTAATGACCAGTATCACCGTTTTGATTTCTGTGTGGTCTGGACAATTACTGCTTGCTTGCGAACTCCAGCTCAGACTAACTGAAGCTTGGGTGTTTGAAATCTAGACATCACGAGGGGTACAAAACTGGCAAAGAACACTGGGGCCACACACTCACTTTTTCACTAATTCATTTTCTCAGTATTCACGAGTCAGATACTATTAATTTTTAAGTAAATTTGTTAGTTGTGCACAGGATGGAACCTCAGCAAAGCCTAATTATACATCTTTCAATTTTCTTATAATTATTCTGATAATCGTAAGTCAATCATTAAAAGTTATACCCAATAATGCTCTCAAGTGGACTATATTATATTTATAGAGTACTCAAACAATTTTGTAGTTTCTCTGTTCATTTTGTTATGTAATTTTGCATTTTGGTTTTGTAATAGTTTGTCACTTTTTGTATACACATTTGCTTAATTAATGGTTCATTTGAATAAAACACATTTTAAAAGAATTGAGCAACATTTGATTATTACTTTAAGGATATTAGACATCTTTGAAAAAATAAAATCTACATGTTAGTTAAATACTTGGTGTTTCTACCAACAAGCCACTGCCCATGGCTTTCCTATCTGCTCAGCTCCTGACTGTAGCTGTTCACCCTGGGTGAGGATTCAGAACCAGGCGTTATAGTTGTAATAACAACACTTTTTTGGTTTAACAGATGCTGTTTATTTTTCTTTAAACCTAACAGTTCGCCCATACTACAATCCTCACAGTTCACCCATCCTTACTTGGCTTGATGAATGATTTCTCAGTGGTCTAAAGGCTGAGTAAGTTTCAGTAATCAAGCCACTGAGAATGCTCCATCATAGTTTAGGCAACATATTTTGTTTAAAAGACAAATAAAATGATGTGTATTAAACAAACAAAATGTGTTGTTAATAACCGTGTAAACCACAAAAGGTTATGAGCAAGACAACTAAAAGTCTCAACTACCATTCATGTGATATTTTCATGAATCATTTCAGACTCGAACAGACACAGTGAATTGTGTGAGATATCAATTATCCATTAAGCGAGGATGGTTTGACTAACAATAATTATGAAAGAAAGTTATTTTCCACTAAACCATGCAATGGGTAATCAAAATAATATGGGTAGAAAAATATAATACAAAATTTCCTAGTTGCCTAACAAAATATAATACGAGGTGGTATCAGAAAGTTACCAAACTGTACTTGCAGTGACTATGCACTGCGATTGTACTGAATGGGACCCTGGTGGTCATTGCTCCCAACTCACTCTGTCAGTGTGCCGAGTTTTGTCATATTGCATGCATGTGTTCAGTCCAAAGAAAACGTTTCATATCCCCATGTTACTACCTGTCTATAATTGGCAATACATTTGAACAATGGGCCTACATAAAACTTTGTAAACAGGCTACTGGGATTATTGAAATGCTTCATGAGACATTTTAAGAACATTTGTTAAGTTTTGAGCACAGGTTTTCAAATGTCATGCTTGTTTCAAGGCTAGTAAAATGTCACTTGAAGACAATTATCCTTCAGGACAACCTTCCACAACCAAAACACTTGAAAATGTAAAATCTGTAAATCACGAATCATGTTCACTGAGAATTTGTTCCAATTGGTGTTAAGGCGGGTTCTGACTTTTGAGGCACCTGAGAGAAAATCTGCAGCAAAAAAAAAAGACCATACTGTGGAAAAGCAAAATTGGTTGTTGCACCATAACATAACCTGCTCAGAACGACACAGTTTCTTGTGAAGAACGATGTGGCAGTCATCTGTACCCTCTGTACTCTATGGATCTACCCTCCTGTAACTTTGCTTTGTTCCCCAAAATAAAATTGTAATTAAACGGCCATTGTTTTGACACCATGTAACGCATCAAAAAAGCACGCAGGCAGTGCTGGATGGCCTCCAGTAAAGGGATTTTGTTGACACTTTTGAAGAGTGGAAGAAGTGCTGGAATCGACTTATATGCCCCCAAAGAGACTATACTGAAGAGGATGATGGGCATTTATTAAAAAAAAGGTAAGGGAATTTTAATTTTGTATGCCTAGTCCGGTTGACTTTTCGATTCCACCTCATATTGTATCATTTTATGAGCCTACATAATGAGGTACTTGTATATAAAATTTGGTGAGGTTTTTTGTAAAAGGTTATTATTAGGTCTATATCTACTAGTTTGCATAACCTTCGGGCTTCTATTGATATATCAATACATTAAGTAGGAGTCGCTGACTTTCTTCTTAATTGAGTGTTCAGTATCAGTATTTGTATATAAATTACTTCACATAACTTAATTTACAGAATGTTTATTTGTATTTGTTTACACTGACTGCAAATGACACAGTCATTGTCATCTATGAAAAGGTATAGAAATATAAACAAAGTTTCATTTGCGATTTGGTTAAATGAAACTCCTTGGAATGGTACTGAAATCACAGGACTTCCACTTTGTCATTATAGATTACCTTTATTTGTTATTCTGGAATAACACAGTTTATAAATTGTAATAATAAATTTATGAGACATTCTTTACAGTATTAAAATACTAACACATTACTGATAACGAATTATCTGATTTATAAAATATTTGAAAATTTATTTTATTTAAATTTTTCAGCTCATCATCAACTTATTCTTGGGTGATGAGGGAACGATAATAAAAATAATATTAGTGTAACTTGAAGCCTTTAATAATTTCTGGCACCATGAAATTAAAACATAAAAGGCCTTTAATTTTTATTACGCAGTAACTATGACGTTCATATATCATTTGAAAATCATGTATCTTATTTGCATTAACTCAAAAAAGACGAATTCTGAGAGTTTTGCAATATTGATTTGAAATTTAAAATGTGATGCTTGATAACATGTTCAGTGAAAACAGTTCGTAATAATATAAACTAGCCTAAATGTTACCTAACGTATAAATAACATCATTTTTAAAAGTAAATTTAACACTGCGAATAAAAAGTGCCACAAAACTATCCGCATAGCACAGCCATTTTTATTTTAATTATACGCATACAACTGAAGTGTAAAGTTCGAATGTCTGAATCAAAAAAATGTTAACCGGAAGGTTTAAAGCGTCACCAATCCTATTAAGACAATATGTTGCATTTTACGAATTATTTTAATAATAAATTATAATTTTAAGCAACCAATTGACCACATTTTGTACTTTCTGAAGTAGTATGCACATGGCCTAACCTGAAGTCATATGACTATGACTAGACCCTGTTATATGCACTTCGCATTTCGCAGTTTGTGTATGGTGAGTGTTTCGTGTAGTGCATGAAAAAGATTACGTATTGTTTACGTGTTTCGTTACATGGATAAGTTTATTCAGGTTCAGTCACGATGTGTCTATTTCTTAATAAATGATTAGCTCGGAATAAATCCTCTAAAAAATCGCTACTTGCGGTTGTGTTGGCATTTGATGATGGTAAGATATTTAAAAAAGTAAGGTTATGTGTTGGGTTATGTTTTTATAATGTGTATTTTTTACAAATAACGTTTTCATACGTTCAAAAAGTAAACTGCCTTGTGTTGTAGGCGCTAAAAATTAATTTTAACGATGTAGGTTATCCTATTACGTGGTAATTGTGAAGTATTTTAAAGATCTGTACCAACCACGTTTTTCTTAAGGTAAAGGATTTGTTGGGATAGTTTGGTATTATAGGGCTTCTTCAACAGTTATGACTCCCCAAGTTCTGCAAACAGATTTTTTTTTAAATTGGGAACTAAACATATAACTTTTGGGAATAAATAACACTAGGGTACATTTTTATTTTATAATTGTTTCAGAAATTAATAATATATTTTGGTTGCACTCACTAAAAAGAGTTGCATACATGGTGTTAATTATTTCTATACGTTATCTTGTATACAAAAATTATGTCAAATCAGGTTAGTAAGAGATAATAAGTGTGTTGATATTCCTACTATGTATGCTTGGTCTGTTCTGATGCAAATGCTGAATTCTGTACAAATGATTCAAATTGTACTATACAATTCTAAAATAAGTGATGTTATTGCTTGGGAAAAATAAAGGTATACCAAAATAAATAAACATTGTTTGTACTTAAGCAAAAATCATCATTTTTTTTTGGTGTTTAGGTAAAATAATTGAGAACCCTCTAATGGTTTGCTTAAATTTGTTCTTAGGCCTGTGTTGTGTCTTATAAGCTCAGAATACCATCATAGTTTTTTTTAATAAAGGCCTCGCACAACATTCAGACAGAACTGTTAGGCGTTAGGCATAACAGAATCTGCCGCAGTACCCATTGTTTCCTCATTTTGTCTCCCTTCCCACTGACCTGTAGTCAGTGCTGCCACTGACAGTATGTCCTGAGCATAGCAAAACAAATATTGGAATAACTTCAGATATTTCTAAACACAAGATTTTTTTCCAGGACTGTATTATACATAGGAAATTGTATTACCGTAGCGTAAACAGAATAACATTATGTAATATTTCTGTTTTGTATATTTGTGCATTATTTTGTAGAGTCCTAAGTGAATATGAATATTATAATACTGAATTAGTTTCTGTAATAGAAAGTGGGTATAGATTTTAACATATTGTGAGCAATATAAAAAAATGGATAAGTGAAGACGATAAATGAAGTTGCATTGAGAAAAGATCAACTTCACGTTTATAACCATATTTGTAGAACTTGCAGTGTAGATGGACAAGAGAATTTCCATAGAAGAACAGACACATTAATGTGTTAACATATTGTTTGTATCTTTGCTTTACTTTCAATGTTGTATCTGTTTGATCGCCTACTTAGAGATTAATTTCTATTTTTGCCTCTTAGCCTAGCCTAAATGTAACATTAAAATGTGGCCCTTGTATAAAAAAATTGCTGATTCCTCCAAGGCATTTGGGAAGAGCTGGGATTCTTTACACCAGGAGACACCTGGTCATCAGATCACAAGGTTTATTAAGTAAATTGGATGTATAATTGTGTGAGGAAGTAGCTATGATGGTTATTCTCGTCTTTTGCAAACATGAGTTCATCATTGTCAATATTTAGTTAATAACAGTCAAATTAAATTTAAGTAGAGAGAGAGAGAGAGAGATGAATTAGAATTAACTAAAGATGACAGAAGTAGTTTGGTAATGGCCATATTACATTATTTGAACAGCTTAAAGTAATACAGGGTGGGGCGTGGGAACTTCCTTTTTTGACAATGGCGCGGTGAAGTTATGTGGGGGTCACAGAGTGGTGGGGAGGTCTCAATTGAAGAGGCAGGGTGGGAGGTTTGTGTCCCCACCCGTTTCAGTCGCAACAATGCTTTGGTCGAGGCAGCATCGCGCTTTTGCCGTAGAGGCGTATTTTTCTAACAGCCGCTCGGTCATCGCGGTGCAAAGTGCCTTTCGTCGTCACTTCGAAATTCCCCCACAAGGCCATTTTCCTGATCGGAAATCGATTTTATTGTGGGTGGACGCCTTCAGGGAAACGGGGAATGTGTCCAAAAGAAAGAGAGGACCTCCGAGGAACGTTACAACACCTGAAAATGTCGAACGAGTTCATTTGGCTATGCTGCGGTCTCCTACGCGCTGTGCACGTAAACATGCAGTTGCCCTTGGCGTGTCGGCACGTTCTATTCGTCAAATTCTTCACGATGACCTCCATTTGCACCCATACAAAATGGTTGTGACCCAACAACTGATAAAACGTGATTATTTAAACCGACAAACATCATGTGAGCAGCTGGTTGACACCTTACCCAACGACGCACTTGTGTTCTTCTCTGACGAGGCACATTTCCACCTTAGTGGCTGTGTTAACAAACAGAATATGCGGTACTGGAGTGAAACAAATCCCAGGGAACTTCATGAGAGGCCCATTAATTCGGATCGTGTCACGGTACGGTGTGCAATTTCAAGAGTAGGGATCATTGGCCCTTACTTTTTTCAAGAAAACGGTGGTGCTGTTTCCGTGAATTCAGACCGTTATTTGACAATGATCCAAGAGTTTTTTTGCCGGCTCTCGAAGCAATGGAACTGGATAATGTGTGGTTTCAGCAAGATGGGGCCACAGCCCACACAGCCAGGGTTTCAATGGATTGTTTGAGAGAAGCCTTCCCCGGGCGGCTGATCTCCCTGAGAGGGGACGTAAATTGGCCTGCGCATTCGCCTGATTTAGCCCCCTGTGATTATTTCCTGTGGGGTTATCTCAAATCCCTGGTTTATAACGATCGTCCACACACCCTGGAACACCTACAGAACAACATCTGAGCCGAAATTGCCAATATACCGGTCCACATGCTTGAAAGAGTGGACCGAAACTTCCAAATTCGACTGAATCAGTGTATTGACAATGGAGGGCGACAATTAAAAGATATTCTTTTTAATGCAGGGTAAAATCAAATCTCTCGTGTTGTGTGACAGGTGAAAAATAAGAATAAAGAGTTTTGAAACGTGTACAGTTTTTTATTTCATTTTCAAAAAAGGAAGTTCCCACGCCCCACCCTGTATATTCTAAAATTCATTGACCCTGAAATCCTCCAAAGAGAACGAATGGGGTAGCTTAAATTTAATATTTGTTATAATTCAGAATAGTGCTGATTAATATTTCGTGTAATGTAATTCCTTGTGTGTGCAGTCTTTTGAGCAAGATGAGGATGATCAGTATGGGCAGGGATATGATGTTGGATCGTTCCCAAAGGATTTTGGCTATGGTGCATTTGATCAGGATGGGGATGTACCGGGCGGACCACTCGCCGGTGAGCAGAAACCGAGGATTTTATTAATGGGGCTTAGAAGGTTAGTTTGCATTTGTAAAACCAATCTATTTGTTATTATATTTATATCTATTGTATTTGGAATTTTAAAACAACACCGGTTACAAAAGACTTGAGATACTTTTGCTGATAAAGTTTGGTTTTTAATATATTTGTATGTACTTTTTCTGTGAGTTCTTACATTCTGATTTAGAATGTAGCTTTTTAAAGGTATGTTCCAACTTTTTTGTGGATGCGAGTTGTGACATAAAAAAATCCCAGTTTTCACAATAAAAAAAAAATATATTTTTATCATGTAGGTATCATGGATATGTGATAATAATGTCCAGAATAGCTTATGTGGAGTGATAAAACTTGTCTGTCAGTACACACCCTTACAACAGTCTTAATTATTTGTATGTGTATCGTTTTCTATAAAATGCTTTGAGATGAGAAGGATGACGTAAGAAAGATTCATATATCAGAACTACTATGACAGTAGTAATTGTCTGAATGTGGCGCCGTAACATGTAAATTGGTATTTACAGTTGAACCTTGATAACTCAAATTCGTTGATATCTCAGATTTTTTTAAAACTTCCGTTTACTTTCCCTATACAACTATGTTATTTTACATTTATAACTTGAGTATATTTTGAAACAAACCTTGATAACTCGAATTTCTGTGACTTTCTGGCTACGCCACTCGAAATAATGTACGTCTGGACATCTACAACTCAAAGTTCTATTAAAAAGCTTTATAACTCAAAGTTAAGCCTTGTAAATCTCTATAAGTCGAAGGTAGCAAGTTTCTCCAGTAGAAAGATGATTCACTTTCCTGTTGAACACGAAATCCCCCACCAACCCTCTTGTCTTTACATATTCCTCAGTGATTAAAAAATAGCAATTAAATTAATAAACAATTAGTAAGTATTCCAGTAAGACCTAATTATGTACAGTTTCTGGTTTTGAATTATGCGCAATGTACGTGTGTGCGGGCACACACACAAATGATGTTCATTTTTATTATTGTTTTGAATACTTTTTTTAACAGTTTTATATACATTTTTTGTTTGAATCAAAACAAAATATATAATTTAGTGTTGTCAGTAGTGAAGTGTGACAGCACTTTTTTCACCTCTTGATATTGCCAGCTGAGAGATAGAGATGACCCAAAAAATCCAGTTGTAACTAGTTTTGACAGGTGCAATACTGCTCTTAGCGGTGACCTTTGAGCCTTTCATCTGTAACTCCCACAGGACAAACATATACTATACTTTTAAATCAGGAACGTGTTCATCTTTTTTCTTTTTCTGTTTCAGTTATTCTTCACCTAGATTTAAATAGTTACTAACCAGTGGACTATTCATAATTCAAATTATTACAGACTTTTAAAAATCGTTTTCCCAGTGGCTATGAATTGTGTATTCTTTTGCATCTGTGTGATTTTATACCATATGTTGTACGTACACAAAACTTTCACCAAAGACTATCACTGCACTATTTATTATCTTGTGGTTTTCTTTGCATATGCAGTGTTGCAAACTGGTCAGTAAAGTCAGTAAAAGTCAGTATTTTTGAGCAAGTCAGTAAAAAGCCAGTATTTTTTAAATTGGTCAGTAAAGTCAGTTTTTTAAAGCAGAATTTAGTGGTTCTTAAGAAAGGGTTTTTACTCAATACCGGCAATTCATTTTTTTTATTTCCTTACTTTCTAACATGATAATTAAAATTTTTTTTGTCAGAAATAAATAATTAAGATTAGGTATGAAAAGCAGATTGTGAGATTGCATTCCAGTATAAAAAGCAGTCGGGAATGTACTGTTTGCCCAATGATGTTTAACTGAGGGCGCAATATTGGTGCTATAAATTCCTGTTGCACTAACAGATTTTTATAGCACCGTAATATTTTTAACAGTACATTTCATCTGTGTTTTTGTTTCACGTGCTGGTTTACTGGTATAATTTATAAGGCCGATAATATCCATGAAAGATCACTGAAAAAATTGTTAGAGCTTCCATAGACTTACTACACTGGCTCAAATTTAAGAAAGAAGAATACAACCGGAACTGAAGGGAAGAAAGTGACCACCCAAAGTCTTTTAATCCGTTGTTTTGTACCGGCCTTATAATTTTTTGAAATCAAATAATTTGTTGGGACTCTTAAGTGTTTAAAAACAATTTCTTACTGTGTAAAGTATTTGAAATGGGCAGGTGTAAATTTAAAAGTGACTGGCTGAGAAAGTCTGACTGTAATGGATATATTGTTGCTGAGTGGGGACGTAAAGCCAGTGACCATGAGATGTTCTGTACCCTTTGTGTAAAAACTTTCAATATTTCGTGGGGATATGAAGCCGTGGAACAGCATGCATCTTCTCGGAAGCATAAAGAAGAATGTAAACAAAAACTTTCCTCTTCACAACTTCACCTGACTTCAGTTCGCCAATGCACAGCTGGTTCACAAGACTGTGCGCCATCTACTAGTGTTGGTGAAACAATCAAGCAAACGGTTCAGTTGTACAACATTAGAGATGGTGCAGCCAAAGCGGAACTTATTTGGGTAATGAAGACAGTTGCAGCGGACTTTCCTTTGCTTCCATCCTGTGAAGACATTCGGGAGACTTTTGAAGCGATGTTTCCATCAAGTGTTCCTACAGATTTTTCACTTTCAAAAACAAAGGCACAATACTTGATAACTGATGCTCTGGCACCATTCTTTAAAAAGCAAATGTTGAATGAAATGGATGGTGCTCTTTTCACATTATGTTTTGACGAAACTGTTAATGCTGGCTCATCAAAAGAACTTCAAACAGCTGTTAAGTGTTGGTCTCCATCTAAAGAAATAATTGTTACAAGGCATTTGCAGACTTTTTTTATGGGGTCAGCTACCGCTGATGAATTGTATAATAAGCTGTGTGAAGCTATAGATAACACAACCTTACTGCGAACCAACTTACTGATGCTCAGTAATGATGGGCCCAATGTCAATAAAGCAGTTACAAACCTGATGAATGAATCTCTTATTTTATTAAGAAAAAAACGAATGGTTGACATTGGTACATGCAACATTCACATACTTCACAATGGTTTTAGGCGCGGTATGAAAGAACTTGGTGATAATGCTTCAAATTTGATATTCCTTATTCATGACTTTTTTTATGGTTGGCCTTCGAGATGGGAAGATTTTGAAAAAATTCAGAATGATCTGAAGCTACCTAAGCACAGGTTCATCAAACATGTTTCTTCAAGGTGGTTGTCTTTGGAGTCAGCAGGTTTAAGACTCCTAGAACAGTGGCCAGCAGTCACAAAGTATTTCATGGTATTTGTGCCAAAATATAAAAGTGATTTAATGATATCATTCAAATACAAGAACATTGTTAGTCTTCTGAAAGTTAACACAATGAAAGTGGAAATACACTTTGCTTGCTCCAGTGCTCACATATTTTCACAGCTTACTGGTCACTTTCAGAAAGAAGAACCTTTGATTCACCTTCTGTATGATCACCTCAAAACTCTAACAAGCAGACTAATGACTCGTATATGTCATTCTGAGGTTATCTTCTCGTTAGATTCCTTGAATGATGAGAAAAGTTTTCTTCCTCTTAAAGAAGTAAACTGTGGATTAGATATAAAAGAATTACAAATGTTACCAGAACAGGACAAACTTGCATTTCTGCTCCAAGCAAAAAAGCATTTCATTGCTAGTTGTAAACACATTTTTACCAAGTCTTTGTTGACGTCAAAACCTTTATTGAAGCATTTTGAATGTTTGATCCCATCTGAAAGAACAAAAGACAATAGTTGGAAGTCCATCGTTGAAGTGGCAAAAGCATTGCCTATTGATCTGAACATAGCCTCCCTTATTGATGAATGGAAGTTACTGAGTTTGGAAGAAGATGAGCTCCATAGCAAGAGCAATCGCACTGATGTTTACTGGAACCAGTTTTTTAAGAAAACTGATAAGGCAGGTGAGATTAAGTACCCACTTGTTTCTAAGGTTGTCAAAACAGCTTTATCTCTTTCTCATGGTTCAGCAGATGTGGAAAGAGGCTTCTCAAGCTCACAGAGAGTTATAACCTCTGATCGGGCAAGTATGTCTGAAAGAACTCTGGATGCCTATCTTCACGTTAAGTTGCATAAACTCTATGATGGAAAAGTACATTTGGTTCATATAAACAAAGAGCTCTTGAATCTCGCTCAGTCAGCCTATATACATCATAGGCAGTACCTAGAAGAACAACGTTTAAAGAAAGACCAGGAAAAGAAAGAAGAAGAAGCTAAGGAGAAAGAGCGTATTGCCGAAAACGAATTAGAGAAAAAACTCTCAGCTGAGAGGAAAGGTATTGATGAAAAAGAAGTAGTATTAAAACAACTGAAAAGTCATGAAGAAGAGAAAAGAAAAGTAGCTGATACTCTTTTAAAAGATGCAAATGAAAGATTAAAGCAGGCTATTAAAAATAAGGATCTTGTTGTGGCTTATGTTGCACAGGCAATCCTGGAAAGTGCTCAGAAAGTTAAAGAAGAAGCTGACATAAAAAGACATGATGCGGAAAAAATTCAGAAAAATGTTGAGAAAAGAAAATCTTCACTAATTACTTCATTTTTCAATAAAAAACCCAAGCAATGAGTTTCAATTACAATTCTTAAGCAGACTGATCATAGAGTACCAAGGATATTTAACGTTCTCTTGGTATGTACATTATATTATTCTAGGAATATTTAAGATGGGTAATTATGTTACAGTTTTATTAGATATAAGATGTAAGTTAAGCGCTGAATAATATGTCAATAAAATAAATATACAAAATTAACTTATAATGGTGGCAAGGGAAATTGGCCTGAGTAGCTGTAAACCAGTTAACAATATGCCTGCTGATTTTACTTGAACAATGTTTAGTTTTTAATGTTTTTTAATAAGTCTCAAACTAAAATAATGCCGTTGTATGTTAGATTTTGTTTTACAGCTGCTCAGTGGGGAGAAGGGTGGCCAATTATAAAAAATATGTTTTAAACTGTCTCTAATTACTTGTACATTAATATTAATATGGTCGATGGAGGTCAGTAATTAAGGTCAGTTATTTTATCTTAGGTCAGTAAGAAGTCAGTATTTCAGTGATTTTAGTCAGTAAAATCAGTAATTTAGACCTCAAAACCAGTTTGCAGCCCTGCATATGTCAATGTCTCTATATTTGGTCACTGCGGTCTAAAGTCGAGTAGGTTTAACCCTTGAACAGTGAGACATTGTCTAACTCTAAAGTACCAACATCTCAAAATTGGATTTGTTCTTCCATCTTAATATATTGTTGTTTTTTACTTCCATGTTCCATACGGAAATGGAAGTATGGTGATCATGAAAAAAATCGTATTCGAGATAAAGGCTGGTTCTGATTGTACTACCCACAAAACATGAAGAAAAGTCATTTTCCAAAACGTGTGCGAGCACGCGCGCGTGTGTGTGTGTAGAATTTATTCTATGGCAAACGATAACTGCTGCAAATTCAAACAGAATCAAATAATTTTTTGCATATGTGCCCGAGTTGTAGGGGACCCAAGGCCTATTGATTTTGGTGAAGATCGGTTAAGGGGAAGGGATAGTTTACCAGCAACATTTTACGTTTTAACAAAAGTAAAATACTTAATTTTGATAAAAAAAGTATCCTGAAAAGAAGGTCATAATAATCCACTGTAGAAAGGTAGATGAAATATCTATAAATGAAAATGATACCGGTAGTTGAAGGTGGAGGGGATCATTTTTTATATGTGTACTACGTTATTGGCAACAAAGAAGTAGTTTGTTGTTAAAATTCCTTCCCGGGCTGTTTGGCTGTGGTCCAATTTTTTCTGCAAAACCAGATGTTTCAGCAGTGCCATCGACTGCCACCATCAGTGAAAATCAAGTGCGCTAACGAGAGGTGGTATACATTAGTGACCACAGTACTGTGGTTAAGGCTGAAGAAAGAAGTAGTTTCTATAGAAATATTTCGAAAATGATTTTAAATTTAAATCTTAGAACATGGAAGGGATGTATGGTTCTCCATCAACCCTCGAAAATAGCACTCGCCCACTCGCCAGTGGCGAGTGGGTTTTGACTGTGAAAAAAAGGAGAAAAGAGGAGAGAAAGAAAGAAAAATGGAAAAAAGAAGGACGTCTATTAAACCAAAACACGTCATGTTTTTGTTTTAGTAAAGGCGCGTGTTGAAGTCATAGGCCGTCAGTTAGCTGTCACCGTGTGAATTTTATAAACAAAACTGCTCTGTTGGATATAAACATCTTAAAACACGTCGAACAAAATAGTGTTGCTGAGAGAGGGGAGCGGAAATTTCATGCCGTTCTGCGCGGGCCGCCGGCCTTTGTCACTCCTTCCTTCCAAGTTGTACAGTCTGCTAATTATTGTTAAGTTGACCGGATGTGTTACGCGTGTGATTTATTGTTTCGTGTACTAAGAGTATTCTCAATTTCTAAGATTGTGTTCAGGGTGTATTTTATTTTTCGTGTGTTATTTTATTCATAATGAAACAGATTAAACTTAGTTATTTCTTTAAAAAAAGTTCTACTCTCAGTACGACGACGCCTAGTGAGTCTGCGAGTGCGACGTCTACTGCTAGAGATGTAAGTGCTGGGCCTAATAGGGAAACTGAAATGCCTACTGTGGAAAACGCGAGTTCTAGTGGACTTAGGCCTACTCACGGTTCCTCTGGGAAACGAAAATTTCAAAGAGCTTGGCTGGATATCTTCCCCTGTCTAGCTTACGACTCCGACCGCGCAAAATGTACTATATGCGCTAAATACCCTCAAAATAGTGACCAAAAATGGGTAGCAGGATTTTCTGGTTCCATGAAAAAGGAAACTTTTGTGTTTCATGGTAAAAGCCTAGTACATATGGACAATTTAACACGGTTTGAAGTAGAGTCAGAATCAGGAAAAGCTCCTCTTGCCAAATGTATTAAGAAAATAGAGTCTTCTATGTCTGAGCATCTAACAACTTTATTCAACATAGCCTATTTTATAGGCATCAATGAAAAACCATTTACCGACTTCCCTAAGCAAGTTGCCCTTGCAACTAAATTAGGTGTAAATGTGGAGACAAAACAATATGTAAACGATAAAAACTGCCAAGTTTTCATTAATTTTATTGCTAAACAGTTACAAGAAGATGTGGTTCAAAAATTAAAAAATGCTCAGTGTTTCAGTATTTTGATTGATGGTTCCACGGACCAAAGTGCTGAGGAACATGTGATTGTTTATGCTCGTTATGTGTATGAAGGGGAGATAAGAGAAGACCTTTTAGGCCTTGTACCTCTCGAGAGCGGTAGGGCAGAGTCGTATTTCACTGCTGTTACTGGACTCTTGGATAACTTAGGGCTTGATTGGAGAAGAGAAAATACATGGTTAGTGTGGGAACTGACGGGGCGTCGTCTATGATTGGCTCAAAGTCAGGTTTCGTACTTCGTTTGAAGGAAGAAGCTCCGCATTTAATTAGCATTCACTGCGCCGCGCATCGTCTACAATTGGCCATACTTGATGCTGCCAGTTCCATCCCTTACCTAGAAAAGCTTGACGAAACTGTGAAGAACATATACAAATTTTACAAACGATCCTCAAAACGCCTCCATGAGCTTAAAAACACCGCGAAAACTTTAGAAAGTGAAATAGTGAAACTCAGAAATATTCACAATGTACGGTGGCTATGTAGTATATCTGACGCTTTGAAAGCTTTGCGGCGTGATCTCGTACCTCTGGTCATCCATCTTGTGGATATAACGAACCGGAAAGCTACAACAGGAGAAGCTACGGATGCAGCTAGAGCAAAAGGCTATCTAAAAATCCTTACATCATACAAGTTTGTAAAAACATTAAACTTTTTGATTGACCTGTATGGAAAACTAGAGCAATTTTGTAAAGTTTTACAGTTGAAACAGTTACTGGTCTCACAGGTACGATCGTCAATGATGGTAACGGTGGAAATGGTTCAGTTCTTGCTTTCATCTGAAGGATCCAGTGTGAAACAATTCCTTTCTGACACTTCAGACTCAGAGAAACTGAATTGCTCAAAATACAAAGGCGACCAAGGAATTGTTCTCACAAACACGTCTCGAGGGGAGGAAGAATACAAATCAATCCGTAATAAGCTGATCGAAAGCACAGTTCATTACTTGAAGTGCCGTCTTGATACAGTTGAGACTGTAGTAGGCACCAAGTGCCACGTTCTGGATTTCTTGTGCCTTCCTCAAGATGACACCCTAACTGCATATGGCAATGAGGAGATTCTTCAATCGGCGCATGTTTTTATTACTGATATAAATGAGGATGTTTTGCTATCGGAATGGCTTCAATTAAAAATGATGGTTAAAGAAGAGCAAATAACTTCAAAAGGACTGGGTGAGCTATTAAAAACTCTGTACAAGTTTCCTGAGCGTTTTGGTTAGCTAAAGAAAGTATTTTATGGCGTTGCATGCATGGCAGTAACAACAGCATCTTGTGAATGGGGATTTAGCTTTGTTAACAGGATAAAAGTGAAACAGAGACTTTCCCTGGACATCACTTCATTAGGAGATCTAATGCAGCTGGCAGTAAATGGACCACCCTTAGAAGATTTCAACCCTGGTGTAGCAATAGACAAATGGTATTTCTCGTCGGGACTTCGCCATGTTAGTGGCCACAAGAGGAAACACTCAGCCTAGTCCAGCTTGATTATTTTTAATCAATTATTTTTCATCTTCAACTCGATAAGGGACTATCAGAATATAAACTGGGCTAATGAATAATGTAGCGGTACATGCTAAATATTAAATAATAAAGTTTTATTCCCCCCCCCACGGGAAACGGTATCTGGCGAGTGGGAAACGCCAACAATTTTCGAGGGTTGTTCTCCATACCAATATTTTGTAGCTAATCAGATTGCACCACATTCTGATATGATACTTTTAGAAGGTTGTTGGGATAGTTTAGTATATACAATAATTTATTTCTGTTAGTTTTGCTTGCAAATTATTCCAAATGTAGTCATCTAACAAGTTTTGTTGATTATATTGTATGTAAAATGTGTTTGTTTGCATTGCCTTTTTAAGTGTTTTACTGTGTTTGTTTTAATGTTTTCAAGTAGTTGCATTTACTGTGATTTTACACAAAGTGTGAAAACCATGAAAAAAATTGAACATGAGCATGTAAGGTATAAGTGATTAGGCTTACATTTTTGGTTATGTTGTGAGTATATTCTGTAAAGTTTTTTTTTATGTTTTGAGTACTTTTTCAAATATTTTTACTGTTTCTGTTTGAATATTATTAAGTAAATGTGTCCAGTAACTATATTTAAACAAAGTATGAAGAAAGAAAAGTATATAATGTGTGAATGTGTAAGTCATGAGTTACTGAAAGTATCATAAATTTCAGTAATTGTTTGTAGTTATTTGTTTTGTTCTAAAAGAATATATACTGAAAAATGTTTTGTATACAATGAAAAGTGTTGGTGATGTAAATTTTTTTTCTTCCACAAAAATTAGTTTACTAAGTCATAAAATTTGTTAACATCCTTTGAGTGTATATTTATGTCATTTTAATGTATTTTGCTAAATTTTATCTTCATTTTTTATATAAATGTTATATATTCAACTATAAATAAACATTTTAGTAGTGTGAAATTACTATAATAGTGAAATTTCCCTTGCCGCTACAGAAATTATAGTTGTTGCTTCTAGGGTTAAGATAGTTGTGGTCATATAACATGGTTTCATGTTTTTAGCCTAACCCTTGACACTTTATTATGTTTGCTTTTAACTTGTTCCATCTTAAGGTCTCAAAGAATGTTTTTATTCATTATATGCCAAAGAGCAACAATTATATGTGCTCTTCAGAACATTGATTTGTGATGTCAGTGTAGGATTAACGTTGGCAGTTTGGTACACTGCTTCTTCTTCGTCTTCATTCTTGGTTGCTGTGACCAGGAATTGCTATTCTTCCTCATTCTTTTGAGGACAACATACCTTCGAGATCCCATCTTTTGGATGAGCGTTCTCAGTCTGGGAGGTGTGCCCTCCCCTATGGGGTGTAAGAGCATTTTGGGGGGAGGGAGATTGTAAGCTAGTAAAAAAAAACATTAAAAAATGAATATGCAAAGACAGTTTAATAATGGATTTCTTTAACTTCAAAGACGGTAATGTTTCAATACTTTAAAATGTATATAAATTTTTTTTTTTTTTTTTTTAGTTGGAAACTATTTAATTTTTATGTAGCTGTATGAACAAAAAATCTGTGACAAAATGAGCAAAATTTCTAATAATTCAAGTTGAGAAGAAGAATATCATTATGATCTAAAGAATAATAAAGCTAAATCATTGAAAATTGTGTAAACAAAGGAAAATAATTTATTTGGGATGGTGGTAGTTTATTATGTAGTAATATGTCTTGTCGTTATCATTGTATCGTTATTGCTAATTACTGTAACTCATAATTATCATCAGTTTAATTATGACAAACGTACAGATGCCTGTTTGTTATACTGGAGAAAATAAAAATAATAATACATTAATAAATACTGCGTCTACAAAGTTAACGGACATGTTTGTGTGAACAAAGCTAAAATATTGTTTCTCTTGTAGAAAGATTATGTGTCTCAATATGTTCTGTAATCAAATTATTGCACGCGCGTGCGCACATACACACACACTGGTAAAATTTTCTTTTTGTTTATTTTGATTTCTATTAAGTCGGTTAAGGTTACATTACAGTCAGGTTCACAGTTCTGGTCATTAATTTGTCTTGTTGTTGGAACTCATTCTTATCTGATTATTATTATTATTTTTTAATTGTATGCACTACACAAATATTATGAATAATATATTTAGTGATGATTTTGTTATTGTTAGATGTTGTTACTATTATTGTTGAGTATATAAACAGTTTTTGTTGTTTTTTTCCATTGTTTACAGAAGCGGGAAATCGTCAATACAGAAAGTAGTATTCCAAAAAATGTCGCCAAACGAAACGTTATTTTTAGAAAGCACAAATAAGATAGTCAAAGAGGATATATCAAACTCGTCGTTTATTCAATTTCAGATATGGGATTTCCCTGGCCAGATCGATTTCTTCGATCCAAATTTTGATTCTGAAATGATATTTGGTGGCTGTGGTGCCTTAGTTTTTGTTATAGATGCACAGGTGAGAAGATTTTTTACATCTGATGAAGCTCTAATGAGTGAAAGCTAGTTTAGGCAGTAAGGTAAAAATTTAATAATTTTTATCAATAATAATGTGTATTCTACATCAGTATTGTTTTATATAGTTAGTTTAAAACATCGGACATGCCGTGGACAACAAAATCCAGGAATAAAATTAAAAGTAATGATTATTTATTGTGCATAGCTAGTAAAGATATAAGTCTTGCAGTCAGTATTTTATAAATATTACGCTCTGAGACTAAGTTGTCTGAGATTTACTATTGACGATGCCATATCATAGAATAGGAAAGTTTAATATTAATAATAATAATATTGGTAAATCATGGTTGTCAAATGCAAAAAAATGTTTACAGTAACGTCTTATGGTATCTTCATTTAACGTTACAGTGCGTACTATTCTAAAACATTTACTATACATTTTTAGGACGATTACATGGATGCATTAAATAAACTTCACCTGACTGTGACGAAAGCATTTAAAGTGAATCAGAACGTGAAGTTTGAAGTCTTCATACACAAAGTGGACGGACTGACAGAGGACAATAAAATGGAGACACAACGGGACATCCATCAGCGTGCTAACGATGACCTTACAGACTCAGGTAAGCGCTTGAGCTTGTTTAGCCTACCTTTTTTTTTTTTTTTTTTAATTTACAATTCAATCTCATTAAAGTGGTTTAGTAGACCTGTGGCGAAGGTGTTCACGAACTAATCGAGAAGACCTATTTTCAATTCCCTAGCAGTGCCAGAAATGCAGGGGTCCATTTTTCAGCTGTTCAGGTCGACTTATCCTTTTGGAAATGAGAATATGGAGTATTGCTTGGGTTAATGATACTGGCTGAAGTGTCACTACCACCTCTGTATAAACTGGCTAACACACTACCACATACTGGCTGGCCCCACACTACCACCTCTGTATATCACACTGTTTGGTGGTAAAAGAAGGATGTCATCATATTGCCATCATTATCATCATCACCACCACTTGTTAAAATTTTTCCCCCAAACTTGCTCCTCTTTCAGTGACATTCATGAAAGCGGCATTAGTGGGACCCTTTGATTCATCCTTTGATTAGTGGCAACTTGGCTAGGATGATACTGGAATTTTTTGAAACTTTGTAAAATGTACTCAGAGTTTAACGTAAAACTGTCAAGTTTAATTACAGGGAAACGCAAAAAAAAAATAGTTTTGAAACTGATATAAGTACAATAAACTGCCGATTATCTGCGGAATTGGGTGGCGCTTCAACCGCGGATAAGCCAATTCCGCGGATAATCTGCAAAATGGCCAAAAAAGGACACAAATCAACATGAAAATGCTTTTGAACAATTTTTATTTACATTAGGAGGTCTACAAATACAATTATGACTTAATAAACAGTAGTTTTATGTACTTACAAGTTTGTTGGTTTAATTTTTCACAAAAAAATCGGCCAACTGTTTTTGTTTTTTCGTGATAAAACATCTCTTCTTTATTTGTGATTGAAGTTTTTTTAACAACATTTTGTCACAAAGTGATGCATCGTCTTGTTCTTCCAGATATTGAATGAGCCCGTCAATGTGTGCTAAAGCTGCGTCATGGCTCACTTGCTTCTGCATCTTATCCTCTTCTTCTTCGTGACTCTCCTCCAAAACCATACCTAATGCTCCACCTACGATTTGTTCATCAGTAAGATGTTCAAAGCCTGGATCATTGGTGTCACAATTAATTCTACTCAATGATGTTATCTTCATCGACGTTACCTCCTCCAGTAACAGATTTCGCTAAATTAGCCAAATCGCAAGCAGAAACTTCTTCTTCTTCCTCTGCAGACTCTACCAAAGTATTTTCCACATTTGGTAAAATCTTACTCCAGGACTTTACTAACGTAGATTGCTTAACTGACTCCCAGTGTTTATATCATAAATGCTGTCAAGAATCATGTAATCTTTCCAGAAGCCCTGAAGATCATTCCCCTCTTCAGTCGTTTTTTTCAGTAAGTTTGTTCTACATATTTTTTTCCTTGAAGCAGTTACGCCCTGGTCCATGGGCTGGATAAGAGACTGGACATTGGGAGGCAAAAACTTGAAAAAATTTCCATTTTCCGATTTAAAAACACTTTCCCCTGGGTGGGACGGGGCGTTGTCAAACAGCAATACAGCTTTCTGGCGTATGTTTTGAGACTTGAGATGCTCTCTAACGTGAGGAATCAACTTTTTTTCAAACCACTCTTTAAATATTTGTTGGTCCATCCAACCTTTTTTTTTTTTGGTTGAAGTAGTGTACTGGGAGGTTTTCAGCCCTTGTCCCTTTAAAAGACCTCGGTTTTTTTAATTTTCCAATCACTACTAGTTTTAGTTTTTGAGATCCTGTTGCATTGCTGCATGTCATTATTGTTATGCGTTCTTTACTGGACTTATGTCCTGGAGCTTGCCGCTCGCTTTCAAATGCCAGCGTTGTGTCGGCAAACATTTCCACAACAGCCCTGACTCATCAGCGTTGTACACTTGTTCGTAAGAAATTCCCTCTGACTGAAGAAACTGTTCAAAATCAGTTTTGAAATTTTCCGCTGCCTGTTTGCCGCCACTTAATTTCTTGCTGTGAAGCCCAATTTCCCTTATCCCGTGGCGTTGTTTAAACCTTGTCAACCACCCTGATGTTGGGTCAAATGTTCCCTCTAAACCTAGCATTTCAAAAAACTGTTTTGCTTTTGCAGCAACAATAGGCCCTGAAATAGGAGTTCCCTCACTTCTCACTTGACTCACCCACTCTATCTAGTTCTTCATAAGTGCTAGTTTTCATGGTTTTTCTTTTTTTCATTGATGAGAAGTTGTCTAATGTGGATGCAAATTGCATTAATTTATCCTTTTGTTTAAAAATGTCCCTAACAGTGCTTTCTCCTATTCCATACTGCAAGCTCATTTGCTTTTTCGACGCACCATTTTCAATTTTTTTAATCAATTCTAGTTTCTCTTGAATTGATAAGACCACTTTTTTCCTTTTTCTGTCATTTTTCAATAGTAGTATAAACTAAAATCACGTACAACAATTTAAACACACGCGCGAACTGCTAGTCGACACGTGCACACAGGTTGACAGAAACGCTCAAACTGATGCGTGAGTTATGAGAACTGGAAGTGGTGAGTGAAGGGGTAGGAGGGGAGGCAATAAGGTACCGGTGATGAGCAGTGCCAATGACCTTGGCTGATTGACTTCCACTCACCCCAACTGATAGTTGTCGCTCTAAAAATAGCTTCTGCACCTGCCGATCGTGACTCACGCATTCTCTCTCAACACGCTTGCTTCCATTTCCCTACATTCATTGTTTTCATTTACGGTATTCTATGTTTCGCTGTAACGTTTAATTGTAGGCCTAATTTTATAACTTATTCTACTGTAGGTTTTCTTTTAATACCGTAATTTATCGTCGCAAAAAAAAGAAAAAAAAGGAAAGGAAGACTGCGGATAATCCGCCCAAGGATAATCGAGAGTTTACTGTAGTTTTAATTAGTTCATCTCGACTTTCCGATTCGTCTAAAATAGATATACTTTGATACAGAATTCATGGTTTGTAATATAGTCATGAATTTCATCCTCAGTCAAATAGTTAGACATTTGCGAAGTAGTTTATCAGAAACACTCAATACTAAATTAAAATTATAATTTGTGTAAAGTGAACAGTAAGTAGGGTTGCCAGACATCCGGGAAAACAAGGATTTTGAATGCCAGATGCCCGGGGGGGGGGGATTTTGAATGTGTCCGGTATTTTCTAAAATTTAAATTTACCACGTTAATTTTGTCTGGTGCATACAAGCGTTCACGCATTCAACATGGTTTATTAAGTTTTGTATGTCAGTAGCGATAGATGCGTAGCATTTGACATTTCATTGCACACTACCTGACTACCTTACATTGTGAGTTTTTGTGACCGTGAAGTATACAGAATTAGCTGTTCTGTTGTTTTTATTTGTTAAAAAGGTAACTAATCGGTGTGAAGTGTTCGTCCTAACCTAAAACCTAAGAACTTCTTAAGATTTTGAAGTTATACTGCAGATCTACGTGTTATTTTATGTGTCTTCGTGTGATTACATTAATTAATTATTGATTTTATAATTTATAGTTAAGACTGTGTGAGTCAGATTACTCATAAAATGCCAAAGAGGAAGTGCGTATTCAATGATGAACTAAAACGGAAATATTCATCTTTTAAAGAAGGACCAAGAGAATGGGAGGCAACTTGTGTAATTTGTAATTGCACTATTTCAGTTGGAAATAAAGGCAAAAGCGACATTGATGACCATATTGGTAGTAAAAAACATCAAACTAATCTCAGGAGTGTAGCTGGTACATCAAATTGCTTAAAGTCATTTGTTACCAAACCAGATATAATAAAATCAGTAGCAGCTGCTGAAGCAACACTTTCGTTCCATACAGTATGTCATCACCAGTCATACAATTCGTTAAACTGCACAGTTACAATGAATAAGAAAATATATTCAGATTCTGATATTTGTAAAAAAATTACGTGTGTGCGAACAAAAGCTAGAGCAATAATAAATAATGTACTTGGACCATTTTCTGTGAAGCAAATTTTATGTGAGCTAGAAAATATTTCATATACTGTATTTCTGTTTTCACAGACGCTAGTAATCATTTGATAACCAAAATGTTTTAAATAGTCATACAATATTTTGATTTTAAAAATAGAGGCACTAAATGTAAAATTTTGGACTTATTTTCGAATCTAAAGAAGATACTACAACTATTTCTGATCTTGTTGTTGACGCTTTGAATAGAAATGGACTTTATGTAAGTGTATTGCATTTTGTGGCGACAGTTGCAACACAAATTTTGGTGGCTGTAAAAGACAGGGAACAAATAATGTTTATTCAAAACTTCAAAAAAAAAATTAATGAAAACTTGATAGGAATTGGCTGTCCAGCCCATGTTCTCAACAATGCTGTTCATCATGCTTGTGATTCTTCATTACCTATGGATGTAGATGTATTAATTTTCAAAATTTATAACTATTTTTCTATTTACTCTGTTCGAACAGAACAACTCAAAGATTTTTTTTGATTTTATTGATACCGAATATAAACAACTATTATATCACTCGAAAACGAGGTGGTTGTCCTTGTTTCCATCAATTGACCGGTTAATACTTATGTTTGAGCCATTAAAGTCTTATTTCCTGTCTCTATTGGTAATGCTCAAAAAATATTAATAAGTTTTTTTGAAAATGAATTTAGTAAAGCTAATTACTTCTTATCCATTCTCTAATATCCCTTTTTCATATGAGTATTCAGCAAATAGAAAGGAATGATAATTCTATTATAGAAACAATATCCATTATAAAAAATGTATCTGATTCTTTACAAGACGGTCAACAATCATTTCATACCACTGAAAATAACACAAATTTTGAAGAAAGCTACCGAAAATGGTTTCCAAAAAGAAGTAGATATCTTCTGGTCTAATGTGAGCAAACTTTACAAAGATGCAGAAGAATATCTGAAAGTATGGCGTGTTCCTCTGCAAGAATTTGAGATATTCAAATGGATGGGGTTCCAAACTAACAGCAGTTGGTCAGACGTAGAAGTTTCCCTACACTATATCAGGAATAAAGGGGTAATTATAGACAATTCAAAATTTTTTGATCAGTGGTGCAATTTGAAAAAATATATGGAAAATCTGCCTGCTGATACCAAGAATTTGTTACATATGAAGTGGGTAAAATATTTCAATGCATGTGTTTCTGATGAATTGTATGGTGAACTTTTAAAACTTGCACAATATGTTTTTGCCATCCCTTGTCATAACGCAAATGCTGAGCGAATTTTTTCTTTAATTCAAGCTCAATGGACAAAGGAACGTAATAATTTATTACCAAGTACAGTAAAAGGTATAATTTTGACAAAATTTAATTTTCAACATTTAAATTGTAGCCAATTTCATGACTTCATTCAATCACAAACAATCGATACAGATATTCTACTGAAAATTGGCCAAGATGACAAATACATTACATAATTTTAGTTTTAGCTGTTTAAATGCTATTTTTTTTTTAATTAAAATGTTAAGTTAACTCTAATGAAAATAAATAAGTAAACAAATTATACCAGTTTAGTATTTTTATTTTCCTGCATTTACATTTTATTCAGAACTGGTAATGTCCTGGATTTTCAACATTTTTGTCCTGGGTTAACGTTATAATGTCTGGCAACCCTAACAGTAAGAGAAGAAAACACTTCCCACCTGTACAAAGCACATAAATAGTGGAAAGCATTTCAATACTGGAAATTATAAAAAGGGGGTCTTAATCGAACATTAATAGATTCATGATATTTATGTCAAAGTATAATGAGCCTTAGTACATTGAGTGTGAGAAGCTACTATTTAATAGCAAAGTAATTAATTAAAATATCATACACTATCCTTACTATTCTTACCTTCAATCGGGTCCAAAGTTCTTCGCACGAACTCGTGAAGAATAAGCGTGACTTAGGTTAACACTCTTCAGTAAATCATACTCTCAATTGTATTCAGAAATAGATGTATTTATTTATTCATTCTATGACATTGAATTTTATTGTTGTACTCTTTCATTTAATCTCAAAAACTAACATTGATCTTTTCTACCATTTTCAAAAAACGTATGTCAAACAAACACAGTAATTTATCTGTTCTGATATACTGTGAATATACATTATTTTTAAATTGTCTTTCTCCCGGAGTTATTTTCCAAACAATAGAAATAAATTCTACATATTCTCTAATATTATTCTTTACTAAAAAAAAATTATAAGGTTATTAAAGTATTAGCTTAAATTCTACTCTTGAGACGACCCAGCAATGCCCAAACACAATTCTCATTCCATTTTACCCCCCCCCCATTTATTTATTTTTTAGCAATCATTAAAATTTTTTGCATGAATACTTTTACTTGTTGTAGCGGTGTCTCCCCTGACCTCGTGGCGCGTCACGCACAAAGTCCTCTTTTAGGTGTCCGAAAGTTTATGAGTTCATATTTTTTCTTCTTTAATTAAACCCTATCCGCACTGTTCATTTTGAAACCTTGTTTTACCACTACACTGTTCTTTTTAATTAATATTTGAAAAATTTACTGATGAACCACGGTTGGTATTCTGCCTGGCCAGGCGAAGCGTGGGTGAAGACTGCCCTGAGCGTTAACCAAATGGGCCCCCTCCAAAATCGGACAAGACGGAAATTACAATGCCTTCTAGCGATAAATGTTCGTCACGGTACTTAAAGTACGCTGTTATTCATGGGTGTTAGACGTCGACGAAATTTTGAGGCCACTAGTTACGTCACTCAAATGGGCGTGGTGTATTCAGACTTCCGTCATCTATCGAGCACATGGTGAACAAATTTCACGTTGAAACAAGGAGATGCCTTAGCGTGTCTGTTGTTCAACATAGCTCTAGAAAAGGTCATCAGGTATTCAGGAATTCAAACTAGCGGACACATATTTCACAAGGAGGTACAGCTTCTGGCCTATGGCGATGACATTGACGTCATAAGTAGGTCTGAATCAGGCTTAAAGGAAGCCTTTCAGGAACTGGAGTTGTCCGCTAAGGCTATGGGCTTGGTTATAAACCAAAGAAAAACCAAATATATGGTTGTAGGTGCCAACACTCGTGCCCTGTCCCTGCGCATTAATGATTATGAATTTGAAAAGGTTCAGGGTTTTCCATATCTCTGGTCATATGTGGACTCTGGAAATGACTCCTCTAGACACATTGAAAAACGGATATTATCTGCTAATAGGTGTTACTACGGACTGGTGAAACATTTTAAGTCAAAATTAATAAGTAAAGGTACAAAAGCCACCCTATACAAGACCTTAATCAGACCAGTCCTGATGTATGGCTCGGAATGCTGGGTGCTAAAAAAACTAGATGAGCAGAAACAATCTGTTTTTGAGAGGAGGGTACTGAGGAGAATCTATGGCCCTGTGAAGGAAAACGACATTTGGAGGCGACTGCATAATCGAGAGTTGTACGAAAGGTTTAAAGATCTTCCGATCATGCAACTCATACAAATTAACAGATTGCGTTGGGCTGGTCATGTGCAGAGAATGGCGGAGGATAGAATCCCAAAAAGAGTTATGAATTATTTGCCGATGGGAAGGAGAAGGAAAGGAAGACTGCGTACAAGATGGCTTGACCAGGTTGGTAAGGAGGCAGTTTGGCTGGGTGCAGCAAACTGGTGGACATTGGCTGGGAGTAGAGACTAGTGGGGAAGATTTCTTTTGGAGGCCAGGGCCCGGACTGGGCTGTAGCGCCGAGGATGTATGTATGTATGTATGTATAGACTTTCTTAAGTTTTTACTTACTGTTTTATTGTGAGTCTTTTCTAAAATTTCTATTAAGCTTCTCCTACAATTTTTAAAATTCATTATTTCCGTATGGTTGGAAATTGGTAGATTAAGTACATTAACTAGTCCATTCTTCATCATCTCCAATTCTTCCCATGTTTTTATTAGTTCTTTTTGACGTATTTTTCCTATTTTCTTCGTCTTCTTTTTCAGGTGCGTAATATTCTCTTTGTTTCTGTTACTTTTATTCTCAGATAACAATGTACTCTTGTCTTCTTTATTCTCTATTTCGTTACTACTATCTTCTATTTTCTGACTTACTTGTTCCATCGACTGTTTCCTGTCATTTTTTAATCCTTCCCTCCACAGTTTCTTAAAATTTTCATTCATTTCTTCTCTTTGTTTTCTGAAAATTTCATTTATTTGTTTTATTAAATTTTCATTATTTTCTTTCATAAAATCCGTTAGTTTCTGCATCTCTTCTTGTGTGAGTACTGGCATTTTCGTCTGTTGTTTGTTGTGTCGCCTCTTTCTCTTCCATGTCCAACTCAATTTCTTTTCCTTCTGTGCTCTTGTACGAAGTTGCTAGTCATCGCATTGTGGTTCATTTGTTTAAACTTCGCTTTGTTACTTTTCTCTATTTTTTTCAAGAATTCCATTTCCATTATCCTTGTTCACGTTCTTTGTTTGTTCTGGCATCTTCGTCTGTCTTTATGGCATTTCGAAACTTATAGCAGTCGCCAGCTAAAGTTGGGTCAGCTATTATTTTATTAGTTGCGTTTGCTTATCAATTTCCCTAACTTCAGCCCCATGTTGGGCGCCATATGTAATACGACAATATTCCGTGCTCCTTCTTCTGTATTTTTTCAATATTTACTTGAAATTATTGAAATAATTATTTATAAAAAAACAATTTTTATTTTTATTTATTTTTCCCTGAATTTAATTTGTTTAATTTAATTTAATTATTTTAAATTAAATTGAGTTCGTTGTTAAAATTTATTGATTAAAATTTATTAATCAATTATTATTTACTTTTGTTGGTTTGGTAAAAAAATTCTTAAAAGAAAAGTTTTGTTTATGTTGACTCGATAGTAATATCGAATTGGCTAGTATAGGTTATCTTCTTAATTTCTTGTTTCTGATGAAGTTCCAATCGCCAATGTGGGTTCACTCTTCTTTTATCACCTAAAAATATTTTATTCTTAATTTATTTTAGAAATAAAACTCATTTAAAACCAATTGATTATATTCATTAACTTTTATTTTATTTAAATTCAGTTTGACGACTCTTAGGTCGAAATATTTTATTTCCTGTATCGACTCCTTCACTCAGTTCGATTGTGAAACCATATTTCTATTTTATAATACTAATTCTTGGGTTCTTGGTGGACTGCTATTGAAAAGTTCAGAAATGCATACATGCAGTGGCGAAGCTTCAGGGGAGACAAGGTAGACAGTGCTCCCCAAATAATTTATCCATAAAATAATTAATTTTTATTTATGCATTAAGTTGCATAAGTTACTAAGAAAGGTATAAAACTAATGTAATAAGTTAAATAGGCCTATCATGCGACATGACGCGAGTGTGAGCCATGGAAGCTTGCTGTACGATGCAATTGTACGCGGAGTATCAGGGTAGACGTTACTCGAAATGTCTTTTTAACAAGGCTGGAGGTGAGGTGGGCTTCTGTCGGCGACAACGGGAGAGGACCTGGGCACGCAGCATAAAAATGCTTCCCGTACATCACGACAGAAGAAATGTCTCCTCCACACTGAATTGACGCCAGGCCGCCTGTGTTTCATTGTGGTTGCGTAGTAAATACCCTATTTGTTTTTGTTTACAAATTATTTTTAATTTTGTATATAGTTGTATAGACTAAGAAGTGTGTAATCGTTTACGCACTAATTATTTAATAATACATATTTTTAAGTGTCATCATTTAAGTACTTTAAGCACACTGTTTAGTTCGTTTAAAGGAGTAAAATGAATACAGTTAATACCAATTCTATGGCAGAAGTATTTGATATAAACTCTGACAACTTTGTTTCATTAGAATTTTTGTTAAAATACGAAATCGGTACGTTACATTTAGAGCAAAAGTTATTCCTAACGTCCAAAATATCTCGGGTGTCTTTAGATTTGTCGCAGAAGGATGGAAAAGTTATCAGTAAACTTCAGAAAGTTTGGTGTAGTAAATATAGGTAGGTCTCTGGCTGTAAGCGAAACAAAACTCTGCACTGCTTTTACTGTTTGATGTTTAATGAAGAGGAACCATGGAGCAAAGTTGAAGAAGACACTTTAAAAAATATTGAAGTTAAAGCCGATAAACATGCTGGTAGCAAAACTCATATGAAAAATTCTGAGACGTTTCACATCCTAGGACGTAACAGAATTGAAACTGTTTGTCCGAAACACCTAGAATTCAAGTAGTACAGCACAATGAAAATGTGGGACGAAATCGAAGGATAGTAGGCCGTTTGGTAGATGTTGTTTGTTATTTAGAGGAACAAGAGTTAGCTTTTAGAAGTCTTAAGGAAAATGACCAATCTCTCAATAAGGACAAAGGGCAATTATTTAGAAACTTAAAATTTACTGGAAACGGAAGAGTCTTTCATGAAAGAACATACACAGAGTGATTCAAAATTGCACAGCAATCTCTCAGGAGCTGATTCTATAACTAAAAATAAGAAAAAAAAGAGACACGGCGTGTAGATCTCATTTACAGGAAAATATGAAACGTTTACGTAATGCCTGTAGTAATCCGGATTTGTCACCATTGCAAAGTGTGAATAAAATTATGTTTTTCTGGCAATATTTTCTAATTAAGATTCATAAACGACACCAATAACAATACGATAGTTTTTCTTGATATTTAGGCTAAATTATATAACGAAATGCGTGTTTTTCAGACAGTCACTTAGCTAGTATCTGCTAGAGGTAGCATTAACTCTATTTACCGTAGTTTTACTGGCTTGTTAAGAACGTCAACAATCTTAGTAAGAGGTTGCTTTTGGCTGGAAGTTTTATGTCTACCCAGATTATTTTGTCACGCTTCGCCACTGCATACATGAAGTACAATACATCACAATCATTTAAATCTTATTTACTAATACAAAACAGGATTAATTTTATGTAAGTATGACACAAATAATAATTTAATCTAATTTACCAAAATGAAGTGTCATGGCGTCTTTATACAGTTTCCCAAACAAAACAAGAAGGCCGCTTGTTCTTCACCTCACTTGATGTGAAACGTTTATCCACCAGTTTCTTTCAGATAAAATAATTTATGTAATATGTCCACTGTGTTTATATTTAATTCTCTTTTCTGTTCAGTAGTGTCCTGTTTAAAAGTGTTAGTGGAGTTAATCTTGGTGTTGTGTAGTTGTAAACTGTGATTTTATAATAAGATTATTTTTCTCACCAAAAGTAGATATACTTATTCACTTTTTATTTCTTTTAAGATATTCTTTTAACTTGTTCTTCCTCTTGATTTATTCATATTAATTTATATTATCTTCATTTTGCTTCTGTTTATGTTTTATCCTGGTTTTATTATAATTTTGCTTCTCTTCAACTCAGATTTGTTCCTTTGCGAAACTTTGGGTCTTAGCTACACAGAGCTGACCTGTACACTTTTATGTCTAATAATAGAATGTTGGATTTTTCTTTTTCTCTTAAGTGGCTTGACCAAAATTTGCTAAATTCCCATTGGCCAATACAGTTGACCTTAAGGGTCATGTGACACTTATTATTTAGCATATATTGTTTTTACATTTTCCACTCCAAATTACTCTCTAATTATTGCTTAATTGTACTTAAACTGCTTTACACCATGTTCTTCCTTATTAAAATACAAGCATTTTGGTATCTCACTTGATATGTGTGAGTTTCTTAATAGATGTTTCATCTTTACAAAATTCAGTTTTATGGGTCTTTATACAGTTTGACATTTACAAAATCATTTTCTAATTCATTAACGTATTCTAAAAATGTGGTTACCATTATAGAAATAATGCCTATCTTATGAAATTTACTATTTCTTATTAATTTACATTGGTTTGTTAGTTTACTGGCTATTATAACAATAATTTCTTTATTTTAGCATTGGCCTATGTCATGGTGTTTCTTTTAGCACCATGTTTCATTTTGTATTCATTATTTGGCCTGTTGGTTTGAACCCTCCTTATTAATTACAAACGGTCTGTTGTATGTTATTACATAAAATTAACATACTCATCATTCTTATAACATTATTACATTAACAAAAAATACAAACATATTAACTAATGTCATGCCTTCTTGGCTAAGACTCTGATTAACATTATACAAAAATAACTAACTTTCATAAACCTAACAAAACTGTTTAACATATATTAATTTAATTTTCCTCAGTTCATTTTGATCTGTTATTTAATTATTACATCAAACCAATTTAACATAATTCTTCCTAATTTAATTTAACATGAATAAGTAATGTACATTATTGGTATTGATGTCCCTTTGAATCAACATTAAAGTGTTAAAAAGGCATAGGGAACTTTTATAACTAATGATAATGTGATGTATTGTATACTTACACTTATTGTTTTTTATTAATGGTACCAATAATTCAATTTTTTATTTTTTGTATTCTTTTTATATAGCCTAAAGGTACCATATAATGTTATTATTTATATTCTTAAAGCAATCGATTTCGGTCACAGACCATCGTCAGGTTATATAGCACATTTGTGTTCACAATATTATAAAACACTATTTTATAATATTGTGTTTTATAATATTGTGAACACAAATGTGCTATATAACCTGACGATGGTCTGTGACTGAAATCGATCGCTTTAAGAATATAAATAATAACATTATATGGTACCTTTAGGCTATATAAAAAGAATACAAAAAATAAAAAATTTAGAACTACTAACAAAACTGGTAAACCTTCTATTCATCTAAAAGTATCATTGGGAATAATTATTGTCATTATCCCAACATTGTTTATACCCTTTTTTGTTGTGTACACTTTTGTTTTTGACATGTTGTGTTTACACTTATGTTTTCACTGAAAGAACTCATTAATCTTTACAGTCCTGTCTGTTTGATTAACTACTATTATTTTTCACTTGTCACTTCACTTTTACTATTAAATATGGTTTACAGTTTTTTCTTACAGACTAGAATACATTGGTTTTTATTAAATACTGTATTGTACTTCTGGGTTTAATACAGGGGTTTTATTTCTTTTATTTTATGGGTTTAAGTATTTTATTTTGTTTAAGTTTGATCTTATTTATCTGGGGCTACCTACTTCGGTTACATTACAACACACAACACAATAAAACTGCACAATAAGCGTCACTAAAACACACCAGTCTGTATATACAGTACTGTATAAAGAAAGGAACGACCTCTCACTACAGGACACAGCTCGCACAGTAGAAACTCAAAAAGACTTAACCCTTCCACGAATGCAGGCAGACTGAACTGAAAGCAACTGTGAGGGTGGCTGACTGACGAGACGTGGAACAAGGGACAATGACGGATGGTACCGTTACATGAGCCAGTCACGTGTCACCGCGAGATACTGGCGCCAATTCCACGAATTTGACACAAAGGACAAGCGTCTGTTCACAAAGGGCGATGCCTGCTTGTCTGTTTCCAGTCGTGTCTCTATTGTTATGTGGTCTAGCCCATAGTGCAGGCGATTTTTTGTAGTTTGAGCAACATTTTTATTTTGAATTAACCAAATAAGTTCGAATTACAGACGATGTTTTTGCACGGTTTTACATAGGATATTCAAGGGACCACGGTAAACGTTCGAATTATCCACAAATTCGAATTATGCACGTTCGAATTAGCCAAGTTCTACTGTATTACCACCAACATAACCTCCAAGCACACTTTCCAGCACAATCATGTGTGACAGGAACACGGATTCATCACCATAGCTTCATATATTACATCACACTGAAAAAGAATGAATACCAAATGTGTAAAAAACGATCCACTAGAGTCAGCATGAATAACATTGCAACTAACGCTGTATATTGGCAATGTTGAGGCAGCAGAAATTGAAAATGTACATATTACGTGATTACTAATCAAATAGTTAAATTTGTTTCTTTAAAAAAAATTGGTATGGAAAACCATACATGACTTCCATGTTCTATTTAATTATAAAATTATTTTTAATATGTACATTCAGAACGAAATTAAATATATCAGCGTGCTTTTGGTAAAAACGCTGAGAAAGATTAAAAATATGAATTGTACCTAGTTGTTAATGTTTTAAAAATAAAGAATTAATTGGATTAAATTATCTTTTATTTAAACAACGCGAAAGAAAGTGAACTGACCAGTGCTTATTATCTGTGAATTTCTGAAAACGAACAATTACTTTGTTTATGTATCCTTGGTTATGTAGCATGGAAGTATATCAATTGTTAATCATTTATAACATCAATCCAATAAATTACCCCCTCCCCTTCAACTATCATTTTCATTTATAGATATTTCATCTACCTTTCTACAGTGGATTATTATTACCTTCTTTCCATGATACTTTATTTATCAAAATTAAGTATTCTACTCTTGTTAAAATGTAAAACGTTGCAGGTAAAGTACCCCTTCCCCTTAACCAATCTTCACCAAAAGCAATAGGTCTTGAGTCCTCTACAACTCAGGCACATATGCAAAAGATTATTTGATTCTGTTTGAATTCAGTTATTGTTCACCATATAAAAAATTCTACACACACAGATACACAGACAGTTTTTGGAAAATGACTTTTCTTCATGTTTTGTGGGTAGTACAATCAGAATCAGCCCTTATCTTGAACATGATTTTTTTCTCGATCACCATACTTCCATGTCCTTATGGAACATAAGTAAAAGAAAAAAAATGCTGTATGTTTCACGACAATACAAAGTCAAAGCTTTATTATTTTCATGTATAGTCCATAATGTTTCAAACAAGTTTTGCAATACAAACAGAAAGAAATTTAGAAAAGTTGAATACAGCCATACTGCAGGGATGTCCCTGTTCTAAATAGCCAGGGCCCATAATGTTAACATACTGGAATAAAACTGGGTTTTCTGTATTGCATATTGTGGAGATAAAATGAACTTCCGCAATTTCACAAAACTTTTCAGGTTGAGCTTTGAAGCTTAGAAATGGAAATGGTGTCTATGACTTCTGGAATGTGTAAATCATTTTAAATCTTTACACTGTAAACAGAATGGGACAAAAGCGTGAATCATGTGTTGTTTATCAGCTGTGACGGTGATAAGCACTGAGCTGCTAAATCTGTGACCGTTGGTCACACGGTACATTGTTTCATTTGTTATTTACTGATAAATTATTTTATCATTGCCACTAATTTGATTGACAAGAATAGTTTGTCCGTCTGTTGTTCCCCGCTCCTCGAATCTCTCTGCCTTCAAATTATATATATATATATAAATTTGTGATGTTATTCAATTTGTTTCTTCTGCAAGTAGTATAATTTAGTATATTCTTTTTAACACCTGACGCACGTTTCACTGAAAAATATCAGTATCATCAGAGGTTTTTAAGTAAATTAATAACAATCAAAATAATTCTATTAATATAAAATTAACGAATAATTGAATTTGTATCGATTTTAATGTAAATTAACTGATAATCGATTTAGGTCGATTAGTTAACGATTGTTTTAATGTTTATTTTCTTCAGCAGCTGTTTTCTGTATAATAAAAATGAATAAAATATAAACATACATTTTTTTTTTTTTTCCAGTCTCCAGATCGCTATTATGATTAACTTAAGAATTTTTTACCTTGTATAATCCACTATGCGATCTCAGTTTTTTACATACAACATGTTTCAGGGACTAAATCCCCATCTTCAGGTACAGTAAAAAATGTATTATTCCCCTAATACATAGGGGTCGTCGAAATGATTAAAATGTTTATACATAAAAACACACGCACAAAAATCACTGAATAAATTAACATATAACACAAACACATGAACACGTTAAAAGCGACTCAGTGCACCGGTCGACCTCCGATCGTCAACTCAATCGTTAAAATATAAACAACAAATTTTCAAATATAACAGAGAAAACAGCTGCTGAAGAAAATAAACATTAAAACAATTGTTAACTAATTGACCTAAATCGATTATCAGTTAATTTACATTAAAATCGATACAAATTCGATTATTCGTTCATTTGGTATTAATAGAATTATTTCGATTGTTATTAATTTACTTAGAAACCTCTGATGATACTGATATTTTTCAGTGAAACGTGCGTCAGGTGTTAAAAAGAATATATGAAATTGTACTACTTGCAGAAGAAACAAATTGAATAACATCACAAATTTATATAATTACTGCAAGAAACGTCGAGTTACTTATATAGAATATATATATAATGTGTGATGTTTTCAATTTGTTTCTTCTGCAAGTAGATAATATTGTATTGTATTTTTTTTTTTTTTACAATATATATTGTAACTAAACGAAAAAATCCTCTCCTTAAAGCCACACTGTTGGTCTAGCCAATTTGTAACTAAACGAAAAAGATGTGGTTTAGATTTAAATCCTAAAGTATTATTTTGAAATATATTAAAAGTTGTAGTTGTTGAAAATTGAAGGTTACTAATTTTATAAACCAATTTAAAATGTAACATTCGAGGTTACTCAAAGTGTGTTTACAATTGTAGCATCATAATCGTCTGAAAAGAATTCCCTTAAATAAAACAATAATTGTGTTAATATTATTTAAATACTAGCGTTGCTTAAGTTTAAAAGTAAAGTATACTAGTTGGTCGCTTGATGATGGTGACCGTCTTGCTGATACCAGCTGCGAAACTCCTCCTCCAGGTCGATAATCGTCTAAGTACGTTACGTCTAGTAATGTCTAGACAATAGAATAAATATAATCTACTTTCACGGACCTGTTCGTGTTTTCTGGAAGTTCAATAAGCTGCCAAGACGGTTTACAAAACCAACTCACTTTATCTACAAGGTTAGGTGACCTTGTTTAATAATGGGCGCCACACGGATTTATTTTGGGAAAATCCCGTGGAAAACCCATTAATAAAATCAATTAATAATTCTTTTAAAAAGTTAAAATAATAGTTTATTACCTTTGAGGTAATGCAATTCAAAATATTTAATCACAACTGAAGGTTGTTTTGAGTTTTTCTGAATGAAATATTTAACTATTTTTAGAAATAAATTAAGTCGAGTTATGCTGTTAATAATGGGGTTTTATTCATACCCTTGATAGAGAATTCAAACAAATATAATGAAAAGAATACAATGATGTACAATTGCAAATATGTTGTTACAAACCCTATAAGGCTGGCTCAGAGCATAAGCAGTAAATCTGGTTAAGTCCAGATATTTCTTTTTACTTTAAACATTAATCTTATTTAAATCTCAGGTGTAAGTTCTTTGAGACACAAAAAAGAAAGTTTATGCCTACACAATAGTTAATGATTTTCTGATATAAGATAGACTAGTAATGTCTTTGATGTTACTATTACAAAATAAAAATAAAAATAACCTATTTCATAGGTTGTGCGTTCGTCACGCTTGGTTTATGATTTACAACGTTATATTTTGAGAACACTTATAACTAACATTCAGCTTAGCTGAGATTTTGACAAATCCATCAAATAAATTTAGACATGGTGTAATACAGAAAAATGTTTCAGTGTTATGCATCAGTACAGATCTGTGTATCAAAACGTACAGGTTATGGCGCTCGTAGTAAATGAATAAATTGTTACACTGTTACCTTTATGTTTTAATCTTTCGATTAAAATTTCAATTAACACCTCGATAATCGGATTATAATGATTATCGTTATTCACTACACACGCACAAGAACAGAGAATTTCGATCCACTTCTGACTTAGAGGATCATAAATAATACTATTTAATTATTTCTTCTGTTCATTATTTTTCCCGCACTAAATGAAATAATACTGCACATAATCACAATGGTTCTTTGTAGAATATCTTGAAGTTGTTGTAGGTTGTTGTCGAACTGTTTCCTTTGATGTACTATGGTGATGACGCTATCAGTTATTAAAAATTTTGAGATGGCCAGCGCACTTTCCACGCTGAATGAAATTAAGAAGTGTCTGCTGAAAATCTGTTACAGCTCCTTATATACCCGACCATTTGATCGGCTTTAGGCGATAGTGTTAATTACTAAGCTATTTTATGATTGGCTTAGCCAGGTGTGATGAACGTGACGTATTGTTTTTCCAACCGTCAAAAACGGTTTTCTAACCGCCAAACGCCGAGATGATTGACAGTTGCCGTTGTTATTGGTATTGATAACCAGATTTCTGATGCATATTTTGTAAATGATGCTAACGCCTTTCACGCACTTAATATAGTTGCGATTGGGGTCGTATCGCTACCAAATTAAAGAATATTTTGTCCTCTTTAATTTGATACAGTTTGATACCGGGTTAATTACACATTTACTGACATTGCTATATAAACAATGTTCAGGTACACTACTTCGCACTGTCGTCTTTTAACCGAAATTGGCGATTACACACTCTGACTAATATTGTTTGTGTCCTACACCGCGTTTTATCACTCAAACGTTTATGTGAGAACACTATTAAATCTGTACTGATATTTAATTACTGTACATTATGAATAAACCTTAGCTTTATACATTGTAATGAACTGTCCCTACACACTATGATATTTCGTTTCACATTAATTTGCTCTATTCTATTAACTAACAATTGAATTATTAATTATATCATTTTAATAATGCTTATTGCTATGTTTGAGCATAACAATTGTTCTGTGTAGGTGATCTACACTTATATTACTTCCTAATAATCACCTCATTGATGATTGTTTGGTCTAGGCCTTGTTAAGGCATACCGTTTATACTGGAATTCTGCCTTAAAAGCTTTTATTAGTTCACAATTCGGTACTTTGCTGAGGTAGCTTATTTGTATAAGGTTCCCTCTTACAAACATGTTTACTTGTCGTAAGTATATTTGAGATTGAAATATAGCTTCGTTCTCATTTTGTGGCCATCGCTAATTTTAGTTCTTGGCATTAATAATTACTAGTCATGGTTGATTTATTATCAGCCAAATGCTGATTCTGATCTCACATTATTCAGATTCTTATTTAAGCATTTTTTATTAACATATCATATTCAGTTTAAGTTATTCACTGACTCGCTGGACAGCTTAAAGTGAATTTAAATTGTCCATTGGTTTGTGTCAGTTATAGTATGGTTGTAGTGTCAAACAGTATTTGGGTTTACTGTTTCTTGTGGCACTTCTGCTTCTTTCTTCTTAGTTCCTCTCTTCTTGGTTATTTTTATCATTACATTATCTATTTACATTATCGTTATGTACTTATTAAGTCTGATAGAATATGTCTAGGTTATGTAACATCTGGTCATGTTACATATACTCCCCCCTCAAAATTGATAATTTGAGAAAAAATTTGATCTTTTGATAAAATTATCATTTCATGTCAGTTTTTATTATATTACTACTGTGTTTTGTTTTGTACTCTTTACATTGATCTTTAATATACTATTAGTGTGCTACACTAGTTTGATTTCTTTTCTAGTGATATAATTCTTAGCTTACTAGTATTTTTCAAGTTTCTCGCATTTTAAGTCATTTAATTACAATGGATTTCACTTCTTAAATTAACAATTTCCCGTCTTATCTATATTTTTCTTTCTTATTACATCTTTCTATCTTTGTGATAATCTTAACGGTTCTTATATTTTATACCTCAAAGATTTTTTCCATAATAGTCCTTGATACAGTACAATATAACTCCCTAACTTTTATAGTGGGTTCGGAATCAGAGTGGCTCACTGTGGCTTACATTCTCTGCCGTTCCTCAATACACATACTCAGATTCAGAGGCATACTCTTCTCTGTCTGAGAAAAAAAATAAACATTGCACCTGGCAATAGTTGCACTATCACAACACATAAAATATAACACATATCATTCATTTTCAATAATATAATATCTTCAATATAATATTCAAGGTATCAGAGGTTTTCATGTATATCACATTTCCTTCTTTTACACTTTCTAACATACTTCCTTTTCACAGGTAATTATTTCTTTTCAGACTTAACATTCTCGGCTATGCTTTTTTTATTAGCCGTATTGTTACTTCTTATACTAGTTGACAATTTGTTTTGGTTTACTTGAGTATTCTTAAAATTACACACTTACATTGATCATCATATAATTATGCAGTTGTTTCTTACATATAGAGTCTACAATATTTTATTCTCACAATAGTTTACAAGTTTTTCTCTCATTAATAATTTATACTTATCCTGAATTATCAGGGTTTATTGTATTCATATGCTAAATGTTCTTTGTTAGATGTTCTCTGACATATCTTGTTACATACAATATTTGATAATTACAATACAATGTGATAATATAATAATAACATATTAATATCTGATTTTATAGACATTCTTGGGGTTACATGGTTCATTTAATAAACATTTTTCTCTCTCTCTACTTTCCATAATAATATCCTTCTTTCATTTTACTCTCTTTGGTTTTCTTCTTCTCTACTCCTTCAAGTGATGGTGGTTTTCACTTATTCTGGACGATTTTAATTCTCGTTTATGGAGTATACAATATTTGCTATTTAATAAACATTTAGTTACATACAATATTCATTTGGTAAACATTTTGTTATTATTATTTTTTCTTTAAACATAACATAATAATTTTAGTTATAAGATAGTAGTAGCTCCTCTTTAAATGAATCTAACATAGGAGTATTAAAGTAATTTTATGTCATTATCCTAGGTAGATTTTTGTTATATGCCACTTTTGGCTCTCTATGACATGATAGATATCTTTCTTCTCATTAGATTATCTGGTTTACAATACACATTTTTCTACCATCTAGTATGATAGATCTGGTTCTTATTTACCAGGTAACCAATAGTTTGGCTTATATCTTAATTCTGCACACTTTTGTAACACAATATGGCAAATAGGTTTGTTATAGACAATTAGTTACCTTCAATAATTTGGGCATAATACGTGATCCTTCTAATCACTAAATGAATCCGTTTATAGTAGTTATTTTTAAAACACATTTTTTCTTTTTATACACTAAATATTCTGGTGGTAAATGTCGCCTACCACTATAACTTATCTGCTCTAAACAATAATCACTTTTATGGTCTACATACATGGGGTTATTTTGAGCTTTTCCACTCTATTGGGTTCATTGTTGGGGACAATTACGTTTCACAGGTGTCCTTTCCCATATCACTTTCTAGTATTACATGTTTGGGATATTTGGCACTCATACGGTTCTTCCATTTTGCGGCTACCAGATAGTCATTGGCTTCCCGTTTTCGTGCCTTCTTCTTCTCATCATCTTTGGTATCCATGTGTCCAGTGTACTCCTGGTCTTTGTTATTACTGACTTCCAGTATCTCTTCTAACTCTGGTTGGATTTTTCCATTGATTGGTCCCTCTTCTTCCGTAATTCCTTGATCTTTGGGCATACCCTTCAATGATCCGGTCCAGTTGTTCCTGATACCCTTTCCTTTTCTTGGAATGCCTTATTCTCCCTTTGGAAATATTTGCTTTAAGTATTTTATTGGTTATAGTCTTCTTTGTTGTAGCACATTTCTTCTCTTCGTTCATCTTCATGAAGCTCCTTCGGTACTCCTTATAGGTTCCTTCCTTACGGTTGTTGACTGGGAAATAAACCATATTAACTAGACCACTTCGAGTCATTTCGATTAATTCTTTTGTTACTCTAGTCTTCTTTGGGCGTATTATTCTTCTTATCGTCGCCTCCTTTTCTTCCGTGTTCTTAATTATTTTGTTCCTTTCTTCACGATTTTTAATTTTTAAATTCACTTGTTCGGTGTTTTTATTTCTGGGTAATTCTTGTGTCTCCACCTGATCCTCACACATTGGCAGATTATTTTGTTCTAAGTCTTCATTCTCGGCTACTAACTCTTCCGCTTCTTTAATTACCTGGGTCTCCTTCATACCTTCGGCGTCGATCTCCTTATATGGAATATCTTCCTGGTTTTTGTCAAACTCATTTTCAGATGATGATGTATTTGAGTCCCCTTCATTCTCAGTTCGTTCGACATCATCTTCAGGTTGCAATTCTTCTGTGGTTTCATCATTGGGTATCTCTTCAGTTTCGGAGTTGTTGTCGTTTCGTAATTCCTGTATCCATCTCTCACTGTCTCTTTGGAATTTTTCTACCCTCTGACCGATTCGTTGTCGTTCGTCATCACTCATTCTCTTATCATATTCCCTTAGTGTCTGGCCGTATTCTTTAAAAAACTCGTCTATCCATCCTGCGGAAAAAACTGGTTGATTTTCCATGGTGTCACCTATTCGTGTGTCAGGCATGGTTGTTCTTTTGTGTCTGCCGGGCCGATTTAAAATATAAAAAATATTTTTATTTAATATTTTTTGAGCCACACTAGTTGGTGCGCCAATTTGTAACTAAACGAAAAAATCCTCTCCTTAAAGCCATACTGTTGGTCTAGCCAATTTGTAACTAAACGAAAAAGATGTGGTTAGATTTAAATCCTAAAGTATTATTTTGAAATATATTAAAAGTTGTAGTTGTTGAAAATTGAAGGTTACTAATTTTATAAACCAATTTAAAATGTAACATTCGAGGTTACTCAAAGTGTGTTTACAATTGTAGCATCATAATCGTCTGAAAAGAATTCCCTTAAATAAAACAATCATTGTGTTAATATTATTTAAATACTAGCGTTGCTTAAGTTTAAAAGTAAAGTATACTAGTTGGTCGCTTGATGATGGTGACCGTCTTGCTGATACCAGCTGCGAAACTCCTCCTCCAGGTCGATAATCGTCTAAGTACGTTACGTCTAGTAATGTCTGGAGAATAGAATAAATATAATCTACTTTCACGTACCTGTTCGTGTTTTCTGGAAGTTCAATAAGCTGCCAAGACGGTTTACAAAACCAACTCACTTTATCTACAAGGTTAGGTGACCTTGTTTAATAATGGGCGCCACACGGATTTATTTTGGGAAAATCCCGTGGAAAACCCATTAATAAAATCAATTAATAATTCTTTTAAAAAGTTAAAATAATAGTTTATTACCTTTGAGGTAATGCAATTCAAAATATTTAATCACAACTGAAGGTTGTTTTGAGTTTTTCTGAATGAAATATTTAACTATTTTTAGAAATAAATTAAGTCGAGTTATGCTGTTAATAATGGGGGTTTATTCATACCCTTGATAGAGAATTCAAACAAATATAATGAAAAGAATACAATGATGTACAATTGCAAATATGTTGTTACAAACCCTATAAGGCTGGCTCAGAGCATAAGCAGTAAATCTGGTTAAGTCCAGATATTTCTTTTTACTTTAAACATTAATCTTATTTAAATCTCAGGTGTAAGTTCTTTGAGACACAAAAAAGAAAGTTTATGCCTACACAATAGTTAATGATTTTCTGATATAAGATAGACTAGTAATGTCTTTGATGTTACTATTACAAAATAAAAATAAAAATAACCTATTTCATAGGTTGTGCGTTCGTCACGCTTGGTTTATGATTTACAACGTTATATTTTGAGAACACTTATAACTAACATTCAGCTTAGCTGAGATTTTGACAAATCCATCAAATAAATTTAGACATGGTGTAATACAGAAAAATGTTTCAGTGTTATGCATCAGTACAGATCTGTGTATCAAAACGTACAGGTTATGGCGCTCGTAGTAAATGAATAAATTGTTACACTGTTACCTTTATGTTTTAATCTTTCGATTAAAATTTCAATTAACACCTCGATAATCGGATTATAATGATTATCGTTATTCACTACACACGCACAAGAACAGAGAATTTCGATCCACTTCTGACTTAAAGGATCATAAATAATACTATTTAATTATTTCTTCTGTTCATTATTTTTCCCGCACTAAATGAAATAATACTGCACATAATCACAATGGTTCTTTGTAGAATATCTTGAAGTTGTTGTAGGTTGTTGTCGAACTGTTTCCTTTGATGTACTATGGTGATGACGCTATCAGTTATTAAAAATTTTGAGATGGCCAGCGCACTTTCCACGCTGAATGAAATTAAGAAGTGTCTGCTGAAAATCTGTTACAGCTCCTTATATACCCGACCATTTGATCGGCTTTAGGCGATAGTGTTAATTACTAAGCTATTTTATGATTGGCTTAGCCAGGTGTGATGAACGTGACGTATTGTTTTTCCAACCGTCAAAAACGGTTTTCTAACCGCCAAACGCCGAGATGATTGACAGTTGCCGTTGTTATTGGTATTGATAACCAGATTTCTGATGCATATTTTGTAAATGATGCTAACGCCTTTCACGCACTTAATATAGTTGCGATTGGGGTCGTATCGCTACCAAATTAAAGAATATTTTGTCCTCTTTAATTTGATACAGTTTGATACCGGGTTAATTACACATTTACTGACATTGCTATATAAACAATGTTCAGGTACACTACTTCGCACTGTCGTCTTTTAACCGAAATTGGCGATTACACACTCTGACTAATATTGTTTGTGTCCTACACCGCGTTTTATCACTCAAACGTTTATGTGAGAACACTATTAAATCTGTACTGATATTTAATTACTGTACATTATGAATAAACCTTAGCTTTATACATTGTAATGAACTGTCCCTACACACTATGATATTTCGTTTCACATTAATTTGCTCTATTCTATTAACTAACAATTGAATTATTAATTATATCATTTTAATAATGCTTATTGCTATGTTTGAGCATAACAATTGTTCTGTGTAGGTGATCTACACTTATATTACTTCCTAATAATCACCTCATTGATGATTGTTTGGTCTAGGCCTTGTTAAGGCATACCGTTTATACTGGAATTCTGCCTTAAAAGCTTTTATTAGTTCACAATTCGGTACTTTGCTGAGGTAGCTTATTTGTATAAGGTTCCCTCTTACAAACATGTTTACTTGTCGTAAGTATATTTGAGATTGAAATATAGCTTCGTTCTCATTTTGTGGCCATCGCTAATTTTAGTTCTTGGCATTAATAATTACTAGTCATGGTTGATTTATTATCAGCCAAATGCTGATTCTGATCTCACATTATTCAGATTCTTATTTAAGCATTTTTTATTAACATATCATATTCAGTTTAAGTTATTCACTGACTCGCTGGACAGCTTAAAGTGAATTTAAATTGTCCATTGGTTTGTGTCAGTTATAGTATGGTTGTAGTGTCAAACAGTATTTGGGTTTACTGTTTCTTGTGGCACTTCTGCTTCTTTCTTCTTAGTTCCTCTCTTCTTGGTTATTTTTATCATTACATTATCTATTTACATTATCGTTATGTACTTATTAAGTCTGATAGAATATGTCTAGGTTATGTAACATCTGGTCATGTTACATATACTCCCCCCTCAAAATTGATAATTTGAGAAAAAATTTGATCTTTTGATAAAATTATCATTTCATGTCAGTTTTTATTATATTACTACTGTGTTTTGTTTTGTACTCTTTACATTGATCTTTAATATACTATTAGTGTGCTACACTAGTTTGATTTCTTTTCTAGTGATATAATTCTTAGCTTACTAGTATTTTTCAAGTTTCTCGCATTTTAAGTCATTTAATTACAATGGATTTCACTTCTTAAATTAACAATTTCCCGTCTTATCTATATTTTTCTTTCTTATTACATCTTTCTATCTTTGTGATAATCTTAACGGTTCTTATATTTTATACCTCAAAGATTTTTTCCATAATAGTCCTTGATACAGTACAATATAACTCCCTAACTTTTATAGTGGGTTCGGAATCAGAGTGGCTCACTGTGGCTTACATTCTCTGCCGTTCCTCAATACACATACTCAGATTCAGAGGCATACTCTTCTCTGTCTGAGAAAAAAAATAAACATTGCACCTGGCAATAGTTGCACTATCACAACACATAAAATATAACACATATCATTCATTTTCAATAATATAATATCTTCAATATAATATTCAAGGTATCAGAGGTTTTCATTTATATCACATTTCCTTCTTTTACACTTTCTAACATACTTCCTTTTCACAGGTAATTATTTCTTTTCAGACTTAACATTCTCGGCTATGCTTTTTTTATTAGCCGTATTGTTACTTCTTATACTAGTTGACAATTTGTTTTGGTTTACTTGAGTATTCTTAAAATTACACACTTACATTGATCATCATATAATTATGCAGTTGTTTCTTACATATAGAGTCTACAATATTTTATTCTCACAATAGTTTACAAGTTTTTCTCTCATTAATAATTTATACTTATCCTGAATTATCAGGGTTTATTGTATTCATATGCTAAATGTTCTTTGTTAGATGTTCTCTGACATATCTTGTTACATACAATATTTGATAATTACAATACAATGTGATAATATAATAATAACATATTAATATCTGATTTTATAGACATTCTTGGGGTTACATGGTTCATTTAATAAACATTTTTCTCTCTCTCTACTTTCCATAATAATATCCTTCTTTCATTTTACTCTCTTTGGTTTTCTTCTTCTCTACTCCTTCAAGTGATGGTGGTTTTCACTTATTCTGGACGATTTTAATTCTCGTTTATGGAGTATACAATATTTGCTATTTAATAAACATTTAGTTACATACAATATTCATTTGGTAAACATTTTGTTATTATTATTTTTTCTTTAAACATAACATAGTAATTTTAGTTATAAGATAGTAGTAGCTCCTCTTTAAATGAATCTAACATAGGAGTATTAAAGTAATTTTATGTCATTATCCTAGGTAGATTTTTGTTATATGCCACTTTTGGCTCTCTATGACATGATAGATATCTTTCTTCTCATTAGATTATCTGGTTTACAATACACATTTTTCTACCATCTAGTATGATAGATCTGGTTCTTATTTACCAGGTAACCAATAGTTTGGCTTATATCTTAATTCTGCACACTTTTGTAACACAATATGGCAAATAGGTTTGTTATAGACAATTAGTTACCTTCAATAATTTGGGCATAATACGTGATCCTTCTAATCACTAAATGAATCCGTTTATAGTAGTTATTTTTAAAACACATTTTTTCTTTTTATACACTAAATATTCTGGTGGTAAATGTCGCCTACCACTATAACTTATCTGCTCTAAACAATAATCACTTTTATGGTCTACATACATGGGGTTATTTTGAGCTTTTCCACTCTATTGGGTTCATTGTTGGGGACAATTACGTTTCACAGGTGTCCTTTCCCATATCACTTTCTAGTATTACATGTTTGGGATATTTGGCACTCATACGGTTCTTCCATTTTGCGGCTACCAGATAGTCATTGGCTTCCCGTTTTCGTGCCTTCTTCTTCTCATCATCTTTGGTATCCATGTGTCCAGTGTACTCCTGGTCTTTGTTATTACTGACTTCCAGTATCTCTTCTAACTCTGGTTGGATTTTTCCATTGATTGGTCCCTCTTCTTCCGTAATTCCTTGATCTTTGGGCATACCCTTCAATGATCCGGTCCAGTTGTTCCTGATACCCTTTCCTTTTCTTGGAATGCCTTATTCTCCCTTTGGAAATATTTGCTTTAAGTATTTTATTGGTTATAGTCTTCTTTGTTGTAGCACATTTCTTCTCTTCGTTCATCTTCATGAAGCTCCTTCGGTACTCCTTATAGGTTCCTTCCTTACGGTTGTTGACTGGGAAATAAACCATATTAACTAGACCACTTCGAGTCATTTCGATTAATTCTTTTGTTACTCTAGTCTTCTTTGGGCGTATTATTCTTCTTATCGTCGCCTCCTTTTCTTCCGTGTTCTTAATTATTTTGTTCCTTTCTTCACGATTTTTAATTTTTAAATTCACTTGTTCGGTGTTTTTATTTCTGGGTAATTCTTGTGTCTCCACCTGATCCTCACACATTGGCAGATTATTTTGTTCTAAGTCTTCATTCTCGGCTACTAACTCTTCCGCTTCTTTAATTACCTGGGTCTCCTTCATACCTTCGGCGTCGATCTCCTTATATGGAATATCTTCCTGGTTTTTGTCAAACTCATTTTCAGATGATGATGTATTTGAGTCCCCTTCATTCTCAGTTCGTTCGACATCATCTTCAGGTTGCAATTCTTCTGTGGTTTCATCATTGGGTATCTCTTCAGTTTCGGAGTTGTTGTCGTTTCGTAATTCCTGTATCCATCTCTCACTGTCTCTTTGGAATTTTTCTACCCTCTGACCGATTCGTTGTCGTTCGTCATCACTCATTCTCTTATCATATTCCCTTAGTGTCTGGCCGTATTCTTTAAAAAACTCGTCTATCCATCCTGCGGAAAAAACTGGTTGATTTTCCATGGTGTCACCTATTCGTGTGTCAGGCATGGTTGTTCTTTTGTGTCTGCCGGGCCGATTTAAAATATAAAAAATATTTTTATTTAATATTTTTTGAGCCACACTAGTTGGTGCGCCAATTTGTAACTAAACGAAAAAATCCTCTCCTTAAAGCCATACTGTTGGTCTAGCCAATTTGTAACTAAACGAAAAAGATGTGGTTAGATTTAAATCCTAAAGTATTATTTTGAAATATATTAAAAGTTGTAGTTGTTGAAAATTGAAGGTTACTAATTTTATAAACCAATTTAAAATGTAACATTCGAGGTTACTCAAAGTGTGTTTACAATTGTAGCATCATAATCGTCTGAAAAGAATTCCCTTAAATAAAACAATCATTGTGTTAATATTATTTAAATACTAGCGTTGCTTAAGTTTAAAAGTAAAGTATACTAGTTGGTCGCTTGATGATGGTGACCGTCTTGCTGATACCAGCTGCGAAACTCCTCCTCCAGGTCGATAATCGTCTAAGTACGTTACGTCTAGTAATGTCTGGAGAATAGAATAAATATAATCTACTTTCACGTACCTGTTCGTGTTTTCTGGAAGTTCAATAAGCTGCCAAGACGGTTTACAAAACCAACTCACTTTATCTACAAGGTTAGGTGACCTTGTTTAATAATGGGCGCCACACGGATTTATTTTGGGAAAATCCCGTGGAAAACCCATTAATAAAATCAATTAATAATTCTTTTAAAAAGTTAAAATAATAGTTTATTACCTTTGAGGTAATGCAATTCAAAATATTTAATCACAACTGAAGGTTGTTTTGAGTTTTTCTGAATGAAATATTTAACTATTTTTAGAAATAAATTAAGTCGAGTTATGCTGTTAATAATGGGGGTTTATTCATACCCTTGATAGAGAATTCAAACAAATATAATGAAAAGAATACAATGATGTACAATTGCAAATATGTTGTTACAAACCCTATAAGGCTGGCTCAGAGCATAAGCAGTAAATCTGGTTAAGTCCAGATATTTCTTTTTACTTTAAACATTAATCTTATTTAAATCTCAGGTGTAAGTTCTTTGAGACACAAAAAAGAAAGTTTATGCCTACACAATAGTTAATGATTTTCTGATATAAGATAGACTAGTAATGTCTTTGATGTTACTATTACAAAATAAAAATAAAAATAACCTATTTCATAGGTTATGCGTTCGTCACGCTTGGTTTATGATTTACAACGTTATATTTTGAGAACACTTATAACTAACATTCAGCTTAGCTGAGATTGACAAATCCATCAAATAAATTTAGACATGGTGTAATACAGAAAAATGTTTCAGTGTTATGCGTCAGTACAGATCTGTGTATCAAAACGTACAGGTTATGGCGCTCGTAGTAAATGAATAAATTGTTACACTGTTACCTTTATGTTTTAATCTTTCGATTAAAATTTCAATTAACACCTCGATAATCGGATTATAATGATTATCGTTATTCACTACAGACGCACAAGAACAGAGAATTTCGATCCACTTCTGACTTAAAGGATCATAAATAATACTGTTTAATTATTTCTTCTGTTCATTATTTTTCCCGCACTAAATGAAATAATACTGCACATAATCACAATGGTTCTTTGTAGAATATCTTGAAGTTGTTGTAGGTTGTTGTCGAACTGTTTCCTTTGATGTACTATGGTGATGACGCTATCAGTTATTAAAAATTTTGAGATGGCCAGCGCACTTTCCACGCTGAATGAAATTAAGAAGTGTCTGCTGAAAATCTGTTACAGCTCCTTATATACCCGACCATTTGATCGGCTTTAGGCGATAGTGTTAATTACTAAGCTATTTTTTTATTGGCTTAGCCAGGTGTGATGAACGTGACGTATTGTTGTTCCAACCGTCAAAAACGGTTTTCTAACCGCCAAACGCCGAGATGATTGACAGTTGCCGTTGTTATTGGTATTGATAACCAGATTTCTGATGCATATTTTGTAAATGATGCTAACGCCTTTCACGCACTTAATATAGTTGCGATTGGGGTCGTATCGCTACCAAATTAAAGAATATTTTGTCCTCTTTAATTTGATACAGTTTGATACCGGGTTAATTACACATTTACTGACATTGCTATATAAACAATGTTCAGGTACACTACTTCGCACTGTCGTCTTTTAACCGAAATTGGCGATTACACACTCTGACTAATATTGTTTGTGTCCTACACCGCGTTTTATCACTCAAACGTTTATGTGAGAACACTATTAAATCTGTACTGATATTTAATTACTGTACATTATGAATAAACCTTAGCTTTATACATTGTAATGAACTGTCCCTACACACTATGATATTTCGTTTCACATTAATTTGCTCTATTCTATTAACTAACAATTGAATTATTAATTATATCATTTTAATAATGCTTATTGCTATGTTTGAGCATAACAATTGTTCTGTGTAGGTGATCTACACTTATATTACTTCCTAATAATCACCTCATTGATGATTGTTTGGTCTAGGCCTTGTTAAGGCATACCGTTTATACTGGAATTCTGCCTTAAAAGCTTTTATTAGTTCACAATTCGGTACTTTGCTGAGGTAGCTTATTTGTATAAGGTTCCCTCTTACAAACATGTTTACTTGTCGTAAGTATATTTGAGATTGAAATATAGCTTCGTTCTCATTTTGTGGCCATCGCTAATTTTAGTTCTTGGCATTAATAATTACTAGTCATGGTTGATTTATTATCAGCCAAATGCTGATTCTGATCTCACATTATTCAGATTCTTATTTAAGCATTTTTTATTAACATATCATATTCAGTTTAAGTTATTCACTGACTCGCTGGACAGCTTAAAGTGAATTTAAATTGTCCATTGGTTTGTGTCAGTTATAGTATGGTTGTAGTGTCAAACAGTATTTGGGTTTACTGTTTCTTGTGGCACTTCTGCTTCTTTCTTCTTAGTTCCTCTCTTCTTGGTTATTTTTATCATTACATTATCTATTTACATTATCGTTATGTACTTATTAAGTCTGATAGAATATGTCTAGGTTATGTAACATCTGGTCATGTTACATATACTCCCCCTTCAAAATTGATAATTTGAGAAAAAATTTGATCTTTTGATAAAATTATCATTTCATGTCAGTTTTTATTATATTACTACTGTGTTTTGTTTTGTACTCTTTACATTGATCTTTAATATACTATTAGTGTGCTACACTAGTTTGATTTCTTTTCTAGTGATATAATTCTTAGCTTACTAGTATTTTTCAAGTTTCTCGCATTTTAAGTCATTTAATTACAATGGATTTCACTTCTTAAATTAACAATTTCCCGTCTTATCTATATTTTTCTTTCTTATTACATCTTTCTATCTTTGTGATAATCTTAACGGTTCTTATATTTTATACCTCAAAGATTTTTTCCATAATAGTCCTTGATACAGTACAATATAACTCCCTAACTTTTATAGTGGGTTCGGAATCAGAGTGGCTCACTGTGGCTTACATTCTCTGCCGTTCCTCAATACACATACTCAGATTCAGAGGCATACTCTTCTCTGTCTGAGAAAAAAAATAAACATTGCACCTGGCAATAGTTGCACTATCACAACACATAAAATATAACACATATCATTCATTTTCAATAATATAATATCTTCAATATAATATTCAAGGTATCAGAGGTTTTCATTTATATCACATTTCCTTCTTTTACACTTTCTAACATACTTCCTTTTCACAGGTAATTATTTCTTTTCAGACTTGACATTCTCGGCTATGCTTTTTTTATTAGCCGTATTGTTACTTCTTATACTAGTTGACAATTTGTTTTGGTTTACTTGAGAATTCTTAAAATTACACACTTACATTGATCATCATATAATTATGCAGTTGTTTCTTACATATAGAGTCTACAATATTTTATTCTCACAATAGTTTACAAGTTTTTCTCTCATTAATAATTTATACTTATCCTGAATTATCAGGGTTTATTGTATTCATATGCTAAATGTTCTTTGTTAGATGTTCTCTGACATATCTTGTTACATACAATATTTGATAATTACAATAGAATGTGATAATATAATAATAACATATTAATATCTGATTTTATAGACATTCTTGGGGTTACATGGTTCATTTAATAAACATTTTTCTCTCTCTCTACTTTCCATAATAATATCCTTCTTTCATTTTACTCTCTTTGGTTTTCTTCTTCTCTACTCCTTCAAGTGATGGTGGTTTTCACTTATTCTGGACGATTTTAATTCTCGTTTATGGAGTATACAATATTTGCTATTTAATAAACATTTAGTTACATACAATATTCATTTGGTAAACATTTTGTTATTATTATTTTTTCTTTAAACATAACATAGTAATTTTAGTTATAAGATAGTAGTAGCTCCTCTTTAAATGAATCTAACATAGGAGTATTAAAGTAATTTTATGTCATTATCCTAGGTAGATTTTTGTTATATGCCACTTTTGGCTCTCTATGACATGATAGATATCTTTCTTCTCATTAGATTATCTGGTTTACAATACACATTTTTCTACCATCTAGTATGATAGATCTGGTTCTTATTTACCAGGTAACCAATAGTTTGGCTTATATCTTAATTCTGCACACTTTTGTAACACAATATGGCAAATAGGTTTGTTATAGACAATTAGTTACCTTCAATAATTTGGGCATAATACGTGATCCTTCTAATCACTAAATGAATCCGTTTATAGTAGTTATTTTTAAAACACATTTTTTCTTTTTATACACTAAATATTCTGGTGGTAAATGTCGCCTACCACTATAACTTATCTGCTCTAAACAATAATCACTTTTATGGTCTACATACATGGGGTTATTTTGAGCTTTTCCACTCTATTGGGTTCATTGTTGGGGACAATTACGTTTCACAGGTGTCCTTTCCCATATCACTTTCTAGTATTACATGTTTGGGATATTTGGCACTCATACGGTTCTTCCATTTTGCGGCTACCAGATAGTCATTGGCTTCCCGTTTTCGTGCCTTCTTCTTCTCATCATCTTTGGTATCCATGTGTCCAGTGTACTCCTGGTCTTTGTTATTACTGACTTCCAGTATCTCTTCTAACTCTGGTTGGATTTTTCCATTGATTGGTCCCTCTTCTTCCGTAATTCCTTGATCTTTGGGCATACCCTTCAATGATCCGGTCCAGTTGTTCCTGATACCCTTTCCTTTTCTTGGAATGCCTTATTCTCCCTTTGGAAATATTTGCTTTAAGTATTTTATTGGTTATAGTCTTCTTTGTTGTAGCACATTTCTTCTCTTCGTTCATCTTCATGAAGCTCCTTCGGTACTCCTTATAGGTTCCTTCCTTACGGTTGTTGACTGGGAAATAAACCATATTAACTAGACCACTTCGAGTCATTTCGATTAATTCTTTTGTTACTCTAGTCTTCTTTGGGCGTATTATTCTTCTTATCGTCGCCTCCTTTTCTTCCGTGTTCTTAATTATTTTGTTCCTTTCTTCACGATTTTTAATTTTTAAATTCACTTGTTCGGTGTTTTTATTTCTGGGTAATTCTTGTGTCTCCACCTGATCCTCACACATTGGCAGATTATTTTGTTCTAAGTCTTCATTCTCGGCTACTAACTCTTCCGCTTCTTTAATTACCTGGGTCTCCTTCATACCTTCGGCGTCGATCTCCTTATATGGAATATCTTCCTGGTTTTTGTCAAACTCATTTTCAGATGATGATGTATTTGAGTCCCCTTCATTCTCAGTTCGTTCGACATCATCTTCAGGTTGCAATTCTTCTGTGGTTTCATCATTGGGTATCTCTTCAGTTTCGGAGTTGTTGTCGTTTCGTAATTCCTGTATCCATCTCTCACTGTCTCTTTGGAATTTTTCTACCCTCTGACCGATTCGTTGTCGTTCGTCATCACTCATTCTCTTATCATATTCCCTTAGTGTCTGGCCGTATTCTTTAAAAAACTCGTCTATCCATCCTGCGGAAAAAACTGGTTGATTTTCCATGGTGTCACCTATTCGTGTGTCAGGCATGGTTGTTCTTTTGTGTCTGCCGGGCCGATTTAAAATATAAAAAATATTTTTATTTAATATTTTTTGAGCCACACTAGTTGGTGCGCCAATTTGTAACTAAACGAAAAAATCCTCTCCTTAAAGCCATACTGTTGGTCTAGCCAATTTGTAACTAAACGAAAAAGATGTGGTTAGATTTAAATCCTAAAGTATTATTTTGAAATATATTAAAAGTTGTAGTTGTTGAAAATTGAAGGTTACTAATTTTATAAACCAATTTAAAATGTAACATTCGAGGTTACTCAAAGTGTGTTTACAATTGTAGCATCATAATCGTCTGAAAAGAATTCCCTTAAATAAAACAATCATTGTGTTAATATTATTTAAATACTAGCGTTGCTTAAGTTTAAAAGTAAAGTATACTAGTTGGTCGCTTGATGATGGTGACCGTCTTGCTGATACCAGCTGCGAAACTCCTCCTCCAGGTCGATAATCGTCTTAAGTACGTTACGTCTAGTAATGTCTGGACAATAGAATAAATATAATCTACTTTCACGTACCTGTTCGTGTTTTCTGGAAGTTCAATAAGCTGCCAAGACGGTTTACAAAACCAACTCACTTTATCTACAAGGTTAGGTGACCTTGTTTAATAATGGGCGCCACACGGATTTATTTTGGGAAAATCCCGTGGAAAACCCATTAATAAAATCAATTAATAATTCTTTTAAAAAGTTAAAATAATAGTTTATTACCTTTGAGGTAATGCAATTCAAAATATTTAATCACAACTGAAGGTTGTTTTGAGTTTTTCTGAATGAAATATTTAACTATTTTTAGAAATAAATTAAGTCGAGTTATGCTGTTAATAATGGGGGTTTATTTATACCCTTGATAGAGAATTCAAACAAATATAATGAAAAGAATACAATGATGTACAATTGCAAATATGTTGTTACAAACCCTATAAGGCTGGCTCAGAGCATAAGCAGTAAATCTGGTTAAGTCCAGATATTTCTTTTTACTTTAAACATTAATCTTATTTAAATCTCAGGTGTAAGTTCTTTGAGACACAAAAAAGAAAGTTTATGCCTACACAATAGTTAATGATTTTCTGATATAAGATAGACTAGTAATGTCTTTGATGTTACTATTACAAAATAAAAATAAAAATAACCTATTTCATAGGTTATGCGTTCGTCACGCTTGGTTTATGATTTACAACGTTATATTTTGAGAACACTTATAACTAACATTCAGCTTAGCTGAGATTGACAAATCCATCAAATAAATTTAGACATGGTGTAATACAGAAAAATGTTTCAGTGTTATGCGTCAGTACAGATCTGTGTATCAAAACGTACAGGTTATGGCGCTCGTAGTAAATGAATAAATTGTTACACTGTTACCTTTATGTTTTAATCTTTCGATTAAAATTTCAATTAACACCTCGATAATCGGGATTATAATGATTATCGTTATTCACTACAGACGCACAAGAACAGAGAATTTCGATCCACTTCTGACTTAAAGGATCATAAATAATACTGTTTAATTATTTCTTCTGTTCATTATTTTTCCCGCACTAAATGAAATAATACTGCACATAATCACAATGGTTCTTTGTAGAATATCTTGAAGTTGTTGTAGGTTGTTGTCGAACTGTTTCCTTTGATGTACTATGGTGATGACGCTATCAGTTATTAAAAATTTTGAGATGGCCAGCGCACTTTCCACGCTGAATGAAATTAAGAAGTGTCTGCTGAAAATCTGTTACAGCTCCTTATATACCCGACCATTTGATCGGCTTTAGGCGATAGTGTTAATTACTAAGCTATTTTTTTATTGGCTTAGCCAGGTGTGATGAACGTGACGTATTGTTGTTCCAACCGTCAAAAACGGTTTTCTAACCGCCAAACGCCGAGATGATTGACAGTTGCCGTTGTTATTGGTATTGATAACCAGATTTCTGATGCATATTTTGTAAATGATGCTAACGCCTTTCACGCACTTAATATAGTTGCGATTGGGGTCGTATCGCTACCAAATTAAAGAATATTTTGTCCTCTTTAATTTGATACAGTTTGATACCGGGTTAATTACACATTTACTGACATTGCTATATAAACAATGTTCAGGTACACTACTTCGCACTGTCGTCTTTTAACCGAAATTGGCGATTACACACTCTGACTAATATTGTTTGTGTCCTACACCGCGTTTTATCACTCAAACGTTTATGTGAGAACACTATTAAATCTGTACTGATATTTAATTACTGTACATTATGAATAAACCTAAACTTTATACATTGTAATGAACTGTCCCTACACACTATGATATTTGGTTTCACATTAATTTGCTCTATTCTATTAACTAACAATTGAATTATTAATTATATCATTTTAATAATGCTTATTGCTATGTTTGAGCATAACAATTGTTCTGTGTAGGTGATCTACACTTATATTACTTCCTAATAATCACCTCATTGATGATTGTTTGGTCTAGGCCTTGTTAAGGCATACCGTTTATACTGGAATTCTGCCTTAAAAGCTTTTATTAGTTCACAATTCGGTACCTTGCTGAGGTAGCTTATTTGTATAAGGTTCCCTCTTACAAACATGTTTACTTGTCATAAGTATATTTGAGATTGAAATATAGCTTCGTTCTCATTTTGTGGCCATCGCTAATTTTAGTTCTTGGCATTAATAATTACTAGTCATGGTTGATTTATTATCAGCCAAATGCTGATTCTGATCTCACATTATTCAGATTCTTATTTAAGCATTTTTTATTAACATATCATATTCAGTTTAAGTTATTCACTGACTCGCTTGACAGCTTAAAGTGAATTTAAATTGTCCATTGGTTTGTGTCAGTTATAGTATGGTTGTAGTGTCAAACAGTATTTGGGTTTACTGTTTCTTGTGGCACTTCTGCTTCTTTCTTCTTAGTTCCTCTCTTCTTGGTTATTTTTATCATTACATTATCTATTTACATTATCGTTATGTACTTATTAAGTCTGATAGAATATGTCTAGGTTATGTAACATCTGGTCATGTTACAATATATATATATTGTAACGACTAGATTCTTATGTATTCTGAAAATGTGTAAGTATTGTGTTCGCCTCACACTGGTGTCGTTACTTGTATGTTGCGCTGACGATGTCCGTAGCGATACTTCGAATTACCAATACTCGCAAGTGAAAACCTTATCTGTTCTTCAATAGGTGTTCTTAAATCCCTGGTGGCGCCAAATTTTTTAATTAAAACAATTAAATTAAAAAATAGGATGATTAAGCGTTCTCAGCTATGACGGTATGGAGAATTCAGATTTACTCCCGCCTTCGTTCGACCTTCTTAATCGAGCGGTTATTTCGCCGAGTTTCCGACATGAGCGCTTACCGTCACCCTGGTTTTTTTGCTAAAATACACAAATATTATAAAACACTTTCCTGTGGAATAAAGAACAGTGGTTACACTCTGTACTAGTTTATTTAATTGTGATTGGTAATTGTTCAGTTTTACACAAAATTATATTTTGTTATTCAACAAATTTGCACCGGCAATTATTATAAGACAAAATCTCAAGGTTGGCGAATTGACTCTGAACGCATTATTCAGTCAAACATGGCGACTGTTTGGTTTGTTTACAGTTTATTTCGTTCAGATACTGGATTCTTGTGATTACAAAAGACATATTAATAATGATTATAATAAAGTACACTACCTTACATTAATTGTACTTAGATAATATAATGTGTAATTATAATTCGTTCCTGAAGTGTGGTAAAGTGTGTTTCAAAAGTTTGTTAATTTTCATACAGGTTATTTTTCTAGTTAACGTAAATTTAGTGTTTTATTTTTTTATTAATCTTTGAAAGAAATAATATCATCAGTTTATAGTGAGAGTTCAGATTGCTGTGAGAAAAAATTAAAGAGAATTTATTTCAGAAATTCGGGTAATTTAGCAATACTTATCAAATCAGTCGACTTGAGGTGAACTGTCATTCAGTTGAAATGGGTTGGGGTCTTCAATAGTCTTCAATCTTGAATTATTTTGGAACTTAAGTGCGTCTGGCATCTTTTCCATATTACGTAGTAGTTGAAATTTATTAATTAAAATTTGTTAAATTGGTCCTGGGCATCAGTTGAATGTTCTAGTCCTTCATTAGTTTCTTACTTCTTCATCTTTTCGAATTTAGATTACTTTCTAAACGTTTTATATTAAAATTTTGGTCATTCACGGCCTGGCGTCTATTCCTGTTGAGCGTCAAAAATGGAATCATAAATCCTAACGGAAAATTCATAAATAACGTTCCAGTTGTCATGGTAACTTATAGGTCCTGATTGGCTGAACTTGACTTAGTACCATTGTTATCATATTTGAATTTTTATTCAAAATTACTGTATATCTTCTGATTGCTATTATTCTTCCGTCTTCCTCTCTATGTATTAAATATTATCACTACTGTTCGTATTTTCTTTCAAAGATCATTTTGACATCCCACAAAGTTGGGTTTTCTTATATATTTTTGTTTGAACATTTATGTTGATATTATATAATTACATTTCTTTCTTATTTTATGTCCTTAATTTAACATTTATCTTTTAATACGATTCACTAATTATCCTTGACTAGTTGCTTGCCTTGGATTTGCTAATATTCTTGTTAGTTTTTTACAATTTGTAGTTATTTGTTTTTTACAGTTAGGCATTTCATAGGCCTAAGTAGTAATTGGCCTTATTTACTTATTTTATACTAATTACTTTTTAATTTACTCACATACATGTTTTGTGTTGGTATTATAAATGATTTGTTTACTTGTTGACTTGTTTTGGATCTGTTTTACAATTATTGAATGTTTTCATTAGTTTCTACATTATGGTTTGTTTATTATTTTCTAACTGCCCTTCCAGTATTATCAGATTTGTATTACTTTATCTTTTTTCTTATTTATTTTCCCAATGTTTATTATTGGGCAATTATTTACTATTCTTTATAAAATACAATATAACATTTAGGTTTATGGTCTGTGTAATCCCTTCAGCCATATTCCTATTCATAGATTTAATCGAACAATTCTTTAACAGCTATTATGCAACGTTTGTTTACAATTTGTTTCATTCTTAATTATTTTTTGGGTGATAAACATCATCACACCATTCAAATTTCCTTAACTGACTATCCCTTAAAATATAGGGTATTTATTGATTTTGCTTTTATTTTCTTTACTATATTCTTTCTTATTTCAACTTTACTCTCTAGCCATGGTAACACTAACTTTTGACCTTCCATGGGATACCGGGATACCTTCCCTGAATACCATTGTATCCCTCATTTACAATTAATCTTAATACTATCATTAACAAAATTCTTATTGAATAATAATGTTCACCATTAAATCTTTAGTGTTCATCACAGATTATTAAGTGTTTATACCTATCAGTGGGGTTTCTTATTATTTTGGGGTTTTACACTATCACTTTGCACTTCTTATATTTTATTTTAAGTGTTATTAGTGGGTAATCCCTAACATTACATTTTCTTTGTCACTTACTTATGTTCACTATCTCACTAAACTCTATTTCTTTGGTTAGTGTACTTTTAGTTTGTCATTACTTTATCTGGTTTTATCAATTATCATTTACATTGATTAAAGTCGATACTAATAACTATCTTTTACATTTGTTATTTATTGGTTTCTTTTTCATTATTATATTTGAGTGTAACATTTCTCCTTTTTCTGTTCTATATTATTTGTTTGTGTTTTATCCTCTGATTTCATTTTATTTCCTTTATACTTGGTTTGATTCACCTTCATTTTCCTTCTTCTTCGATTTCATTTTACTTCATTTTATTTTGGTTTTACCCTTCTCATTAGGTTTCATTTCATTTGGTTTATCTATTGATTCAATCACTTGGGTTGGGTCATATAGTCGTTTGTCGCGTCATTTTATTTTCTTTAGTTTAAACATTTTATATAGTTGATTCATCGTTTTTTCCCTGGTATTGGGGTGGCTTATTTGTGTTGTAACAATATTCAATCACTTTCTGCTACAGTCCGTTTCTTGATGTATATAATACATTTAATATTTATAACTAAATTTACCTCAAGGGAAAAAAGTATATCTTGAGGTAAATTTAGTTATAAATATTAAATGTAATATATATATATATATATATATATATTATAACATTGCCAAACCCTGATCACATTTGATATAAAAAAGTATGTAAAAAATGCCAAGAAACCATATATTTTGATAGATAAATGATAACGAAAATGAAAGTAGTAAATATAATCAATAGTGAAGGAGGAAGAATACAACCAAAGGTGATCACAAAACAAGAAAATACGAACTAGACTGACAGACAACTGACGTTGACCCAACCCCAGAGATTGGCCAGATATCAACCAAAGTAAAGCGAGACAAGAAGACATTACAAATTGGCGCGCCAACTAGTGGAGCTAGAATAATAAAGAAATTATACAATTAAACCCTATAAATTCTAGCGGCGATTACGAAAGATTACAAAATGCACACCAGAGGAGTGTCGAAAAAATTGGCAAAGGAGAAGGAGATGGAAGAAAACAGAGGGGAAGAAGAGGAAGGAACTCCGATTGAAGAAGTGGAGACAGTAATAACAACAACAGAACCAAGCCAAGACGAAGAAATGGAACCACAGGCGGGTGACAAAGGAGAAGTTAGAGGAGACCCGAACATACTGAAATTAATGGAAATGATGAATAATATGATGAAAGAAACCAATCAAAATTTTAAGAAACAGGAGGAGAAATTCGACGGAATGAAGAAAGAAACAAACGAAAATTTTAAAAAACAGGAGGACAATTTTCAGAAACAGAAGGAAGAATTGAGACAAACCATTAACAAGAATAATGAAAGATTACAACAACGATTGATGGAGGAAATTCAGCAAAGAAATGAAGATTTGAAGGAAGAATTGAAGGAACAGCTGAAGGAGGACCACGAGAAAAATAAAGAAGAAATGAAGCTACAGATGGCACACCAATTAATGGAGTACCGAGAAGAAGCAAAACAGCAGGTTACGGAAATCAACGACAAATTAGAGGAAACATTGGAGAAGCTAGAGAAGACCAACGAAAATGTTTCTGGAGTCCGCAAGGAAGTACTCGATAAAATGAACCGTCTCGAAGGAGAAAATAAGAGAAGAATTGAGGAAGGTCATGAAGAAACAGTCAGAAGATGTACCCAAATAGACCAAGACATACACCAAGTCCGGGAAGAAAACCAGAAAGAGGTAGCAGCTGTACGAACAGACTTGGGAGAACGAATGGAAGGAGTTTACAGTAACTTAAATAAAGTAGATAGCAAAGTAGACAAAAACCAACAGAGGATTGACGAAATGCGCAGAATAGAAGAGTCATTACGGGAAGAAGTGGATGCCTGGCGTGACCGACCATGTAATAATAATCATGTCATGAACACAGACAACAGAGATACCATCAATTTCCGTAATTATAAAAGAAACCCTATTGAATTCTTAAAGAGGGTAGAAGAGTTAATCCTCAAGAATCGAGAGACTCGATGGACTACAATAAGAGGGATGTTGGACGAAATGTTCAAGGAGACGTACGACAACTGGTGGACTGCCACTCGACCAGACATCCAAAACCTTCAAGACTTTAAGACTCAGTTCAAGGCTAAATACTGGTCTGAGTCAACTCAGAATATGGTCCGCAATAACCTGAGCAATGGAAGGTATGAAAACCAGAATGGACAATCCCTTACCTCCTACTTCTTGGGAAAAATCTGCATGGCCAGGAATTTGGAGCCACGTATACCTGAAGAGTGTCTGGTAATACAATTATCTTACCACTACGACGACGCCATCCAAAAGGCACGGATGTACAGCCAGGTAAAGACCATCCAAGATATGGCTAGCTTACTGGAAAGCCATGAACATGAGTGGCAGTACAGGAAAAATAGAGGGTACAGTTTCAGAAATAATAGAACTAATGAGGGACAATTGTCACAGAACCAACAGGGAGTTAATAAACCACCGGTAAATAACCCTAACAATTACCAAGGGAACACACGGGGCAATAACGCGCCCAGAAATTTTAACAGAAGTGGAAACCATAATAATAACAACTTTAGGAACAACCACAGGGGTAATTTCCCGTCGAATGGTTACAACAACAATTATCGCCCCGGAAACAACAGTAATCAGAACAATAATCCAGGATACCGGCCACAGGTAAATTACATAAGGGGGCAAAGACAAAGGAGCCCAAGAAGAAACTATCCCTCATCTAACTATCAGCGAACGTACTATAACCAGGTACCCGATACGAGAAGTCACCCATTCGAAGAAGATCACAGGCACAGCGTGGATAACCGGAATAATCAACAGGAGCCGAACGCTAACCAACCATCAAACACTACTGATGTTGGGGGCAATGAGGTCAACCCTCATTTAAACGCTTAAGGCCAGTGAAAACTGCGGACAGCCCATCACTGGACCAATCTCTGGGTGAATATAAGACAACACATGACAAGAAGATCACCATAATATGTACTAATTATTTGAAAAATATAAGGGACGATTTGATCGAAGAAAATGATAACATGATGCCCATTAGAAACAATGAAATAGTGTATGTGAGTGCCCAAATAAATGGAATTCTATCAACCATAATGATCGATACAGGGTCTAATGTTTCCCTGATCGACCAAATAGAATTAAATAGACTGCAGCAGGGAAGTAGTGTACCCATATCAACCCTGCCCATAAACAATATAACTATCATTGGTGCTACCGGCCGACAAAACAAAACCGTCCGGAAACAAGTATCCTTGGAACTTAATAGCAAAGGTATAATAGTAACTATGCCATTTCTTGTTGCCAGCGGCCTACCTTTCTCATTACTTGTTGGATGTGATGTACTCAGACAACACTCTGCCATAATTAACCTGCGGCAGGGAGAAGTGTCACTAACCACAGAACAAGGAATATGGTCAGCCGATATAGTGAATGGTGGCAACTTACCATTGATAACAAACCACTATAACATGATCCAAAGCAATTATTGCCGACAATCACCTGAAAGAATATTGACAGATTGGAAGAATGAAGAATTATGGTCAAGCAAGCTGGATGAGATCAGAAACTTCCAACGAGAAGAACAAGATCCACAGATTAGTGTGCAACAGTCGGAGGAACTCATAAGTATATACAACAGATATAAACACATTTTTTCTGACGCTCCAGGCAAAGTAAAGAATTATCAATGCCGAATACGATTTAAAGAACCCGTTGACTTCAAGAAAAAATCTTACCCCATTGCTTACTCACAAAGAAATGCAGTGAGGGCAGAAATCAATCAAATGATGGAAGACGATATCATTGAATTAAGTCAATCACCGTATACAAGTCCAATAGTGGCGATACCAAAAAAGGACGGAAAGGTGAGAATCTGCCTCGACGCCAGAGAAATTAATAAAATGATAGTGAACGATAGAACATCACCGGGTGAAGTAGAAGAAATCCTTAAGAAGTTCCACGGTATAAAATACATTAGCTCTTGGGATACGGTATGTGGCTACTGGCAGGTGGAGCTACATCCGAACAGTAGGCAATACTTAGCATTCCTGTTCGATGGGAGGAACTATCAGTTCAAAAGACTGCCATTTGGACTGATAAATTCGGTCGCAGTATTTGTTAAATGTATGGACCAAATACTGGGACAAGATGTACTGAATTTTACCACAGTGTACGTAGATGATCTGTTAATAACATCATCAAATTGGCAAGAGCACTGTGCCAGAGTGGAAACCGTACTAAAAAGGTTATCAGATAATCACGTAACCCTTAAGCTGGACAAGTCAAAGTTTATAGCCCGAAAAATACAATTTCTAGGATTCAATCTAGCAGAGGAAGGCATATCTCCTTCGTCAGAAAAAGTTGAGGCGATACAACGATTCCCCACGCCAAAAAACAAAAAACAACTTCAATCCTTCCTGGGAATATGCAACTATTACCGTAAGTTTCAAGATAATTATTCCAAACTAACAGCAAAATTCAAAAAACAATTATCAGTCAAGGACAAGTGGACTTGGGGGTCCGAACAAGATGAAGTATTTAACCAAATAAAAGAAAAGTTCTTGAACACCGTGATCTTACATCATCCAGACTTCAAAAAGCCATTCTTCATGAACTGTGATGCGAGTGATGTCAGTGTAGGTGCGGTATTATACCAAGAAGATGAGAAGGGACAGCATATGGTTATTAGTTTTGCAAGCAGAATTTTAAATGGATGCGAACGAAATTATCACGTCACGGAGAAAGAACTACTTAGTGTCGTGTTCGCCTGCAACAAATTTAGGACTTATATTCTGGGATACGATATAACAGTGAGAAGTGACCATAGATCCATATCATTCCTTAAGCAGTGTAAACTCAGACACGGAAGATTAACTCGATGGATATTGTTGCTACAGGAATATCACATAAACTGGGAGTACATCCCAGGGAAGCAAAACGTAGCTGCGGACATCTTATCCCGTATAAACGTCCAGCAACAAACTTTCGAGGGTGAAAAAGAACAATTAGTTAAGGTGTATAACATTATTAAAAACAGAGTAGATCTAGAAAAAATAACCCAAGAAATAAGAAGATGTCAAACTGTGGATCCAAAAATAATGAGTATCCGGGAGAGAATGTTAAAAGATGAAGAAACCATTCTACAATATTATAAAATACATGACAACTTGCTATTTATTAAAAACAATCCTGCAATCGGAGAATGGAAACTTGTAATACCATCTACAGTGGAGGAACAATTGATACTAGACTACCACATTAGATACGGCCATATGGGGGCTGTAAAAGTAATAAAAGCTCTACAGGAACAAGTTTACATTAAAAATATTTATCGAAAAGTAAACAAAATCATTCAAAAATGTGATATTTGCCAAAAAGTAAAATGCAATAATTCAAAAAAGGAAGGTATGATGATACCTATCACATCAAGTCAGAAATTAGAAAGGGTATTCCTTGATATATGTGGTCCGTTTCCTATCAGTGGAGGAAGAAACAGATATAAATTTATAATCATTATGTTTGACCACTTCACCAAGTATACAAAGTTGTACTCCATTAACCGTGCAACAACAAAGAAAATAATTGAGATTATACTAACCAAATTTATACCAGAAGTGGGAAGACCGACGGCCGTTATAACAGATCATGGAACCCAATTTAAGGGAAATCTTTGGAAAAATAAGCTCTGTGAACATAATATTAAAACTTACAAAACATCCGTTTATCACCCAAGCAGCAACCCAGCTGAAAGGGTACTCAGAGAAGTGGGTCGTATACTGAGAACCTACTGCCACGATAAACAAAGAGAATGGCACAATTATGTGAAATCCACTGAAGAATTTATAAACTTAGCTTACCACGACTTCACAGAAGTTACCCCATACACAATGATGTTTGAGCGGCCACCGCCTAGAGAGATAACCGATATGATCCAATTCCCCACCAACACCGAATATCAATTCGAGAAAAAAAGATTCTATAACAGAATAGCCGAAAAGGTAGAGCAACAAAAGAATAAATACGCTAAGAACCAGAAAAAGACTATTAAGTACGAGGTAGGAGAAAGGGTACTGTTAAAAAACAGAGAATTACCCAGCTCCATAGAAGGCATCACTAGAAAGTTACTATTATTATACGTGGGACCATACACTATAACAAAAGACAAGGGCAATAACACTTACGAGATCACTCACCCCGTCACCAAGAAAATAAAGGGGGTATACAATCAAGCCTCAATTAAGAAATATTATGACAACCAACAATAACTGTAAAAAACAATTTAAAGTAAAAAACCAACAAAAATACTTTAAATAAAGAAAAAAATAACGTGACAAACAAACAAGTCTGCCAATGTCATAAAGAAAATATCTCTAAAGAATGTCAAAATTCCAAAACATTCGTAAGTACAGCTTACACTAAGCATTAGAGAAACCATTATGATGAATAAAAATTGTAAAAAATCAAAAAAGATATGTAAGAAAAGCTTACCCAAATATCTTAATAATATTTTAGAACAAGTAAAAATGGAGAGATAAAAGTCACAAGGCATTCAGATAAAGTAAGAGCAACCAACTTACTACAATATTTAAATAAAAATTAACAATAGAGGAGTGTAGTTACAAAACATTCCTCCAAAATAAGGTTAAATTACCATAATATTTAGCCAAAAAAATGAGGCATAAAAAGCATAACATACTGTAAAGGAATAAGCTACAAAAATTCCTAACTAGTAAGAAGCCATAACTTACTATGATATTTAAAAATTATGAAAAAAAATATCAATCAAAATGATCAGCTTCCACAACTATTTAGAAAGAGGGGAAGTAAAATTACCCAAACCAATGATCACAAAACAATATAAATGAAATAAACGTTCTAAGAGTTATAATGTGAAATGAGATGAAACAAAGAGTAATTAAAAATGAATAAAAATGTGAATTGTATCAATAAAAAACAATGCTTCAAATAGTATCTATAAAGAAAGATGAAACAATATATGACTCGAACTGAGCTATAATGAAGTATAAAAGTAAAAGATTCCCAACAAATATTATGATTATGATTATTATTATTATTATTATTTTGAGTCACGAGTTGACTATATTTAAGAATTATTAATTGAGATTGTCTGTTGAATGAACCAGCAATCATTTTACTGAGCAGGGATGATGTTCCCCTGATATCAGTATAAGAGTAGTTTTGATGAAAAATAAGATTTATAGGGAATAAGTTATAATAAAAAGTCAATAAGCCAGTTCGCAATATGAGAAGATAATGAAGAAAAGACTGAGAAGAATGGAATTAAAGGATACAGAATTAATTATAAAAAATGAATGAGAAGCAGGAAAAAAAAAAAAAAAAAAAAAAAAAAAAAAAAAAAAAAAAAAAAAAAAAAAAAAAAAAATTGATACGATACAATTTATAATTTCATCAAACTCAAATTCACGTTTTATAAAATGATCAATTTTGGTGGAAGGGCATTATATAACATTGCCAAACCCTGATCACATTTGATATAAAAAAGTATGTAAAAAATGCCAAGAAACCATATATTTTGATAGATAAATGATAACGAGAATGAAAGTAGTAAATATAATCAATAGTGAAGGAGGAAGAATACAACCAAAGGTGATCACAAAACAAGAAAATACGAACTAGACTGACAGACAACTGACGTTGACACAACCCCAGAGATTGGCCAGATATCAACCCAAGTAAAGCGAGACAAGAAGACAGTGAAGAAAAAAGAAGAAAATAAAAAATTACATGGCCATAACAAGTAACTAACAAGATTGTTTTAAAAGAGCATAATTTTTTATTATTGTTAATAAGTTATGTTTAAATTTTTATTAGTGGTAACTTGTAAATGACAGTATCTCAGCAATTGTTATACATAAAAAACCATGTGTAGATATGATTGTATGTATATCCTTATCTATAGGTGATGTGTCAGCTGTTATGTTTAAAATTACACTCATACAGACAGGGAATAGAAATGTGTGCGTGGTTCAATCAGAGAACAAATTGTATATTCTACTATATACTTTGGAACTTTTACTAAGATTATTTCAGCAGTATGTATATTATTTCAGCATTATGTGTTTGAAAGTATAAGGTTTTGGAGAGTTTATTTATTCGCTAATATTATTACTGTTGCTACAGATGTAGTATGTTTCAATTAACACAATATATTTTAACATTATTAAGTTGTTGTTATTATTACTAATTATGACATTTCAGACCAATTTTTATCACTTTAATGACAATATATACAAAGTTATGTTTTGTTTGAAAGATGTATTTACAATACCATGTTGTTTGCATATTATAAAATGATATGTGACAATCTGAAGGTACCAAAAAAGACATGAACTCATTAGATACAAAAACTTTGTAATAATAGTGAGATCGTGAGAAATATAAGGGTAATTAGAGATAGGTAGGGAGTGACAAAGTTGAACAGTGAAGTGATAAGTGTAATAAAATAAACAGCATATAATCTTAAGAAAAAAGAGTTAAACAAGTGTGACAAACCCAAAATATAAGCACATGTTAAATGAGCAACTAAGTTAAGTATATTAGACTGAAAGGCACAAAATAATTGTGAATGTAATAAACAGAAAAAATATTATCTCAGTATAAAAATCACCAGGTTGATTACTGTTATAAAAGAGATGGTGTAGGTATAGCACTCACCAAATTTGTTCATTTGTTAATTTAAAGAAAGAAGTTATTGGCTTAATGTTTAAGGCAATAATTACCAGAAGAAATAGTTTCACAGTAATATGTTAGTATGTTTTAAGTAAGTAAGGAATTTATAAAGAAAATAATAGCAATACCTTTATAAGAAATAATAGGCAAACTATATTAATTATGTGTAACGAAAGGGAACATGACAGAATTATATTAAAACTTAGAAATAAGTAAATTATGTATTAGCATAGTATTATCCATTTTGGACTAAAACATTAATACATACATGGCTTAGACCAATCTTGTAAGATATCAAACTAATCTTTGAAAGAAAATACGAACATCTATGTAAAGATTACAACCATTGAAATTATCCCCAAGTAAATATAGCCATTATAAAATATTTATTCAAATTAAACAAAAAATTCAAGGTTTGATAACAATGGGTTTATTTTGAGATCGACCAGGTAGAATAATTACGTTACCATGGAAACTGTGGAGTAACAAGCCAAAAATACCGTTAGATTTTTTACTGAATGTATGACGCTTTAATGAGATAGACGCTAACTTTCGAGTGACCAAAATTGTCCATTAAAACATAGCAAATATCAGAAAAAGTTATTAATAAGTGTATACCAAGACATAAGATAAAGACTGGAGCCATATTAGAGAAGTTGAGGCCAAATTAACGAAAAAAGAAAATAAATTACTACCAGTTAAACTGAAAAAGATGCCTGATGTCCTGAATCCAGCAAATTAAAGAAGATTATAGTATAACCCATGAATAACAGATCGTATGAATTCGCCATAACTACGGAAGTGATAAGTACATCTTAAATTACCCGAAATATATAAATAAACTCACGTTAATTATCTCACTAAAGGTCGAAATCTCACTGAACTGAAATTCATTACTTTCAAAGATTAAAAAGAAATTTAAGTCACTGACAATTTATAAACTAACCAATATAAACTGTTGTTAATGATCCATAACTTGTAAACACTTCTGCTACACTGCGCTAAACCAATTATACATACACAATATGTTAGTTAAGTTCACTTGATGTAAGGGTGTGTATTGTTATTGTTTTTAAAACATTTGTAATCCTTTGAACGTAACCTCAAAAACCTATGACAAACGACATTAATAATTTGTATACAATTTTCAACAGACGCTATCATTAAACGTCTGGTATCAATTCAAATATCGATTGTCAAACCCTGTAATTGTCTCATATAAATAACCGGAGCATTTGTATTAGAATAATTTGTATTAAATGAATAACAATCACTAATAAAAAATGTGTAAGTATTGAGTGTAACCACGGTGTTATAATTTCATTAGGAGGTGCACAATATTTTATGTACATTTCAGCAGACGACTAACGATTTACACAGCACACACAACGAATTGCTGAATGCTACAGTTGGCCTAGGCGGGCGGAAATATTTGAATTATTCAAACCGCCTGAGCTGCGCTGGTCATACACCTTTGATTTTTATTTTAATTGTTTTAAGAAAACAATTTGGCGCCACCGGGATTTTCTCACCCCTAGTGAACATCAAGACCTGGTTATTCGTACGTTCGCAATGGACGAAATCTGCGGAAGTTGCACGCAGTTGAACTACGGATCGAGAAGACACGTACACTCATTACACACAAATTGTACATTATACACATTTTGCAGAGTAAAACGGTAGCCGTACGCACGAAGACGACATTACAATATATATATATATATATTACTACGTTATTTTTAGACACTTACTTTTACACATATGCTCTTACTCATTTGTGCGCACTTACCCATGTCTCGGAGGTATACTCCAATGTAACTAGAATAATAAGGTAGGCCACTCCGGCCAATTACGCTCCCATTGGTTGCTTCGCTCTGACGTCGACTGGTGGAAGAAATACGCGCGAGTCTTGATTTACCATGCAATCTTACCTGAGACAATGTCCTACTTAGCATCTCTCTGCTGTTTACACGAAATATTAACAATTGTAATGAGCTATTCATATAGAAAAAGGATTAAACAACAAGATTAAATGGTTTGCGGCAAAAAATAATGGTAAAATCTATTTCTATATGTTTTTTGCTGTTTTTATGATTTTTACTGTTTGTTTAAGATATTTTTCTGTCGGGTCTTTATTTAATTGTATGCAGTCATTATTGTTGATGAAGTCTTCAGTTTTTCTGATGTAGTCTGTTTTGTCAATAATTACTGTTGCCTGGCTTTTGTCTGCTTTTGTTATGATTAAATTGTTATAATTATCTTGTTGGTACATCCTCTTCGTTCACTTTTATAAACATTGTATATATATAAACTTTCACTATGAACTTACTTTGATTTATTTCCCCGAACGTTTCAACGTGGTATACGTCTTCTTCAGTGGGAGTAAATACTGAATGCCTTTACAGAGTAACGGTTATGGACTGTAGGACGAATTGTTGGTGTTTACTCTATTTTTAATTTCTTTTATTGTCTTAATATCCTGCTTTTGTTTAGATTTGTTTTTTATTTCACTGGTGATTATTTTTTTAATTATATGTGTCGCTTCTGTTCTTTTTTCTTCTTGTGTATTGTCTTGTATTAGGTTAATGGCAAATTCTGTTTCTACTATTAAATTTTCTAGGGTTTTTGTTTATGTTTTGAGTTAGGTTAGTTTTTGACATATTGTTTAAATATTCTGTTTCTTTTTTGTTAAATTCTGTGTTGCTTTAGGTTAATGATTCGAGGATAAAATGTGTATTTATTTTTGTTTTTTTGTTGTTCTTGATTTTTGTTTTGTTGTTTTAATGTGTTGAGTTTTCTGTTTGTTGTATTTGTTTTTTTTTCTTTTTTGTATTTTTCAGATTTTATTTTACTTTCTATGTCATTGTATTTATTAATCCATGTAATTGGATGTAATATACTTGTTAGTTCTAGGTGTAATTTATATGTGTCTAGTGTTATGTTGTTTTTCTTACTGTATAATTATTAATTTCATTTTGTATCCATAATTTGTGTGACTGTTTTATTGTTTTTGTGCAGTCATATTTTTGTTGTTTGTTTTTATGTTAATGTAATTAGGTGTCAATTTGTGTTTTTGGCATTGTCTATTAAAGTATATATTCATGTTTGTGTTCATTAGTTGTTTCTTTACCCCTAAACAAACAAGAAACAGACAAAGAGAGAAATATAATATACCAAATTGCTTGTGAAAATGGATATAATAAAAACACTGTAAACAAAATAGAAAATAAAATCAAATATAAAATAAAAACTGAACAATTAAGAATTAATCAAAATGAACAAAACAAAAATAATAACCATAAAAAATGGGCCACATTCACATACATAAATAATAAAATGACAAAGCTAACAAGCCTTGCATGCGAGTTTTGGTTACTATTCAAAATAGACTATTCGGGTTTTGGTTTACAATGAAATTCATATGTTGGCTGCACTGACGCTCATACCAACAATTCTCTTCTCGCATCTCAAAGCGACTCCCACCACATCACCATTCCTCTTTGATCATAAGCGTTTCCTGCATTCCCATGTCCTTAACTTTCAATTTTGCTATACTTGGAACTCCTCATAAATTTTTCATTTTCCCATTTTTTGTCCTTCTTTTATAACCAATCAGCCCTTACTTTTGAAATGCCTCTCATATAACTTACAGTATGTGTAAATATTTTACCAGTTTGGCTTTTTTTTTTTTCAACATAATCGAGTACTTTTTTCTTATAAGCAATTTATATGTTGCAGGTGGAATGCTTTAAATGTAAAAACCCCATATATTAGGCATATATTGTATAATTCAGTACCATGCAATTTTCAGAGCGTTTGTTCAAGGTGAGCTTTGAGTGTCTGTTTTATTCCAGGTTATGAACAGATTCACCTCAGTTTTCACTTGACGTCAATTTACGACCACAGTATATTTGAAGCGTTCAGCAAAGTCGTACAGAAGTTGATACCACAGTTGCCCACCTTAGAGAACTTGCTCAACATTCTTATATCGGTATGTTATTTTAATTTTTCTTTGTGTTTGTTTGTGTGCGTGCATTTAATTGTATTCTGAATAACTCAGTATACAAGATATGAATCCTCTTGCACAGATTGAGTAGGAATTAGGATGAGAATTGTTGCCACAAAATGAGAACTGTTCACAATTCTGTATGTGACTCTGACTGTTATTAGTACATTCTCAGTTTTGTCTTCTCTAAGAAGCACGAGACTGTTCAGTCTACAATTGATCCATCTTCTTTTTGGCCTGCCAATATTTATGGTTCCACTGAGTCTGTAAAATATGATTTCTGTGGAAGGCATTCATATCCATTTGTGACATGTGATCTTTCCATCTTTCTCTATATTCTTTGCTCTTTTTGTTTATAGTTTAGCCGGTTAACAAAGATGGCAAGACTACCAGTGCAGGCTCACTAACACACACACACACACACACACACACACAGAGCTGGCCCCACCTCACCCACACTTGGAAATTCATTGACTGGGCGTTGGCACCAGGTGTGGCAGCCTGAGCCTGTAGGTGTGTTGGTAAAGAGTCTGCTAATCCTTCACTTGGCATTTGAGAAGATTGTTTCGTGTTTGTTATCAAATTGACCTAAAGTTGTTTGAATTCTAATACCGATTCCTTTCACATTTAGAATGAGACTTAGTAAAGCTTATTATAGAATGCAAGTTTTTAAGCTCTCATGGTTGGCTTCAATATTGTTGAAATTGCTATTATCAGCCGTGCTATTAGGCTGTGGTTCGCAGTTGTTGCTATTGACAAACGTTTCGGCACCACCATCAGAGCCCATCATCAGTGTGATTGGCACGGTGTCCGCCAATTCACCTCTGAGATGAGGTAGAGACTGTATTTTGCCTGAGAAGGTCCACTTATATAAACTTTGTACCATCAAAATCTAATTAGCATCAACCAATCAGCACAAGTGCTGTCCGATTGGTGTGGGAGTACTGCATGCCAGATCCTATTCAATAGGAGACTTTCTCCCCTATAATTCATTGCGATGGAACCATGTTTCAAGATTTCACATACTCCATGTGCAGCCGAGGATAGTAGGCATTCTCTGAGGACAAGATCTTGGTCTCCTCAAAGAGAATGTGATGGTCACCATTGCAGAGTGCATGATCGGCCACCACTGTTTTCTCCTGCTGCCTCAAGTGACAACAGCGACTGTGTTCATCAACACTGTGTGGATGCTGTGCTTCATGGTGTAAGAGCAAGTCACACTGTAGACGCCTCCCGACGAGAGCGGATCCCTTCCATATTTCACCAGTCTCAGGAACTGTTGTATCTTCCTGTTTGGCTTGTAGATGGTCCTCATGCCCCACCAATTCAGCAGCTTGCCAATGTGGACTGTTACCCCATGAATGTAGGGCAAGACCGCGAAGCCAACAGTCTCCTGTGACACCAACTCAGCTGGCCTGGCAGATCTCGGCCAGACTGCACACCTCACTTCCCCGATGGAGTAACCATTCGTTTGCAGCGATTGTTTGAGATACCACAACTCCTCCTCTTCAAGATACCGGGGCTCACAGAGTATCTTCGTCCAGTCGACCAAGGTCTTCGAAACTGTCCTTTTCTGTCTCGGATGATGATTGGACAGCCTCACTAAAAATGCGATTTGTGTAAATAATGTAAAAAATATCAGCTGTAGGGAAAACATTTGTTAGCTTATGCAGTTATCTTCAGTTTGAATTTGAAGAAAATCATTACAATTTTACCAATTCGTATAGAGAGATGAGGTGTGAGGTTGATGTGTAAAGTTTGAGTGCTGTTTTGGTTTTTTAGTGACAACTTAAACATAAGTGTTAAAAAAGGATAGTAAGCCTTTTATTTAACGCTATGAAATAATGTTTACTACCTATGTGAGATAAAATTGTCTGACTTACTGGTGTGAAGATGGGAAGCCTTCGCATCCATATAAAATGTTGAAATACCACACAAAGTTTGAAAATAGTTTGGAAAATTTTGATTTTATTAACAAACTGTTAACACGATTCCATGTAGCTAATAAAGTAAATTTTATTTTGGCGATTTGGAGGTATGCGCCTTTTCGAGCATCTGTCAAACTTAGTTAATTTTAGTGTTTAGCTCAGCTGCTGCCTCGATTCCAATTCTTTCGGGTTAAAATTTGTATTCTATAGTAGGTTACTGTATTATTTGGTATTTAATATTGAAGGCTGTTGTTGAGTTATGCTAATTTGACATTTCAGTCAACTTTGAAAGGTAACTTAGAAAATTCACTCACAGTGTATACAAACATGGAATATTTTTATGCGGCTTATAAAAATTTAAATTTCATGCTTAACTTTTTGTGAATAACATGAAAACATCAAAACCACATTACACTTTTTTTATAGGGTATTAAGTTATTGTAAATTTGGTTTTTTTAATCTCTTAAATTGAAGATTAACTTTGTTAACAATATTTTGAAGATTAAATACTTTTTAAATATTGCTGAAAACGTAGTGCCAAGTTTTTGGAAAGTAATAGAAAATTTACATTTTTTGCAAAAATATTAAATTTTCACAAACAAAAATTAAAAATATGAGAAGTCATTTTTTTGTCAGGTTTATATAGTGTAGTTTGTCATCTTAAATTTAGTTCTATAAAATAGTTGTGGTTATTACCCTTCATTTGTGGAAGCCTATTTTACAAATAGGCTGACACTATATTATTTTAATTGTCTTATATTCACTCAAATTACACAGAATTAAAGCAAAACTCTCCTAATTTATTTACACATAAGTGACAGTAGCTGCTGTTATTTATTGTATTTTTGTTTGACTATATTGTAAACAATTCCGGTCATAGTTGTAGTATCAAAATATGTGCAAGATATTCTACATATTCAAATTATTATCCACTTGTGTGAAAGATATTAAAAGATATTTTATTAAAACATTTAATTGCATCTTTCCATCTCTCTAGTGTTATCATTTGTACAAATTCTATACTTTTATAACCTGTGTTTGGCTTATCATGAAGATTTGACTTGACATATTTTACTTGTCTTGAATCTGTGTATTGACCACTTTGAGGTGCAGTAAGGAAGGACATAATGTTTTGAGTATATTCCATTTTTACTTTTTGTTTGGTAGTGCTTTAAAAATTTGCTACTAATCTACAAGTAATTATTAAATAACACAGTATCCAACATCTCCAGAAAAGTTTATATGTACATGTATGTAGTTTGTAATAGCAAATTTATATACTCCTTTTTGTTGTGATGTATTACCCAGAATTCAGCCATAGAGAAAGCATTTCTGTTTGATGTGGTGTCTAAGATATACATTGCCACGGATTCATCTCCTGTCGACATGCAGAGTTACGAGCTGTGCTGCGACATGATAGATGTTGTCATTGATGTTTCTGAAATATATGGGTAAGCTATATGTAATTTGGTTGATTTAGTAGAACTAGAATTTGATATAGCATATACTGTAGTTATTGATAAGTGACTTTTTTTTAATAATGAAAAACAACTTTAAAATGTATAAAAACAACAAGATATGGAGGAAAATGTGGTAAGTTGACAGGACTAAGAAAAATTACAATGTGTGTTCATGTGGAAATGATAAAGTATTGCTTTCTTAATTACAACTGATGGTTTCAATATATACAACAGGCAATAGTCAATAAAATCATGTGTATTGATTCCCTGGGAAATGATTACAATATTGCATAATTTTGATATATTATTGTTCATTAAAATTTTTTTAAATAATAATATTAATACACAAATGATAGTATTAGGCGATACAAGAGAAGATAGAAAAGTAGACATTAAGGAAGCAGTGGTAGAGTAAATAACAAGTTTCCAAACTGCAGGGGGGGTAGTTAAAAAGGGATCAGTAGCTGTAGAAATCAGTGATATCATCGAAAAAAACAGTAAAACATGCCATGCCTTAAATAAATTTTTTTTGAATAAGCAAGAAACCAAAGATGAAAATAAAACACCTATATTAGACCTTTCCGGGTGCACGAGCGGTATTACCATATCTTTAGGGATGGCGAATAAGACATGTGCAGAGTGTATTCCTCATTGTAATTGACTCATACAGCTGTATATTCCTCACTTTGTTCAAAAGCAGTATTTCTGTGGAATCACGTAACATATGTAATTCAGGGGAGGGGCGTAATTGGCTAACATACCAGACACTTCAGATAAACGAAATTTTAAGTTTATTCAAGGGCCAGTAAAATATAAGCTGGAATTTTTTCAAACTAATTTATTAATTCAGTTATCTACAAAGTAAATTTATGTATAAAAAAATAGTATACATGTGTTATTTAGCTCCCAGTGATTCTTACATGCTTCAAAAATTTAAAGAAACGGTTATACATTTTGGAAGCTTGGTGGGAAATGGGTGTCTAGTTTGGTTTTGAATTATTGAAATTGTAGCAACCAAAATACCAATGGCTGTTGTTAATAAAATTTGTAAACCAGTGACCACATCAGATAGCAATGGTGTACACAGAGCATTATTTGTACTTGACATGTATTCAGTTCAAGATTATTCAGTTGTCAGGGATTATCTTTGAAATGTTTAGGATCTATTTTTTAATATAGTTAAGTATTTGGTGTAGCCTGTATAAGGTTTCAGTGACTGCACAATAAATATGTGACAAAATTGTTGGTGATAAGAGCTAATCAGACTCACGTAAGTTTGCTATATGTTGAATTAAAAATGTAAGAAGGACCTTAATAAATCTTAACTTGTCACTGCTCACAGTTTATGGTGAGCAGGTAATTCCCAGTACTCTAAATGTAATGAATGTAGTCATCATCATCACCATCTTCAACGATTAAACCAAGGATGGTTTCTTCTGGTCTCAAACAGGCAAAGCGTAGAGCTGGCCACTCCAGCGTTATCTTGGACGTCCCACACCTCTCCGTCCCTTCGGCTTATAGTTCCATAGTTGTTTGGGGGATGTGGCTGTCAGCCAGTCAGCAAAGATGTTTCGACCAATTCAGCCGATACTGGGCAACACTGTCGAGTATACTCATAATATTCAGTTCCTGCTATATATCTGTTTTGTTTTCCAACGATCATGGAGAATATACCCTGCCATGTGCCTGAGAAATTTTAGCCACTTGGATACAAGTGGCCTAGTCTTTTGTTAAAGTCCAATTCTCAGACCCATAAAGAAGTGTGAGAAGGGCTATCATCTTATAGAATTTTATCCGTGTTTCTTTACTTGCTGACTTTAAGAGTTTGCCTGATGCCCGCACAAAATGTTGTACTTTTGCAACGTATTCATAACGTTGTTGCTTGTATTATGAGCCCAGGTGTTAAAAATTGCTAACTATATTTTAAAATTGTAATGGATATCGTAAACTTTACAGTATTACAAAAAGATACAATATCTTATTTAAAAAAATTGTTATTTATATTTTGTAATGTAAACGTTGAATCTGTTTACAGCATAGTTTATTTTATTTTATTTTGTGTTGTGTTATAGCTTACAGGATGAGCCAGATTCTCCAGCGTTTGACAACCAGAGTTCCAGTCTGATAAAGTTAAATAATGGAACCATACTTTACTTACGTGAAGTCAACAGATTTCTTGCCCTCGTGTGTATTCTAAGAGAAGATAATTTTGATAGACAAGGTATTATATAGTATTGTTAGTAAAATATGAGTTTAAAATTGTTGATGTCTTAAAATAGAAGGATTCATTGTAGGAGCAAATAAATAAATACTGCTGCTCAGTAATCCATTAAGGACCAAGGCACACCAGGTGGCTTTTTATGTTTTAGTGTGGCGGTTGTGTGGCTAGTACGATGTGCTGCCAGCCGCTAGTTGCGGTATACGCAGCCAGCTTTGTAGGACTGCCTTTTGTATAGCTTTGTTTATTGAAATAAGAGGACTTTCTTTCATCTTCAAAATATGTCACACAGATTATACATGAGTTGTCGTGTTTGACTTTTTAGAGAAGTTACTCTTCCAGTTTTGTTTTAGAGAAAGACATTGTTACAACTTAAAGTTTGTTACGGAATTCAATAAAAACTATAACTGTTTACACTACAAACAAAATATTAATGTCAGAATAAAATGTTTGACATAAAGTAAGACGTTCAAACAAGACTTTAGAGTATGTCATTTACAAATCAATGAAAATGATTTTTTTTTACTTTCACTGACTCGATGAGTATAAACATGCAACCAAAGAATTGGCAACATAGTTCTTACTTTAGTCTGCAGACTTAAGACTGTGAAACTGCGACCGCCGCTGTTCTCTCGTCTACCCCTTCATTTCCACACTTACATATATATGAAAACCACGTATTTTTATCCCAGTGGGGGTTTTCCCTGTGTGTATAGCGGATGCAGAATTTAATATTAAAATGAATATTGATTGTGATCACATTTAAATAATAAAACTTAGTATAGAATTAATTTAACCATATTGTTGTACTGCATTTATTACCCTGAATTGTAATTTTTGTTTAACATTTGTTTCCTCAAGAAACAGACACAATTTCAGTGGGTCACCAGATAAATATGAAACTTTTTACTACATCATCGCATTAGTATATGAAATATACGTTTATTAAAAAAACTTATTTTGTACTATTTTGCCGATTTTAGGCTCAGTTTTTTTTTTTGTACATGCAATGTTGGTTTTGATATATACTCCTTTAATCAGTCATGGTAAAACTCCTCATTACCTATGCACTAACTTCGCAGGTTAGCTTCATATTTATCTGGAGTCCGATTAATCAATTATTTTTGTTACTGGAGGGAAAATGCTGAAACAAAATATAAACAAAATAAACGATATAGTAAGCCTGTAAATTAATTCTCAATTATGTTTATTACCGGTATTTATTTTCGTGCACTATATAGCACCTTTATACCTTGACAATCAATATTCATTTTAATATTAAATGTCTTTTTCCTCTCTAATATAAATGTATGATTCTACTGCCATATCAGTCTGAAAGTGTGATGAATAACCTGTAAAAATTCAAGTCTGTAGCACAGATAGTTGCTGAGAAAATGGATCATTTGTAAAATCAATTTTAACAGGGAAAGCATATATGGTTCCCACCCACTTAAATTGACAAGACCTCTTTAAAATGTTACACGAAACTTCACATCGAACACTTACAGTGCGTACCTAATAAAAATTGTTACACTAAAAATAAAATGACATTAAAAATTGTAAACTGAAACATTGAAATGCTTACAGATCATGTATAGGTATACACAAATAAATACACAGACAGCTTACAAAAAATTTACTCTTGAGTTACGTATTTAAAGCCGTGAACATAATAAAATTATTTTGCTAAAATAATACACAAAACAACCAAACGTTTACCTAACTGACAACAGAATATAGATAGACGGGCACAGCTGAGAACGAAGGTAGCCGAACGAATAACAAATTTACCTAAGCGGTTCCACAGTCTTAAGTCTCCAGACTCAAATGATAGTTCTTATTGGCTAGCAGGTGATAATAAAGTGTTAAAAGCTCACATGACTTGAACTGTTAGTGTTGAACTAAGGTGGCCCGAGTATATAGTATAATTTTTTGTTGTAGTCGGGGTTTGTTTTAATATTGATGGTTTGTCGTTCAGGTGTTATAGACTACAATTTTCTCTGCTTCCGTGAAGCAATCCAACAAGTGTTTGAGCTACGCTACAAGGGTCATTCGGTGACAAATCACAATAATGATTCTCTACAACAGAACAGAGGAGGAGGAGACACCTCCTAGCCACCACCGCCGCCGCCGATATAATAGAATCTCTCAACGGCAGAATTGACAGCAGTATCAGTGATTGAAACATGACACACATTGAACAACCAAGTGGTTAATAGTGCGAGCATGATGGGTGTGTGCGTGTGTTCAGGGTGTGACTAACATAATACTTAGCAGTCAGTTTATTATGTATACTTTGCTAGATGACAGAAAAAATGTATAAAAAAAAGAGACAGTCACCTTGTTTTTGTAAAATAGTATAGTAAACACACACATACACACACTAGTGTCCAAGTTATCCAAAATCCTGCTTGCCAATATTGGATTTGATGAAAGTCAGATAATGTAAGGTATTTTTAAATACCTTTTTTCTATTATAAACTCCAATTATTTGTCTAAAAATATAATAAAAGTGATTATAGATTCAATACAAAGTTGTTAATCTGAACTAATTAGTACTTGGGCTGGTTTAAGTTAAAAAAAGAAGGTTGAATTATTAAACATGTTCGATTCCTACAACTGAATAATGAAAAAAAAATATTAAAATACTATCAACTATCAACTAGTGAGGTTGAAGAAACAGCAATTAAAAAGTACAGTAATTACAAAATTTTATTTTATAATGAAGATAAGCATTTTGTATGTCCTGAAATCCAAGCATTTTACATTCAGAAATATAAAAAGCAATCAGTTCGTACAGACTTTTTAACTGGTGTCATTTGGTTTACAGTTTTAACAAAAAAGTAAAGCAACAGTGAAAATAATTATTTGTAAATTTGAAAAAAATTAGTATATAATGAACTCGGCTGAAAAACAATCTTGGTTGTCTTGATTGTTCATCTCTTCTTTCACAGCACTATCACTTTACTAAAAATGAACTTTATCTTGTGAAAAACTTACTTTTTTCGTCGGACGCGTTTCGGCTTAGTATCCGCCTTCTTCAGCTTTTAGAGTCTGACTAAAAGCTGAAGAAGGCGGATACTAAGCCGAAACGCGTCCGACGAAAAAAGTAAGTTTTTCACAAGATAAAGTTCATTTTTAGTAAAGTAACAATCTTGGATTTCTTTTTGTATAACATTATAAATTAATTTTCCTCTTGTCAGTTTACATCAGTTTTTATTTTACTAATTAATTTACTTAAATTATATTAGACTTTCTTTACTAATTTATTACGTGTCTGTGTTACAAATTCATTTGTGTCTCTTAGTAAATTTAGTGTAATTCACATAGGATGTATTTGGGTTATCACAGTTCGACCAGTTTAACACGTTCAACCCTGGCCATTTCAGCCTAGGCATGTCCCAGCAGCCTCGCTGTTTCCACATTTTCTCTATTGTCTTTTAATAGTAAGATTTGTTAAAAACAACATAAATTACATGTCAAATTAAAGTTGGACCTTCTATTTTCATAAAATAATACACTATTTATTTCTTCTTTACATGAAATTAATTTTTAATATCTAGATCAGAAGCATGTTTTTGAAAAATAAAAGTTTTACAAGGTATTTTCACATAATAAATTTTTTTTTTTATTTGTAAGTACTGTACAAAAACTACTTTTCTTACAATATTGAGACACAAAATATGGTAAAAATCAGTCTATTTGCAATAATCTGCTTTTGTATGGTACAAAATGTAACAGTCAGGGTAACACAAACCGACGTTGCAAGTTTCACAATAGTTAGAAATCACAGAACAGAAAACTGATTGTGCTGCTATCTGTGTATTCAGTTGGCAACTACAAAGTCTAGTTTACAAACACAAACAACCGAAGTTCGTAAATGTTTCCCTACAAATACCGTTAAATGCGTGTGAAGTGACAAACGTACAATGTACGGGCGTCGGGTCAAAAGTGTTAATACAAAATAATTTGTACAAAAATAAATATTACCAAAAATTATTTCTTGTATAAAAAGTTATTACATGTAGTTCATTTTTGAGAAAACGCATCCATGTTTGATTGTTTCTAATACCTGAGTTTTGTGTTGTGCTGTTTCATCATGTAGGAACAAAATATCTGTTGTACAGCCACATCAGACAGATATCGCAGATTTCTAACTTCTTGATTCAAGGTTTACACATTTGTGACGTTGTTTATTAAAATTTAATGGTGTAATTTCTGTATAGCACAAAACATGTCAGACAAAACAACAAACAGTTTGAGATGGAATGTCTGACAATTTATGAAATGTTGGACAACTGTTACTCTATTCCACACGCACGCACACACACACACACACACACAACAATGCGTACACTTATAATACTTGCATACAAAATTTTTTCTTTCGAAAAAATGATCAAGTTAATTTGCTTTTGTGAATTCTATGAAATTGTTAATCTGTATAGATATACATAGATAAGGTTATTACTACTATTACGCTTTACACACACACACACACATTAAGTTATTTTGGATTTTCATTGTTTATACATATAGATGTGTACATATAATATATTTAGATTTTGCAAAGCCGTCATATCTATATATCATCCCCCTGTTTGTATCAGCCTTTTTATCATGTACTCGTACTCTTCTAGATATTTTCCCTGATAACCACCTCCTTCTCCTCTTCCTCCAAGTAAAACTAAGCACACATATAAAGATATAAATAAATAAGTAGTAAAAAGTGATTGCAATATATATTTATTACTACAGTTAAATAATTATTATGTTGTATAATTTTTTATCTTTCTTTATTTTGTGTCCATTGTATTGTAGGGTTTTTATAAATAATGAATGATGAAACATTGCGATTGCGACTTCAAGCGTGCAGATATTACTGATTTACTATTACTACTATTATTATTGTTATTATGTAATATGTATTTATTATTATTGTAATGTATATGTTCTTTATGATGATGATTGATGATGATGATGATTGATAGTGATGATATAATTAAAACTAAAAAAAAAATTAAATTGTTATAAAAAAATATATTTATATTCATTCCTTTATTGTGGTTTGTGATTTTTAGCACTAACAGCCAGTAACTTATTAAACGAAAAATATAAACCTCTTCCCTGTTCATCCATTAAAGCTCACATAAACCAAGCAAAGGATAGGCAGGACGGATTTTGCATATATTTACAGTGCAGTAGTAAGAAAATACTAATTTTCTGCTCCAAAAGATGATACTGTTACGACGGTCTCACTAATTGTCGTATGGCACAGTGGAAAACAAAATATAAGAATCCAATGAAGTCACTAATCACCAGCTTTAATTTATCACAAATAACAGTTTGTAATCAACAAGTTAATCAATATACACTGATACAATAATTCAAGTTAATTTGTCCACACCTATACTTTTCACTAATACACCACTTCAAACACACTGAATAATCATCCGAAGTAAAACTGAAACTGACCGTTGCTGAATGGTTATAGTTTTACCCCGCTGAGATGCCAGAATAATCTGTCACTTTGGATGATGTGTTAAACAAGCGCTTATTACAGGCGCACTCGAATCCACTAGAAACAGTGTCCTTGAACACAGTGCACCGACTGTACAGTCTGGAATAGCCTCGATTGTTGACGCATGATAAGTGTCACGTAATTGTCTTTCATCTCAAAGTAGCAGCAAATGTACACACACACACACACATTACAGCTGGGATAGCTGAGATACTTGTAGGAAGTTTTGGAGATACAGATGTGAAGTCCAGAAGAGATGACAAACACAGAATCTAAAAAGAAATGACAAATGAGTCTGAAAGCAGAAGGAGACTGGAGAGATCACAGAATAGCTGTAAGACTGAGTGCGGGACATACTTCTTAAGACAAGAGGACATCAGTTAATGCTAATGTCCTATGTCCAGAGTATGCTGCTGTCATTGCTGTTCCCCATGATTTATTTTTCAGAATTGTACTCTGGACTCTGTTTATACTGATTAGGTGTATTATCTTACTCTCTTATACAGTTCACGAACACTGGCGGATTATCCATAACACTAGATACAATAATCAGACTCTTTTATCTTTTTAAGGATAATATCTCAGGGTAATAAATAATTGATTTTTTTTTTAACTGGTCTAAAAGACCAACCATCAATTTACATCTAATGTTTGTTATAATATTAAGTTACTTATACAGTCGCCCACTGGTGTACTATATACTACTTTCTAGATTTCTGCACGCACTGCACTACACTAATTCAAAAGTTTTAGTTCTCTTCAGCCTTCTCACTGTATTGGCGTTGTCAAGCAGTTGAATAGCTTCTACATTGATATGCTGGTGTAGTCTAGATTCGTGCTTAGCAGCAAACCTTTTAATTTCACTGGCGACATCAGGGATCCTAAGGTCTCGATGTAGATCACCACTATTTCTGATGTACCATGGAGCACTTACCATGTTCCGTAGCACTCTATTATGGAAGGTTTGAATACATCTAATGTTCGTTTCTTTCGCACAACCCCACAGTTGAATTCCATAAAGCCAAATTGGTTTCAGAATTTGGTTATATATCAGAATTTTGTTGTGTATTGACAACTGAGAATTTCATCCCAAGAGCCAATACAGTTGTCTATATTTGAGACCAAGCTCCTTCCATCGTAGCTTAGTATCTAGGGTCGTCCCCAAATATTTAGCAGTGTTTGCATATGGTACTATAACACCATTTAAGGTAACTGGAAGACTGTTCTCTATTCTTTTGTTTGTAAAATTGATATGGACAGATTTCAGTTCATTAAGCTTAATTTTCCATCTCCTAGTCCACTGCTGTACCTGATCACTAGCATCTTGAAGCATGTTGGTAGCTTCACCTAAGGTTGAACCAATCGCCATTATAGCTGTGTCATCAGCGAAAGTAGCAACAGACACATTCTCTGGCTGCGGCAGATCACATGTAAACAACAAGTAGAGGATGGGACCCAAAACACTCCCTTGGGGCACACCTGCCCTCACTTCTCTTAGCTCAGAATAGTCATCTTCCTGTTTGACTCTAAATAATCTTTCCGATATATATGATTTTAACACATCAACATATTGTTTTGGTAGCATTTTACTAAGTTTATGTATTAAACCTTTATGCCAAACTTTATCAAAGGCCTGAACCACATCGAGGAAGATTGTCGAGCAGATTAGCTTTTTTTCTAGTGCTTTCTCTATTGTGTCTGTTATTCTATGTACTTGGTCTATTGTGGAATGTTTTTGTCTGAACCCGAATTGATGATTTGGTATCGGCTTTTTTCTCTCTATTACTCGATTTAGCCTTTGCAACAGAAGTTTTTCAAAAAGCTTTGATATAGTTGGCAACAGTGATATGGGCCGATATGATTTGGCCTCATTTGGCGGTTTGCCTGGTTTACGTAGCATAATAACTTCTGCCACCTTCCAGACACTAGGAACATGCTTTAGCCTAAGTGCCGCATTGAATAAATATGTAAGCATAACACTCCCTTTCTTAGGTAACTGCTTTAAGATCTCACCTGTAGTGAGGTCAAAGCCAGGTGATTTTCGGGGGTTCAAGTTTATCTTGATCTCCTTAGCTACCTCTTTTGGGGTGACCAGTTGAATGTCCTCCTCTTCATGATTTGTATCTTCATCTAGCTCTGTATCTGACTGGGTATTATTTGGCTTAAAAATGTCAGCTAGATGTTCAGCAAACGCTTCAGCTTTTTCTTTATTATCTCTAGCCCATGTACCGTCGCTTTTTCTAATAGGTGGTACTTGAGTGATCGACCTTTTAAGCTTCCTCGTTGCTTTCCACAACGAGTACTCTGTATCTGCATCTGCTGTTAGATTTTCCAAATAGGAAGCTATTGATGCTTCTTTTAACTTCTGTATTACACGCTTTAGTTGTTGCGATTTGTTGTTAAGTACAGTTTTATCATTTGGGTCACGAGTCTGTTGCCATTTTCTTCTAGCTCGCCTCTTTTCTTTGACAAGTTCCCTGATCTCTCTAGGATAGTTGTTACCAACAATTCCATGGGTGATTTCTCTCGTATTGTTCCAGGCTGTAGTTTGAATATTATAATTAAACTTCTCGGCTTCTATTTCTAATTGCTGCTTAGTTTTCAACTGGACATTTAGTTGTATCTTCCCTTCAAGTTCTAATTTGAAGCTTTCCCAATCAGTAGTTTTGTTAATTAGGCTTGGTTTGTTTACTTTTTTATTATCCTTTCACTCAGCGTCGGGATTACTGCTGAATGATCAGAGTCAAGATCAAAATTCTCCTCGATATCAATAAAGTTCTGCGAGACCCTCCTTGATATGAAGAAATCTAATAGATCTGGAATTTTATTAGGGTCTGTGGGCCAGTAAGTAGGTTTGCCTGTACTGTGGAAGCTACAACCTGTTTCTTGTATTGCTTTATTAAGCTCGCTACCTTTAGTTGTTGTTAATCTGGATCCCCAATCTACATGTTTAGCATTGTAGTCTCCGCCTACAATGAATCTCTCACCTAGGTGTAATATAAATTTCTTGTAATCTAACTCCTTTAGGTTGTGTCTTGGAGGACAGTATATCGCACCAAAGATTAGTTTTTGCTTGGTGGATTTGATTCCAACTACAGTGAGTTGGATTTCTCCAGTCTGAAGGTGACACTCCTCATAGTGGTTAATCCTATTCTTAATAATAATAGCACTTCCTCCTTTGGCTTTATTATCCGGATGAATTGTTTGATATACCTGGTATCCATTTATATTTAAGCATGACTGATTTGTTAAGTGTGTCTGATACTAGACGTATATCAATGTCTTGTGCCTTGAGGAATAATTCTATTTCTTGCTTTCTGTTCTGGATACCGTTGGCATTCCAGGTAGCTATCCTTAGGTCTTTCTGGTCCATTGATTAGTTCTCTGTGGGATTGTGCCCGGATTTCTGGCTTCTAATCTATCTAGTCTATCCATGACTATTTTCATCATGTCCATCATATTCTGCATCATTTGCACCATTGATGAATCATCATTTTGAACTAAAGTCTTGTTAGCTTTAACTGCTTGAACAAAGGACATTTCACTATTGATTTTATTAGCTGTGAAAGTCTTTGGTTGAGGTTTTTTAGGCCGTCTCTCACTTATTAAATTATTGTGTCTTATTTGAAGTTCACATGCAACCAAACAACCCCTGTAGCTAGCAGGATGTACTTCTGCACAATTTGAACACTTTGGTAGCACATCTCGTTCTTGCTGGCAATCGATGGTCCTGTGATTGCCTGCACATTTAACACAGATAGGTCCATGTTGGCAATACTTATGAGTGTGACCATATCTTTGACACCTTTTACACTGTGGTATCAGTTTGTTACTCCTGAGAGCTTCAATTTTTATTTTCATATGACATAAATATTGAATATCAAATTTTTTTTATATCCTCTGATCTGTCAAACGTTAGCATAAATAATGGCAAATGTGTGATTTTTTCCTTGCCGTCAACTTTAGTCTTTCTAATTTTATTAACTACTTCAAGGACTTTATATCCTCTATTGAATAACTCCTCTTTAATCTCTTCTGATTTGCATGTTGGATGCAAGTTACGTGCCATGACTCTTATTGGTCTGGTCTGTTTATTTTCATAAGTATGCCATTCCAACTTTCTTTTAGGAGTTTTGTCAGTTCTCTATATTCCATTTCTGTGTCTACATTAATTTTCAGCTGATTGTTGTTCATCATGCTGGTGTTAAATTTCAGATCTTTTGATTTCAGTTTCTGACTTATTTCTATATAATTTTCCACATTGCTCAGTATCACTGGCGGTGGCGTAGCCGATTTTTTTACATTTTCTTTAGTCCTCTTACTTTTGTTTATTGGACTGGTTTTCGGTGTTTCTGGTGATTCCATAGTTTTCCTTTTACGTTTTTTATTCTTTTCCAGTATCCAAGCAGTTTCTTTGGCCACGATTTCTTCCGAGTTGGCTGGACTATAGGATACCCTAGGCTGTAACTTCTTGATTTCTTCCTGTAGTCGTCTGATTTTGTTATAAGCAGAATTAAGCTGACCCTGCAGTCTTCTTATTGTGTCCTCTGGGACTTCCAGTGTTGGTATCTGTGCGTTTTGTTTTTCCAAGCTACAGTTTATATTAGTTGGCGGAGACCTTGCCACCAACAAACCTCTTCTAAACGGATCCTCACCAAGCAATAGCTGCCCCCCCCCCCAGAATCCATGGGGCCGACCTCCGAAGAGGGTGCATTTACCAGGTTTTTACCTGATCTGCCACCTGGGGTAGTCATTCCTTTGTTTTCTCCATTGCTTTAATGTTTATCCAGTAAGTATAGAATAATTGAATTAACACAAAATACCATCATAAATTGTTACTTTCAGTTATTTATTACAATGACATAATATTGATAACAAAATTTAATCTTTTCTTTTATTTGTTAGTGGGTTCTTTTAGATCTGATTGAGTTGGAAATAGTGAATAAAGTATATTTTAAATGTTCAATATGAATTACTTGATGGTTGAATTCCTATTCTGCGAAGAGGCGCATCCACTTGAACATCGTCTGTAGTATGACTCTCTGGACGGCTGCTGTTAATGGAGGTCCTAGTTGGCTGCACTTGATTGATTATCACAGATTGATTTACACACTGGCATCACATTCACAATAACACATCTCAAATATCTTAGTTGCAGTACGAACATACCGTTATAATTAATATATCTTCTTAACACAAACTTTTATATATAGTTAACAGATTTTCACTCAGCAATACTATGATTCATCTAAGTTCATAGATGTAATTTAAGCTAGGTGCTTATAACAAGGATTGTATTGATTGGTAACGTCAGACTATTTAATCACGATTCTTTATGTGAGTTTCGCGGATTATGCGTAACTTTTCGATTGACTTTAGACAAACTGCGACTGAATTGTCACTCCTAATTCAACGGTAACATTCAACTGAATAAAGCTGTTTAACCCTCTGATGAATGCTTTAACTAACTAATTTAAACTGACTACGATAACTTAATTGACGAGTCTTTACTGTTGTAACATCTCCGATGACTGCTTTAAACTTCTCAGTCTGGGGTTTTTAAACACAAACTGGGCCTACCCTCGCCTAATTTTGAATCTAAACATTCCCATTGGACTTGGGTGCCATGATATTCAATTTAACCCAATATAGTATCTAGAATTTTACCGCTAAAAAACTGATGCGTTTTCTTACTTGCTGGATAACAGTGCATTCACTGGGGTCGTCCGCGTGGTGGTAAGAGACGCTTTAGATGAGTTCTATGTCTAAATGTCTCGCTCTCACATAACGGGATCCATTGTTAAAAGCACTCAACTTTTACAACGTTCTACCTATTTTTTGTTAATTTTTAGCATAATACAATTTTATTGCTGTGCATCCGCTACGTGCTTTTTTTTTGGTGTATTTTGTGCCGACTTTCTGTCGCCAGACACAAGGGTGTGTTCTTTAAAAAAAAAAAAAAAAAAAAAAAACGCTTTGACATTTCATAACGGTAGTTTCTCTTTACCTTATATTTGTATATCTGTTTTTGACATATTTTGATATTGACTATTGATAGTAAATTTGCACATTTTCATTTTCCTCCTTCTTCACTTTCATTTTAATTTCCTTTTATTTTTTTTCCCCTTCTCATTTGGTTGTATTGAGTCAATCACTTGGGTTAGGTCACGTCGTCGTTTGTCGCTTCATTGTCATTTTATTTTCATTAGTTTAAACATTTTATATAGTTGATTCATCGTTTTTATCCCTGGTATTGGGGTGGCTTATTTGTGTTGTAACATAATGCCTCTCCTTCAAAATTGATCATTTTGGTAAAACACTAGTATAGTTTTTTATGAAATTATCAGTTATATATAATTTTTTCCTTTTTCTTCTTGCTTATTTCTTCTTTCTTGTTCCTCTTCTTACTTGATTCACTCCATTTTATTTAGATCTGTTTTTTACTTATTTCCATTAGTGTGTTCTCCCTTTTATATAATTTTTTCCCTAACTTTTTAGTAGCTGGTTTCTTCCATTACTACCATTTTTTCTGAGACCAGAGGAACATCATCTCTGCTCAGTTAATTTGATTGCTGGACCTATTCTCAGTCAATCTTAAATACCTTTTTTGTCATCTTGTGACTTTCATTAATAATATTTTTTGGGGATTGTCCACTGTATGGGTTTTTAGATCATTTTAACCTTTTACTCATTCTTCCTTCCGCTGTACCTTTGCTATATACTGTTATCTACTCATACAGTTGGTTGTTTTTTATTTATTTAGTTGTTAACTTCATTATTTCTAACTTTTCATTAGTTTGTTTTTCTTTTCTTCTTGTGATCATTTTAATTATTTTAGACATCTTTTTTCTTTTTCTTGGTTGATTACCGTTATTTTGCTTTAGCCATTTGCTGTATTTTTGCTTTATACATTTTTTTTTCTTATACCAGTTCGGTTTTTTTTTTTCTTTGAATACTCTATATTCTTTATAATTTTAGGTATTTGTCTATAGCAGTTCTTGCTTGATTTTTTTTTGTTTATTATGTTTTGTCTCAAATATTATTCTAAATAATTTTTGTAAGTTTGTTGTTCTTACTTTATAGGAATTTTTGTAACTTATTCCATTCTTTTATGCACATTTTTTTTTTATTTTATATAACTTTATATGTTATTTAAATATTATTGTAAGGTGATCTTACTTTGTAGGAATTTTTGTAACTTATTCCTTTATTTTATATTATACCTCATATGTCATCTAACTATTATTGTAATACATTTTTTGCAGTCTCCAGATCGCTATTATGATTAACTTATTCTTTTTACCTTGTATAATCCACTAGGCGATCTCAGTTTTTTTACATACAACATGTTTCGGGGACTAAATCCCCATCTTCAGGTACAGTAAAAAAATTATTCCCCTAATATATGGGGGTCGTCGAAATGATTAAAATGTTAATACATAAAAACACACGCACAAAAATCACTGAATAAATTAACATATAACATAAACACATGAACACATTAAAAGCGACTCGGTGCACCGGTTGACCTCCGATCGTCAACTAGCCTGTATTCGTGCTTCATTGCTTATCATCAACGCGGTATCATATAATTTATTGGATTTAAATGATAGCTGATCGTTGAGTAACTGCTCTTTATTTACTTTGGATGCCTTGTATATTTCAAACTCTTCTAAAGCATTCAGGAAATGACCTTTATTACAAACGTGTATCGGCTCCATGTTCTCTTTGAATCCGGTGTAATTATGGTTTTCGTTTATGAGGTGGAGTGCGTAATTTGATGAGGTGGTTTGGGGTTTCTTTTTTGGTAGGTGTTCTTTAAACCTCTCGATTTAAATCTCTAAACACAGATTTAGAGATATTGCCAAAGTAATTATATCGAGACACATCAAGAAATTTGATAAACTATACAGTGAACAACAAAAACAAGATAACATAGAATGTAAACATATATTTTATAAACGTGTAGCCAATCTTACTAACATTGAATTATCAACAGAGGAACAGAATGTATTATCGAAGGGCCTACACTATAATTTACCTGACTTTAGTAAACACGCTTTAACATGGGAAGGCACGAATGCTGAGGCTACAATTAAATGTATTAAGAACTAAGACACTCGGTATGAAACATGGTCATTAATCAACAATAAGTTGAATCATTTCCTGAAGTTAAATAGCACACAGAACATAAAAAAGAGTTAAAAATCGCTAAAAATATCAAACAAAAAATAAATAACAACGCAATAATTACAAAAGCAGACAAAGGAAACACAGTGGTTATTATGGAAAATACAGATTATATACGTAAATGTTACGACTTCATTCAAGATAATAACATAACAATGTTAAATGATGACCCAACCGAAAAACACACTAAAACCATAAATTCAGCTATTAATACATGTGTAAATTTACTTGACACACAAACCAGATTGAATGTGAAACAAATCAAACCTAAGGCACCTGAATTTACGGGACTGCCCAAATTACACAAACAAAACATTCCTATATGACCTTTGATTAACTATACGACCGCCCCTAATTATAAAATAGCCAAAAAACTGCAACAAATTATTAAGAACAGCATAAAATTATAAAATATCCACAATGTAAAAAACACCTTTGAATTCATAAATAAAATTAAAGATATGGAGATTACACCTAGTTATAAACTTGTCTCGATGGACATTGTCAATTTATATACAAATATTCCGGTTTTGGAAACATTAAAAATTCTAAAGGTAAATTTAACTACGACAGGTATTCTAAACAAAAAGCAGATAGATGAACTCCTATCTTTGTTACAGATTATAGTACAGCAAAATTATTATACTCATGACAACAAGTATTTTAACCAAGAGGAAGGTTTGGCTATGGGTTCACCTCTAAGTGGGCTTTTGGCCGAAATATATATGAACTATTATGAGAATAAATTTTTATTGTCTGACTATAACCGATTCTATGATAAAATTGTTTCTTATACTCGTTATGTAGATGACACCTTCATAGTATTTAATGGCACTCAGACAGGTGGATATGTTTTTTAAATTTATTAACGAAATTAACCACAACATAAAATTTACTATGGAAATGGAAACCAATAATGGCTTGAACATCCTCGATGTATTGGTGTTAAAAAGAAACAACCATTTCGGTTTTAAAATATACCAAAAACCTACCACAACAGACATAGTTATAAATGCTAAATCGAATCATCCGTACGCAAAAAATTGGCGGCATTTAATGCACTAGCACATAGACTAATAAACGTACCAATGAATACGGAGGATTATAAGGAAGAATATAACATAATAAAACACAGCCTTGAAAAATGGATATAACACAGAAATTGTGGATAAAATGATACATAAACAATTACGGAAAATAAATGGTGACAATAATAAAGTTAAAAATACAACACAGTATGTCTCAGCATTATATACGAACATACTCCCCAACATAATAAAAAATGAATTTAAAAAATTATATATAAATGTTTCATTCAAGACCATAAATAATCTAAAAAATATACTTAAGCCACAAAAACCAATAACTTTGGAGGAATGTTCAGGGGTATATTGAATCCAGTGCAGTGAGTGCGATAAGTTCTACATCGGACAAACGGGGAGGAAATTTATCTAGAGGTTTAAAGAACACCTACCAAAAAAGAAACCCCAAACCACCTCATCAAATTACGCACTCCACCTCATAAACGAAAACCATAATTACACCGGATTCAAAGAGAACATGGAGCCGATACACGTTTGTAATAAAGGTCATTTCCTGAATGCTTTAGAAGAGTTTGAAATATACAAGGCATCCAAAGTAAATAAAGAGCAGTTACTCAACGATCAGCTATCATTTAAATCCAATAAATTATATGATACCGCGTTGATGATAAGCAATGAAGCACGAATACAGGCTAGTTGACGATCGGAGGTCGACCGGTGCACCGAGTCGCTTTTAATGTGTTTATGTTATATGTTAATTTATTCAGTGATTTTTGTGCGTGTGTTTTTATGTATTAACATTTTAATCATTTCGACGACCCCATGTATTAGGGGAATAATAATTTTTTACTGTACCTGAAGATGGGGATTTAGTCCCCGAAACATGTTGTATGTAAAAAACTGAGATCGCCTAGTGGATTATACAAGGTAAAAATTTTTAAGTTTATTATTGTAAGTTGATCTTACTTCTTTTGAATTTGGTATTTCACTTTCTCTTTTCTTCTCCATTGGTTTGCATGGTCGGTAATTTGAAAATCAGTCCCATTTCTCGGTGTTTATCTTCAGTTAGTTTACCCATGGTCCATCATTTCCTCTGCACTTGTTGTTCGGATAACCTTGGTGTGTAGAACTATTTCCGTCCTTGTGAAATAGGTATCTTCTATCTAGTACCACAATTCTTCTAATATCGTGTTCATTTGTATCCGTGCCTACATCATTCACCTTATTACATTGTTTATTAATCAAAGAAGTTAATTGTACCTCTCTCATTAATGTCATCACTAATTTTTTATTCTGCATTTCCAATTCTGGTGTACTCAAGTGTTTTAGAGACCTTCTTAATTTGTGACACACTATTTTGTTGCGAGTCCTTTCAATTTTGGGTAATTTCCATTTAAAGATAGATTTGCTGAAGTTTTTATTCGCTGGTTGATTGTTAATCCCTTCTAGAATTTCCTTTAAAGTCCTCCTACAATCTTTATATTTCATTAATTTACTATGGTCGGTAATGGGTAAATTAAACACGTTAATTAGTCCATCCTTCATCATCTCCAATTCTTCTCTTGTTTTTATTAGTTTCTCTTTACATATTTTTCCTATATCTTTTGTTTTCTTAATCTTCTTAATTATTTGGTTCTTCTTTACTCTTCTACGGTTGCTTTCTATGTGTTTGATTTTCTTTCATGTTTTTGTTATCTTTATTTCCAGAAAACGATACTCTTTTGTTTTCTTTATTTCTTATTTTTTCATTGATACCTTCAGAAGTGTTGTCTAGTGTTTCCTTCAATTGTGTGAAACCACTATCTATTGTTTCATGAGGTTGATCTGCTTGGTAATTTGTTTCTTCCCATTTCTTATTCATCCCCGTTTTTGTCTGCTTGACTTCTTCACGATACCCTATTAGTATGTATCTTAATTCTTCTCACTGTCTTCCTTCAATTCTTCCTTCAGTTCTTCATTTCTTTTTTGGATGTCCTCCGTCAATCGCTGTTGTAGGGCTTCTTGATTCTTCCACAAAGTATCACTGTGTTCCTCCATTTTCTCGTTTATCTGCTGCTTCAGTGTCTCATTATTTTCTTCAATTTTGTTGTTCAGTGTCTCAATATCTTCCCTTAATTGTTTCTTTAAGTTTTCACTTAACATCTCAGTTTGTCTCCGTGAATTTTCATTAATTTTTTCCTCCATTTTCTTCAATTCTTCACTGTTTTGGTCTATTTTTTCATTTGTGTTCTTATTATCTTCCTGGATTCGGTCTTTTTTTCATTTGTTTTCTTGGAGGTTTCGGCTATGAAATTCATCAGGTCTTGCATGCTCGAGTCCTTTTTCTGAGTGGTTTTACTTGGTTGGTCCCAGACTATTACTTCCATTTCCGGTTCTGGTGGGGTTGGGTTTTCTGGTTGTTCCTCTTGGGCATCCTCTTCGATCGTTTCCTCGATCATCTCCTCCATCATTTCCATTTCTTCTTCGTCGGTACCCTCAGTTCCCTTCTTAGCTTTATACCTTGTAACCATGGAATGTTTCATATTTTCCCTAATTGCCGCTAGTCTTCAATTCTAGCCTCACTAGTTGGTCGCCAATCTGTAACGAAGGAAGGACGATGTCCTGTTTAAGCCCCGCGATGGAAGCCAATCTGTAACGACGTGATTTGTACGTATTCTGAAAAATGTATAAGTTGTGTGTTCGCCTCACACCAGTGGTCGTTACTTATATGTTGCACTAACGATGTCCGTAGCGATCCTTCAATTACCAGTACAACACGAGTGGAAACCTTACCTGTTCTTCGTTAGGTGTTCATAAATCCCGGGTGGCACCAAATTGTTTAATTAAAACAAATTAACCAATAGGGTGGTTTAGCGTTCTTAGCTATGACGGTCTGGATTATTCGAATTTTACTCCCGCCTTCGTTCGACCTTCTTAATCGAGCAGTTAGTTCACCGAGTTTGTGACGTGAGCGCTTACCGTCATTTTTGCTCTTTGCTAAATAATACACAATTTATAATATACCTTCCTATGGAATAAAAAAACAGTGGTTACACTCTGTACTCGTTTATTTATTGGTGATTGGTAATTACTCAGTTTGACACAAAAATATATTTTGGTTATTCAACAAATTTGCACCGACAGTTATTATAAGACAAATATCTCAGGTTGGCGAATCGACTTTGAACGAATTATCCAGTCAAATATGGCGACTGCTTGGTTTGTTTACAGTTTGTTCCGTTCAAAGTCCTGGGTTCTTGTGATTATGAAAGAAATATTAATAATGATTACACTAAAGTACACTACCTTACATTATTTGTACTTAAATAATATAATGTGTAATTATAATTTGTTCCTGAAGTGTGGTAAAGTGTGTTTCAAAAGTTCGTAATTTTCATACAGGTTATTTTTCTAGTCAACAAAATTTCAGTGTTTTATTTTTTAATTAATCTTTGAAAGAAATAATATTCAGTTTATAGTGAGAGTTCAGATTGCTGTGAGAAAAATTTAAAGTGAATTTATTTCAGAAATTCGGGTAATTTAATAATACTTATCAAATCAGTCAACTGGAGGTGTACTGTCATTCAGTCGAAATGGAATGGGGCTTCAATAGTCATCAATTTTCAATATTCTTGGGGCTTAAGTACGTCTGGCATCTTTTTCATGTTAGTTGTAGAAATTTATTAATTTAAAATTTATTTAAATTGGTCCTTGGCATCAGTTAAATGTTCTCATCCTTCGTCTGCTTCTTACGTTTTCATCTTTTTGAATTTTAATTACTTTTTAAACATTTTATATTAAAATTTTGGTCATTCACGGCCTGGCATCTATTCTGGATGAGCGTCACTTATGGAATAATAAGATTTCATGGAAAATTAGTAACCAACGTCCGTTGTCATGGTTACTAATAGATTCTGATTGGCTGATCTTTTCTTAAGACCATTGTTATTATATTTGAATTTTTATTCAAAATCACTGTATATCTTCTGATCGCTATTATTCTTCCGTCTTCCTCTGTACGTATTAAATATTATCACTACTTTTTCTTTCAAAGAGCATTTTGACATCCCATAAGGTTGGGTTTTCTTATGTATTATTGTTTGGACAATTATGTTGATATTTGTTAATTACAGAACATTTCTTTTTTATTTTAAGTCCTTATTCTAACATTTATCTTTTAATATGATTCACAAATTATCCTTGACTAGTTATTTGCCTTGGATTTTCTAATTTCCTTGTTAATTTTTTACAATTTGTAGTTATTTGTTTTTTACAGTTAGGCATTTCATAGGCCTAAGTAGTAACTGACTATATTTACTTATTTTATACAAATTACATTTTAATTTACCCTCATACATTTTTTGTTTTGATATTATAAATGATTTGTTTACTTATTGATGTGTTTTGGATCTGTTTTTATAATAATTGCTTGTTCCCATTAGTTTCTACATTATGGTTTGTTAATTATTTCCTAACTGATTTTCCAGTGTTATCAGATTTGTATTAGTTTATCTTTTTATTCACTTATTTTGCCATTGTTAATAACTAGGCTATTACTTACTATTCTCTATTACATAAAACATAATATTTAGGCTTATGGTCTGTATAATTCCTTCAGCCATATCCTATTCATAGATTAAATCAAACAATTTTTTAACAGTTATTATGCAATGTTTGCTTACAATTCGTTTCATTCTTACTTATTTTTTGGGTGATAAACATCATTACACCATTTAAACTTACTTAATTGATTATCCCTTAGAACATGGGGTGTTTATTTTATTTTGCTCTTGTTTTCTTTATTATATTTTTTCTTATACAAACTTTACCTTCTAGCCATGGTAACCCTAACTGTTAACCTTCCATGGGATTCCCCCTTTGAATACTATTGTATCCCTCACTTACAATTAAACTTAATGCTATCAATAACAAGATTCTTATTAAATAATATTGTTCACCATTAATCATTTAGTGTTTATCACAGATTATTAAGTGTTTACACCTATCAATAGGGTTTCTCATTATTTTGGGGTTTTACACTTTCACTTTTGCACTTCTTAAATTTTATTTTAAGTGTTATTAGTGGGTAATCCCTCACATTACATTCTCTTTGTCACTTGGTTATGTTTACTTTCTCACTATCTCTCTCTTTACAAATGCTATTTATACGATTAACAAGTTTATCTCTTTATAGAGTTCTTTATTACATTTAAACTCTAATTCTTTGGTTAGTGTACTTTTATTTTTCTCATTACTTTATCGGGTTTTATCATTTACATTTATCGTTTAATCGATAATAATAATTATCTTTTACATTTGTTAGTTATTGGTTTTGTTTCCATTATTATATTTGAGCGTTTCATTTCTCCTTTTTCTATTCTATATTATTTGTTTGTGTCATATCATTTGATTTCATTTTATTTCCTTGATACTTGTTTTGTTTCATTTTCATTTTCCTCCTTCTTCACTTTCATTTTAATTTCCTTTTATTTTGGTTTTCCCCTTCTCATTTGGTTTTATTTTATTTGGTTGTATTGAGTCAATCACTTCATTCAATCACTTGGGTTAGGTCATGTCATCGTTTGTCGCTTGTCGCCTTGTCCTGTCATTGTCATTTTATTTTCATTAGTTTAAACATTTTATATAGTTGATTCATTGTTTTTATTCCTGGTATTGGGGTGACTTATTTGTGTTGTAACAAAATATATATATATATATATATATATATATATATATATATATATTGTAACCAGAAGCGTTTTAGACGCTGTTACAAATAAATAATTCTTTGTGTTGTACAAAAAAAAATTTTTATGTTTGTTTATAGGTCTAATAATTTATAAATAATTCTTGTTCTGTTGTTTCGTTAAAATTTTAAAATTCGGTGAGTTGATTTGGTTAATATATGTACTTCTGGTTGACCTTAAATGAATCGGAGTTAATCAGATTGTCTTCCTACAATAATCGATTTGCGATTTTCTGCTCTGCTCCAATATATCACTTTCCTTTAATATTTGTCGTCTCTCAGTAAGTCCTGTAGTTAACTCAAACTCTTATTTTAATATGTGAAATAATTCCAAATCCAGATAGTTGAATTAATTTAATTTATTGACAATATTTCTGAAAGATCGATTTATAATCGATATTGTTTAAATGTTCGGCTCTTTCACAGGGCTTGGTCGATTTTACAATTACAGGTTATATTATATAAATGTTAGAATGGTTCTTTTAGCGGGTATAATTATATAGTCAGAGAAGGGAGCAAGCATAGAAAGTATAACATGTACAAATAATTCTTAATAATTAATAAATGACAAATGGAGAATAATATATAATGTTTATAATATTTAATGATTCAGACCAGTTCATTGACGACTAATCTTAGCTGGCTAACACTTTGCATGACGGGAGCTAAAAATGGCGGCACGTCTCGTAGTTGAAGAAAATCCAGAAACGATGGTTATAAATTCTGTTAATAAAAACGCCTTCACTACCGTTTTATTGTCTCCGTATTATTGTATATTGTCTATTATGTGGTTAAAGGTGTCCTGAAGAAGTGTTCTGTGTTCACTGGCATTAATAGTCTGGTGTTAGGTGTGTTCAATTGTATAGCATATATGGTGAAAAATGTTAAAGTTCTTTGTAGAGTGAATTATCAATGTTGTATAGTTTTATTGGTTGAATTCACTTATATTTTGATAGGTATTGTTCGTTTTCACTTTTTGTGTTGGTGTAGTACACTGATTTTATGTTTAAAGTAAATAATTAGGTAACTCTCGTTTTCAATGCATAACCTTATACGCCATTACTCGGTACGTTATACAGATTCTTAACGCGATCGAATATCAACCGTTCGCATTGAATGTTAATAAAGAACTGTTTTACTTCCTTCGTCTCAGGAAATATCTTGCCAAGTTAATATGAAAAAAGTATCCTATTCATGTAAATATAAAATACATTATATACAGAATATTTTTAGTTTATAGATTGCTTTTGTGAACAACATAATTGGTTTATTTACCTCATTCTGTTTAATTTGATATATAATAGTCTATATTTATAAAGATTTTTGTTAAAATTGCCATATTTCTGTCTTTTTGGAAATATAGGCCCAAAATTCTGCTTCCTGTTCTTGTCCAAAATAATAGCCATGTTTGGTGTTATAAATATGATTATAATAACTTCTAGATTGATATAAATCCCTACCTTTCCTTAATTTCTTATAAATTTGTCAATTTATCTGGGTTTTAGTTATAATTCATGAATTTACTATTCCTCCTCTGAAATAGTTAGTTATTACATTTTGAAAATTTTTAATAATTTAATACATCTTTTTATATTACTCTTTTAAAGTATAGGAACAGTTATAGTAGTTGGTGATCGATCCACCTTACATAAATCTTATTAGTTTACATGGTTCATCAGACTTATTTACTCAATTATATTAATTTTTGGGAATTCATTATTTGGCCTAGATCTTAGTATCTTACATATATTGTTTTTTCAAATAAAGTTATTTCTACACCTCCTCTGACTTTTTAAAGTTAACATAACATTAAATAAAATTGCTTACATAACTATTGATACCTGTAGCATATTATTCATGCTACTAATACAAAAAATAATATTTAACATTAACTTGCTAGTCTTCAAAGTTAGACATGTTAGTTTGAACTATTTTTAACATACATAATAAATATTTTATAATCTGGTACAGCATCCATACATAAACATTTTAAGCTGTATGCACACTGTTATGTAACTAAACATTCTTACACTAAATATAAATCTTATTCTATTAGAACTCTTTGAAAAGTGGAGTTCATAGGCTCTAAACATAATTAGCCATTTAAAATTTATTAATTTTTATTAAACTTAAGTCAATCAGTCTTTTCTGTTTATATAGTATTTTAAATTAATCCCCTGTTGGTGTAATTATTCCCCCACCTACTCTCTTTATTATTTGCATTTCTATGAATGTTTTGAGATAAAAAGTGACCTCTTTTATGAAACATTAGAAATATTTTTCACTTCAATATTTCATCACTTGTTAATTGTGTAATTATATAAAATATAAAAGTTATTTAATAGCACCTTGTTTAAGTAATAGTTACACATTAACTTGAAGTTTATTATATTTAAAATCACTTACACTGGTACACATTCACTGTTGGTTCTGACTTATATTTGAGTTTTACTATATTCTCAGACCAAACCTTTAGTCATAATGGACTGTGAAGATTTGTTTATTTTACTATATAATAACTTTAGTTGGTGCACTTCTTATCACATTACTAAATACTTTCGTTTATAATTAATTTACAATTTTATGAGGTTTTGGGGTGTTATACTTTCTTTGGTGATACTAACATTTGGTTTGGGGTTTATCATCGTTAATAATAGGTTTATCTTTGGGTATTTCTTGTAGTTCTTCCATCCTATATCTTCTTTTCTTCTCTTTTTCCTTCTTGGGGTTTCCAAGGTACTTTGGTTTTATTTTGTCCGTTGGTTTGTTCGGGGTATCTTTTTTATTATCTGCTCCTAAACTTCCTCTTCCTTCTTGGGTTTGGGGTATCTTCTTTATCACCTGCTCCTAAACTTCCTGGGTAATCTCCTGATTTTTTATACGAGTTTCTTTTAATTTATTTTCTTGAGTTTTAGTGTTGCATTTTTATTACTTAATTACTTTTTTCCTTTTATAGTGGTGTTTTTCTTTGAAGTTTAAATTATTTTCATTTGAAATTCTTTGAGTTATATGTAATTTAATTGTGTTTATGATCTTAATGGAATTAATTTTTAGTGGATTATCTGTCATGCTACAGATTGCCCTCCTCCAGAAGTGATTTTTTCAGACTATACTTGGTTTGTCTGAAATAATTGCTTATGATAATTATTATATTTTTTAGTATTCTTGACTTCCTTCCATTTCAAAATTTTTCTTATATATATTTGAGCTTACATCTATTTCATTCTTACTTGATCTTCCTTGATAGTAATAGTCATCTGAGTTTCATATTTATTATTTTATTTTCTTTTTTCTTCTTGGTGTTTTATCCTTGGGATATTTATTCCCTATCATTCCCTAACACGTGAGCTGGTGCAGTTCAGAGAGGCACAGTACGCTACTTCCTCTGCTGTACAATGCTTCACTTCTATTTGAGTACAGAGGCAAATCATCTCTGCTCAAAAAACATATTAATACTGCTGGACTTATCTACAGACAGTTATTAAAAAAATTATTTCAGAATAGTACACTTTTGTTACTATTTAAAAAAGTATCTTTGGATAATTCACTTCGTATATTGCTCAGAGATTTTAATATTCCTATCTCAGTTATCCTTCTGACTTGTTAACTTAATGGTTATTTCAATTGGTATCAAGGTGGGAAGCTCTTTTATTAATATAATTATCAATGTTTATTATCATATAAAGTTTTTGTTATTAATTCTTTATTCTTCTCTGGTTTTTATTACAATCTGCTTTTGTTTATGGTAGCATATATTTCTGATATATTTGTTTGTTTCTCAGTTTTTATTTGTTCCACTTGTTCCATGTTCTAGAACTTTCTTATAATTGTCTTTATTACATTTGACACTTATTTCATGATCATTTCATTATTGATTTATTTAATTACATTTATAACTTTGATTCTTTTCTCAAATTACTTCTCTCTGTTTTTTTATTCAAATGAATGTCTTAATTAATTTTTTAATGAGGTCATTGTTTCTCTTTATACCACTTCAAAGTGTTATTATTTTTATTTCCACACAAGTTTATTCAGTTAATCGTATCACTGGTTTTTATTTCTTTTTATATAATTTCATAGAAGGCTTTTACAATTTATTGGTTGTAAATTGACATTCCTATATTCTTTAGAATTGATTTGTTTTACATCTCTAAATTCTTTTCCTTTTATTCCATAAAGTTTTTATAAATAGTTTGTCAGTAAGTTGATATTACTTTATTTTTGGAATTTGGATGATTTTTAATTCAAAATTCTTTCTTTTTATTTCATAATTGTTTCTTCATAATTTATTTGTAGTAAGTGGTGCTTACCATTGTTTTTGAATTTATTGGTTTTATTCTAAATTCATTTTCTTTTTGTTTCTAAATAGTTTTCATAATAATGGTAGTAAGGTGATCTTACTATGTTTTTGAATTTATTGGTTTTAATTCAAAATTCATTTTCCTTTTGTTTCTAAATAGTTTTCATAATAATGGTAGTAAGGTGATCTTACTATGTTTTTGAATTTATAGGTTTAAATTCAAAATTCATTTTCTTTTTGTTTCTAAATAGTTTTCGTAATAATGGTAGTAAGGTGATCTTACTATGTTTTTGAATTTATAGGTTTAAATTCAAAATTCTTTCTTTTTTATATTTCTTCTAAATGGTTTCATTCATAATCTTGTAGTAAGATGTACTTACTTTGTCTTTGAATTTTGATGATTCGTAATTCAAAATTCTTTCTTTTTATTTCATAATAGTTTCTTCATAAATTATTTGTAGTAATTGGTGCTTACTATATTTTTGAATTTTGGTGTTCTTCAACATCTCTAAATTCTTTTTCTTTTTTATATTTCTTCTAAATGGTTTCATTAATAATCTTGTAATAAGATGTACTTTCTTTGTTTTTGAATTTTGATGATTTTTAATTCAAAATTCTTTCTTTTTATTTCATAATAGTTTCTTCATAAATTATGTCTGTAAGGTGATCTTACAATATTTTTGAATTTATAGGTTTCCATTCAAAATTCTTTCTCTTCTTTTCCTTTTTATTTTCCTAATGGTTTTTTCATAAATAATCTTGTAGTAAGGTGATCTTACTGTTTTTGAATTTTTAGGTTATTACACCTCTAAATTCTTTCTTTTTTATATTTCTTCTAAATGGTTTCATTAATAATCTTGTAGTAAGATGTATTTACTTTGTCTTTGGAATTTTGATGATTTTTAATTCAAAATTCTTTCTTTTTATTTCATAATAGTTTCTTCATAAATTATTTGTAGTCAGTGGTTCTTACCATTGTTTTTGAATTTATTGGTTTTTTACCTCAAAATTCTTTCTCTTTTTGTATTTCCATAAAGTTTTTTATTCATAAATTATGTCTGTAAGGTGATCTTACAATATTTTAGAATTTAGGGGTTTTTAATTCAAAATTCTTTTTATATTATATTTCCAAAATGTTTCTTTCAAGATAGTTGTAGTAAGTTGTTCTTACTTATATTTTTTGAATTTTTATGGGTTTTAATTCAAAATTCATTTTATATTACTCCTCATGATACTTTTTCATGGATGCCTGGTTATATACACCCTTGATTTTACCAGAACCCATCTCCTTTATCTCATACGTGTTATTGTTTTTGTCTTTGGAGACTATATAGGGTCCAGTGTATAATAGTAATAATTTCTTAGTTATCCCTTCCAGTGAACTTGGTAATTCCCTATTTTTTAATAATACTTTTTCACCACTGGTATAGGTAATTATTTTACCCATACCTTTTTGATATTTATTTCGCTGTTTCTCCTGGTCTTCGGCCACCTTGTTATAAAACTTTATTCGGTCAAAAGTATAGTTATTTTCCCTTGGGAACTCCAATATTTCTTCGATCTCCCTTGGGGGTTGTTTTTCGTACATGGCGGAGTATGGGGTAATTCCTATGGCTGGGTGGTATGCCAAGTTGAGGAATTCTTCTGTGGCCTCTAGATAGTCTTGCCACCTCCTCTGTTGATTGTGGCAATATGTTCGTAATATTCGCCCCACCTCTCGTAATACTCTTTCTGCCGGGTTACTGCTCGGGTGGTAGACCGAGGTTTTATAAGTACAAACACCCGTAGACAGTGGGGTATCCTGCCATTTTTTCCCCTTGAATTGGGTTCCGTGGTCGGTAATGATCGAAACTGGTTTTCCGACGTTTGGGAAGTACTGGTTGGTTAATATGTCGAGAATTTTATTTGTAGTCGCCCGATTTGCTGGGTATAGCTTGACGAACTTCGTGAAATGGTCCATCACGATGACTAGATATTTATATCTGTGACGACCCCCACTGCGGGGAAATGGCCCGCAGATGTCCAAAAATACTTTTTCCAACTTTGCCTGAGATGTTATTGGAATCATTTGACCTTCTTTTTTCTCGTTATTCGATTTAACGAGTTGGCAAATGTGGCAACCCTTTATATATTTCCGGACCTTCCGGTTGATATCTTTAATGTGGCAGCTCTCTTCCAGGGCCTTTATCACCTTTAAGGCACCCATATGCCCATATCGAATATGATAGTTACTTACTATCTCCTTTTCGATATGGGTTGGAATGATAACCTTCCATGTCTCCTTCCTCAAAGATGGTTGAATGAACAGTATATTGTTATGAATTCTATAATATCGGGCGATAGTCTTGTCCCCTGCTTCCAATCTCGTCTTAATGGATTGTAATTTCGGGTCTGCTTGTTGGTGGGTGCTCAGGTTTTCCAATAATGAGGCTAGATCGGCTCTGGTACTAAGAATGTGGTATATTTTGAGTACACTTTCTTTCTCCCCCTCGAATGTTTGCTTATTTATGTCGATTCGTGACAACACGTCCGCAACGACATTCTTCTTTCCTGGGATGTACTCCCACTTAAGATTATACTCTTGTAGTAACAGTATCCACCGGGTCACTCTTCCATGACTGAGTTTGCATCTCCTCGAGAACGATATGGACTTATGGTCTGTCCGGACGGTAACAGGGTAACCAAGGATGTAGGTGCGGAATTTGCCACACGCGAACACTACACTTAACAGCTCTTTCTCAGTGACGTGGTAGTTCTTTTCGCACTGGTTTAACGCTCTACTTGCAAAGCAAATCACGAGATGTTCGCCCTTCTCATCCTCTTGATATAGTGTTGTGCCGAGGCTAATGTCGCTGGCATCGCAATTCAGGAAGAACGGTTTACTGAAATCCGGATGGCGAAGTATTATTGGTTCAAGGAATTTTTCTTTAATCAGCGTTAAGGTCTCATTCTGCTCTATACCCCATATCCATTTATTCTTGGATGACAGTTGCGGTTGAAATCTGGCGGTCAATTCAGAATAATTTTCCTGGAACTTGCGATAGTAATTACAGAGTCCCAGGAATGACTGTAATTGCCTTCGATTCTTTGGCGTTGGAAATTTCTGAATCGCTTCTACTTTTTCAGCCGACGGTGAGATTCCTTGGTCGTTCAATATAAAGCCCAAGAATTAAATTTCCTTGGCTATGAACTGAGATTTTTCTAGCTTTAGCGTGATGTTATTCGCAGCCAATTTCTTCAGCACATGTTCCACACGGTAGCAGTGTTCCTCCCAAGTTTCTGAGGATACTAGCAAATCATCTACGTACACGGTGGTGAATTGTAGTGCTTCCTGGCCAAGTATCTGGTCCATGCAGTGTACAAAGACTGCGACCGAATTCACGAGTCCGAAGGGCAATCTCTTAAACTGGTAGTTCCGCCCTTCGAATATGAAGGCCAGATACTGGCGTGGTGTATGGGGATTGGCTACTCTCTATTATGCCACGGTTAATCATCTTTGTTATTTCAGCTCTTACTGCTTCCTTTCGTGATTGCGCGATGGGGTATGACTTCCGGTTAAAGTCCACTGTGTCTCGAAATTGTAGAGTACACTGGAAGTTTTTTACTTTACCGGGCTCGTCAGAAAATACTGATCTGTATTGTTCGTATATATTTATTAATTTGTCAGCTTGGTGTTTTTGCAACCTTTCCCCTGTTATACCGCTCCAGAAATCCCTGATTTCCTGGATCTTTTGGGACCATAAGTCCTCATTAGCGTCATTGTCCATCATCCGCTCAATCATAGGAGTTTGATTTATATAATTGATTTTACGAATCTGTTGGTGGATATTGTTGGGAATTACTTGGTCGCTACCAACCAAGTCAGCCGTCCAAGTTTGTCCGTTCGTAAAAAGTGACAATTTCTCCGTTCGTAAATCAATTATGGCGGAGTTCCGCCTGAGCACATCGCACCCTACCAATATGTTAAATGGCAGCCCGCTTGCCACTAAGAATTCCATGTCCATAGCTATACCACAGCTCATCACATTGGCGGAGACTTGTCTTCTTATTGTCTTATTTTAGCGGCCGGTTGCACCTAATAAAATAATATTATTCAACGGCAAGGTCGGTAATATTTGTCCGCATTCTCTTTGTATTCTCTCCAACTCTGTAGTACTAATTATGGAGACGTTGGAACCAGTATCGATCATTAAATTAGCTGGGATTCCTTCTACCTCAGCATTGACGTGTATTATTTCGTTATTTATGTTATTGTTGGGATTAGTATCGTCCTCCTCCAATAATTCGTGTCGGAGGTTTTTTAGATAATTACAACCAATTATTGTGATACGATTTGTTTCAGTTGCATTTGTCAACTCATTTATATACCCAGGATTTAGGAGCAGCAACGGGTCTCGTTGATTTATTACTGCCTCCTCCCGTTTAAATGTTCGACATCATTGTTATTATGTGTCGCACTGGTTGATGCATCAGTCAGGAGACCTTGAGTGGGTCCCTGCCGCTCTGTTCGATGATCTAACGGTTGTTCGCGGTTTGTCAGCCGTTCTGTGTTATCTAGACTGGTACTCCGTCTAGCAGGATTGTACCTTGGTTCGTCACGTTCTCGGCTCCTTCGCCGATCTTCATATTCGTGATAGCTGTTGCGTCTCTGGTGGTAGTACCTACGTTGGCGACCGTCTTCCGCTCGTATGAAATTCACTCTCGGTCGAGAAAACCTATTATTATTGTTGTTACTATTTTGTGGATTGCCACGGTTATTATTATAATAACGTTCGTTGTTATTATAATTGGGGTTTCTCTGACTATTAGGGTTTCGGTAGTATGGGTTTCTGTTACCCTGATAACCATTATTGGTTCGATTATTATTTGCATTATTTTGAACCTGGTTATTGTTATTATTATTATTACTGTTGTTACTCGGTGGATTGGCTCGGTTTCCCTGGTATCCAGTGTTGTTGTTGTTTGTACCGTTGTTGGTATTTGGATAGTTTCTAGGTTCTGGCCGATCATTCCTTCTCCGGCTTTGTCGGTAGTACTCCTCATTTTCATAGTTTTCGAGGAGTTCTGTCATGGCCTGTGTGGTCTTAATTTGGCTGCCTCTCCTCGCTCGAATCACCTCCTCATCATAATGATATGACAGCTTATTTATGAGGCATTCTTCAGGTATGGCTGGTTCCAAATGCTTGGCCATACATACTTTGCCGAGGAAGTACGCCGTCATTGAGCTACCCACTTGTGGTTTATAATGGCCGTGACAGATGTTGTCACGGATTAAATTTTGGGTAGTCTCAGACCAATATTTCGCCTTGAATAGGCTTTTAAATTGCTGGTAATCTTCTATTTCACTGTGGTTGGCCATCCACCAATGATCGTTCATTTCTCGAAACGACTCGTCTAACAACTCCCGATTATTGACCCACCTGTTGCCCCTATGTTTGTCCATGTATTCCTCGATTCGGGGCAAGAACTCCATGGGCTTTCATTTATATTGGCGGAAGTTCAACCATTCTCTATGCTCGTTCATGGGGAAATTAGTGAAGCTAGTCGGCCGGTTTCGGATTACCTCCATCTCTTCCTGGCTCTGCCGCACTTGTCCGGTGATATTGGTCATTACCGCTTCCATCCCGTCGCACCTTTCTGTGACTTGGGTTCTCACCTTACTTATTTCCTCCTGTGTTTCTTTTCGGTTTTCTTCCCATTTAGTTTTCTGGTGTTCTTTGATCTGGGTAATTTCCGTATTTATTACCTCCCTGACTTCCTGTACTTCACACTCAGTTTGACGACATCTTTCGTCCACTTCCCTGATCTGTTGATTTACTATTATTGCTTCTTGTTCTAATTTTTTATTTATAGCTTTCTTATTGTCGATTTTCCTGTTCAACTCTTCTTTCGCCAACTCTATTCTCTCGTCTAACTTGTTCATGTTTTCCTGGTTGACTTCCCTTAATTCTTCTCTCAGTAGTTGGTTATCCTCTCTCAATTCTTCCAACCTCTCCCCCATCGTCTCTTCCATTTTCTTTTTATTTTCTCTTAATTCTTTTTTTAATTGTTGGTTGTCACTTTCTATCTTCTTACTGGTTTCCTCTATCTTCCCTTCCATCTTCTTACTGGTTTCCTCAATTCTCTTGTTGGTATTTTCTATCTTACGGCCCAATTCTTCCTTGGTTGACTTGAATTCTTCTTTCAAAGACTGGTTGTCTTCCTTCAATTCCTCTAATTTCTTCCCGTTCTCCTCCATCTTGGATTCTATGTTTTTATTTACTCCTTCCATTTTCTTTTTCGACTCTTCATTTGTAGAATCCATTTTCTTATGCAAGTCTTCCTTTAATTCCTTATTCAATTTTTTACTACTTTCTTCCATGTCCTTCCTTAATCCTTCTTTTGTGGAATCCAGTTTTTCTTCCATTTTCTTACTCATTTGTAGGAACAATTCCATCATCTTATCTAAAATGGGACCTTCTGTTGTTTGGGATTTCTGCTTTTCCTTCTCTGGGACATTGACGTCCCCTGTTTGCATTGGTACTTCAGGTTGTTCCTCTGGTGGTGCGGGTTGTTTATGTTCCACCGGGTTTACTGATACTTCTATATCTTCTACGGGTGTTGCCTCCTTGTCCCCCATATCGACTTCCTTTTCAGCCTCTAATGCCCTTTCCTCCGAAGTCGCTCGTTGTTGCATTTTGCCTCCTTCTCGACGGTATAACCGTTTACCAAGCTTAATTAGTAATTGGGTAATTTACTGTCTTCCAATCGCTAATTAAAGCCCTCTAGTTGGACGCCAATTTGTAACCAGACGCGTTTTAGACGCTGTTACAAATAAATAATTCTTTGTGTTGTACAAAAAAAAATTTTTATGTTTGTTTATAGGTCTAATAATTTATAAATAATTCTTGTTCTGTTGTTTCATTAAAATTTTAAAATTCGGTGAGTTGATTTGGTTAATATATGCACTTCTGGTTGACCTTAAATGAATCTGGAGTTAATCAGATTGTCTTCCTACAATAATCGATTTGCGATTTTCTGCTCTGCTCCAATATATCACTTTCCTTTAATATTTGTCGTCTCCCAGTAAGTCCTGTAGTTAACTCAAACTCTTATTTTAATATGTGAAATAATTCCAAATCCAGATAGTTGAATTAATTTAATTTATTGACAATATTTCTGAAAGATCGATTTATAATCGATATTGTTTAAATGTTCGGCTCTTTCACAGGGCTTGGTCGATTTTACAATTACAGGTTATATTATATAAATGTTAGAATGGTTCTTTTAGCGGGTATAATTATATAGTCAGAGAAGGGAGCAAGCATAGAAAGTATAACATGTACAAATAATTCTTAATAATTAATAAATGACAAATGGAGAATAATATATAATGTTTATAATATTTAATGATTCACACCAGTTCATTGACGACGAATCTCAGCTGGCTAACACTTTGCATGACGGAAGCTAAAAATGGCAGCACGTCTCGTAGTTGAAGAAAATCCAGAAACGATGGTTATAAATTCTGTTAATAAAAACGCCTTCACTACCGTTTTATTGTCTCCGTATTATTGTATATTGTCTATTATGTGGTTAAAGGTGTCCTGAAGAAGTGTTCTGTGTTCATTGGCGTTAATAGTCTGGTGTTAGGTGTGTTCAATTGTATAGCATATATGGTGAAAAATGTTAAAGTTCTTTGTAGAGTGAATTATCAATGTTGTATAGTTTTATTGGTTGAATTCACTTATATTTTGATAGGTATTGTTCGTTTTCACTTTTTGTGTTGGTGTAGTACACTGATTTTATGTTTAAAGTAAATAATTAGGTAACTCTCGTTTTCAATGCATAACCTTATACGCCATTACTCGGTACGTTATATAGATTCTTAACGCGATCGAATATCAACCGTTCGCATTGAATGTTAATAAAGAACTGTTTTACTTCCTTCGTCTCAGGAAATATCTTGCCAAGTTAATATGAAAAAAGTATCCTATTCATGTAAATATAAAATACATTATATACAGAATATTTTTAGTTTATAGATTGCTTTTGTGAACAACATAATTGGTTTATTTACCTCATTCTGTTTAATTTGATATATAATAGTCTATATTTATAAAGATTTTTGTTAAAATTGCCATATTTCTGTCTTTTTGGAAATATAGGCCCAAAATTCTGCTTCCTGTTCTTGTCCAAAATAATAGCCATGTTTGGTGTTATAAATATGATTATAATAACTTCTAGATTGATATAAATCCCTACCTTTCCTTAATTTCTTATAAATTTGTCAATTTATCTGGGTTTTAGTTATAATTCATGAATTTACTATTCCTCCTCTGAAATAGTTAGTTATTACATTTTGAAAATTTTTAATAATTTAATACATCTTTTTATATTACTCTTTGAAGTATAGGATCAGTTATAGTAGTTGGTGATCGATCCACCTTACATAAATCTTATTAGTTTACATGGTTCATCAGACTTATTTACTCAATTATATTAATTTTTGGGAATTCATTATTTGGCCTAGATCTTAGTATCTTACATATATTGTTTTTTTCAAATAAAGTTATTTCTACACCTCCTCTGACTTTTTAAAGTTAACATAACATTAAATAAAATTGCTTACATAACTATTGATACCTGTAGCATATTATTCATGCTACTAATACAAAAAATAATATTTAACATTAACTAGCAGTCTTCAAAGTTAGACATGTTAGTTTGAACTATTTTTAACATACATAATAAATATTTTATAATCTGGTACAGCATCCATACATAAACATTTTAAGCTGTATGCACACTGTTATGTAACTAAACATTCTTACACTAAATATAAATCTTATTCTATTAGAACTCTTTGAAAAGTGGAGTTCATAGGCTCTAAACATAATTAGCCATTTAAAATTTATTAATTTTTATTAAACTTAAGTCAATCACAGTCTTTTCTGTTTATATAGTATTTTAAATTAATCCCCTGTTGGTGTAATTATTCCCCCACCTACTCTCTTTATTATTTGCATTTCTATGAATGTTTTGAGATAAAAAGTGACCTCTTTTATGAAACATTAGAAATATTTTTCACTTCAATATTTCATCACTTGTTAATTGTGTAATTATATAAAATATAAAAGTTATTTAATAGCACCTTGTTTAAGTAATAGTTACACATTAACTTGAAGTTTATTATATTTAAAATCACTTACACTGGTACACATTCACTGTTGGTTCTGACTTATATTTGAGTTTTACTATATTCTCAGACCAAACCTTTAGTCATAATGGACTGTGAAGATTTGTTTATTTTACTATATAATAACTTTAGTTGGTGCACTTCTTATCACATTACTAAATACTTTCGTTTATAATTAATTTACAATTTTATGAGGTTTTGGGGTGTTATACTTTCTTTGGTGATACTAACATTTGGTTTGGGGTTTATCATAGTTAATAATAGGTTTATCTTTGGGTATTTCTTGTAGTTCTTCCATCCTATATCTTCTTTTCTTCTCTTTTTCCTTCTTGGGGTTTCCAAGGTACTTTGGTTTTATTTTGTCCGTTGGTTTGTTCGGGGTATCTTTTTTATTATCTGCTCCTAAACTTCCTCTTCCTTCTTGGGTTTGGGGTATCTTCTTTATCACCTGCTCCTAAACTTCCTGGGTAATCTCCTGATTTTTATATGAGTTTCTTTTAATTTATTTTCTTGAGTTTTAGTGTTGCATTTTTATTACTTAATTACTTTTTTCCTAAATATCACTATAATATTGACGACTCGGAACACAAAGTTTTTTATAAGTAAAAACGTAAAGTTTTACCTTACAGCCTAAACCGGCTTTCACCTATAGAAGGCTTCATCAGAGGCTGTCGTTAGTAGCGCTGCTCGTCTTGTTGTTGGCGACGAGAAAGTGTTTCAAAAGATTGAAGCTGTGTGTGTGTGGTGAGATGTGTTCGAATAATGCGTGCGATTTGAATTGTGTCTGTTCATTTAGGATGTCGTTTTTATTTGTTTTTGTGTGTTTGTATATTATCACTATATAAATATAGTGATATTTAGTTAAGTAACGGACACGTCATGGACAACAAAATCCAAGTACTTTTTTCCTTTTATAGTGGTGTTTTTCTTTGAAGTTTAAATTATTTTCATTTGAAATTCTTTGAGTTATATGTAATTTAATTGTGTTTATGATCTTAATGGAATTAATTTTTAGTGGATTATCTGTCATGCTACAATATATATATATATATATTATGTTACAACACAAATAAGCCACCCCAATACCAGGGATAAAAAAGATGATTCTAAATATAAAACGATAATTCATATAAAATAAAATGTTTAATATAAAGAAAATAAAAAGACAATGACACGACAAACGATGACTTGACCTAACCCAAGTGATTGACCCAACAAGAGAAAACAAACGAGAATAAAACCAAATGAAGAAGAAAGTGATTAACCAAACCAAATGAAGAAGGAAAAAAACCGAAACCAAGCAAAATGAAACCAATTGAAGGAATTGAATGACTCAATGCCACTTATTAAAATGAACCCAAAGGAGAAGATGGAAAAACAAGATATAAAGGAAGTACACTGAAAAAGAAGAAGGAGGAAAATGAAAAAGAAACAAACCTAAGATAAAGGGAAATAAAGAAAAAGGAAACCCAATGATAAGACACAAACAAGTAATAAAGAAGAAAAGCAGGAGAAATGATACACTCAGTGTAAGGTTGAAACAGAAACCAATAAATAACTTAAGTAATAAATAAATATTATTATCAATTAATGGATAATAAAGTAAATGACAATTGAAAGAAACCCAATTAAAGAATGTTAAATATAAAAGCAAACTAACCCACATATTAGAGTTAGAAGTAATGTTAAAATCAATAGAGACATAAAATTGTTAATATTGTTAATGATATTTGTAATGAAAGAGATAGTACGGTAGTGAGAAAGAAATAATAGGGATTACCCATTTAGAAACACTTAAAACCAAAAACATTTTAGAAGTGCCAAAGTGGAAGTGTAAAAATCCCAAAATAAAGTGATAAAGAAAAAACGCTAAATAAATTATAATAAACAATAAATAATTTAAAAGTGGAGGTGATGATTAAATGAGAATAATGTATAACCAAGAATGTTTCAATAGTGAAAAATAGTGAAGGATAAAAGCATAAACACATAGTAAATCAATAAGAAACACTAAAAGGTTAACAGTGAAAAATATTAGTAATTAAGAAAGTTGTTAAGAATAGTATTAAGTGTAAACAGTTAATTAAGATATGATGAACACTGAAAAGTGATGAAAACAGTATTAATTAAGAAAGAACATTATTGTTAATTTTAATTGGATGCAGTTATAATTAAAAGGGAGAATCCCATGAAAGAGAAAACAGATAGTGTTAGCATGGAGTGAAAGTAGAGTATTTAAAAAAAATTAAGAAGTTCAAACAAATCAATAAACACCCCATGTTACCAGGGATCATTATTAAAGTAAGTTCAAAAAATGTGATGTTGTTTATCACCCAAAAAATGATATAAAGTGAAATGAACTGTAAACAAATGTTATCAAATAATTATTAAATAATTGTTTAAGCAAGTTTATGAATAGGATATGGCTGGAAGAATTATACAGACCATAGGCCTAGACGTTGTATTGTATGTGAACAAAAGTAGTAAATAATAGCCACATTGTTTTTATTGGCAGCTTAAATAAATAAGAAGGTAAAGAAATGTAAACGAGAAAACCAGATAGTAAATAGTTAGCAATTCATGATGTATAAAATCATAGTAAAATAATAATAACACTACAACAGAGCCAAAACACATCAATAAATAACACAACCAATTATAATAACAAAGCTAAGCTCATTAGGCTAAAAAGAGACATATTTTGTATGAAATAAGTAAATACAAGTAATGGCTACTTAGGCCTAGGAAATGCCTAACTGTCAAGAACAAACAACTACAAATTGTAATAAGTTAACAAAGAAATTAGCAAATCCAAGGCGAATAACTAACCAAGGATAAATTGTAAATCATTTTTAAAGCAAAATATTATAATAAGGATTTAAATTAAAAAAGAAATGTAATTAGCAAATATTGAAATAATTGTAAAATCATAAAACATAAAATAACCCAAACTTGTGGGGTATCAAATTAATCTATGAAAGGAAATACAAATAACAGTGATAATAGTTAATACTTAGGAGGGAAGATAGAGGAATAAAAGCAATCAGAAGATATACAAGGATTTTGAAAAGAATTCAAATTTTGATAACAATGGATTATGTCAATCTAAGCCAATCAAAATTAATTGGTAACCATAGCAACTGCCGTTAGGGATGGAATTACAGTTGAATATCGTTACTCGTAAAGCGTCACTCTTGCAGAACAGAAGCCGAATTTTAAAAGACCAATTTTTAATCAAAAAATGTGAAAATAATAAACCAAATTCAAAACGATGATGGAATAAGAAGCAGACGAACAACTGGAACTGTCAACTGATGCCAAGGACCATATTACCAAGAAATTAAATGAAAATATGACCACATCTAATATGAAAAGGACGCCAGACCTACTTAAGTCCCAAGAGTAACGAAACCAGAAAACGATTGCAGCCCAATCCTCTTCCAACTCAATGATTGATAACACCAAGTCATCTGATGTGTTAAATATCCTTAATTACCCTACTTCCAAAAAATAAACTCACTTTAAATATTTCTAAAAATAATTTGAACTCTCACTGTCAACCGAATATTCTCTTTCAAAGATTAATTAAGAAAAATAACACACTGAAAATTTGTTAACATAACACATAACCTGTTGTGTGAATACAAACTTTATAAACACATTTAACGACACTACAGAACAGATTATAACCACACACCTTATTATTTAAGTACACATAAAGTAAGGAAATGTACTTTTTATTGTAATCATAGGAATTATTTGTCTTGTAATCAAAAAATCCCAATTTTGAACGAGTATATTGTAACTTAACCAAAACTGCAACCATGCTGGAGTAAATACCTCGTTTCGGAATCGATTTCATCAGCCTGAGAGAAAGTGTTTCATGTAAAAAGTCGGTGCAAAATTATTAATCAACCAGAATAATATTAATTGTCAAACTGAAATATTACAAATCAACTATTAAAATAACTAGTACAAAGAGTAACTATTGTTTTCATTTCATAGGGAGTGTATTGTATTACTTGTGTTTGTTAACGAAAGCTAGATTTGACGACCAGCGCTCATGTTGCAATTCGAACAACTACCTACTCGATTCAGGAGGCTGAACGAGCGGGAATTATTTGAACGCCCCGGCCGTCATCGCTGAGAACACCCTACTAAGATATTGGTTAATAAGTTTAATTGTTTTAATAAACAATTTGGCGCCACCCGGGATTCACACACCCCTATTTAAAAACAGGTATGGTTACTGCTGTGTTGTACTGGTAATTATAGCATCGCTACGGATATCGTTAGCGCAAGAATAGATGTAACGACCCCAGTGCGAGACGAACGCACTACACAGGAATCCACCACATTGAGTCGTTTGAAGAGAAGACCACCTCATAAACTACGTTACAATATATATATATATATATATTGTAACGCAACATAGTTGAGGTTCCCCAACGTTACATAAAAGACTGAATGAAATATGGTCAAAGACCATACCCTGACTTAAGGTTGTTCGATAGTTCATATGTTTGAGAAGGACCTCAAGTAAAAAGGAGGCAATGACTGATATTAAATGTATAAAACCCAGACTAATGAATGATTGGATGTAATGAAATGTTCGTTTTGTACTGTGACATGTTAAGGTCTACAGAATATTTATATTGTATGTTGAATGTGTTAAAAATGAAATGATGTTGTTTGATAATAATACTTACTCAATAATTATGTTTATATTTTATATTAGATTTGTTTTTATACAGCACAATATAGTTACCAATGTTAGGCACGGTACTAAGTTGTCAGTATTGTATAAAATTGAAAGATCCTGTTGTTCTAATTAATGTTTATAAACTGGATCAGGAGTGTGACCAGTGTTTCAAGTCTAACAAGTAGTTCTGACAATTATGTCATAAATTAATAAAGGGTTCCAGAACCAATTGATTAATGTAAAAACAAATAACCACCAGTAAATTAAAATTCATGTAATTAACTATGTAATCAATAATTAATTGTACAGTAGGTCAGGTAAAAAGAAAATTAAGTTAAAAACCAAATAATGTTATAATGGTTGTAAATGAATCTATAGGCCTAAATTCCATATTAGTGAAAGGAAATTAATACCTTTTTAGTAAACCCAGTCCAACGAAACTCTAGTAAAACATTTACTGTTTAATAAGGAAGGTTAGGGGAGAATTTTATGTGATTCAATATTAATCCAAGCATGGAGTATTTTATTGGAAAGGAGTAGTAATATTCTATAATACCGGCTCAAGGATATATAGAAAACCTGGTTGTTAGGGCAACTGATTTTTAGTAACTTGTTGATTTTGAATAGATGGTACTGATTGTTACAAGCTATTAGGTTGAAATGAACCGATATATTTAAAATATATGAATAAATATAAAGAAAATATATATCCAAATTGAAAAAAAAACATTTTGCAAAACAATTATACTGGAATGTTAATGAATAATACAAATTAAATAACCCTATAAATTATCAATGAATACAATAAAAGAGAATTGAAAACGTCTCACCTCATTCACTAAATAATTCCGCTGAATTTGGTATTAAACCATTTCATGCTATAAATTGAAGACCAATAAAGAGTTGAAGCCTGAATTAACGGAAATATTTGGAAATACAGAAGATTCGGTTGACGAAATAACCTTCATTGGCAGCAGAAGCTGAGATCCTAATTCCAATTCACTGGGACCAAGACTTGTGAAGACCGCAAAAGAAGAATAGAAGCCAGAAGATCTCATAAGGGGTTACCAGTACACACCACCATCAATTTTATTGAAAATCAGAGCAGTTTCACTGGATGAAGACGATATAAACTGGATTTTGATCGTTGTTGACAAACGTTCACCGCCTAACGAAGTTTCGTCGGTTTGGTAAAAAACAACTTATTTTCATTCCATTGTAATTTAAGTAAATAATATTATTTTGTAAATTGAACAACCTTAATTATGCGTTTTACCTGGCCTTACTAATGGTTCAAAGAACTACACGAACCCTGGTATAAGAATTATTTGTCATTATTTTCAAAGTATATATGTTTTTCTTATTAGAATTCGAATAATTAAGAATCGATACATGTTGGGATAGTCGATTGTATTGTCTTATTGTTTGTCTGAGACAACGTAACTGGTTAAATACCAGAGAAAAATAAATAAAGTACATTTGTTGTATGAGATAACGTTTTAATCATTGCAGAGAAAATACTATATGTAATTGGCGTAATAATTTATTAACAGATTGATACAAACACTCAGAATAACTAACCTATACGCACACATATTTATAATAACAGCGCTCGAAGTTTGCAGCTGGTGAGACGGGAGATTGCTGAACTAACGGGTTTTGCCATACTAAATTTGAATGGAATTTTTATCGTTGAGGGACTAGGGTTGAGACAAAAACCACTTACATTCAGTAAATACTCCATATAAATTGCTCATATTAAACAACCACTGAGAATTAAATTAAGTCTACAGAATACTACCATTATAAATTCAAGAATATAATTCTAAGTTTGTGGACTTAATAATCTGTATTCTGAGGGTTTCACTGGTCACAACCGCAAGGTATATTAATTAATAACATATTAATTAAACCAGGTATCAGCATTTTAATTGTTACGAATCGCCACCTACAACGTACTACTTGGCGTTTGTTACACCGGAGTCTCTTATAACTAATTACACTCATAGACAAGATTTCGTTACAATTTGACGTCTCCAGCTGGTATCATACAATATTACATACGTCCTCACATAATTAACAAGCAGTTCGTTACTGAATTGATTACAACAGTGGGGTTTGAATAAGACGGACGGTTCACCGCTAGTACCTAACATACTTCTTCCATAACAAATTGACGACTCCTACGGGGGGGACTGATCAAAGAAGGACTCACCATACGTAGTTTTATTACAAATTGACGACTCCAACGTGGGGCTTAAACGAAAACAAAGACGTCTCCATAATTAGTTTTATTACAAATTGGCGCTCAACGAGTGGGCTTTAGTTAAGTAAAAACTCATATTATTTGTTACTTAACTTGAGCAGGCAACCATTAGAGGCACAGGAATGCATACGAGAGCTCTTACGAAAAAAATGGAGAAGGAACAAGAGACAGAAGAAGATAGGAGGGAAGAAGAAACAGAGGCAGGTACAGATATTGAAATGGAACAACAGGCGAGCAATACAGAGGATACCCAAGGGGACCAACCAGATAAGGAGGAAGCCAGAGGAGGATTAAATTGGGAAAAATTAATGGAATTAATGAGTAGTATGAAGGAGGATAATAAACAAACTAATGAGAGTTTAAGACAAACTAACGAAAAATTTAAGGAAACTAATGAAAAAATAGACAGTATCAAAGAAGATTCCAGGAAACAGAAGGAAGAATTAAATAAAAAATTTGAAGAAAACTCAGAAAAGCTAGAAAATAAAATAGACAGTATCAAAGAAGATAATAGACAAACTAATGAAAAAATAGACAGTATCAAAGAAGATAATAGACAAACTAATGAAAAAATAGACAGTATTAAGGAAAGTACTAGTGAACTTTTAAGACAAACCATAAATGAAAATAATGAACGATTGAAGGCCGATTTTAGACAAATCAATGAAAAGATAGACAGTATAAATGAAAATTCAGAAAAGCTGGAAAATAAAATAGACAGTATTAATGAGAACTCAAGAAAACAAAACGAAATTTTGAGCGAAAATTTTATCAAGCAAATGAATAAAAGGTTTGACAGGAATGATGAGAGTTTGAGGCAGATTCTGGAGAATAACAAACGAATGGATGAGAAAATTGAAAACCATAATAAGGAGTTGCGGCAAATCATCAATGAACAAGGCCTAGCATTGAGGGAAGTCATCAATGGAAGTATTATAATTGTCAATGAAACATGGAACAAAGGAGTTGATAGCTGTGAAGTGGAGGTAAAACAGCAAATAAATGAAATTACGGTGGATCTGGAAAAGACAGATGAACCCATCATGCAACTCAGAGTAGGAGTAGAGACCAAAATTACTCAAATAGGAAACATACAAGCGAAGACCCAAGAAAAATTTGACAAGATACCAATTGATAGAACCGGAAGAATAGAACGGATTCATGATGAAATGAAGATAGTGAGAATAAGACAAATGTGTAAAAGGAAATTAATAAATATACGGGAAGAATTGGAAATGATTAAAAGGGGATTGGTTCAGCTACATAATAGACCAATTACGGAAAACAGAGAAGTAAGGCAAGTGAGAAACTTTAAACGAACCACACTTGAATTCCCAGATGGACTAGAAGGACCAAAAAGGCCAAAACTAACTAAGGAGCATGGAGGACTTGTGGAATTTATGTATGAACCATCAGAAACATTAAGAGACAGTACAGAAGAATCAGTTCAAAGGATGATGATGAGCTTGACTATAAATGACCATTTTATAGTGACAAGAGGCAAGAACTGCACAATAATGAGATATGTCACAAGGACAGAAATAACTCTATACACTAGAGAGACCCGAACAACCAGTATAGAGGAAATAATGGACCACGGTTAAACAGATTCTAAACAGAATATAAAAGAAAGGGGACGGATTTTATGGATACAGGACCAAGCAACCCATTGTAAATAAAAAACCACAAAATTCTAAAAGTATGTAAGGACAACTTACTCAAGTAATTTCGAAACGATATAATATAAAATGAAGAGACTAAAACCCAAAATTCTAAAAAACTGTAAGAACAACTTACTCAAGTAATTTCGAAACGATATAATTTAAAATGAAGAAACTAAAACCCAAAATTCCAAAAGTATGTAAGGACAACTTACTCATGTTATTTCGAACAATACAATTTAAAATGAAGAAACTAAAAAACCCAAAATTCTAAAAAACTGTAAGAACAACTTACTCAAGTAATTTCGAAACGATATAATTTAAAATGAAGAAACTAAAACCCAAAATTCCAAAGGATGTAAGAACAACTTACTCATAATTATTCAGAAACAGTATGATTTAAAATAAAGAGAATAAATACCCCAAAATTCAAAAAAATGAAGTAAGCTCAACTTACAAACAAGTATCTAAGAAAACAATTTATGAATTATATAAGAAAGAGAATTTTGAAGATAAAAAGAACAACCAAAGTCGAAAAATAAGTAAGAACACCTTACCATACAATTTAGAAGAAATTGCTTTAAACTGATATGAAAGAAGAAAAATATTTTACACTAATTCAACCTAATAAAAATCATCAAAACCAGAAGACGAAATGAGTTTATCTAATGTAACATAATAGTGAGAAATGTAATTTAGAATGTAAAAGAAATAATAATGATTGTGCCAGAAGAATATAGCTACATAATGTAAGGTATAGTACTGACCAAAATCTCATAACCAGCTGTATTGATCACAAAGGAATATGAGCCAATGAAGACAAGAGAATGAAGAAGCCAAAATGGAACCATCAAAAGGATCACAAGAAAAGAAAAAAAAACTAATGGTTAAGAATTATCCGTAAACAAAACCCAATTAATAAATGTCAATAAAATAGCCAAGTATTGGAGAGAAAAAGTGTATAATAGAAGGAAGAATTAATATGAAGAAATAATATGATCTGAGTTAAAGTACAGTGAATAATCCCTAGAATATGATTATTATTTATTATTTTATTGAAGGTCACATGATGACTACCTTACGAGGTTTATTAATGAAGATTGACTGTAGAATATTCCAGCAATCATTTAACTGGGCAGAGATGATGTTCCTCTGATCCCAGAAAGAATGTAACGGACGACGGTAATTGGTTAGCCGATAGAGCACCACCGATTCGATTCCAGTTATAATGTTAGGGAGGTTTAGGAAAATTAAATATTAGAGGGAAAACTCACAAATAAATATAGAGAATTAAATAAAACCAGATCCAAAATGTATAATTAATGAAGAATGTCACAAGAATGATTATAGAAATAAGATTTAAACTTGGGAAATAATTGACTTTAAGAAGGAACGAAGAAATGATAATAAAATAACGAATAATTGGGAAATATAAAAGTACTATAAATAGGAAACCAATTGGCCAGATACAAATTAGAAGTTTATTTCTTGCTAAACTTTGTTTATACCAAAATAAACTTATTTCGAAGGGGGGGTGTTATGTAACGCAACATAGTTGAGGTTCCCCAACGTTACATAAAAGACTGAATGAAATATGGTCAAAGACCATACCCTGACTTAAGGTTGTTCGATAGTTCATATGTTTGAGAAGGACCTCAAGTAAAAAGGAGGCAATGACTGATATTAAATGTATAAAACCCAGACTAATGAATGATTGGATGTAATGAAATGTTCGTTTTGTACTGTGACATGTTAAGGTCTACAGAATATTTATATTGTATGTTGAATGTGTTAAAAATGAAATGATGTTGTTTGATAATAATACTTACTCAATAATTATGTTTATATTTTATATTAGATTTGTTTTTATACAGCACAATATAGTTACCAATGTTAGGCACGGTACTAAGTTGTCAGTATTGTATAAAATTGAAAGATACTGTTGTTCTAATTAATGTTTATAAACTGGATCAGGAGTGTGACCAGTGTTTCAAGTCTAACAAGTAGTTCTGACAATTATGTCATAAATTAATAAAGGGTTCCAGAACCAATTGATTAATGTAAAAACAAATAACCACCAGTAAATTAAAATTCATGTAATTAACTATGTAATCAATAATTAATTGTACAGTAGGTCAGGTAAAAAGAAAATTAAGTTAAAAACCAAATAATGTTATAATGGTTGTAAATGAATCTATAGGCCTAAATTCCATATTAGTGAAAGGAAATTAATACCTTTTTAGTAAACCCAGTCCAACGAAACTCTAGTAAAACATTTACTGTTTAATAAGGAAGGTTAGGGGAGAATTTTATGTGATTCAATATTAATCCAAGCATGGAGTATTTTATTGGAAAGGAGTAGTAATATTCTATAATACCGGCTCAAGGATATATAGAAAACCTGGTTGTTAGGGCAACTGATTTTTAGTAACTTGTTGATTTTGAATAGATGGTACTGATTGTTACAAGCTATTAGGTTGAAATGAACCGATATATTTAAAATATATGAATAAATATAAAGAAAATATATATCCAAATTGAAAAAAAAACATTTTGCAAAACAATTATACTGGAATGTTAATGAATAATACAAATTAAATAACCCTATAAATTATCAATGAATACAATAAAAGAGAATTGAAAACGTCTCACCTCATTCACTAAATAATTCCGCTGAATTTGGTATTAAACCATTTCATGCTATAAATTGAAGGCCAATAAAGAGTTGAAGCCTGAATTAACGGAAATATTTGGAAATACAGAAGATTCGGTTGACGAAATAACCTTCATTGGCAGCAGAAGCTGAGATCCTAATTCCAATTCACTGGGACCAAGACTTGTGAAGACCGCAAAAGAAGAATAGAAGCCAGAAGATCTCATAAGGGGTTACCAGTACACACCACCATCAATTTTATTGAAAATCAGAGCAGTTTCACTGGATGAAGACGATATAAACTGGATTTTGATCGTTGTTGACAAACGTTCACCGCCTAACGAAGTTTCGTCGGTTTGGTAAAAAACAACTTATTTTCATTCCATTGTAATTTAAGTAAATAATATTATTTTGTAAATTGAACAACCTTAATTATGCGTTTTACCTGGCCTTACTAATGGTTCAAAGAACTACACGAACCCTGGTATAAGAATTATTTGTCATTATTTTCAAAGTATATATGTTTTTCTTATTAGAATTCGAATAATTAAGAATCGATACATGTTGGGATAGTCGATTGTATTGTCTTATTGTTTGTCTGAGACAACGTAACTGGTTAAATACCAGAGAAAAATAAATAAAGTACATTTGTTGTATGAGATAACGTTTTAATCATTGCAGAGAAAATACTATATGTAATTGGCGTAATAATTTATTAACAGATTGATACAAACACTCAGAATAACTAACCTATACGCACACATATTTATAATAACAGCGCTCGAAGTTTGCAGCTGGTGAGACGGGAGATTGCTGAACTAACGGGTTTTGCCATACTAAATTTGAATGGAATTTTTATCGTTGAGGGACTAGGGTTGAGACAAAAACCACTTACATTCAGTAAATACTCCATATAAATTGCTCATATTAAACAACCACTGAGAATTAAATTAAGTCTACAGAATACTACCATTATAAATTCAAGAATATAATTCTAAGTTTGTGGACTTAATAATCTGTATTCTGAGGGTTTCACTGGTCACAACCGCAAGGTATATTAATTAATAACATATTAATTAAACCAGGTATCAGCATTTTAATTGTTACGAATCGCCACCTACAACGTACTACTTGGCGTTTGTTACACCGGAGTCTCTTATAACTAATTACACTCATAGACAAGATTTCGTTACAATTTGACGTCTCCAGCTGGTATCATACAATATTACATACGTCCTCACATAATTAACAAGCAGTTCGTTACTGAATTGATTACAACAGTGGGGTTTGAATAAGACGGACGGTTCACCGCTAGTACCTAACATACTTCTTCCATAACAAATTGACGACTCCTACGGGGGGGACTGATCAAAGAAGGACTCACCATACGTAGTTTTATTACAAATTGACGACTCCAACGTGGGGCTTAAACGAAAACAAAGACGTCTCCATAATTAGTTTTATTACAATATATATATATATATATCTTTCATTTGTTTAATTTAATTTTATTAATATACGATACTGTACATCTATATTTTCTTGTGACCCATTTTTATCCCTTAAAAAAAATAAAAAATAAAAAACAGTTGTTTACAACCAGCCAGTTGGTTCCCAGCTGATGTTTACAAACAAACCCCTCTGGTGTCAGTAGGCTACCTGCTGACAAAAGCATTGACCTTGTAAAGGCTCCCTACACTTTCTCCCTCTTTCATACAGCATGTTATTCACAAAATATTTCTACTACTACGATTCTAGTATACATTATTACTTTCCCTCTTTTTTTTCAAAAATTCTTAAATACATAATTTAATTAACAGCTAATCCTATACATATTTAATTGAAAATAAATTTTTTGCTATTTATAAACTATTGCATACAATTTAGTGTCTTACAATTTGTTTTGATGCTGTTTTGTTTTCGAATTTCTTGTCTTTGTGTGGTGTGAAGTGTTAAGTCTCGTAGTACGGTTTCAGTTGTCTCGTGTTGAAGTTTCCTCGGATTTGTCCCGGTTGTTAGTATGTCTTCCAGCTGGTACGTAGCCGCTCCTAACTCCTTACATATTTTATATGGTCCTTCAAACATATGGCAAAATTTTTGTATTATCTTTTTATTTAGGTCGGATATCGGGTGTGTTCGCAATAGTACCTTATCTCCTGTCTGGAATTTTGTAAGCTTATTTGTTAAATTTATTGGTCTGATCGTTTCTTTCCTTTTTCTTTAATCCTCAGGTATATGTTCTGGTAGTCAATTTGTTAATTTCCTTGTATCATGTCGCTGTTGTACTACAATTAGTACTACAATCCCTCACCAGCTGTCACAAGCGCTGTGTGACATATATTGTTGAGATTTTGCTTGGTCGCAAACAGCATTCACTATTGATTCAGTTCTGGCATTGTGTTTGTTTGCCATTCATAGGTATTCGTGTAGTACCTATGATTATTTTCTATTTATTAATAAAGTATATTCATGTGTAAGTGCAAAAATACACTAAATAGAGCACAGGTCTTAGTTATGAAACTCTGGATGGAAAAGAGAAGCCTGCAAGGAAAATGACACTTTTGGCCTCTTGTTGAGCAAAGTGTATAGGCCGCATCTCTCCCGAGATACAGGTCAATATTTCTGAAGAATACTGGAGCTTGGGAAGCCGCGATAAACGTGCTAGTTTTGTTTTGAGTCTGGTAGGAACAACTGAGCCTAAGGTAATGAGGAAATACAGTGGAACTTGGTTATAACGTCATTGAAGGGACCAAAAAAATAATGACGTTATGTCCGAGTGACGTTATAAAAGAGTCGTTATAGAAGACCCTTTTTAATCACTAGTAAGGAAGGAGAAATAAAAAAAAAATATCTTTGCATTATTAACATTATTCGTGATATTTATTCTACAGTTTACAAACTGCATTTCATTTATACAAACAGCATGAAGAATATTTTAAAAGATCAAAAAGAAAGTAAATGTAACTTACATTTAGGCTTACTGTCGAACGTAATCCGTAATTTTCTTTTGAACGCTCCTTTCTGAAAAATAAATTCTTTATGTTGTGCTGTGGAGATGCTGCGCTGCATTGAACGTGTCGTCAGACGTTTCTCTAAAGCAGTAAAATCGTGAGAGTTTCGGCGGCTCTCATTGCTTCCTGTACTGTCGGACAAACAATGTCGGCATCCTCGTCTTGCTCAGCATCTTCTTCAACACTATCTTCTACTTCTATGTTTTTTACTTCCGCGATAATTTCTGCGTCACTCAACACTTGGAATGTTTCTACTTGGTCATCCACTGATGCATAGGAATCGGCAAGTTCATTTCCAAATTCATTTACGTCGAATTTCTTAATCCACTCCGAGAGCGGCAAGTCGTCGTCTTCGTCATCATCGGTTAAATTTTCATGTACGAATTGTGCTTTACTAAAGCATTTTGCTATCGTCTTCTGTGTTACACTCTTCCAAGAGTCGTCTAGGAATTGTATTGCATCTAAGATTGAAATTGTGGCAGGTTGCGCCGTGTCCATACAGAAAATAATTTTTTTTTTAAGTTGCTTGCGGTAGTGACACTTTAGGCTTCTAATGACGCCTTGGTCCATAGGTTGCAGGACACTCGTACAGTTGGCCGGTAAGAAGACCAGATTAATGTTTGTCAAATTTAACTTTGGATGGGCTGCACAGTTGTCAACTAGAAGTAGAATTTTTCTGTTTTTCGATTGCAGTTCTTTATCCCACTTTCTTAGTTCATCTTCAAAAATACTAGAAGTCATCCACGCTTTTTTGTTGGCAGTGTAACTTACAGGAAGTTTTTTGATGTTTTTAAAACATCTAGGATGCAAACTTTTCCCGATAACTAAAAGTTTCCTTTTTTCGGTTCCCGTCATGTTCGCACAAACAAAAACTGTAACTCTTTGTTTAGAGAGCTTCCCACCAACGCACTTTTCATTTTTAAATTTGAAAGTCTTATCTGGAGTTAATTTATAAAAAATTCCGGCTTCATCTCCATTAAAGATGTCTTCATCTTTATATGATCGTCTAATTTGTGGCCAAGTGTTACGCACCCAATCGCCTGTAACGTTCAGATCTACGCATTTTGCCTCACCACAAATTTTTGCAAAGGAAATCGAGTGTCGGGCCTTAAATCGATCTAGCCATCCGTTGGAGCACGTAAAATCAATACCAAACAATTTTCCGAATTCTGTAGCTTTCTCTTTCAGAATTGGTCCACTCACAGGAATATCTGAACATCGACACTGTTTGAACCATTTCAATAATACTGCATCCACATCACCATGTTCGCATTTCCTAATTTTTTAATTTTTTCTCCATCTGGCGCTGGCGCCGGCGGTCCTGTTACAGTGCTTATCGCTTGCATACAATGTATGTCTGTAGCCATGGGCGTAGCACGCGCACATATATACGTTTATATGAAATTTAGAGTAAAATATCTGAGAAATTTTTGACGCTATAACAGAGTAGTACAATATTTAGTGACGTTAAAACCGGGAATTTTTATAATGTTAAAGATATCAGTTTGACCGGACTTATGACAAAATAACGCTACAACCGAGTTGACGTAACAGCCGAGGCCGTAATAACCAAGTTCCACTGTACACAGAAGATCCAGAAAAAGAAAAATACAGGCAATATACTCATCAATTCCACTTGAAGACACAGGGAAAAATGTCGAGTTTGCAGAGGGTGCTTTATGAAAACTTTGGGAGAGAAAAATATGTTTATTACAGTCGCTATTGCTTCCGGCTTTAGGCCTACGTCAGGAATTACCGAGTGCGACAAAAGAGGTAAAGACCCTCCTCCAACGAAACTTTCGCATGAAGCTATCAAAGCAATAAAAGACCACATTTAATCGTTTCCTGCATATGAATCCCACTACACAAGAACAAAGAGCGAAAAGAAATACTTGCCGTCATTTTTAAATTTGAGTAAAATGTATTCGCTTTATAAGGAACAGGTGAACAGTCCTGCTAGCAAGTTGGTGTACGAACAAGAATTAAAAAAACTCAATATTTCATTCAAAAGTCCCAAAGTGGACACATGTCAAAAATGCGACACACTGTGCATGAAAAAGAAAGTGGTTAAAACAGAAAGCGAATTAAATGCAGTGAGGGAAGAAAAAGAGAAGCACCACAATGAGGCAGACTTCGCATACAGTATGAAAAGAGCAGATAAGGAAAGCTGCAAAAATGACAACACCACCAAGTGCTACACGTTTGACCTTCAACAATGTCTACCAACACCTTATTTGAATTTGTCTGTTTCGTTTTATAAGCGGCAACTCTGGACTTTTAATCTCACTTTTCACGAGAAAGCTACTAGCAGAGTTAGATGGTACATGTGGCACGAGACAGAAGGAGGAAGAGGTGCAAACCAAATTGCTACTTGCATTTTTAAGGAGCTTTCTAGCCTTCCTGAAAGTGTAAACGGGTTATACTCTACTCAGACTCTTGTGAAGGCCAAAACAGGATCGGCCATGTTCCTGACCCTTCTTCAAGAGTGTCCTCAGTTAGAACAAGTAGACCATAAGTTCATGGTCAGTGGACACAGCCATCTTGAATGTGACATAGGTCATGGGCTTATTGAGAAACAAAAAAAAAGCTACAGATGCAAATATCTATTCCCCATGACTGGTATCAATTAGTGAGAACAGTGTGTAAGAAACAAAAGTTCGAAGTGATTGAGCTTCACTATAAGGACTATGCTGATTTATAGCCCTTGAAACAGCCCTTGTTCTTGAGGAAGAAGTAACTTCACTGGGATCCATTGTTAAAAGCACTAAACTTTTACAACGTTCTACCTATTTTTTCTTAATTTTTAGCATAATACAATTTTATTGCTGTGCATCCGCTACGTGCTTTTTTTTTGTGTGTTTTGTGCCGACTTTCTGTCGCCAGACACAAGGGCGTGTTCTCAAAAAAAAAAAACAACGGTAGTTTCTCTTTACCTTATATTTGTATATCTGTTTTTGACATATTTTAATATTGACTATTAATAGTAAATTTGCACAGCATGCAAATTTGGCGTTATATAGAGTATGCCGCAGCACGGGGACCAGGGCCTCAGTTGTCAGAGGGGGCACCATCCAGCTGAATTGACTAAGTCCGCGGTCGGCAAACCGCAGCTCACGGGCCGCATGCGGCTCTTTGGCCCCTTGAGTGTGGCTCTGCCACAAATGACTACGTGCGGGCGCGCAGGCATGCGCGGGGGTGTCGGTCGGTCGGGTGACGGGAGACGTGGCGCAGGCAGGCCGCGGGGGAGGGATGCACGACTCATGCATGAGTTGAGTGAGTCAGTCAGTCAGCAGTCTCATTGTGTACAGTGGTCAGTGCTCGTCGCGTCCGCAAATCGCACGCGGGTGACAAAAGTACCTACTCGAAGCAATAAAGTTACCTGTATTTTTCCAACCAGCTGCAAATCCTAGAGGTATTTTTGTCATCAATTTAAAAATTGTAATTATTTTGTGTTGGTGCCTTGTAGTAAAACTTGTTTTTTCGTGAATATTTTCGTAAAAATAAAATTTAAATTTGTAATTGTTTATATTACTGTATATATTTTTTCTGTTGTTTAATTATTTATTTATTATTTATTTAGTGTATTATTGTATGAATCTTCTTTATTAGTTTAATTTATTTCTTGCGTAATGGTTTCGGTTCGTGATGATTTATTTGTTTATAAGAGTTAAATAGATTATGTTATTGTAATAATCGATTTTGTTAGTATTGGTAGATTCGGGTCCTGATCTCTTGTCGATGTAGTACTGCTCCTCTTTGATGATCAGGTTCCAATTAATATCTGAAATTATCTTTATGATACACTTTATGTAGAAATAAAACTTCAATTCAAAATAATTAATTTTATTTGTTGGTTTCAATGTAAATAATCGACCTTGAGTCGTAATAGTTGCTCTCGGCTCGAATGAAATTCGTCTCAGGTCGAGTGAAATCGATTAGTTTATTCTTTTAAAATTAATAATGTTTAGACATAAATAGGGTTCTTTTAAACTGTTATCAGAAGTCAGAGAAAGGGCAAGACTGAAAAGTACAATACTTACAACTAAAAGGTTTTAATTAGTAACATTAAATTAATATTTATTATAAAAATGTTAGTGAAAATTTCAATTATTCAAACCACCAGCGAAGGCTGAGCTGACGTCATCACAGCTGACTTGATGTTATAAAAAAACTTATGATGTTGTTATTGATTAACTATTATAGTAATTATACCTTATACCAGTTGGTTTTTTTTTATATTATATTGGCTTATCTTTGAATTATAATAATGTAGATTTTTTGTCATGCTATAGGCTTTATTATTTCTTGGATTTCGTTGTCCATGACGTGTCCGTTACTTAACTAAATATCACTATAGTATTGACGACTCGGAACACTAAGTTTTTTATAAGTAAAAACGTAAAGTTTTACCTTACAGCGGCTTTCACCTTTAGAAGGCTTCATCAGAGGCTGCCATAGGTAGCGTTGTCCGTCTTGTTGTTGGCGACGGAATAGTTATTCGAAAGCACAAAAGCACTCAAAAACACACAAAAGCACTCCACACCACTACAGAATCTACCTTTGCAAACCACCTCATTGAAGCAAACCACACATATAAAAACATTCTACACGTACACACAAAAGGCCGAAAACTAGACACTCTAGAACAATTAGAAATATACAAACACACAAAAACAAATAAAAACGACATCCTAAACGAACAGACACAATTCAAATCGCACGCATTATTCGAACACATCTCACCACACACACACAGCTTCAATCTTTCGAATAACTATCCCGTCGCCAACAACAAGACGGACAACGCTACCTATGGCAGCCTCTGATGAAGCCTTCTAAAGGTGAAAGCCGGTTTAGGCTGTAAGGTAAAACTTTACGTTTTTACTTATAAAAAACTTAGTGTTCCGAGTCGTCAATACTATAGTGATATTTAGCTTTATTATTATAAAATGAAACATTTTTTTAGGTGCCCTATTTGACATGGCTACAAAGAAGAAGAAAAGAAAAACGGAAGACGAAAACCGTGAATTTAAAGTTGAATGGACCGAGACTTTCACGTTTATTCAAAACTTAAATGCCCTTCCGACATGTCTTATTTGTCAGGAAAAATTGGCACATAACAAGAAGTCAAATTTGGAGAGACACTTTACAACTAAACACGCGTCATTTAGCACTAAATATCCTGTCGGTGATGCAAGGAAGAAAGCAGTTGAGGAACTTCAGAAGAGTCAAGAAAAATCAAGTTCTGTATTTAATTACTGGATGCAATCTTCCAACAATGTTAATATTGCAAGTTTTGTGGTTAGTCAAGAGATTGCTGAGAGAGGAAAACCATACACAGACGGCGAATACATAAAAAGTTGTTTTATAAATGCATCCGAAGAGCTATTTTGGGATTTTAAGAACAAAGCAGATATTCTAAAAAAAATTAAAGAGTTACCATTGTCTGCTAAAACAGTGAAAGATAGAACAGTCAAAATGTCTTCGAATATAACCAACCAGCAAGTCGAAGGTCTTTAATTGGTTTCAGCTTTATCAATAGCAGTTGACGAGTCTTGTGACATAAATGATACAGCGCAAGTTTCACTTTTTGTACAATTTATTTCATCTACAGGTCCTAAAGAAGAACTTTTAAGATTATTGCCACTCAAAGGTCAAACACGTGGAGAGGATATTGCAAATGCTGTAATTGAGTGCATGGAAAAACATCATATTCCACTCGATAAAATTGTGTCAATTCAACAGACGGGGCGAAAAGTATGACCGGCGTAAGAAAAGGGTTTGTTGCTATTTTGAAAGAAAAAATTAATCATGAGATACTTGCTTACCATTGCATCATTCATCAAGAAGCGCTTTGTGTGCAGACATTTTCAGAAGAAATTTGCAAAGTTATGGAATTGGTGATTAAGATTATCAACTCCATTATAGCTAAAGCTCTTAATCATCGCCAATTTAAAGAATTTTTAGTTGAAATGGAGAGTGAGTACGCAGATCTCCTGCTGCATAACAAGGTACGTTGGTTATCAAGAGGAAACATTTTAAAACATTTCGCATCCTTATTAACAGAAATTAAAGCATTTCTCCTTGAGAAGGGTATTCACTATCCAGAACTAACGGACGATCAGTGGATCCAAAAATTTTATTTCATGGTAGACGTTACGTCTCACTAAATCAGCTTAATTGTAAACTACAGGGGGAAGGAAACACAATTTTTTCGATGTTAGAAGAAGTTATTTCATTTGAAAACAAATTATCCCTTTTTGCTCAAGATTTTGAAAGAGAAACTTTGATTCACTTTCCAAGCCTGCTGAAACATCGCCAAGAAAATAATTCTGATATTGACATTTGCTATTTCAAAACAACAATTTTAAATATGACGGAAGCTTTTCTCAACAGGTTTCAGGAATTCTGAAACAGCAAAGTGACATTAGCCTTTGTTAAAAAACTTCTTAGTGCTACTGTAACAGAATTAAATTTTTCTCCCTTTAATGTTGACATTGGCAACTTTGAAATGCAATTGCTGGATTTAAAAAACAAAGAATTATGGAGCTCTAAATTTGAACGTCTTTGTGCTGATATGGAAATATTGGAGAAAAACAAATGTGAACTTAGTTCACAGCACAAGTGGTCTGCTTTGAAAGACCTGGAGAAGGAAGACATGATGATTTTTAACACCTGGAATAGTATTCCTGACTCATATGATCAGTTGAAAAAACTAGCGTTTGCTGTTCTTTCCCTTTTCAGTTCTACATATTCATGCGAACAATCTTTTTCAAGCATGAACCTTATCAAGAGTAAATTGAGAAGTCGTCTTATTGATGAGAACCTGGAATCGTCCCTAAAATTAAAAACAACAACATACAAACTGACTTACCCAAACTTTCCAAGGAGATGCAAGGCCATTGTTCACATTAAGTGTTTGTCAGTCATTGTCATGATTTAATTTTATGGATACCTTACTTACAATTTAATTTTTATCAATAAATAAGATCATTATTAAGTATGTTATCAAGTTTTATTCAGTGTACCTATAGTTTAATTAAGACTTAAAACTTTAATTAAAGTTTATTAAGTTTATGAACAGTGTACCTACCTATATAGTTTAAGTTTAAGAAATTTGGCTCTTAAAAGAAATCTCAATTGTTGTACTGTTGATATTTGGCTCTGTTGACTAGGTAATGAGTTTGCCGACCACGGGACTAAGTGAAGCAAAGTTTATGCTCACATTAGACGATTGGTTGGTTTCCTTACACAGTTATTAACCATGGAGTGTCGAGTTAGAAAATCAAGCGAAAGCTCTTATAGAAGTTTACTCAAACGATTTGAATAACGATCTAACAGAATTGAAGGACTTTGTGCTACAAGTAAAAGTGCAAGAAAGAGGGTTTCTTCAAATCATTCGAATGAAGATGATAGATTCCATGATACTACAGTTTGGCCGCTCAAAGTATTAAACTGGATTATTGGTTGAAAAATGATTGATGTATTTCTGAATATATTGCGATAGAACACAGGATCATGATAAGCAATGAACTATGTCTTATGCATGGATGACGAACATTCTCATGTTTAAATTTGTTTCTTGTTCAAATTGTTTTTTTTAGCTATAGTTTTTGTACTGTATTACCGATAAGAATTTAGAATGGATCAAACTCTTAAAACAAATTTTATTCGTCATTTTTCTATGTAATGTGTTTGTGAAAGTGTGCGCGGGTGCGCGAGTAACAATTTTCTCTATTGTGTCCGTTATAATTATCCGATTTACATGAGACTTGAACAAGACATAAAATTTAATATTAGCTACAATTTCCCTATATTCTGTGATCTTCAAATAACTGTTAAGTGTGAATTTTTGTTATATGAAATCTCTATTTAAAACTCACTCAGGCGTGAAGTAATAAAATCCCAGATAATTATCTGTGCAGGCTTTACCAATTTCATGCAAAGTGTTGCACGAAGAACTATTAGTACCATGTGGATAAATTATCATGTGACCGATATTTGGCCAATTAGAACGCAGTAAAATCATTGAAAATTGAAAACAATCATAATCAGTGTTATCGCAGCTAGGCGGTGTTGCAGTTCGTCGAGCAAGTTCAGCGTGTGTATCATCAGGACACCATCCCAGCAGAATCCACGAGGGAAGGACACGTGAGATATACGCATCGCCATCAGCCATCTCGCCGCATCAAATTGGAATATCTTCACTCAAGTAACAAATTCAGATCTGAACTTTATATAAACTGTTTTCAAATAATATTTCAAAATTCATAACATTTGTGTATGTTTAAAAATATATCGTATGAACTATTATTCAATTGGTGTGCAATAAATAATTATAATACCTCCAATATAGACTTGTTGATTTATAAAACACACACCATATTCCTATGCGCAAGAATTAATTAAATTGTGTTGTCGCATAGTATTAAATGGCGCTAGCCAACTAGGGGCACGATTAATTTAGTAATTTAAGTAATATTTCTAAATTTTGTATAAACTAATTTTGTGAACTTTTATTTGTGTGTGTTGTTCATTTCTTTATCAGAGAATATATATTTATGTTTGCGTATTCTCGGGTATATGTTATGTGAACAGTTTATCAGTAGTGTATTGGAGGTTGAATTATTATTTGTTTATGTTAGAATAAGTTTGTCTACATTTGATGCTATTTTTATACTTTAAACCGTATAATCTGAACATTCTTAACAGCACTAATCCAGTGACAATAATAGTTGACGTTCCGATAAATAAGAAAATTTTAATATTCTTAAGATTTGTAATATAAATAGTCAAAATGACTGAGTCTCAAACTCCAGCAATGGATATGCAAACAACATTGCCCGCGATTTTGGCTAATATGCAAACGATGCGCGAGGAAAATAAGGCTAATATGCAAACGATGCGGGAGGAAAATAAATCAGCTAAAGAGGACGCGATTAAACAGAACAAAGCACTTCACAATGAAAATAAAAAATTCTATACCGCAGTGCACGACCAAGCCAAACAGAACAAGCAACTGCTGGAAGCCACGGAAAAACGGATTGGCAAGAAAGTGGAGGTAATCCGCGCTGACATTGAAACTGCACTCGAAGTAAATAATTCACGTATCAGCGAGTGCGAGGCAAAGATCACCGGCATCGAGGAAAAGGTTGTGCAACATGCTTCCACGGTAAGTGAGTTGGTTGCAGAACAAGATCTACGTATCCAGGAGTTGAAACAAACAACTATCACGACCCCAAGATACGTCATCAACAGCTAAACATACAACCTACGTCTACAAAACTTAGACGATATGAATTCGCAGTTGAAATTTTTCGGCCGCGATACCGAAACGTAATGATATGATATCATATACGGTAATGATACGGGACATCTTGAGCGAAGCGGATAAGATTAATTATATAGTGAGGAGGTTAAAAAGTACCACAGCGGAATGGTTTACTATTGTACAGGATAAAATTGGTACCTATGAAGATCTGGTGAGGCACTTCAGGGCTAGGTATTGGAATAGTGAAATACAATGGAAAATCCGAATACAGCTGGAATTTGGTAGGTATTCCAATATAAAGGGTTCAAAAGAAAATTACCTAATCCAGTTGGTATAGCGGGCCAAACATCTAGAACCAGAAATAGCGGAACCAGAAATGGTCTACAAAATAGCACACCATTTCGGGCGCGGTATCCAAATTGCTGTAATCACGCAAGGAGTCAAATCCTTGGAAGAATTACTCCTTTTGTTGACAAAATGGGAACATGTTGACAGCCAAAACAGTGGCAATAATAATAGTGAACCGCCGCGTAAACAATTTCAGCCTCAACCACAACAAAGAAACAACAACAAAGTAAAAAAAAACAACTTCAGAATTTTAATGCACATAAAGTATCAGCTATTACTAAAGTAAATTCAAATGAAGAGCAACAAAAAAACGAGTAAGATTGCACGGCGTGAGTCCGTGCAACAAAGTAAAAAGCACAAATAAAATTACAAATAAAGAAAACAATAACAAAAAGCAGTTCAATAGATCTAATTTTAATAAGTCTAATTATAAGGATGTATACAGGCCCGTATTTTGGATGTATAACGCCCCTGTGCAGTCATTAATTTTACGCCCCCTATTCCCTGAGCTAAACTTCAGTGTCGCTATTCGTTTACAGACTATGGACAATAAATTGTTTAATTACTTACTTCAATTTTAAACTGTATTATAGACAGTATTTAAACTTAACTGAATACACAATATATGAAACAAAGGTGCAAGTTAAACATTTATACATTATTCTGAAGACGATATATGGTAACCACATAGAAAATAATCACTACAGTTTAATAACCTCAGTTAAAAATATCACTGAAACATCCAATTTGGTCAGTCAAACGTATATGGTAGAAACACTGCAATTTGACACTAACCATTTTGTGAAACTTACCAAACTTAGAGAAATGACTTTCTTCTGACTTTTGCATTTGCAAATGCATTTATCACTTCCTCAAAATCCAGACTGACATTGATGTCTGATTCTATGGCGAGCACTCCAAGACTGACCAGTCGTTCTTGATTCTGTGCTGTCTGTAGATAGTTCTTGATTCGTTTTAAAACTGAAAATGACCTTTCAGCAGAACAGTTTGTTGCTGGAGTACAGTTGTAGATCTTGAGTGCAGTTTACACATTTGGGTAGACATCACTAATTTTCTTCGAAGCCAACATTCTGCAGAGAAATGGAAGAGACGATAATTTGTTACCATCTTGTGTCTTCATAGATAACAGATAGCTTTTCAAATGGATGCATTCTTCACCAAAGCTGCTTTCTATGTCGGAATCATAAATGGCTCGAAGTTTCTCTGCAGCATCATAAATTTGAGGAGCTTCTAATTTGGTGATATTTGAGAGAAATGAAAATATTAAATTATATTCTTTGTAGACATTAACTCTCTTCTGTAACTCAGTCTGGAGAGTTTGTATGATCTTGGAATATGAAATTTCCATTCGTCTCCAGATCTTGTCATGTTCCAAGTCATCTAATCCTAGTTCTTCTTCAGGACTTTCTGGTTCCGCTTCTGATTCAGATGATTCATAAAAAAATCGCCTACGTTTAATTTGACGTTTTGGTCTTGAAATCTCAACAGCTGAAGAAGAAGGAACTGATTCCAGACTCCTGATCTGATTAAGTTTCTTTTCAGATGAATCTCTGTGATTGGGGAAACAGGTCTGAAGCTCAGTTAAATACACTGTAAGAGAGTCGTACATTTCAATAACAGTGGAAATGTCCATTTCCTGAGCTTGCAATTTTTTCATGACTTTGCCAAATTGTTGAAGAATAGAACCCCACACTGATGTCATGAATGCTACCTCAATGCTATTTAATTTCCTAAGAAGACCATCAGCTTGACATCTACCTTTACCCGTTTCATTTTCTGAAATAGTTCTTAATGCAGAAACCACTGCTTTCCAATCTGCATTCAAGCTCTTCCAAGCATCCTCACGTGCACACCATCGAGCTGTTGACAGTGATTTCAATGTCATGGTTACAGAATCAAAAAATGTTTCCAAGATATTCCATCTCCCTGTAGAATCTGCGAAGTAATTATATAAACTTTGCAATAACTCAAAAAACCGTACTGCAGCAATACAGCATTTCACTGCTTGTGAACCAACTAGATTCAGTGAGTTAGCTGCACATGGAATTAAGAAAACAAGAGGATTTCTTTCCTTGAGTCTTGCTTGCAAGCCAGAATATATTCCAGACATGTTGGCCGCATTGTCATATGATTGACCTCTACAGTTATCAACTTTCAGACCATGTTGTTCTAAAGATTTCATTAGTGCTTCAAAAAGCTTTTCTCCAGTATGGCCTGTATTTTTCATAAAACACAGAAATCTTTCAACTGAGCGCCCACAATCAGTTACATATCTAACAACTACACTTAACTGGTCATTATGAGATAAATCTGGCGTAGAATCTACTATGACTGAAAAATATTTAGAAGAAATAACTTCATTGCCTATTTTTTCACTCACTGACTTTCCCATAAGATGTATTAATTCTTCATAAGTTGCTGGTGACAAGTATGATGTAGATCCTTTTCCAGGATTACCGAACCGTGCAATATGGTCAGCCAGAAAAGCATCGTACTCTGCAATTAATTCCAAACACATCATGAAATTTCCATTTTTCACAGAGCCAAACTTCTCTTCGTCTCCACGAAATGCTAAACCCCTAGAATCTAGTTTTTTAACTACAGAAACAACTCTTTTTAGTACATTTCTCCAATATGTAACTTCATGTTCATGCTGGCTGAGCAATCTTTTGTCAATTCTGTTCATCTCATTTCCTCTACTTTTCAATTTTAACAAGCAGTCTCTGTGAGAAGCAGAATTTTCATGTTCGGCTATTCTTATGCCAGCATGGCTCCAATCATTGAAACCAGATGTTGCAAACTGAGATGTACCACCGAATAATTTGCATGGTGCACAGAACAGTGATCCTTAGCTGGGAGAATAAACAAGATATTCACGGTTCATAATTTCCCCATTTACTAAAATCCTATGGAATAGTTTCTTGCTGCAAAACCGTTGTGTTCCATCAACATATCGCCGCGAGGACTGTGAAAAGTCAGCGTCTTTGTTTTGATTAATACCATTTTTTATCAAATAATCCCGAGTGTGATCAGTGTTTTCCCAATAGAATGGATCATTACTAGGAATAGACACTGCAAAATCCACTTCTGTAGAGAGTGTAGCTTGTTCCTGTACTTCGAGATTTTCGACTTCCACATTGTCTTTACTGTTTTCCACTATAATTTCACCCGAATTTTCAGGCCTACACTGTTCACTTTTGTTTTCACCACTGAAATATGAGTCCAGTCGAGGTATTTTCTGCAAAAGTTTACTCTCCATCTGTCTTTTTTCCTCAGCTTTCTTGCGATATGCAGCACCACTTAACCTAGATCGCCCATCCATACCGTCCCTAAGCTATTATATCTTAACGGAAAAACCTATAGAAATACTGTTTTGTAGAACATTTAAAACTGAATAATTCACTGTCAACAGTTAAAATACTCGGCGTATCGTATAAAATGCCTTGATTTTGAAAGTTAATAAGTTGGAACCACGTGGAACGATGAAACGCCAACTTAACTCTGAATTAATAACAACATACATACCAAAGAATATGCACACATTTAGACATTTTGCAAAGATAGTTTATCAGATTACTAACTCTATACTCAACACTAAATCCAAATTTTACGTCCTATAATTTAAATAATACGAATAATGAACGTTATTTATAAACGAAAACACTGCTCACACCTTTACACTTTCGTACACAACGCAGAACGTAACCTCCAAACAAAAAGCTGCAGAGCACGTGTAAAATTATTCACCACAGCCACGTAAATTACATCAGCCTAAGAAGGAATGAATACCAAATGTTTCAGAAAATATCCGCTAGAGGGCAGCACGAATACCATTCCAATAAACGACGTATGACGGCAATACTAACGAAGCAAAAGTTGAAAACGTAAATATACGTGATTACTGATTTTGGCCCGTCTGACAAAAAACGTGTATATACGTGATTACTGTTCAAAGGGTTAATGCCAGAGCCAGAACGCTAATCTACTTCGGGCTTTATAATGATATGAAGCGATGTTTTTTTTAACCAGCTATATTTTGCCGCCCTGTGCACCTGCACATGTTGCACATGCCTAAATACGGCCCTGGATGTATACATTGTGTCAGGCCTATATCCTGCTGAAATTAGAGACGATTTAGTTTATAGGAACTGTAGGGATAAGTGTGTGGAAAATATTAGAGTTAAGGATGATAATGACATTGTGGTGAATGCCAAAATTAACGGATGTGTCAGAGAGGTGTTGTTTGATAGTGGAGCACAAATTTCTCTTATTGATGAACATTTTTTGACCAAGCACAAGCACTATTTTAAAAAAATTCCGATTCTACCCGTTAACAATAAAATTGTCATATCTGCGACTTGTGAATCGCAGGTTGTCAGGAAACAAGCACTTATAACAATATATACACAGGGGGTGGAAATTGAAGTCCCCGTACTGGTGATAAAAAAACTTGTGTACGACGTCATAGTGGGTACTGACACGTTAAATAAATTGCAAGCCACGATTGATTTTGCTAACAGAACGCTGAAATGTACCATCCAAGACAAGTTACATACAATTAAACTCGGGCGCACGTACGACAATATCGAGCAATGTCAAAGCTCGGGCCGGATACTCAAGCCACACATTAATTATGTTGATAAGATAACGAACGGACAACAAGCTTACTAGCAATAGTCAGATAACCCAAGATAAACAAAGGCAGTTAGACGAAATTTTAAATAAATACAAATCAATTTTTGCCAATAAACCCACGGTTACTAATGTAGCCTATATGAACACACGATACAGGTCACAGACGAAAATAAATTTGTCAGTAAGACCTACCCCATTCCGCTTCATTATCAACAACAAGTTGATGAGGAAGTTTGCAAGATGTTAGAAAGTGGTATCATCGAACGCACCGATAGTAACTTCTTAAAAAAAAAATATTTAAAAAAAATAATGATGTTAGAATATGCTTAGATATGCGCAATCTTAACACGATTACATAGAAGTGTTACGATTGCACACACAATGCGGAAAATTTATTTGTCAAATGCCAAGGGGTAAAGTACATGTCCCGCCTCGACCTGAAAAGTGAGTTTTGGCAGATACTTTTAGCTAAGGAAACCCGCAAATACATTGCATTTCTATACAAGAACAAGTGCTACCAATTTAAGGTAGTTCCTTGTGGATTGGTAACCAGTTTAGCCGCAGTGGTTAAGTGCCTGGAACTTGTGTTAGGTCACGAAGTGGAAGATTTTGTCAGTGTATTTGTCGATGACATCCTTATAATATCCAGATCGTTTGAGGAGAATCTCCAACATCTTGAGATTGTCTTCCGCAAATTAAGGGATGCCAACCTAGCCCTTAACTTGGAGAAGTGTGAATTGGTAAATCACAGATAAAGTTCCTTGGGCATATAATTTCTGCGGGCGGGATAACCACTGATCCTGAAAAGATACAGGCCATCACCGATTTCCCAAATCCAAGGAAACCGATAGACATCAGGGCGTTCCTTGGTTTAACAGGATACTTCCGACGTTTCACACCTGAATATTCCAAGACGATTGAACTGCTACTGCAATTGTTGAGGAAGAATACAAAATGGAAGTGGGAGGAGCGTCACGAGCAGGCTTTCATCGCCACCAAGGAACTATACAGCAAAAATCTACATGTATTTCACCCTGAAAAGGAAGGCATATATGTGCTAAATTGTGATGCTTCTGATTATGCTATTGGAGGAGTACTTTACCAAAGGAACAACAAATGGGAGCATAAAGTCATTGCGCACATAAGTAGGTCGTTAAAAGGGGCGGAAAGAAACTATTTTACTTCAGAAAAGGAGATCTTAGCGATAGTATATTATTTAGATATTACCTCCTAAAAAAAAAAGCTAAAATTTTTTTTTTTACACGTGGTGGGGTTAATCCTGCGATAGAACACAGGATCATGATAAGCAATGAAATATGTCTTATGCATGGATGACGAACATTCTCATGTTTAAATTTGTTTCTTGTTCAAATTGGTTTTTTTAGCTATAGTTTTTGTATTGTATTACCGATAAGAATTTAGAATAGGTCAAACTGTTAAAAATTTTATTCGTCATTTTTCTATGTAATGTGTTTGTGAAAGTGTGCGCGAGTTATTAACAATTTTCTCTATTGTGTCCGTTATAATTATCCGATTTATATGAGACTTGAACAAGACATAAAATTTAATATTAGCTACAATTTCCCTATATTCTGTGATCTTCAAATAACTGTTAAGTGTGAATTTTTTTTATATGAAATCTCTATTTAAAACTCACTCAGCCGTGAAGTAATAAAATCCCAGATAATTATCTGTGCAGGCTTTGCCAATTTCATGCAAAGTGTTGCATGAAGGACTATTAGTGCCGTGTGCATAAATTATCATGTGACCGATATTTGGCCAATTAGAACGCAGTAAAATCATTGAAAATTGTCTTTTGCCATGAGCAGATCAAGTTAGTTCATCTGGAGCATTCGTCTACTAAACGTGCAGTTCGCGTTCAAGAAGTTTCTCTTGCGTGAACACATTAACAGTGCGAAAGGTGTACAAAAACTTGGAACTCTGTGTGAGTTATTCTACAGACCCAAGTAATTCAGTTTTAATAAATAATATTGTGATTTACAAGTATCCGTGTTAGTCAAGATATCCACATAGGGGGAGATCTACTGACCGCGGTAGATCTGCGTGACGTGAGGACACTTGAAGACATGCTGGAAGGTGTACGCCTATACACTGTTTTTCATTAAACACCCATGTTACACCTTGAGATATGTAAATAAACTATAACAATATTAAAACATTTTAAAAACCATTAACAATCATAATCAGTGTTATCGCAGCGAGGACGTGTTGCAGTTCGTCGAGCAAGTTCAGCGTGTGTATCATCAGGACACCATCCCAGCAGAATCCACGAGGGAAGGACACGTGAGATATACGCATCGCCATCAGCCATCTCGCCGCATCAAATTGGAATATCTTCACTCAAGTAACAAATTCAGATCTGAACTTTATATAAACTGTTTTTAAACAATATTTCAAAATTCATAACATTTGTGTATGTTTAAAAATATGTCGTATGAACTATTATTCAATTGGTGTGCAATAAATAATTATAATACCTCCAATATAGACTTGTTGATTTATAAAACACACACCATATTCCTATGTGCAAGAATTAATTCAATTGTGTTGTCGCAATGTACATTGCTTATCGTCTGTCTTTTACGATTCCAGCAGCTAACTGCAAATCTGAAAGACCATTTTGTGTATTAAAACGCATTAAAGATATGTTGAGTTCAGCTGTGGGAGATGAGAGATTATCTTTGTTAGCAAGGTTGAATATTGAAAGCGAGATACTTGAATCGTTTGATTTAGAAGAAATTATACAAGACTTCGTTAAGTCAAAATCAAGAAAAAATGGATCGATTAGTATTATCCACGCTTAAATACTATTATGGTCATTGTAATCACTATTTAGCTAAATAATTATTGTAATTTGAGAGTTTAATAAAAATAATAGTTGTTAACTTACAAAGCTGTGTGTGCCATTTATCAGTGTAAATAGAGGATAAAAGGTTGGATTTTGAATGGTGGTGCACCAGTCTGATGGCAGCATAGGGCACCATGTGCTTCTAATCCGACCCTGTTCATGAAGGAAATTTTTAATGTGTTCCAAAGTTCCATCTTTTTGATTCTGGCAAACCGGCCATTCCACTGAGTCACTGACATGGAAGCAGTATAAGTTTTCTTGAGTGACTTTGTGCACAGTTCTGGCTCTTGATGGGAAAGTTACAGTTCTTCTGGGTTTGAAAGTCTGCTCTCCACCTTTCAATCCATTCATCTTGGATGGTCTTCACTGCAGCTTTCTTGCTACTGTAAGCGCACAGTCTAAAGCCAATTAACACTTTAGGTTTAGGCCAACAGATTCCCTCTAGAGTAGTCCTAAAGTGCCAAGCTGATTTTTACTATACAACATACGTTTTACTTAAAATTCAATAAAAGAGATTAATATTGAAAATAAACGAATGTAAGTTGTAACTTACCTAAAACGCAAGTGTATAATGCACAAGATGAACGTATTTCTTAATTTTTTGTTTACAAATTTATTAACAAATTTTTCTAATATGAATTTTAGTTCACACAGATTCCAAATTCGTGATCTTCACACAGAAAATCTGTAAAAAGTCAACAGATATAACACTAATAAACTCTAAATTCAAAAAGCCTACTTTTTTCCTAACAAATCCATGTACAATTTACAAATATTAGTCATAAACTTAATTTTTTTAATTAGGCTCAACAGGTTATAATGTTGACAGGTTATAATTACCGTCAGTACTGTTTTTCAATTTGTGGTCACCAGAATCACTCTCATTGTAACTTGTTAAATCACATTCACAGGGCCGTTTTTAGGCATGGGCTGGGCCCAGGGCAGCAAATTTTAGGGGGCGGCAGAAAATTGGAAAACAAATAGATTTTGAGTCGGATGAATGAGCGCAGGGGCAGAGAAATTTCATTTTGCGGCCACCAGTAGTCAGCTGGTGGCAACACTGCGTACCGGTAGTCTGTTTACACAGTGTGAATAAGCTTTGCAGGATAGTTCGGAAGTTGGATTTATTCGCAACGCGTGATTTAAATTAACTCTGAAATGGACGGACGCAAACGGCTAAGTGGTGCTAAATACCGAAAATTGGCAGACGATAAGAAGAAGAAAGAAAATGAAGTGTTTTTACAAACTCGAAAACTGCATTCTTTTTTCTTGAAAAATGCGTCAGTTCTAGAAAGTAGTGCTAGCTAAGTTGCTCAAAATGAAACAAGTAGTGAGGAGTGTGTAACACAGAGTTCAAATAACTTTGTAATGACGATTCAAGCATTATAGGGCTAGATGAAAACTTGGGCCAACCTGTTCCAGGAGAAGAGAGTGAGAATTTTGAACCAAGCAATGCTCCACTTTTTTGGATTATAAATGAGAGAACTCGTGATTATTTTGTAAAAAATGGAGTGGACCGAAATTTAAACTGTGATTTTTCTGTATCTGAGAGAGCTTATCCAGACAAGCAAAGATGTTTAACTAAAGCAGTATTTGAAAGAAAACTTGCTAATGGAGATGTAATAAAACGAGATTATCTTGTGTACTCGTGCAGCCAAGGTTCAGTTTTTGTGGCCCTTGTAAGCTTTTTAGGGGAAAATCACAATTTGGTGAAAGTGGCTTTAATGACTGGAAGCATGCTAACCAACGAGTGAACATGAGAATTCTCAATCTCACTGTGACTGTGTTTTAATGTTTAAAAGGAGTAATGAACAGTGTTAATTGATAAACATTTACTGAGTCAGTAAGAAGAGGAAGTTAAATATTGGAGGTGTGTTCTGCAGAGGGTGGTAGTTGTCGTTAAAAAACTTTCATCTCGTGGACTAGCATTTCGTGGAGAAAACGAATTGTCCCAGTAAAAAATGGGAATTTTATGGGTATAGAACTTTTTCAGAGTTCAACCCATTCTTAAAAAGTCACATAGATCGCTTTGGGAATTCAGGCCAAGGTAAGACATCTTATTTATCGCATGCTACTTATGAAGAACTAATTAAGATAATGGCTAAAACCTCATTAATGAAATCACTAAAGAAGTAAAACAATCAAAATATTTTTCAATAATAGTGGATTCTACTCCAGATGTGACACACAGTGATCAGCTAACCTTTATTTTAAGGTATGTGAATAATGAAGTTGAGGTGTTCCTAAAGAACGTTTTCTTGAGTTTATGAAAAATCAAGACCGCATAGGTGAAGAGCTTGCCAAAGCTGTATTTACTTTCCTCCAGAATCATGACTTGGACATAAGGAATCTTCGAGGGCAATCATATGATAATGCATCTAGTATGTCTGTAATTTATTCTGGTTTGCAGGCAAGAATTAAAGAAGTTCATTCCCTAGCATTTTACATATCATGCTCTGCCCACTCTCTGAACCTAGTGGGTTCAAGTGCTGCAAATTGCTGTAGGCTTGCTGTTGACTTTTTTGACCTTCTACAAACATCGTACAACTTTTTCAAAGCTTCAACCTATCGCTGGAACCTTTTAGAATATTTTTTTACTTCAAGAAACCTCTCTATCAAAACTTTTAAGTATTACGAGGTGGTCTGCCAGAGAAGATGCATGCAAAAGTTTAAATACAGATTTTGAAGTTATTATTAAGGCCCTAAAATTAATTTCAGAAGACAAGACTGAAAAGTCAACTACAAGGCAAGAGGCAAAAGGCATCCTGAGAAAAATTACCTCTTCTGAAACAGTTTTCATGGCTACTGTATGGGGGGTTATCTTTGGTAGATTCGGAGATGTAATGGAAAAAATACAGTCTGAAAGAATCAGCACTGGCTCAGTTGTTAAGCTGTACAACTCCCTTATTAATTTTGTTAAAGAAATGAAATCTTCATTCAAAGTCTACAAGAACATTGCGGAAACTAAACTAAAAAGTGTCCAACAATTAACAGAAAAAGAGGAAACTAGACCTAAAAGAGGTGTAAAGCGTACAAGATTTTTTTATGAGTCAGATAGTGAATCAGAAGTAGACCTAGAAAGTCAAAGTTCTTTGTGTATTCTGCAGACCACCTATACTCAGATACTAATGAAACTGCTCACAGAGTTGAAATATCGAGTGTCAGTTTACACAGAGTTTTCTCATAAATTCACATTTCTATCAGATCTTATGGAAACTAATCTAGAAGATATAATGCAAGCTCCTGACACATTACAGAAGACATATCCATCAGATATAGACAGTAGCGTAGCTAGGCTTTTTGGCACCCGGGGCAAGGAGATTGTCGGCCGCCTCGCGTTCACAATTAAAAAGGGACAAAAGAGCAAAAATGGAGGCCATCCAGTGAACAGAGTACTTAATAAATCCAAATGTATAGAGTTTTGTATGAAAGCACATCCAACAAACGTCTTAAGAATATTTGTTAAGTTAGAATTAAGATATTACATAGTATAATATTACTGGTTATCAGTTTGTATACATTTACTAGTAACAAATTTAGAATATAAGAAATGTAGGTATAAAGCGCACTGTCAAAACAATATCCTAAACCAACACAAAGATAAACAAAGAACTACATTAAAAGTAATAAAATGAATGACTTACCATTACAGGTTAAGGGTCCTATCTTCTATTAATAAACACTTAATATTTAATAAATATTTAAAACGTGATGTTTTAAAATATAACTTTCTTTGTCGTAATTGCTGCAAAGTCTGTTATTAACTCACTATAATCTAAAGTGGAAGTAATGTCGTTTTCAATTAAAAGTATTGCTAGATTTGATACCATGTCTTGAGATATTGTTTATCGTAGGTACAATGTAATCAATTTAAGTTTACTAAACGATCTTTCACAAGAAGCCACAGATACTGGTAAGGTAAGAAAATTTTTTGAAGCTATTGCTCGTGTTTGTAGACTCCTAATCCCATTGAAGAAATGTATTGTAGTAGTCCCTGAGATGTAAAATCCATTTCTTTTCCACTAATTTTTGCTCCTTTTAATAAACGTTCTTTCAAGTCACTAAACAATTCTTCACTGTTTAGGTCATGTGGATACAGTTTTGCAAGCACTGTGCACTTAATATTGATTTGGGAAGCTGTTCCTTTTAAATGTATATCCTCATCATTTACGTACGCCTTAATTTACAGAGGAACCCAAAGCGTTCTTCTAACTCTTTTATGTTAGAGAAACAGATTGAAATTTCAACTGACAGTTTGTCCAAAATTTCTGTAAGAGAACGTCACATTTCTTGCCGAACGGTTAATGCAGAATCGTCTGCATACTCCCCTGGCATCTTACGCTTCCTTCTTATCCTTTTTTTAATACTGACCCCATTCATTACATACCCGCTCTGCCTTAGCAAATACATTGTCACACAGCTCTTTCCTCCATACTTTTAATTTGTCCGTTAGCGTCTCCAGAAGTCTCAATGCTTAAATAAAGCTTATTCCTTTGGGCTACAAGATTTTCTAGATTTTTTCCATAGAAGAAAGAATATCAGTTCAGAAAAAGAGTAAGGTCACAAAATTAAAGTTTTCTATCGCATTAATTGTTAATGCTGCATCTTCCCTCGTACCGATTGTTACAGCCGATGTAACCCTCAGTTTCTCCATGCAGCTATCACCTCATCCAGCTAAGTGGATATTGATTTCATGCATCTGCTTTTGAACTCCACTTGGTACCACAGTATCCTTTTAGATTAACATTTACGAAGTCTTTAAGAACACTCCATCTATGAGTGGAACAGGAAAAGAAGGTGAATAGACGTTCAACTGTCCCAAAAAATGTCACTAACTGAACATTTACATGAGCTGCATGAACTCCAACCAACTGGTACAGTGTAATTTGTTATCATAATGAACCGTAATTACGATGCCTGAGTAGACCTATATTCATAAATAGATCTATTCCATAAATAGACTAATACTGTTTATCAGTAAGGTTTATGATAACAGACAAGCTGGGTGCTTATGCTTTTTCTATGAAAGGAATAGTCATACAAAGAAACAAGTTGTTTGTAGTTTTATAAACTGAAAACATTTTTTCTTTCAAGTCTATCCTTACTTTGCCGCCCTCCTTGCAATGCCGCCCGGGGCGGCTGCCCCCTTGGCCCCCTACTAGCTACGCCTCTGGATATAGAAGAAGCTTTTGGAACAGAATGCATTCATCTAAAAAATTTTCTTCAGGAATAAATCATTAATAGTGATGATAAATCACTATCACTATCACATTTGTACAGACTTCTGATTTCTAAGAATTTACTAGATTTGTATACTAATGTTGCTATTGCTTTGAAAATTACCTGTCTACCCCTGCTTCAGTCTGCTCAGCTGAAAGATCTTTTTCTACAGTAGCAAGGATTAAGAATTATTTACGCTCAACTCAAACTCAAAATCGTCTGATTCACTTAGCTGTTCTTGCAATCGAAAATGACTTAACAACAAAATTAGATTATGAAGATGTGATCAGCAAATTTGCTCATGAAAAGGCCAGACGCAAACCAGTTATTGGTTAAGTATAGTTAAGACTTGATAAACAAATATATTTACAATAATTTTGAATTTTTATGCACACAGGCTTCTTTGTCACTGTAAAGTAAAATGTACTTCATGCGAAAAATAAAGTTGTTCTCTTTACTGTACATCTTTTTGGTATTTTATTAACACTTTTTTTGTAATGTAATTGACAATATAAGCTTAAAATTACTTGTATGAAAAAATGATCAGTTGTTATTGGTTGGAGGGGGGCTTCAGATAGCCTTGAGCCGAGGGGCGTAAGTGAGATAAATGCGGCCCTGCACATTCAGTATTACTACAGTTTATTAATCTTTACATTTCATCATTTTGTAAAAACACATTCATTTTTGAAAATTATTACAGAAATTACTGATCACAACAATACACCACTCAGTATAATATTACACATTATTAATATAACAAAGACGATCTTTCATTGTATGGTCAATAATATTTGATTTATATGTTACTTGACCTACTTAATACATTATTACCTGAATTTCTTTAGTTAATACCTTATTTAATTATAAAATTGTATTATAATTATTATCCTCAATAAATGTTTGTAGATGTAAGACTACAAAATGTTAAACCATAAGTTTAAACAGCCCAAAATGTGTAATATAAATTATGATTTTCTCATTTTTTTGCTTTGCATTGATGCAAATTCACTTTTAATTTAATTTAACAGTATGCTAAATTAAACACATGAATTCTTGTGTAGTGACACGCGCACAAAATACCTCATTATAAAATCTGTTATTAAATTCAGTCACAAAGTAATGTTGAGCCCTCTTACACACACACACACACACACACACACACACACACACACACACACACACACACACACACACACACACACACACACATACACACACACACACACACACACACAGTTGCATATTCACAACAGGTGACTTCACGTCTCGCATACACATTTGCAGGTGCGCACATGCACTTATGTATATTTCCAAACGACGCGTTTCCAAGCTGAATATGTATTTATGTTACTGGACTGTCCAGTAAGTTATACTGAAAAAAAATGTATTCTTTAAACATTTATTTTTTTAAAGTCTGCTGGGGCTAAGTCTGGAGAGGCAGAACAGTCGTATTGTTTTTCACCAAATAATTGACGACAAGGATTGACGAGTGAGCTGGTGTGTTATCATGATGTAACACCCAAGTCTGTTTTAACATTGAAAATGTTTATAAAGACGTGTCACACATTTGCGACCGATCGACCGATCGCTGGTGCATGATCGAAAATGGGAACCGGTGAGTTTCAATAGAAACTACTTCTTTGTTGTCAATAACATAGTACACATATAAAACTTCGCTTATGAATGCGACTACATTTAACTTATAATCTGTACATTGGTAAATGAAGAATGAATTCATTGATTGGTGAATGAACATAAATATATATATATAGTTTAGATTTATTGAAGCATTTTCAATGCCCTTCTCTGTACATTGCATTTGTGCAATGCCTATAAATTTTTTCCACAGTCTGGCCTCTTCTTATGTACTGCTTCCCTCAAACGCCTTAAAACTACCCTATAATACTCCTTATTTACTGTCTAACCACGTGGAACGAATTCATGGTGATAATACTAATAATTTTAAAAAAATACATCTCACTGTCAAACTGTTGTTTATAATTTGTCTTGGAATTAATATGTATATACCTTAAACTTTGTATGAAAGACGTTGGGTGTGTGGCATATACATTTGCCCTATGGATGGCATGTCACGGGATGAAGCTGTTTTTTGCAGTGAAATATTTTAAACCAGTGTTGTTAACTCTTACATGTGATGTTTATTAGAAGACAGAAAATTTAAGTTGTTTGGTGTCTTTCCATATAATAATTTTGAAGTACTAGGATTAAGTTTGTTATCGAGTCTCGGTTTTGTTATAATTTATTTTCAGACCAATTTTCTCACAACCCTTGTCAAGTTTATTTAACATTTTTTTCACGTCATTTCTTCTTAATTATCAGTTATTTAACATACTGAGGCCTATAGGTGAATGTGACATATCCATGTCAGTCAACTCTCAGATCAAAAGGGCAGCCATATCAATTATTTGATTTTAATAGCACCCGTATTGACCTAGACAGCTTTTATGCATCTGTAGGTTTGTTTGGTGTTAACGGTAACATTTTAGTTCTGCAATACAACTAGAGAGGGCAGTGTCAGCTTGAAAACAAAGTGTTAAGTTCTATGTAACATGTGCATTTCACGTGCCATTTTGTGTTGTTTACATTGTATTCGTGTAATGGTAGATTTTATTGAGCATAGTAAATTCATGGGCATAACAGAACTTTGGACCAAGTGGAATCTCCTGAAAATCCAAGATATGTGTTTAGTATTGGGGCCTTCTTATTCTTACCGTTCTAACAATTACATCGTGACATAAGCTGCATATTTTGTTGTTAGTTCCATGGTTTATTATAATGGATTTGCATAAATATCTTACCAAACATGCAATTTATGAACTTCTGAATAATTTCAGGCCACTTATTCCTGTGTGGAAATAATTGGTATACAAAAATTTATTTGAAAACGGTATATTTTGGATGCTTTACAATGGATTACATGTAACATGTTATTGGACAAAATATATCAAATGCCAGAGAAAGATTTGAGCTTTCAGACAGTATCTGTACATTGGGCACAAGTAAAAGGTTGTTTTCTCAAGTTACATTTATATTTATGAAAAAAAGGTCACACCACAGGAGTAACAGCCCTCAAAAGTGGTAGGGCTCAATGTGTTATAGGCCCAACAGTTGTTCCTGAACAGTAAGCTGCGCTGATCCAATGCATGAACTACCCCCACTTACAAGTAGGCCTATAGCTAAGTTATCTAAAGAGGAGAGAGGGGAGACAACGTTATAACAGTTCACTGTCTCACTCCCAAATGATCTCCCTCTCTGTCACACACATGCTTCCATTGTTCTCAGCCATCTCGTTGCAGCCGATCTTCACACTATGAAACACTGTACAAGACTGTTGTCCGCATGTGCCAAATAAATGAAATTTTGTTAGCCTCGCAACGAGGGGTTTGTACACTGCATATCTAACCCACTGTTTAATTTCTAGGACTGTGTGGTAGTTTGTTGCACTACTTGGATGGAAATCGATATCGGGAAACAGGACTAGAAAAACACTCGTTTATTTGACTTATTCAGTATATTTATTGTCATCACGATTGTAATTTATACACATGTAGTTTCTTTACAAAATAAGACTCGTTAGTATAGCAAATTAATTATCAATTAACATTATTAATAAAATAATTTCCTATATATTATATGTATAATGGTAAAATATCTCTGTGCACAATTGTTTTTTTATCAATTTATTTTCTACATATAAAATAAAATTTATATTTATATTAACATATAAAACAAAACATATATATATATAATTTATTTTCTTATGTATATAATATGTATAGTTATTTTATACATCATTTGTGAAAGGGCAGAAGGAGACATTTTCTTGTATCTGGCAAGACAAAATTAATACGAGCTAAACATTCTGAAGGAAGAATTTTATACAAGTTTATATTATATTTTCTTTATTTACTTACAAAACAGTATAAATAAGTTGTTAGGTTTTTTAAAATTAATCACTGTGAAAACTTACTTTATTCATAAACAAACAAATGTATATGACAATTAGGATCATATAACTCTTTATAATTCATTTACAAATCAGATCAGCACACAAAACAATCACACAAAAGAAACAGTAATTCTTTATAAAAAATAAAAACCATTTTCTAAACTCTCTTTCATTTATTTGCTCAGTGTTTATTAGGCACTTATTGAAACTGAACACAGATAATATTTATTAAATTACATTCGTTCCTGGTAAAAGACTAAATCACTACACATACTTACTACCACTTCTAGTAACGAACACTCTTCCATTATCACGTTTGTTAAGAAATATATCTATATAATTTTTATTTATTATCAAATATATATACTGAAGATTTTAAAAATGAATCTGACTTTTAAACTATACATACATATAATATGCTCTTTTCTGATTTTATATATACTTTGATTGTCTCTTATAAAATATATACACTGTTACTATTTTAAAAATAATATCATTATAAAAACAAATATACAATAAACTACTCTGCCTTTATTTTTTTTCAGAAAAAATCATCTTATCACACAGATTTTGGTAGGACTTTCAGGTCTGCAGAGATATGCATACAAAATATGTGGCACAATCAGTTATGTAGAAAATTTAGTGACACGTACTATATCATTTTTCATGCCAGAGTACGCTGACATAAAACACTCATCATTTCAATATAGTAAGAGTGTACATTAAAAATTGGAACCCTTTGTTTGTTCCATTAGTCTATTACGTGAGGAATTTTCTGCCGATTTTGAGTTAGTGTCCATGGATCCTTCTGATTTTTTTTGCAAAATATTCATAAACTGTTATAAAATAAAGTTAAGGAAATTTTTTGGCCCGCTCTTAAATTTAGGGGTTGTTTTCACCCCTTTTCAGGGCTGAAAAAAACAAAATTTAATTAACCCCGGGACCCGATAGAAAATTACATTCTAAGCAAAAAGGTTGTATACACTTTTTTGAAAAAATGCGTTGTCTGCGAGTTACAAGGGTTCAAAGTTTTGCAAAAAACAATGCGTTTTTTTAAAATTAATCTGCAAATAAACAAACGACACCATTTTGCGAAACATTTGTGTAACTCAAACTTAAAGCTTATTACCAGGCGAATATTTTCCACATTGTTTGGTTTCCACATTATATTAGCAATGTCCTAATTTTTTTTAACCATATATGTTTTGCTGTACAGTAACACGTAACGTTTTAAGAAAATTCAAGTTTTTGAATTTTCGCCAAAATTCGGTTTTTTAATTAAATATCTCAGTAACGATGTGTTTATCAAAAAATTGTTATGAATCAAAAATAAAGCTTATAGAAAAACACAACTTTTAAATTTTGTTTCATTCCTTTTTGACTAAAACTCGATGAGTTAAAGCAGTTTAAAGGTGTATTTTGCCGACATCATGTAAAACATTTTTGATTTCTAGGCGAAATATTTAGTGTACAGTAGGTTTGTTTACTATAGTGCATAGGACAATAGTTATAGCGCTTTACATTTCCTACAAAATGCATTTTGATTGACATTTTTCTCTTAAATATTGGCCGTGTTATGACCAAAAATGTAAACGCACTCCAACAGTTAGATTTTGTTTTCATACGTTATATGTTCGGGTGCGATCCTGAGATCCTATAAATTTATACTAAACTAAACTTTTTTCAAATCGACAATAGAATTAAGTATTAATTTTATTTTTTTAACGTCTGTTGTAAACAAAACAATATCTGTTGCAATTTGTCACTGTCTGTACTGCTGGTTCGTTATATCAATCGAATATTTAATTTAATAAAATAATATAATGTTTATGGTTCAACTTTTCTTTGATTAAATTTTATAAGTATGGATGAAATATATATTTTTTTCGACTGAATTTTGAATTACCCAATTTGAGGACTTCAAAGTACATCCTCGCATTGTTTCACGTTTTCAACCCTTTAGGGGTGGTTTTCAACCCTTTCAAGTCTAACTCTTGCGTCGGATGTATTCCTTGACATGAAAAGCGTAATCAGCACCCCAACAAACCTGTAGGTACCCAATTTCAGGACTTCAAAGTACATCCTCGTGTGGTTTCATGTTTTCAACCCTTTAGGGGTGGTTTTCAACCCTTTCAAGTCAAACCCTTGGGTCAGATGTATTCCTTGATGTCAAAATCACAATCAGCACCCCCAAAAACCTATAGGTACTCACTTTCGAGGCTTTGACCGGCATTCTCGCGAAGTTTAATACTTACACCCCATGATTATAGTCTGCTTCAACCCTTTAAAAACTATGATTTACGTCTAATATAATTTTGGACATCAGAATCATAATCAGCACCCCCAAAAACCTACAAGTACCTAATTTCAGGCCTTCAAAAATGCATCCTCGCATCGTTTTATATTTTCAACCCTTTAGGGGTAGTTTTCAACCCTTTAGGGGTGAGAGCGGGCCAACATTTTTCCTTATCTTTGTTCTAGAACCTTTAGGAAGCAATAGCAAAAGGAATCAAAAAATTACATGGACACTAACTCAAAATCGGCAGATAGGCCCTTTGTCATGCCTCACGTAATAGACTACTGTACATTAAAAGTAGCTGATACACTCAACAATATTTTATATTCTTTTCAACAACAGTGACAAATGCACACATAGCACTAGGCTTGTAATTGGGAATGAGGGGTTGGAAGATTTCAATCTGGCTCACCCTTCTTTGTGTATTTGTCTTTAGTTTATTTTTACATAACATATTATGCAGTTACAGCCATCATGTAATAGTTTTGTACAAACTTTACAATCAATACAGTATGAGTAAAATTAGATCACCATTCATCCACCTTGACCCATTTTGTCTACCACAAACTAGACAATTAAAAAAAAAAATGATATATGAATATATCTGTACCTAAAGAACCTTTACTAATATTTCATAAAATATACATCTTGTTTTAATCAGCCTTCACATACATTTGTTGCTTTAAAATTACTGAAGCGATTTCCTAAACAAGATTCCGTGGCACTTCCAGGAGGAAAAATTCTGAAGTAATAAAATGGAAATATTATAACTTATTTGCAGTTTATATTTTGTTGTAATATGTAAAGTGTAGATAGATTTAAATATTTAGTAATTATTGAATTTTTCCATACAAAGTTGAAGTTTCTATTAAAAATTTTGTCCCATATTATCTGATATGCTGTAAAATTATCAGGTGATTCTGAAAGGATGCTAGGAAGTCATAAGATTTGAAATCATTGGAATAATGTCTGATTCACAGCATGTTGTGACATGCATTTATAAAAGTGTAATAAAAGTATCTTCAATGATATTTAATTTACTGATAGAAGTAGAAAAAACATCTATATTTAATCTACATAAACAAATTACAGGTGCAGTTCAATCTCGGTAATCCAACTGTTCACTAGTATGATATGTTCTGTAATCTGGGCATCAGGCATACACCAATCCTGACTTCTCCTCTTCAAGAAGGAACAGACATGGGCTAGCTGGAGGTGAAGAGGAAAATGTTTAACTAATGACAGGTGAAAATATAATCAATGATTTGAAGTGATGACAATGGCAAAAATGGACAAGGATCAAGAACACTGCCAACTGTCTGCACAATATGACACAATGATGCTTTGAATGTGTGTAGTATGCGTTGTAAAGAGTATAGCAAAATGTATACATTGAATAGAACAAGAAATCTGATTTTAGCTTCATGCTGTATAATAAGAATATAATGAAATAATATTTTATCATTTGTGAAATTAATCATTCATTACTTCTTGTTATGTTACATAACTTTTCAAATTTATTTTGACGCTACAGTACACACTTGACTTTTCATCAAATCATCATTAATCTTTTTCATTTATCGATTAAAACAAACATTTTGGCACAAAGAAACAAATGGTACAACAAATTAATATTCTTTCTTGGAAATATATACACTCAAAAAATTTGCTACTTCCAATATGCTCAATTCAAGTTCAAAAATATTAATAGTTTTGACTTACTTTTTGTAAAGTTACTTAGTTCAAACAAGCTGAGACAAAAATGGTTAAAACACATACACTGTGGTAACAAAACAAGAATGCACAAGACAATTATTACTCATCCAAACAGGTTATGAATGACTTGGAAGTCAGTGGAAAAATAGATCCATTTGAGAGAAACGTTCCAAGACACATATTCAAACCAAGAGAGAAAATGAAAATTGGAGAATGAGAAGGAACCTAGGCTTATAAACAGAGGAGAGAACCTATTCTCTTCAGATATGTATATATCAAATCGAGACGACTGTAGAAGGCACAATGTGTAACCAGAATGGGTAAAAATAAACTAGAATAGAAAAGTAGAAGGAACATGAGAAGTGTATACAATTCTCTTGAAGAAGATTGGCGGAGGCAGTGAGAGTGGATAATATATATTACAATGTAAAATTGGATGTGAAATATGGCAGTAATAAGTGGAGGGTATAACTGTTGGAGGACAAGGCCTCTGCAGGAGGAGTAACACATGAAAAGAAGCTGATTTTCTTTTTTTTAAATTCAATTATAGTAACGATGCACTTATGGTTTTTTATACACAATCAATGGCACTTCCTGTATTTTATTAATAACAAATATATATTATATTTTTTATACACATATACACAAAACAGCTGAGAGCTGCATCTAAAAGACAAGACTACCAACAAAAGAACAGTAAAGTATTTTAATTTCTTTAATTAGCAAAACAATAAAGTGTTTGTGCTTGAAATTTAATTACAATGTCCACAATAAATACATATTGCTACATTCAATCTAGGCAATGACTAATTTGAAAAATGCAGCTGTATTCTGGATTCATGTTATTCGGAATGAAAATTAATTTTCTGTAATTTAAATTCTCATTTTACAAATATGTTATTTTGGAATTTCATAACTATGAAAATATAATCACTCAACGAATACAAGAATACATTTTCAGAATGAAAATGCTGAAGGCATTTTATTATTCTTTTGAGAATTTTGTATTGTTGCATTAACCACAAACATGTTACACCTGAACAGCATGTTTTTAATAATTATACAGACAAATATAACAGTATAGATAACAAACAAAAATAATAGACATTCATACATCCTAAGATTTAGTAAAAAGAAAGTCGGTTCTTCATGTACCTTTACATGTGATATTTATTTTAAAAAATTATTGTTCATTTTAAAACTATTCATCATTAAAACCAATACTAAATTTGGCGTTAACAGACTTGTTTGTCCTATATATTTATATGTGTGGAGGTAAGAAACTAACACAGCAATTATGTCCATCAACTTTACAAATGATTCTATGCAAATCGGAATAGTTACAATTCACTATATATGTTATAATAAAACTTGTACTGTTACAATATCAAGTTAACGATATATTAAAAATAAAATCGAAACATTTTTCCTAATCAGTAAAAACTCATTATTACCAAGTTGCTAGTGGGTTGAACAGACAAAATTGCCCTTCTGGAATTACAGTAAGAAACCATTAAAATGATGTCTTAATTTCTATTTTTGAAGTCAGGAATTTAGATCTTTTAAGGTTACATAACATTGTTCGTAAACAACAGATGGTTTTAACTAACAACAAACTCGTGCCATATAGAATTCTTAAACAATACATATTCAGACTAAACTGGACCAAAACAAATTCTGCTTTAATTTAAAAAAAATTTTCTTCTCTAATTTTTCTCTTTCTCACCCAATAACTTATAAAATTTTGTAAATGTTTTGTAAAAATACAGTGGAATAGAAAATTGTATATTATCAAATTTTACAATTATACAAAAAAAATTTTATGAAGTCTGCATAAATCATTATTGAAATTAGTTATTTTCAATAAATGATAATAAAATAATCTTTCCCTAATTATATGCTTTAAATGTTTCATAAATTTGAGAAAATTTTCAACAAAACTCTCCATTCATTCAAATTTACAACAGTTTTTAAAATATGTTTTCTCTGTGAATATGACAGCATATTACAGATGGTTCTTACGATCAGCTGGTCTATTCTGTTTGTTCAGTAATATTAAGGTACAGTTTGCATAATGACTATTTAATAAATATGATAATATATTATATTTATATTTCTATATATATAAAACAGCACCACTTCTCTAAAGTATTATTCACATCACAATAAACAGTATACAAAAATATATTTCAAGCCATCAATAAAATAATGCAATCAATTGCATTGTGAACTTTCCGTATATTGATTGACATGTTTAATTAAAACACATTTTATCTGGATAACAATATACTAACAGTTGAAACAAAAATAATTTTCCAGTTTTTATCACTTTCATTTATACATAAAACTATAGTTGAGTTTATATGTATATTACAAGAAAATATATTTTTTCCAAAAAACTTATTACATAATTATTTTATTTTTCTAACCTGTAAAAAGCTTATTATTATTATTATATTTTATACCATACATACAATGACGACAAACGTGAAACAACTTACACAGCTTTAACAAAGTTCCCTAAAAAAAAAACAAAAATATGTCAACAATTTACAATTAACAATTTCAACGCAAGGCACAGATACACACACAATGAATGGACCGATTGTGTTTCTCGTCGCATAACAAACCGATAAAAAAACGCGCTAATTCTTCGATTTCTTGACGATGTTTGAGCAGTTTGTTCGTCTCTTCTTCTTCTTCTTCTTTATCATCTTCAAATATTGCATTGTCAGCTGAGAGACATCACCGACTAGAAGTCACCGTCCCAACCAGTTAGGTCATCTGGTGGAGGCCCATCTGGGTCTGGCGGGTACTCATCAAAGTTACCCGTGTCCGTGACATCACGCACTTTAGGTAAGATTGGCGGTATTAGCGTGCGGTTGCGTAAACCTTCCCAGTTGAATCCATCAAACCACCTAAAGACACATTAAACATGAATAGTAATTAACCTGCCCTTCATGATCACAACTGATATTACATTGTTTACTAATAATAAGAGAAGCATCCATCATAGTGCTGCTGATACTAGGGATATCTTAAACAGAGAAAATAAAAGCAGATAAGTGTGAAGAATGGTGAGCTGCTGCCAACCAGCCTATGGGCTGCTAACCTAGAAGACTGATAATAACTTGGTAGTACAGTTGGTGTGGTTACAGGACTGGCTCCACTTGTAAAGTTGAGCATTACATTGCATGGAAACTGGAAACTTCTACACTCACATGGATAGACAGTTGGAAAAGATGCCTTTTGACTCTGACAGTAAGAAGGAGGAAAAGACATTTGACAATTATACCCTATTGTATCTTCAGTCAGTATATTATTATCTTCAGTAATGACATAGAAAACTTTTATGGACAGAAAAAGAAGCTTTCATAATATTGGAGAAGAAGCTGTTGTCTAACAAGATCTAACATAACTAAGATATTAGAGTAAGATTTAAAGTTTGTATAGTACAGCTGCAATGACAGAAGAGAAATGATTGAATTGGCAGCCAATAGGAAACAGAAAAAGAAGACTAGTGTAACTTTTATGGAGACATATAGAAGTGAAAGATTAAGTATGGTACATGTTTGGTGAAAGAAGTTAAGAAATGTTCTTAAAAAACATAGTACGAGCACAGTTGTCACTGTGTAGCAGAAGAGAAGTAGTTAATATTCTAACCTATGTCAGTAATTCATGTTTGTATACACAACTGTAATCTATGCATGAGGTCAATATATCTGAAAAGTTCTAGTATGTGTATAGCTAAAATCAAATCTATACCACTTTCATGGGATTAAGTGAAGTTATGCCTTTTTACAATATATGAAGAACTTCAACTGAAAATTTTACTTTTAAGATCTCCATTCCTTAGATTATGGACTGACGAAAGCTGATAAAAATACCACAGACATGTCATGATAATTAGGCCAAAAAACATGTTATAAGCAGACAGATGCAGGTCATGAAAACGGATAATGATGACGACAAATATGAAAAGGATTATACAACACACTTTTACTTACTTGTGTTTTTGTATTTCGCTTATGCCACCTCTCTGGTATCCAAGACGTTCAGCTGGATTATCTCTGAAAGAAAAAAACAAAATAATGGAATTAAAAAGTAAGGAAATTGGAACATTTGTTACTAGTTACTACTTAGTATTTGTGGTTTACGGGTGTAGCAGTCAGTTGTATGACACATCAAACACACTAACGCTTGTTCATTCCTTAGAGTGGAGCCTGATGTAAACAAAGCGGGGTAATACAATACAGAGACATGTACAGTACGAAGTTAAACTTTCTTTACAAAAAAAAAATCTGAGAAGTACAAGATCGTTACATTATATTTAGTTGTATTAAACCCAATTGCATAAAAAAAATTGTTGACATATTTTAATCAATTAACACTAATACATTTTTGTGAACTACTGTATTTCTAGCAGAGGATTTAGTGATACGGCCATTTGGCTGACCAATACAGTTCAAGTACAATCACATGGTTTTGTTCACATTAGAATCCAGTCTAAAAATGAACAAAATTTAAACACTATAGATTTAGAAAATGAAAAAAAAGAGTTAGAATAATAATACAATTATTAATTAAATTTATATTTTACCACATTCATACACACACCAGTACAATGATACAATACCAGTTGGCATGTGGTGTATCATTTATAAACCAGTACACCTACGCGAAGTAAAATGCATATATATTCTTGACTTTTGGTATTTTATCTGGTAGTAAATATTTACTGTTACTCTGCAGTCATCTGGTTGATAGTACAGAGGAAAGGATTCGCATTAAATTCAATAAAACTGTACAGTCATTATATATTTTTGCTAACTTGAGTCAAGCATCAAGCAGTGTATGTCAGCCAGTGGTATAACTACAGAGGGATCAGGGGATCAATGGCCCCTCCCAGCTATTAAAAGTTTCAGTGAAATTCCATAATCACTTAACGTAGGCCTATTTCTAAGTCAACAGTGTGAGTTGAAATAAGGCTTACAATATTATAATATATAATATTACAATATTCAAATAATTATATGGGAGAATCTTGAAAATCTCATTTGTCCTGAGAAAAATAAAGAGTCCAACCTTCAAGTTAGTCTTATTAAAACTGTTAAAAATTGTTTCTTGTTTGGCATGCTTAAAATTTTGTTGCTATCTTTGCATTTTATCTTGCAACAAATACATTGTTTAGAGATGATTTAGAAATTGTTGCAACACCAAAACCAATCACAAGACAACAATGAAACTAAAAAGTCCTCATTAACAAAATCCAACCAACATGTCTGACGATGAGCGTTTTGATCCTCGAAACCCAACTCAAGTTCACAAACAAATGTTGATCATACATTAATAAAATATACAGTTAAGTGGGGCTTTACATCAAGAAGAAGAATTATAACAAGATATTTTAATTTTACTAATCAGCATTATATCATAAACATGAATGTTTTGTAATTACCATATGTCTTTAGAAAAATTAAGAAAGTGTTTCAGTGAATCCACTTCTCCATTAAAACCATAAAATGAAATGTAACTGAAAAAAATTAATGTTCATTACCTGCAAAGTTTTTTGATAAGAACATTAGCGTTGCGAGTGATGTTGCGTGGGAACTCGATTGCATCTATACCCTTCAGGATGATATTGTATGTCTTCATAGGGTCAGCACCCGTAAACGGTGGTGTCCCTGTAACAAGAACACATGATTATTTGATTTATAACTCTAAATATAACTTATAACTATTATTATAATTATTATAATATACTTATATGGCGATAACATTTTAACAACTTCTTGTTTATAGCTGCTATTTTCATACCATCACCTTTTATAAAGTATATAAGAAATAAAGAAGCTTGTTACTATAATAATATGCATTCAAGTTCCAATACTGCACAAAATAATTGCAGTACAGTTTTACAATGACATGGGGCGTATCATTTATAAACCAGTATGACTATTGGAAACCAAATACATATATTATTAAGTTTTGAATTTTCATCTATTCAGTATTTATCGTGATTCTGTAATCTTCTGGCAGATGGTACTGAGCAAAGGATGGTACGAAGAAGAAGAAGAAGAAGAAGAAGAAGAAGGAGGAGGAGGAGGAGGAGGTGGTGAGGGGGAGGAGGAGGAGGAGGAGGAGGAGGAGGAGGAGGAGGAGGAGGAGGAGGAGGAGGAGGAGGAGGTGAGGGGGAGGAGGAGGAGATTTAATTCACTGTTTAGAACCAATTGAGAGGACCGAGGGTATCACAACAGGCACTATAATCAGGTTTTAGGAATGCTTACAATTGTCTAAAACTCAAGGTGACTTCTATAAAGGCAGCCTTTATAGAAATAAGGACTTGAGGCAAAAATGTGCATTTTATTTCAGTACTCTAACAACTCCCTGATGTTACAGAAAGCTATCTGTACCTATATATGTAAAGGAAACTTAATGTTTAGCATGCCTAACTTAAAAATACATTCCATCCATTCAACTGGATTGATCACAGCATTCAATATTCGATATCTTAAGCATCTGTACTTCTGTCATCAAGAATACATTTTTGTTATATAATACTTTCAATTATGGTAGGAATTTTAACAACATTTTATGATGTGTGTGTGTGTGTGTGTGTAATCATATAATAAATACTTCTCCAAGTATATTTTGCTTATTTTTGTTTGCTGTAGAAACCTCTAGTGAGACAGATTGACTCTGTAGAATGTGTCAGCTAGAAATATAGTGATAAAAACTAAGCAAATATATTTGCAGAAGTATTTATTATTTGATAATATGCACATGCACACACACACATACACACACACACACACGCATGTGCATAATCTTGTTCTTTAAACCCTTCTTAAATGTGTCTGAACTTATGGACATTATTGTTGTCTTCATTAAAGAGTAAAACCGTATTGATTTACATGTTTATTACAGTATGAAATATTATTGTACTATAATTTAAGTTTAGCTATACAATCGTGTTACCTGTGAGAAGCTCAAACATTAAAACACCCAGTGACCAGTAATCAGCACTGATGTCGTGGCCACGATTTAGAATGACCTCAGGTGCAACGTACTCTGGTGTACCGCAGAACGTCCATGTTTTGCGTCCGTGCTTTTATGACAAACATACATCATTTACTATTATTACATATGTTACAGTATCATTAGAAATGTTAAGAAGTATTTAAATTTGCTTGTTTATGTTCGGAAATGCAATATTTCAGACCCCGGCCTCATTGTTCAATATAAATAACATCACATTCTGCACGATGTATTTGTTAAATTCCATTTTTCTAATATTTTTGATTTTTCTTTATTATTGACCAGTAATGACAAAATATTACGTTTATTTAATGACACCATGTTAAACCCACTGCTTATTAATCCTATCTGATGTAAATGGAATGTAATTTGTTAAATGTAATTTTTTATTATTCTGACCTGGTTCTATGGAATAAACATTTTTTTATAATAATTTTCTTCTGCTTTTTAAAAATTAAGATCTGTTTTATTAAAAGCTTTTTAAGATCATGGAATATGTTTTTGATAGAATTTGTTGGACTAATACCTGTAATTTTTTAGCGAATCCAAAGTCAACAAGTTTTACATAACCGTTAACATCTAGTAACAAGTTTTCAGGCTTCAGGTCTCTGTAGATGATGTTACGAGAGTGTAGATAATCAAACGCTTCGACAACGCAGGCTGTGTAGAATCTAGTTGTTTGATCGTCAAAGTGACCCTTATCCCTGCAATAATAAATTTTGTTATTAATCGCACTCACTCGTACACATGGTGTAATCATTTTGTTTTTACTTAGGTGCACATATTAGCAGCTCGGAGGCGAATAAAAAAAATTAGATTTTTTTTTTACAGAATCCTATTTTCTGACATGTTAAGAACACGGTAATACCACTATCACGTATATATTCACCTTAGTATTTTGTAAATAGTATTGAAATGTATGGACTGCATAAAACCAGCTGAGTGCTTAGTGGTGTAATATTGGAGGAGTAAGGGCGAATGTATTTTATATTATTATTTTTGTATTTTACTTATCATTAATTATTTAAAATAAAAGTGTAAACTAATCAGAATCTAAATTTTTTAATGCTGAAATACATATTCACCTTTTCTATCCTGAAAGTATTCACAAACTTTAAACACGATTTCCCAACACCATGATTTTCACATTTGCCCTTTCTACTCCCAGCTCCTGATATGTATAAACTTTAAAATTTGTATGGTGATCACAATATGATATCTGCTGATGAAAAGAGATAAATTTTATTCAATCTATTATGAGAACACAAAAGTAATTGTAGCAGCAGCAAAGGAGCCCCGAATAACCTATGTACTGATATGTATATAAAACAAATGAATAATGTAAAAACTCTGCACAGGAAATGAAATGGTACATACCTGAGAATAGTCCACAGTTCTCCACCCAGACAGGATTCCATGAGCATGTACAGGTACTTTCTATCTTTGAAAGTTTTATACAGTTTGACAATAAAGTCACAGTCTGCTTCGCCCATGATCTCTTTCTCCGACATTATGTGCTGCTGTTGTCTTGTTTCCACAATCTGCAAGCATTCATTCAAAGTAAGATATTATCTATCCAGATAACTGGCACACAGCAGTCATCAATTTTTGAGAATAACTGGAAAGATGCCGTTTGTCCTGGAGTGACGTGATTTGTCTAATTATGTCCCTTTTATACAGTAATAATAATACGAATAGTTCTTCAAATATTAACTACTTCTGCAAGTAAAATTATTATCTTACCTGCACGTTTCACTGATAACATCAGTATCATGAGAGGTTTATAAATTTATAAACTTATAAATTTATGGTGAAAATACAATAATAATTTTACTTGCAGACGTAGTTAATATTTGAAGAACTATTCATAATATAGAAGCCTGTAAGAAATATTTAAGAGTTACTTACAAAATAATAATGATAATATTAATGATTGCATATTTGTTGAGAGATCTACATTACAATCACTTACCACAACAGAAGTTCTATGTCTGTTCAAAAAGGCTTTCTAAACTTTAAATTAGTTAATTACATAAATTAGATGTTAAAATAGATAATTTCAAGAATCGTCTTTTGCTTGGACTTTGATTATTTTTAGCTACAAAAACTTCTGTAAGCTATTTCTCTTGAAAATAAAACAAATTTGTTTTTGGTTCTATGCATTATTATTATATTATCTGCTGGTTTATCTTTAGCCAGAACTTCGATTAAAATTGTGGTAGTGTATCTTCCAGTGGTGGCTCGTCCATAAGGTTCAATGGTTCAGTGAACCCCCTAAATAATTTTAAAATGTTTAAGGATTTGTTGAGATAATGGTTTCATATTTAAATAACAAGATTTGCGGGATTCATCTCGTTGACTGAACAGTAATGGATTCGCGTAGTAGGCGATTTGCTCGCTACTATTGCTTGAGGTGTAAAGCAGCTCTCAGCACCTCCTAGACTGTGTAGACAGCTTTGGAGGGGAAATCAGTATATACAAAATACATTCAACGGTTGCTAATCCCAAGTGTTAGCGATAGAGACAAATAGTTCTGATGAGGGCCGAACCACACCGGCCAGGCATTTTAACATTTTCATAATACCCCCATTCCCCATTTTATGATTTTTAACACAAGATTTATCTGTTTACCTTCAGTTTGTGTCAGATTTCTCTATTTCATTTAGAATGTAATGAAAATGTGTGCAGTAAAGTCTTAAAATAGTGAAGTAATTGTATTCCAAAAATAAAGTGTGTTTAATGTTGTTGTTAAAAAATTATAGTAAAGTTAAGCTGACTGAATGAACACCTGTACACACTATGCTTCGCCAATGACCAGGTAGTTATAGCCCACGATGAAGAAGATCTAAGCTACATGGTCAGAAAGCTGAATGAAGAATACACAAAGATGGGACTGGAAATAAAAATAAAAAAGACTGAATACTTGGCAATTAGAGATGAAGACCCAACAGATTTAGAAGTAGACGAAAATGTTAAAATTAGAGGAACAGACAAATTCACGTACCTGGGATTCACACTGAGTAAACAAGGCACAATGGAAGAGGAAATAAAAAGCAGATTAGGGCAGACTAGAACAGGGATTAGACAATTACACAGTGTTATATGGGACAAAAAGATTAGAAAAAGCACCAAAAAAATGATATATCAGACCACAGTCAAAAGCATTATGATGTATGCAGATGTATAGGTTATTAACAAAAAGAGTGAAAGAAAGATTCTTGCAACGGAGATGGAATATTGAAGGAGGTGCCTTGGAATAACGAGAGCAGACCGAATAACAAACGAGGAGATCAGAAGAAGAATGGAAATGGAAAGAAGTGTAATTGACTACATCGAAGAAAAAAAGATTGGTGTGGTACGGTCATGTCCGAAGAGCCCAAAATAGGTGGATCAACAAAGTGATGGAATGGAGTCCATTAGTAAGGAGAAAAAGGGGAAGACTGAGAAGATCTTGGAGGGACGAAGTGGATGAATCTATGCAACGTATAGGACTTGAGGAAGGACAATGGGAACATAGGGAGAATTGGAAAGCCAGGTTGAAGGAACGGAGACGGGACTAGCTGTAGCAACCCTATAATATATATATATAGTCACCGACCAAAAGGCTTGCCGCATGACAAATGGCGCCAATCGTACAGTACACTCTAGTGATTTTGGTGGCCCTAAAAAGGACCATGTGGCGAGAAGGCTGATGTTGGTTGTGCCGCGCTCAGATGTTCGGCGGCTGCGCCCGCTGTTCATGGCGTACTGCAGTCCTTCTCTTCTTTCGGCATCGGTTGTAGAGTCGGCTGCCGGCCCAGCGAAATCCATTGCTGGCGCGGAACTGGAGGGTGATGACACAAGAATCCCGGTTCCATTCTTCGGCCATTACTTTCGGCTGACTCCACGTCAATGTCATCCGAGAGAGGAGGGGATATGAAGTGCGTCCGATGGCGTGGCGATGAAGAGTGCGTGAAAATTTTCTACCGGAGCGGGTTTTATGCACTAACCGGGATCGCTGATTGACTCGCTCCGAGCACGTTAGTTGTCACGCCTCGGCTGCTGATCCCCGATTGGCTTGCTGTGTCCGCCGCTGGTACCGGAGAGCAGATGTTTGCATACCGCTGCCGTCACAACTCCCCCAGGTCTTGAATGCTCTCTGGTAGCCAGCCTACTCCTCTTCTCCGGATCTTGTAGAGGTGTCTGTTGGGCGCCATGTTGATTGGTGTGCCGGCTGGTAGCTCGCTGGCATGGCTGGATCTTGCATCCGCAAGATTATCGTTGCCCCACGTTGGGCGCCACGTGTCACTGGACAAAAGGCTTGCCGCATGACAAATGGCGCCAATCGTACAGTACACTCTAGTGATTTTGGTGGCCCAAAAAAGGACCGTGTGGCGAGAAGGCTGATGTTGGTTGTGCCGCGCTGAGATGTTCGGCGGCTGCGCCTGATGTTGCGGCTGTGCCTGCGACTGCGTACTGCAGTCCTCCTCTTCTTTCGGCATCGGTTGTAGAGTCGGCTGCCGGCCCAGTGAAATCCATCGCTGGCGCGGAACTGGACAGCGAAGACGCAAGAATGTCCATTCTATTCTTCGGGCATTCCTTCCGGGTGACTCCATGTCAATTGAAAACATGATAAAAGACAGTAACATCAAGAAAAAACTCTTGCCCAAAAGACTAAATATAACCAGATGGTCAGCCAAATGGCATGCATCAAGAGCTTTACTACTTCATTACTGGGAGTTTTATAAAGCACTTCAAGATATTTCTGAAAACCCACAAGAAAAGCCAGAATCCAGAGCTGCAGCAGAAGGGTTATGTCATTTTTTTGGAAGAATAGAAACAGCGATATTACTTGTATTATGGAATGATATTCTGGAGCGCTTTAATGCAGCAAGTAAAACTATGCAAAGCATTAGTACTGACTTAGGAATTATTTGCAATCTATACAAATCCCTTTCAGAATATGTACAAGGATTACAAGAACGATTTGACTATTACGAGATGAAGGGTATGGAATTGTGCAAAAGTGAGGCTGCTGACTACGATCTAGATTCAAAGAGGACAAGAAAGAGAAAAACATTTCATGATGAATCAAAGAATGATAATGATACCTGCAGCACCTGCAGACTTGACGGGAGACAAGACATGATTGTAAATAAATTTTATCCCATAATCGACAACATTTCCAGTGAGCTAAAAAACAGATCGAAAATTTATTTCGATCAGAATGAAGTTTTTGGTTTCATATATAAACGTTTTACCTTGGAAAATGAAGAAATTCGGGAAAAAGCTTCCGGTTTGGCCCAGAAATATCCTGCTGACCTTACCTCAGATCTTGTTGGAGAATTTGTTTATTTTAAGGTGTTTATCGAGACTCTTAACTTAAATGTAAAGTATCACCATTTGCCTGCTGAGTTCTTGAAGTTTATACGTGAAAAACAGTTGACAACTCTTTTCCCCAACATTGACACAGCTTTGAGAATTTTTTTGTGTATGTCAACAAATACATCTGGTGAAAGATCTTTGAGTATTTTGAAGTGAGTAAAAAATTATCTTTGTAACTCAACCACAGATTCCAGACTTTCAAGCTTAACGAGTTTCACAGCAAATGCAGAAATATTGTCAGAAATGAACTTTGATGATATTATTAAGGACTTTTCTTTACCACAGGAGATACAAATTACCCTAATGACACGGGAGGTTATGGAGACTACAGAGTTGGAGAAGATATTAGATATTTTCAAGAATATCAGGGACAGGGAGCTGGGTAGACGGCAAAATCAGAGGTGTCACGTGGGGGTGCACGGTGAGATCACAATAGAAATGAAGGGTGGAGGTGTCCTGACTGTAGGATAGAGAAGTATGCTTTTAGGACAGTTTGTTTTAGATGTGGTCGAGCAAGGAATTGCCAGAGGAGTGAACCTGCGCCAAACTTAAACAGCCAATACCAGAGGAGAGAGGGCAGCAGCAGAAGTGTACTAAGAGGCAGTGGAAATGAAAACAGGGGTTGAGGCGGACACTATCAGGGTAATGCCGCCGATCAACAGGATGTGAGGTGGTCAGCAGGAAAACGAGTAAGGACAATGGAGGAGAGGACCCAACCATTGTCGGGGGGTAGCGGGGTCCGAGATACGAGGAGTTATCATAATCACTTGATTAAGACCAATATTTCAATGGAAATGATGGAAGAGGATGACCCGGAGGTAGGCGAACCAGAGATGGGACTAACAGAAATCAATGTCACCATTTAAGGTAAGGAGATTAAAACACTAGTAGATACTGGTGGTGAAATTTCAGTTATTTCAGAGAATTTGTTAGAAAAGTTAAGGGAATTAAATAAAAATATTCAATCTTTACCAGTTGCAGGGGTTACAATAGTGGGTGTTACTGGGGTTAGAAGTAAAAGGGTGACCAAGCAGGTTCAGTTAAATATGAAAATAAATGGGGTTGAATATGATAATACTTTCATGGTAGTTCAAGGGTTAAATTTAGAGGTTATATTAGGTAATGATTTTCTAGAAATTACTGATGAATATTAGCAATTATTGATTTCAACAAACGGGTGGTAGAATTGGATCATGAATTTAAACAAGTTAGGGTGAGTTTTGAACGGGTGATAGACGAGGTGAAAATTGCGGGGATAAAAGTAATACAAAAACAATTTGATGGTGGGGACATGGAGATGAGAGTAAATATGTGTGGAGAGAATGAAGAGAGAGGGAGAGAGAGATTGAGAGAGAGAGAGAGAGAAATGAAAGTGAAGAGCGAGTATGGGAGAACAGAGCACTTAGTTTTTTAGTGAGGGTGGAGTTATAGCGATTCCGCAACGTAAGGAGTTGTGGGGAGTGACTGAGAGTTTTAAGGGGTTGTTTTCGGAGTTACCTGGTAAAGCCAGGAACTATGAGTGCGAATTAAAGGTCAGGGAACATACACCCTTTGTTCAGAGAAGTTATCCAGTGCCCTATTCGAAAAGACGAGCTGTTCAGGAGGAGTTGGATAGAATGATGGCGGGGGGGGGAATTGAGAGGTCGGTGTCACCACATTCGAACAGTTGTTGTGATTAAAAAGGATGGGAGAGTGAGATTGTGTCTTGACGCCCATAGAATAAACCAAATTATCACTCCTGACCGAGAGTCACCCGAACCGATTGATAAGATCTTTCAGAAGTTTAGTGGGGTAAAGTACATAACATCTTTAGATTTAACCATGGGTTATTGGCAGGTACCGTTCGCTCCAGAGAGTACCAACAATACATATATATATATATATATATATATATATACATATATATTGTAATATCTCTTATGACTGGTGCTAGTAATAAAATAAATATCGATGTATGTTGATTGTGCTCTCCTGCAAGCCCCACTGGTTGGGCTAGCCAAATTTGTAATAATTCTCAATAATGATTGTAATAAAATAATTTATGTATGTATGTGTGTAGTTTTCTGTCGTTCCGCTCCGGAAACGTCAATTTGGTAATGTTCCTAGTCTTCGTAGTTGCAAATAAAATCTGTGTATATTGCTGTTGTAGCAATTTGAAAAAATAAGAATAAAATTTAAAATTTTATAAAAAAAATTTTAATTTTCTGGAAAATGTTTTTTGGGTAACTTGTTCTTAAAATTTAGGAACAAATCGAGTTAGTCGGTTGTAATTATAAATGAAATGGTATCGTGTTATTCTAGTAATAGTGTCACTTTCAGTAATTTTGTTGAAAAGATAATCTTGTTAACTCCAAGTTTGAACGAAAGACGGCTCTCTTCTTCTTCTTTTTGAAACGTTGTCGTTTCGTATATACCGCCCTTCAGTTAGTTGGTTTCTTCATTAATTAATTGTTAAGTCTTTTTTTTAATAAAAAATCAACTCCAATTTACCGATACAGAATGTTTATTAACAAAAAATAATGAAATTGTTTGATTAAAATTGATATTACAATGCAGTATCGACTCGCTCAGGGCCGGTCGATATAAACAATTTATATTGGTATTATAACACAGAATTCTTTAAACGGTTATTAAAATATATAGCCAGAGAAGGTTATGGGAAGGAAAGTATAACACTTACAATTATTAGATGTCTTAAATTTTAACAATACAATAATGATTAAAAATATTAAAAGTTTATATATGATTTGATTTCGAACCAATAGTAGCCATGTCGTTTCTATACTGCAGCGGACCGGACCAAAATGGTTGACTGACGCATGCGCAAGGAAGCCTCCAGTGTTGATGAAGTTTCTGTTGTAATAAAGATGTCCTTTCTTAGAGTAAATGCTCTCAGTAATTGTATACGATCGTCCTGGATATGTTTAAATGTCACTGGTGTATGATGGAATAGTTCACTTGGTGTAAAATGTTGTCACTGGATATATCTCGTTGTGTTTATGTGTGTCGTTTTTAACCTCGAAATATCGGTCTGTATTTGGTGTAATATCAGTGTTATTCTGCTTATTTAGTTATGTGTGGTTCAGTTTATTAGTGTTACTGTGTTCATAGGTCACTTTCACCACTTCACAATCTATAAAATAGTTTAAAATAATTATTTTCAAAATTTTCACTGAAATACGGTTTATAACATAAACGCCATTAAAGGTTATTTCTGGCGAAAGGTTACTTTAAGTGCACTCGTCAACGCATAATAATGAACTGTCTGTATTTCCTTCGTCTCATGAAAGTCTTAGCCTATATAATATATCTCATACATTGTTTAAATTTGCCATAACTTCTGATACACTTTAAAAATGTACTTTATGTTCATAAAATAAATTCGTTATTAGTTAACTGTTTGAAATATAAAATACATATTCGTTTTCACTATTCTATTCTACTTATTTTGATAGTAATTAAGTTAGTATTACAAAGTTTTATCTGAAAATTATATTTCTTATAATTTTTTGGGAGGTAGGCCTAAAATTATACTTCCTGTCTTCTATGTAAATAATAGCCATTTTCCCTAATATAATTATTATTCTATGAAATCTGAAATTTGTATAATTATCAATTCTCACTTATTTTATTGGAATTTAGTATACTAATGATGGTTTTTTAATATAATTCAATTGTATATGACTTCCCCTAGGATAGTGTCAGTTAATCTATTTCAGTTTTAATGGTATTTTATTAGACAATTAAATAATTTTACTCATATAATGACCATATCTTTAGAAAGCCTTATTTACATAGTATTTGATATTTTGAGTTTATTTTGCCTGAATATTGTCATTTTATATGGTTTATAAGACTAGGTTTGTTAATTATTCTGCAGTTTAAATTTATTCTTTGGCCTAGATCTGATGTGTGGCTAATTTCCAAATGTTTTATTAATGTAGCTATTTTATATCCTTCTCTGACTGGTATAACATAAATTATTGATTATATAATTAACATATAACATCTCTCTATATCACAACTAGTGTTCTGAATAACATTGCTTAGTATATTACCTAATAACATAATAAAGAGTATTTCTACAACATTGGAATGATATCTATTTTTAGACAGTGCATTCCTAAATTAAACTGAACAATAAAATAACAGTTATAATACTAATATCTCTTATGACTAACCCTTATTTATCTAAATGTTATGTGTAATAGGAACCTAACATCCTGGTTCCATATATAATTGTTAACACCTTCTATAAACTTCATCATAAACAGTTTGTTCTGTAATTCCCCATTTATAAAATTTATACCCCCTCTTAAAGTATACCCCTAGCTACCTGAGTTATATTCCATTCTATGGAATGTTCATATCGCTTTAGTAGCTTTTATTTAGTAATATTACTACTTCATTATCAAAGTAGGCACTGTTCACAAAACTTAAAGTTTGTTACTATGTATTGCAACTTATGCACCTTTTTAAAGTTTATTATTTATAATTTGATCACTTGCACTTGTCTATGGTGAATTATCAATATATTTACTAGTCTTTTTCTAGCTTTTAATATGAAATATTCAACCATGGGGGAACTGTGAAGACTTGTCTATACAAACTAAATAATAACTTTTTGAATGCACTAATTTTTACTACTACTAACACTTTTAGTTTTTGTCAGTTTTACAGTGATATGGTTTTTTAGGGTGTTATACTTTCTCTTTGGGCATTCATTGATTTTGGGGTTTTTTGGGGGTTCTTTCCCTATGGGGTTTTTGTTTTATATGGATCGTCTTAATTATTCTTCTTTCTTCCTTCTTCAGTAGCTTTGATTGTTCTTCTTTCTTCTGTCTTCAGTAGCTTTGATTGTTCTTCTTTCTTCCTTCTTCAGTATTGGTAGTTTTAATTAGTCTTCTTTCTTCTTTCTTCTGTAGTAGTAGTTTTAATTAGTCTTCCTTCTTCTTTCTTCAGTAGATTTAGTTTGGGATTATTCTTCTTTCTTCTTTGAGTTTGGTTCTTCTTCCTTCTTCCTTCTTCTGTAGTAGTATTCTTAATTAGTCTTCTTTCTTCCTTCTTCTGTAGTTTTTATTTTTATTCTTCTTCTTTCTTCTTCGAGTTTGGTTCTTCTTCCTTCTTCCTTCTTCTGTAGTCGTAGTTTTAATTAGTCTTCTTTCTTCCTTGGTTTTATTTATTCTTCTTTCTTCAGTAGTGGTAGTTTTGGTTATTCTTCTTTCTTCTCTAGTTTTAATTATTCTTCCTTCTTCTGTCTTCTGTAGCTTTGATTGTTCTTCTTTCTTCATTAGATTTAGTTTGTTCTTCTTTCTTCTTTCTTCAGTAGCTTTGATTGTTCTTCTTTATTCAGTAGCTTTGATTGTTCTTCTTTCTTCCTTCTTCAGTATTGGTAGTTTTAATTATTCTTCCTTCTTCTTTCTTCAGTAGATTTAGTTTGGGATTATTCTTCTTTCTTCTTTGAGTTTGGTTCTTCTTCCTTCTTCCTTCTTCTGTAGTAGTATTCTTAATTAGTCTTCTTTCTTCCTTCTTCTGTAGTTTTTATTTTTATTATTCTTCTTTCTTCTTCGAGTTTGGTTCTTCTTCCTTCTTCCTTCTTCTGTAGTCGTAGTTTTAATTAGTCTTCTTTCTTCCTTGGTTTTATTTATTCTTCTTTCTTCAGTAGTGGTAGTTTTGGTTATTCTTCTTTCTTCTCTAGTTTTAATTATTCTTCCTTCTTCTGTCTTCTGTAGCTTTGATTGTTCTTCTTTCTTCATTAGATTTAGTTTGTTCTTCTTTCTTCTTTCTTCAGTAGCTTTGATTGTTCTTCTTTCTTCTTTCTTCAGTAATAGTAGTTTTAATTATTCTTCCTTCTTCTTTCTTCAGTAGATTTAGTTTGGGATTATTCTTCTTTCTTCTTTGAGTTTTGATTGTTCTTCTTTCTTCCTTCTTCTGTAGTTTTAATTAGTCTTCTTTCTTCTTTAGTTTTAAGTAGTCTTCTTTCTTCTTTCTTCAATAGTAGTAGTTTTAATTAGTTCTTCTTTCTTCTCTAGTTTTAATTATTCTTCCTTCTTCTGTCTTCTGTATCTTTGATTGTTCTTCTTTCTTCATTCTTCAGTAGTAGTTGTTTTAATTAGTTCTTCTTTCTTCTCTAGTTTTAATTATTCTTCCTTCTTCTGTCTTCTGTATCTTTGATTGTTCTTCTTTCTTCATTCTTCAGTAGTAGTAGTTTTAATTAGTTCTTCTTTCTTCTCTAGTTTTAATTATTCTTCCTTCTTCTGTCTTCTGTATCTTTGATTGTTCTTCTTTCTTCATTAGATTTAGTTTGTTCTTCTTTCTTCAGTAATAGTAGTTTTAATTATTCTTCTTTCTTCTGTCTTCAGTAGCTTTGTTTTTTCTGGTCTGGTTTCTTTGACGGGGTATATTAATTGCCTGCTTCTATCTTACCTGGGTAATTTTGTTATTATTATTTTTAGTCTTCTGGGTTTTTAAATTTGTATTATATTATATTATTTGCAGAAATTTTCTTTATTCAACCTTTCTTGTGAATATATTATTAAACAGTGCATTTTAATTAATTCTCATCTGGATATTCCATATATTAGAGCTTTATTAATGATCATTGAGTAATGTATTTGTGTGGATTATCTGTCATGCTACAGATTGCTCTCTTCCAGAAGTGATTAGTTCAGATCATACTTAGTTTGTCTGAAGTAATTGCTTATGACATTATATTATAAATTATATTTCTTTACTTCCTTCACATTTCTAAAATTTTTTCTCCTATATTTTTGAGCTTATCTATATCTCATTATTAACTGGATTCTTACTGATAGTAATAGTCATCTGAGGTTCGTTATTTTTTATTTTTCCATTTTCTTCTTAACTCGTTTCTTTATCCTTGGGATATTTATTCCCTAAAATTCCCTAACACGTTAGCTGGGGCAGTGTCCAGAGGGGCTCTGTAGGCTTCACACTCTGCTGGCCATGCTACGTCATTTATTGATAACAGAGGTAAATCATCTCTGACCAATACATAATAATACCGCTGGACTTATCTCAGACAGTCATTAATAAAAATTATATAAGAATAGTCCACCTTATGACTATAAAAAAAAATTAAATATCTTTGGATATTTCACTTCGTATACGAACAGATCTATTTATATTTCTATCTTAGTGAATCTCTATCTCAGTTATTTTTCTCAATGGTTAGCTCTGTTGGCATTTTATTTCTCCTTGTGGTTGGAAGCTGGTATAATATAATCATCACTTATTATTCGGTGTAAAGTTTTTAATTCTCTGTCATTTTTTGACTGTTATCACAATCTCCTTCTGGTCATTGGTAGCATATATTTTGTATTATATTTTTGTTCCTTTCTTAATTCTTGTGAATTGTTCCACTAGTATTATGTTTTTTCAATTACTCTTTTAATTGTCCTTTTAATAATTGACATTGATTATATGATCATCTTTTTCTTATGGATTTATTTATATATAGGTTTTCCTTTCTTTTTCAAGATTTTATTCTGCTCTTGCTTTTTATCCAAATGCACTCTTTACTTATTAATTCCATATGTTTAATATCTCTGTTTATTTGACATAAAATTCTCATTAAATTTTCTTCACAATAAGTTTATTCATTTAAATTGTATCAGTGGTTTGTATTGCCATTTCTTTATTCTGGAAAGTTTTTCAGAATTGGTCCCATATATAATTGTTTGTAATGTTTTATCCAAATTCTTTTTCTCCTTGTTCATTTCTAAAAGTTGTTTTTAAAATAAGGTAGTAAGTTGTTTTTACTTGGGTTTTTGAATTTTGGTGGTTTAATTCAAAATTCATTTTCTCTTGTCCATAAATTGTTTTCTAAATAATAGGTAGTAAGTAGTCATTACTTTATTTTTGAATTTAGTAATTTATTTCAAAATTCATTTTCTCTTTGATTCATAAATTGTTTCCTAAATGGTAGGCAGTAAGTAGTCATTACTTCATTTTTGAATTTAGTGAATTTTTTCTTTCTTCCATACATTCAATTACTCATAATATTTTTTCATGAATATGGTTAACATGTCATATTATTACCCTAAATATGGTATTAGCTCTCTTCTTTTCTTTACTTCAAATGTACTTCTTATTATTGTTTTTTCTTTTATATACCCAGGTTGAAGATTTTTATTAGGCTGGACAGTTGCTCATAATTTCTTTTTCTTTGACATAGGTTTTTGGCCATCGTCGGTTATCCTAACATCCGTCCCTTTTGTATAGGTGTGTAGTCTTTGGTTTAACCGTGGTCTGTCACTTTAGTTGCTCTCATTGTCCGGATGACCATAGTCTTCATCATCGTTCCGGTACTAGTGACATCTCTGGCCTTTGTCTTGTATTTCATTTTTCCAGCTGCTATTCCTTTGTTGGCTGCTAAGCTTATTCGGCTCCCTCTATCATAGTGTTTTATACACCAGTACGTCTCTGGTCCATCAATGATCAATGATACCATTGACAATCTAACATATATCTCCATCCCTGTTGTATTCCATTTACCTCTGATCACTTCCCCGTGGTAAACTACTGTCTGCTGGTAAACCATTTCTGAGATTACCACCAATCTATTTCCATAATTTCTGGAACTCACGATTTCTTTATTGTTGGTAATAGGGATATTATCATTATCAAATAAACCATGGTTCATCATTTCCATTTCTTCCTTTGTTTTCATTAATTTCTTTGGATGCCTTCTTTTCATTCCCTTTTGTTTCACTTCCATATCCTTAGTATTTTCTTTCTTCCCGTTCGTTTTCTTTTCAGGTAACACTATCACTGGCTCCATTGTTTTATTGTTTGGTATTTCCTTTCGTTCTGGTTTGCTGTTGTCCAGTGTCTTATCCAATTCTTCATCCAAGGATGTGACGTTTTTATCTATTTCACTCAAACCTTCCTTCAAGATTTGTCTGTATTCTTTTCTATCCCTTCTTTCCTCTTCCCTGTCTTCTTTCATTTCCTTATGCCATCGTCGGTTATCCTCCCTTATTTCTTCTCTTAACCGTTGGTAGTCCTTTCATAACTCTTCCAACCTCTCCCCCATCTTCTCTTCCATTTTCTTATTATTTTCTTCCATTTTCTTTTCCATCTTTTTGCTGGTTTCCTCCATTTTCTGATTAGTTTCATCAATTTTCCGGCTTAAAGATCGGTTGTCTTTCTTCATTTCTTTGCTGGTTTCCTCTATTCTCTTATGGGTGTCTTCAATCTTCTTCTTCAATTCTTCTTTTGTTGCTTGGTTGTCCTTCTTCAACTCTTCCTTTGTTGCTTGGTTGTCCTTCTTCAATTCTTCTTTTGTTGCTTGGTTGTCCTTCCTTAAGTTTTCTTCCATCTTCTTGCTGTTTTCTTCCATCCTCTCCATCATTATCCTGAACATCTCCTGTATGTTACTATTCTCTGCTCGTGGTGGTTTCTCGGGTTGTTCTATTCGTTCCTCCCGGACATCGATTTCCCCTGTTTGTGTGTGCGCTTCGGGTTGTTCCTCCGGTGGTGCTGGTTTTTTACATTCCACCCGTTCTAATATCTTTTCCACGTCCTCCACTGGGGTCGCCTCCTTATCCTCCATATCGAGTTCTTTCTCGGCCTCCGCCGCTCTCTTCTTTGATGTGGCATGACGCATCATCTTCCCTGATTCCCTGGCTGACTAACCGCTGCCAAGCTGAATTAGGAATTGGGCAAGTAATTTCAGTAATTTCAACCCCTAATTACAGCCCTTTAGTTGGACGCCAATTTTGTAATATCTCTTATGACTGGTGCTAGTAATAAAATAAATATCAATGTATGTTGATTGTGCTCTCCTGCAAGCCCCACTGGTTGGGCTAGCCAAATTTGTAATAATTCTCAATAATGATTGTAATAAAATAATTTATGTATGTATGTGTGTAGTTTTCTGACGTTCCGCTCCGGAAACGTCAATTTGGTAATGTTCCTAGTCTTCGTAGTTGCAAATAAAATCTGTGTATATTGCTGTTGTAGCAATTTGAAAAAATAAGAATAAAATTTAAAATTTTATAAAAAAAATTTTAATTTTCTGGAAAATGTTTTTGGGTAACTTGTTCTTAAAATTTAGGAACAAATCGAGTTAGTCGGTTGTAATTATAAATGAAATGGTATCGTGTTATTCTAGTAATAGTGTCACTTTCAGTAATTTTGTTGAAAAGATAATCTTGTTAACTCCAAGTTTGAACGAAAGACGGCTCTCTTCTTCTTCTTTTTGAAACGTTGTCGTTTCGTATATACCGCCCTTCAGTTAGTTGGGTTTCTTCATTAATTAATTGTTAAGTCTTTTTTATAATAAAAAATCAACTCCAATTTACCGATACAGAATGTTTATTAACAAAAAATAATGAAATTGTTTGATTTAAATTGATATTACAATGCAGTATCGACTCGCTCAGGGCCGGTCGATATAAACAATTTATATTGGTATTATAACATAGGGTTCTTTAAACGGTTATTAAAATATATAGCCAGAGAAGGTTATGGGAAGGAAAGTATAACACTTACAATTATTAGATGTCTTAAATTTTAACAAATACAATAATGATTAAAAATATTAAAAGTTTATATATGATTTGATTTCGAACCAATAGTAGCCATGTCGTTTCTATACTGCAGCGGACCGGACCAAAATGGTTGACTGACGCATGCGCAAGGAAGCCTCCAGTGTTGATGAAGTTTCTGTTGTAATAAAGATGTCCTTTCTTAGAGTAAATGCTCTCAGTAATTGTATACGATCGTCCTGGATATGTTTAAATGTCACTGGTGTATGATGGAATAGTTCACTTGGTGTAAAATGTTGTCACTGGATATATCTCGTTGTGTTTATGTGTGTCGTTTTTAACCTCGAAATATCGGTCTGTATTTGGTGTAATATCAGTGTTATTCTGCTTATTTAGTTATGTGTGGTTCAGTTTATTAGTGTTACTGTGTTCATAGGTCACTTTCACCACTTCACAATCTATAAAATAGTTTAAAATAATTATTTTCAAAATTTTCACTGAAATACGGTTTATAACATAAACACCATTAAAGGTTATTTCTGGCGAAAGGTTACTTTAAGTGCACTCGTCAACACATAATAATGAACTGTCTGTATTTCCTTCGTCTCATGAAAGTCTTAGCCTATATAATATATCTCATACTAAATATCACTATAATATTGACGACTCGGAACACAATGTTTTTTATAAGTAAAAACGTAAAGTTTTACCTTACAGCCTAAACCGGCTTTCACCTATAGAAGGCTTCATCAGAGGCTGTCGTTAGTAGCGCTGCTCGTCTTGTTGTTGGCGACGAGAAAGTGTTTCGAAAGATTGAAGCTGTGTGTGTGTGGTGAGATGTGTTCGAATAATGCGTGCGATTTGAATTGTGTCTGTTCGTTTAGGATGTCGTTTTTATTTGTTTTTGTGTGTTTGTATATTTCTAATTGTTCTAGAGTGTCTAGTTTTCGGCCTTTTGTGTGTACGTGTAGTATGTTCATGTTATTGTCGATGTTTTTATATGTGTGGTTTGCTTCAATGAGGTGGTTTGCGAAGGTAGATTCTGTAGTGGTGTGGAGTGCTTTTGTGTGTTCAATGTATCTCTGTTTGAAGCTACGTCCTGTCTGGCCTATGTAGAATTTACTGCAATTTGAACAATTTAGTTTATATACACCGGGTAGATCGAATTTGTTTTGTGCTTTGGGCATGCGTTTTGATAGTGTGTGTTCTGTTTTGTTAGTAGTTTTGTAAGCGATTCTGTATCCTGCTTTTTTGAATTTGTGGGCAATTTTTTCTGTTTGTTTGTTGATGTATGTTAGTGTTATGAATTTGTTGTTTTCTGTCTTTGTCTGTTGTTTGTTTTGTGTTTTGTGTAGGAGTTTACTGACTATTGTTCTGTCATAACCGTTAGATTCTGCTAGATATTTTATCGTGTTTAGTTCGTCTTTGTAGTCTATTTCATCTAAGGGGATGTTGTTAAGTCTATGTATCATGGTTCTAAAAGCAGCTAGTTTGTGTTGTATTGGGTGATTGGAGGTGTTGTGTATTAGTGTGTCAGTTGTAGTTGGTTTTCTGTATATACTGAATTTGTGCCTGTGTTCTAGTTTTGTGATGGAGAGGTCTAAGAAGTTTATGGTGTTGTTGTGTTCGTATTCGGCAGTGAAGGTTATGTTTTTATGTATTTTGTTTATGTGCGTTAGTAACTGTTCACATTGTCTTTTGTTTCCCCTGTATAGTATTAGAATGTCATCAACGTATCTGTGCCAATATAGTATTTTATGTGAGTGTCTGTCATTGTTTGTGAGTATTTTTGTTTTTTCTAAGTGTTGGAGGAAGACTTCTGCTAGAATGCTGGATATGGGGGAGCCCATGGGTAGGCCGTCGTTCTGTGTGTAGTATTTATTGTTATAAGTAAAGTAGTTTTGTTTTGTGATAATGTTCAGAGTTTCTGTTATTTCATTGATAAGTTCGTCTGGTGTGTTGTTCTGTTTGAGTTTGTTTTGTAGGATGGTGATTGTTTCAGAGATGGGGATGTTTGTGTACAGGTTTTTAATGTCAAAGGAGGCTAATGTGGCGTTATGGGGCCTTAATGTAGCCTCCTTTGACATTAAAAACCTGTACACAAACATCCCCATCTCTGAAACAATCACCATCCTACAAAACAAACTCAAACAGAACAACACACCAGACGAACTTATCAATGAAATAACAGAAACTCTGAACATTATCACAAAACAAAACTACTTTACTTATAACAATAAATACTACACACAGAACGACGGCCTACCCATGGGCTCCCCCATATCCAGCATTCTAGCAGAAGTCTTCCTCCAACACTTAGAAAAAACAAAAATACTCACAAACAATGACAGACACTCACATAAAATACTATATTGGCACAGATACGTTGATGACATTCTAATACTATACAGGGGAAACAAAAGACAATGTGAACAGTTACTAACGCACATAAACAAAATACATAAAAACATAACCTTCACTGCCGAATACGAACACAACAACACCATAAACTTCTTAGACCTCTCCATCACAAAACTAGAACACAGGCACAAATTCAGTATATACAGAAAACCAACTACAACTGACACACTAATACACAACACCTCCAATCACCCAATACAACACAAACTAGCTGCTTTTAGAACCATGATACATAGACTTAACAACATCCCCTTAGATGAAATAGACTACAAAGACGAACTAAACACGATAAAATATCTAGCAGAATCTAACGGTTATGACAGAACAATAGTCAGTAAACTCCTACACAAAACACAAAACAAACAACAGACAAAGACAGAAAACAACAAATTCATAACACTAACATACATCAACAAACAAACAGAAAAAATTGCCCACAAATTCAAAAAAGCAGGATACAGAATCGCTTACAAAACTACTAACAAAACAGAACACACACTATCAAAACGCATGCCCAAAGCACAAAACAAATTCGATCTACCCGGTGTATATAAACTAAATTGTTCAAATTGCAGTAAATTCTACATAGGCCAGACAGGACGTAGCTTCAAACAGAGATACATTGAACACACAAAAGCACTCCACACCACTACAGAATCTACCTTCGCAAACCACCTCATTGAAGCAAACCACACATATAAAAACATCGACAATAACATGAACATACTACACGTACACACAAAAGGCCGAAAACTAGACACTCTAGAACAATTAGAAATATACAAACACACAAAAACAAATAAAAACGACATCCTAAACGAACAGACACAATTCAAATCGCACGCATTATTCGAACACATCTCACCACACACACACAGCTTCAATCTTTCGAAACACTTTCTCGTCGCCAACAACAAGACGAGCAGCGCTACTAACGACAGCCTCTGATGAAGCCTTCTATAGGTGAAAGCCGGTTTAGGCTGTAAGGTAAAACTTTACGTTTTTACTTATAAAAAACATTGTGTTCCGAGTCGTCAATATTATAGTGATATTTAGTTAAGTAACGGACACGTCATGGACAACGAAATCCAAGAATATCTCATACATTGTTTAAATTTGCCATAACTTCCGATACACTTTAAAAATGTACTTTATGTTCATAAAATAAATTCGTTATTAGTTAACTGTTTGAAATATAAAATACATATTCGTTTTCACTATTCTATTCTACTTGTTTTGATAGTAATTAAGTTAGTATTACAAAGTTTTATCTGAAAATTATATTTCTTATAATTTTTTGGGAGGTAGGCCTAAAATTATACTTCCTGTCTTCTATGTAAATAATAGCCATTTTCCCTAATATAATTATTATTCTATGAAATCTGAAATTTGTATAATTATCAATTCTCACTTATTTTATTGCAATTTAGTATACTAATGATGGTTTTTTAATATAATTCAATTGTATATGACTTCCCCTAGGATAGTGTCAGTTAATCTATTTCAGTTTTAATGGTATTTTATTAGACAATTAAATAATTTTACTCATATAATGACCATATCTTTAGAAAGCCTTATTTACATAGTATTTGATATGTTGAGTTTATTTTGCCTGAATATTGTCATTTTATATGGTTTATAAGACTAGGTTTGTTAATTATTCTGCAGTTTAAATTTATTCTTTGGCCTAGATCTGATGTGTGGCTAATTTCCAAATGTTTTATTAATGTAGCTATTTTATATCCTTCTCTGACTGGTATAACATAAATTATTGATTATATAATTAACATATAACATCTCTCTATATCACAACTAGTGTTCTGAATAACATTGCTTAGTATATTACCTAATAACATAATAAAGAGTATTTCTACAACATTGGAATGATATCTATTTTTAGACAGTGCATTCCTAAATTAAACTGAACAATAAAATAACAGTTATAATACTAATATCTCTTATGACTAACCCTTATTTATCTAAATGTTATGTGTAATAGGAACCTAACATCCTGGTTCCATATATAATTGTTAACACCTTCTATAAACTTCATCATAAACAGTTTGTTCTGTAATTCCCCATTTATAAAATTTATACCCCCTCTTAAAGTATACCCCTAGCTACCTGAGTTATATTCCATTCTATGGAATGTTCATATCGCTTTAGTAGCTTTTATTTAGTAATATTACTACTTCATTATCAAAGTAGGCACTGTTCACAAAACTTAAAGTTTGTTACTATGTATTGCAACTTATGCACATTTTTAAAGTTTATTATTTATAATTTGATCACTTGCACTTGTCTATGGTGAATTATCAATATATTTACTAGTCTTTTTCTAGCTTTCAATATGAAATATTCAACCATGGGGGAACTGTGAAGACTTGTCTATACAAACTAAATAATAACTTTTTGAATGCACTAATTTTTACTACTACTAACACTTTTAGTTTTTGTCAGTTTTACAGTGATATGGTTTTTTAGGGTGTTATAGTTTCTCTTTGGGCATTCATTGATTTTGGGGTTTTTTGGGGGTTCTTTCCCTATGGGGTTTTTGTTTTATATGGATCGTCTTAATTATTCTTCTTTCTTCCTTCTTCAGTAGCTTTGATTGTTCTTCTTTCTTCTGTCTTCAGTAGCTTTGATTGTTCTTCTTTCTTCCTTCTTCAGTATTGGTAGTTTTAATTAGTCTTCTTTCTTCTTTCTTCTGTAGTAGTAGTTTTAATTAGTCTTCCTTCTTCTTTCTTCAGTAGATTTAGTTTGGGATTATTCTTCTTTCTTCTTTGAGTTTGGTTCTTCTTCCTTCTTCCTTCTTCTGTAGTAGTATTCTTAATTAGTCTTCTTTCTTCCTTCTTCTGTAGTTTTTATTTTTATTCTTCTTCTTTCTTCTTCGAGTTTGGTTCTTCTTCCTTCTTCCTTCTTCTGTAGTCGTAGTTTTAATTAGTCTTCTTTCTTCCTTGGTTTTATTTATTCTTCTTTCTTCAGTAGTGGTAGTTTTGGTTATTCTTCTTTCTTCTCTAGTTTTAATTATTCTTCCTTCTTCTGTCTTCTGTAGCTTTGATTGTTCTTCTTTCTTCTTTCTTCAGTAGCTTTGATTGTTCTTCTTTCTTCCTTCTTCAGTATTGGTAGTTTTAATTATTCTTCCTTCTTCTTTCTTCAGTAGATTTAGTTTGGGATTATTCTTCTTTCTTCTTTGAGTTTGGTTCTTCTTCCTTCTTCCTTCTTCTGTAGTAGTATTCTTAATTAGTCTTCTTTCTTCCTTCTTCTGTAGTTTTTATTTTTATTATTCTTCTTTCTTCTTCGAGTTTGGTTCTTCTTCCTTCTTCCTTCTTCTGTAGTCGTAGTTTTAATTAGTCTTCTTTCTTCCTTGGTTTTATTTATTCTTCTTTCTTCAGTAGTGGTAGTTTTGGTTATTCTTCTTTCTTCTCTAGTTTTAATTATTCTTCCTTCTTCTGTCTTCTGTAGCTTTGATTGTTCTTCTTTCTTCATTAGATTTAGTTTGTTCTTCTTTCTTCGTTCTTCAGTAGCTTTGATTGTTCTTCTTTCTTCTTTCTTCAGTAATAGTAGTTTTAATTATTCTTCCTTCTTCTTTCTTCAGTAGATTTAGTTTGGGATTATTCTTCTTTCTTCTTTGAGTTTTGATTGTTCTTCTTTCTTCCTTCTTCTGTAGTTTTAATTAGTCTTCTTTCTTCTTTAGTTTTAAGTAGTCTTCTTTCTTCTTTCTTCAATAGTAGTAGTTTTAATTAGTTCTTCTTTCTTCTCTAGTTTTAATTATTCTTCCTTCTTCTGTCTTCTGTATCTTTGATTGTTCTTCTTTCTTCATTCTTCAGTAGTAGTTGTTTTAATTAGTTCTTTTTTCTTCTCTAGTTTTAATTATTCTTCCTTCTTCTGTCTTCTGTATCTTTGATTGTTCTTCTTTCTTCATTCTTCAGTAGTAGTAGTTTTAATTAGTTCTTCTTTCTTCTCTAGTTTTAATTATTCTTCCTTTTTCTGTCTTCTGTATCTTTGATTGTTCTTCTTTCTTCATTAGATTTAGTTTGTTCTTCTTTCTTCTTTCTTCAGTAATAGTAGTTTTAATTATTCTTCTTTCTTCTGTCTTCAGTAGCTTTGTTTTTTCTGGTCTGGTTTCTTTGACGGGGTATATTAATTGCCTGCTTCTATCTTACCTGGGTAATTTTGTTATTATTATTTTTAGTCTTCTGGGTTTTTAAATTTGTATTATATTATATTATTTGCAGAAATTTTCTTTATTCAACCTTTCTTGTGAATATATTATTAAACAGTGCATTTTAATTAATTCTCATCTGGATATTCCATATATTAGAGCTTTATTAATGATCATTGAGTAATGTATTTGTGTGGATTATCTGTCATGCTACAATATATATATATACATACAGGGTGATTCACGAAGATATGCAGAGACTTTAGGAGCTCATTCTACATGTAAAAATAAAGAAAAAAGTTCATGTAAATATAGGTCCGCAAACGCTTCGTTAGCGAGTTATGGCTAGCCAAATATTTAACCATGATTTCAGCTCCTCTGGTCATATTAGGCCGTACTGAAGTTCTAGGAACCCAAATTAAGGGACAAACTTGATGGTTTCATATAGTTTTTGACCTGAAAATTTTGAATACAGTAAGTCCCAGAACTGTAACTTCAATGGTTTTTTGGAAAACTGGTGAAAAACGCAAAATATCGTAGTCGAAAAACACACTTTTTTATGTTTGACGTAAAAACTGGTGTAAATAAAGTAAACAGAAAGTGAATAAAAGTTAAATAAAATGGACTTTTATTTAGAACTGTGCCATGGTTATATTGAAAGGTAAACACCACGGTCAGTTTAATTGTATTTTCGGTGCATTATCGCTGCATGTTACGATGCCCGCTTTGATATCGAGATTCAGTCGTTCGTGGCGACCTTGAGTGGTGACGTCATTTGGCTGGCAGTGGCGTCCGCTTGTCAACGACATTTAGTCAGCAATGTTTGAGTTTTTATAAGTTAGCGCAGCGTCCTCATCGGTCTCTTTTCTCTTTCAACTTTGGTGCAGCTTGGATTGTGACAGAGTAACGTGTGATACCAGTATGCCTAGATAATTCTATAAAGAGCTTCAGGTGAGCCAGTATTGAGGGTTTATATGTAATATTAATTTAATTGGGGTTTGTGTGTGTGAAATGTAACGATAGTGTGTGTGTGTGTGACTCAGGCGGTCCATGTTTGTGCCGGTAAATATACACGCACGTGGTAAAATTATTTTGCAGTCAAGTTAAAGAAATAATGTTAGAGACAGTTCAAAATTAAAAAAATAAAAGAATTAAAGCAAGTATGAATTTATAATTGTGGTTCCATGAAGTCTGGTTATTAATTGAAATAGTTATAAAGGTAGTAGCAGAGACCACGTGCTCGTCAGTCAACAGGGCCGGCCTAAGGCGTGTGCGGTCGCACACATGTGATTTTGGGAGGGGCGCCGAAATGAGAAAAAATATAAAAAAATAATATGGTAAAAATTAAAATTTTTATGTAATTTTGAATGCAAATTAGCCATTTGAATATGTTAATAACTTTTGTTCAACAAATAAAATGTTGCTTGAAAGTACAGTAAAGAGACTGGCTACTGGCTCCAAACGCTCCGCTCCGTTGTCTTGACAGAACTGAACAGTTATAGATAGTGAGTCACAATCACTATCACATGTTTAGTCTATCTGTCACGTCGACGTCTGGTGCTGTATCTGTGCTGCGACAGGTTGTAGTCGTTATCTGACGTGAGTCGTGACAAGTGTATCCAGTTGATGTCTGCATATAATTAGTAATTAGTTTTGTGTTTTGTGATAAATATTAGTTTTGTGTTTTGTGAATTGTGATAACTCTATTTGTGATGTTAATAAACTAAAAATGTTTTCCAAACCTTCTGGATGTCAAAATAGGAAGCAGAAAGCTAAATCCTTAAAAGAAGCGGAAGCCAGTGCTAAATTACTATGCAAGTATTTATCAAAACCACAAAACCCTGTCTCTAGTACAGAAAATGTAGCTACGAATGACGTAGCCCTAACTGATGAACCTAAGCTCAGTGAAAAAGACGAGCACTCTAAGGGACAAGAACTACAACTACCAGAGTGTAGAGATAGTTTACAAACTGAAACTGGTATTCATGAAATCGCAACAAATATAGCTGATGAAACTTGTCAAGGTCAAGAACTTGTAACTGTAACTCATTCATTGGAAGAGCAAGAAAATGGTGGCCCCAGCTCAGCGGATGTTGATGTTACAGTTTCATTTCTATTAAAAGATCCTGCTACATGGCCTACACATCTTAATCCAAACGATCGTGATGGCATTATAGCTGAAGGGCCGTTCTCTCCATATTTAGAGAGATATCCCAAAGATGGAACAAAGAGGTCATTTTCTAATGTATTTACTATCGGCTGGCTCCAAATGGTGAAAAAGTTAAGAGACGTTGGCTATTGTATTCTCAACAAAACAACAGTGTTTACTGTTTTTGTTGTAAGATATTTAGTACTGCACGTTCCAATAAAACTTTATCAGATCAAAGCAGAAACTGTGACTGGAGGCACATTGGAACTATACTGACACGTCATGAAACTTCCCCTAATCACCTAAAGTGTTATGAAAGGTGGGTGGAGGCGGAAAGGAGACTGAGCACAGGTAAAACAACTGATGATGAAAACCAGAAAATAATTGCCCACGAAAAAGAACGATTGCAGAATGTTCTTAAACGACTTCTTGCCATAACACAATTTCTTGCCCAGCACCAAATGGCTTTCCGAGGAAGAAATGAAACCCTGTATAAAAAGGACAATGGAAATTATTTAGGGCTTGTTGAACTAATTGCCCAATTTGATCCTGTAATGAAAGAACATATATGTAGAGTATTGGCAAATGAAAAACAAAGGTGTCTGTCATACTTGGGGAAAAACATACAAAACGAATTATTGACTCTGATGGGAGACAAAGTAAGAGAAGAAATACTAAGCAGAATTAAAGGAGCCAAATACTATGCATTGATTCTCGACTGCACACCCGATTTAAGTAGGAAAGAACAGTTCTCTGTTGTTTTGAGGTACGTTTATGAAACAAAAGAGAAAAAAGCTGAAATTTGTGAAAGTTTCCTAGATTTATTTGAAATAACAGACACTTCAGGGAAGGGAATGTCAGAAACAGTCTTAAAAAAACTGCAAGAGTACGACTTGGACATTTCTAATTGCAGAGGCCAGGGATATGATAATGGGGCAAATATGAAAGGAAAACACTCTGGACTACAAAAACAAATTTTAGAAAAAAACGAGAGCTTGTTTTGTACCATGTGGCTGTCACAGCCTAAACTTGGTACTAAGCGATGCCGCAAAAACCTCAGTACCAACAGTTACCCTTTTTGGAACAATTCAACGATTGTTTGTGTTTTTTAGCTCATCAACAAAACGTTGGAGCAAATTGTTAGACAGTCTGTCACAATCATATAAGGCGTCATCAGTATTTGGGCCTTCTCTCACATTGAAAGAACTTTGTGTAACTCGCTGGGAAGCACGTATTGAATCACTCAAAGCAGTAAGATACCAGATTGTGCAAATCCGACAAGCACTTTGGGACCTGCACGAGGATGCATCATTTGAAGACGAGGTTAGAAGTGAGGCAAATTCCTTGTCCGAAACAATTGAAGATTTTGGTTTCTTAGTGTCACTGACTGCATGGTATGATGTCCTGTTTCAAATAAACATTGCTAGTAAGATATTGCAATCAAAGATCGTCAACTTACCTCAAGCTGTAGCTATTTTGAAGTCCGTTGGGGACTTTTTGACGGACTTTTGCGAACATGGATTTGTTAGTTGTTTAGTGAAAGCCAAAGAGTTGGCAGAAGATTTAGAAGTCGAAGGAAAATTCAAAACACCCCGGGTTAGAAGGAAGAAGAAGCAGTTTGATTACGAAGCTAATGCTGAAGCACCGATTGACCCCCAAGAGCGTTTTAGAGTTGACTTTTTTATACCACTTGTTGAAACTGCCCAAATGGCTGTGCAAGAGAGGTTCGAACAGCTTAAGGCCAAAATGTCAAAAGTTGAGTTTCTTTTTAAACTTGATGAATTGCCCAAGAGAGAGGACTTGTTTGTTAAATGCAAAGACCTAGAAGACCTCCTTTCAGATGGGGATGACAGTGACATCAAAGCAGCTGAGTTATGCGAGGAGCTGATCTCTATCAAGGACCTCATGCCAAATAAAGGTACGTTTTAGCTATTCAAAATTTATCATCTTGATTTATTGTTTGGTCAGTTAATTCATAATTGTTTTGGGCTCAAACAAAATTATTATTTTTCAAAGTTTTTTAATTTCCAAAATTAAAAAGCAGTCTTTTAATTTCTTTTTGTTTGATTTTAGGCGGGAAAACGCCTCTGAACGTGCTGAACTTTCTGTTGGAAACTGGATCTGCAGACGCTTATGTAAATGTGTGGGTTGCTTTGCGAATACTTCTGACAATACCAATGTCGGTAGCGTCGGCGGAGCGAAGTTTTTCAAAATTAAAATTAATAAAAACCTACCTAAGGTCTACTCTTTCGCAAGAAAGACTCAACAACCTTGCAATTTTGTCCATTGAAAATGATATTTCATCGTCATTAGATTATGATGCACTAATAAAAACATTTTCGGCTGCTAAAGCTAGGAAGGTCCACTGCTAAGTGTATAATACAGATTATTTTAATCAATTTTTTTGATCTTTTACACTACTACTATCAATTTATAGTTATATTGATGTACCTTTTCGAGAAAAGTGAATACCAAAGTTTATATTTCTGAACTTTTTCGTACTTTTTCTAATGTACTGACATAACTTTTTTAATATTAATTTATTCAAACTGAAATGTATTTTTCATGAATATTAAATCAAATAAAACTTTTGTTGTAGTAAAAAAATGTGTCTGTTATTTTCTACCTGACAAAACAATAAACTGAGTAAAAGAATTTGTTAGGAGTTTGCTCTTTACACAAGTACAGTAGCCTACAGCACGCCTATTGAAGTTTGAAAAAGTCAGTTAAAAGAATTAGTACTAGAAGAAGTCATTTAAAAAAATAAAAATAATGAAAAGGTACTAAATATTTTACTTTAATATTTACTATTTATTACTACTTATTAGTTTTAGTTTTTGGTTTTTAATCCCTTTAAAATGCCAACTTCAGTTATTAAGTTCCGTCAAATTTCAGTTATAGAGCACCCATACCATTTTTTGTAGGGTTTTCTATACCCATTTTCATTGTAAGGGGCGCCAAAACTCATTCTTGCACACACAGCATTTTGCTCTTACGCCGGCCCTGTCAGTCAATCATAATGTGAAGTTAAGCATATGAGGTAACCCATAAAATTGTTTAAGCTTAATGTGTAATGATTTCTGTGTGACAAGGTGAAATTTAAAATTCAAATTAAAAGCCCGAAGGGTGATTTTGACTGGAGTTAATGACCGGCATTTGCGGTATTGAAATTATAGTGACGTGTGTGATCTAAGTGCTTTGACGAAGGAATGTTGGGGTGGTATGTGTTTATATCTGAATCGAATATACAAGTAAAATTTTCCACAGGTTTCCCCCCTTTAGTCGGGAGGAAAGGGGTCCACGTGATGGGCACTCTACATATTCGCCCATCCGCAGAGCCTGCATAAGAAGCCTCAACGCCATCCGACATCGCTCTTCACACACCACCGAAAATGCAGGAACATATTTAGTGCCATCCGAAAGATCACGTGGGAACTTCCCTTTATTTTATAAACTTCACACACAAAGTGCTCTGCAGGTTATCGGGTAACACACACGCTGAAACCTATTGCTAGAAATTAGACTCATGCTTCAGAGTTAACATTACTGAACATGTTTTGTGAAGACATGCTAAAGTGTGGACACTACTGACTGTGTTACGAAAAATTTATAAGTATTTGTGTTTTGAATTTTCATAGAGTCAAGGGTTACCTTGTATTATCTAAATATTTAATTCTATTACTGCAAACGAGAAAACCGAGTTAAAATTCTTTTTTGACAAAATCCAGACCTTAAGAAAATGTAATACTTGGAGAGTACTTGCATCTGCCTGTCATATGACTTGTGATCCTGCACGTTCCAATTCTTTCTCTTATTCTAAATTTAAAGGTCCGTTGTTTTAGTTATTCTTTTTGGTTCAGCTTGACTATTCAAATTATCATAGTTCTATAATAATCCTGTATTTAATTAACTTAACAAAAAAGGAAGCGACATATTTGAATATTTAATTAACAACTAATTTACTACATATTTAATATTAAGTAACAAACTTAAACCTTGGTTTACTGTGATCACTGGTTTCAAGTTAATGCGATTAATCCTACTGATGGGGAACAGGTAGATGAAAGTACTGCTACACACTTAAGGAATTAGTTTTCTTTGAATTTAATTATTAATTATTAATTTAATTATGATCGTATTATCTAATGATCATGGATTGTCTGCTCCAGATACTTATAATTATCATATGTTAATGAATGATTCCTGCATTACTAATGCAATACAAACAATTCTTTTGAAAGTAAAATACAGAAGTACAAGTTTATAATAAGAATAATAAATTCAGTAGGTTGGCATGCCATTATTCAATTGTTGGAAATACTTTGATATATTCTTGTTGTAATTAAACCACCATGTGACTTTAAAGAGAGATCTGAATGGATGTCAAGAATTAAGAAAAACTCAAACAAAGATGATTTTGTAAAACCAATTGTTTAAAATTAAGACCGATGTATTTTTCATACCGGGGAAAATGACAAAAAACCAAAATTGCTATTAAAAATAAATAAAAGAAGTTCCAAACTAAATTATACAGTACAGTATGATCCCACCAATGTATTTAAGTTCTGTTAAAATATGACATTATATGTTTAATTTGAATTAAAAATGTTAAGAATAAAACTCAGGCACAACACAGTGGTAAAGGGAGATTAGGTTTTTTTTTATTATTATTAAATAATTACATAGATTATAAAAATACAATTATAAGAACGTTAGAAAGAAATGCTTGCTGTGAATATCAGAGCAAGAACAAGACTGGCTCACAAGAGCTATCTCTCGACGTTGACAAAGAGAAGAGCACGAAGTGACATCTCACTCCAATCATAACGTAAAAAGGTGTGTTTTTCGACTACGATGTTTTGCGTTTTTCACCAGTTTTCCCAAAAACTATCGAAGTTACAGTTCTGGGACTTATTTTATTCAATTTTTCAGGTCAAAAACTATATGAAAACATCAAGTTTGTCCCTTAATTTGGGTTCCTAGAACTTCAGTACGGCCTAATATGACCAGAGGAGCTGAAATCAGGTTAAATCAGGAGGTGGTTTTCAGGTTTGGCAAGCCATAACTCGATAAAAAGAAGCGTTTGCGGAGCTATATTTATATGCACTTTTTTCTTTATTTTTACATGTAGAATGAGCTCCTAAAGTTTCTGCATATCTTCATGAATCACCCTGAATAGTAATTATATATATATATATATATAGTAATGATGAGTTTGACACACCCGCCTTCTTTAAAGCCCCGCGATGGAAGCCAATCTGTAACGATGAGAAGACGTCCGTCTTTGTTTAAGCCCCGCGATGGAAGCCAATCTGTAACGATGAAACTTGGTTGTCTCTGAAAAATGTGTAGACGTGTATATGGTATTGTCTGTGTTAGTGCGTTCGTCTCGCACTGGGGTCGTTACATCTATTTTGCGCTAACGATGTCCGTAGCATTGCTGTAATTACCAGTACAACTCAGCAGTAACCTTACCTGTTCTTCAATAGGGGTGTATTAATCCCGGGTGGCGCCAAATTGTTTATTAAAACAATTAAACTTATTATTCAATATTTTAATAGGGTGTTCTCAGCTATGACGGTCGGGGCATTCAAATAATTCCCGCTCGTTCAGCCTTCTGAATCGAGTAGGCAGTTGTACGAATTGCAACTTGAGCGCTGATTGTCAAATCTAGCTTTTGTAAACAAACACAAGTAATACAATACACTCCCTATGAAATAATAACAACGGTTACTCCCTGTACTAGTTATTTTAATGTTTGATAAGTAAAATTTTCAATTTGACAATTAAATTAGATTGGTTGATTAACAAATTTGCACCGACTTTTTACATGAAACAATATTTCTCAGGATGACGAATCGATTGTGGTAACGATGTGTTCACATCAGCATGGCTGCTGAACGTTTTAGTTATTATAATTACTTTCGTTCCAAAATTGGGGATTCTTTCGATTACAAGACAAAGAATTCCTATGATTACAATAAAAGTACTTTACCTTACTCTAAGTGTACATAAATAATAAGGTGTGTGGTTACAATCTGTTCTGTAGTGTCGTTAAATGTGTTTAACACACTGTTAACAAATTTTCAGTGTGTTTATTTTCCTTAATTAATCTTTGAAAGAGACTATTCGGATTATAGTGAGAGATCAAATTACTTTTAGTAAAATTTAAAGTGATTTTATTTTTGGAAATAAGGTAATTCAAGGGTACTTAACACATCAGATGACTTGGTGTTATCATTCATTGAGTGGGAAGATGATTGGGCTGCAATAGTTTCTATTTTCATTAATCTTTGGACTTAAGTAGGTCTGGCGTCCTTTTCATATAGGATGTGGTCATATTTTTCTTTTATTTTCCTGGTAATATGGTCCTTGGTATTTAGTTAACTGCTCCAGTGGTTCGTCTGCTGCTTATTCAATCATGGTTTTGAATTTTGTTCACTGTTTTTACATTTTTTAATTAAAAATTGGTCTTCCAAAATTTGGCTTCTGTTCTGTTAGAGTGACACTTTACGAGTAATGATATTCAACGGTAATTTTTGCCACCAACGTTCGTTTCTATGGTTACCGATTAATTCTGATTGGCTTAGATTGACATAATCCATTGTTATCAAAATTTGAATTCTTTTCAAAATCCTAGTATATCTTCTGATTGCTGTTATTCCTCTATCTTCTTTCCTAAGTATTAAATATTGTCACTATAGTATGTATTTCCTTTCATAGATTAATTTGATATCCCACAAGTTTGGGTTATTTTAGGTTTTATGTTTTTACAATTATTGTAATACTTGTTAATTACATTTCTTTTTGAATTCACAATATTTTGCTTTTATTATGATTTACAAATTATCCTTGGTTTTTTGTTCACCTTGGATTAGCTAGTTTCTTTGTTAATTTGTTACAATTTGTAGTTGTTTGTTTTTGACAGTTAGGCATTTTCATAGGCCTAAGTAGCCATTATGGTATTTGACTTATTTCATTCCAATTACATCTCATTTTAGCCTAATGGGCTTTATTTTGTTATTATAATTGGTTGTGTTATTTATTGTTGTGTTTTGGGTCTGTTTATGTGTTATTATTATATCACCATTATTTTATACATCATGAATTGCTAATTGTTTACTATCTGGTTTCCTCGTTTTCTAAGTCATACATTTCTTAACTTTTTTACTTATTTAATTTGCCAATAATAACAATGTGGCTATTATTTACTATTTTTTGATCACATTAAATACAACATCTAGGCCTACGGTCTGTATAATTCTTCCAGCCATATCCTATTCATAAACTTGCTTAAATAATTATTTAACTATTATTTGCTAATATTTGTTTACACTTCATCTCATTTTATATCATTTTTTGGGTGATAAACAACATCATTTTTTATGAACTTACTTTAATAATGATCCCTTATAACTTGGGTGTTTATTGATTTGTTTTAACTCCTTCATTTTTAAACAATCTTTACTTACCTCCATGTTAACACTATCTGTTTTCTCTTTCAGGGTATTCTCCCTTTTACTTATAACTGCATTCAATTAAATTTAACAATAATATTCTTTCTTAACTAAATACTGTCTTCATCACTTTTTAGCGTTCATTATACCTTAATTAACTGTTTATACTTACTACTATTCTTAATTACTACTATTCTTCACTTTTATTCATTTAGTGTTTCCTTTGGATTTATTAAGTGTTTATGCTTTTATCCTTCACTATTTTTCACTATATTAACATTCTTTATTTTACACTATTCTCATTTAATCATCACCTTCACTTTTAAATTATTTATAGTTTATTATAATTTATTTAGTGTTTTTTTCTTTATTCATTTAGTGTTTTTTTTGGTGTTTTTTGGGGGTTTTTACACTTTCATTTTGCACTTCACAAATTTTTGTTTTTTAAGTGTTTCTAAATGGGTAATCCCTCTAATTACTATCTCGCTACCGTACTATCTCTTTCATTACAAATATCATTAATAATATTAACAATTTTATGTCTCTATTGATTTTAACATTACTTCTAACTCTAATATGTGGGTTAGTTTGTTTTTATTATATTTAACATTGTTTAATTGGGTTTCTTTCAATTGTCATTTACTTTTTTATCCATTAATTGAAAATAATATTTACTTTTTTTACATAGGTTAATTATTGGTCTTTTTTCCAATATTACATTTGAGTGTATCATTTCTCCTGCTCATATTCTTTATTACTTGTTTGTGTCTTATCATTTGTTTTCATTTTTATTTATTTCCCTTTATCTTGGGTTTGTCTCTTTTTCATTCCCTTCCTTCTTCATTTTCATTGTATTTGGTAAATACCTTGGTTTTCCACCTTCTCCTTTGGGTTCATTAAAATGTTGCATTGAGTCATTCAATTCCTTTAATTTGTTTCATTTTGCTTGGTTTCGGTTTTTTCCCTTCTTCCTTTGTTTCCTTATGTTGGGTCAATCACTTGGGTTAGGTCATGTCGTCGTTTGTCGTGTCATTGTCTTTTTATTTTCTTTATATTAAACATTTTATTTTATATGAAGTATTATTTTATATTCAAAATCATCTTTTTTATATCCCTGGTATTGGGGTGGCTTATTTGTGTTGTAACAATATATATATATATATATATATATAGGGGTATGTATGCAACAATACATATATGTGGATATTTGCCCAGGGCGGTATGTTTTATATTCTAATTAGCGTAAATAGAATAAGGAACAATTTTAGACAAATTTGTGCAAGAAAATGCAGGCTCTGTCATGTCGAGAGTCCACCTGCTTTGGTAGTTAAAAATACGGTGTGTGTGTGTGTGTGCGTGTGCGTGAAGCCAGCTGCGACAAGAATATGGGGTGAGTGCATACGAATTGTTTGTTCCAATTAATCAGGTCTTAACAGGAGTATAATAAACTAATTACTTGTGTTAAACCTGTAAGCAAAGACTTACGCCAATTATAAAGACACCATTACAGTAAGGATTGTTAACGAGGATGGTAATGTAAAATTTATTTCCAGAGGTGCAATATTACAGATGCTAACTAATTAATATTAATTATTAGTGTAACTGAAGAGTAATTAATATGTGTGGTATGTGAGAGTGACCAGAAAAATTATGCAAACAATGATATCGCTCATGTGACGAATATGGTCATGAGTTTGCGATAATTAACCAAAAAGTGAGTGTAATAAAAAGGATGCCCTGGCGCGAATTGACAATCTCTAGCTTGTCGAATACACGCCTGTTCCTGTCAAATCGCCACCAGCATAAATCATCGATGTATAATAACACTGGATTGCCGGCTGCGTGTACTGAATTCGGTCCGCTCAACTCTACGCTCGGCCCACCACATTAAGGCAAAAGCTACTTCGCCTGCATACTCGCAGTGCTATCTTAATATTAGTTTAAGCGATTTGATCGTCGCATAAACAATATTGTTATGAAAATTGTTATTTTATATTAATCAAATTAAATGGAACACCTGATACTAATTTAAAAATAATGTAAATATAAATTTAATTTCTGTTGTTCATAATAGAAGCTCATTCACTTTTTTTCGTTGGTACAGATCTATAAACAACAAACAAGTTACCGGTAACATTAAAGTTATGCATACATATTTTCGCTAACTATATCGGTTTGTTAGGGTGTAATAATTACCTCTTTTTTGTAGTAGTTTGTTTTTATTTTGTCAATAAAATAAAGGAAACTGACTAATCAAGAATACAAATGAAAACGAAATTGTTTACTACATAGCTTTACTTTTTTTTACATTGATGAATATGTACAAAAAAAAAACTTAGTTTACACCCTATCTGCATATAATAACAACGTATCTTACTATTTCTAATCAAAATATATTACATTTGATATAAAACTACATTTGCTATGAATAACATATTGCAATTCTGGGCTAAACATTGCTAAATAGAACTAACTTCTTTAATTTTTGATGCACACTAAGTTTCGAAAACATAGCTGATGATCTCTTTTCTTTAGCTATACTAAAACATACAATTTTGTAAAATAAACTATGGTACCTATTAACATTACTAATCTAATTTCGTGAGTGTCTTCACCATAATCATTGTTGAAGTATGGCCTTTAAATATGTTATTAGTAAAGGTTCTACACGCTAATATAATCATCTTTTTGTGTCCAAATTGTTTTTGTCAATGTTTTGTTTATTTATAAAAAGGGAGTACATAAATTTTACTATCATGATTACATCTGAGGAAGCCCTGACCAAATTTCCTTTTGAAATATAATCAACAAAATGGGTGTAAGGGCTAAGGTTGCTATCATCGGCTATCAGCAGTCTTATACATTCTTCACATTTCAATTTAGAACTAATTTTTCTGACAATAAATCCAGACAAGTAGAAAAGAATATTATCTTTATAATACGAGTTTTTATTTTCCAGCAGACATTTAACGTTTTTAATGGGTTCTTCATAGACGCTGACTGAGTTTAGGCCTACTATTTCTTCTGCTTCTGCAAAACTCAAACAGTTGCTTTTGTCAGGTGCTTTAATGGTGTCCCTGAACATAGGTTTCCTCAAGGCCCATTGGAACTGCTTGACATTAGGATTGTTATTATGTCCCGCTCGAGATCTTACACAGGAAAATAACAGTTCCAATTGATCTTGAGAAAACTTGTAAGTCAAAATATACTTGAATTGTAAACTATTTAATAATCTGTTTGACAGAATCTTTATTGCATTTATATTCGTAATAAATCCAAGTGCAAATGTTTTCCTAGGATGCCGCAGAACCTGAATATTTTCAATTTTTAACGTCGTTAAATATAGCAAAAAATTATCTAACATTTTATTATCATTTTCTAAATTCTTCTTCTTTATTGGTTGTTTGAAGTGCTGCCCAAATGGGTCCCTGCTATTAAAATAATCGAATAGCCTGTCTATAACTCTAATATATTCCACTGTTGGTTTAGCAACAATAAAATCAGGATGTTGTTTATACATCAAAAATTCTATGGCGTCTGCTACCCTGGCACTTAAGGTTTGGGCCGCAATTTTCACGTTCATTTTTCTGTTGCCATAATGTATGTGTATGTCTGAAAGGCTATTGGCAAACTTTAATCCTTGTTCTTTTTGTAAAGTGTTTAGCCGTTGAATATATTTAAAATCTATCATACTATCTGTAGATAGTAAAGTACTTTTATCTGCTAATGTGTTGCGAGCCATTTTAATCATATGGGTAGCATCTACCATTACACAAACTGTTACATTTTCTTTGTTTATTTTCACATTGAAAAAAGGCTTTTCTGACAATTTGCAACCAAGTTTCGTAACAGCGTTTATATTTGTACTAGTACCATCAAATGTTACATTATGTACATGGATACCTGATTCGTATAATTTAATAATGCACATTTTTATTAGTTTGGCCAAATTTCTCAACTAATCTTATCAATAAAAAAATAACCAACGGCACATTTGAAATTTTCTCGTAGTGCAACTATCTGAAAGACTAGTGCTTCACTAGCTAATGTTTCGTGTTCATTTACTTTTATATCATTACCCAAATTCACATACCCAAAATTCTTTCCCTCTCGTGGATCGTAGATTACTTGTTTCCTTATGCTCATAGCATCAAAAACCAAGTTAACGTGTTGTAAATGTGGCTTGCTTTGAACGTTTTCTTTTAAATATATAAAAATCTCTTCTAAAAAACCGGGCGAGCAATTAAAATTAGAAAGCCACCTCCTTAAAGTTGATGGGTTAGGTAACTGAAAGTTTAGATTTCTCAAATACTTATAAGCTTTGGGACTGTAGAAATAAACGGTTAAAGCAAACTCCTTCATTTTGTCTGAATAAAACCTCTTAAACTTACTTCTATTATTATTGCTAAAGTTATTAATAATAATTTTTAACGGAAAACCAGAAAAATTATCTTCTAAAATTTCTAGTAACCTTTCAGAATTTAATTTTTTCTTTAAAACTAAAATAATATCTTTCATGGATTTAATTTTAGCATCCCTTCTGTGTAAACGCTGTTGCAGTATTTTCACCTTCCGGCAGAGAAATTTTTCAGTAGGCGATACACACAACTGAAAAATAAAAATCAGGACTTAATTTTATGCTGTTTATTCATTGGCAATAACAACGTTCTTTAATAATGGTCCTTCTTTTTTTTGTCAGAGGATTTGAAAGATGCACGGGGAAGTCAAAGAGCGTTGGCACGGCATCGCTTTTCAACAGTTCGTAATTACAGTTGGGTCTGAACTGATACTGGTCTTTAGCAAAATGTTTGCTACAAAGTGACGTATGTTTTGAAGGAACAAAATTTTTCTTTTTGTAGCTATAATCCACTTCTTTCGTAGCTCTTGATCTTGTGGAAATCTGGAAGAAATAATGTTATTATAGTACGGTCTTCCTTATTTTTAATAACTGTACTTTACATAAAATAATGAAAAACCACAGTTTTTTCTTAGACATTTGCATTTCTTATATTATGGTATGTTGATAATATAATAATGCTATCAGACAATACACTGTAATAGACAATTCACAGTTTATATGAAAAAGAATACAAATTTAAAAAAATAACAATTTATAATTAATTTAATCAGTAATTAATTTGTAGAGATTTAAAAAAATGAATGTTTTATATTAGTCTAATAAAAGTTATAAAGGAATTAAACGAAATACAGTACTTACCTATAAAATGATATTCCACTGTTCTTCTTGTATCTGTTAGTGCAGTTGTAAGCAGCACAGGAAGTTACCATTATGCAAAACTAATAATCACAATAATCAAAATTACATACAATTAAATAATAAGCTAATAAACACGGAAAAATTTCCGAACTGAATTAAGTATGTAGTTAACAAAACACGGAAGCACGGCTGCGTACAATGTATAAACTTGTGCTTAGTGACGGCTTCTTGCCTTATTGTGGTGGGGGGCTGCTGCTTACCCGGTGGACCGTTTTTTGCGCTTTTACTCCCACCTAGCGCGCTATCCAGTGTTATTATACATCAATGGTATAAATACCACTGGCAATTTTGGGCGATCACACACTCAGACTCAAGAAATCTACAGACGACGTTATGCTGCCCGTTTGCAGATCAACATGGACACACACACACACACACACACACACACACACACACACACACACACACACACACACTACCACACTCACACCAAGACGTAAGGAGGAATTCTGGGGCAACAACAACACTTAGAGACAACGACCCCAGCAGCAGAATAATCATCATCATCAGCATACTCTCAGGATTCTGGACACACACACACACACACACACACACACACACACACACACACACACACACACACACACACACACACACACACACACACACACACACACACACACACACACACACACACACACACACACACACACCGGTAACGGCAGATAAACGCAGGTGATATCAAAAACAATTATATTTTATTGTGAAGAGAGCTCTCGAAAAAGAACAGAATAATTAGAATTTTAAAGTAAAATAGTAGTTAGACAAGAGAGTGTAATTTAACAACCACTCATAGAAAAGAAATACTAGCCTAATCTTTTGTTGTATTTTTTGGGTGTGTCAGTATAAATCAGTAATAGATCGGAAGTAAATGTAATATAATTTTTATTTGTTTATACCAACAATAAATTCATTCTTGAATCTTAAATATTATTTTGTTGGTAAATGAGTTGCCACCAGTAATTAAAATTTGAGTTAATTTCAGACACACAAATAAAATGAATTTAAATAACTTGTTTAACATGTTTGGTTAGTTAATAAGATTATTTGGGTGTTTATTTTTGTTGTATGTTATGAATAGGATAGCAGGTTACAGATTTGTAAAGCCGATAAAGGTGAATATTTATTTGTATAATGTTTGAAATTTTAATAGTTAAATATTTTTCTATCAAATAATAAATCTTAGAATGATTATTTGGAAACGGATTTAATTGATTATTTCATGTCAACAACATCTCACTCCTCTTTAAAAATTATTTAATTATTGTGCAACCACTTATACTTGACGCAACGAGAAACCAAATCCTGTGACCTGGCCGGTGTAGTACATATTATAGTTGCGTTGAGAATAAGATAATATATTTGTATAATTGTTGTAACGTTGCAGAACTATACTGCTTTTTTATTTAATGGAAAGAATTACCAATTTAAAATATTACCATTTGGACTTAATACTAGTGTTGCAAGTTTTATTAAATGTTTGGATGAAATTTTACAGCCCAATAATGTAGAATTTTTAACCATATACGAGGGGGGACCAAAAAGTAACAAGAATTTTTCTCTGGCAGTTGGTAGAACGTTAGTTCCGACTTCTCCTGCTAGGTGCCTTCACTAGACACCATTTTGTATCAGTTGCCCTACCAGCATTGTTGTGGAAACATTAGCGCGGTCAGTGTGACTATTTTTTGTAAGCGCTGTTTCACGTTTTCGGCGATTTGTCAATGGCAGACATTAAATACCAACGTGCTAACATCAGGTTCTGTTTCCTGTTAGGGAAATCAGCAGCAGAAACTGTCGCAATGCTTTGGACGGCTTATGGGGAGGAAGCTTTGAGCCAGGCAAGGATTTACGAGTGGTTTTCTCGTTTTAAAAGTGGTCAAATGTCAATTGAAGACGAACCACGACCGGGACGTCCCTCAACTTCCAAAACGGACGAAAACATTGAAAAAATCAGTGTTGCGATCATGTTTGATCATTGTAGAACAATCGATGAATTGGAGAAAATGACTGGAATATCCTGGAGTTCATGCCAACGAATTTTGACTGAAGATCTGAAGATGAAATGTGTTGCAGCAAAATTCGTTCCACGTGTGCTTTCTTGTCGGCTCAAAATCCTTGCCTGGCTCAAAGCTTCCTCCCCATACGCCGTCCGAAGCATTGCAACAGTTTCTGCTGCTGATTTCCCTAACAGGAAACAGAACCTGATGTTAGCACGTTGGTATTTAATGTCTGCCATTGACAAATCGCTGAAAACGTGAAACAGCGCTTACAAAAAATAGTCACACTGACTGCGCTAATGTTTCCACAACACTGCCGCTAGGGCAACTGATACAAAATGGTGTCTAGTGAAGGCACCTAGTGGGAGAAGTCGGAACTAGCGTTCTACCAACTGCCAGAGAAAAATTCTCGTTACTTTTGGGTCCCCCCTCGTACATAGATGATATCTTGATACCGTCGAGGACTTTTTCCAAACACGTTGAACATTTAGAATATGTTTTGAATAGATTACAAAGAGGGGGGCTAACTGTGAATTGGGAGAAATCCAAATTTCTGCAGCAGGAAATACACTTCTTAGGTTTTATTATAATTTGGATTTCTCCCAATTCACAGTTAGCCCCCCTCTTTGTAATCTATTCAAAACATATTCTAAATGTTCAACGTGTTTGGAAAAAGTCCTCGACGGTATCAAGATATCATCTATGTACGAGGGGGGACCCAAAAGTAACGAGAATTTTTCTCTGGCAGTTGGTAGAACGCTAGTTCCGACTTCTCCCACTAGGTGCCTTCACTAGACACCATTTTGTATCAGTTGCCCTAGCGGCAGTGTTGTGGAAACATTAGCGCAGTCAGTGTGACTATTTTTTGTAAGCGCTGTTTCACGTTTTCAGTGATTTGTCAATGGCAGACATTAAATACCAACGTGCTAACATCAGGTTCTGTTTCCTGTTAGGGAAATCAGCAGCAGAAACTGTTGCAATGCTTCGGACGGCGTATGGGGAGGAAGCTTTGAGCCAGGCAAGGATTTTGAGCCGACAAGAAAGCACACGTGGAACGAATTTTGCTGCAACACATTTCATCTTCAGATCTTCAGTCAAAATTCGTTGGCATGAACTCCAGGATATTCCAGTCATTTTCTCCAATTCATCGATTGTTCTACAATGATCAAACATGATCGCAACACTGATTTTTTCAATGTTTTCGTCCGTATAATGTCTTTGCAGGAGAGACGTTATAAAACCTTAAAATGTCAAAAATGTTGTTGATGTTGTAACAACAATTATACATTACACGAGACAACACGGACAAACTGTGCACAGTTAAGAGAATACCGAGCCGAAACCTGTTGTGTGCAAGAAGACAACATAGTTTTGCTGTACAGGACAACATCCTGCTGAGACAGTACTGCAATAAATTGTGTGTAACATACCTCACTGCGGACATACACTTGTCCACTGTATAATACACTCCAGTTACAAGTTCACTGGTTTTCTGAACAAGATATCATTAATTTTATTATCATAAGCTACTTATATTTATATTAAAATACATTTTGCATATTGAAATACAGGTATAACTAATGTCAGTGTATGAATGCAATATTTTATACAAAAATAAGCACATACGAGTGCACACATCTCTCTCTCTCTTTCCTCTTATTCAGACATTGTTGTCCTAATGTTATAAGTAGATATCATACATAAAGGCCGCTTTAATTATTTACTATAGGAACCATATACAAGTGCACAAATGCACTCTGTTTGTCTGTCTCTCCCCCTCTCTCTCTCACACACTATCTCCCCCCCCCATTAGTCACACATTGTTTTCAAAAATTTTAACTTATATTTGGCCCCTTTATTAAAAAAATTTCAGAATAAACACTACATTCATGTTTGGATTAAGATTTTCATTTAGTCTGATACCTGGCATGGATTTTTAAAAAGTTTTCAAAATTTGATCCAGTTTTTGAGCTCTGATGTCTTACAATGTTGAAATTTCCAAAACCGAACACTATATTAAAATTTTGTTAGAATTATCTTTAATTTTATACCTTGCATGGACTTTTACAATTTTTAGAAGTTTTGATCCACCTTTTGGTCCCGTCCAACATTTTTGCCATTCTAAAATGTGACCAACACAGAAAATTGCAAAGTAAAGCCAACATAATAGATTCACTTCAACAGCTAGTTTTGCACTACTGCTTACCTGACTCTTCTTCATTTGTTTCAGAGCGAACGAACGGCCTGAATCATGAGCAATTTGTACAAGTTCCACACGTCCAAAACCACCAACGCCCAAAGTTGCGAGTACTCGCAGATCTGACAGCCGAAGTTCTCGGAATTCTTCATTGATCCTTAGTTGAGAAAAAAAAACAGGGTTAAAGAGATAATAGAATATTAGCTAATCCCTTCATTAAATCCTTATCTGAAGTAAAATAAAATATAATAATTTATTTCTTGTGTTATATCATAGTTCTGAATCGATTTAAATGTTAGAAAATTTTCTTTTATTTTCTAATCTATGAATCTAATCTACTATGCAAAAATGTTTAACATCAGTAAAGTGATTATGTGAATATAAAACACCACCACAGTCAGTATACGCCCAACTAAGAATTAAAGCTGAAAAGAGAGAGTGAGTGAGAGATAGAGAGAGAGAGAGAGAGAGAGAGAGAGAGAGAGAGAGAGAGAGAGAGAGAGAGAGAGAGAGAGAGAGAGAGAGAGAGAGAGAGAGAGAGAGAGAGAGAGAGAGAGAGAGAGACCTTAAATTTCCATTGTTCAAAATTAAATGAATACCATCAAATTCTTCATATAGTCAGAATTTGTACCACTTAATTTTGTATGGTAAGCAGTTTATGGACAGAAAAGTTTAGACCTGTCGAGGTGATACAAGCTAATCAAGGATGAGTACATAATCCACATTAGTATTTCTTCCTGAAGCATTTCTTGTCTGGCAGAAGCATAAAAATCAAGCTTATCTGTCAACTCTAGCTTCACCAAAACATTGTCACAGAAGGTATAATCATTTCAAACACTGGTTAAAATCAATAGAATTCTAATGATAAAACCGTATTACGTAGGATACGAGCATAACAAATCAGGGCTTTTTATAAAGGTCACACCTATGAAGTGTGTAGGGACCAGACTAAAACCCCACATTATATTGAATAGTGAGAGGGTTTTAACAGGGTTTGTACCCTGTACGGTAAGTGCACTTCTGAAAGAACAATATTTAGTGATAAGGGTTTTTCTTCTTCTGAGAGTGCAAAATGAAGACTTTTAGAAATCATAGTGATTTGTAATAAAATCTTAGAGTCAGGATCCAATTGGCAAAGCCTGGAGTAAAAGGATCCTACTCTCTCAGTTAGAGAAACTCCAACCATCAGCCAACAGAGTGATGTTAGCACATTTTATGAATGCTAAGGATCCAGTTATCAGTGAATACTTTTTATTAACAGTATACTATCGACAGTTAGTACTACAGAGACTTGCTTGAAAAACAAAACGAAGCCTGTAATGCTGAATATAAAAAGGCATGGTTTATGGAGAAACACAATTCTTCTTCAGCATAATGGTCATCAATGAAGTGTTAAGTCAACAACTGAGACCACTGAAAGATTAGGCTCATCCCAGCAGACCGATTGTTGTTTGGACACCTCAAAGAGTCATGATTTACCGTAATAATTACGTGACTGCAAATGGTTCAGACTTCAAGTTAAAGAATTCCTTGCTGCTGGCAACATTAAAAACTAGAGAGCAGTGTGAGAACTATACAGTTGTTGATATCGATTAAGTTCAAAGTAGACTACTTATTAAATTTATTGGTAAATTTAATGCAATCAATAAAAAATACATTCTTTACTTACTGACTTATCCTTGTAATAAAGGACTGTTCTAAATTTCTAATAACAAACATTGGTATTCATTACACTTACAGTAACTGCATGATATTGAAATTGCTGAAGGCACGCATCAGAAAGAAAAAAAAGAATTAACACTACTTCCAGATTTAATTCCTTTGTATATGACTGATCGTTTTGCTTATGACAGGCAATCAGGATTTATAACTATACTTTTGTTTTGTTTTGATTGCACATGACACTGATTTGTTGTGACTGAAATTTTTTGGTTTCAAATTATACGACTGTCAATAAAAAATAATTTTTACTTACTTTTTAATGAATATTCCACATCATTTTGTTGCATGGTAACAAAAACATCACTTAAATTGATGTGTATTATTTCATAACAAAAACTGACTACTTAAGTGCAAATTCATCTGCATTAAGGCAATTCAATTAATTTTTTTTTTTTTTTTTTGAAGCAACACAAAAACTACAACAACATTTGTAAACGTTACTGGACATACACCTAACGGTAATACGCACACAACTTCTTCATAATAAAACCATTTTTATTTAAAAAGAGGAAACTAAGGCTATTCACAAACAATCACACTTCATAATGGGAATATCACTGCAAATTGACCACCATCCACGCCTAACCCAGTTCACTATGGAGGTTATGAAATAACTTTATTATTTTAAAGTTAATTTTTCAGAGTATTATTTTTGCTTTAATTAGGTTGTATTTTAAATAAAAGTTTAAGGTGAATAACCTTTAAAGCTGAAGACCTTTTTCAAATGAAGTATTATTAAATGTACATAATATTTTTTAAATTATACTTTTAGAATTCTACATTTTTAAAACAGTCACATTCATATTGTTCTTTGTCAATACATAGTATAAACACTCTTTTTAACCCACTGAATTCACAGAAAATTATCAAATTCTTGTGATGTTTAAATTCTAATATTCAACAGTTCTGTAATTAGAGATCTCACATAAAAGTTTTTAACTACGCTGTGTACTGTTTGCTGTATATGTGGTGTGGTATAGGGCTGAATGGAGGCGCAACAGTACTTTAAAAAGCCTACTATTTAAAAAAAGGTACGAAGAAAACACAATAGAATAGCAAAATAGAAGTGTACAAAGAATAGCAATGAAGTTTTCTGAAAAATGGAACTAAAACTATGACCTCTTAGGGAAGATCCGTTCAGTAAAAGAAGATTTTTATAAACAAGTTAACAGAACAACCAAGGCTCTTTTAATTGTCTTGAGCATAATATTTCTAGCAATTACGATACGTAAATGCTAAGTAATGAAGTGAACAATATCAGAGCACTGGGCTAAAATGTTTTTGAACCGCACAATTTCGAAGTATTGAAAACATTACTTGCGAAGTGAGACGAAATTATTCCAAACATTTTGTAAGAGACTTGCCATGTCTGCTCACAAGATAGTTTTTGTAATGATAGTCTTACTATATGAGAAAAAATATCTCCAGGTTGGAACGCTATACAGATGACCTGGGTTTAAGTGACTGTGTATTTGGCCACTTTGCAGGAAATATTCAAATGAGCATATTTTGAGAACATCTAGAGTAACATAAACAATTGAAATTAGATGTTCAATATCAAGCAAGTATATCAGAAAACAAAACAGACAAAATGTTTCTGGACTGATGAAGACAAACAAAAAGAATCAAGTCAAGAAGACTTATTTTAATGGACAACTGTCATCCACATAACATCTGCTGTTAAATATTGTAATGGATGACATTATTGAGGAAGTCAGAGCTGAGAAATGACTCATCATTACCTCTGAAATTAAGGATCAGAAGAGCTCAATTGAACAGCTGAAATTCTATTAGGAATTTACAGCCCTGTGTGTGTGAGTGAGTGAGTGAGTGAGTGTGTGTGTGTGTGTGTGTGTGTGTGTGTGTGTGTGTGTGTGTGTGTGTGTGTGTGAGAGAGAGAGAGAGTGATTTTTTTAATAAATAAAGTAATGTAACAAATAATGTATAAGATGAAACTAAAATACATGATAGTTACCTTCTCCTTTCACTGACGTCATCTCTGTATGTTGTGCGGATTTCATCAAGGCTGGAAATAAGTTGGTTAAACGTTTCTCTGTCTATTACAAGACAGGTAACACCTTCTGGATCGTCTGCAATGATATTTGCTGTACGAAGGTCATCCCTACAAACACAAAACACATCTTGTTACTTTTTGTTAGAAAAAAATAATAACTTATTGATATGCCTAAATCAATGTTTCCCAAACTCTTTGGTCACTTCTTGGGTTTTTGTCTAGAACATGTTCATGTATCACATATTATATTATTCAACTTTAGAACACTAATTTTTAGATAAAACTTAAATTTAATTTAACTTGTGCCTGAGCCAGCTTTGTTTGATGAAGATTGTATATGAGTGAAAATGGCTCAGGCCCAGGTAGAAATTAATTAAAAATTTTATCTAAAAATTAATGTTCTGAAGTTGAAAAAGTACACTATATAGTTTTTTGTTTACAGTCACATTGTTAAATATACATTTTTTCACGATCCCATCATGAAACCTCATCTCCATTAATAATAAAATTAAATACAATTCTAAAGCTAATAACATACAAAAAATAATAATAAACAAGGATCTCTGTTGTATGTGGTATATTGTTTAGAAAGCCAAACAATGCTGTTTGCTACTTTCTGGCGATGCTGACATGAATGAAAAAGTGAAAGATCAAATAACATGAATGCAATGCTGATTTCCTACACACGTAGAAGGAAAATTTGTTTGAATATATATTACAGTACACATATATGCCATATGAACTGATGTAGATGATAAAATATTAAAAACATACCTAATTAAATTTTTTACTTAATTTCTTATAAAATGCTATAGTTAAGAATGTTTACATAACCCAACATTTTCTCATCATTTATTGACTGCATCTCCTCAATGGCCCTACTACACTACAACTGGGACCGGTGACACCTCCAGCACCCACTGGATGGCAGTAATGGCCACTTTAAGAAACTGTAGTCTTAGCAGTACAACAAACACAAACTGATGTATTTATGTTACAAAATTTGGTTTAACATCTACTACATGAAAATGAAGTCAGGTAGATGTTCAATTTTGTATGCAAAAACCATGTTTTGTGTACAATAGAGTATCAACATTGTGAACAACCAGAACTTTTTTAGATCAGAACGTTTTGTGGATACTTGTACTGTTATATTAAAAGTATTATTTTATATTAAACCTTTGAAGTATTTGTTTTAATTTAATTTTTTTAGTAGAAACTTGAGGTTTATGGTTTATTTATTGTTAAACTTAAGAGAAACTCAAGATTCTCATAAATTTATCTTCTGAATCTTCTGCTTCACTACATGCTTGGGCTATACCCCGTTGCGACTTCACAGAGTTTCTGACAATTTTTCCAGGGTCTTCCATGATCTCTTGTCCCCACTGGCCTATATTCAACACGCTTGTTTGGCATACGCGTGTCTACCATGGGTTCCACATGGGACTTCCAATTCTACCTGTATTCCTTTATTCTCTCCAGAGCTGACTGTAACTTCAGGTCTTTCCTTATGTCGTCATTTTGTAGATGATCCGTTAAACTACATCCCTTAACTGTGGTTAAAAATTTAATTTCTGAGGCCTGTATTTTTGAAATATCTTCTGAATAAAACTATATATATACAACACCGTTGAGAAAATTTCTCTTATTCAGAATTTATCTCTCCCTACAATCTCTGCTTTCTTTTTTCTGTCTGATTCCTATTTTAGTTGACTACCTTCTGAGGGTATTTCCAGTGTTCAACTCTCTCATCTGAGTGCCGCAAATAATTAGATTTTTTTGGGTATTATTTAACCTCATGAAGCTTTGGAAATTTCATAAATTTTCTTTACTAAAATTAATTTTTAACGAGTAGTCACACAAGTTCCACCAGATCTCGGAAGACTTGTTCACTGTTTGTAGCTGTGATGATGTAGACTATCTTTTCCATGATGGTTAGTCACCATGGTAATAAAAATCTAGACTGTTAGGGTTAAGTAAGATAAGAAAAGGCTTTTGTGCAATGTTGGGATTTCTAATGTCCTCACCATCTTACCATATGAATAGATTGCAGCGAAGAAATTTTTGACAGACTTTCATTAATGGTGTACCACCCACATGTTATGCAGATAGATCTAATTAACAGCTGATATTGTATAATTGTCTTGTTAAGAGAAAGTGGCCTGTTTTAACAGATGATGGTGTTAGTCAAACTGTAGAACAACTACTGTATAATGATGACGACTGATTTCAAAGACTTTTTTCGAAAACCAAACTAGTGTATTAGAAACATATGTACTTTGTGTACACTTAAATTCAAGTACATATTCCCAAAACTTAGAACTATCTTGCACATAAAACAGGTCCAAATATGTAGGTTATCAACAATCAGGTTGTTGTTTACTGTACTGTACAGGTATGGATACTGAAGTTTTGCCTGTGTTAAGTTTTGAAAAACAATTTGGTATAAATATAGAGAAGGCAATTAAACAATGCCAGGTTTGACTTCATCCAGATTATCCAAAAAACATTGTTTTACAAAAGTGATTACAATTATTTTTTTATGAAAATATAAAGTTGTAACTTTTAGTATACATTGTGTACCTTAATTGTTAAGTTTACTTTAACAATTTTATCCTTGAACGTTAGATGAAATTGTAATATTAAAGAAAACTGCGGCTACAATTTTATCTAGAACAAATAGTGTTTTTTATTTGGCACACTTTTCTAGTTGAGATTTCCCTGAGAAAACAAAAAATTAGTACTTTTTTAATTATCTTGTTGATTCATCCTCTTCGTTCACTTATTAATTTAATAATATATAAAATACATACACACAAAACCAAACAACAACATTTGTTTTTGAAATATACAGATATCACACACTACAACCAAACAACATATTAAATGAACAATTACATTATAAATCGCATACACTATTCGATACACTGATCCATACACACAATTCGAACCTCAGCGCCAATCCCTTCCCACCATCAACCCCCACCACACACAACTAATTCCGTAACGGTTATTCTGTAATCGACATTCAGTACACTCCCACTGAAGAAGAGGTACATCACCTTGAAACGTTTGGGACAGTGACAACGAATAGTAAGTTCGTAAGTGAAAGTTTTATGTATATTATTAGTACTTTTTTGTTCCATCTTTGATAAAAATAATTAAAAAAATCATAAACACTTTTTAATAAGGAAAACCAGTTGTCAGTTTTAACTCAACCATTTGGCATTTGTCTGTCTATTTGGGACAAGTCCCACTTGTAAATTCATTAACTGATTATGTAAAACTAGCATGCATATCTACACTTTTACCCCACAGATGCCAGTTATTTTAAGATGAGTCTCCCAAAAACAGGGGGTTGAAGACAAAAATTGTGGGGTCAAAATTTTGACAAAAATACATGTGGGGCATCCAAAAGAATTTTAAAAAAAATCAAAATTTTCCAACTTTAGTTTTCGAAATTTAAAAATTTTAGGACACAAGGTCCCAAAAATGGAAGTCAAAAGTTTGAAAAAATTATAAATTGTAAATCTGTGCTGGGTATCAGATTAAAGGAAATTTTAACAAACATCTGAATGTAGTGTTCACTTTGAAAAATGTTTAACTCTTAAGGCAACAAAAGCCAAAAACGGAAGTCCAAATTTTGAGAAAAATTGTACAAGTATGTGTGGGGAACCAAATTATAAAAATTTTATTCAGAATAAAAACTCAGTAAATAACTTTACAAAATTCATATGTATCAATTCCCCTTGTAAATTGTGGACCATCTTCAAGTTTCCAAGCTGTTTGCAAAAAAAAAACTATTGCTGTCAATTATACACAACTGTGAAAAGTATTACTACAGAAACACACATAAACTTAAAACTAGTAGTAAACGACGGATATCGTTAATGCTAAGAATCATACAAAAGAAGAAATGTACTCACAGTTTAAAAAAATTAAAATTTATTGATTTGATGTCATGTAATAATAAATGTATTTACTGCAGATCAGTTAATATTAATGTCAGTCTATTACCATTTATTTGTTATTTGTCATAGACTTTGATATTTTGGCATTTCTTGACAGAGACAATCGTTTCCACTGCAGTTAGTGTTTGAACTCTATGTCAAATCAAAGACCTCAGATTCCATTTCTTCTTCTTCTTTTCTTCTTGTCCACCACAACCCGTAGGTTGGCAGTACTGCAACTTTTTTGTTCCATAAACTAATCTCTTTATTTTCTTATATTTTCTTGCTATCTTGATCTCATCCATATTCTCCCATCTTGGTCTAATAATATATCAGACTCGATACTCTTGTGATAACATCTTATTTAACATTATTCAGTTTGTTTCTACAAAATGTTTTTGATTTTTTTTTTAAATTATCATTATGATATATATACTATGATATGTATACGATATATGACAAATACAACGATAAAAAATAAGCACATTCTACTTGGAGAAGTAATTCTAATTTGATAATATGTGTATTATATTACTATTAGTAATTATTTTATGGACATGTGATATTTTGATGTTCACATTTCTTGTCATATTAATGTATAACATGATTTCTTTCATTTTTGTGCTACATGTATGTAGATTATTATTTATGAAAATCATTTTTCCCTTAAATGAGTCCTCTTTTTAATGTGGCTGTTTGATTATCTTCAAAAGTCGCTTATCAGAAAAAGTAGGTACTGACACTGAACAACTAGTGCTGTACTGAATATCTTACATAAAATTCACTTGTACATACCCTTGCAGTGCCTTTTCACCAAAGAAGTCACCTTTCCTCAATTGCCGAATGAACTTTTCTTCCGTAGCATTGGGCTGTTTCATAGTCACTTTTACCTGACAACATATGCAAATTAAGTTTAGTTACATTATACACACGTATAACATATAACATGTCACTTATAAAGAATGGATACAGGGAAACTTAAAAAATACACTTAGTCAATTCTTGTTATATATGTATAAGTTATTTTGTTTTTTATTAAATAAAATACACATACACTTTTACAAGAAGCATATATTTTAACTTTCTTAATGTATGTAACTCATCTTAAAGTCAATATCAGAGATATAAAACAAAAAGTATATAAGTATTGTCATTGAGTATTACAAATTTGTGTTATTGTTAAAACAGCTGATTTATTACATATACATAGTATATAAATTTGTGATGTTATTCAATTTGTTTCTTCTGCAAGTAGTATAATTACTGCAAGAAACGTCGAGTTACTTATATAAAAAACATAGTATATAGTATACACAGTTTTATATATTTATTTTACTATTATCTGATGAAGTAAATTTATAAATTAGTAAAAGTTATAATTTTTACTTTAGACTTGAACTTGCTCTGTAATGAACACATTAATTACTGTATGTTACCTTTGTGTACAGTAGTCTAAATGTTTTCAAAGTTTCATTTCTTGAATTTTGAACACACATTTTAATAAAGTCATTTTACCTAAATATAAAATTTATTATCTATATTAATTAATAAGAAATAAATACCAATTAGTTGAATGCTTTTCTGTGCCGGATTAATCAAATTCTGGTTTAAGTTATACAATTCAAAAATTATACTTACAAATCTAACTTAGCAACTCCCTCTTTAAATAATAGTAAATTCTTTTCATATTAAAGAGTCATTATAACCTTATTAAAACAAATCTCCAAAGGACAATAAATGAATCTACAAAAATTTTATGAATATCTAGACTTAACGTAAGTAGTATATTAACAAGTTAAAAAATTAAAAACAAAAATGATGAAATTTTCAAAACTCTAAAATTTAATTAATTCAAGATAATTAAATTATACTATATAAAAATTCTGTCTGACTCAGGTATTTTGTTCTAAATTTATCAGATTTTTTTTAACAATGTACAAGAAATTTGTCATTAACACAACATTGTGTTATATCTGGTAACAACCATAATAAATTAATAAAATACTTATTACATGTATTTACAAAATATAAATTATCCTTGTTATAAAATTCTGCACTGGTGGTTTAATTTATATTCTGTTATTGTTATTACTCAAAATTACTTGTTTTCTTTTACTTACTTCTTTTACTTGTTTTCTCGTAAATAAAATGCTTTTTAACTAAGATGTTATTTAAAAGTACATTTACTTGCTAGTGACTGATGTGCGCTTACCTTTCCTTTGCTGATAATGAAGAACGTATCTCCTCTGGCACCTTGACGTATAATATAGTCACCTTCATTGTAGAAGGTCTGAAAGAAAACAAAAATATTGTACGGTTAGTTAGTTTATACCTTAAATTCACTAACATACCACATGTATGAATGCAAGTATGAGATATAATCACAAGTGTAATGAATCTGATAAAAAACCATGGCGAGTCATCTATACAGAAATATGAATGAAAACTTTTGAAAACAAAGGAAACATGTTAGTCACTTCCTATGAATCAGTCAGAACTATTCCTAATAAGTCAGTACCATATCTATGGGGAAAGAAATTAAGAAAAAATCTTCAGCCAAAATCTCAAGAAAGCAATTTCCGCAATCCTACAAAAGTTTTTTTATTTTTTTATTTTTTTATTTTTGTCTGGCTAACCTCATTGTAATTTTAAAATAGTCATGAATAGTCAAACATTGTATTTCAAAGAAAACCTTTTTTTTTCAATTATAAAGAATGTTTTCTATAAACACAAATTTTTCTATATTTTCATTCATTCCCTGTAAAAAGAATTTCTCTCCCCAAAAAATGTATAGCTGGATTTAACTTTGTAACGAAGTTTTTAAAATTAAGAACAACTGTTATGTATACTTAGGTTTTCAACAGAAGACAGCTAAATCTCTGTAACTTCTGTGTACAGAAGATGGTTTGGTGATAGAGGCTCTTGGAACCACCCATGGAATAATGACTTAACCCTTCTAGCTAGTAGAGAATGTTCCAACCACAAGGCACAACTCACTGGGCAGTATTATACAGGGAATTTTAGATTGTCAGATTTAAAGTAGAAATATTTTAAGTAAAAACATTATCGTATGATGTATTTTTGTAAAGCAGAGAGTGAATTCCTGTACACAACACGGTTATTTCTGGACTTAATTTAATGGTACAAATTGAGACTATTAGTATCTGTCAGAGCACCATAATGTTTCAGCTGTGGGATAGGGTCAATGGAAGAGGTGGAAGCCCCGCTCCTTTTTTGAAAAGCCACTACTGAAAAATAATTTAAAAAAAATGATGCAATAAGGAAGCAGAGAAAGCAAACGAAAATCTAAGTTACTTATAACTTAGGCTGGCTGTGACAGCTGCACCCAGCCCAACATAAGTTTAATGTGTCATAAGGAAGCAAACACTTTCCGCGCTGCCATTCTTTTCTGTGCTGTTATGCCCTTATACTCTTGTTTGCACTCTGAATATCCCTAAATATCTATTATTACATCTGTGAAATTGCACAAATTATGCAGTTTACAAATTTGTGAATATTATTTTTATTTTAGTGCCGGAAACAGTGTAATAAGAAAGGTTTTATTTGGTATTTAAATTTATAATTGAAACACTATAAATCACTGTGACCTTCAGACTCCACAAGCGTCACCGCTAAGACTACACCAGTTCATTGACTGCTACAGAAACTACAATTTTATATGTTGTTCACAATGGAAATGATCTACTTTTATTTTCATTTAAATGTTTGCATTTTTTGTCTTCAATATTACACGGTACTCATCTACTCATCGTCATCATCTTCGTAATGGTTTTAGGCTTTAGCCCTACGATGTTCCCATCCCACAGTCCACATTTTCTTAGGTCTACCAACTTTTCTTCTGCCTCTAGGGTTGTAATCTTTCACTTTGGTTGCCCTATATGGTGGTCTCAATCAACAACTCACAATCCAACAGTAGCTTCGGAAACCAGGACAGTACAACGTACTTGTTAGTACAACATCAATAATTTGAGATACTCTTCCTACTCTACTCAAATCAAACTGTCTGGACTCTGGTGTACAACTGATCTGTTTGTATAAATTTGAAACAAAATGTATTCGGAAACCAAAACCTACTCAACTCAAACTGTCTGGACTCTGCTGTACAACTGATCTGTTTGTATAAATTTGAAACAAAATGTATTCGGAAACCAAAACCTACTCAACTCAAACTGTCTGGAGTCTGCTGTACAACTGATCTGTTTGTATAAATTTGAAACAAAATGTATTCGGAAACCAAAACCTACTCAACTCAAACTGTCTGGACTCTGCTGTACAACTGATCTGTTTGTATAAATTTGAAACAAAATGTATTCGGAAACCAAAACCTACTCAACTCAAACTGTCTGGAGTCTGCTGTACAACTGATCTGTTTGTATAAATTTGAAACAAAATGTATTCGGAAACCAAAACCTACTCAAATCAAACTGTCTGGACTCTGCTGTACAACTGATCTGTTTGTATAAATTTGAAACAAAATGTATTCGGAAACCAAAACCTACTCAAATCAAACTGTCTGGAGTCTGCTGTACAACTGATCTGTTTGTATAAATTTGAAACAAAATGTATTCGGAAACCAAAACCTACTCAACTCAAACTGTCTGGAGTCTGCTGTACAACTGATCTGTTTGTATAAATTTGAAACAAAATGTATTCGGAAACCAAAACCTACTCAACTCAAACTGTCTGGAGTCTGCTGTACAACTGATCTGTTTGTATAAATTTGAAACAAAATGTATTCGGAAACCAAAACCTACTCAAATCAAACTGTCTGGAGTCTGCTGTACAACTGATCTGTTTGTATAAATTTGAAACAAAATGTATTCGGAAACCAAAACCTACTCAACTCAAACTGTCTGGAGTCTGCTGTACAACTGATCTGTTTGTATAAATTTGAAACAAAATGTATTCGGAAACCAAAACCTACTCAACTCAAACTGTCTGGAGTCTGCTGTACAACTGATCTGTTTGTATAAATTTGAAACAAAATGTATTCGGAAACCAAAACCTACTCAAATCAAACTGTCTGGAGTCTGCTGTACAACTGATCTGTTTGTATAAATTTGAAACAAAATGTATTCGGAAACCAAAACCTACCTCTTCCAGAACGTCCGAGATTTTGATCAGCGTCTCTTCTGGAAGATTCTTGAAAATTGGCACACTGAAACAAACAATAAACAAATACAATAAAACAGTGACAGCTGCGTACAAAAGTCTAACTGATGTTGTAAACCACAAAGTCTAATCGATATTTAATTATTCGCTAGTATTATTCACTAGGATTTATGATTTAATATTATGTTATGAATAACATATATTTGTTATGTATTTAGTATATGTTATGAATGAGTGCCCAAAAAGGTGTTTGCAGAACTATCGAGTTAGGAGTGTGATGTTTGGTAAAGTGTTCACAATAACAAAATTCTGACTGTCGGTTTCTCTGGTATCTGTTTAATTCTCCTGTGCTATCCAAGTAACAGTAATAAGAACAGTACGGATAATAATACTGACCTCTTGAGGAAGTCGGTGTATTCAGCCTGTCGGATCAGTCCAGTTCTCATCATTATCGTCTGAAAACATTGTCTCTCTATAGCCCATAGCTTGCAGTCGGTGGCCGCTACACAAACACACACAACACATTACAACAACAAACTCTGAACATACATGACCTATAACATTGTTTTAAAGAAATAAGACGTGTTTAGCGCGTAAAAAACCCATATTGTATTACTGCCTCAGCCAGGAAGGATAACAGTCATTGATCTGAGCCGTCATCATTCTGCTGTCCGTGTGAGCTTTTGCTTTTAGTGACCTGCAGAAGCATATCAACAACGCAATTACACGGTTGATGATAAAAACTTAGTTACAAATGATAAAGATCTCTTTAAATCAGGGGCGGGTCCGTGGAGGGGAATAATGGGGGAAATTCCCCTCTGCCCACCCCCAAATGATCGCGTCAGACGAAATTTTGTTTGTTTTTTGTGATTGTGAATGTGATAAACAATTCATATCACGTTATATAGGTTCATGGTTTTACTTTGAAACTGCTTTAAATTGTAATTGAACCTTATCAGTATGTTAATTTTTGTTTCATACATACCGTGCCATAAATGTGTAGTGTGTATTTTAAACTATACGTGAATATTATTAAAAGAACAATGAACTGACAAACACAGATATGATTGCATACCTGTACGCCAATAAACTTAGTATGTTGATAATAACAAACTGTATTTGTATTTTCACTCATTCCTATAATTTATACTTTAGGCCTTTAAAGAATGGTCCAACTTTCCATTATTCTCCCCCCCCCTCAAAGTCAACTTTTCCCTTCCTTCAAAACTGCAGCTGGAACTGGTTTTAAATAGCCAAAGTTAACAATTAAATTGAGGCAGTATTAATTTAACATATGACGTGACCCGCTTGGAATAACTGACTTTTTTACTACTACTTATTCAATGTGTGTGTGTGTGTGTGTGTGTGTGTGTGTGTGTGTGTGTGTGTGTGTGTGTGTGTGTGTGTGTGTGTGTGTGTGTGCTCGGAAGCCTAAATTTTTATACCGTTATTATCGAACACACAACAAAAAAAGTCTAGTATAGAAGGGGCTTTGAATAATACAATTTTGACATGTTTTACATTCTACGCTTAAAAGTGAAATTTAGACTTTAAACCTTTTTTAGACGCTAACATTCTTTGCTGAATATTGGCGTATAGTGCATTCGCGAAATATGGCGTAAAGTCGCTGTGTAGTAAAAGCTTACCAAACATCAGCCGGCTATCTGGCAAAAAACGAAAACTTTCCATGCCACATGTACAATATTTATTTTTAAATAACAAGGAAATTTACTGTATTGTATTTGTCTTTTTGTTCTTCGTTCTAAATGGAATCGTGAAAATTATATTTCGCACACATAACTTAATTTAAACTTTAAAAAGTTATCTATTTTTGTTTGTTTAGTAATTTTGTATTTCTTTGTTTACTTAAATATTGAAATTTATTTAAATATTTCGCGAATTAATCACTTACATTATTAGTTTCACTAAATTGTGTTAATGTTTTAAACGAATGTTAAAAAGCTGTATTGTAACGAACTTTTGTTAGACCTTAACCCATGAACAAGGGATAAAATGCTCGTTATAACCAAGTCTCTAATGCGTTCCTACACGTTAAAAGCGAGTTTAATTATCACTACTAAGTACAAAACCAAATAAATCTCGTACTTTTGCTCGTTACATCCGAGTTCTCCTTATAAGTGAGCTCGTTATTCACGAGTTCCACTGTACTTCTAAAAGAAAATTTTTATGTTTATTATATAAAAACTGCTAGGAACTCAAGTTACAATTTGACTAAACGTATGCATAGCGTAAACTTCAATATAGGCGTACGGAATACAAGGAGGCTTACCTTTGATAGTGGCAGTTCGCTTGCAGTTGTAGAGTATCGCCAACTCGCCGAAGACCTTGCCAGGCGCCAGAGTGCTCAGGTACTTGTTCTCTCTCGATACTTCCACGCGACCCTCTGCACACACAAACGCAACACAGCCCGTTAGTCATAGACGGACAGACAGTCTTATAATAGTTTTCATACACATTTCACGTATATATTATTAAAAAAAATATATAGGCCTATATTTACATAAATCCTACAACCAGTAAACGATGCTAAAGGAATGGAGGTTAAAAAATTCAACAAATCGTAAGGGTACACAGAAATCTGTTTACTACTTCCGTTTATCATATTCACCGATTTGTCACTCCTCTCATCAGTGGCGTGGCGTGGGTACATAACACCTGTTGCCGGTTGTGATAGGCCTAGCACTTAACCTAAAAATTAATTCGAATTTTTTCTTGTAGCAAGTGTACTTTTTAGAGTACTGTCTATCATGCGCTGGGAGAAGAAGATTGTCTCGGTTCAACGGCGTCTGAGTCTCATTATACTTACACAGAATAAATCAGAACACTAATAATCGAATTAAAAATAATAAATACAAACAGAGAAACACATAACTAAACCAACAAAACACAAATAGGTAGGTAGTAGCCTAACTGTTGCACGTTGGTTCCGAAACGAACATAGCTGCTAACTGAGCGTTTTGCCGGTTTATACAGCGGCAATACATTGGACGGACGAGTGTCCCCCCCCTCAAAAACAGTTTTGACAACTAGTACAAGGTCAGTGACCGTACGCAGTAAAACACTGCCGATGTCTGAGCCGGCAACACAAGACGGTGCAAGTTCCCAGCAGTTCGAAAGCAATGCTACGCTTTTCTTCAAGTTTCCCTACTAATATTGTTCGGATTTCAAATTATTCAATAACTAAAGTATTTATTCTGCGATATAATTAATATTATTTTCTTTCATTTCCAGTGGTGTTGCCGCCGGCAACATGAACGCCGTGGGGTGTTACCGTGAACGCCGCGCTACTGCCTCACATGATGAGTTAACGAGGTTAATATGAGAAAACAAGCTTAGAAATAATAAAACTGAAAAATCAACTTATTAACTTCGGAACACAGTAACGTTAAGTGGGCCCCGTTAAAACTGAGAACTGTATAGGCCCCTTCCGTACACTTACCCACATTCTGTAATCGATTACAAACCGCATTAGATTTAAATAGTCCGATTTGCTTGAACCTGCATATTCTTTGTTAACGGTTTAATTACTGAATGCCAAACTTTCGATACCCTCCTCCATGTTAAAATCAACACATATGTTATTATTCGTAATTTGTAGGCGTCGATGTTTCGACATTCCTCAGACACTCACACAAAAAAACCTAGAATTGCTACATAACCTACTTATTAAATCTAAAGCACCCGCATAACATGACTTGTTATTTTATTATTTGTTCTTATCACTAACAAAGGAATCGAATGTCAGACACAAAAAGCAAAAAAATTCTAAACATATTACTGTACCTCTTTCAACAACAATGCAGTTTACACTACAACAATTTTCTATGCAAATAATCAGCACCGATTACGATAACCTGCTCCATCTTGCGATCGAAACCCTGACGTCAGTATAAAAGTAACGTAACTACGTCACTGAAGAAGAAGAAAAACAAAATAACACCGAAACACAACTGCGATACACCTATCGACATCACGAGTCGAGATTTCGATATTAACAAAAACAGTACCACGAAAATTTATTTCATCACGTTCTCTTCGGTGCAAAACACGTACACAAAGTGCTCTGTGTAAATAAATAATATATTTTAATATATATTTATCTAAACGTTTGGATCTAACGGTTCAAAAATACAAAGAAACTATTATTGATTGAATGTGGTAACCTCTGCCTCGGAATGTTTCACGACGCTGTCAGACTCATAAACACATGACCTCATTAACTGAAAATATTTGATGATGCAATGGCAAACGTTTAGAAAATTACTTGGAATGTTGCACACAACGAATTACAGAATGAAATACATCATAAACGGGAGCTGTTGTATCAGACATTAGCGTTTTTGTCAAAATTTCAGTTATCAAACTGTCGACAACCCCCCCCCAACATGTTAAAATCAGCGCGAATGTTATTAATCGTGATTTGTGTGCGTCAATATTTCGACACTGGTCAGACCAATCTCTTCGGCGGCAGGAGCCGACAAGTAAACGAGAGACACGGGTTCTGACAGTCAGTCAGAATGACAGTAACGGCCTGTTAGAGCGACTTGAACAGTCCATGTAACGGTCAAACTGTAACAACCCTTGTCCGGGGTTATAAGGACGAAGTCTCTAACGGCGGATGGAGCAATCTTGTTATAGTCGTGATGATGGTCCTTAAGACAACAGCCCTGAGTCCCTGCTCTTGACGCCATTGTATGAAATATATTTCACTCGAAAAGTTCATGAAAATGAAATTAATGGTGACAAACCAGTCCGTTGTTCAAATCTAAACAAAAATTTCCATCATTACGAACGGTAAAACACGAGTAAGTTAGCTGTACTCGTATAAGACAACGAAACTTGGGTAACGTCGTAAGTACAACAGGGAAAGAACGAAGCTGAAGATGTGAGACTACCAAGACGAATTCAGCGATTGATACGCAAAAGAGAGAGAGAGAGAGAGAGAGAGAGAGCACTTCAAATATTCGGTCTGAACGGGATGATTAAATCGATGGTATGAAATAACATGAACGTTTGTATACAAGGAACAAGGTTACCACTAAAGTCGGGAAGAAGTTATAAAGCGGAAGACGCTAGTAAGAGTGAGGAAGAGACAGGAACCGTATCACGTTGGGTGTATACAGGTACAGGAAAACGATAATTTTTCTCATGGCTTCCCGTTGCAGAATTAAAATAACAAACGTGAACAAAAGTGAGAAGACTTTCACCGAGTATAGCACGAAGTTTCCGTTATGCGTTTTTACACGCACAGAATAACAAAACTAATTAACACTGTGCACATGGATGAATATTAGCGCACAAGCACGCAATGCTCTCATGTTGATAAACGATAAGATTACAAGCTGAAGGAGACCGAATACGGGCGCTTGTAGAGGTTAGAAGTGAACGTATCCAGAAATGATGAGTGTGTATAGGCGGCAAACAACGAGATTCGTTTTCTGCACGATGGAATTTTCAACAGAACTTTTTATTATATTATATTATAATAAATGCTTTGGACAAAAAGAAAAAAATGATGGTATGGTCGACGAAGCAATCGGAGACAGGAACAGCCATTAGCAAGGAAAGCATTTCTTCAAGACGACACTCAGAATAGTAGTTCGAAAAGTTCTCGGACTGACAAAAAAGAACACACCATTTTTGACATTTAAAAAAAATTTCTGAGCACTCTCCCTTTTTTTATACAGCACCCTTAATTTTTTTTAATGATTGCTTTTGCCTCAATTAGCAGTACATTCGACCTACCATCCTTTGTCGGACTTCTTGATGTGAATACGAATGAACATCTTATGGTTCGTTCTCAGCGTCATGTAAGGTTTTGCCGCGACCAATATTTGTGTACTTTCGAGGGCCTCGTGTGCAAAAAATATAAGGAATACAGAATATCTAAAACTATGGCTGGATAGCCCGTTTCGTCGACTACCGGAAATGGTTTGTCGCGAGCGGAGGGGGGGGTTGCGCGGTGACGTCACAGAGCTCCGCGTGGGGGTTTACATTTGGGCTTGTGTGGGCACGGCGCGCGCTCAGTTCAGTTGTATCTCCGGAACGAGATAACACAAGAAATATAAAATTAACATTGGAAAGCAGAAAATATTGAGATGTTGTGAAAATGCCGCGTCCTCAGAAGAGAAAGAACGCTGTAAAATCTGGAACTCCGAACAAAATGCGTGCATCACGACTTACAAATATAGAACGTTGTCGGCTACGTCGATTGCAACAAAAGGAATTGGAAAGAAGACGCCAGAATTCGAATTTGGATGGTGGAAGTGGAGCGCCCAGCACAAGTAGCGAGTGCGTACAACGTTTGGAGCAACCTAGCACTTCGTCATCGTGTCGAATGGCAACGACGATTCCATTGATATGCAGGATGACAATACTGAGACTCGTACGGACGGTAACATCGGTCCGTCAATGGCGCGTTCAGACCTTTCGCTCGATTTGACAAATAAGTATGCTGCATGCGATCGCCACTTTGTGAAAATGTTCTTTGACAATGAATTTGGACTTGGTTGTGATGTTTGTAATCGACTTTGGGTCAAGAAGGATCTTAAGCTCGTTAAACACTGTAACATTTTGCGCAGCGAGTTCCCCGACCAAGTAGTTCCGACTACACTTGGAAACACCACAATCGACTTAACGTTTGTACGTCAACTTAGTCCGACGATAATGCCCTACGTTTCATATTTTAGTTACCATCGACCAATTGTTCATAGGTTAGCCATTTGTACTAATGATTTCGATGAATAAATGTTATGTATAGCGTAATTTTCTTTCTTTCATTTCAACTTTCTTTCTGACAAACAAAACAAAAGAATCTCCCAATAACGAGAGTAACGTATGTAATTTCGCATTCACGAAATAAAGATCCGACGGGAGTATCAAGAATACTCCCTGAATATTTTTTTGTTTAAATTTGTACTACTGAAGAAGGCCTCTGATAAGTGGCCGAAACGTCTAGTGAATTAAAAATGTCACCACAAAGCAATCGACCGCGGCACAATAGCCCGGATATTATAAACTCTCTAATACCGTGCGCAGTAGTTTCTTAAGAAACGTTAACTCGAATGCGTTTCCGATCTACCGCTAACAAACACGTCACCCATAGCGCTGAAAACTTTTCCACATGTGTAAGATGTGGACACTGTCAACTGCGATGTTCACCCTGTCTTTTTGAAGCCATTAAATAAACTGTTGTTACTGGATCCCTACAGTAACAATAAGAAATTACACAAAATCTACCAACGATGTTACCAGAGAGAAAATCAAGCCTACCAAACTGTTAGATCTAAATCATTGTAAAATCCAACGGCTTCTACCGCATACCGTATTTCAAGCTTCTACAGTACTTCTTGTTCTTCCTGTCACACTTCTTTCCACTCCCTGGATTCACTTCAGTCGTGGTCTACCTCTTCGTCTTCTACCACTTGATTCGTCGTTCTCATTTGTTATGTCTTCTTCTAAGCATAAAATGCTGGAAGATCGCCTGAAAAAGTCCGGTTCCTGTTGGTGGTCGGACAACAATCTTCGATTCACACGAGAGCTGTTTTTTTTTTTAAATAAACACCCTGTAGACGGGTGGAAATTTAGACTGCCGAAGACGGTCCGGTTTCCATACTACGTCTTCACAGAAGGCCTACTACTAGCTGGAGGACAAGTAACATGCGACTTTACTCAGCTGCATACATACAAAGGAGAGGATCTTTCATTTTATTTGTTTCTTGGAATTGAAGGACGTTGTTTTGGCTTGTAGAAGTAGCGGAAGCTCTGCCAACGATGTTGTTTAACACCGACGGTCGCAAGGCCGGGGCCTCATCTTGTAAATGTGAGGAAAGAGGAGTGGTGGAGGAGTATCGACCTCGTTAAAAAAAACTGGATCCGTACGGCTCCGGACGGCAGCACCCAGTTGTAGGGTCCGCGACCTAGGGTAACAAGTGACAAATGGTTAACGGTCTAGAAGGCGGAGCGAGCGGAGGAGACTAAGAGATGGGTCTCCGAATGAAACAAGGTCAAGGTGGCAGCCCCACCTCCGGACTTTCCTGCAGCCCATTAGCACTTTCAATCGTCTAATAAGGAAAAGCCGGACTGGAGTCTGATGGCCGATGAAAAGACGGACAGGTCAGTTGTAACAATGGACGATGTAATAATAGGCTTTGAGCTTATACTTTTCCATAGAAGAAGAAGAAGAAGAAGAAGAAGAAATAGCGGAAGCTATACGTTTTAAATAGTTTTAATAATTGACCTTGAACCGTTGTCGGTTCGGTACACGACCTGATGCAAATCACTCACTAGTTTGCATGTACACAACAGACGAATCAACTCAACACCTTACACGGAATTAAAACAGTACACATCCATAAATTTGTCACAGCTATTTGTTCACAAATGAAATAACCACAATTTTTCTCGCGACACGTAATTAATCAGGAATGATTGATTGTCGTCACACGACAATTCAGGCGCCTACTAAAACCGAGTCAATTTATATCGTGAACAGTTTTGCACACTGAACAAATTTATGTTTGTCAAGCACTAATTATTTCTGTAAAACTGTAAACAATATGTCACTCGTTTACTTCTTTATATTTTCCATTTATTCAAGACGACTGCTACCTTCACAACCCCCTTGCCGTAGGTTTTTTTATCTTGAACCTTCTTTCTTTGTAGTCAACGATACCAAACGTGTAGAAATCATCTGTCATAATCTAAGCAGTTCATTCTGCATACTCTAGCGGCGGCCCTGAGTACAAGGGATTACACACACACACACACACCGCGACATTATGTACCTGACGTACATCGAACAACATATTGAGTCTATTTATCTCGTGTCTATAACACAACACGTGGTCTATACCTGTGTACAGAGGTACCACACAAAGCACTCACCCTGCTCTGTTTGGCTCCATTCTTATTCAGGTAAAAATTCAGAACAACGCGACAGCTGGTACCCATTGTTTACCATAGTACAGCCACAACCGCAAGTTTATGCCTTTAGAAACTGTAGTTTCGAAGCACTGCACCAGTAAGATACGTACAATTTGAAGAATTCCTAATTCACCTGCTTGAGTTTAATTTTTTCAGTACATCGGATCATTACAGCGAGAGCGTCTACTATCGAATATGGAATATGTTGTTAAACGATAAAAACAACTTTCAAGTCAACATCGTCATTACATCACGGCAGAGGCAAGGTGCTGCCTGTTCCGCCTTCAAAGATCCTTCAGCCACCTCTTCCTGGGTCTACCCGCACACCTGTGTCCTATAGATTTATATTTCCAGACTTGTTTGGCCAATCTGACATTCTAAGTGTTCTTTCCACCGTTGTTTATAATATTTAAAACGTCCTCGTTTACGTAAAAAAAAAACTTCTAATTCTTTTCTTATTCTTCTTTATAAGATCAAGTTTTTAACGCCTCTTAAAAACGCCATTTCCGAGGCCTGTATTTCACTTTTTTGTTTCTTGGCTGTCGACCATAATTCACACCCATAGGACAGTACAGGGAGTGCCATAACTTTGTAAAGCTTTAATTTTGTTTCTAAAAATTCGACCGATTCTCCCACAGACGGTCTGCATCTTACCTACCTTAACATCAATACTGTTACGCCGTCACAGAACGTTCTACGTGTTTCTCGGCTGCCCCAGCTGTAATGTTGTGTGCGTACGTGATTCTCAACATGCGAAGTTCCAGACTTCGCCGGCCGCGCGCACAGTGTTCAAGGCCGCAAGCAGCAATTGCGCTCTAGTGTAGTGTTGACGCGTATTATGGATTATTCTGGAATCTCAGCGGGGTATAAATATAAGTATTCAGCGACGCTCAGTTTCAGTTTTAAGTGGCGATTTATTCAAGCGAGGTTCGAGTTTACTTCGGGCGATTACTCTGTGCGTTCGAGTGGTTATTAGTGAAAAGTTATTATTGTGCGCGACTCTATATCAGTTGACATTATTATTGGTGTGAACAAATTAACTTGAATCGTACGATTATAATCTTGTTAAATAACGTGTTGATTATAAACTGTTAATTGTGATAATTAAAGCTGGTTTTTAGTGACTTTATTGGTGTCTTGTATTTTGTTTTCCACTGTACCATACGACGATCAGTAGACCGTCGTAACAATATCATAATTCTTATCATAGTCATTATCATTTCCTAAATGGTTAAAATGGGTCACTTGTTCTACAATTTGATCATTAATTATTATTTTTGTTCTTATTGGTCTATTGCTTCGAAATGTCATTACCTTTGTTTCTGTAGTGGAGATATTCATATCGTATCGTTCGCAAATCTGATGAAGCTTAAAAACAGATTTTTATAAAGAGGATTCTGTATTTGAATTATAAGCAAGTCGTCAGCAAATACTCTGAAAGTATTTGAGAAAAGGATATCGAAATTTATCGGTACAGTCTTAATACGTACACTGGTGAAGGCATAAGGCAATGAAAAGAGAAGAAACGATATATTTCTTCTTCTTCTTCTTTAGTACTACGGCCAACGTGAGCCTTGGCTTCCAACACCAATCTTCTCCAAAATCTCCTATCCATTGCCATATCAGCGTAACTGCTCATATCTAGTCTTCTTAGATTTTGCAGCACATCATCCAAATATCTTATGCTAGGTCGGCCCCTCTTTTTGCTTTTATAGACTTGCGCCCTCAGGATTTTCTTTGACATACGCTGATCATCCATCCGCTCTAGGCGACGTAACCATTGTATTCCTTGAGCCTTTACAAATCTTACAGTGTCCTCATGCTTCAATAGCTAATCTGTCTCGTGGTTATTTCTTATTCTCCATTCATCATCTTCTTTAATCTGGCCGTAAACACGTCGTACATGTTTTTTTTTTACCTTCTTAGTGTTTCTTGACAATGTATTTTCTACTAGTACAATTTATCTGGAGTAGAAAAGCAATAACTCTTGTATATGTGGTTCATTAGATCCTAACTGACAGACGAGAAGAAGCTCTCCAAATGGAAGTTTTCTTAAGTTAAGAAGTATTACGAAAGATTTAAAACTACAAATTTCAATTAGTATTAAAAGTACGTTGCGACTTTTAAAGGCAAAAAAGACGTAAGGTCAACAGTAGCAATGCCCTACGTCGCGCAAACTCTATCCAACGAGCAACTAAACTATTTGTAAGAATGTAAAATGATTTACTGGAAATTGCTTCTTCTTCTTCTTCTTCTATCAGGGAATCACCTGTTCTGGTCACAAAGGAATTACATCCACTTCAACAACGCTTCCCAGGCTCTCCTACACTTCGCTGTCCAATAGGCTTGTATTGCCAAACTTCCTTAGGCAGCCTGCCATCTGGCATCCTATTCACATGAGCAATCCATATCTCTTTGTTGTTTGCAATACAATCTATGATATTAAAAATGTAAACTTTTTACAAATACCTTTATTGTAGAGTACAATCGTAAATTGTATCCATTCGTGCGCAGCCTTTAACAGTTCGCAAGAATCTCATCTCCGACGCCTGTATCCTACTCGGATGTTTTTTCGGCGGAACACGAGTTTCGGAACCATACAATAACACTGGTACAGCAGTTACCTTATAAAATTTTAGTCGAGTCTCTTTCCTTGTTTTTCTCAACGGCGCTCGACGATTTGTGCGACATACTGACTGAAACTTGTGATCAACATCATAATTCACATCATAAATGAAGTCACAACCAAGATAGCGGAAATATGACACCTGCTCTATACTCTTATTATCCGAGACAATTTTAGTTCGCAAGGGGGTATTTGCCCTTAAATGCCTTAGTTTTTGTCTTCTGCACAGTGATTTTTATGTTGTACTTCGAACAGACTTGCTATAACTGGAACATCGATCTCTGGATCTCGCATTCGTTGTTTTGGATGATTACTTGATCATCCCCGAACAGCATTGTATTCACTATGTCCTATTATTCATTTTTATTCCTGGAATCAAACGTAATTTCCACGACTGGTGATCTGACTATTGGTAATTACTATTAGATTTAATTCAAAGAATAAAACTTGACAAAATAAAAAAGTATTGCTATTTAAAGTTGATGTTGCTACATCAACGTGTTGTTGTTGTTAGTGACATCATTATCAAGTCACTGCTGAAGCTTGAGAATGACTTGATAATTGATACTGGACAAAGACGAACCGTGTCATCAATACTGGTCTCTTTAGTGGTACAGTAAAAAAGAAAAACATTATTTCTTGATAAGCGCTAAACATAACATCTGACAATTCTCACTGTATGTAATTCTTCTCTGTGCGTTCAATATATTTATAATAAAGAGAAAACGATACCGAAAGCGTACAAGAAACGCATTGTAACCTTTCAATAAATAATTTATTCTGTTTTAACGATGCCAACACTCAGAAGGTATAAATCGATTACGTCATTTCAAACAGTTGCTGGAGAACAACACGGCGACCAACGACACTATTGATGCAATGTTCAGTGCTAACATGAGACACAAAAACTGTAGACAGACGAGACGAGATCGGTATAGCACACTGCCCTGTTTGTTTGCGCGCAATCTAGGAAACCTGTCTCTACCGAATTTGGTAGAAAACACGACACTCATCGCATCTGGTTTCTCGTCGATCTCGATTTGTCCAACACAATAAATACCAGAAGAAACGACACATAAAGCAGTCGCAATTAACGTAATTAGTGTTTAATTGTCCTTTAGAAACACAAAGAATATTGGAAACACAAACAGGTGCGCGCGCACACACACATTCACAAATTTTCTGTGACATGTACCAAAAAAAAAAAAAAAAATCAGATCGCATTTCTTGTTGCCAAGAGTTCAATCCCTTCTCATATCTTCTAAACTCTATGTTACGACTACAGCTATTATCGACAGCATTTACCTCAACGCTTAATATCCTTCGTTCTATAACAATATAATAATTATTTTAATATTTATAAAATACGTGAGGTAATTTGGAACCTCTTCTTAAAATTGAACGGAGAAGTCTTCGAAAAATTTATGGCCCCAAGAAAACCGAAGATGGGTACAGGCATAGAACCAAAGAAGAGCTGTACAAGGATCTGGAAGATCTGGAAACGGCTTTCCGAAGGAAAAGACTGAGATTCCTTACACATATGGTTCGGATGGATCGGTCCAGATTAAATAAACAAATTTTCAACTATATTTGGCAACTTTCCAATCTGAACGGATACAACAAACAACTCAAGGAGGAAATGATGAAACTGGGTATCTCTATGAACGACTGTGTGGATAGAAATACATACAGAAACAAAATTCAAAATCTTGAGGTTGTGTGCGGTGAGAAGAAGACGAGAAAGGGGTGGACAGTGGAAAGGAAGGCGGGGCATAGTGTGCGAGAGGGCCTTCTGGCAGGAGAAGAAGAGGAAATGATATTCGCGTGGTCCACGGCTGGCCTGTTCGTGGAAAAAAAGGTGAGGTCAGATATAGACAACGTCATTCCAACTACACTTTATAACCCAAACACGTATAGTATAACTGAAATATAGACCGTATACATGAAAATCCCGTTAGTTGCAAACGTACAGTGCTGGATTTGTATTACAAAGGTTTGGGTATTTGTAGATTACATCTCCACCCACCGTTACTATCGATATCGGTTATTATTCACAATTATGCTCTGTATGACGGTGGCTGACGTGTGGCCCTTGGGCTACCTGCTGCCTCTCTCCCATTGTAATACTTCCGCCCGGGCTCGACAGCAGCTAATTCCCGCGTGAGTCACCTCACTGTGCGTCCAGTATGAAACAATTTTTTTTTGCCTCGCCCAATACTGGTAAAATTTTGTTATATTTTAAATCAGCGAAATAATACGATGAAAATGACACCAAACACGACTCAGGAATATTAAAAATTGGGCGTTATAAAGTAACAATGACTGAATAATTACAACGACTTTATTTGTATTATTTAATTTACAATAACTTCACGTATTTACAATGACTTTTGCTAGCGATTGTAATAAAGCAGGTCAAAGTTGATGCTGGTAAACGAAATCGATCCGAGTCATCAGAGAACCTATGAAAAAAACAAACATTTGCTAACATTTTTCTGAAAATAATTATTTGTAAATAAGACCAGTTATGACTTAGCTTATGAAAATACATTTTTTCTACTAATCTTTTTTTACTATTATGAGTTAGCTCATAATAGTACCCTACTTTGATAATATTTTTTTAGATAGTACTATATTTTATTTTTACAATATCTTTTGGAACAACGTTTCTCAAACATTTTGACCTTTGAAATAAGTCAAAAAAATAATTAAAACACTAAATAAATATACCAAGTCTACTTACTCTATAGTTAGCATAAATGGGGTTTATTTATTATGCTAATCGTGATATAAATGATTTACATTTAGTAAATGGGACTAGTGGTATTTTATGTGAGTTTATCACTTTCTCATATGTATCTCGCCCTAAAGCTGGATGCCATTTACATTTAATGCCAAGCGTTGTGCAGCCATTTACATTTAGTGGTGTAAATATAATTTACATCTGTGGTAATTAATTGTGTAAACCATTTACATCTAGTGAATATTAATCTGTGCTAATTATCTGCGCGGATTAATTACTCAACAATTATGAATCATATTAATTAAAGATTTATGTAATACGTTAAAATTGATATATCTAAAATTATTTCTATTCGTCAGATTTGACTCAACACAGTGTCTGATTAAATACGATTTTATGAGTCTATTAATCAGACGTTTCAATGGTCGAGTTTATTGTATCCATTGATGTTTAGCATAAGTTATGAGATTTTTAGTGTAATACTTAGAATGAAAATACATCAATAACAAAGGTGAAATTTCAATAATGAACGCATGAATACTGTAAATTAACTACTTATTTATTACACATCTTACTGAAGTAAGTAACTATATCCTGCAAATTACATACATATTAAAGCACATGATATAAATACAATTATTCAATTTATACGATGTTTCCTGAAACATAAACACATGGTACATTCAAATGCAGTAAATAATGCACATATATAAAACATACACGAATAATAAACAATCAACAATTATACTTATTCCTACCTAAAATGCGTTCATTATTTCTCAGATAACGAATTACGTTAGTGTTATTTTATAGATTTTATGATTCATATGACTCATATGTAATTATTCTCTTGGGGTTAGTTCTTTGAAAAGAGGCAACAGAACAGTAGTGTAGTATATACTACTAAGATTAAGTAGACATAAAGCTTATCTTTGAGAGTGTTTATCCAATTCCGTCGTCGTGAGAAGACACTTTCTAGATGATTCGTCGAAGATCATAATCACTGTTACGCAGAGCACTGATAATTTCACTTCACTCCACTAAATCTCCACTCCCGTCATGTGTATGGTATTGTGGTAACCCGCTGATGTCGAGTGTCCGGAGTTCAAATAGTGAGGTGTTAATGTTGTCATTAACTTGAATTGTTCTGAAAGTTTGCCATATTTGTGTACATGGTTAACTGTGCCGTCTATTTGGGTGTATCGCGTACTGCGTGCTTAATTGTTTGGTATAGTTTATTCAACTAATTGTTCAACATGGTGATACGTTTTGATGTGAGAATGTTTGAGGTGACACTCACTGTTCTACTTTAAATGTTAATTAGTATATTATTATGTGCGCGTCAGTTGAGATTTCAAGTCCCGTACGCACTCATAGTTTATATTTCCGCACAGAATTGTGTATAAGTGTGACTATACCGATGTCTTTGTTCACTTATGAATTTACAAATTAGTGAATCCGGTCGGTCGACATAATCAATCGTCTGTCTATCGTACGCACTAACTTCTGACTATTAATTGCGACTACCAACTGCTACTATTAACTACATACTCTTGACTACCGACTGACTGTTAACTGCGACTAACTGTTCGATTGAACGACTTGACTACTCGATTGAATACTTGACTATCCGATTGAAAATTACTGACTCTCGATTAACTACTTGACTGCCCGATTGAAAATACTGACTCTCGATTAACTACTTGACTGCCCGATTGAAAATTACTGACTCTCGATTAACTACTTGACTGCCCGATTGAAAATTACTGACTCTCGATTAACTACTTGACTGCCTGATTGAAAATTACTGACTCTCGATTAACTACTTGACTGCCTGCTTGAAAATTACTGACTCTCGATTAACTACTTGACTGCCTGCTCCGCGTCTTCGCCAAACAGTTTTATTGGAACATCTTACCCATAAGTCTAAGTTTCGATCTCTACGCCTTCTCGAACTCTTGATTGGTCGTACAAATTCCTACCCTTCTGTAGATCTCATCCTCTGTTTCACGATTCGTCGGCCGAACCCTTCCTACTCTCTCCACAAGCTCTCTTAGAAGATGCTTGATGCTGGTTGGTCGTCGTCATCCCCGGAGTGTTTCATGTGACGAGCGTAGCACAGATTCTAAGAAATTAGGGCAATTTCATGGCCTTCTGTTATCCTTTGTTTAGACTTTCCCTAGGGTTCTGACTGAGCTTTTGTTAACAGACTCCAAAGTCTTGGTTAATTGTCTAAGTTCCACGACGTTCGTTCCGCCGATTATCAACCCTTCGTTGTCTTCATTTCGGTGAAACTCTACTTTTCAGTCGTAAATTTCAGTAAACTGTCAAGGGTTTGTTTTCACGCTGTGCAGGATACATTGGCAGTATTCACTGAGTTACGTCTATTGTCTATCTCTCCGTTAAAATTGCTCTGTACTCCCTTTGTAACATAGTAAAGCCTTTCATAATTGAGCAGTTACACTTTGCTTCCACAGCAGGCGTTCCATCTCGATTCCGTGTAACTCGGCAGCTGGACGAAGTCTTTGTTTCAGATTGTTGGGTGCTGTAAATTTTGACAAACGGCTAGCTGTCAGTGACGCCTTGAAATACTCATTGTGTGCAGTGCTCAGACATTTTTTCTTTGTCTTCGCTCTGTCGTCGGGTTTGACGTGCCCTCGATTCGTCATTATTTACGACCTGGGCTTGTGTCCGTCGACTTGAGTGTGGGAACGTGTCACTTGATCGAGGAATTAAAATTTTTTTAAAATTTCGATCATTACATTGTCCCCAAATTGGATTGGATGTTGGACTTCGGGAGACATCTGATCCAATTTCTGCGCTCTGTCCCAGTCGTGGATGTCTGCTTCGGAATGGACATGGTTGACTGACATCTATCTCTCATAGGAAGCAATTAATTGTTATTCCCCATCTTAATGTTTTATATGGTCATATGAATTTATTGCCGCACATCTGAGTGAATGAACGCATTTTTTACACTTTGTCTGTCCATATGCGGACTGTACAATACGATTTCGAGTAAATAATTGAATTTAAGACATGGACGTTTGTCCATTTGACAGTTTGTCTCGTTACTCTTTATACACAATGTATTAGATAAGCTGTAGATTACCTACCCATTATATTAATCGATCTTATGTCGATGACCTATATAGCAATAAAATACTTTTAAACTTGTCATTACTGTCTCTAGAATACAGTTGATACTAACAAATATATACATATGGTCAATTCGTAACATATTATAAATGATTACATTGGTAAAAGAAACATACATATATTAATTAAATAGTTAAGGAATCAGCATACTTCGTGATGCATACTCTTAAAGTTATAAAACAATCGTCCATTTTGAATTATTATTTACATACACAAATTATTCGAGTCTCTACATTTTAACAAGTTATTATTCATAATTATTAACGTCTTTGGTGTCCTGTGTCATAGTATTACACTGTCCTTCTGACACATGGTACATTTCACAAATCACTTTCTGTATATGTTGATATTTACACGTCTAATTAACATAACGAATGACAATTATGTGCTGATCACAAACACAGTTAGCATTGAAATACAGACTTAACACAACAAGTAAAATGCATATCATTATTTGGTTAGCTGGACTGGCCGCGCGAGCAAATTACCTAAACTATGTCTTCTGCTGGTCGCCGGGAGTCGTCGCTACCACTCGTGTTATCTATACTTCCGTTCGCTGGCTCATGATACCTTTTAATGCACTTTGATTTGCCGTATGTTCTACAAGCTCATACGTGGCTTTGTTTTAATTTCATTCATTAATCTTCTACTCTTCATTCATCAATATTCATCTTTAATTACTTTCTTTGGTTTATGTATTCCCATACAACCAATGTATTTAATGTATTTTATTCAGTACTATCTAATTTCATCATTACATTTTCAAACATTCTTAAAATCGTCTTCTTAATACGTTTTCATTATTCATTCTTAATTTACATTTGTGATGACATATTTTTATGTCCCGTCACTATCGTGCTGTTACTAACGCACGCGTTTTTGTTGGTAAACAGTAAGGTGTTTGACCTTGGGTTTTGTGTAACATATTTTTTCCAATGGCTGGTTGGCCGTCCCCGTTATTCCGCTACAATGTGCTGCACTTGCGCGCCTAAGATTTATGACCATTCTCCGTCTCGTTCTATGTGAGTGAGTGAGAGGTGTGTCCCACTTTCCTTTTTGTCGGTCTGCCTCAGGCCAGCACGCTTTAAACTGCCTCCCTTGGCTTATACAACCCTTCGCAACCGTACTTCCATTGCTCACATATACAGTGCGTAGTTTTTGCCGCTTTTTCCAGTAGCTTTCACTAAGTAAACACGCGCCGTTCTGCTTTTGCCGCCGTTTCCAAGCCTGTATACAATTCCGTTGTTCGACAGTCAGTTTACTACTCGTGTGTTTACATAATAAAATTTTGTTTCTTAGGTTCCTAAGAGATCTTACCCCGAGTGCTTGGACTCTTCCTCCAGTACTATCACGATCCTTTACAACATTTTTAAGTCGTCTAGTAGAGATTTTTCTTCTCCTCTTCCTCATGACGTTTCTTGTCCATGATGAACATGGATACGGATCTTGTAGGTCCTTCCGTTTCATGTCATCCATGGCTTGTGTAAATTTGCTTTTAGCCTTATAACATGCGGTATTTGTTTCAACTTTAAACTTTCCCTTCATGCTTCTTATTGATGCAGCTCGACTACTTCGCCGATCTATGCTTATTTCACAAGCTGGATACTTCATCATAGAATTCACTGATGCCGTATCTATTCTCGCGTTTCTTAATTTGTACCTTTTATGCGTTCTACCTGGTGGTAGTAAAATTTTACTATCTTTATCCACGTCTGGATACTCCTCTTCCCACTTCCTCATATACAAAGGAACAAAGTCATTTTTCTTCTTAATCCATTTGTTTCTTGAACTTACGTTAGATCGAATAGTTGATAATTTCTTAGTAGCTGATACATCCGTAAAATCAACAGTGTTATCAGTGTCTTGTACTTTCCGTACGTCTTCGTAATTCTCATTCATCACTTCTTCTTGCTTCTTCTGGACTTCGTTTCCATCCACTTTCCAGGTATCCTTGTATTCACGTATTTCTGTACGAAACAGCTTGAACTGCTCATTCATATGTTGCGTAATTTCTTCTTTATAATTATTAAAATTTTCATTAATTTGATTGAATTTCTGGTTGATTTCTTCTTTAATTTCTTCTTTATGTTGATCGAATTTCTGATCGAATTTCTGATTCATCATCTTGAAGCTTTCATTATTCGTGCGCATGAAGTCCATCAACAATGAACGTAGCGATGCCTCTTCATGTGATTGCTGGGACTCTTGTGGTTGCTGTGACTCCTGTCCCCGCGCTCTGACCTCTGACGTCTCCTCCGTCATATTTGGTTCGGTGACTGATGAGTTTTCTTCGTTGGTGTCGGGTGCGCCCAACTGGTTGTTAACGTCAAAGTCCATGCTATCAGAACTACCGCTAGCCATTTTAGCCTTGCTTCGCGTTATCATTTACCAGTCAAGCTAACCTTACACTTATTTAATAATGTCTTACGTACTATATTATTGTAATTAGTCTAAATACTACTGTCTGCTCTCTTTTGCCATGCGATGGGCGCCATTTTATAGTTAGCATAAATGGGGTTTATTTATTATGCTAATCGTGATATAAATGATTTACATTTAGTAAATGGGACTAGTGGTATTTTATGTGAGTTTATCACTTTCTCATATGTATCTCGCCCTAAAGCTGGATGCCATTTACATTTAATGCCAAGCGTTGTGCAGCCATTTACATTTAGTGGTGTAAATATAATTTACATCTGTGGTAATTAATTGTGTAAACCATTTACATCTAGTGAATATTAATCTGTGCTAATTATCTGCGCGGATTAATTACTCAACAATTATGAATCATATTAATTAAAGATTTATGTAATACGTTAAAATTGATATATCTAAAATTATTTCTATTCGTCAGATTTGACTCAACACAGTGTCTGATTAAATACGATTTTATGAGTCTATTAATCAGACGTTTCAATGGTCGAGTTTATTGTATCCATTGATGTTTAGCATAAGTTATGAGATTTTTAGTGTAATACTTAGAATGAAAATACATCAATAACAAAGGTGAAATTTCAATAATGAACGCATGAATACTGTAAATTAACTACTTATTTATTACACATCTTACTGAAGTAAGTAACTATATCCTGCAAATTACATACATATTAAAGCACATGATATAAATACAATTATTCAATTTATACGATGTTTCCTGAAACATAAACACATGGTACATTCAAATGCAGTAAATAATGCACATATATAAAACATACACGAATAATAAACAATCAACAATTATACTTATTCCTACCTAAAATGCGTTCATTATTTCTCAGATAACGAATTACGTTAGTGTTATTTTATAGATTTTATGATTCATATGACTCATATGTAATTATTCTCTTGGGGTTAGTTCTTTGAAAAGAGGCAACAGAACAGTAGTGTAGTATATACTACTAAGATTAAGTAGACATAAAGCTTATCTTTGAGAGTGTTTATCCAATTCCGTCGTCGTGAGAAGACACTTTCTAGATGATTCGTCGAAGATCATAATCACTGTTACGCAGAGCACTGATAATTTCACTTCACTCCACTAAATCTCCACTCCCGTCATGTGTATGGTATTGTGGTAACCCGCTGATGTCGAGTGTCCGGAGTTCAAATAGTGAGGTGTTAATGTTGTCATTAACTTGAATTGTTCTGAAAGTTTGCCATATTTGTGTACATGGTTAACTGTGCCGTCTATTTGGGTGTATCGCGTACTGCGTGCTTAATTGTTTGGTATAGTTTATTCAACTAATTGTTCAACATGGTGATACGTTTTGATGTGAGAATGTTTGAGGTGACACTCACTGTTCTACTTTAAATGTTAATTAGTATATTATTATGTGCGCGTCAGTTGAGATTTCAAGTCCCGTACGCACTCATAGTTTATATTTCCGCACAGAATTGTGTATAAGTGTGACTATACCGATGTCTTTGTTCACTTATGAATTTACAAATTAGTGAATCCGGTCGGTCGACATAATCAATCGTCTGTCTATCGTACGCACTAACTTCTGACTATTAATTGCGACTACCAACTGCTACTATTAACTACATACTCTTGACTACCGACTGACTGTTAACTGCGACTAACTGTTCGATTGAACGACTTGACTACTCGATTGAATACTTGACTATCCGATTGAAAATTACTGACTCTCGATTAACTACTTGACTGCCCGATTGAAAATACTGACTCTCGATTAACTACTTGACTGCCCGATTGAAAATTACTGACTCTCGATTAACTACTTGACTGCCCGATTGAAAATTACTGACTCTCGATTAACTACTTGACTGCCTGATTGAAAATTACTGACTCTCGATTAACTACTTGACTGCCTGCTTGAAAATTACTGACTCTCGATTAACTACTTGACTGCCTGCTCCGCGTCTTCGCCAAACAGTTTTATTGGAACATCTTACCCATAAGTCTAAGTTTCGATCTCTACGCCTTCTCGAACTCTTGATTGGTCGTACAAATTCCTACCCTTCTGTAGATCTCATCCTCTGTTTCACGATTCGTCGGCCGAACCCTTCCTACTCTCTCCACAAGCTCTCTTAGAAGATGCTTGATGCTGGTTGGTCGTCGTCATCCCCGGAGTGTTTCATGTGACGAGCGTAGCACAGATTCTAAGAAATTAGGGCAATTTCATGGCCTTCTGTTATCCTTTGTTTAGACTTTCCCTAGGGTTCTGACTGAGCTTTTGTTAACAGACTCCAAAGTCTTGGTTAATTGTCTAAGTTCCACGACGTTCGTTCCGCCGATTATCAACCCTTCGTTGTCTTCATTTCGGTGAAACTCTACTTTTCAGTCGTAAATTTCAGTAAACTGTCAAGGGTTTGTTTTCACGCTGTGCAGGATACATTGGCAGTATTCACTGAGTTACGTCTATTGTCTATCTCTCCGTTAAAATTGCTCTGTACTCCCTTTGTAACATAGTAAAGCCTTTCATAATTGAGCAGTTACACTTTGCTTCCACAGCAGGCGTTCCATCTCGATTCCGTGTAACTCGGCAGCTGGACGAAGTCTTTGTTTCAGATTGTTGGGTGCTGTAAATTTTGACAAACGGCTAGCTGTCAGTGACGCCTTGAAATACTCATTGTGTGCAGTGCTCAGACATTTTTTCTTTGTCTTCGCTCTGTCGTCGGGTTTGACGTGCCCTCGATTCGTCATTATTTACGACCTGGGCTTGTGTCCGTCGACTTGAGTGTGGGAACGTGTCACTTGATCGAGGAATTAAAATTTTTTTAAAATTTCGATCATTACAACTCTCATTAAAACAGCTATTCCAATGGAGATGTTCCCAAGTCTTCTTCCTCGTCAGAGTTCCAGTCACTGTCGTCATCATCTGAATCTCCTGGAGCCAAGTTGATGATCATTTCCTGGACACTGCGGTCATCAAGTCCTTCACTCAGCCAGTCATCATCCATTTCTCTTTACGTGTTTAACGCAGTTTTTCCACGAATCTGCTTGGTAGGAGTTTACAGCTTCAAAAAACAAATTTTGCACATCGTCCAGTTTGAATGTTGTGTTGCGCTGTTTGACGTAATTCTTCAAGTGAGCCCAGACCTTTTCAATAGCATTGTAATTACAATGATAAGTTGGAAGCCAAATAACCCGAAATCCAAGCTCAGATGCTTTCTTGTCAATGACATAAGAAGTCAGTTGGGGCTTGTGTAGCTTGACGAGATTATACATTTCGGGCTTACGCATGTCGTCCGTTATACGAACTCCGTTCATCACTATTGAGCGTTGTCCATCACTATTGTTGAACCGGGTGGTAGAGAAGGAAGCAACACTGCAAAAAACCAGCACTCAAATATCTCAGAATTCATTGAAGATACCTCATGGTAGTCAACCGTTTTCTTAGATTTGAAAATCAGCGGGGGTGCATTTATCCATCCGTTGACGCCACCTGCGTGGTAGATTATGAGTCGCTGTCCTTTGGTCTAGAGGTGCACCCTAACACTGCCGTCGGTCCATCCAACATCTTTGGAGATATTACTATTAATCCATGTTTCATCTAAAAACACCACGTTTTTAATGTCCTATAGTGATCAAAATTTTAAAAATTTATAATTTCTTGATCAAGTGGCACGCTCACACACTCGAGTTGACAAACCTAGGCTCGAGTCGTAAATAAGAACGAATTTCTTATTCGTTCAGACACGTCACGTCAGACCCGACGCCAGTGCGAAGACAATGAGAAAAACGACTGAGTACACGCCTCAATAGAAAATAGGGAACGTCGTTGACAGCACGAAGTTAACTACGATTTACAGCGCCAAACAAACCAAGACAAAAGGCATAGTCCAGCAGCCTGGTTACGCAGAAGTGAAATGGAACACATGCTGTGGGGTTGAGTTGTAACGAGCACACGTATGAACGCTACACCCAGTAACAAAGGGTGCAGAGAAATCTTGACAAATATGTAGACAATAGAACGGATATTCAATGAATACTAGAGATACACACAGCCCAGCATGAAAACACACCCTGACGTCCAGCCAGATTTACAACTAGAAAGCGTGGGACCCGTCCAGGGATGACACCCAACGAAGAGTTGATAACCGGCGGAACGAGCGAAGGGTAAATGAACAATTGACCAAGACACTGCAGACTCTTAACAAAAGCTATATCAGAGTGCCTCGACAACGTGGAAACAAAGGTTGATAGACAGGCGGGGGAATTACTCTAGTTTCTGAGAATCAGCACCACAACGTTCGTCTCTGGAACATTCCGGGGATGCCGACGACCAACCAGCATTTGGCATCTTCCTAAGGAACTGGTGGAGAGAGTAATAACGACTCGAACGACGAATCGGAAAACCGATGACAAAATCTACAAGCTGGTAGGAATTTAAGGAACCTATCAACAACGGCAGGAGGCGTGGAAATGTGGAAATTGCCTTCTGGGAGAGAATGTTTGATAAAAACTGTTTGCGAGGACGCGGAGCCCGGTAGTAGTAATAGTTGGAGTAGTAATAGCAGTAAGACGGAAATAATACAGTCGTAGTAGTAGTAATTGAAATAGTTTACGCGACTTACTCAACTTTTAACTCGGTTAATCAACCAGTGAAATTGTAACCAAGTCGCGGACTTAAGTGAACTTGGACATTCAATTCAATCGCAATTCTACAAAACGTATGTTCGATAGTTTATATGAGTTACCGATAATCAACAGTGCGAATAGACATAACTATCGTTAAATACCAGTGTATACGTGACTCTAAACTACGACCGACACGCAACACAATACAATTACCGCAACGAGTGAGTAACAATCCGAGAGTAAAACAGTGGGTGACAGTTTCGAACACTATTCCACCATAATAATTCTCAATTTTGGGCATCTGAACTGAGTGAATTAACACGAACACTATTACGCACATTGCATACATTACGCCCAAGGTAGACGAAATAGTTAGCTACATGAACATGCACACAGCAAACTCTAAAAGCAAACCACTTCGATGACGATGATAGCATCTTAACACTTGAACCCATAAAACACTTGACGCCAGCGGGGAGTCCAACACCACACTATACATAACGAGAGTGGGGAAATTCAGTGAAGTGAAAGTGAAGTGTTCTTCGATCAACAGAGATTATGATGTACGAGGAATCCACCAACGGATGTCATCTTACACCGATGGAATTTGTGGATAACCCTTTTGCAAGATAAGCCTTTATGTTTCTTAAATCCTAGTTGATACATACTACTGCACTGTCTCTTCTTTTCAAAGAGCTACTCCCGAGAGATTTCTGTAAATTTATATAAATCATAAATCTAACAATGTTAATATTAAAGTCATTCATCTGAGCATAATGAACGCATTTAGCTAGGGATAAATATATTTTATTGCTTATTGTTTGTATATGTATATTATTGTGTTGTATTTGATTGTACTATATGTCTTGTTTTACAGGAAACAACGAACGAATATTATTGTGATTTTGTTATTATGTGTTTTAATTATGTATTTGCAGGACATAATTTCATTTGTGGTTCAGTAATTTACTTAATCAATGATATAATAAATAAGTAATTATTACATATATACATATATCTTGCGTTCATTATTGCGATTAACCTTGACAATTAATTTATCACGTTCCAAGTGATTTCATCTTGTAACTTATAAAGAGTCTCAGAGTTATGCTAATTATCAATGGACACACCCAAATCGACCATTGAAATGTCAGATTAACATGCCCATGTAAATCATATTGATTTGATAACTATATTGAGTCAAATCCGACAGATATAATTTACCTTTCCATATGTGTGTTACATATAAATGATACCCAAGGAAAGTGGGGCTTTATAAATGTCAATTACCACCCCATTTGGTTAAACATAAATAATATACGAATTTAATTAGACCCAATTCATTAATTTATAACTGGATGATTTAAGCATTCATAATAATTAGCATAATTGCACTAAAGTCCACATTACGAATTTTCCTCAAAAACCGGCATCTTTGATAAAGCAACCGATGACTTCTCCATAAGTACATTTCCTTTATCGAAACTTTTCCATTTGAAACCAATATTCTTTAATACGTTACACAGAGACTGTAACATCCCTTGAAAAGTCTCGCATCTTTGAGAGATGCTAGTAATTTTCGGAGGGTCGGCACTTCCTTGCCTCTATAACATGGCGTCGGATGGCAGATTTGTCAAAATCATCAATATAAGTCACTGGGCATGGGAGAGGTTTTTTTCTTTTTGGCGTGTGGAGCACACTAGCATTTTCCGTGTTCACTGCATCTGGGAGCACATTGTTATTTTCATTATCTTCGCTTATAACAAAGCTATCGTTCTTACACTCCTTAAGTTCACTTTTTATTCTAGTAATGGTGCGTAGAGACACTTGACACGCTGCCGATACTCTCACACACAGTTTTTTTATATCAATTAACAGGCCTTTATTGTCACGCTCCTGTTCAAAGTACTGCATAACCGACGCAATTATTGTTCTAGCTTGAGAATGATACACTTTACCACGTTTACTAGATGAAGACATCTCGATAAAAAAATAAAAAAACACTAATAAAACTTGAAATAACTTAACTTAACAAAATTTAACCTTATAGTATTCAACTAATTAAACTAACACTCCGTAAACTCACGATCGACAGTAGCGACGACCAGTAGACACTAAACTATTCAACTGTTTGTGAGCAACTGAAGAAGGGATGAGGCTGAGTCATAAATACCAAGCAGCACTAGTCACGAGATGACTCATAGCAACCCCATTACAGGAAGTGAGCAGGAAGTTCTCTGTTCACTATCAGCGCTTAAACACGAAATATTATGTGTGTTCTTTTTCAATCAAAGAATCAAACAAACCAATTAAACAAGTATTCGTATTTTTCATTTAAATTTATTCTTTGAGCACTATGCACTGAGGATGTGTATTAAAGTAGTTGTTGAGCTTTTACCTTGAAACACCTTAAAATTTAATATTTTTTAGTCGTGTTTGGTGTCATTTTCATCGTATTATTTCGCTGATTTCAAATATAACAAAATTTTGCCAGTATTGGGCGAGGCAAAAAAAAAAATTGTTTCATACTGGACGCACAGTGAGGTGACTCACGCGGCAATTAGCTGCTGTCGAACCCGGGCGGAAGTATTACAATGGGGGAGAGGCAGCAGGTAGCCCAAGGGTCCACACGCCAACCACCGTCATACAGAGCATAATAATAGAGTCAATTCTCTGTTGTAGACTACTTGAAATTGTGAGTCTGGACCACGAGATGAAACAATGCGCATTGTTTAGTTTGTCCCTAATTGCCTAATCGTCTAGCGTTTTTGCTTTGGAAACTCTTCTTCTATTTCCAGAGCACGTTCTCTGTCACTCTCAAGTACCTCTTCTTCGATTACACCTTGCCTTCCGAGTTGGCAGCTCGGGAAAGGGCGAAGCGGATGATGACTGAGACGGACCTAACGAATATCAGGGTTAGTAAGAAAAGAAACTAAGAACTGAGAAGTGACAGAGTAGAGAAACGTAGGCTCGAAAGGTTTGGACACGGCGTAAGAAGTCTTCAAGTCTGACAGCGCCAAAGATTTCTCCAACATACGTCCTCCAGGGCATACAGGGAAATAGGACATATTACGCTAATAATAGCCTATTCAGAAGCAGACTCATTAGTCACAACACAAAAATGAAAATAAGAAGACACTTATCAGACCGGAGGTTGCTTATGGTAGTGAGACATTAGTATAAAAATAAAGAATGAGAAACAGTACGAAAGTTTGGAAGAAAGATCGTACGACTCGCTTATGGCTCGGGTAATGAAGACGATGAATGGAGAATAAGACATAACCAGGAGACAGACGAGCTACTGAAGCACGAGAGCACTGTAAGATTAGCAAAGGCTAATATAATGGCTAGGTCACGCGGGTGGATGATCAGCGTATGCCACAGAAAATTCTGAGGGCGCAAGTCTATAAAAACAGAAAGAGGGGCCGACCTAGGATAAGCTGGTTGGATGATGTGCCGGACGATCTAAGAAGAATGGTTGTGAGGGGTTACGCTAAGATGGCAATGGATAGGAGACATTGGAGAAGATTGGTGTCCGAAGACAGGACTCACGTTGGGTTGTAGTGCTGAAGAAGACGATATCGTTTGGGAGTTGTAAACCATGAACATCGTGGAATGAGGTGATAGGATCGTGACATTGGAGAAGATTGGTGTCTGAAGACAGGACTCACGTTGGGTTGTAGTGCTGAAGAAGACGATATCCTCTTGGAGTTGTAAACCATGAACATCGTGGAATGAGGTGATAGGATAGTGGAATGCAAACTCAAAGACCGGAGGAATATGGCGAAACCAGAAGCTTTCAAAAGCCGTATAATGAAGGAGATATTCTATCATTGCTCTCTGTGAAATGAAAATTTATGTCAGTTTGTATCCTGTGAATAATTAATCAACGATCACCTGCGCGCAAGACCTTCCAATTATGCAGTGCACCGGATCCGGCAGTTAATTGCACTCAGTTACATTTCCGTTATTCATTTCACAGCTGTCACGGACTTTACGTCTGCCGATAACCGTGAAATAAAGCTAAAACTTCACACACCTTACATAACACGACCTTACACAACTGTCGTCACGTTTCTCACATTGAATGAGAAACCACTGAATCAGTGTCTATAAAATACCCGTGTTTTTTTAAACATCAACATTCCGCTGTTCATAAAAGAAAGCTGTAAAACGTTCTCGATAGGTTCCCTTATCGGTTCTCTTCCCTTCCCTTCTTAGTATCAGGTTAGGACTTAGCAATAGAGAAGAAGAAGAAGAAGAAGGAGAAGGAGAAGAAGAACAAGAAGAAGGAGGAGAAGAAGAAGAAGAAGAAGAAGAAGAAGAAGAAGAAGAAGAAGAAGAAGAAGAAGAAGAAGAAGAAGAAGAAGAAGAAGAAGAAGAAGAATTTTCGTTCAACACTGTATGTTATTTGACCAATTCGTGGGTTTTCCATCATCTGCAATTCGTGTATTAGCTTTAAATGAGAAACAATTATAAATGCAAGCACAACTGAAACAAACATTGCGTTGTGAAAATATTTTTATACACGCTCTCACTCACGAGACGGTAATTTTTCCTAAAACAAATTAATAATTACGCTTTCACTTTCAGTGGTAACAAGGTGTGTAACGTGGCGTACAAGCTGTGCACCCGCGACCGCCAGCCAACAGGAACTAACCAATTAGCAACATCTGCACGCTGCCTCTCTCTACACGGCAGTAAAGCCCAGTTTAAATGGTGTTGCTATGCGCTTCTCGTCTGCGACTAGGCTACTACTTGGCCAAACCAAATCTCAATCATGCGTGTACCGAAAACTAGGTGGACCCACTTCCATCCTATCCGCTCTGAGGACGGGTAGGCGGTTTGCGTTGCGTTGCGGATCAGGTAGTGGGGCGTCTTTGCACCCATGGCTCAATGGACGTGCCCGATTACTGCCACTGATACACCCTTTCATTGACGAAGGATCGACTCCTTGCCACGGGAGATGTCCCATTCTTAGTAACGGGGTGTCTAAACTGACTCCTTGAGAGATTGAGGGCTCCAAGGGGCGGGTCAGGAGTGATCCGACCCCCTTGACCGTGCTTGGTTTTGGACTACAGGTGGTTCGTGGTTTCGGGGGCTTGTGGCACTGCTGCGGAAGCCTTGTATGAGGTGGTGCCCGCTGAAATATTATGGACTGTTAAATCCTAGAGAGCGGATATTCCGAAACCCACGGAGCGACTAGAGCTGCACGTCTCATATTGCCAGGGGTACCGACCATTCCAACGTCGGGCGCTTAGTCAGCGGTTCAAATGGCGGACTCGACGCCCATGGGGGCAAATGATTGCAGACTGGACTTCGGTCGTGGGAGTTCTCTTGTAAAACAAATTTACAAGTCCAGTTCTCTGAACGCTAACGTTACAACGTTGTTTCGGAAATTCTATAGAGACGCATCGGCTGTGAAGCTGGTGTCCAGATAAAGAATGGAAGTACAAAAATATACGTTCGTATATTTGTGATGTAATACAAAGAAATCTCATTAGTAAGACTAGAATCCACACATTATAAAAGTTTATAAGACACTTGGTGATCCAGCATTGATACCTGCCAGTGGAACGTACGGCTGATATCATTTTAATTTTCCTGGTTATCAGGCCGTGGTCAGATGTTATTATTTGCAAACGTTTCAGCCACTCCATCGGTGGCCATCTTCAGTGCTGAACGGACTGAAAAACTGACAAAGGTCTACAGTCAGTAAACCACAGTACTACAGAAACGCTTGCAAATAATAGCGTCGGACTACAGCCTGACAGTCCGGAATATGAAAATGTTAACTACGTCGGCGGCCATGACAGCATACGGCTAATGTCGGTGAATGTCCGCAGCACAGTAAAATACAACGTGTTGAAATAAGAATCTTTATGAATACTCTAAACCGTATCCCCCAAGACATACGAAGACATGAAAACATAAGAGAAAAACTTTAACAGGAAGACTCGACGCTATCATTTCAACTTATAGATAATACCCGCATTTGCAACGAAAAGGCGGAAGACGGATTGGTTGGGAAAATATCGATATGGAGAACCATACATGGCTTCCATGTTCTAAGATTTATATTTAAAATAATTCTCGAAATGAAATATTTCCATAGAAACTACTTCTTTCTTCAGCCTTAACCACAGTACTGTGGTCACTAACGTATACCACCTCACGTTAGCCCACTCGATTTTCACTGATGATGGGAGTCGATGGCACTGCCAAAACGTCTGGTTTTGCAGAAAACATTGGATCACGGCCAAACAGCCCAGGAAGGAAGTTTAACAACAAACTAATTCTTTGTTGTCGATATCGTATTACACATATAAAAATTATCCCCTCCCTCATCAACAATCATTTTCAACCAAAATCAATAGGCCTTGAGTCCTCTACAACTCAGGCACATATGCAAAAAATTATTTGATTCTGTTTAAATTTGCGGCAGTTATCGTTCGCCGTAGAAACAATTCTACACATAGACACTTTTCGGAAAACAACTTTTTTCATGTTTGGAGGATAGTACAATCAGAATGAGCCGTTATCTCGAACTCGACTTTTTCGCGATCACCGTACTTCCATTTCCTTACGGAACAGGGAAGAAAAAAAATTACACGTGGAGGGGGGCAGAAAGTGTTCCTCGAGTGAACAATAGTCCACACGTATCACGTTTTACTACTGTTTGAAACAGCTGTCCAGTACGACCTGTGGCATCCGACAGTAAAATGGATACCGGGACAAATTTACCGACTTAATCTTTGCAGTGTAGATGAAGAAGAAGAAGTAGAGATACTTCTACCGACAAAAGCAATAACGTATTTAAACTGGATTAGCAAAACTCAAGTCGTCTAGGCCTACTTGATTTATTCTGCTGATTGAATTGTCTATAACAGAGACAAGTTTATTTCATTCAAACATTTGCAGGAACAGTTATCATAATCAACCCTTGTATATGTTTATGTGAGCGAGTGAAGCAAAGGAAAAATATTATAACATACATAAAGGCATAATTACAAATATCTTTCTCACAGCGAAGTAAATGGAGTAATTGTACATTATTTATGCGGCATAAACATAAGATTTATTATATTATAATGGTGCAACGACAAGGTTACTGCGTCCAGGAAGCAGAAAGGCGACAGACCCGCGGCCTTCAACTGTCTGCCGTCTCCGCTGCCTGCTAGCGCTACACTTTCGATCCACGACAACAATACCCACAACCAACACTATCGACTATACTATTAATAAAAGCCCGTACGCATTGACACAGAGATATGCCAAGGTTGCTGCTCCAAACTCATGAGACACAGGTATTACATTCTTGCCAAGGATAATAACACGCGCGGAAATAAAATACCTGACAATTCTCGATCTCGCGGAAACCAGACACGTTTATGATGAAATGTTTTCAGTACTTAACTAAGCAAACTTAGCGGTGGCGTTAAATGCCAGGCGATCGAAACAAATCGATTCGATCGACATTTTATAAAGTCGGAAACGCTGCTGCCTGGTCGTACCAGGAAACAAATCTATTACAACCTCCCCTTCAATTCATGTCATACAAGAAAGTACGCGAATTACTTTCTAAAAAACTGCTACACGACTTGTTGATGAATATCGCTGAATATAACTGTGTGCTAATGTAATCCCGGGTGTATAGACCAAATTTCCAGCAACAACGGGAGATAGAGTAAACAATTTGGAAATAGATGGAAATCTGGGAGGACAGATGAACAGAAGAAAGTTGTTTTACAATAGAAGACCCACGACCGAAGTCCTATCTACAACCCTTGGCCCCCATGGGCGTGGAGTCTATTACCTCAAACACTAAGCGTCCGTCGATGAACTGGTCGATGACCCCTGGGAATATGAGCCGTGCAACTCTACTCCCTCCGTGGGGTTCGGAATATCCACTATCTAGCATTTATCAGCTCACAACATTCCACCAGGTACACCCAAATTGGAGCTTCCGTAGCAATGTCACGAGGCCACAACCACAAACCACCTCGAGTCCAACACCAAGCATGGACAAGAGGTTCGGATCAATCCGGTGGCATTGCTATGAAACAAAGGTAATGGCATTTCTAGGCAAGGAACCAATAAGAACAAAAATAATAATTAACGATCAATTTGTAGAACAGGTGAGTCATGTTAACTATTCGGAAATGATACTGACTATGATAAAAATTATGATATTGATGTTAAGTTAGGAACGTTCTAGACGATCTGTGAGACAACCAACCGTATTTTTAGAAGCAAGGTACGTCGAGATAAATAATTAAAAGTTCACAAAGTTATGGCGGTCCCTGTACTGCCCTATGAATGTGAATTATGGACGACAACCAAGAAACCAGAAAGTAAAATACAGGCCTAGGAAATGGCGTTCTTAAGAGTAGTTAGAGAAGGTGTTCTAAACTTGACCGTGTAAAGAATGAGACCATAAGAGAAGAATTTCAAGAGTTTAACTTGAATGAAAGACTAGAAGATTATAACCAACGGTGGAAAGAACGCTTAGATAGATTGTCAGATTCCAGACTGGCAAACAAGTCTCGAAATACAAATCTATAGGACACAGGTGTGTGGGGAGACCAAGGAAGACATGGCTGGATGATTTTTGAAGGCGGAACAGGGAGCACCCTGCCTATGCCGTGTTGTGAAGAAGATGATACAGAAAGAAAGTGCCCGTGAAAAGGTACAAAAGAGACCAGAGTGAGGAGAACAAGAGAGAACAGGAACTGTGCGATAACACGTTGACCGGTGAGCAGAGGAAAAATAATGAATGAAGCAAACTCTTTTATTCATTCGTATACTCGTGAAGTGAGCCTTATGTTTTTACGTCGATAAGAAACGAGACAAACTTTCCTTTTTTTTTAACGAAAGGATCGCAATTTGTATCTAGAAACTGTATTTGCTTTTTATTTCGTTTTATCGTGATCTGGTGCTACGTAAACTGTACGTATTTGTTTGGTGCGTACGCAGAAAATTTACTCTAAATAATGCTGTTTTCTACAGAGTTGTATAATCTGTTGGAAGAACAAAATTAACTGCTCAAAAATTAGCAATAATGTTGGTTTCTACGACAACGTTCACTTTGGGAAATCAATGTGCCCTGACCACAGAGGAAAGCGTACTATCTGGTCGTTAATTATCTCAAAAAGAATAAATCATCGAAAGATCGTCAAGATATCGGTGGAGGAAACATTACGCCCGACATTTGCTTGGAGCAAACGAACACAGTTTGAAACATCTACTGTACAATACAATGGTTGTGCGAAAATCGTTGGACTGTCAAGGACGAAGAAGAGAACAAGAAATTAAAAAGTGAAAAGCGTATGGGGGGGAGGAGGAGGAGGAGGAGGAGGAGGAGGAGGAGGAGGAGGAGGAGGAGGAGGAGGAGGAGGAGGAGGAGGAGGAGGAGGAGGAGGAGGAGGAGGAGGAGAAGAAGAAGAAGAAGATCGTAACTTTGGGTCAGTGGTGTATCTCGAATTTGTCTTGGGGGGGGGGATAAAACTAGCATGAAGGCTGTATCGCCCCCAGGCCAAACGAGAACTTCACGATTATCCGCATATAATCGTATAAATACATTTTATGAGATTTTATACATTTCTTTGTGTCAAGTTCTTGAGTAAAATAACGTTAAGTACAAGGATTGAAAAAAATATGGAAAAGCGCTGATTTCAAAATATTCTACCTTGATTAATTGTTATTCTAATTAAAAGTAATAAATTTCAAGTCATTAGAATTTGAGTCTATCTCACTTTAACTCTAAATCTGTATTCATAATAAATTTTGTGAAAATGAATCTTGCTGAAGGTATTTGAAAAACTCGGTTTTATTACACCTTTGCATTTAAGGCTGCTGTCCCAAGACGTTTTAAGCAACTTGTTAAGGTACGCTATTTTTTATGTAAAATCCTGCAATAAAATTGTCCAATTTTCCGAATTTAATCCGAGAATGAAATCCAAGAAACTGCTAGTTACGGTACCTGTGCAAAGACCAGTGTTCAATCCACAGAGATATCAGACTAGAGGAGTCATGACATCGACAACCCTGTAAAGGGAAGTGTCTGGACGACAAAAATAAAGGTAGATTAACAGGCTCTGCTTCGTTTTCTGACGCAATACGTAATTGTTTTTTTAAGGCAACAAATGCGTACGTTATTTATCAAATGTTTAGCGATTGTCATTAATTAAAAACTTAATTTTAGTAATTTACAAATATTGTTAATTCCTTTTATTTCTACAGTTATTTACAATCCTTATGTTAACACACGCAACTGGTTTAGAAAGAGTTGTTATAACGTTAAGTTATCATGGAATTTTATTGAAATTTTTACTAGACCCGGGGGTGGAGTGCCCCCCCCCCCCAGTTACGTCACTGCCGGTTACAGTATTCAAATCCGTTAAGCGCACAAGATAAAGAAGAAAAAAGACTAAATTATAATATAAATTTACAAAACAATATACTCAACAATGTTTACAGAAAGAACAATTAGAAAATAAATTTAGACAAAATTCTGCAAAGATAAATAAAAAAAGCGTTAAACTGGTATTTTATACTTAATTGCTTTATTTTTCAGTATTACAAATAAATATATTGCAATAGCTAATCTGTTGCATGAACTCGACTATCATAGAATTGTTGAGTGCGAATTATTTTGCTATTATCTGTAAAACTGTGAACAAACAAAGGAAGCCTACCTGGGATCAGAGAAGGGTTGCTGCTGGCAGGTGAATGTCTTGCTCACTACTGGGAACTACAAGGTCGAACAAAGGACAAAAGGGGAGGAGGGTGACTGTGTCTATAAAGTGACAATGCCATCGTGCCTAGTTATGGAATTACAGGGGACAAGGTGGGGTTTTTGTATTGATTTCTGGTTTGTGGTGGGCAACGCCAACGATTTCGCGACATGAATGTCAACAGATCTACAGAAACGTGTTGTGCGTTCACGGTTAACAACACGCTGGCTGATAAGGCAACACGACCGACTAATTAATAGTCAACATTTTACTGGAACGGTCTTATGTGTCGCATACTTTGATTGTTTACATATCATACCTTTAAGTCAAGAAACATTCATAGCAGACAAAATGCACATATCCAAAGCTATTACCATCGATCGATGGCTATTACAGTAAAGCTTCATTTATACGTTTTTCAGGGGACTTCGAAGAAAAAACGTATGAGTGTGAAAAACGTATAAGCGAAATAGAACACAAATAGTACAATTAAATGATATAGTACTAAATAGAAATAACGTATAATTTACAATTTGGAATAATACAGTAGGTATTTATACAACTTAACGTATATATAGAGAGAAACACACAGATATAATTAATCATTTCCCATAAAAGTCCGTTGTCTTCCCTTTGTTTTGTCTTTTCCGCGGCTATAGAATAAACTGTGCCCTCAAATCTTGACAACTGCGTCATAATTTCGTCGGATACATTACGGCGGGTTACAAAGTATTTAATTGTCTCCAGGGCATTGACTACATCACTAAAACACACGGGGGTCTGCGTTGCTTCTTCATCACTATCATTCCTGCTGAATTACATCACCGATCTCCGATATGGTCATGGCTTCCGCGGTAACAACACTTTCGTCAATGTTGACGTAGTCGTCAAACGACGCATGGCCTTCCAGTTTGCCCCATTCCACATCATCAACGGCAACATCACAGATTTCCCGTACAGTAGGACATTACCCGTGTACCCGTGATTTCCCGTGTAGTTTTCATTACTACAGGTTTCGCCATTCCCGAATCCGGTTGTACATGACTCAGCCTGCGCGATAGCAGCGAAACCAAACTGTCATACAGTATGGACATGAACTCAAAGTAAACTGGAACACTTGGAGATGTGTAAGAGGAACTTCTGATGCCCCGCACATACAGAAACGGGGAGATAAGGGTACCAGATATCACTTCAACTAAATGTAACTTCTTTAAAAGATGGCTGTAGACATATGAATTTGAATCTAAACGACGGACTTTTGTCAATACAGAAAAATTGTAAATGCAAAGTGCGGCCTCCCGAACAATCGGCAGCCGTGTTCAGGCTAATTGTAAACTAATACATGTAAAGAAATAATTAATACTCTGTCAACGAGTGATACAGAGTCAACAAAATAATAATACCAGAAAGTTGATACAATATATAACCAAAAGATAAAATAATACAAATGAATACTTCATGAAAAAACCCACAATACTCACAAAACACAAGCACAACCCCAACATTTTCACACCAACATGGTCGCAGAGTTTTGTTGATAGAGGAGACCAAGCCCCTGTACCGCCATAGGAGGAGTATGTATATAGTACGGATTTCTACAGCTAAGGCCGAATATCCATTCCTATCTTTCACATCCCTCGTCGTAGCACATATCCTCATGCAAATGCCTCGTCGCCACGATATGATCAATCTTGATTCTTGGTTCCCTTTTCATTCTTTCCCGGGGAACCTATTACAGTATTCTGCGTGTCCAGACCAAACAACCTGTGTCCGTTCTGTTCTCTCCGCTTACACTTACCTCTCCTTTCGTCAATCTCTAAGTACTTCGTTACTTACAATTTTCCAATCTGGATTTCCTACAGCTTCGTCCTAAAGAAGCCAATTCCTGCTACTAAAAGTTTGTTTCGATTCCTGCCACTGATACTCACACTTTGATATAACACAATGTACGATATATTTGATCGGCACTCATTAAACGACTAAGTGGTTAACAACTAGGCAAGACGATAACACGTCTTGTACTTTGTCACTGTCATTTTAATGTTCAATTCATCACTGGCATCATTCGTTGCCGACGGCGTATCAAGGGCGGAGGTGAGACAATAGTGGGTTTAGGGCAACCTCTTCTGACGCTACATGCGCATGAAATTACCTCTAAAGGCGGACGAACCGTCGATGAATAAAAACAGCCGAAAGCCGTAGAAAACCACCGCACTAAAGATCGTAAGCCATCCTGAAGATCTGCGGTTAGTTCAGGTTATGACTTCCTCCTGGGTAAAATGAGTACACGTATAAACATTTTAATTTAATGATGTATCTAGAACAGAAACTACACATCTAACATATGCAGCAATTTGTGTGTGAGCGCGAGCGCGGGCGCGCATATAACATTACAAAAATAATTACTTTGTTATACAAGTGTTAACATTGAAATTGCTGACGTGATTTGCACAGTCCTGCGTTCTCAATCATCAGAGTCTCGATACATTAACTATTAGTCTATTTGAATTTAAAATTATTCTGTTATCGTTGAATTTCAGATTATTACCGTTATTATAACTTTAAAACGTATTTCGAAATGTAGACTAACATAGTAACGGAAGTTTATGCATAGAAGGATTTCTTGTTAAACAACACGTTTTGGAGCAAATTAGCGATATTAATTACATATTTGAGTTGTCACCTATTCATGTATATATTTCAGAGATCTATGGGAATCATTCACAGGAAAAGTAAAGAAAGACGCTGTTATTAGGCCTAATTTTTACAAATCTGTGTCCGCGCCGATGTTACTCGGTACAGATTGTGAGACTTGGTTAATCATTTGAGGTCGGCGCCAACGAATTGAAACAACAGAGAAGCGTTTTTAGCAGTAGCGTTGAGGAGTGATGGTGTTCTTAATTCAGTAGAAAGATGTGTAGGAAAGGTAGAGATATGTAAGGAATAATTTGATAAAATTAGTTGTGATAGGATTCGCACGATTATCTGAAGCTTGTGGTCGAGGAAGAGGTGGAGCGACCAGCTGTTGCATCGTCTGAACTACGAATATGGGGGAAAGAGTAATCCACATAGTTGATGATGATGATGACGGGGTCTGTATCAACAGAGATAAACAGATCTCACGGAGGAATTTACTCATTTAATACTCTGAATAATGTTGAGGTGAGCACAGATTGAACGCAATATGTGTGTCAGACGTGTATAACTTTAAAATTTCCAGACCTAAAATAGAAATAATGACTTTCCTGGGGAAATCCTCCTCCGAACATAAATTACGTGATACATTAAGTAATCTAGTTTGGGTTATTGGAAGTCTGTATGGAGACCAATCGTACAAAATGAATGGTGAAGTTAGACCGCATAGAAAAAATAGCTTATAAATGTGAAGTTTTATCGGACAGTTCAAGAGAACATAAGCTTGTTAGAACATTTGCAAAGGAGACGAACACATATTTCGGGAGTGAATGCACAAAGAGAATAACCGATGGAAACAGAAGGAAACCATTACAGAGTAAAGGCTCTTTTGGAATATACAGGACGATTCAAAACTGCACGGCAATCTCTCGGAACCTGATTCTGTAGCTAAAAATAAGAAAAAACTTCATATAAACCAAGAAGACCGCACCACACATTAAATGAAAAAGTATGTTGGTCATGTCTTGAGGGCAGTCTCGTGGGTTTTCGTCTGCCAAAGTGTAGGTGTTTCGAAAGTTTACAATGCCATTCTTGTAAATTGTAACACTTTTCTGGCTCATTTTGGCCTGTTTTGTTATTAATTAAAGTCAACTTTCTAAAATTTGTACTTACTTTTAATAGACACTACACACATCCGTTTTTTCATAATTAGATTCTCTACAAAGTTAGTTAGAAATTTTTATTTGTTTATTAGCAAATTAACGAAGTTATTTTATCTCAAATCTAAAAATGTGTGTTTTTCGACTCCAATTTTTGTTTGTTTTACCAAGTTTTTCTTAAAAACTAATTAAGATAGAGGTCTGAGACCTCTTCTATTCAATTTTTCAGATCAAAAACTATAAGAAACCTCCAAATTTACCCTTCTCTTTATACCCCAAGAATGTCAGTATGGCGTCATTTTACCGTGGGAGCACAAATCAGGGGGAACTGGTTCGCGAGCCGTAACTCGCTAACGAACCGTTTTCGGACCTATGTTTATATGAACTTTTTTTCTTATTTTTAGCTACAGCATCAGGTTCCGAGAGATTGCCGTGCAATTTTGAATCACCCTATATAGATATAGAGGAGGGTTTCTGGGAGGTTGAAACCTACCGAAGTTTGAGTCACAGCTAAAAGACCATAATATCGTGTCGGCTCAAGTATTTAAAGATACAAAGCAAGGTTCTGGAGGTTGAAACCTCTCGAAATTTCCCACTTAGCTAAAAACCGTAATGTTATATCCTTATAAGGCAGGTCTAAATGTTAAACGATAATAATGGCTTCAGAAATGTTGTTAGGACGATAATGTTTATCCCCTTCATTATTTTGGTGAATCCCTGTCTACTGAAATTAAATTCTGCAGCCCGTGTAAAGACACGGATTGTGACTGATACCGTGCGTTGAAGAAGAAGGCTGAAGATGGAGAAGCGGGACAACAGCTTGACAATCAGCTTAATTCAAGATAGAATATGATCGTTCCAAACTTAAAGTGGGAATATCCTTAGAAACAGTAATGTGAGCGAATAACTTGAGATATTGTCTGTAATAGACAGGATAAGTGGTAACACACCAATTTTGGAATCTAATATGAAACTCATGACGGACATTAAGTATATCTGAACAAGTTCTGAGCGCTAAAAACCGTCTGGTCAGAGGGATCGTGACTGTCCACGGGAACGATGCCCCGATACTGTACGAAACCGAAATGGCTGAAGTCCAGTCCGTGAATTGAAGAGAAGATGAAAAATATGATAAAACTAGCTTACGCACTAGACCGTACCGTGTGTGATTCAGGCAGTACCGATGTGTCTTCACACGTTGTTCGAAAGTAAATCCGGCTCTGGTTGAAGTAAACGGATTCGACCCAAGTTGCATGAATCGACAAAGCAGAAACCATTACATTCGTGTATAAAAATAAGAAAAACATTTACATTCTGACACGATGCTATACAATTTAAATGCCGTCGATCTAAATACGGCTCTGGTATGAATTATGCAACGCGGTGTCTGTGCCGAACGTCGGACACCTTCGCACCGTTATTGTTTTACGAGGCGCGCCTTGCTTTCGATCCCTGCAATGTGTTTTCTTTTATGAACATAGAAGGCAGTGCCGTTGCACCTTAATTCGGTTTCCGACATTTTGTCACGCCTATCTCGGATCCACGACCCACACTGAGCGTTGGGTACAATAAATACGATTACTGACGATCTGAAAACAGTTTTTGAAGAAATAAGTATTTTGATCACAATCCAGTCAGTTGCTTTAAGGCCGGATATAGTAGATTGCGTTGATGTTCAACCTCGAGAGTAATAAGGTTGGTTATTTATAGCGTCATTCTGGCTGGTTTATTACCTTGATATAGGGAATGTTGGAGGGATGTAGCAGTAGGGAAAGACCAAGCAAGGGTATACGGGCAACATCAAAGAAAGACAGAAAATACAAGGAAGAAAAGAGATTAGCTCGTAAGCAGTTGCAGGACCGCCTGTGGTTTGACGGGATGTAGAGAAGAAGAGTGATTTATTAAGTAAGTTTGGAGAATATTCTAACCATTAATAGTGTTCCAAAGATTGTAATTGATAATAGTGTTTTGGAGCAGTTATCACATTTTAATTATTTGGTATGTGACATCTTATATGAAGGACAACGATATCGAGAGAAAGTTAAATAAATTTAGTTATACCTGTAGAACAATAAGACGACTATTGAAGAATAAAACGCAGAGGGAGACAAAGCTGAAGTTCTACAAGGTCGTGGCTGTGCCGACTTTAATGTATGGATGTGAAACACGGACTCTCCTGTAAAAAGATATTTAAAAATTACAGGCCTCTGAAATTAAATTTTTAAGAGCAGTTAAGGGATGCAGTTTGAGACATCATCTACGTAACGACGACATAAGGAAAGACCTGAAGTAACAGTCGGTTTTGGAGAGAATAAAGGAATACAGGCAGAATTGGAAGTCCCATGTAGAACGCACGGTAGACACGCGTATTCCTAAACATAGGCCAGTGGGGACGAGAGGTCGTGGAAGACCCTGGAAAAAATGGTCAGAGACTGTGAAGTCGGAACGGGCCATAGCCCAAGCCACGTAGTGAAGAAGAAGGAGGAGGAGGAGCAGCAGCAGCCGAAGAAGAAGAAGAAGAAGTCTGGAGAACATTCACTGGGATAATATACTCCGCAAAACATGATTTACGTTAATAAATACGTAAGCAATATTTAAGTTAGTCTTATAATGGCCCAATTGTGTTAAAAAAGCATAAAGAAACGGAAACAGAAAAAAAGTTATAAACGCACAAATGATAAGACAAGACGGAAACAAATCACGAAGCAATCAAAGCTAAAGAGGAAGGGCAACGAAAAAACAAACAAACAAAAAACGGTACTGACAAAACATATGACGAAACAAGGAGAACTGGGTGTTAAGTGCATGACGATGCGGAAACATGGCCGGGTGTATTTATAGAACAGTTACAGATGTATGTGCACTCACACAATGGCGAGTTCCAATGTTACTACTCTGATATTAAAAACACATTAACTTCTCCTTCCTAGGTAAACAAGTAATAATATATTTTTAATGGTACGAGCGACGGACGGCAAACTATTCACCAAGTTGTATCCCACCCCTGCCTCCCCATCCGTATCAGAGCGTAATCTACCGGTCGGAGTAAAGATAAAATATAATACAAATGTATGTGCGGAAACGCTTTTTACAGAAGTGGAAACTATAGGTACTTCAGGATAAAAAAATTGAGATCCGTCTGCGGTATGATATTGGAGTAATGCTTAACGTCCAATAATGTTGGAACGTAACAAGCATCTCTTCTGCGGGAATGGTACAAATGACGGTTACGATGGGCAGCAGCCTCGTCTCTCTCGTTCCCATGATGCGCTATTTAGAAGGTTAAATTTTGAAACGATTCGTTTTCGTCAATCTCAAGAAGTTTGTACATTAATTAAAGGCGGCAACAATTAAAACCAATCAACTATCGCGAAAGAGGAAATGGGAGGGGGATAGTTAGTTTTCAGTTGGAGCAGGTGTTGTTATTATAATTACTAATGTTATTATTTGATTCATAATTATTTGCAACAATATAACTGTACGATATTGAGCAAATAAATTTAGGGTATGTCCTATATTTAAAAAAAAACTTCAGTGTATCAAAATGAACTGTGTCAAATCTAATCACGCGTCACGGCTCTGTAACCAGACAAAAATGCTTTGGAACCACAATTCCGCATACCCTAAATTTATATTCGGCTGTATCACGTGGCATAGAAAAACAACCGACACAAGTTTAATACCTAAAACGTTGCAGTATTATAGAAATAAGAAAACATCTCTTTTTAACGAACAACTGAGATTGAAAAAGTGTTTATGTCCAAAATATACTGAACAAAGCTTGTTTTTTTATAGAAAAGAAGATAAATACTAGCGTTATTCATTCGCTTCTCTTAAGGTACTTATAAAACAAGGTTTTTAAACACAAGTTAACACCTCTTCCCAGAGGTAACTGAAAAACGGAATAACAACAAATTGCATTATGTAAATAATCGAATCAGATCTACGTAAGATTGTGCAGAGGTCGCGGGAACGTGCACGCATAGTTTACTTGTAGCGATAAGCGATAAGAACGCGTAGTAGGCTATAAGAAGCGACCACATTCCTTTTAAAAACAATATTACGTCCAATTCCGACCAATTATGTAACGGCCAGTTAGTCGGAGACGATGAAGGGCATATCTATGCATCATCTAAATAGTTTGTCCGTTGGGGGGAACCGAGTCTCCGAAACATTTGTCCGTAACGGCCATCTCGATCTGAGTTACGCATGACTCATTCGCATCCACTATATTAAACACTCTCTCACGCTCCCCCCTCTCTCTCTCGCTCGCTCTCTCTCTCTCAAAACGTTTAAATGAGGAGATTAAAAACCGTTATCGTTGTTTTGACACAGATTTTAATATACTGTATTTAAAAATTATTTTAAACGCTCTCGATGAGAAAGAATGTTAAGTAGTGATCACGTGTACATGTCTACGGATTTCGATCCGACGACATCTCAACATCTGTGTACGACTGCAACACATTCTTACAGTTCGATGACGTAGACGACCCGCATGAGTTTAATTATAGATTTATCTAGATGCAGTTGTAGTGTGTTTTCTACAATAGTTAACTGGAGTTCGTCAAATCAGCTCGTTAACTGTGCGCGAGCCGACACAGTGGTAACGTTCGAGACTCACAATCTCAACGGCTGTGGTGAGTTCATGGATCGAATCAAGGTCACGATTCGGTCCGTACCTACTCACCTCTATCGCTGGGACAAATAATACAGCAATCTTGTGTGCCATGTCTGGGCTAGATAAATAACAAAGGGACACTTGCATTACACCCTGTGCAATTCGTACTCCTCCGTGCGACTCGCTATCGCACGTGGTTACTAGATGCATGGTGTCTCTCTGGCTGTGGTGAAACGTGAGTGGCTGTGTGCCACAACCAGGGGGCGCAACGGGTGGCCTAATGGTTCAAGAACGAAGATGAAGAATAATACCTCTTTTGGTTTAATTAATGGGGGATTTCCGTATTTAATACTTGAATAAACACACCGTTTCACAAATTGTGGTGGTCGTTTCCGTGTATAAAGCCCAGAGTAAATGTATTTTCTATGAATAACAGAACAGAAAAAAAGAAAACAACCGTGGATGAAGCGTGTTTAAAGAAGGAAATGTTAAAGGATTAAGTGACTGTGGACTATAAATGAATTGGGAGAATATCTGAGGGTGGACCTCCTCTGCAGAGGTGTTAGGAGTGAAAAGAGAATACGCTAATACGCTGTACGCGTACGCCTGTAGCATGGAATGGAGACAACGATGACGACTGTTAGGACCAGTGGGCTGTGCGGGACGAAGGGTATCCCCGTCGCCCGCTCGTATACTGCGTCCCGAGCTTCAAATACAGCTCCTGCCGCAGGGACGATAGATAGGCTGGATTTAGGCTGTGGCCTGCTACCGGCCGTGGGTGTTCAATTAATTAATTAATTAATTAATTGAGGGAGAGAGTAAGCCGAGGCCGGGTCCAAGATTCTCCTGGCACAGATTGGTAGCGACCGAGGGCGCTAATGATGTGGTTGCCCTGGAATCGGGCGGTGCGACAATAGAATTTTCGGGACAGTGTCCGTATACTGGCGTCCAAGGAACGGACACGCAGGGCTTCTCGGATGGTTCTATTTGATGTCAGATAGTGGGTTTTGCACGCCCAGCGCAATCCTCGGTCAAGGAGAAACTGACGCTTTCGCTTATGGGTCTTGGCCAAGTAGCCCCATACGGGGATCGCGAAGGTAACCATCGGCACCACATAGGTGGAGACGATAAGTTTCCCTAGGCGGCGGGTCAAAGACTGACATCTGTCGTGTCAACTGTGCAGTGGTTGTTTGCGAAAACACAGGAGAATCACTATATGATACGAGCCTGATATTTTACAGTGTTAATAAATCCTGCAACCTTTGATTTCTCTGGTTTCTTGATAGTTTACTCCACTTTAATGAGACTGCTATCCTCGCATCAGTATTATACAGCAGTAACGGTAGCAGCAACTTAGAGAGTTGTGAATACAAATAGCGGCAATGAATTAAACTTATTGGGGGGTCACTTGCTGGTGTCATCGGTTGCGAATTTATGCAGGTCAGACGCAATTACTCCGTGAAACGTGTCATGCGGGTCGCCGAGCCGCCGCGAAAGTGTCACACCCGTACCCTTCTGACGTCATACGTGGTTACGTCACATTGTGATATTAAAAATATTATTTTTCGCTCTACATACGGACTTTTTAATTACCCAGCACGTGATATGAGTTATAATAATACTAATAATTAACATCATCATCATCTTCAAGGATTAAACCAAGGTTCTTGCCATATATCTGTGTTTCTTCTATGATCATGGAGAGTATACCCTGCCACGTGCCTGAGAAATCTCATTTCAGCCGCTTGGGTGCGACTGGCCTGGCCTTTCGTTGAAGTCCAATTCTCAGAACCATAAAGAAGTGTGGGAAGAGCCATTACCTTGTAGAATTTTAGGAGTGTTCCTTTACTTGCTGACGTAAGGGTTCACCTGATGGTCCCGCACATAAGGTTGAGCTCATGCAACTTATTCACCACGTCGTTGCTTGCATTATAAGACACACTGTAGCCCAGGTATTCTAAATTGCTAACTTGTTCCATGACAGTACAATCTATAACAATTTTTGCCCGTACGGGATCAGTTCCACGAAAAGCCATCACCTTGGTCTTAAGTGTGGATATTTGCAATCCAGAGTCTTTGCGGACTCGATTTAATAAATGTATACCCAAATAATAATTATGATCTAGAAAATAAAATATATAAATTTTAAAATATGTGTGATAGAATTTGAAGAACTCTAAAAGAAAGGTGCGAAGGAAGACTTCATTTAAATTTTAGAGAGTAATGCCGAACGTTATATACAGCAGAATTTCGAGATTTCATGAGTTTGGCATGAACGCGAAAGAAAAAGTGATGGTAGCTGGTAGCTGATTATGGCGAATGAAAAGATAAAGTTAAAACGTTAGGTTTGGAATTGAGACAAGAAAAGATTTTTAAGCCCATGAATAGCAGACACGCAGTGATTGCAAGATCGCCCTTGAAGAGATTATTAAATCCACGAAAAAACAACTTCGTTGAAAAATAATATGCTGCTAATCTCAAGAAATATTGCAATCGTAAGTAGGAAAAACTTCAGAAAATATTTTGTGGGCCAGACTAGATCTCTCTCTCTCTCTCACACACACACACACACACACACACACACACACACACACACACACACACACACACACACACACACACACACACACACACACACACACGATACGTATACTATGCAATGGAACACTAGATTGTGTCTTCAGCCGACTGGCATGATCAGTCTTGGTTCTTGGTTCCCGTTTGCTTCTTTCACACGGTCCCTATCCAGTATTGGCCACGGTCTCCTGTTCTCTCCCATTCTTCTGTCTCTGTTATGTTGTCTCCACTATACAGCCTACTTGCATCGGCCTTTACCATATCCCTAATTATCTTATTTTCAATCTCTATTTCCTACAGCCTTGCCTTAAGAAATCTATTTCTGCTGTCAAACGTTTGTTCCAATTCCCGGTAGTGATCTTCTATACTTATAAATCATGTGTCACTACTCTTTCACATACGCTTTACGTAGTTTTTCTCTGTTTTCCTACCGTTTTTGTCCAAAATATCGAATTCAAAGGCCGAGTCACTTCTCTTATTTCGGTCTTCGTTTATTTAGTCGCCATCTATTGAAATATTAAACAGATGGCAACCGGAAGGTTGACGGAACAATTTGTACAATCGCCTCAGAAAAGTCCACCTGTAAACTGGGTAATGTAAAGTGATTTGCAATTGAGTCTGGAGAGAGAGAGCAATAACGGCCTCAGGATTAATGAACAATTGGCCCTGCCGACCATATCTGGAACGTCTTCAATTAACCACTTGTCTAGTTAAGCCTGTCGACAACGGCCACCGCTGCCCCCTCATAAGAGTAAACAACAATAACGACGACGACGCGCGGAGATTAATCAGTCATAACAACTGTTACTCGAAGGTAATACCAACAATAAACAGTTTAAGTATGCACGCGTTAATGACTTCCTAAACTTTCACTACGCCGAGATTCGTTATCACAGAAACACTTCGGGGTGGAATCACACAGCAACTACATACAGAATATTTCCAAAAGACGGTGCCAAACTTCGGGAAAAGATTCTACTCGTTAAACTGAAGAAAAATGTCCAATAGACATGTACCGAAAAATGTTTTGTTTCCGTCTGTGAGTCCCTGTATGTGTTAAAAAATGTAAAGTACCGTTTACCAAATGGTAAAAGCTTAAGAGCATGATAATGTCTTTCAGCCGCCAGCTAAACGCAACATTATTATGGTTACTGACTGACTGATTGGTTACATACCTATCTACAGCTATGCAGTGTTGTTTGCTTGTTAGGTCTTTAATCTGCGACGGACGTTAGCACGTTAGCGGTCGCGGTTTTAGTTAACGACTCCCGGCTGGTAAATGATGACGTCATGCAGCGTGATGCGTTACAGAAATTTTCAAATGACCCCCAGCCATAAGACATTATCATGTCAAAAAAAAATTAATTAAAACGGAACAAAATGAGATGTGGGCTTGAAATTTGGTACACACAGTAAATTTATAATTTCTTACCGATGCAAAACAACCATTGTATTATCAATGCCAACGAAAGTATCTTTAGAATTTTCAAAATGGCGGCTGTTTTATAATTTTTGATTCTAAATTTTACTAAAATCAGTACTTAGGTTTTCAGCAAAATATGTCTAATTACATTAAAAATTAGTCCTTTTATTTGCAATTCGAGGGTAATTATGATAAAAAATAACGGAGATATTAAATTTATTTTTTAACAAAACAGGCCAAACAAACAAAAATATCCAATAAACGTATGCCGAAAAATGCTTTCAGGATGTATTTTCTGATGACATTTCATGTTTTCATTACGCTGCTCCGTACTTTTGGGGATTGGATCGCTAGAAGAAGGAAACTCCGAATTCAAACCATGGGAGGAGGGATCCCATTACCGAAATGATGCCTGAAAGGGAATACCCAAAATAAAGTCTCCTGGTCTGCAGGCGGGGGTTGTGCTAGCAGATGGTAACCACACCAGGTCAAATCTAGCCTACCTAATTACTTCAACAGAAAAATCATGTCGGCGGCTGGAAATACAAGGAAGCGACTTGACAAATCTATAGACCTTCACAAACGAGACGTCTAATAAGTGATACTGGACGGTACTTCAGGTCACAGACTGAACAATCTATAATGGAAATTGCTACACAAGCGGTCAAATACTGTTAATAAGTTTATCTTCTTCTTTTATCAGGGACTAGGAGAATCACGTGTTTCGGTCACAAAGGAATATATCCGTTTCACCAGCGCTTCCTAGGTCTTCCTAAACGTCGTTGTCCAACAGGCTTGTTTGGTCAAACTTCCTTAGGCAACCTGTCATCTGCCATCCTACTCAGATAAGCAATCCATATCTCTTCGTTTTCTGCAATACGATCTTGGATATTAAAAATTGTTCAACTCTTTACGAATGTCTTCATTGTATAGTGTATTTCTTCGTGTGCAACCTTTAACAGACCGCAAGAATCTCATCTTCGATGGCTGTATCCTACTCGGATGTGTTCCAACGGATCCAGGTTTCAACACCATACAATAACTCTGGCACAGCCGTCACCTTATAATTTTAGTTGAGTCTATTTGCTTGTTTTTCTCGATAACACTCGACGAACTATGCCACATATTGACTGCAACTTGTGACCAAAATCATAATTCATATCATAAGTGAAGTCACAACCAAGATAGCGGAAATATGACACCTGCTCTATACTCTTATTATCCGAGACAATCTTAGTTCGCAAGGAGTATTTGCCTATAAATGCCAGAGTTTTTGTCTTCTGCATAGAAATTTTCATGTTGTAATTCGGACAGACTTGCTCTAACTGGATCAACGATCTCTGGAGCTCGCATTCGTTGAATTGGATGATTACTTGATCATCCGCAAACAGCATTTTATTTATGTGTGCTCTGTTAATAACGTCATAAAAGCCCTTAATTGCTAAACGTGAAGTCCTTTATAAAAACAGTGCCAATGAAGTAGCAGTAGTGTAGTAAAAAGCACAAGATCTCCACGGGGGGGGGGGGGGAACTACGCATTGACTAGAGATGGACCGATATAAATATAACAGGTATTTTGGAACGATATTTTTGTGGAATGGATATAACAGTGACTGAAAAGTTGAAATACCTCTTCCGATACAACGATAACTGAAAAGTTGAAATACTCGTTCCGAGTCGGACTCCCCTACGCAACTAACGAATAAACAAGTAAACGAGTACACGAGTACAAAGCCACTTTTTGGTGCTGAATACTTCATTCTGCGCATGTGCCGATTGCCATACAAGTGCGAAACGAAGCAAAACCGCGATGTTCAGAATATCTCTATGCCAAACACACGAAGCTGTTTTTAATAAATAATAAATTACTTTTTGTTAATGTGATTTCGGAGATGATTTTAACTTCACTGTACATCTCACGTAAATTTTTTTGACATTTTTGTTGTGCTATTACGTGCACTCTAAAATTTCATTGCTCGAGTTTCGCAACTGATTTCTTTTACTAAAATGGAATCAATAATTTAATACTAAATCTATGTCAGTTTGTTTACTACTAGTGAAAACTTAAATTAGTACTGCCAAAGGAATATAGGGCTACAATTTCTCTTGTTTCTTATTTTCTTTTAAACAGTAACTGCTTAATAAAGTCACAGTGTAAAGTATCACTTCCAGTTTTGTTAGTTTTATTAGCAGCCATCTTAACACAACTTTGTCACTACTTATTGCCACACTGCTAAATACTTCGTTCTTGACGAGGGCTTTCGGTGTCTCCACCATCTTCAGATCTTAAACGATCAGGTCTCCTGTCAAGAACGAAGTATTTGGCAGTGTGGCAATAAGTAGTGACAAAATTGGTCTAAAGTAACACTGTTAATACTTTTAGTTACAATTTATTTCTTATAACAAATTATATAATACAGGTATACGTATAATAGGTATATAATAACAAGTATTTGTAGGTGTTATTTTTTGGAACGGTTTCGTTCGTACCTGTTATTTTCAAATACTATTTTTTATTTTTTGTATTCTTTTTATACAGCCTAAAGGTACCATATAATGTTATTATTTATATTCTTAAAGCGATCGATTTCGGTCACAGACCATCGTCATTTATATAGCACATTTGTTCACAATATTATAAAACACTATTATTTATAAAAACGAATTTGTAGATATTGTTAATTTTGATACATATATTGTTGTCTAAGGTTCCTAAGAACTGATTCTGTTATAGAGTGTTCATGTTTACATATTATATCAGCTGATTACTGAATGTTGATTTTGTCGTAATATTTCAAAAGTGATACGATTTTTGAAGTCTGTCATAACGTTTAATAAATTTTCATGGCCCTCTTCTTTTATATGTTTGTATATTCGGTATTGTTCATATATATTTGATCTTATTTTGTCATTGCATGTTTTCAATACGGTTAAATGTTGTTGTATTGGACCATATTCACAAGACTGTAGTTTTATGTGTTTTGCTACTGTTGAGTTTGGATTTGAGTGTTGAGGATGTTTTGTATGTTCAATATATCTGTGTTTAAATGATCTTGAAGTGAATCCTATGTATTTTTTGTTGCACTGTACATTAAATTCTGTCGAGTTCGCAGGTTGACATTGATATTGGTAGACTCCAGCTTTTTCATAAATGTTTTCCTTTTTTGTACTGTTTATTTTCAGATTGTTGTAGATGTCATTGCTTGTTCTGAATGCTACTTGATAGTCATATTCTGTAAATGTTCTAGCTAATTTTTGAGAGTTGTCGTCAATGTAATGTGCAGGTATATAGGTTTTCTTCTTTTTGATTGATGTGTTATTTGTTTTATTTATTTTTTGTTTTTTAATGATTTTATCGATCATTTGAGGCTCATATCCATTGTTTTGAGCTATTTGTTTTATGATGTGTATTTCTTTTTCGTATTGTTTCTTGCATAAAGGATATGTGAGGGCTCGATGTATCATGCTGTTGTATGCAGAAATTTTGTATGAGTAGGGATGGTTGCTCTCTGCGTGAATGGTAATATCTTTTTGAGTATCTTTTCTGTATATAGAGAAATGATGTTTGCTTGCATGGCGTTTTATGGTAAGGTCTAGGAAGTTTATTTCGCCTGTATTCTCTATTTCTTTTATAAATTTAATGTCGGAATTGATGGAGTTAATGTATGCTAGAATTTGGTTGATTTGTTTACCAGTACCTATAAATAAACAGATGACGTCATCTACATATCTGTACCAATATTTGATGTGTTGTATAAATGGATTTTTGGTAGTGAGTATAAAATTTTCTTCTAAGTGCTGTAGGTATATTTCACTTAAGATTTATGAAAGTGGAGCCGCCATTGGAAGACCATTTTTGTTCTCATAGTGGTGATTTTCATATACGAAATAATTTTGGTTAATTATCATTTTTACTAATTTGATCGAATTTTCAATTTCATCTTTTTGTAATTTATTGGTTTTTTCTAAATTCTTTTTTAAAACTAATAATAAGTCGTCTCTCGGTATACTGGTGTACATGTCAGAAACATCAAATGATATAAATTTACTATTGCTAGGTATATTTAAATCTTTCACTTTACTAGTAAGTTAAATTCAAAACTACTCTTGATTTGAGACGTTAAAATGAAATGAAAATCTATTAAACGTTACGACAAACTTCAAAAATCATATCACTTTTAAAATATTACGACAAAATAAAGAATCAGCTGATATAATATGTAAACATGAACACTCTATAACAGAATCAGTTCTTAGGAAGCTTTAGACAACAACATATGTATCAAAATTAACAATGTCTACAAATTCGTTTTTATAAATAATAGTGTTTTATAATATTGTGAACAAATGTGCTATATAACCTGACGATGGTCTGTGACCGAAATCGATCGCTTTAAGAATATAAATAATAACACTATATGGTACCTTTAGGCTATATAAAAAGAATACAAAAAATAAAAAATTGAGTTGTAGGTACCATTAATAAAAAACAATAAGTGTAAGTATAAAATACGTCACATTTCAAATAGTAGTTTAGCACACCTCTAGAGTTGACTGTACAACTTCAGGGAGGTCTCAAAAGATGGGTAAAATGCTACTGCGTTCGAGGTTTTCTCAACGATTACAGCACGAAATAAACGGTGTTCTGTACCAATTAAGTTAGAAAAATTGGTCGGCCTCAGTTTGAACAGCTGTAGCTACTGTAGAAGTGAAAATGGCAAAAGTTAATTACCGGTAACTGTACGAGTTTAACACATGGCTGAACACGGAATGTGTGGCGCAGTCAACCTAACCTCGTTACATCGGGTCACTTGTGTTATACTGAAACAGATAGCTCTATACAGTAATATGTTATTGCAGGAATTGTTACTAAGACGATAACACTGGTACGACGCAATTACTGGACCTGTCTACTCGTTCTTCTTGAAATTTTTGATTGAAAAACGACACTTGTGGGACACATCGCGGAGGATCTAGGAATTATCCTATTATCGTACCCGACTCCCTTCATCAATATCAGTAAACGAGATTTCAGGAGTAACTTAATTCGCACATCTATATTGGGAAGCACTCTTATCATTTCGGCAGATATTGGGCAGTCCCATCGAATATCATCATCATCATTTTCAAGGATTAAATCAAGGATGGTTTGTTCGGTCTCAAACAGGCAAAGATTAGACCTGGTCACTCCACCGCTTCCTCGGACGTCCCACACCTCTCCGTCTCCTCGACTTATAGTTCCGTAGTTGTTTAGGGATGCGACAGTCATCCATTCGGCAAAGATATTCTCACCAATTCAGCAGATACTGGGCAATCCTGTCGAGTATACTCATAATATTCAGTTCCTTCTTATATCTGTGTTTCTTCTACGATCGTGGAGAGTATACCCTGCCACGTGCCTGAGAAATCTCATTCCCCCCCGCTTGAAAACGACTGGCCTCGGATTTCGTTCAGGTCCAATTCTCACACCTGTAGAGAAGTGTGGGGAGGGCCATCACCTTGTAGAACTGCAGGCGTGTTTCTTTCCTCGTTGTTATCCTGATGGTTCCACACATTTGGTTGAACTTATGTAGCTTATTCACCGCGTCACTGTCTGTAATGTGAGACACGTTGTAGCCCAGATATTCAAAATTACTGACCTGCTCCAGAACAGTACCATCTTCGATAATCTTTACTCGTATGAGAGGATCAGCTCTATTAAAACTACTACTTTGGTCTTCAAAGTGGAGCTGTGTAATCCGACATCCTTGCAGATTTTATCCAGTGAGCTATATTTTGAAATAAAAACACAATTAAATAGGCAATAATTTTCTACTAATATTTTTTTTTTCTATTTGTATCGGCCATCTGAGGACCACATGCCAATTTCAATTCTTTATTCCTTGTTCTTTTCTTTTTCTCCAATATTCTTTCATCTTTTCGCTATGTCTCTTCTTCCTGTCTTCAGTCCACCTTGAACCGGGGGTTTTCTCTCTCCTATCCTGGACTCCTTCCATTTGCGACACTTTTGCCCGAAAAACATCTATTTCAATTGCTTCTTCTGCGTTTATATTATTTTTTTCTAAATCCTTTTGGACTTCTTTAATCCAACTTTGTGTTGACTTCTTTCCCCACAGATATTTGAAGATATGTTTTGTTAACCTATTATCGTCCATTCTATATAAATGTCCAAACAATACTAGTCTTCTTTTTCTCACTGTTACTGTTATATTTTCTATACATCATTACTTCTTAATTTCCAACCTTCTGAAGTTTTTCGTGGGCCTATTATTTTCCTATTAATTCGTCTTTACAATATTTCTGGTTTGTCTAAATTATAATTCAATGGTAGACATTCACTTCCATAGAAGCATTCTGGCCTCTCTACTATACTGTAATGCCTTATTTTCGCATTTTTAGATTTGCACTTTTTATTGTAAATATCTTTAGTTATACCATATGCTCTTTCCATTTTACGAATCCTTTCTTCTACAGCAGATTTTTCTAAACCATTTTCTTGAATTGAATTTCGCCTAGATACTTAAATTTTATAACCCTCCGTATTCGATCAATATCTGTTAGCAGGAATTTTGGCGCACTTTTAATGTTCGTGAAAATTTTGTTTTTTTTTTCTGCAGAAATTCTTAAGCCTGTTCTACTGGCTATGTCCTCTAAAAAATTAACTTGTGTTACTGCAGATGTCAGATGTTCAGAAAGTATTGCAAAGTCGTCTGCGAATGCCAAACAGTTTATTTCAATATGTTTGTTCCTTCTTCCCAAAAGGATTGGTGACATATTGCATTCCTTTAATTTTTCATTCTAAATTCTCACTACTTTCTCCAGGACACAGTTGAAAAGAATTGGGGATAAACCATCACCCTGTCTTACACGTTTCTACTAATATTATTAATATAGATATATTTTATTGGCCTGTTGCAGTTTTTTTTTTCAAGGTACGACGTTTTTCAGCCCCCAGGTTGACTCAGCCTGTGGAAATGAGTACCTGGGTAGCATCATGGAGTACTAACGGGCGGCTGAAGCGTATTGTTGGCCACAAAACCTTCTTTGTATGCCTACCTTGCCTAAATATAGAAGTTTCGTTCGTTCCTCTGGCGCTACAGTCCACGATGAGCCTTGGCCTCCCCGACTAGTCACCTCCAAACACCTCGGTCCCCAGCCACCATATCCAATCCCCGATACCCATCCTTCTACGTCTTGTAGCCACCTTCTTCTAGGTTTTCCTGTGCTTCTTTCCCCATCTGTTGTCTCTCTACGAATTGTTTGGGCATTCTGTCGTCCTCCATGCGCATCACATGTCCCAACCGGCTGATCCTCATAGACTAGATGAACCTCACTATGTCTTCGCCGTTCTTCACCTTCCTTCACTGGTCCAAAGGTTTTTCTTAGAATTCTTCTTTCAAAGACTCTTAAATTATGTAAAATGTTAGACCGTTTAAAAGGTAAAAAGGAGCCATCGGTATTATCACTATTTCACCCAGTATAAAATTATTGGGTCTCCTTTGACTCTCTACGCGCGCATTCATAATTACACGGTACCATCCCATGGTTAAGTGTTGACTGAGCACCCGGTCGGGTTGGTGTTTATGAAGTTCTCTCTCACAATGGCATACCAAACATTAAAAATGTTTCTCACATATTTTCTTTTCTCTTTTCTGCTGACAAGGTAATTTCAGAATCCTTTCAGCGTACGTAGATCAATCTGGTCTCACAATTAAAATTAAACTGACGAATATATTAGTTTTTGTCCAACTGACCAAACGCGCTGTTGTTACGAATATATCTCTAAACTAATTATAGTTAATTTGTATCAACCTACTAATGATTACGGGTTCGCACGCGTGTGAATCTCTGGCGTTGGCTAGTTACACTAGCGAATGTGAGCGAGATCTTTACGGTGCATTCCCATGGTTCTCTACACCGACTGACGAGTAGTCGTAAACCATTTGGCAGAAATACAAATGTGACATGGGCTACAGTGTGTCTTATAATGCAAGCAACGACGTGGTGAATATACTATTATCAAATAGGGAGTGCGGCTGGGCGGGGTCAGGCTCACACACACAAGCGCAGGGGATTAGGACCGGCCGGATTCTCGCCCCATTAGTCACCTAGAAAAAAAATAGTGGACTTCAGTTGATTCCCAGCCGCACTCCCTAGTTGATAATACTATAAGTTGCATAAGCTCAACCTTATGTGCGGGACCATCAGGCGAACCCTTAAGTCAGCAAGTAAAGGAACACGCCTAAAATTCTACAAGGTGATGGCTCTTCCCATACTTCTTATGGGTCTGAGAATTGGACTTTAACGAAAGGCCAGGCCAGTCGCAACCAAGCGGCTGAAATGAGATTTCTCAGGCACGTGGCAGGGTATACTCTCCATGATCATAGAAGGCACCCAGATATACGGCAGGAACTGAATATTGTGAGTATACTCGACAGGATCGCCCAGTATCGGCTGAATTGGTGGGAACGTCTTTGCCGAATGGATGACTGCCGCATCCCCAAACAACTATGGACCTATAAGCCGAGGGGACAGGGAGGTGTGGGACGTCCGAGGAAGCGCTGGAGTGACTAGCTGTAATATTTGCCTATTTGAGACCGGAACAAACCATTTTTGGTTTAAACCTTGAGGATGATGATGATGACACAAATGGTGGTGATAGGACAGCTGAATTCTGTGCTTCGGAATAGCGAAAATAACTTACAAAACTAAAACGATGATTTATTCTTTCATCTTAGAAAGTATAGTCATAGAGTAGCCTATAATTAACGTTCTGAAATTTGGGAGCTACGAATGCACATGAAAGTCGATTGCAAAGAGCAGAGATGAGGTCCCTTAGATGAGTAGCCTGGTATACCAGGTTAGATAGGAGAAGGAATGAAGACATCCGTCATGAGTTAGACCGACCAGTGAATGACATGGTGAGGGAGTATAGACAGCAATGGTTTGATCACGTAGAACGTAGGGACCACACGTATATACCAAATATACGCCTAAAGGTAGAAGAAATCTGGGAACACCGATGAGAAGATAGAGAAATTTTATCCTGAAGTCGATAAATATTATTGGCGCAGGGCATCAGTAACCACCAGTACCAAGTTCGGCATAAAGGAAATGATCCTGTACCGGCTTATATTTGGAATATTACAGGTGTGAATCTTAATTGGGTTTAGTCGGCTGCAACACTGTGTACAAGGAAAGCTGGTCCTTTAGTCCGATAAGACGGCCAGTTTATGGAGACAACGCAGACATAATATCGGGCTGGACGTTAAGCCCGAAGGTGGCTGTCTTACCCTGCGATATGCTAGTAACGTATTCAAGGAGCATATTGGTTACTAATCTGTCGCAAGGAAGATGGACTGCCGCATCCCCAAACAACTATGGCATTATAAGCCGAAAGTACGGAGAGGTATTATAGGGCGTCCGGAGAAGCGCTGGAGTCACCAGCTCTGGTCTATCTGCTTGGAACCGGAACAAACCATTTTTGGTTTAATCCTTGCTGAAAAAGAAGAAGATGATGATGATGATTATTGTTGGTCAAAATTAGAATCGATGAGAACAGAACTGACATCGTAGAAACCAAGAGCTTAACATTAACAGCAGAAGAAAGCTGGCCTCGAAAATCATGGGAATGGTAGCCGGCTGCGACAAGAGACCACGCCTGTCTTGGAATGACTGAACGTCTAAGGCAATGCAGAATCGAGAGGCAAACTAAAACGGAAGCCGTGGTATCGGACGGTGTAGTGCCGCTACAGAGAATTGTTAAAATAATTGGATAGTCAGCAAGTAAGTCTCTAAGTACCAGACTAACATAGTGAGACAAATTGTACGTGACCCGACACACATTCACTCTGTACTCTATGGTATGGTACGGTGCGTAGTAGTCCTACAGCGGTTAACTGTGTCAACATCGGATGGACAGTCGGCTCGGCGTCCGACCGTAGTTCCGCGTTCCGCAGGAAACACGCACACACGCGTACACGCGCGCGCCAGTGATACGAACCACTTAAAGACGGACAGCACTCGCTGAACCATGATGCTGTTTGTGTACGACTGGTATGTATCCAGCTCACGATGTCATGTTGTGTCCGTGTAGCTAGAAAACAATTACTTATGCAGTTTGTTTCTAACAAGAAATTAATTAATTCATCATCATCTGCTTAACGGTTTTAGGCTTTAGCGGCCTGTTCCTATTCCACAGTCACCTTTTCTTAGGTCCACCAACGTTTCTTCTGCCTCCCGGGGTTGTAATCTTTCGCCGTCTTCGGTATTCTACTTGCTTTCATTCTATTGATGTGTTGAATCCATTTTCTTCTGTATTCTTTAATCATTTCATTAACTGCAAAAATATCTAAATCACTTCTTATCTATTCATTTCTTACATGATCTCGTCTATTATAGTTTTTAACTGCTCTAAGAAATTTCATTTCTGCTGTTTGTAATTTCTGTTCATCTTTTTTCTTTATTTAAACGATAAATACAATTTAGTGGTTAAGTCTAACCTATGCTAAACTTGTGTTGCTACCACTAATACTCACTTACACTTCCATGGAGTAAGTTTAGCATAAGTTTTTTCTTTATGACCCAAGATTCAGAACCATACAGTAGTGTAGGCATTGTCATTCTTTCATAAAATTTTTAATTAATTCATAGTAAGGAATAATAAAGTACTTCAGCAATTTCTGTCCATCTAGTCTGTGATACCAAAACCATAATATTTACACCAACACAAAGCAAATAGATGATTTAGTCTGCCTTCTTAGAAAGCATAATCACGTAAGGCTCCAACCAGTGGAAATAGACTTTCTGGAGAAGGTTTTATGGGGTGTACAGGCTCCAGTGTATTAGAAACGAAGATATCAAGAGGCAAATTCGTGAACACAAAACAATTTTGAACACAATAAATACTACCCGCCTTGTATGACACGGGTGCGTGGAACGAATGGCTGACGACGCTCGTTGGCTCAAAACGTTTGCAAGCTCCGTTCCAACTAGATACGGGGAAATGGGATAGACCCAGGAGATCTTAGAAAGAGTATCTAGAATTTGGCTTGGCGGGGAGACAGGTCGAGACGGCTTCATACACAAGAAATAAAGCAAGTTGAGACTAATCAATATTACAATCTTTACGGCGACTAAAAAAACTTGTAATAACATACTGAAATCAATCCTATCAAAATAATAACACAATAAAGATAAGCGCTATTGAAGCAATGTTCATATGATACAGTAGCTTATCTACAATTTGGTCTTGGGGAGGGGGGTCCGGTCGAATCGGCTTCATACAAAAGAAAACAAATTAAGACTAATCAATATTACAATCTTTAAAGTGACTAAAAAGCGTGTAATAATATACTGAAATCAATGCCATTTCAGTAATAACACAATACAAATAAACGTTATTGAAGCATTGTTTATAAGATACTTATTGACTTAATAGATTTTTCTATATTTCATATTCAAATGTACACAAAAAAGCTGTGTAATTAACTTGTTTCTAGACCTATATTTAAAAACTCAGTATGGAAAACCACACATGTTCTAATTAATTATAAAATTATTTTTAATATGTACACTCAGACGAAACTAAATACAGTAATGTGCAAATTAGTGTGAACACGCTTGATTTCAACTCATTTTTAATAACGCTTACAGAATTAATACAATAATATACATCTTGTATGAAATATGTCCACCTCCGGCTTGAATAACTAGTTTTACACGTTTTGGCATAGATTGGATCAATTTCTGACACATCATTTTCACTTCATTGTCTTTGAACCATAAATTGATTAACGAAGAAATCATGCTTTCTTTGCTTGTGCAGTTCATTTTGCGCATAAGTTTTCAGTCGGATTGACGTCCGGTGAATTTCCTGGCCAGTCTAAAAGCTTAACATTGTGTTCTTGGAAAAATTGTGCGACTTTCGCGACTTACGGCGGGGAGTTGAATACCGTTCAATATCTTGTTGGAAAATGCCGTTTCCCTCTGGTAGTGTGCAAATTAGTGTGAACACGCTTGATTTCAACTCATTTTTAATAACGCTTACAGAAATATTTCCATGATATGATTTTTGGGCTTCGATATGTAGTGAATATCGCACATAATTTTATTTAGTGAAAGAATTATACAAATTTTAATTTTGTATGTTGCAAAATAGTCACTTGTTGCAAATCCTTTCCCACTTGTCATTGAGAGTACGGATCACTTGTCTTCTAACAACCTCAATGTACTTGTCGGAATTCATCATTCCATCAACTGGAACAAGTGGCCCTAGGCCATGAATAGGAAAACAACCCCGAAACATTTACTTAGTCGGGTATTTTACACTTTGATCAATGTGTTTAGGAGAAGGTTTCTCACTGTGTGATTTCCAAACGTAGCTTGACTGTACAATAAAGTGGGTTTCATCCGAGAACAGGACATTTTCCCAATTTTTTACATTACATTTCTTATATTTTTTGGCCCAAGATAATCTTTTTCTCATCATTGGGATGGTTAAAAGCTGTTTCTTCTGAGGACGAACAACCTTACGCCCAGCATCCAGTAGCCTACGCCGAACAGTAAAGTCATGAGTATGAATACCTGACTGTGCTAAGTCTTTTTGTAGATCAAAATTTGTCAGCCTAGGGTTTTCCTTTGATTTTCTTAGCTAAACTGAGGTCATCCCTGTCAGTTGTTTTGAGTTTTCTTCCACATTTTCCTTTTCCCTGAGGTGAAACACTGCCAGTCTCTTTAAACTGTTTAATAATTAAGTTGACAGCGCCCAAACTAACCTCACATACTCTAGCAATGTCCCTTTGTGTCACTACAATCTTACTCCTTTTCTTTGGAGTGAGATCCATAGCTTACATTTAATAAAACAGGATTTAACACGGTACACACGATAAAATTTAACAGAAACAAGCGACAACACATTATTAACCACAAACTACAATAGTTAAGTGAGGTTAATCAACAGCTGAGAACAAATAAAGGTAAATATCAGCTGTAAATCAGGGCTGCCAAACTCTGAAAGTCAAATTATGTGGAAATTTCCTGTTCACACTAATTTGCACACTACTGTATATCAGCATGCTTTTGGTAAAAACGCTGAGAAAGATAATCAAAATACGAATTGTACCTAGTTGTTAATATTTTAAAAATAAATAATTATATTGGTTAAATTAATCAATTATCTTTTATTTAAACAACGCGAAAGAAAGCGAATACCGCCCAGCGTTTCTTATCTGTGAATTTCTGAAAACAAAAAATTATTTTGTTTACGTATCCGTGGTTACATAGCATGGAACGATATCAATCGTTAATATTTAATTGAATTTTTTTTAGTTTTCGGTCGAATAAATTTATAACATCAATACAAAAAAATCGTTATGGAGAACCATACATGCTTCCATGTTCTCAGATTATACATAAAATCATTTGGACTGCCTTTATGCGTACCCGCAGTTATTTCGATTTTTGGGCTTCGATATGTAGTGAATATCGCACATAATTTTATGTAGTGAAAGAATTATACCAATTTTAATTTTGTATGTTGCAAAATAGTTGGCTGGTGATTCCATAGATTTCTTTGTAATTTTTTAATGGAAAATGACTGTAGTAGTAATTTATCACCGGGTCGTGGTCGCTGTGACACTAAAAATTGATTATGTTAGGTTAACATGAAAACTGAAATAATACATGGCAACCAATACGTGTGTAATGTGAAACTATTTTTTTTTTCTAAAACCACGAAAAACCCAACTCGAAGTAAGGCGGGAGTGGCCACATGGTCAACCCCTTGCCTATTATTATAGGCCTACATGACACTTTTTTGTGGCAGAACTCGTTTTTTTTGGTAAAATTCGTTTTCCGACAAGTACTCGTTTTGTGACTAACAAAAAACAAACATCCATTATGTACAATTTGTAGAGCATATGTTGTCATTCCTTAATACAGTGTTTTTTGTTTTTTCATTAACCATAAATATTTGTATTTTTCATTTTGTATTTGCTGTTTTTTTTTTTAATTTGTAAACTTAAAAACGTTAGGTTCTTTATTTTAAGTGTTACTCTGTTATACGCATTGTATTACACGTTTAATGTTATGTTTTCTCAACCACAGCTTTTATTTATTTTAGCAGTAAACTAAAAACCCAAAACCATTACTACCTAACTACCAAATGAAAACAACACGTATTTTTGCTTTACATTAAGAAATAGGGCAATTTACAATTAGTACACTTCTTCTTTTCCACACCGTAATATATCGATACAATCGCATATTAAAAACATCGAAATGTATTGCGGGTACTCATACAGTTCCAATAATTTATTTGAATTCTAAAAAAATATAGAATTTTGTCAAAGTGAAATAAAATGTTTCCATAAAAACTACTTCTTTGTTGTCAATAACGTAGTACACATATAAAACTTATAAAAAATTATCTCCTCCCTCATCAACTACCATTTTAATTTATAGAAAATTACTCCCTTCCCCTTCAACTACCCTTTTCATTTATAGATATTTCATCTACCTTTCTGCAGTAGATTATTATGACCTTCTTTTAAGGATACTTTATTTATCAAAATTAAGCACTTTACTCTTGTTAAAACCTAAAAGGTTCCAGGTAAACTACCCCTTCCCCTTAACCGATCTTCACCAAAATCAATAAGCCTCGAGTCCTCTACAATTCAGAACTGTATGCAAAAAATTATTCGATTCTGTTTGATATTGCGGCAGTTATCGTTCTCCATTGAAAAATTCCACACACACATTTCGGGAAACGACTTTTTTTCATGTTTTGAGGGTAGTACAATCAGAATCTCCCCTTATCTCGAACACGATTTTTTTCGCGATCACCATACTTCCATTTCCTTACGGAACATGGAATGTTTAAAAGGAATAAATCCCAATTTTAGTACCAAGCCACGTGTTGTTCAATCAAATATATTGCAACTCACCGTCTGCGGCTTTTTGAAACAACGTCTTCACTATAAAGTTGACATGTTTCAGGACACTTGTCCCATCCTCAGAACTTAAAATATTCGTGTATCATTTAACGTTGATACAGTTGTCAAATAATTAAAATATTAAAATCCAATATAAATGTTTAAAAACGAGCGCCATGGTTAAACGATGTACATCGTACGGTGACTGACCGCGCACTGAATTACGTCTGGCTCCCACCACGACAATAACGCATGGCAGTGTCCTACAATACATTCGACTTGAAAAGCAGTTGATCATTTAAAACACGCGGCTTGGTATCAGTATTATTATACGCTTTATAAATTTCGTACTCTTCAAGGGCGTTCATATATCGCCCTTTCTTACATACGTGAATAGGTATCAAGTTAGTTTTAAAATTAGTGTAATTATGATTCTCGGAAATGAGGTGTTCTGCAAATTTTGACTTGATATTGTCCAAGCTGTGAAGGTGTGTAGGCGGCCTATGTTCTGTAAATCTTTTTAAAAAACCACGACCTGTCTGGCCCACATAAAAGGCCATAATCGTCACATATCAATTTGTAAACACCAGTTTTGTGTTCAAGGCTGGTAGTTCTGCGGACACGAAGATTATTCATAATATTATTAGTGGTTTTGTAAGTGACCTTTATATTGGTGTTTTTATTAAAAATTGACCCAAAAATCTTAGGCATAAGGTGTGTGTACGGTGTTGCAATGTATTTGCGTGTTGTATTCTCGCGAGTTTTATGTCCGTTAATGTTTCTTGCTTTTTCTTATGTTTCCGAAGGATGTTGTTCACCATATCGACATCATAACCATTAGTAACTGCAATGTATTTAATAGTGTCTAATTCCTCATGGTATTCTTTATCACCGAGGGGCAAAGATAAAAGTCTATAAATCATACTATGGAAGGCAGCCAATTTCTGGGATATAGGATGAAAGGACTTAGCATGTATTACGATATCAGTCGTTGTGGGTTTTCTATAGATGTTAAATTGTAGTTTTTTATTTGTGTCCTTGGCAACAGTTAAATCCAGAAAATTCAGTTTACCATTGTCTTCACTTTCAAGTGTGAACCGCATATTGCCATTGATATTATTCAAATAACTATGTAAACTATCAATTTGCCTTTGTGTGCCTTTGTATATTAAAAAGGTGTCATCAACATACCTGCCGTAAAGTATTATATTATTCTTGTGTCTGTTATTAATGAAAATGAATGAATTTTCGAAATTATTTAGGTATATATCCGCAAGAAGGCCTGAAAGCGGAGAACCCATTGCTAACCCATCTTGTTGGCTGAAAAATTGATTGTTGTGGGTAAAATAGTTTTGATCAAGAACCAACTCTAAAATATACATCAATTCATTTATACTATCAATATCTAGTTTATTAGTATTAGTAAGGTTACAATATCAAAGGAAACAAGTTTGTAAGACGGTTCAACTATTAAGTTTTTAACCTTATTCACAAAGTCAACACTATTAATTAAACTATGATCATTAATTATTTGTATATTGTGCTTTATTATGTTGAGTAGTTTTTTAGCTGTTTTATACCCCGGAGCAGTGGTGAAATTTTTTTCCATGGTGAACATGGAAGTAAAAAGGGTTACTACTGTATTAGCGTACACAGCTGAGAAATTAATAAAACAGTTTAAAAATTAAAAGATTAACAGAATTTTTCGCCAACTTTCGACAGTCTATGGGGGGATCCGGTGATTCCACTATGACCATTTTCCGTGTTCTGCCTGTTTCTTCCGTAGCACCACAGTTTTTACGGGTTCTCCGAATAAATTACGGGAAATCCGTGGTAATTCACAGGTTTGTTTACGATAATACGGACGGAGGGAGTAATAGTAATATGGAATTTGTTACAAAGGCTATCAGGACCATACACAACATTGGTAAAACTATTATATTCCGGGCTCGATTGTGTGTATTTTCACGTCTAAATGTTTCGCCCAGACCTTCAGAAAGAAAGAAAACGTTTGCGAGGATGACAGGCCAAACGCTCCTCACAGTTAAGGAGTAAGCTGTGAGTTTAACGTTTTCTTTCTTCTTTTTCTACTGAAGATGACCTCCGAATGGGTGGTCGAAACGTTTAGATATGAAAACACAAGCAACCGACCACGGCCCAACAGCCGGGAATGTAATAGTTCTACCAATAATATGGAAATATTTTCATTTCAATTGTACATTTTACACACTAACGATTCACTTGTTAAATTCATCATCATCATCACTCCAAGGACGATGACCGGAGCCTTAGACCTGTCCGGAACCCGTTTCCTCCTCGGTCTACCGACATCTCTCTTCCCAGTACGGTGATAACCCAAGACAGCCACAGGTAGACGGATATCAGGCGTGCGATTCAAGTCTTCACACCATCTCCTTCTGTGGTCTTCAATCTTCTGGTGCAATGATGCAATGTTTATATCGCGTCTAATATCCTCGTTCCTCCTCCGATCCAAGAGAAAACAACCTTGCGTCCCTCTTAGATATTTCATTTCGGCTGCCTGAATCCTCTGCACGTCCCTTTTATCAATAGTCCATGTCCCACCAGCATACAGGAATGTGGGGACAGCCACAGTTTTATAAAATTTCCTTTGGGGGTATCCTTCCGTATTTTATTTTTCAGGTACCTATGAATCGTTCCACAGATGCGTCTAAATTTACTTGTTAAAAAAAAGAATATTGCACAGGCCCCTCCCACGCGAACTGAATTTACTAAGGTACCGCAATGAGGTAGCACTGTCACTGTCGGCGGTACCGCGGTGGCCGTGGCATCAATACAACAACAAAGAAATACAGTGCTACGCACACCTTAAACGAGGAAAAGAAATAAAAAACATAAAGAAACTGTGTTTTGAAACAACGATAAGAGAGCGCTGGCGCCCTTGAAACCGAGAGAAACAATGAGTCTCTGAATGGCGCTACGCGGGAATTAACGTAATTACACCTGACGAAGCGGATACCGATTCTGTATGCAATAGGTCGAACTCTCTGCATGTTCGTCAACATCATCGTTTCGTATCGTCAAGTGTCCTGTTCTGATATCATAAAGTACTAACTACCACCATTTCCTTGGTCAGCCTGTATCTCTCTTTACCCCATGGTTTATAGGCAAGGATTTTCATAGGAAAGAAATATTCCTCGTTTCCACGCACACAATTTTGTCCCCAACACTGCTGACAACACGACGGAAACAGTACTGTATGTACTGCGGCACATGTTGCACGGGTTTAGTTCTCAATGGTCTCACTAGAGAGCAGGCTTTTTTGTTGTTAAAATCTTTTAATTTGAGGTTGTGTTTGGTGATAGATTTATTCGGTCTACGGTTTGTGCTCATAGTCAGTGCCGGATTTAAGATTTTTGAGGCCTCAGGCCAAGCTTTCTGAGCTACCCCCCCCCCACCCGGGCTATGAAGTAATATGTGTACAGCAGAAGTAACTTGATGTCAGATTAATACTATAAAATTTAAAAACAGTAGGCTACTATAAAAAAGCATGCTTTCATTTAGAAAACTTTTTAAGAACCATGCAAAAGAATTGAGCAAATTAATTTATTTTTTAAGTAGAGTAACTTAACTAAGCTTATTCAACATAAAAAAAATTTCTTTTTTTATTGTCTAGGTATACCACATTAATTTTTTCTTATAATTTTTATAAAATTAAAAAAAATAGGTCTAGATTTTTTTATTCTTTGACTAAAGATACGACAAGCTAATGGTAAACTAATATTCAATGACTATGTAGTTTAATGGAATTAACGTCGGGGAAAGCATACACAAAACATGTTGCGGGAAAATTTATAAATTTTAAAAAGAAAACTATAGAAAATTGTTTTTAAATAAAGTAGGCTACGTTTTTATATTTTAGGAAGAGATATAAACACACTTTTTTCAATGATAAGTGGTTTATATGTACAAACCTTTATTAAAAGCTTATAAACGTAATTCAGAATGAAATAAAAATACTTTTATGAAATAATAATTCCTACTTTTATAAAAAAACTTCTGTTAAAAAAAAATCTGTAGCTTGCGGCCCTCTCTGAAGGCCGCGGCCTAGTCGGCCTAGTGGTAAATCCAGCACTGCTCATCGTTCATCGATTTAACGTTATCATTCATAATAATGTAACAATTTGCATTATTAAGCAAATAAAATACAGACACATCAGGTTTTCTTTATGTTTTTCTATTAGCAGATTATAAAGTTGTCAACAGCGAATTCCAGACGCTCTCACTAGTCCGTTTAGCCAAGAAACTAGGAACCTATCAACGAGGATGTTTACGTTTCTTTAAAAATTAACAATATGATACGTTCCAGTCGTAATAACGAAAGCGCAGCAGCACGCGCTTCGTCACCCATGGTTGTGGCAAACGTTGCGGGATGGAATCAGCGAACGTTCTGCAACATTGTCCCCGCAACACTGTTGTGACGCAGTACAACAAAGCCCCCGACATTGTTGCGGTACAATGTTATCGTGGAGACAAAGCTTTAGGAATACACTCCGCCACGCTGACCCGAAGCCCGGAATTTCCTCTCGCAAGGAGGAAGGGATAAACAATAAACTCGGCTCCGAATGACGGCTCCTGCCTAGAGTTAACCGGCCAACTAGCTTAATGACGGAAGAGTACTATATGTTGCCAACCTGGGAGACGAAACTGAAGTCCAGTCTGCGGGCTCTGAGGTGGCAGACGCCCACCGCCATTAGCGCAACTCAACAAGACGCTAATAACGTCTATATATTCGCATATCTCATAATGTAAATGTTCACGCATCGTTTAAAGCATTTACTGGAAATGACAGAATCCTAATGAACAAATCAATGTGACGAAATTTAATGTGCGTAATAATGGTTTCTTTATTATCGCCTAAGGATAATAAATGGAGTTAGGAAATGTTGGCTGTCTTTGTGAGCCATTGTGTCATAGACAGCTGCTTAGTCTTATACGCTACATTCGATCATCGCATCGCCACGGTATTTAGGTCTTTCCCGTAGACCTGTGCACAAGGACGACAACGGTGACGATTTCATTACTGACCGGTACTGGTCCTCCCGTAACTGCGCGACATACCAGATCGTGATAAATAAGAAATACAACGACTACTGGTTTGAAAACAACAGTAATGCAGCGAAGCGCGCTCTCGACTGTCGCCAGGTGAAACACGTTCCAGCCAAATGACATTGTTTTGCAGACACCTGTCCGTGCACACTGCGGTGAAAGTGGTTCCTTCGCTGTCCCGTCGGTGAAACTTCACATTTGTGCACTATTTTGATTATCTTTTAAATGGTCACATCACAGATCTTTTTAAAAACACATAATCTTGGAGACTGTATCTTGACACTGACGCTTCACAGGAATCCGAATGTCTTCTCTTCTTCTTCTGATCCCGAAGGTATTACTCATCCACTTCACCAACGCTTCCTTGGTCTTCCTGTATTCCTTCGTTCAATAGGCTTGTATTACCAATCCTGCTTAGGCAACCTGCCATCTGGCATCCTATTCAGATTGAGCAGTCCATCTCTCGTTGTCCTCTGCAATACGATCTTGGATATTAAAAATGTTCAACTCTTTACGAATGTTTTCATTGTAGAGTCTATCTCATCGCTTGCAGCCTTTAGCAGACCAAGAATCTCATCTCCGGGATGCCTGTGCCCTACTGACATGTTTTTCCTCCGGGATCCAAGTTTCAGAACCACACAACAACATTGGCACAGCCATTACCTTATAAAACTAATCCAGCCTCTTTCCTTATTTTCTGCCGATAAGACTCGATGAATTGTGGCACATATTGACTGAAACTTAGGCAACTTGTGATCAACATCATAAGTAATGTTGTACGTAACGTCACAAACAAAATAGAAAATGCGACACCTGCTCTTATCCAATTTTTATAATGGACCTAATAAAAATCAAGTTCAGTGACTAGTTGTTTTCTCTCTTAGTCTTTGCCAATTTTCTGAAATGATGTTCTGTGATGGTTAATTAGAATACACAGATTAAAGCCCAACACCTCCTCAGGAGGCGCACACGTTCAGCTACCCAGTTAGCCTCACGGGCGCGAGAATGTTACCAGGAGGCCTCGCAAAAGAACGCTCTCGTCTGTCAGCGTGTAAGTAAGCACGAGCTCCGATGAGTGGGTGTAAGTTTGGCGAACGTTTTGGAAACACACACACACACACACTCACTCGCGATTTACAAACGTACGCTAATGTATTTCAGCAGAAAACATGGCACGTCACAAATTAGCGTTCGAGCGAGTGACACACCGCAGAACGTAAACAACACTCCCCGACGCTAATGCGTTCCTAATTGTACGATAAACACAGCGCACGATCGAAATGATGTGTTGTTGTTGGTGACACAAGTCTAGAGTTTCTAGAGTCATTTCTAGAAATAATATTAACTGGAACGTCTTCTTCTTCTTCTTCTTGTGGCTTGTCCTCTGACAGTGTAGGTGACTATAACTGCCGATGTGGTTTGAAAACAACAGTAATGCAGCGAAGCGCGCTCTCGACTGTCGCCAGGTGAAATACGTTCCAGCCAAATGACTTTGTTTTGCAGACACCTGTCCGTGCACACTGCGGTGAAAGTGGTATCTTCAGCGATAGAGATGACATCTGGTATCAGGTGCTAAATCTACAACGAAGAAAGCAGAAACTTCGGACCCCCCTGCACGTCTCAAACCCAAGGTTACTGAGTTGTCGCAGCCCCTGAGTTGTTAACCTTCAAAACTGTCCTTTCTTACCTCCTCGCACGCCGACCGCGCTGTTTGCCGCTGTTACGCCCGTCACTGGCACGGAGGCTCTCTGTCTCGCGGAGAGCGACCGACCCTCATGGGGTCTGCTTGCTGAGCTTGAGACAGGCAACACCTGTTGCCTGAATCGTTCCAGGCAACGGCAGTGCCCACAATCAAATAAACAAATTATGTTTCCTTCTCCCCCGCCTTCTGTGTTAACGCGTTGACAGTTGTCTACTCCAGTATTAGGCACCAGTCTACTGAACCAGAACTATGTTTATCACCAGGCAGCCATTGGGCTCGACCCAGATTCTGCAAAGACACCCCGCTAATACGACGCAACGCAACGCGACCCCTCCCCCCCGTCGTCCAAAGAATTAAAAAAAAAGTTTCCAATACACAATCAAACAACAATCACTACAAGTAGTTTACTCACTGAGCTACAGGATTGTATATCACCACCATTATTGAGCAGTTTGTCGGAGCAACTTACCTGTAACACACAGAAAAAAAAATATTAACAACTACATCCAATCATAAGTAAATATACAGATTTAATAAACAGCAACAAGTTAAAAAGAGCCCAATTATTTTATAAATTAAGTCGTAATTATTATAACAAAAACAACTTCTACTGAACCATCTGTACTCTTAGGCAACTGAATCCCGTATGTTTTATTATAAGGTGGAATATTAGGCACACTGCAACTGCTATAAATGTAGGACCGAAAGTCGTTCCTGTACACTAAGCTGCGCCGACCCAATGCATGAATTAGACTACCCCCACTTACAAGTATAGCTAAGTTGTCTAGAGAGAAGAGAGGGGAGACGACGCTATAACAGTTCACTGTCTCACTTCCATATCATCTCCCTCTCTGTCTCACACATGCTTCCATTGTTCTCGCCAGTCTTGTTGCAGCCGATGTTCACACTATGAAACACTGTACAAGACTGTTGTGTGAAATAAATGAAAATTTAGTTAGCCTCGCAACGAGGTGTTTGTACACTGCGCATCTCTAACCCACTGTTCAATTTCTATCGTCAGGTTTCTAATTCATATGGAGATCGAATGTTTAAAAATTGATACACACTCTCGAATAACTAGAAGTAAGTTAAATTCGAACTGCTTCATTATTTCCAGCTGTCTTTTCATACCAATATTTCATATTTAATTTTTATACAGCTATTTTAAACAATTCTGTCTGCGCCAACACTGTTTAACTTGTTATGCAATTGCAAAATTTACCGTGTTAAAGTTATCAACTAGTGTACGCAAAAAAGAAGTTTCCCGTCGTTTAAAGTTAAATACGCCTATATAACTACACATATGCCAAGGGTTTGCTTTTATGACATGGATGTTTAGTTTCCAAGTGATAAATTAATTTTGATGACTTCATAGTTTCGCCGGTAGGACTTGAAAGCAAATAACGCACTGTGGCTTTCCATCCAATGAAATAAACCCATATTTTAAATAACTGTCATTGTACAATCATGTTTTTTTACCAACCGATTCACCATATGTAGATCCATTTTGCATAAGTTCCTAATTGGAAATAAATCAGTTACCGTTTGAGCGCGCAGTAAAAAACAGAAACTTCACACTTAAACCGAAACCTTAATTATTATTATCACTAAAACTAAGCTTTTAAGAAATTAAATGAATTCACCACACGCACGCTTAGCACTCGAAACGAAACTGACGTTCTGTAATCCCGTAATCCCCACGCTTCTTTTATGACACAGTACCGCTGCAAGCACAGCGTGTCCATATGCATGTTTGAACATGCCGCTCTCACTGTAATGTACAAGGAGCTCGTACAATGCTCTCACAAGGAGCACGTACACATCAAGTTTGAACCTGTAAATTGCTCATGTTCGTACACTTCATACATACATGTTCATACCCGTCACTCTCAACACAGCTAAACAGTTTTAACTAGCCGTTCTTACAGTTGTATTTCCTACTGTTATTAAGGTTTCGTCAGAGGGGGTCGCGGAACTGAAAAGGTTGAGAAACGCTGTTTTAGAGGGTTCTCTATGTCATGACTCCTCTAGTCTAATATCTCTATGGTTTGATCCGTCGTCTTTGCCAGGTAAACTAGCTGATTGTTGACTTTAATTCGGAAAAAAAGAAAAATTTATTGCGGGATTTTCCATAAAAAATAACGTACTTAACACAAACTGTAAGTTGCTTAAAACATTCTTGGGGCGACATCCTTGAATTAAAGCGCGAAGAGGTAACAGAACCAGGCATTTAAAAATATCTTTAGAAAAACTCATTTTCACAAAATGTATATTAAGAATACAAATTTAGCATTTAAAGTGATTCCCAATTAAGTGAGATTTATTATCTTTAGTTTGAACAACAGAGTAAAATATTTTGCAAATCAGCGCTTTTCCATATTAACTCTTACTTCACGTTGGTTGACTCAAAAAGAAACGCAAAGAATTAAAAAAACATAGATAGAATCATGTTGGAAGAATCCTAATTTTTAATTTGTCCTTAGTAAAATAAAATGTCTGTAACACAAGCACCACAGGTATATGCCGGGAGGGTACAAACCAACCGAAAGATTGTAGACTCAAGAAGAAATAGAAAATGATGAAATGGGGAGTCCAGCCTTCAAGCTATGTCATAGGACTCCCCCCCCCCAAGATCAGCTCCTAGTTACGCCACTGCTTGGAAGCATTCACACACAACCAGGGGCGTATTTACGGGTAAGGGGATAAACGGGACAGAACCACCCCCCAAGAGGGTCGAAAAAGTTGACAAATTGTGTTACTCTCTTAATTTGTAGGCGGTTTCATTTTATTTTTGTATACTACCCTGTCTACGCTAATCTATTAGTAGCTTTATCTTATATATGCAAAGAGGTTTACTACACAGCATTTGGGTATACGTTTGAAATATGAAATATAGGCCTATAAGAAAATCAATTCAGTCGATAAGTATCTAGTAAACATGTTTTAATAACGCGTATGTTTATCTTGTTATTACCGATTACTTTAATGGAACAGATTTCATGATGCTATAACGCGTTTTTCAGCCACTTTAAAGATAGTAATGTTGATCAGTCTTAACTTGTTTTTTTCTTTTGTATGAAGGCAGCCCCCCGGACCCCCCCCCAGGCAAATTCTAGATACGCCACTGCACACAACTAAACTGTACCACTGGAAAGAAATACAAAAAAATGTAGCGATGTAAAAACCAACGTAGCAATGAGACTGATTCACTAGAAGAATGAACGACACTTACTGATCCATGATAAGAAGAGTCGGCGCAGACGTCGCACGATATGAAGCTTCTTCTTCATAGCACCGCACCATACTGACTGTTGAAGTCGTCGATACGAAAAAAACGCTGGGCTCGTTATTGCTGAGCCGTAAATCCAATTAACGGGCCTTCGTTGAATCAAATCGTTTACGATTGGCGCAGGTGTGAGTTTTATATTAACACTCAGCCTACGATAAACAAAGTCAGTGTACTGTTTACACTGAGGTGACTGGGCAACGCAGCGTTCACTTAACGTCCGATCGCTAACCGACAGTAAAATATATAAAACAATTTGTTCTTCGTTAATGACTATAGTAACGTTTATACGATACGTAACTGCTCGCGCGTTAATGATATTCTCGTCCCGTCGCGTCACGTTTAAATATAGGATAGGCGTCACGGGACTTCGCGTTCAACGCGGCAACGCTGTTTACTTGTGAAACAAATAAATTAAAATAAATATGAGAAATTTTACAGATCTTCGGCTTCTGGGTGGCACAGTCAAAGATTATTTAAAAAGAGGCTTTAAAGACCATCGTTATCATCATCTTCAGCGAGGATTAAACCAAAACTGGTTTGTTCCGGACGCAAGCACGTAGACCAGAGCTGGTCACTCCAACGCTTATTGGGACGCCCCACACCTCTTCGTTCTTTCGGCTTATAATTCCATAGTTGATTCAAGATTATCATCATCATCATCATCATCATCATTATCGTCTTCAGCAAGGATTAAACCAAAAACGGTTTGTTCCGGACCCAAGCACATATACCAGAGCTGGTCACTCGAACGGTTCTTCGGACGCCACACACCTCTCCGCCCTTTCGGGTTATAATTCCATAGTCGATTCAAAGCTACGGTATAGTCGCTGGTCCGTCCGGTTACATGTTCCTTGCGACAGTTTAGTAACTGATATGTCCCCTGAATATCGCAGGTTAAGACGATGGCGGGGCTGCCACCTTCTGGCTTAATATCCAGCCCGATTTTCTATTTGTGCTGTCTTACCGGACTAAAGGGACCAGTTTTCCCTGAGCGCAGTATACGGCCGACTAAATCCAACTAGACTCACGCCTGTAACATGCCAAAGATAAGCCGGTCTAGAATCATTTCCCTTGCGCCCTAACTTGGTACTGGTGCCCTCCACCAGGAATGTTTATCGAGCTTCCGGTCTAGATCCGTACTGTTCTGCATAAACAGGATCACCTCTTGTAGGATGCTGCACTACACCACGCAGTGTGGTATTGGCTGGAGAGAAGCTAACAGCTCCTTTGGGAGCTAACACCACTTCATCCAACCCTGTGAATTCGTGAGAACCGTTGCCCAGTCAAACAGGTACAAAGGTACTACCTCGCCAAATTCCCTCGACCCCAAGGCTACTCAAAGAGTATTCAGGCTTTAATAAACGGTGAGATTGCTGTTTGGACAACTGAATGAGGAGTTACGCGAGGCCCTGGCAAAGTGCTTTGTGCGGAGTTGGATAGTGCTAAAACAAACCATTTCCTTATCCAAAACAAAAGTTATGGCTATTTCTGGGGCAAGTCATATTAGAAGAAAAATTATCATACAGGATTCGCCAATAGAACAGGTGCCAGATTTCAAGTATCTAGGGTGCAGCATCACATACCAAGATGAAAAGAAGGTTGAAAGCAAAATTAGTCTCTTCCAGTCGCTTTGTGGCTGTATCATTAAACACTTAAAGAAGAAAACAAGGAAAGAGACGCAATTTAAATATTATAATGTAATGGCCATACCTCAACTACTGTATGGTAGTGAGACTAGGATTACAAAGCCCAAAGATATATCTAGAATACAGTGGAAATTAGGTTCTTGAGGGCTGTGAAGGGTTGTACAAGGGGAGATCTTATCAGAAATGATCATATTAGAATGGAGACAGGCTTGGAGCTAGCTTAAATGAGAAAATATCCCGGTACAAAACGGAATGGCGGTTACACGTAGTAGAGAGAATTAATCCAGCTAGATTTTCAAGAAGAGCCCTTGGCTATCATCCAAAGGGGAAGAGTAGTGTGGGAAGACCCCACAAGCGATGGTTGGATGACTTCCATTGAGATTGGAATAGGCTAGTAGCCTAAACCGTAAAGGATGACAACGACGACTGATGAGGGAGAACGTGAGAAGACTGGAGGTAATCAAGATGAGGATATGGCGGAGAATGAGGGCGGGAAAGAATGAGGAAAACTGTAAACGCTTGGTGAGATGCTCAAAAGTGAAAGGGATAGGAAGATAAATTGGCTGGAACACTGGATGAGGCGAGACTTGACGGAATGGTGAATGGCGAGAGGAAGGGGACGGTGGACTCTGGAGGTGGATACGAAGACACTGAGAGACTGCCGAAGAACCGCGAGACACGAAACACTGTGATGTGAGCACCTGCCCGGCAAAGGAAGAACACGATTGGTTTGAAAATGTGACACGATCCATTCCTTAAACCCCATAAAATGTTGGCTGAACTACGAGAAAAGACAAGCTACATCAATCAAGTGGTCGTGGCTCTTCTCTACAGATATGACTGTGGGACATTAACAAAGTACCAAATGAAACCTATACAAAGTGCAGAAATGAAAGTTTCTGAAATACTTTATACTTGTCCGGCAATATCCTACTAGTCAGAAAGGGAAGCGACGAATCATTAGATACGAATTAAAGACATACTCTAAATCAGCAGTTTGCAACTTACATCTGGTATAAACTCGGAGCCTACCGACGGGCGGTACCACAATCCATTGATTTTGTCATTGACGTCAAAAAATTTTGAAATGTTGAAAAACGGACATTATATTAAGGTTATGGTTAAAATTGCATTTAATATGACACCACACGTGGACTTTTGGGATTTTTTCACAATTTTGACCCTCTCAAATTTTGCCCCCCCCCCCCCAATTGACAAAGGAGTCAATCTGAAAAACAAATAAGGTTCTGTAGGGTAAAAAGTGTGGCGACACATGCCAAGTTTTATGACAATCTGTTGGTGCATTCAAAAGTTAACGTGAGACCCAAATAGACAGACAGACAGACAGACAAATGTGGTCGGTATAAAACTGAGAACTCGCTTCCCTCGTTCAGTAATGAGAGATACGAATACTCCCTGAACACATTATATCTATAATTAAATGTTTTGAGTAAAAACATCTTGTGGATGTAATTTATGTTTGGTGACCCTCGAAGATTCCATGATAAATGAATTGTTCATCTAGTTATTTGAATTAGCAGTCTCTGTAGTTCCAACTTTGACGCGCTTAGTTGCTGAACTGCTACCTGTCATGCTCCAGACGAGGCCTTTCGGTGTCTCCACCATTGTGGTACTGTGGTACCTCGTCATGGTTTAGGATTTAATAACGGTGGAGACACTGAAAGGCCTCGTCCGCAGCATGACGGGTAACAGTTCAGCAACTAAGCACGACAAAGTTGGCATAATAAATTATTAATTTAGTAAGTTGTTTCTTTTTAGACAAAGGACCACTTGGCGTAAAATGAGCAATGTTTTCTTTTTCAGAAATGAGAAATAAAAAGCTGAATCTAGCCGAAAAGACGGAGAAGAAACGCGCTATAATAATTGGACGGGCGCACTTTCGCCCCTCCTCGCAGAGGTTAATTAAACAGGGTCGTCGACAGGATCAAAAGTCAGCTGTACAAAACTCGCACAGCGGGCGCCGAAAATTGGAACAATCGCGCGTCAAACTAACACTGTTGTAAATCGCTTATTAAGTGGAAGCAAGCCAGCAAGTTGTCGTGTAACCAACCCCAGGTGGCCCCCGACCGTTGTTGTTGTTGTTGTGATCTTCATGACACCAATTAACCGAATCGTAGAGACGCAGGCGTCCGGAAGATTTACGAGTAGGCCTATCGTTTGTAACGGCCAATTGAGTATCATAATTATTGAACTCTGACAGATACCTCTCCGGGCCGGTTTAAAACTGAGACTGAAAACTAAACTACGCCAAGATCCACGGCTTGGGCTATACCCCGTTCCGACTTCACAGAGTCTCCAGGGTCTTCCACGATCTCTCGTCCCCACTGGCATATATTCAAAACGCTTGTTTAGTTATACGCGCGTCTAACCACATGGAACTTCCAATTCTGCCTGTACTCCTTTATTCTATCCAGAACCAACTGTAACTTCAGGTATTTTCATATGTCGTCGTTTCGTAGATGATCTCTCAAACTACATCCCTTAACTGCTCTTAAAAATTTCATTTCCGAAGCCTGTATTTTTGAAATATCTTTTTGCAGGAGAGTCCATGTTTCACATCCATACATTAAAGTCGGTACAGCCACGACCTTATAGAACTTTAACTGTGTCTCCCTCTGCGTTTTATTCTTCAGTAGTCGTCTTATCGTTCCACAGGTATAACTAAATTTATTTAACTTTCTCTCGATAGCGTTGTCCTTCCTATATGAGAAATAACATCCCAAATAATTAAAATGTGACACCCGCTCCAAAACACTATTAACAATTATAAATTTTGCTCTTACAGGGTTCTTCCCTAGCAAGGCCATTACGTTTGTTTTAGTATTTGAGATCTTAAATTTGTATTTCTGGCAGATTGTATGGAACGTATAAATAGACCTTTGTAACTCATTTTCACTCTACGCCGAGATTAGTCGTGATTAATGTTTCTACAAACAGTGGGCCGCATATTTAAACGTGTTGATTCACACACACACTCACAAGAGGCTAAACCAAGCTGAACTGTGCCCCGCTGTGGGTAAGGACAACGCTTTGACCAGAAGCAACAGCGAATTCGAGAGGTAAAACATAAACCAATGCTCATCATCATCATCTTCATCATCTGCAAGGATTAAACCAAGGATTGTTTGTTCCGGTCTCGAACAGGCAAAGACTAGAGCTGGTCACTCACTCCAGTACTTCCTCGGACGTCCCACACCTCTCCGTCCCATCGGCTTATAGTTCCATAGTCGTTTGGGGAATGCGGCAGTCACCCATGCGGCAAAGATGTTCCCACCAATTCAGCCGATACTGGGCAATCCTGTCGAGTATACTCATAATATTCAGTTCTTGCCGTATGCCTGTGTTTCTTCTACGATCATGGAGAGTATACCCTACCACGTGACTGAGAAATCTCATTTCAGCCGCTTGGATACGACTGGCTTGATGTTTCGTTAAAGTCCAATTCTCAGAGCCATAAAGAAGTGTGGAAAGGGCCATCACCTTGTAGAATTCTAAGCTTGCTTCTTTACTTGCTGACTTAAGAGTTTGCCTGATGGTCCCGCACATAAGATTGAACTTATGCAGCCTTGGCCAACTTACCGAAGCCAAAGCCAACAACCAAACCAAAGCTCAGCTTACGATAACTTTCACAGTGGACCGGCCTTTAGGCGTACCGCACAGCGTTACTGACGCAAACGCGATCCCGTGTGATCGACAGTCGACGAACTATCGGTAATGTGATTCCTTGCACATGACGATTTTGATTGTCAGTGTACACGTGGTTATGACACGTGTTTGTCAGTGGACCTGGCCGCTGCGGCTGTATCTGTACTCTTTAGTTTACGGAGATTACAGGCCGACCGTGAAACCGTTCCTCAGACACATCGCTTACTGTACGTGCCCCTCGATTGCTCTGTCCGTCTCTTTACATAACTTATAGAAAATGCATTACTCATACAGTTGGTCGTTATCCTTTAATTGTCCTCTTAGAAAACTCACTCACACACCACGCAACACAAAATGTTATTCAGATTTATTTGTTAAGCGAAAATATGACGATCTTGTTTGTCAGTGTGCACGTGTTTTTGTGACGGCAAGTGGACCTGGCCCTTACGGCTGTGTCTAGGCTATACTGTTTATATTTCAGAGATTAAGGCGTTTGACGGTGTTTAATATGATTTTTAAAATATTAAAAGTAATTGAAAATTCAGAGATTTAGTATATTACAAGTTAGAAAACCGACAGCCGTTCTTGAGCGGTGAAACGTGCGGAGCTAACGAAAGAATTACCCCACATTTAAAAGTATAGCAAAGGTGACTACGGAAGGAGAGAACGTGTTAACAGCTGCTGTAGCTTTTGCGGTAGCCAAGTGCCACGTCACATGGTTAGCGGACGCGCATGTCTACGTGGATTAACAATATCTACTATCTAACGAAACCACAGCCGAGGGATCTTTTTTATAGGTGCCTGTTTTCTAGTAGTTCTGACACAAAGTGCATCCATTAGCTCTCGCCCAATCATCTATTTTTAAAACTACTTTCTTAATTCCAAGTCAACATTCGTCATTTACATTAGTCTATCACAAAAAAACTTACTCTCTCTAAAAGCTATTTTAAACTTCTCTCTCACAGCTACATTAGGCAGCGCTATTCGGGTTTTAACCTTAACGCCTTTCTGCCATGTGATAATTAAGTTTACAACAACTTTCTTTCGTAGTAAATTTTAATACCTTTTTCCTTTGATACCGAGGAAAATATGAAAAATACAGAACGAACGTAAGTAAGATGAAGACCAGGAATATGAGAATAGTAGGGGACGGAGGCAGCGTAGATCTGCATTGAACGGTGACTAGGTACAGGAATGAGTGCGACTGTAGATACGCGTTATAAGGCACAAACGACTACGATTCGTCTAGCACTGGCGAAGAAACGGTTTTAAAGGACTTTAATGTCTTGCGACTTATGATTTTCGTTGATATGACATATGATATTTTTGTGTTACGTGTGTTTGTTGAATAATTTATATAATGACTGGTTTTAATTTCAACGACCCTGTCCTCATTAGTTAAGGGATAAGAATTTTAGGACCTGATGATGGAAACTCGTTCCCGAAACATGTCGTATCAACGGAAATAATAAGTCGCAAGACGGATTACATTGAGGTAATTCGTTAACTTATCGTGAACTGGAGACAGTATATAGCGTAGTAGTCTGTCCACCATTGAATATGGAGTCGAAGAACAGGCTGTTATATACATGGAGTGAAGCGCTGAAACGTGGACACACAGGAGGGATTGGAGCCACCTGGAGAATGGAAAGGATGAGAAACATCCATATATATGTGAGGTGTGCTTGTTCACCTACTGCGTCGCTTGGATCCTGCGCCCCCAGAAGTTTCTGTCGTTACAGTCTCCACGTTGAAACCCTCTTTTCTGCATCACAACGTATATGCCCTCCGTCTACGATTTACTGGGTTTACCTTGTTTCTAACTTCTCAGTTGGAACCCAGTTTACAACTTTTTCGGCCACCGGTCGTCAGGTATTCGTTCAACGTGGCCATACCTTTCGAGGCGCTTGGCATTTTTGGTGTCTAAAAATTAATGTTTTGTTTACACACTAACGCACTGGAGCCCGGACACCACAACGACATCACCCGGAGCCCGGACATAACCTTCTCCACAACGAGATCCATTTCCACTGCTTGGAGCCCTCGTGAGTTCCTCTGAAGTGGTGAGGTCCGAGGATAAAATAAGAACTGAGGTTGTACTGCTGAGTACTAGCGATCGCCAGGAATGTAGGAAGAAGGAACTGGATGAGGCAAGGTTGTCTGCTGAAGACGACATGTGAGGAAACGGTGAGTGGCTTCAGGAAGATAGGAAGCGAGGAGAGGTACAGGTGATGGGGTCATCTAAGACTGAAGGTAGATACGAAGACACTGAGAGGCTAGCGCGTACGAGAGAAGCGGACGGTTGTCATGTGAGAACCTGCCGGAAAAAACAGAACACGATTGACCGATCACTACTTTCCTTGTTCTCCAGTCGAAACATGAGTAAACGCATCTTTAACGATGTTACGCTCATGGGATATACACTAAAACGCTTAAGGATTAAGTAAAGTGTAAGATAGGAGTCGCGGCAACCAAGAAACACCCAGCGACCAGCGTTCAACTTTAGAGATTTCCCAATAGACCATTGAATAAAGATTTTTACTGGACAAAAATCCTCCAGACACGAAATTTGGTAGAAAGTTAGGTTTTGGGGTCACTTCAATGGGGAAAAAAATCGGACACTCCAGCTCACCACTGGGCCCCCCTGGGGGGGTTAAAAGTGGGGCAAAACGGTTTGTTGTAAATATCTCAAAAACTAAGCAAGATATCAAACAAAGTTAAATACAAACGTTGTAGCTGACCAAATATCCCATTAAAATGGTCCTTAGTAATTATTTCGTCAGACGCACTGGGACAGAGATATGAGCGCTCAAAGTTGAGATCTTTTTTTGCAATTTTTCGTATAAGGCATTTTTACGAAAAAAAACTTGCATTTTTTTGAATTTAAGCCGATTTTTGTATAATAAAAAGCGCTAAATATGGGTATGTAAGTGTTTGTACATGTAATACCAAGTATTTTGATGTAAATTTTTGGATGTATATATTTATGCACACATATACACACACACTACAACTACAAAAACGTGCATTTTTGAACGTACGCGTTTTTAGTTGTATACACGTATATACACACACATATTCTGTAGCATGACAGAAAATCCACTACTTATTAAGTTATATAAAATCATAAAGTTTAATTACATCAAGTATGTTAGAATAATATTGAATGAGATTTAAGGAAATCAAAGGAATGAACCACGATAAATTAAAAATCCTCATTACATTATATAAAAACCACTGTTTAAATATCAAAGAAAGTATTGAAAGCAACTCATATTATAACATCTGTAATTTACCCAGGAAGCTAGGAGCAGTAAACAAATTAAATAAGACCATATCAAGAAGAAGGAGAATCAATTTAAGAGTGGTGAATACCAAAATACCCCAAAAAACGAGAAGAAGGAAGAATAAAGTTTGTGATCAGGAAGAAAACAATACCCTGAAACCTTTAGAGAAGAACAAGGTCAGTATCAGTGAATAAATTAGATGCTCCAAACTAAACATCAGTCGAGATACACCAAGTACCTTGGTTTACCCAAGAATAAAGAAGGAAGACAAGAAGACCAGAAGAATGAAGACTAGAAGAAGGACAAGAATGAAGATCAGAAGAAGGACAAGAATGAAGACAAGAATGAAGACCAGAAGAAGGACAAGAAAGAAGACAGGAGAAGAGGAAGAAATAGTATGAAAGAAACACCGTTGTAAAGCCTATTATTATTATTAACTACCATCAACCCCAAACCCACAAAAACGATTCGAAAGAAAGTATAACATACCCAAAATCCTATGAAAATGTAATTATTTAGAAAACTAAAGTGCTGTATAGTATTATAAGAAGTGAACCGACTAAAGCTATTGTGTGATAAGAAAATAAACAAGTCTTAACAGGCCATGATTACTAAAGGTCTGGTCTGAGATAATAAGACTCAAAATATCAGAACCAACAGTGAAAGTGAATTTGTGTAAGTGTTTTTTAGAAATGCAATAAACTTAAAGTTAGTGATACTATGACTTATCAATATGCTATATAACAACTTTAATATCCAATAATAAACAGCATAATAAAATAATAAAATGGAAGATTTCCAGTATTTTATTATTTTAATGTAACTCTTTATTTACAAGACATTTGTAAAAAATGCTAATAAATAGAGTATGGGAGGTCATGTTTACTGATGAAGGGTATCATAAATAGTAATGGTTTAGACCAGAAAGGACTGGCATTAATTTAATATTCGTAAGTTTAAAATGTTTAAATAGACTGTTTATTCACAGCCATAAAATCAATGTGTTAGTAAAATGTATTTGTAAGAGTTATTAGAAAATAAGATTTATATTATATGTTTTAAAATGAATTATGTTTGCTAAATAATAGCCTACATACCATTAATAATGTTTCAATAGGTATGCTATGTTAACTCAAAAATAGTTAAAAGTATATGTTCAAACCATATCAGCAATATGTTCAATTGTGCAGATTGCTAAATAATGTTCATAATTATTTATTTTAATAACAGTAGTGTTAATTAAATACTACACCTCACAATAAGTTATAAACCATTTTATTTTCATGTAATAGTAACTATGTAAAGTCAGAGGAGGAAGTAGGATTAAATTTATTTGAGAAAGACAGAAATATAAAATTCTAAAATCTAGGCCATTTGGTGAATTCACAGAAACGATATAAACCAGAATAATTCACTTATAAATCCTGTAAACTAGCCAGATTTAGATAAAGTAAATCAGTTAACCACTACTGGGAATGATCCTAGGAGTTAAAATGATAATAAGGAAATATACCTTAAAATGTTGTAAATTTTCAAAATATATAAATTAATTAATTTTAAAGAGCAATGTCAAATTCAGAGATTAACACAAAAAACCAGTTTAAAGGTTTAATTTATATGTATTTAAGGAAAGAAAGAGGAATATGACTAATTAAAATTTATTATAATAGTATTAATGATACTTAAAATGAGGGAAATTTGTATAAAGACGGAAATCCAATTTTGAGCCTATATTTCCATAAAGTAAAGAAATTTGTTAATTTCCACAAAATGTCTACAGATATGGATTATAATATATCAATTTAAAGGGGATGAGATGATTAAACCAATGATAAGGTTCATAATTCATAAAAGTGATGAATAAAATAAATAAATTCCATATATAATGTAGTATTTTATCATGTGTATGGGTAATCGAAATATGTTAACAATACTTTTTCAAAGATTAACTGGGCCAAATTTTGACCAAGTTAATTAGTCTTTTGTTGAATATCAAGCTGAATAGTTGTGTGACAAAACGTTCTTTAAATCGAGTAGAAAATGGTACGTCAAATTACAATTAAAGTCAGTGCAACGAGAGGTAGATGAATTGAACACTTTCATAGCTAAATTTACCTAACCTTTAACAGCAATAGTGAGAAATAACACCTAACTTCATGATACGAGTGAAATAAAACAGTAAAACAGTATATTTGACACAATTCACTCTACAACACATAACCACATTTACAGAAACTTAACCCACAGGAGTGAACAAATACCAAATGACTTAATAAACACAAGTTTACACGGAACACTTCGTCAGAATACACCAAATAACTTAACAGACATATTACACCAGTGCGGGAAGATTTCAAACATTCCTGAAGGTAATTTTGTCGTGATTTTCGGACATATCGATTGCGCAGTAACTACGCCAGAAATAGTAGCGGCCATCTTTTAATTCAACGGAGCCTGCCTGCCTTCTACATTATCGTGGTGACGTCATAGCCTGCATATGGTTTGACAACTTTCTTAAATATTACATATTAGAATTATTTAAATACTGTTGAATAATAATTATTGTATTTATTTTAATTGTTAATGTTATACTTTCTCGTCACCCTTCTCTGACTATTAATTTTAATCGCTCAAAGAACCTGTCTTTTATATAATACATATCATAAATTTTGTTCTGTATGCACAATCGATAATTCCCTGAGACGGAGTCGATAATTGTTCTCCATCGATAAAAAATCGATTATTATTTAAATTGTTCAATAAATCTTTATATTTCCATCATTTTTATCTGTTATTATTTCACAGGCTAATTTAAGATTATTTATCAAGGCTGAGGGACTTCAAGAAGAAGAAAATATTTTATTTGAGTGAGATTTTGGACCAGCAAGAAAAATCACTAATCGATTGCTGATTGGAGTTAATCTATTTAACTCCAGACTTGGTTCAAATCTTCCAGAAGTGCTCGATAGTCAATAAATACCTGCCTGATTAACAAAATTTTTACAAAACCACTAAAACAACTTTATTTCTTATTTACATACATTAATAAACATAAACAAAATTTTTTACTATTTGAAAATTTTATTTTTATAAAATTTTCCATCAACTTTTTATCTTTTGTAACGACCGGCATACAGCGGTCTCCTTACAAAGTTGGCGCCTAACGTGGGGCTTGATAAGATAAGCCTGGCAGCGATTAATTAATAGATACCAGAAAAATGCAAAGACGAGCTACTTCGAAAAAGAGGGCGGCAGAGGCCGAAAAAGAGGTTGACATGGGGGATAAGGAGGCAATACCCGTGGAGGATCCGGAAGTGTTACTAACCCAAGTGGAACCGAAACAACCCGCACCACTCGAGGAACAACCTGAAGTAACAACGCAAACAGGGGAAACCAATGTCCCAGAGAAGGAAGTAGAGAAATCTATGACCACTGAAGAAATCAGAATGGATAAGATTATGGAAATGTTCTTACAGTTGAGTAAGCAGATGGAGTCCACAAAGGAGGATAACAAATCAATGAATAAGAACCTAGAATCCAAAATAGAAGGAGTAACTAAGAAAATGGATTCCACTAACAAGGGCATGGAAGAAAATAGTAAGAAATTGAGTGAAGACTTGAATAAGAAAATGGAAGGAGTCAATAAAAATATAGAATCCACTAACCAGAAGATGGATTCTACCAAGGAAGACTTGAGGGAAGACAACCGATCCACAAAAGAAGAATTGGGCCGTAAGATAGAAAATACTAATAAAAGGATCGAAGAAACTAGTAGGAAGATGGAAAGGAAAATGGAAGAAAATAATAAGAATTTGGAAGAGAAGATGGAAGAAACCAGTAGGAAAATAGAAAGTGACAACCAACAATTAAAAGACGAATTAAGGGAGAATAACAGGAAAATGGAAGAGACGATGGAGGAAAGATTGGAAGAATTAAGAGAGGACAATCAACTGCTGAGAGAAGAATTAAGGGAAGTTAACCAGGAGAACATGAATAAGTTAGACGAGAGGATTGAGCTAGCTAAAGAGGAGTTAAATAAAAAGATAACCGATACGAAGAAATCCATCATAAAGAAGTTAGAACAGGAAGTCGTGGTTGTTAACCAGCAGATCAGAGAAGTAGACGAAAGATGTCGTCAGACCGAAAACGAAGTGCTGGAAGTCCGGGAAGTAATAACTAAGGAGATTACTCAGGTCCAAGAACAACAGAAAACAAAAATGGAGGAGACCAAGAAATTTGCTTTGGAAGAAGTGAATAAAGTGCGGACTCAGGTAACCGAAAGATGCGACGGCGTGGAAGCCGCTATGTCGAACATAACCGGACAGGTGCGTCAGAGCCAGGAGGAGATAGAGTTGATACGGAACAGACCATCTGGATATCATAGTTTCCCCATGTCAGAGAACAGAGAATGGCTCAATTTCCGACAATATAAACGGAAGCCTATGGAGTTCTTGGCACGTATAGAGGAATACTTAGAGAAACACCGAGGGAACCGATGGGTCCAGAACAGAGAAATCCTTGACGAGTCGTTTCGGGAGGTGAATGACCATTGGTGGATGGCCAACCGGAGCGACATCGACAATTATGAACAATTCAAGAGCCTATTTAAGGCCAAGTACTGGTCAGAGACCACGCAAAATCTAATAAGAGATAATATATGCCACGGCCGTTACAAACCACAAGTCGGTAGTTCAATGACAGCTTATTTCCTCGGCAAGGTGTGTATGGCCAAGCACTTAGAACCAGCCATACCGGAGGAATACCTAATAAATAAGTTGTCCTATCATTATGATGAAGAGGTAATTCGTGCGAGGAGGGGCAGCCAGATAAAAACCATCCAGGCAATGACAGAACTCCTAGAAAATTATGAAAATGAAGACTACTACCGACAGAGTCGTAGAAGAAGTGATGGGCCCGAACCAAGGACGTATCAGAACAATAACCAGGGTACGAACCACATAAATACTGGGTACCAAGGAGGCCGGGCATACCCGCGAAATAACGGTTCTAATAATAGTAATAATGTGAACAATCCTAGTTACAATGATAATAATAATACGGGTCCAAACCATCAAAACCCGAATCGGCCCTCTAATGGTTATCACGGTAACCGCAATCCCTACCCTAATAACGCAAATAGTCAGAGAAGCCCCAATTATGGTAATAGTCATTACCCTAATAATACCAATCGTACGGGTCCCAATAATGGTAATTTTAATAATAATAGGTTTCCTCGCCCTAGAGTGAACTTCATACGAGCCACAGATGGACGACAGCGGAGATTCGATCACAATCGACGAAATAGCTACCGCGGATATGAAGAAAGGCGGAGGAGCCTAGAACGGGACCAACCAAGGTACTATCCGGCGCGTAGGAGCAATAGTTTAGACGACGCTGAACGGAGGTCGAACCACGAACGACCGGAAGACCATAGGACAGATCGACAGGTAACCACTCTAAGCATCCCAAATGAGGCATCGACTAGTATGGCTCAAAGGAACAATGATGCCGAGCCTTTAAACGGGCACAGGCAGTAATAAATCGCCAGAACCCGTTACTGCTCCTAAATACTGGGTATAATAATAATAATGAGTGCAATCATGAAAATAATAACAATCGTATCACCATCATAGGGTGCAACTACCTAAAGGACATCAGACAGGAGTTATTGGAAGAGGATAACAGGAATCCCACCAATAACTTCAATAATGAAATAATACATGTCGACGCCAAGGTAGAAGGCATCCCAGCCAAGTTAATGATCGATACTGGTTCGAACGTGTCAATCATAAGTACGACGGAACTGGAGAGGATACAGCAAGAGTGCGGGAGAACTTTACCAACATTGCCGTTGAATAATATTGTTTTGTTGGGTGCAACCGGCCGACAAAACAAAACTATACGTAGACAAGTCTCCGCCAGTGTGATGAGCTGTGGTATAGCGATTGACATGGAATTCTTGGTGGCGAGCGGTCTGCCATTTAATATACTGGTCGGGTGTGATGTGCTTAGGAGGAATTCCGCCATCATTGATCTGAGAACTGAAACATTGTCGCTGTTTTCTAACGGACATACTTGGACGGCGAACTTGGTGGGTAGTGACCAAGTCGTTCCCGATAGTATCCACCAGCAAATCCGCAAAATTAATTACATCCATCCAACATCTATAATTGAACAATGGATAGACGACACCTCCAATGAAGATTTATGGTCACAAAAAATCCAGGAGATCAGGGATTTCCGGAGCGGTATAACTGGCGAAGGTTTAACAACAAACCAAGCGAACAAATTAATAAACATATACAACAAATATAAATCAGTCTTTTCTGATGAGCCCGGTAAAGTGAAAAACTTCCAGTGTACTCTACAGTTCCGAGACACAGTGGACTTTAACCGGAAGTCTTACCCCATTGCGCAATCACGAAAGCAAGCAGTAAGAGCTGAAATAGAGCAAATGATTAACCGTGACATTATAGAGAGTAGCCATTCCCCATATACAAGTCCTAACGTGGCTATTCCTAAGAAAAACGGACAAGTCCGTTTGTGTTTAGATGCGCGCGAAATAAATAAGATGATCATTAATGACAGGACTTCGCCCGGTGAGATTGAGGAGATCTTAAAACGGTTCCACGGTACCAAATACTTCAGTACCTGGGATACGGTGTGCGGGTACTGGCAGGTGGAGTTACATCCACAGAGTCGCCAGTATCTGGCCTTAATATTCGAAGGGCGGAACTACCAGTTTAAGAGATTGCCCTTCGGACTGGTAAACTCAGTCGCAGTCTTTGTGCACTGCATGGACCAGATACTTGGCCAAGAAGCACTACAATTCACCACCGTATATGTCGATGACTTGCTAGTGTCCTCAGAAACTTGGGAGGAACACTGCTACCGTGTGGAACACGTCTTACAGAAGCTAGCAGCAAACAATATTACGCTGAAATTAGCAAAATCTCATTTTATTGCTAAAGAAATACAATTCTTAGGCTTCGTCTTAAATGATAAGGGAATCTCACCGTCGGCTGAAAAGGTCGAAGCGATTCAGAACTTTCCTACACCTAAGAATCGAAGGCAGTTACAGTCGTTCCTGGGATCAGTGGTGCCGATCCCCCCCAAGCCCTATGTCGCTTCCCCCCCAACTCCAGGCTCGATTAAAAAAAAAAAAAAGCTCTTTTTATAATGGATCACAATTTAGCATTTTCAGTAAAACGTGATTAGTTTTACAGTATCAAATCACTTCATTGGAAAAATACTTAGATTTGCAACTTTAATGCCTTACTTAAATTTGTTCCCTTAATAAAATGTTATAAACAATTCCGTCCTTTTATAGACTTTAGTGTACTAAAACATAGTAGAAAGCAAGATAATTAAAAAATCTAAACGCAAATTTCTATTGCACACTGTACTTTATTAATACAGTAAGTAAAAAAAAAAAAATGGATTTCAAAATTACATTATAAATAAATCTATATCTATCTATCTACTATAATATTTTAAGCTTACAATCACAACATTTTTGTTATCTGAAGTAGAAATATTATATTATATATTATAACGAAACATTGTTATCAATGTTTATCGTTCTAACTGGAGTACGCATAATAAGCGTTATCTGCTACAATTGTACATTTAGAAGGGTACAGATAGGATTTTATATAGCAAACAAAACAGATAACAGTCCACCTGCATAAATATGTATAATTTTGTCGGCACATGTCAGAAGTGTTTTAAAACTTAAATAATAAAAAAATGACAAAAGATTAAGAAGAACTAGGTTGACCAGTGAATAGTGCGGAAATGTAGCTTTATTTAGACACCAAACACATAACGATATAGTGAGAGTGTCGTGAACTATAAGCGTTTTACTATTTCACACCTTTCGCGGTGCTAATTAAAGATCGCGTGTATACATAGCTAATAACTGTGTTCAAGACACGTCTAACAAACAACTTTGTTACCTAAATAAATAAAGGATTGTTGAGATATTCGCCGATAGAAACTCATTTGCACACGTGGCTTTGCCCTATAAACAGTGAGCCAAAACGAGCATCTGGCGCATTCATAAAGTATTCGTTGAGTCGTACACACGGAACGATACGCTGCAGAAGACGCTTCAATGAGACCGGCAGACACCTGAGTTACTACAACTACGTACTACGGACATCAGACTATACCCGAGGCCAGAGACGCTGTGTCCATGACGATAAGGGAACGACGCCTAGCCTAGCTGTTCATACACCGCTAAGCGACGCTGACGGAGGTTTCGAGAGGAATAGCTGTACTCAACGCCGACGCCTGAGACCCGTGTACATCTGTGTAACATGAAATCATCAAAACAGGTGACCTGATATGGTTCAGGGTTCATAATAATGTTGTAAAACACAAAAAGTAAATGAAAAGCCGCTATAAGCGAAATTGAACAGTTTTAAATAATTGATAAACATTTAATTATATAGGCGGTATGACTAAAGCCTAAAGACACTTTTAAATGTTGTACTGTATATCATATAGAGACATTTATTCGAAAAGACAGAACATTTAGATAATGTGTGATTATTATAATAATATGTTAATAAGAGTGCAGAAAGACTCTAAGCAAATGTTTTCATGAGATTGTGCACTGTATAAAGAATTATATTTGATAAATTAAATGTGATAAATTAAGGGAGAGTGCAGAGAAGCTCTAAGAGTGTTATCCAGATATTAGATGTCACAAATTTTATTGTTTCATATTAATTATTGTTGATAGCCAAGCAGGCTGAAGATTAGAATAATTAAAAGGGAGTTACCCTTAATAAAAGTGTTTATATTAATAATAATTACCATAGAGATAACGATAACTATAACCCTTGTTATATTCATTTAAAAAGTTCGTATTTTATTTTCTCATGTATAAAGAACAGGGTTACGGATTTCATAGAATGAAATCAATTCAGTATTTCCATTTTATTAAATAATTAAATTCAATATAACAAAAATGATTTTTTATAAATGAATTATAATTACCGGCAGACAGTGTGAAACTGCCCATATATGTGTGTATATTTCCATGTTATATGTTTTGTGTATATACTGTGTATTGTATGTCTTATTTTCAGGAACTTATAAATGATGTACTAAGATATATGATTTTAATATGTGATTGTTAGACGTAAGCATTATAACAATATATCACTAGAGAAAATATGTGTAAAGTAATATTCAAGAAAGAATATAAATTAGTGGAACCCGCCGTAAATTGTGTTAAATATTTGAAATTCTTTTTATTATTATGATTTGTTTAAAGATAAGCACCTTGAGGGTGACAATTATAATCATTGGAATGATAGACTAAAAAGGTAGTTTTCATTTATTCACAATTTATACAACTCAGCTTCCTAAAATAATTCTTTTGAAAACACATCGTCCCAACTCGTTACCTGATACCTAATAAGCCCAAATCCCACACCTAATATCCGGCAAAGCAGAAAAGTACCATATACTGCAGGTAAGTGTTGGCATGATATACCCTAACCAGGTCCATGTAAAACTCATAATCCATAATGAAAGAAATCATAAAAAGATGTGTTGCAAAAGAAAATGTCGCTTCCAACGTGGGGCACGATTAAATAAATAAAAAAAAAAAAAAAAATAAATAATACGAAAAAATTAAAAATTAGTAAGAATTTAAATAAATATAAATTCACGTAGAACAAATATTTAGAGTTGATGTGTAATTATTATAAAACGTGCATTTATATGTTGAATGTAGCTGATAAGAACGTACAGTTAGCGTTATCAGTAGAGTAAACAAAGGGGAGCTTAGATAAATATTGTGGTTATCAGAAACTGATACTACAGGCGCCCAAGATAATGGTTGTATGTTGATGAATAAATGACTACCAATACAGTATTTAATAATAATCCAAATAATTAATAATATACAAATTAATAATAAATATTTTAAAATCGGTTCACCAAATTAAAATTAAACATGGCACATAAACAAGAGGTCAGTTTAGCCGACATAATGAAGAAGTTAGAAGCCAGCAACACTGAAAACGTAAAAAGGTTTGAAGAAATAAAAACTAGTGGTGCTGAAACTATGAGAAGATTGGAAGCCAGCAACGCTGAAAACGTAAAAAGGTTTGAAGAAATAAAAACTAGTGGTGCTGAAACTATGAGAAGATTGGAAGCAAGCACGTCAGAAATTCAGAAACTATACGCGTATAATGCTGAAAATAAGGTAGAAATTATGGAACGAATGGAGACCTTAGAAGGTAAAGTTAAAGAGTCTCTAAAACAACAAGCGGTGGTGATGAATGAAAATTTCGAAGAGCAGCGAAAAAGACTACAACAAAATTTTAAATCTATGGCCGACACACTGGACCAGAAACTCGAAAAAATTACGCATCGACAAGATACCAAGATACAAGTCATCAGCGAGTTGGTGCAGAGTAATGTCAGGAAGACCATGAAAATTGAAGAAGAAACAAAAAGTCTAGCCGCAGCAGACGACACCATCAAGAAATCTATCCAACACCATGACAACAGGGTAGATCAGCTGGAAGTCAAGTTAAAAGGTGAAGTAGACCGACTTACACGAGAAGTGAGAAGACTACCAACACAAGCGTTAGTATACTCGACCGTACCTAGAGAAGAGTATAGTTAGCATAAATGGGGTTTATTTATTATGCTAATCGTGATATAAATGATTTACATTTAGTAAATGGGACTAGTGGTATTTTATGTGAGTTTATCACTTTCTCATATGTATCTCGCCCTAAAGCTGGATGCCATTTACATTTACTGCCAAGCGTTGTGCAGCCATTTACATTTAGTGGTGTAAATATAATTTACATCTGTGGTAATTAATTGTGTAAACCATTTACATCTAGTGAATATTAATCTGTGCTAATTATCTGCGCGGATTAATTACTCAACAATTATGAATCATATTAATTAAAGATTTATGTAATACGTTAAAATTGATATATCTAAAATTATTTCTATTCGTCAGATTTGACTCAACCCAGTGTCTGATTAAATACGATTTTATGAGTCTATTAATCAGACGTTTCAATGGTCGAGTTTATTGTATCCATTGATGTTTAGCATAAGTTATGAGATTTTTAGTGTAATACTTAGAATGAAAATACATCAATAACAAAGGTGAAATTTCAATAATGAACGCATGAATACTGTAAATTAACTACTTATTTATTACACATCTTACTGAAGTAAGTAACTATATCCTGCAAATTACATACATATTAAAGCACATGATATAAATACAATTATTCAATTTATACGATGTTTCCTGAAACATAAACACATGGTACATTCAAATGCAGTAAATAATGCACATATATAAAACATACACGAATAATAAACAATCAACAATTATACTTATTCCTACCTAAAATGCGTTCATTATTTCTCAGATAACGAATTACGTTAGTGTTATTTTATAGATTTTATGATTCATATGACTCATATGTAATTATTCTCTTGGGGTTAGTTCTTTGAAAAGAGGCAACAGAACAGTAGTGTAGTATATACTACTAAGATTAAGTAGACATAAAGCTTATCTTTGAGAGTGTTTATCCAATTCCGTCGTCGTGAGAAGACACTTTCTAGATGATTCGTCGAAGATCATAATCACTGTTACGCAGAGCACTGATAATTTCACTTCACTCCACTAAATCTCCACTCCCGTCATGTGTATGGTATTGTGGTAACCCGCTGATGTCGAGTGTCCGGAGTTCAAATAGTGAGGTGTTAATGTTGTCATTAACTTGAATTGTTCTGAAAGTTTGCCATATTTGTGTACATGGTTAACTGTGCCGTCTATTTGGGTGTATCGCGTACTGCGTGCTTAATTGTTTGGTATAGTTTATTCAACTAATTGTTCAACATGGTGATACGTTTTGATGTGAGAATGTTTGAGGTGACACTCACTGTTCTACTTTAAATGTTAATTAGTATATTATTATGTGCGCGTCAGTTGAGATTTCAAGTCCCGTACGCACTCATAGTTTATATTTCCGCACAGAATTGTGTATAAGTGTGACTATACCGATGTCTTTGTTCACTTATGAATTTACAAATTAGTGAATCCGGTCGGTCGACATAATCAATCGTCTGTCTATCGTACGCACTAACTTCTGACTATTAATTGCGACTACCAACTGCTACTATTAACTACATACTCTTGACTACCGACTGACTGTTAACTGCGACTAACTGTTCGATTGAACGACTTGACTACTCGATTGAATACTTGACTATCCGATTGAAAATTACTGACTCTCGATTAACTACTTGACTGCCCGATTGAAAATTACTGACTCTCGATTAACTACTTGACTGCCCGATTGAAAATTACTGACTCTCGATTAACTACTTGACTGCCCGATTGAAAATTACTGACTCTCGATTAACTACTTGACTGCCCGCTCCGCGTCTTCGCCAAACAGTTTTATTGGAACATCTTACCCATAAGTCTAAGTTTCGATCTCTACGCCTTCTAGGGCTCTTGATTGGTCGTACAAATTCCTACCCTTCTGTAGATCTCATCCACTGTTTCACGATTCGTCGGCCGAACCCTTCCTACTCTCTCCACGAGCTCTCTTAGAAGATGCTTGATGCTGGTTGGTCGTCGTCATCCCCGGAGTGTTTCATGTGACGAGCGTAGCACAGATTCTAAGAAATTAGGACAATTTCATGGCCTTCTGTTATCCTTTGTTTAGACTTTCCCTAAGGTTCTGACTGAGCTTTTGTTAACAGACTCCAGGTCTTGGTTAATTGTCTAAGTTCCACGACGTTCGTTCCGCCGATTATCAACCCTTCGTTGTCTTCATTTCGGTGAAATTCTACTTTTCAGTCGTAAATTTCAGTAAACTGTCAAGAATGTGTTTTCACGCTGTGCAGGGTACACTGGCAGTATTCACTGAGTTACGTCTATTGTCTATCTCTCCGTTAAAATTGCTCTGTACTTCCTTTGTAACATAGTAAAGCCTTTCATAATTGAGCAGTTACACTTTGCTTCCACAGCAGGCGTTCCATCTCGATTCCGTGTAACTCGGCAGCTGGACGAAGTCTTTGTTTCAGATTGTTGGGTGCTGTAAATTTTGACAAACGGCTAGCTGTCAGTGACGCCTTGAAATACTCATTGTGTGCAGTGCTCAGACATTTTTTCTTTGTCTTCGCTCTGTCGTCGGGTTTGACGTGCCCTCGATTCGTCATTATTTACGACCTGGGCTTGTGTCCGTCGACTTGAGTGTGGGAACGTGTCACTTGATCGAGGAATTAAAATTTTTTTAAAATTTCGATCATTACATTGTCCCCAAATTGGATTGGATGTTGGACTTCGGGAGACATCTGATCCAATTTCTGCGCTCTGTCCCAGTCGTGGATGTCTGCTTCGGAATGGACATGGTTGACTGACATCTATCTCTCATAGGAAGCAATTAATTGTTATTCCCCATCTTAATGTTTTATATGGTCATATGAATTTATTGCCGCACATCTGAGTGAATGAACGCATTTTTACACTTTGTCTGTCCATATGCGGACTGTACAATACGGTTTCGAGTAAATAATTGAATTTAAGACATGGACGTTTGTCCATTTGACAGTTTGTCTCGTTATTCTTTATACACAATGTATTAGATAAGCTGTAGATTAGCTACCCATTATATTAATCGATCTTATGTCGATGACCTATATAGCAATAAAATACTTTTAAACTTGTCATTACTGTCTCTAGAATACAGTTGATACTAACAAATATATACATATGGTCAATTCGTAACATGTTATAAATGATTACATTGGTAAAAGAAACATACATATTAATTAAATAGTTAAGGAATCAGCATACTTCGTGATGCATACTGTTAAAGTTATAAAACAATCGTCCATTTTGAATTATTATTTACATAAACAAATTATTCGAGTCTCTACATTTTAACAAGTTATTATTCATAATTATTAACGTCTTTGGTGTCCTGTGTCATAGTATTACACTGTCCTTCTGACACATGGTACATTTCACAAATCACTTTCTGTATATGTTGATATTTATACGTCTAATTAACATAACGAATGACAATTATGTGCTGATCACAAACACAGTTAGCATTGAAATACAGACTAAACACAACAAGTAAAATGCATATCATTATTTGGTTAGCTGGACTGGCCGCGCGAGCAAATTACCTAAACTATGTCTTCTGCTGGTCGCCGGGAGTCGTCGCTACCACTCGTGTTATCTATACTTCCGTTCGCTGGCTCATGATACGCCTTAATTTGCCGTATATTAAATTTTCCTCTCGTCTTCCCGCTATCGCTCTCCACGAGCTCATATGTGGCCTCGCCGATGATGCGGTTGATTTTATATGGTCCTGCGAAAAGTTCGAAGAACTTGTCAATTCTCTTTGACGCAGCGTCGGATTGGTGGAATGCTCTCACCAGAACCTTGTCGCCAATCGCAAATTTTGTGATTTTCTTCTTCTCATTACAGCGTTTCGCGTGTTTCTCTCGCTTCTCCTTTATCTTTACAAATATATTGTTTTCGCGTTTTCCTTCGCTGCTAATGACTCCTTTGTCCAAGCATTGCTCCCATGCTCGTGTAGGTCTCGTGCCGAGGTGTGCTTCGTGAGGGGTTATTTCGATCGTCTCGTGGTACACCTCGTTTAGACACGCTTCAATCGTTTTCACGTATTGGGACCATTTAGTGTGTTGGTCACTTATGAAAATGCGAAATAAGTTTCCCAGTTGCCGGTTAATCCGTTCGGCAAGGTTGGTACATGGATTACGTATTGCAGTAAACTTTGGTTGTATGTCCAACTCCTTTAGACCGTTGACCCATCTCTTGGATGTGAACTGTGTTCCGTTGTCCGTCAAAATGGTCCGCGGACGTCCAAATAGTTCGCAATACGTTTTTATCCTCCGCAACGTCGTAGTGGTTGTTGCTCTCCGGAGGGTGAATAACTTGACATATTTCGTGAAATTATCCACTATGACCAATAAATATTTGACTCCACCCGTTCCTGTCGGTAGGGGTCCATAATAATCTGCGCTTACCAGGTCTCCTTTGGCCGTAGGTATCACAGCGCGTGTGCCACCAAATAGCTCTCTGTTGTTGGTGTCTTTGCACTTCTGGCATAGGTCACAGGTTTTTATATATGTTTTTATTTTCTTTGACATCCGGTCGAATGTGAAATGTTCCTGGATCATTTTAATACACCTTTTTGTTCCTAAATGACCGAACATATGATGGATTTCAGCAATTATGTCCCCAGATATGTTGCTAGGAACATACAGCTTCCATTCATTCCGCTGTCGTCTATACAACTTATCGTTAACATATTTATAAAATTTAGTTAATTTAGGGTCTATATTTCCCTCCTTAAATCTAGTGATGATCGCTTTTAGCTTATCGTCTTCCATCTGGTGCTTTCCGATATTTTGGATTAACTTACGCACCTCAAGTCTCATTTTTACAGTTATGTGGTTAACTAAATATTCATGGGTGTTGTCATGAATCTCTTCTAATTTTGTATTGTGTGGATATCTACTTAAAATGTCGGCTACGATGTTTTCCTTACCCTTGGAATGAATTATATCGAATTTATACTCCTGCACTGCAAGAATCCATCGTGTAATCCGAGAATTATTTAGATGGCATTTGTTTAAGAATGTCAACGCCTTGTTGTCGGTGATGATCGTTAATGGTTGTCCGAGAACGTATATTCGGAATTTTTCTAAGCATCGGACAATACTTAAAAGCTCTTTTTCCGTAGTATAATAGTTCCGCTCAGCACCCTTGAATGTCTTACTAGTGAAGGCGATTACGCCGATCTCCCCGTCTTCATCGAGCTGGTAAAGTTGTCCTCCGTATGCGTAATCACTCGCATCACACTGTATATAATACCTCTGGTCTGGGCGCGGAAATCTTAAAACTACAGCGTCAATAAATAGATTTTTGACTCTGTCAAAGCAGTCGTTTAATTCATTCGTCCATACAAATTTGTGATTCTTCTTCAATAATTTATGGAGGGGTTGTGTTGTCTCCGCATATTTGCTAGTAAAACGGTTATAAAAGTTAGTGAGGCCTAGGAAACCCTTTAACTGTTTCTGGTTCTTGGGTTTAGGGAAGTCCATAATGGCTTTCACTTTCTCTTCCGTAGCTTGGATGCCGCGTGTTGTTAGTTGGTATCCAAGATACGATATTTCTTTCCTGAAAAACTGTGACTTATTTAAGTTGACGGTTAAGTTATTTTCGTTAAGATTATTTAATAATGCCTCTAAATGTTCTAAGTGTGTTTTAACATCGTCAGAATAGCATAGACAATCGTCCACGTATATTAATGTGTTTTTCTTAACATCTTCATTTAAGACCGTATCCAATCCGCGTGTTAGTGCCGCTGAACTGGTACTAAGGCCGAATGGTGTAACGGTGAATTGGTAGCACCTTCCCTCATACATGAACGCGGTATACTTCCTGCACTCTTTCTTCAAAGGTACTTGCCAAAAGCTGCTCGACAAATCGACAGTAGACAGATATCGCATCTCGCTGCATCTTGCCAAGATTTCATTTATTGGAGAAACGCCTTCATAGTCGGGAATAGTAACGCCGTTTATCTTTCTTGCATCCAGGCATAGACGGACCCTTCCATCTCTTTTTATGACTGTTACGAGTGGATTTATGAACGGGCTTGTACAACGTTCAATCACACCGTATCGCAGCATCCTATCTATCTCGTCCTTTACTTTCTTCTGATAAGCAAGTGGTACAGGCCAACCCCGTTGAAAGTAGGGCGTACTGTCCGTAACTTGAAACTCATGCTCATATCCGTCTATTCTTCCCGGGCATTCCCTAAACACTCTTCTATTCTTAACAAGTATTCCCTTCAAATTTCCCAATATCTCCTCGTCTTGACAGTCCATGTTTGATATCTTCTCGTCGATGCACCTCAAGATTTCTTCTTCTTCTTCTCCATTATCAATTAGTTCCATGTTCATGATGGGTACGGCGTGCACCTCTTCATCAGCCGCATTCACTATTTCTATTTTCTTGCTGCCAATGTCGATACGACATCCTACCTCCTGTAAAAAACTTATCCCTAATATACAGTGTTTAATAAGGTCAGGTATTATTAGAAAGACACACTCATTTTTGATCCCGTCAATTTCTATGTCGCACAGTATTTGTTTTCTAATTAACTTGGACTTGTTCCCAACAGCACTAATGATTAGAGAGTTTGTCATGGGTAAAATTTCATATGGTTCAATGTCCCTTTTGTTTGCGTTGAACCATTCTTCTGACAACCCATTAATAACTGAGCCGGTGTCGACAAGTGCTAAAACTTTAATGTTATTATTAAATTGTATGATTATTTCAGGACATTTTAATATTTGTTTCGTGACGTCCTCGTCATATTCATTCAGTAGGTCGTCTCTTAAGTCAGGTACCAGGATATTGACATTATTGGTGGGGTTGTTTTTGTTGTCGTCAAAAACTATGTCGTTCGCTGTGTAGGGGTGTTTTTTTTTTTGTTGCTTTGGTCATTGTTCGACCTAGAATTACTGTCGTCGCTTGCCTGGCTTGTACCCGGTTTGGAGTTCAGGTACTCAACGGTGTTTACTACTCCGTGTGATTTACCCTCGTAACGGTTACCGCCGTGCGCCCGTCCTTGCCAAACTGGTTTCCTTTCACTCTCGTTCTTGTTGACAAAGTTACCACTGGGACGATCGACAGTTCCGGCTTCCCTTTCGTTCGTTATCTTATATTGCGCACGTCTACTTCCTGCGTGGCTTGATTGAATGCTAGTGTATTCAGTGATCAAGGCCTCGAAATTGGGTATGGTGACGATCCCGCGTGTTATAACGGCGATCTGCAAGTCCCTTCCAAAGTGCCTCGAAATTTTCCTTATCAGTTGGCGGTCGGTCAACGCTGGGGTTAACTGACGACTTTCCAAAAGAATCCTCTCGACGTACTGTATAGCTGTGACGGGTCCCTGCCATTCAAACCTGCCGTACTCAAGGTTGTCGCGGATAATGTCCTGTCGTTCCAACCCCCAGTACTTCAGTGTGAACGCCTCCTTGAATTCTTCGAAGGTACTTATCTGGTCCCGGATCACACGCCACCATATGCTTGCGTCCTTCTCTAGGTGTTTGCCGATCCACCTGATGTCGCTGCTCGGGTAATAGGATTCTTGAAACTCCGACAACTCCTTTAGGAACTCCATCGGGAATCTGTCGGTTCCGTCATATTTCAATTCAATCTGTATTTGTCCGTTTACTATTCTGTGATGCCCAGACTCCCCATCGGTGATCTGTCGCCGCAGTCTCTCTACTTGACACCTGAGTTCCTGGATGTGGGTTGTTTTCTCTTTGACGTTCTCGTCGAGCTTCTGTTCGGTCGTCCTTTGTCGGCCGTCTACTTCCTCGATTTTCTGTTGCAATGTGTGGTTGGCTTCACCTATCTCTTGCTGCTGCTGTCGAAGCGTGTGGTATAATTCGGTCTTCAGTTCTTCCTGCTTCTTCTGATTACCATTGATGTGTAGATCTAGCTTGTTATGGACTTTCTTGATACTAGATTGTGTGGTCTGTGCCAGGCTTTTGAGTTCTTGGTGGTCCGACTCTCGGGCTTCCCACACTTCTTCAAACTTCTTATTGGTGTCATCTTTTATTCCTTTTGTAGCATCCTCTTGTTTCTTTAGGACTTCACTTATCTTATCGTCGCAACTGGTCTTATGGTCACGCATTTCTGATCGTATAAGCGCGAGCTGTTCGTCCATTTGTCGCTTGACGTCCTCCTTATGACTATTAAAATTTTCATTAATTTGATTGAATTTCTGGTTGATTTCTTCTTTAATTTCTTCTTTATGTTGATCGAATTTCTGATCGAATTTCTGATTCATCATCTTGAAGCTTTCATTATTCGTGCGCATGAAGTCCATCAACAATGAACGTAGCGATGCCTCTTCATGTGATTGCTGGGACTCTTGTGGTTGCTGTGACTCCTGTCCCCGCGCTCTGACCTCTGACGTCTCCTCCGTCATATTTGGTTCGACGACTGATGAGTTTTCTTCGTTGGTGTCGGGTGAGCCTAACTGGTTGTTAACGTCAAAGTCCATGCTATCAGAACTACCGCTAGCCATTTTCGCCTTGCTTCGCGTTATCATTTACCAGTCAAGCTAACCTTACACTTATTTAATAATGTCTTACGTACTATATTATTGTAATTAGTCTAAATACTACTGTCTGCTCTCTTTTGCCCCACGTTGGGCGCCATTTATAGTTAGCATAAATGGGGTTTATTTATTATGCTAATCGTGATATAAATGATTTACATTTAGTAAATGGGACTAGTGGTATTTTATGTGAGTTTATCACTTTCTCATATGTATCTCGCCCTAAAGCTGGATGCCATTTACATTTACTGCCAAGCGTTGTGCAGCCATTTACATTTAGTGGTGTAAATATAATTTACATCTGTGGTAATTAATTGTGTAAACCATTTACATCTAGTGAATATTAATCTGTGCTAATTATCTGCGCGGATTAATTACTCAACAATTATGAATCATATTAATTAAAGATTTATGTAATACGTTAAAATTGATATATCTAAAATTATTTCTATTCGTCAGATTTGACTCAACCCAGTGTCTGATTAAATACGATTTTATGAGTCTATTAATCAGACGTTTCAATGGTCGAGTTTATTGTATCCATTGATGTTTAGCATAAGTTATGAGATTTTTAGTGTAATACTTAGAATGAAAATACATCAATAACAAAGGTGAAATTTCAATAATGAACGCATGAATACTGTAAATTAACTACTTATTTATTACACATCTTACTGAAGTAAGTAACTATATCCTGCAAATTACATACATATTAAAGCACATGATATAAATACAATTATTCAATTTATACGATGTTTCCTGAAACATAAACACATGGTACATTCAAATGCAGTAAATAATGCACATATATAAAACATACACGAATAATAAACAATCAACAATTATACTTATTCCTACCTAAAATGCGTTCATTATTTCTCAGATAACGAATTACGTTAGTGTTATTTTATAGATTTTATGATTCATATGACTCATATGTAATTATTCTCTTGGGGTTAGTTCTTTGAAAAGAGGCAACAGAACAGTAGTGTAGTATATACTACTAAGATTAAGTAGACATAAAGCTTATCTTTGAGAGTGTTTATCCAATTCCGTCGTCGTGAGAAGACACTTTCTAGATGATTCGTCGAAGATCATAATCACTGTTACGCAGAGCACTGATAATTTCACTTCACTCCACTAAATCTCCACTCCCGTCATGTGTATGGTATTGTGGTAACCCGCTGATGTCGAGTGTCCGGAGTTCAAATAGTGAGGTGTTAATGTTGTCATTAACTTGAATTGTTCTGAAAGTTTGCCATATTTGTGTACATGGTTAACTGTGCCGTCTATTTGGGTGTATCGCGTACTGCGTGCTTAATTGTTTGGTATAGTTTATTCAACTAATTGTTCAACATGGTGATACGTTTTGATGTGAGAATGTTTGAGGTGACACTCACTGTTCTACTTTAAATGTTAATTAGTATATTATTATGTGCGCGTCAGTTGAGATTTCAAGTCCCGTACGCACTCATAGTTTATATTTCCGCACAGAATTGTGTATAAGTGTGACTATACCGATGTCTTTGTTCACTTATGAATTTACAAATTAGTGAATCCGGTCGGTCGACATAATCAATCGTCTGTCTATCGTACGCACTAACTTCTGACTATTAATTGCGACTACCAACTGCTACTATTAACTACATACTCTTGACTACCGACTGACTGTTAACTGCGACTAACTGTTCGATTGAACGACTTGACTACTCGATTGAATACTTGACTATCCGATTGAAAATTACTGACTCTCGATTAACTACTTGACTGCCCGATTGAAAATTACTGACTCTCGATTAACTACTTGACTGCCCGATTGAAAATTACTGACTCTCGATTAACTACTTGACTGCCCGATTGAAAATTACTGACTCTCGATTAACTACTTGACTGCCCGCTCCGCGTCTTCGCCAAACAGTTTTATTGGAACATCTTACCCATAAGTCTAAGTTTCGATCTCTACGCCTTCTAGGGCTCTTGATTGGTCGTACAAATTCCTACCCTTCTGTAGATCTCATCCACTGTTTCACGATTCGTCGGCCGAACCCTTCCTACTCTCTCCACGAGCTCTCTTAGAAGATGCTTGATGCTGGTTGGTCGTCGTCATCCCCGGAGTGTTTCATGTGACGAGCGTAGCACAGATTCTAAGAAATTAGGACAATTTCATGGCCTTCTGTTATCCTTTGTTTAGACTTTCCCTAAGGTTCTGACTGAGCTTTTGTTAACAGACTCCAGGTCTTGGTTAATTGTCTAAGTTCCACGACGTTCGTTCCGCCGATTATCAACCCTTCGTTGTCTTCATTTCGGTGAAATTCTACTTTTCAGTCGTAAATTTCAGTAAACTGTCAAGAATGTGTTTTCACGCTGTGCAGGGTACACTGGCAGTATTCACTGAGTTACGTCTATTGTCTATCTCTCCGTTAAAATTGCTCTGTACTTCCTTTGTAACATAGTAAAGCCTTTCATAATTGAGCAGTTACACTTTGCTTCCACAGCAGGCGTTCCATCTCGATTCCGTGTAACTCGGCAGCTGGACGAAGTCTTTGTTTCAGATTGTTGGGTGCTGTAAATTTTGACAAACGGCTAGCTGTCAGTGACGCCTTGAAATACTCATTGTGTGCAGTGCTCAGACATTTTTTCTTTGTCTTCGCTCTGTCGTCGGGTTTGACGTGCCCTCGATTCGTCATTATTTACGACCTGGGCTTGTGTCCGTCGACTTGAGTGTGGGAACGTGTCACTTGATCGAGGAATTAAAATTTTTTTAAAATTTCGATCATTACAAGAGAGACCCATTAACTATTTTAGAGGATCCAGAAGGGAAAATCCCATTGAATTTCGTATCAAATGTGAGAAAGAAATAGATAGTATTGGATCTATTCTCAGTGACAAAGATAAAATAGACTTTGTAAGTCGTTACTTAAAAGATGCAGCAGCCAGTTGGTTCACGATGGTGAATGACGATTTAAAAACGTATGAAGAATTTAAACTAGCATTTGAACGGAGGTATTGGAAAGAATACATACAAATGAGAATACGAAATACACTGGAATTTGGTAAATATAATCCAGGTAAGCTGTCTGAAGATGAATACCTCATTATGTTAGTAGAGAGGAGTAAACATTTACGTCCCGCTTTAACACAAAAAGAATTAGTCATTAAGCTTGCTAATCATTTCAGCAGGAACATCCAACTAGCTATACATGTTCAGGGTATAGCTACCATTGAAGATCTATTAATATTTTTAACACAGATGGAGGGTGTAATCCGTGAACGAGACCCACCAAGAGGAGTTCAGCGAGATAACCGGAACCAAAATCAAGATAGAGGTACGTGGTATTCGCAAAGATATCGCCAAGAAGATAAAGGCAGAGAAGATAGACGTACAGACGATGAAAAATATCCGAAAAACAAAAATGTATCATATGATAGACGCCATGAAGATGGACGAACATATGAGAAGCAGGAGCAAAATAATGAAAGAGGTAATTACAAAGGAGGTTACCGATGGCCGAATTCGTCGAAACGATTTTCGAAACCATGGACATCCGATAGGAATGAAAATACGCAGGCGATTACCGTTGAGAAAAAACAGAAAGAGACACCGAGAAACACTGATGAACGTAATAAACCGTCCACATCGAAGACTGAAAATCAATGACTACATTCTGGAGTCTGTATAGAAACACATGAAGCTAAACCACAAGATGTCAGGGTACTTAGCAACATAACATACAAACCCGAGAGAGAAGTACAAGAATTACTACGTAATCTCGCTAGAGAGCAAGATAAAGATCAGCGATTACAGAATATAAAAAATAATCCGTTACCTATAAATTATTGTGTGAAAGATGGAATTTTATTTAAGCTTATTAATTATGATTGGAAAGTTGTGCTATCTCATGACATGTTACAGCAATTAATTATGCCATGTCATCGTAGTCTAGCTCATGCATCTCCATTGAAGTGCTATTTAACTATGAAAGAAGCCTTCACCTGTAATAATATGTTCAGAAAAATTAAAATAATTGTTAGGAAATGCCATGATTGTCAAACAGCCAAACATCCGAATTTAAACACTTGCGTTGAAATGGGGAGTATCAGAACTAAGAAGAAGGGGGATATAGTTGCACTTGATTTCCTTGGACCACTCCCGCGATCAAGTCGTGGGTACCGCCATATAATTGTGACGGTAGATGTGTTTACCAAGCTAGTAAAGTTATATGCTGTACGAAGACCCACCATGAAATCTGTTCTGAACGTCATCACCCAGAAGTATATACCAAAGTATGGAAAAATGGATAAAGTGTTGACAGATCAAGGTAAGCAGTTTGGTAATAAATTATGGAAGGACGCATTGACAAGACAAGGTATAAAACCTGTACTTACATCCATAAGGCATCCACAAACTAATCTAGCTGAAAGAATAAATAGAGAGTTAGGCAAGTACATGAGGTTATATTGCTACAATCAACAGAGTAAATGGCCTGACTATCTACAATTTTTCGAAGATGCAATGAATCACAATTATAGTGAAGCTACAGGATACACACCGTTAGAATTAAGTGAGAATAAAATACCTAAAAGATTCTGGCACAACATGATTAATAAACCGGAAAATTATAATGTAGATTTGCCAATTCAAATAAAAATAAACAGAGCTGAACGACAGTTATATCATCAAGCAGGTAAAAGGAGAGACCGGTATAATAGAACTCACCGATTGACAAGATTCCAGATTGGTGATAAGGTATTGATAAAGACAAATCCTGTGGGAAGTAGTATATTAAACACTTCCAAGAAATTCTTCAGATTATTCTGTGGCCCATATGAACTAAGGAGTCGTCTAGGACCACACACCTACATGGTATATGACCCAGTGAAGAAAAAGGACGTCGGAAAGTACCATGCGTCATCTCTTCGTCATTATATCCAATAATACCCATATGTGATTGTTACTTTAAGAAAAGATTTTATATTCTTTCTAATAAACATGTAATATAACTGACTGTGTATGTACTAAACATATAAAAAAAAAAAAAAAAAAAAAAAAAGAGTTGTTCTGTAAAGCACAAACAATTTTTTTTAAAGCAAGTGGGGGAGTGTTATAACGAAACATTGTTATCAATGTTTATCGTTCTAACTGGAGTACGCATAATAAGCGTTATCTGCTACAATTGTACATTTAGAAGGGTACAGATAGGATTTTATATAGCAAACAAAACAGATAACAGTCCACCTGCATAAATATGTATAATTTTGTCGGCACATGTCAGAAGTGTTTTAAAACTTAAATAATAAAAAAATGACAAAAGATTAAGAAGAACTAGGTTGACCAGTGAATAGTGCGGAAATGTAGCTTTATTTAGACACCAAACACATAACGATATAGTGAGAGTGTCGTGAACTATAAGCGTTTTACTATTTCACACCTTTCGCGGTGCTAATTAAAGATCGCGTGTATACATAGCTAATAACTGTGTTCAAGACACGTCTAACAAACAACTTTGTTACCTAAATAAATAAAGGATTGTTGAGATATTCGCCGATAGAAACTCATTTGCACACGTGGCTTTGCCCTATAAACAGTGAGCCAAAACGAGCATCTGGCGCATTCATAACGTATTCGTTGAGTCGTACACACGGAACGATACGCTGCAGAAGACGCTTCAATGAGACCGGCAGACACCTGAGTTACTACAACTACGTACTACGGACATCAGACTATACCCGAGGCCAGAGACGCTGTGTCCATGACGATAAGGGAACGACGCCTAGCCTAGCTGTTCATACACCGCTAAGCGACGCTGACGGAGGTTTCGAGAGGAATAGCTGTACTCAACGCCGACGCCTGAGACCCGTGTACATCTGTGTAACATGAAATCATCAAAACAGGTGACCTGATATGGTTCAGGGTTCATAATAATGTTGTAAAACACAAAAAGTAAATGAAAAGCCGCTATAAGCGAAATTGAACAGTTTTAAATAATTGATAAACATTTAATTATATAGGCGGTATGACTAAAGCCTAAAGACACTTTTAAATGTTGTACTGTATATCATATAGAGACATTTATTCGAAAAGACAGAACATTTAGATAATGTGTGATTATTATAATAATATGTTAATAAGAGTGCAGAAAGACTCTAAGCAAATGTTTTCATGAGATTGTGCACTGTATAAAGAATTATATTTGATAAATTAAATGTGATAAATTAAGGGAGAGTGCAGAGAAGCTCTAAGAGTGTTATCCAGATATTAGATGTCACAAATTTTATTGTTTCATATTAATTATTGTTGATAGCCAAGCAGGCTGAAGATTAGAATAATTAAAAGGGAGTTACCCTTAATAAAAGTGTTTATATTAATAATAATTACCATAGAGATAACGATAACTATAACCCTTGTTATATTCATTTAAAAAGTTCGTATTTTATTTTCTCATGTATAAAGAACAGGGTTACGGATTTCATAGAATGAAATCAATTCAGTATTTCCATTTTATTAAATAATTAAATTCAATATAACAAAAATGATTTTTTATAAATGAATTATAATTACCGGCAGACAGTGTGAAACTGCCCATATATGTGTGTATATTTCCATGTTATATGTTTTGTGTATATACTGTGTATTGTATGTCTTATTTTCAGGAACTTATAAATGATGTACTAAGATATATGATTTTAATATGTGATTGTTAGACGTAAGCATTATAACAATATATCACTAGAGAAAATATGTGTAAAGTAATATTCAAGAAAGAATATAAATTAGTGGAACCCGCCGTAAATTGTGTTAAATATTTGAAATTCTTTTTATTATTATGATTTGTTTAAAGATAAGCACCTTGAGGGTGACAATTATAATCATTGGAATGATAGACTAAAAAGGTAGTTTTCATTTATTCACAATTTATACAACTCAGCTTCCTAAAATAATTCTTTTGAAAACACATCGTCCCAACTCGTTACCTGATACCTAATAAGCCCAAATCCCACACCTAATATCCGGCAAAGCAGAAAAGTACCATATACTGCAGGTAAGTGTTGGCATGATATACCCTAACCAGGTCCATGTAAAACTCATAATCCATAATGAAAGAAATCATAAAAAGATGTGTTGCAATATATATGTATGGTATATCACGTGATGAGACATCCACGAATCGGGATGCTTTCACTTGTGCGGACTTTTTGCGTGCGAGGGAATTTTGAAAAACACAAAGTTCGATGTTATTGTTTTGGACTTGTAAACAAGGTCGTTTATTAGTTGTTTATGCTGCAATTTATTTCTTAACGAAGGAAATACGTAACTTTTGGGTTAAAAAGGTAATTGTAACTAAATATAACAAAATATTTCTCAAAACAATAAAATCGAACTTTGTGTTTTTCAAAATTTCCGCTTTATATAAAAATCCCTCCTTAAGGCGTTTGAATAAAGCGTTGTTTTTCCCAATCAAACGTCTTAACTTTATTTTTATCAAAATTATTAGTGTGCAAGTCCAAAACAATAAAATCGAACTTTGTGTTTTTCAAAATTCCCTCGCACACAAAAAGTCCGCACATGTGAAAGCACCCTCGTAGTATAATATTTTAGTGTACAAAATAAAGCTTTATATGTAAATTTATCAAATAAGCGATTATTTGAAAATAAATGTAGATAAATAAGGAAAGTGAGACTGCTCAAGTTGTACACGAGAAAATTTTTTGAAGCAGCAAAATAATTAAAGAACTTTAGGTCGTTTGAAAGCGTCTGTTCCACCTACGTAGGGAACTTCCATTCGCTTTCAAACGATCTAATTTTCTTTAAGTATTTTATGACTTCAAAAAATTGTTTAGCCTACAACTTGACCAGTCTCGCCTTCTTTGTTTTTCAATATGTATTTACAAATAATCGCTTTTTTAATAAATTAAAATATAAAGCTGTATTTTGTACACTAAAATTATTGTACTGTGATTCGTGGATGTCTCATCACGTGATACACCATGCAGCCCCCTTAAGCAAGCTTTGACGCAAATTGCGACCAGGAAATACGTTCTCACATTGTATTCGGTATTTTTAGTAATAGTAAATTTCATACAACAGTAAAAAAAAATCCCCCCCAAAAATTTTTCAAATGTCGCCAATGGCGACACGATACCCCCCTGTAGGCACCCCTGCCTGGGATTCTGTAATTATTACCGCAAGTTCCAGGAAAAGTACTCAGAACTGACTGCCAGATTTCAGCCGCAACTGTCATCTAAAAATAAATGGATCTGGGGTAATGAACAACAAAATATATTAACTCTTATAAAACAAAAATTCCTTGAACCCATTATACTCCGCCATCCAGATTTTAACAAGCCTTTCTTTCTTAATTGTGATGCCAGTGACATCAGCCTCGGCACTACCTTATATCAAGAGGATGAGGAGGGCGAACATCTTGTAATCTGCTTTGCCAGCAGAGCATTGAACCCGTGTGAGAAAAACTATCACGTTACAGAAAAGGAATTATTGAGTGTCGTGTTCGCGTGCGGAAAGTTCCGCACTTATATTCTTGGTTATTCCGTTACCGTCCGGACAGACCATAAATCTATCTCGTTCCTTAAGAGATGTAAGTTAAGCCATGGAAGGTTAACGCGGTGGATACTATTGCTGCAAGAATACGACCTTAAGTGGGAGTATATCCCCGGAAGGAAGAATGTTGTTGCGGACGTATTGTCTAGAGTAGACATTGACAAACAGACGTTCGAGGGGGAGAAGGAGAGTATTCTGAAAGTATACCATATTCTCAGCAGCAGCGCCGGTCTACAATCAATTTTGGAACACCTAAGCACACACCAACAAGCTGACCCGAAGTTAATCACTATTATCTCAAGACTGGAAGCAGGGGATGAGACAATCTCCCAATATTATACCATACATAATGGAATCCTGTTTTCCAAACCATCATTATATAAGGAGGAATGGAAGGTAATAATTCCGACCCATATCGAGAAGGAGATAGTGTTCGATTATCATGTTCGATATGGGCATATGGGCGCCTTAAAGGTAGTAAAGGCCCTGGAAGAGAGCTGCCATATCAAAGACATAAATCGGAAGGTACGGAGGTACATTAGAAACTGTCGCATTTGCCAACTCGTAAAAACTAACAACGAGAAAAGAGAGGGGCAGATGATTCCAATAACCTCGCAGTCGAAACTTGAGAAGGTATTCCTGGATATCTGTGGGCCATTTCCCCGCAGTGGAGGCCACCACCGATACAAATATCTCGTCATCATAATGGACCATTATACCAAGTTCGTGAAGCTATACCCAGCGAATCGGGCGACTACGAATAAAGTTCTTGAAATCCTGATCAACCAGTACTTCCCAACCGTCGGAAAACCGGTATCGATCATAACCGACCACGGAACACAATTCAAGGGGAGGAAATGGCGGGATACACTGCTGTCAATGGGGGTTCATACATACAAGACGTCAGTATACCACCCGAGCAGTAACCCGGCCGAAAGAGTCTTGCGAGAGGTGGGGCGCCTATTAAGAACGTATTGCCATGAGCAGCAGAGGAGGTGGCAAGAATACTTGGAGGCCACTGAAGAATTCCTCAACCTGGCCTACCATTCAGCCATAGGAATAACCCCATACTCCGCAATGTACGAGAGACAACCCCCTAGAGAGATCGAAGATATTTTGGAGTTCCCCAGAGAGCATAAATATATATTTGATAGAATTCAGTTTCACAATAAAGTGGCCGAAGATCAAGAGAAACGGCGGAATAAATACAATAAAAGCATGGGTAAGGTTATTCATTATACCGTTGGAGAGAAGGTGTTGTTGAAGAATAGGGAATTACCCAGTTCCTTAGAGGGGATAACAAAAAAATTATTGCTTCTGTACACTGGTCCCTATATTGTCTCTAAGGACAATAACAACAACACATACGAAATCAAGGAAATGAATTCAAATAAAGTCAAGGGTGTCTTTAACCAGGCATCCATGAAGAAATTTTATGATTAAAATAATAATCCAAAATTCCAAACAAGGGTAAGATCACCTTACTAACAAAAAATTTGAAAAATTTTACGACAATAATATAAGAAGAAGTTAGAATTAAATCATCAAAATTCCAAAGACAAAGTAAGTACATCTTACTACACCATTATTAATGAAACCATTTAGAAGATAAGAGTATAAAAAGAAGAATTCAAAAACCAACAAAATTCTAAAGACAAAGTAAGTACATCTTACTACACCATTATTAATGAAACCATTTAGAAGATATGTACAAGAAGAAGTTAGAATTTAAAAATCATCAAAATTTTAAAACAATGTAAGACATTTACATAACAATTATTTGAAGTGAAACATTTTGACAATAATACCAAGAGAATTTAGAAATAAAAAACTCAAAATTCCAAAAACAATGTAATACTTTACATAACAACTATTTGAAGAAAACTTTATGGCAAGAATATAAAAAAGGAATTTAGAATGAGAAATCATCTAAATTTAAAAAGATTGTAAGTTCACCTTACTAACCAAGAATTTGAGAAAAAACATTTTTGAAGAGATAAATATAAAACAGAATTTAGATTGAAATAAAATAAGTTCTAAAAAGAAAAGCAAGCCCACCTTACATAAACAATTATTTGAAGAAAAACTTTGTGGCAGTAATATAAGAAGAAGTTAGAATAAAACCAACAAAATTCTAAAGACAAAGTAAGTACATCTTACTACAAGATTATTAATGAAACCATTTAGAAGATATGTACAAGAAGAAGTTAGAATTTAAAGTCATCAAAATTTTAAAACAATGTAAGACCATCTTACTAACCAGGAATTTGAAATAAACATTTTGGAAGAGAATAGAAAACAAGAATTTAGAAAAAACTCAAAATTCCAAAAACAATGTAATACTTTACATAACAACTATTTGAAGAAAACTTTATGACAAGAATATAAAAAAGAATTTAGAATGAGAAATCATCTAAATTTAAAAAGATTGTAAGTTCACCTTACTAACCAAGAATTTGAGAAAAAACATTTTGAAGGGATAAATATAAAACAGAATTTAGATTGAAATAATCAAAATTCTGAAACACATGTAAGATCACTTTACATAAAAATTATTTTAAGGAAAACTATTTGGAAGATATAAGAAGAAGAGTTTGGACTTAATCAGCCAAATTCTAAAACACCGGTAAGCCCACCTTACAAAAAAATTATTTAAGAAAACTTTATGGCAATAATATAAGAAGAGTGAATTTTGAATTTTGTATAAATCAAGTTTCCAAACCAAGAATAAGTACAACTTACCAATCAATTATTAATGAAACACTTTGGTGAGATAAACAGAAGAGATTTAATACCATATTGATGGTAAGCATAAAATATAATTACCATGTTAATAAAGGATCATAATGGGATGAATAAAGGAACCAGACTTTAGAATTAAAACAAATAATTCTGGACAGTATGATCATGTCTAATTTCAATATGAAGAGTAAAAACCTTTCCATAAAATGATGCCAAAGGAAATTAAAAGAAAAATGAGATACTATTTGAGAAGATACGATTTGAGTGATTGAATATAATAAAGTACAAAAACTTACGTGGAATTATGAGATAATGAAACTTTGAAGTGGTATGAGGAGAAATTATGACCTCATTATGAAATTAATAAAAAACATTCATTCGAAGGTATAATAACCATGACAGGAATAATGTGAGAATAATATCAAGGATTTATGTAATTAAACGAATTAATATAAAATGATTTATGAAATAAATGTCAATTATAATAATGACAGTTATAAAAAGTTCTAGAAAATAGAACGAGTGGAAATAATAAGAACAAAGAAACAGTCTAAAAATGTCATAAAGATATGCTACTATAAACAATGCAGATTATAATAAAAAAACCAGAAGGTAATAAAGAATTTATAACCAAAAGATTTATATGATAAGAAAAGTTGAAAAATGTAATAATAGAAGAGCTTCCTACCATAATATCAAATGAAAGAAACATCCAGTTAACGAGTCAGAAGAACAACTGAGATAGGAATATTAAAATCTCTGAGAAATATAATAAGTAATAAGTGAAGTATCCCAAAGATATTTTTTTTTAATAGTAACAAATGTGTACTATTCTGAATAATTTTTTAATCTGTCTGTAGATAATTCCAGCAGTATTAATATGTTTTTTGAGCAGAGATGATTTGCCTCTGTACTCAAATATGTGTGAAGTATTGGACAGCAGAGGAAAGTAGCGTACAGTGCCTCTCTGAACTGAACCAGCTCACAAAGTAGGGAACGATAGGGAGGAAATATCCCAAGGAGAAAATACTAAGAAGAAATATGAAAATGAAATAATAAATATGAAACTCAGATGAATATTACTATCAAGGAAGATCCAGTGAGAAAGATATAAACTCAAATATAAATAAGAAAATTTTTAAAATGGAAGGAAGTCCAGAATAATAACAAACCTAGAATAATTATCATAAGCAATTGTTTCAAACAAAGCAAGTATAGTCTGAAAAAATTACTTCTGGAGAAGGGCATTCTGTAGCATGACAGAAAATCCACTACTTGTTAAGTTATATAAAATCATAAAGTTTAATTACATCAAGTATGTTAGAATAATATTGAATGAGATTTAAGGAAATCAAAGGAATGAACCACGATAAATTAAAAATCCTCATTACATTATATAAAAACCACTGTTTAAATATCAAAGAAAGTATTGAAAGCAACTCATATTATAATATCTGTAATTTACCCAGGAAGCTAGGAGCAGTAAACAAATTAAATAAGACCATATCAAGAAGAAGGAGAATCAATTTAAGAGTGGTGAATACCAAAATACCCCAAAAAACGAGAAGAAGGAAGAATAAAGTTTGTGATCAGGAAGAAAACAATACCCTGAAACCTTTAGAGAAGAACAAGGTCAGTATCAGTGAATAAATTAGATGCTCCAAACTAAACATCAGTCGAGATACACCAAGTACCTTGGTTTACCCAAGAATAAAGAAGGAAGACAAGAAGACCAGAAGAATGAAGACTAGAAGAAGGACAAGAATGAAGATCAGAAGAAGGACAAGAATGAAGACAAGAATGAAGACCAGAAGAAGGACAAGAAAGAAGACAGGAGAAGAGGAAGAAATAGTATGAAAGAAACACCGTTGTAAAGCCTATTATTATTATTAACTACCATCAACCCCAAACCCACAAAAACGATTCGAAAGAAAGTATAACATACCCAAAATCCTATGAAAATGTAATTATTTAGAAAACTAAAGTGCTGTATAGTATTATAAGAAGTGAACCGACTAAAGCTATTGTGTGATAAGAAAATAAACAAGTCTTAACAGGCCATGATTACTAAAGGTCTGGTCTGAGATAATAAGACTCAAAATATCAGAACCAACAGTGAAAGTGAATTTGTGTAAGTGTTTTTTAGAAATGCAATAAACTTAAAGTTAGTGATACTATGACTTATCAATATGCTATATAACAACTTTAATATCCAATAATAAACAGCATAATAAAATAATAAAATGGAAGATTTCCAGTATTTTATTATTTTAATGTAACTCTTTATTTACAAGACATTTGTAAAAAATGCTAATAAATAGAGTATGGGAGGTCATGTTTACTGATGAAGGGTATCATAAATAGTAATGGTTTAGATCAGAAAGGACTGGCATTAATTTAATATTCGTAAGTTTAAAATGTTTAAATAGACTGTTTATTCACAGCCATAAAATCAATGTGTTAGTAAAATGTATTTGTAAGAGTTATTAGAAAATAAGATTTATATTATATGTTTTAAAATGAATTATGTTTGCTAAATAATAGCCTACATACCATTAATAATGTTTCAATAGGTATGCTATGTTAACTCAAAAATAGTTAAAAGTATATGTTCAAACCATATCAGCAATATGTTCAATTGTGCAGATTGCTAAATAATGTTCATAATTATTTATTTTAATAACAGTAGTGTTAATTAAATACTACACCTCACAATAAGTTATAAACCATTTTATTTTCATGTAATAGTAACTATGTAAAGTCAGAGGAGGAAGTAGGATTAAATTTATTTGAGAAAGACAGAAATATAAAATTCTAAAATCTAGGCCATTTGGTGAATTCACAGAAACGATATAAACCAGAATAATTCACTTATAAATCCTGTAAACTAGCCAGATTTAGATAAAGTAAATCAGTTAACCACTACTGGGAATGATCCTAGGAGTTAAAATGATAATAAGGAAATATACCTTAAAATGTTGTAAATTTTCAAAATATATAAATTAATTAATTTTAAAGAGCAATGTCAAATTCAGAGATTAACACAAAAAACCAGTTTAAAGGTTTAATTTATATGTATTTAAGGAAAGAAAGAGGAATATGACTAATTAAAATTTATTATAATAGTATTAATGATACTTAAAATGGGGGAAATTTGTATAAAGACGGAAATCGAATTTTTAGCCTATATTTCCATAAAGTAAAGAAATTTGTTAATTTCCACAAAATGTCTACAGATATGGACTATAATATATCAATTTAAAGGGGATGAGATGATTAAACCAATGATAAGGTTCATAATTCATAAAAGTGATGAATAAAATAAATAAATTCCATATATAATGTAGTATTTTATCATGTGTATGGGTAATCGAAATATGTTAACAATACTTTTTCAAAGATTAACTGGGCCAAATTTTGACCAAGTTAATTAGTCTTTTGTTGAATATCAAGCTGAATAGTTGTGTGACAAAACGTTCTTTAAATCGAGTATAAAATGGTACGTCAAATTACAATTAAAGTCAGTGCAACGAGAAGTAGATGAATTGAACACTTTCATAGCTAAATTTACCTAACCTTTAACAGCAATAGTGAGAAATAACACCTAACTTCATGATACGAGTGAAATAAAACAGTAAAACAGTATATTTGACACAATTCACTCTACAACACATAACCACATTTACAGAAACTTAACCCACAGGAGTGAACGAATACCAAATGACTTAATAAACACAAGTTTACACGGAACACTTCGTCAGAATACACCAAATAACTTAACAGACATATTACACCAGTGCGGGAAGATTTCAAACATTCCTGAAGGTAATTTTGTCGTGATTTTCGGACATATCGATTGCGCAGTAACTACGCCAGAAATAGTAGCGGCCATCTTTTAATTCAACGGAGCCTGCCTGCCTTCTACATTATCGTGGTGACGTCATAGCCTGCATATGGCTTGACAACTTTCTTAAATATTACTTATTAGAATTATTTAAATACTGTTGAATAATAATTATTGTATTTATTTTAATTGTTAATGTTATACTTTCTCGTCACCCTTCTCTGACTATTAATTTTAATCGCTCAAAGAACCTGTCTTTTATATAATACATATCATAAATTTTGTTCTGTATGCACAATCGATAATTCCCTGAGACGGAGTCGATAATTGTTCTCCATCGATAAAAAATCGATTATTATTTAAATTGTTCAATAAATCTTTATATTTCCATTATTTTTATCTGTTATTATTTCACAGGCTAATTTAAGATTATTTATCAAGGCTGAGGGACTTCAAGAAGAAGAAAATATTTATTTGAGTGAGATTTTGGACCAGCAAGAAAAATCACTAATCGATTGCTGACTGGAGTTAATCTATTTAACTCCAGACTTGGTTCAAATCTTCCAGAAGTGCTCGATAGTCAATAAATACCTGCCTGATTAACAAAATTTTTACAAAACCACTAAAACAACTTTATTTCTTATTTACATACATTAATAAACATAAACAAAATTTTTTACTATTTGAAAATTTTATTTTTATACAATTTTCCATCAACTTTTTATCTTTTGTAACGACCGGCATACAGCGGTCTCCTTACAATATGTGCAAATATGTGTAGAAATATTTTCATGCATATATATTATACTTGTCTAAATCCAAAAATGCACATCTATACGCATGGATTAGTCAGTATATGCATGTAACGCTTACTTTGAAAAATGCACGTTTTTGTAGTTGTAGTGTGTGTGTATATGTGTGCATAAATATATACATGCAAAAATTTACATCCAAATACTTGGTATTACATGTACAAACACTTACATACCCATATTTAGCGCTTTTTACTATACAAAAATCGGCCTAAACTAAAAAAAATGCAAGTTTTTTTTTCGTAAAAATGCCTTATACGAAAAATTGCAAAAAAAGGTCTCAACTTTGAGCGGTCATATCTCTGTCCCAGTGCGTCTGACAAAAAAAGTACTAAGGACCATTTTGATGGGAAATTGGGTCAGCTACAACTTTTGTATTTAACGTTTTTTGATATCTTGCTTAGTTTTTGAGATATTTACAAACAAACCGTTTTGCCCCCACATTTTAACCCCCCCCCCCCAGGGGGGCCCAGCGGTGAGCTGGAGTGTCCGATTTTTTCCCCCATTGAAGTGACCCCAAAACCTAACTTTCTACCAAATTTCGTGTCTGGAGGATTTTGTCCAGATTTTCACACAATCTGCCTTTATTCAATGGTCTACAATTCGAGAGAATTACTCTGCCAGCCGGCCGATGCGATGGATTATTTACTGACAGTATGGCACAAAATTAGCTCGATCGTCGTAAATCTACTTTATGTTATACGTATAGTGCTCGATTGCGACACCACTTGCGGCACTTACTTACGTAACTAATTTATGGGTCAATAACACCGTTTACCGTTTACTGTTTTGTATTTACTGTTACAGAGCTAAAGGCTGTACGCTCTCTATAAAGTTTTAATAAACCATGACGTTGGAATCGGTCAGGTGAATACAATAGTGCTGACCAGGATTTACATGCGGGGGTGGGAGGAGGATATTGGTTTTTAGAAATAAAACTGCACAAATTAAAAGAACGAAGACCTTGTCTGTTATCTATATATAAAAAACAAAGTCTGAGGATTTATGGGTACTGAATACAAATCCACACCGTTACACCGATAACCACCAAATTTTGGACAGGTAACCTTTGATACAAGGCGCAAAATACTGTCTAACTTGGAATTTGATATTTTGCCCAGTTCGAACGATTTAGGTCCTTTTAATTATCCCTTTTCGTTGACGCGTATAAAGACATCAACATCACCATGGAGACCAGAATTAATTACCATCCCTAGTAACAAGTAAATAAACAGATGATATTTAGCGGCATCAGAACTGTACCTTTATCCCTTCCTGCAGTTTTTAATATGAGATTGTATCGATATATTTTGTATATAGATACGTCTATATATTTTGTAATTTTCTTAAACGATTATAAAATTTATGTTTATACGTATTTCTGATGATGCAATGAATAAGTAATGAAATATATTCAATACTATTATTAAAGATGTCAACAACACCATGGAGACCAGAATTAATTACCATAGTAACAAATAAATAAACAAAAGCTATTTAGGGAACTGTACATTTATCCATTCCTGCAGTACATTTTCGATGTTTTATATAATATGCGATTGTATCGATATATTACGATGTGGAAAAGAAGAAGTGTACTAATTTTAAATTGTCCTATTACTTAATGCAAAGCGAAAATACGTATTGTTTTCATTTGTGAGGTTAGGTGACAACGGTTTTTGGTTTTTAGTTTACTGCTGAAATAAATAAAAGCCATGGTTGTAACACTTAAAATAAAGAATTTAGCGTTTTTGATTTAACAGGTACTTTATAAATATCTCCACAGGCTTTATAAATGGGTACTTTTAAATCTCCAAAGGCTGTTGCACCAACATAATAATTTAGTACAAGTTAAAATAGTACAAGTGTTGAAAACAGCTTTGGAGAGTATTTGACTAATGAGTACAAAAATTGTTATACGAGCTGACAGAACGCCAAATAGACATAGACAATAAAAATTATATTAAAATACTTATTAAAAGTCAAATATTCGCGTGCTAAGCCGCGGGTAACAGCTAGTTTTATTATAATTCAGAAGATGAGTTTGGAAACATAAGGCTTACATTATTAGATATTAAGTTTGGTTTTACTTGAGTTGCCATTCTTAAAAAAATAAGGGAAACGTATGCGCAACGCGAACCCCCCCCCCCCCAGTCAGCATAGTTTACACATTTTTTACTTTTAACCTTTTCTGGGGGGTTTTTTAAATATAAAAAAACCTTTCGGAGCACCACTGGCTGCTAATTTGAATACCTAGAAAAGTACACAGACAAAAAGAATTGGAGACACGTTACACAAGGAATAAATACGGGTAGCAAAATAACAGAGTGAATATCTTGTTATGGTTGCTGGTTTGAAGTATCTCAAAGGTAAACAAGCACAAGTTGAGGTGAAATCGCTGCATATTAAGATTATATCTGCATTAATACACATTTAAAGATTCCCCTTCAGAATCTGTTGACAAGACATTGCTCCCCCGCTACGACTTTCAGACAATAACCACGTTTCACATTCATGTAAGAGTATTGCAGCTTAGTTTGTGGAGCCTAAGGAGGTGGATGCGATTGCATGTTTTCAATAAAGAGAAAAGCACTAGCCTCTCCACCCCAACTCCAAGGTGGTAGGCCCTGTTATGCCGAGCAACCCATTCTAAGGTTGTGGTAACCAACCCCTTCGGGGAAATGGGTCGGCAGTCTGGGAGTGACCTGGATCCTGACCTGGCAGGATGGTGTACACCGGCAGCAGTGTGTGCATCTAGTGTGGAGGCGGACGAACCTCTAGTAGTTCAGCGGCTTCACATATGGCCTGAGTTAGTTAGCCTACTGCGGCCGGGCAGAGAGCGCTCGGCAGCCGTTGTGAAGGCATCTCTCTAGGGAAAGAACAGCGCGAAATTAAAGTTCCTGGTCCTCCTGCTAGGGGGTTGGGCATAAGGCTAACAACCGTATCCTGTAAAACAAAATCTGTTACGGATACAGAAAGATTTCTTCGGAATAGAGCTGGAAATACGGAACTGACCCAGCGAGAAACAGGACTGAGGGAGGTGAAAAAATGTGAGATTTACATGGCAACACTATCAGTGCGGCTTCAGGAGAAGTCGTTCCACCACATATCAAATATTTATGAAGAAGATGAGTGGACGATGTAGACGAAGCCTTGAGAAGACTAGGCGTCAGAAGGCAGCGAAGAGTCGCACAAGATAAAGAGGAGTGGAGGCACGTCGTTCTGGAGGCCAGGGAACTTCATGAGCTGTAGCCCAGTGGAGTAAGTAAGTATCTTAGTTTGTCCCATAGAGACGAGTATAATAATAATATGAGACTTCTTGGGCACAAACAAACTTGGAAAGTCAAACGACTGGAAATTTCTTGCAAAATGGAACACGGTTCACAGGTAGACGGCGAGGCACGACTGGTGTCTTTGTGCGTTACAGGCCGACCGTGAAACCGTTTCGTCTTCACTATCCGACCGACACATCACTTCCTGTACGTGTCCCTCGACTACCATTTCCACAACTTATAGAAAACGCACTTTACTCAAACAGCTGCTCGTTATTCTTTAATTGTCCTCTTACGAAATTCTTCTCTCTCTCTCTCTCTCTCTCTCTCTCTCTCTCTCTCTCTCTCTCTCTCTCTCTCTCGCTCTCTCTCTCTCTCTCTCTCGCTCTCTCTCTCTCTCTCTCTCACACACACACACACACACACACACACACTTCACGCCACACAAAATATTATTCAGATTTATATCATAAGCGAAAATACGACATAATGAAGATTTATTCTTAACGACAGGAACAGATGCTCGAGAAATGGAAGAGGCAATGCATACGAATGCATAAGCATTTAGGTGTGTTAAACGTCAACATTTCTGCGATTCAAAATTTTATACTCTCCTCTAGTTTCAAAAAAAGGATCTCAATTACGTAAACGAGAAACAGCAAAAACATAATAAGGCAATATGTTTGACGACGAGTTCAAAGGACATATATATCGAATTTTGATAATTTGTCTACATTTTAATTTTCGTTCATTACAGGCTTATCTTCCGGAACATTGGATATATGCTTGGCGAAACACCAGGTTGGGAAACACTGCGTTATGGTAATCCATTTCTACCACGGGGAATCTTCCTCTAATTCAGCACATAGAGTCCACACCTCAGAACCATTAGGTATGCACTGACTGCACGATAAATACCTAAAGTACCCTATTATTTTATGACTCTGGTGATTTCTTTGTCGTATTAGCAAACTTAACACTGTACAAACAATACAATTCATGATAGACAATATAAAAAAAATTAATGTAACAGTGTAATATAGAATAAGGTATTTTCTCAAATTCATCTCCTTTATTTGTACTGATGGGAAGAGCGACCAAATGGAGATGGGAAGAGCGACATGAGGCAGCATTCAACGCTACCAAAGAATTATACAGTAAGACCTTACATGTCTTCCATCCGGAAAAAAAGGGACGTATGTTCTAAATTGTCATGCGTCGGACTACGCGATCGGCGGAGTATTATATCAACGTAATAATAAAGGTGAACATAAGGTTATTGCCCACGTAAGTAGGTCATTAAAAGGGGCTGAGAGGAATTACTTTACGTCTGAGAAGGAGATTCTCGCGATTGTTTATTGTATAAGTAAACTTAGATATTACCTTGTCGGTCAACACTTTGAAATTCTATCAGACAATCAGGCTTTATCTTTCATGCTAAAATATAAACTTCCCAATGCGCGTATATCGCGTTGGATCATGGGGATCCAAGAATACGATTCTAGTATAAAGCCAGTGAAAATAAAACAGCTGATACTCTAAGTAGATATCCCCTCATCATTGAAGAACAGTACTCCTCGACCAGGAATAAAATTCAGATTCTGGCAGTTAAATATGCATTACCGGATGAATTAAAAAACAGATTGAAATTTGTAAATATTGAACAACAGCGGGATGCAAAATTAAGAAAAATCAGTGAGGAGATAAGAATTCAAGACAACCCGAAATATAAGATCGACAGGAATGTACTATATAAAATCATAGACGGGCAGTGGAAAATTATGGTACCTGATGAACTTGTCGAAGATTTAATTTGGGCTTGCCATGAGAGTCTTGCTCACGCGGGGGCTTATAAATGTTATTTAGCTATGCGTGAAGACTTTGGTTGAACATGGCTAGGAAGGTTAAATCTATTTTGCGAACCTGTCACATATGCCAAACAGCGAAGTACCCAAATCAACATATCTATGTGGAAATGGGGAACATCATTACTAAAAATAAAAATGATCTAGTATGTATTGAGTTTTTAGGTCCGCTACCACGTGCATCGAGGGGTATGAAGAACCTGGTAGTATGCACGGATGCATTTTCTAAGCACGTAATTTTGTATGCAATTGGACGACCCACCACGACGGCTGTATTAAATGTTGTATTGAATAAATACATTCCAAAATATGGTCCTGTGAAAAAAAATTTATCTGACCAGGGTAAGCAATTCACCAATAGGAAGTGGCAGTCCGAATTGGAAAAGCAGAATATACAGACGGTGTTGACAGCGATATGGAGACCGCAAGGCAACCTCGCCGAAAGGGTCAACAGGGAGTTAGGTCGACTGTTTCGTACTTATTGTAATACCAACAAAAGTAGGTGGCCGGATTATCTCGAGTTTTTCGAGGCGTCCATCAACGGGAATTACAATGACACGACAGGATTTACACCTAACGAGTTACAAACCGGAGAAATGCCAAAGCGTGTCTGGGATGGGTGCATCAGGAGGATTGCAACGCAGAATTTGCCTATTCCAAATGTGGTAAAAAGGATAGAAGCCAGGAGACGCATTAAAAAATGTGCCGAAGAACGGACTGAGAAATTTAATGCTGATCACAAGCTGGTAACTTTCAAAACTGGCGAGAAGTTACTCTTACGGGCTTTGAATGTAGGGTACAGGGAGGATAACACCGCAGCCAAAATTCTTTAGATTATACAACGGTCCGTATATTTTGTCGGAGCAGGTGGGTAAAAACACATACATTGTCACAAACCCAAATACTAACCGGGTGATAGGGAATTTCCATGCATCGTTCTTAAGAAAATATTATGTTAAAGATAATTGTACCTAATATGCCAGGGTATACATGGTATGAATGATGAAATTATATGAAAATATGTGTAAATGTAAGAATAATTGTGTTGATAAGCTTATCTGTGTTTAGGAATATAGGTCAATATCCAGCCACGTGCGTTTGTTTATGTTATTACTGTCAAAGTGACAGTTGAGGAATGTTGTTGAAAGAAGTAGTTATTTATTTGAGTTTGGGTTTATTATGTTATTATTTGGATTGTTATTGGGAGAAGGATATTTCATTTAGGTTAGGAAGAGAAAATAATTTGTATTCCACGTAACAAATTTTTTTACACGTGGTGGGGTTAATCCTGTAACAAAACACAAGATGATAAGCTACGTTAACCGTATCTAAGCATGGATGACGAACATTGACATGTTTAAAATGGTTTTATGCAAAATTTTGACTTTTAGCTGTAAGTTTGTATTTAGCGATGGTTAAGGACGTAGGTTATATCAAATTCTTTATAAAAATGTGTTCTTTTATGGCATGTACTTTGTGAAATTGTGCGCGGGTGCGCGTGTGATAAACCTTATTCGCTATATCTTCCGCGGTAATCAACCCATCGACGTGAAACTTTGACAGTGGATTGTTTATGTAATTAGCTACAGTTTTTATATACTCTGAGGTTTCCAACTATTTTATAATTGTGGTTTTTTTAATAGGGAAAAACTCAACTTTTAACTCTTATCAATGATAGAGTAATAAAATTCATAGATAAAATCAATGCAAGCTCTTGCGGATTTATACAAAGTTTTGCGTGTAACTCGGATATCTTTTGGTAATATCAACCATGTGACTTCGGATTGACCAATCAGAAGACACTAATTTTATTACTTAACTAAAAATGAACTTTTTTCATGTGAAAACTTACTAATTTTATTGGACGCGTTTCGGCTTAGTATCCGCCTTCTTCAGCTTTGGTAACAGACTGCCAGCATTTTGTAACGGTTGTGTGGAAGGTGAAGTGGGGGTGGTGTGTGGAGGAAGGGGATTGGCGCGGGGATTCAACTTACTGTTTGTTTTCTGTATAATTGTGTCAAAAAGTGTATGTGATTTATATTGTAATTGATCGTTGAGTATGTTGTTTGGCTGTGTTGTGTGGTGTTTATATATTTCGTATTGTTCAGTTGTGTTGAGTTTTTGACCTTTGGGTATGTAATGTAAAATTTCAAGATTAGTGTCTATGTTGGTGTAACTGTGGTTTTCTGTGTGTATGTGTGTGGCAAATGCAGAGTGTATATTGTTGTTGGTTAAAGCTTTTAAGTGTTCACATTAGTAAGTTTTCACATGAAAAAAGTTCATTTTTAGTTAAGTGTTAGTGCTGTGAAAGAAGAGATGAATAATCAAGACAACTATAATTTTATTAATATTTGTACGCTGTGAGGTACGCATCGACACAGTTCTTCGATAGTATTTGCCGTGTGAAATTGTGTCCGTTGTCGAAAAGTATTCTCGTATGAACGTATAGAAATATAAAATTACAATAAAACTTGGAACTCTTTGCGAGCTCTGCGTAAAGAACCAAGCGGGTAAATAACCGAAGTAAAATTTATTATTATATTTAAGTGCTTTTCGCGTTAGTCAAGATTATCCTCATAGGGAATTATTGAACACTTCAAGCTTTCACGGAAGGTGTAAGCTCAATACACCGCTTTAAAATAATTACCCATATTACCCTGAGATCTAAAACAATTAACGTTATAAATTTATAAATTACTAATAACTTTTGCGAGCGAGAACGCTAATTATTGTGAGAGTGACAACTAGTGTGTAAAGTCTATTTGGTGTTAGCAGTTCGACGGAATCGTCAGAGAGACGTGCAAGTGGAATCGCCGCTGGAGTAACCCGCCGACGAAGAGGACGCCGAGAGGAGGATACGCACATCCGGAGGACGGATCATCTAGTTTTTGGATATTCATCTAACAAGTAAAATCGAGCTAATCGAACAATATAAACTTTATTTAATATATATCAATGGATGATGACACTTATGTAAATTAATATACAGCATATAAACTATTATTTCTTGTGTGTAATAAAAAATTATTCAATTACCTCCAATACAGACTTGTTTGTAATTTCTTCACACACACATATTATCCTATGCGAGAATTATATATGTATATATTTTTTGCAACAATACATATATTTGAATATTTGCCCAGTGCGGTATGTTTGTAAATGTTTAGCATAGAAAATATATGATGAACAGTTTTTAACAATATTATGCACGCTAAGAATTGTCAGCAAGCGTACACCCGCTCCGCGAGTGAATACAGCGCTTGTGTGTGTGAACGCAAGCTACGACAGGCAAAGTCTACGATGGGGTGATGCGTACGAATTGTTGGTTTGTCTGTAATCAGATTTTAACCGGATAAAAAATAAACTAATTAATACATTTCAAACCTGTGAACAAAGACTTACCCCAATTATAAATATCGGTATGGAGAACCATACATGACTTCCATGTTCTAAGATTTATATTTAAAATCATTTACGAAATGAAATGTTTCCATAGAAACTACTTCTTTCCACTTATTGCTTCAGGCTTAACCACAGTACTGTGGTCACTAACGTATACCACCACACGTTATCGCACTCGATTTTCACTGATGATGGCAGTCGACGGCACTGCCGAAACGTCTGGTTTTGCAGAAAACATTGGACTACGACCAAACAGCCCGGGAAGGAATTTTAACAACAAACTACTACTTTGTTGCCGATAACGTAGTACACATAAGAATTATCCCCTCCCCCTTCAACTATAATTTTCATTTATAGAAAATTACCCCCACCCCGTTCAACTAGCCTCTTCATTTATAGATATTTCATCTACGTTTTTACAGTGGATTATTAAGATCTTCTTATCAGGACACTTTATTTATCAAAATTAAGTACTTTACTCTTGTTACAACAAAAAATGTTTCAGGTAAACTGCCCTTTCCCCGTAACCGATCTTCACCAAAATCAAAAGGCCTTGAGTCTTCTACAACTCAGGACATATGTAAAAAAATATTTGATTCCGTTTGAATTTATGGCAGTTATCGTTCGTCATGAAAATATTTCTCTTATTACAACATAAAATGTTGCAGGTAAACTACCCCTTTCCCTTAACCGATCTTCACCAAAATCAACAGGCCTTGAGTTCTCTATAATTTAGGGATGTATGCAAAAACTTATTTGATTATGTTTGAATTTACGGCAGTAATCGTTCGTCATAGAAAAAATTAACCTTGTTATCACATAAAATGTTACAGGTAAACTACCCCTTTCTCTTAACTGATCTTCACCAAAATCAATAGGTCTTGAGTTCTCTACAATTCAGGGACGCATCAAAAACATTATTTGATTCTGTTTGAATGTGCGGCAGTTGTCGTTCGTCATCGAAACAATTACTCTTGTTAAAACATTAAATGTGGCAGGTAAACTACCCCTTTCCTTTAACCGATCTTCACCAAAATCAACAGACCTTGAGTACTTACAACTTCAGGAATGTATGCAAAAAATTATTTGTTTCGCTTTGAATATGCGGCAGTTATCATTCGTCATAAAAATAAAATTACCCTTTTAAAACATAAAATGTTGCAGGTAAACTACCCTTTTCTCGTAACCGATCTTCACCAAAATCAACAGGCCTTGAGTACTCTATAATTCAGGAAGGTGTGCAAAAAAGTATTTGATTCTGTTTGAATTTACGGCAGTTATCGTTCGTCATAGACAAAATTACCCTTGTTAAAACATAAAATGTGGAAGGTAAACTACCCCTTTCCCTTAACCGATCTTCACCAAAAACAATAGGTCTTGAGAACTCTACAGTTCAGGGCTGTATGCGAAACATTATTTGATTCTTTTTGAAGTTGCGGCTGCTATCGTTTGCCATAGAAAAAAATTACCCTTGTTAAAACATAAAACGCTGCAGGTAAACTACCCCTTTCCCTTAACCGATCTTCACCAAAAACAATAATCTTGAGAACTGTACAATTCAGGGCAGTATGCGAAACATTATTTGATTCTGTTTGAATTTGCGGCTGTTATCGTTTGGCATAGAAAAAAAATCCACACACACACACACACACACACACACACACACACACACACACACACACACACACACACACACACATTTCGAGAAATGACTTTTTTTCATGTTTTGAGGGTAGTACAATCAGAATCTGCAATAATCTCGACCACGATTTTTTTTGCCATCACCACACTTCCATTTCCTTATGGAACATGGAAGTAAAAACACCATTACATTAAGGAATGTTTGACGAATATAGTGATGTAAAATTATTGCAGAAATGTGCTATAATAAAGACGCTAGGTAATTTAATGTTAATTACTAGTGTAATTAAATAATAATTAATAAGTGTGTTATATGTGAGTGGCCAGAAAAAAAATTACGCAACGATGATATCGCTCGAGTATGTTTACGAAATCGCGAAAATGAACCAAAAAGTGATTTGTAATTAAAAGGACGCTTTGCATGAAGTGACAATATCTAACAGGTCGAAAACAGTTCTGAACTTGTCAGATCGCCGTCCAGTATAAATACCACCGGCAATTTTGGGGCGATCTCAGAGACTCAAGATATCTTCACACAACGTCACGCTGCTGGTCTGCCGACCGATCGAACATCTTTACCACACACACTAAGACTTATGGAGGAACTCTGGGCCATCACAAACAACAAACCGTAGAGACAGAGAACACAGCATCAGCATAATCATCATCATCAAATTCTCAGGATTCAGGACACACACGCAACGGTAACGTCGGCAGTACGCAGGTGATGAATAAACAATTATATTTTTTTGTTTGTGAAAAGAACTCTCAAAAAGAAACTTATATATGAACAGTAAAGACTTAACGTTTTAAATATAATCACTGTAAATAAATTTAAATGGTAGTTAAAGAAAATAATTTAATTTAACAAGAAAATTTAAAAATACTAATCTTCTGTTGTATGTTAAAATTTAGGTGTCAGTAGAAATAAATAATAGGTTGGAAGTAAAGGTTATTTTTTTATTTTGTTTATAGCAACAATCAGTTTTATTCTTGAGATTTAATATTACTTTTGTTTGTAAATGAGTTGCTATTATTATTTAAAATTAGAGTTAAAGTCAGACACACTGAAATAAAAAGTGTTTAGATAATTTGTTTAACATGTCTGTTTAGCTAGTAAGATTATATGGTTGTTTATTTTTATGTCATGAACAGCATAGAAGGTTATACTGTATTTTTGTATACTTATAAAAGAGAATATGTTTGTATTTTTACAATTCGAAATTTTAATATTTGCATATTTCCTAATAATATTAATAAATCATACAATGATTATTTTGAAACGGTTTTAATTAATTATTTCATGTCATCAACATCTCACTCCTCTTAATGAAAATTATTTTTTTATTGTGCAACTACATATTTGACGCAAAGAGAATAAAAAAATCCTGCGACCTGGCCTGTGTAATACACTTCATAGTTACGTTGAGTACATGGTAATGTATTTGTGTAATTTTTTGAAATACTTGTAACGTTGCAATATATATATATATTCTTGATTATCGTATTTTCTCTCTGGTGGCCATAACATTTTCGTATGTTGTTTCTACGCCATCCCGTGTCGTGGCAGGATTACATAAAGCTTGCTACAGTTGCACGACAGCAGGAATTCCAACTGCAACTGGCAATCAGAGCGTTACGTAAGCCCCCTTCACTACAGTCGCCTTTGTTTTTGTCAGTTTTAGCGGAATTACCTGCCTGCTTGTCGTGTTGCTGTTTTGTGTGATTTCTCGCAACAGCTGACTGCAACTGTCGCGTGTTTCAAAAGCAAGGTGACTATACCGTGTGTAGTCCGCTGTCAACTGCGAACCCTACCTTGTCCCTTTGCTCTGGGGTCAGTTGCGCAGCGAGACGGCGTTTTAAGGGTTAAACTCCTCCAGCGGGATAAAGAAAATTTTTTTTTTAATGTCCCGGAAAAATGTAGTTGTAGAGCAGGTCTGATAGGAAAAAGAATGAGGACATCCGTCATGAGTTAGCTGTCTAACCAGCGAACGACAATGTGAGGAGATATAGACAGAAATGGTTTGATCACGTAGAACGGTGTGGAGCCATCAAGAATACCACACACAACTGCAAAATATGTGCCTACAGGTAAAAGAAATCTGGGACGGCCGATGAAAAGATGCTGAGATCAGACGTACAGCAATCAAGAAACAAGAAAATAAAATACACACTCCTCGGAAATGGCGTTCTTACGATGAGTTAAATGTGTTCCAAACTTGATCCTATACAGAATGAGATCATAAGAGTAGAATTACAAGTTTTTAATTTGAATGAAAGACTAAACGATTATAAACAGCGGTAGAAAGAATATTTAGAAGGAAATGTCAAATTCAAGACTATCAAACAGTGTGGAAATATAACAGATAGAAGACAGGTGTGCGGCTAGACCCAGGAAGAGACGGCTGGAGGATCTCTGAAGGCGGAACAGGCAGCACCTTACCTATGTCGTGGTGTAAAGATGATGATGATGATGATGATGATGAATTTTAAACATCTATCAATGCAACCGCCACATTACCACGCCTATCTTATTCACTGTAACAAAACAAATAGCAAGTAACGAGTTCTTTTAGTTTTGTACCTTTATGCAGGAAAATATAAACACCCACAGGAAGGAGTATCCTGGTGCGCCCCTACTGAACACTATCAGTTTGAACACACACACACGCACGCACACAGAGACTGGTTGCAACTGGACGTTACAGTAACAGTAATACTGCCGGCCGTTATTGTTATTATTACAATACACAATACACTCCATAACTGTGGTGCTGGCGTTGCATACAGCTTTCACTGTTGGGTAACGTGTTCGCAAACTCATTACGTCACAATCCAATTGTGCCCCCCCCCCCCCCAACACCGATACACTCCATTTGTCATGATTGCGCTCACTTTAATTACAGCACTCATTGGTCGTATAGGCCTATATTATACAATTTATATATATAAATATATTTACATATTGCAAAAATACATTACAAATGTATTTAGATATTTATTTGTTTCACTGTGATGAAGTTCTTCTATATGTACTCCAATTAAGCGATATGAGGACGAATGACTTCAAATTTTTACCACTGGTTTACTGATATCTTTTGCACTGCTGCATAAAACAGCCGCTTCGGGCCCCACCGTTGGAGGCCATCTTCAGTGAGACGACTCGAGAAACGGTACGTCACCCACAGTACTGTGGCGAAACACTGTTGGATTTCTTTTACCACAGCACTGTGGACAACTCGTGAAGAACGTACCGGTTGGTCCACATATCATAAAGGCGGTAATCGGCGATATAGCCCACCGATTCCGTTCTGGGGCTGAAGTCCAAACACATCTGCCCCGCAGCTGAAATTCACTGTAACATAAAACCTACAACAATTTCTGTTAGCTTACCTGGAAATTGAATTTCTGGAACTGTTCGTATACTTACACGGCCGGAGTCAATGTTATTAAAATTCATTCCCGGGCTGTTTGACTGTGGCCCATTGTTTCTTACTAAAACAGACGTTTCGACAGTACCATCTTGATGATGGCAGTCGATGGTACTGTCGAAATGTCTGTTTTAGTAAGAAACAATGGAGCTCGGCCAAACAGCCCGGGAATTAAGTTTAATAAGAGATAGACCAGTTTTAGATATGTACTTTTTTGCAATTGGAAAAAAATTCCCGACATCTAGTTTGAAATGGCATACAATTTTGTATATAAAAATTCCTAATTCATTTTTGAATCAATATTTTACAAAATTCTCTCATCAGTAAATGTGTGTATGTTCACTATATGAAACTTGGCTAAAACCCATAAGTGAAAGCTTCAATCTCTCCTAGACCGAGGACTGCGCTGGGCATGCAAAGCCCATTATTTGACTTCAAACCACACTGTCCGATAATCCCTTCGTGCCCGTACTCAGAACGCCACTGTACGGCCAGTTTCTATAAAGTTCTACCGCCGCTGTGCCCGCTTTGAGGGGGGCAACCCCTTAATTACCGCCCTCGGTCGCAACCCATCTGTACCAGTTGAATCTTGGACCGGGCCTCGGCGAACCCTTAAGCTCAGTTAGATTCGTCTAATTGAAATCCGACGGCCGGTAGCAGGCAACATCTACTAATCCGGAGACGTGGTAACAGCGGCGGGACCTCTATAAGAAGCTTGGGACGGACGCAGCATAACGGCGGGCGACCAGGGTCGGTTTAGAAGCGCGTGGTGCCCTATGCTGTCATCAGACTGGTGCCCCCCCCCGGATTCAAAATTCAACTTTTTATCCATTATTTACACTGATAAATGGCATACACAATTCGAAAGTCAATAGTTATTTTATTTAAACTCTCAAATTACAACAAATACTGATATTTCGCTAAATAGTGTGTTCGGATTTAAAATGTATTCAAACCATGATTCGCCTGTGACGTCGGCTGCATATCACGTTATTGCCGGACGAGCTAAAGTCGGTCCCCCCCCCTTCCAATCTACCAGTCAACTCACAGAGCTTCAGGAGGCAACACAGCCTGTTCCGCGCATGTGTTACGCAAAATTCAATTTACGGCCGTCAATATGTGAACGATTCAATTAATTCAATTTTAATTAATTTAAATTATTAGATATGCAGTCGTACGGACACGCGCGGATTCGCCGAATCGCATGAATATGATTTAATCTGTTTTTTATAATAAACCGTTTATACAGTCCACTTTTATCGTTTTATATTTTGTTTAAATCCAGCCTATGGTTTAAAGTGTGAACAGCCGTTAACCTCAAGCTACGCAAGGGGACAGCAAGTTCAACGCAACATAGTGATTACAATGAGCATAGTAGTACTTAAGCTTCGAAAATACTAATCAATCCATTTTTTCTCGACTTTGCCTTAACGAAGTCTTATATAATTTCTCCTAAATCGAGTAATTCAAGTATCACGCTTTCAATATTCAACCTTGGTAACTAAGATATCTCTCATCTCCCATAGTTGAAGTCAACATATCTTTAATGCGTTTTAATACAGAAAATCATCTTTCAGGTTCGCAGTTAGCTAAGAGAATCGTCAAAAGCAGACGATAAGCAACGTGTACATTTAGAAACACGTAAATCATTTTACAATCAATAATTCAGTTTAATACTTTGAGCTGCCAATCTGCAGTATCATGCAAATTATCATCTTCATTCGAACGATTTGAGAAAAACCTCTTTCTTGTAATTTTACTCGTGGCTCAAAGTGGTTCAATTCTATAAGAAGTTCGTTATTCATATCGTTTGAGTAAACTTCTATAGGAGCTTTCGCTTGATTTTCCAACTCGACACTCTCCATGGTTAATAATACGTAAGAAAACCAAACAATTGCGTAATGTGATCATAAGCTTCGGTTTGCTTAGTCAGTTCAGCTGGATGGTGCCCCCTCTGACAGCTGAGTCTCTGGTGCCCGGTGCTGCAGCACACCCTAGCATTATGGACAATCCGCCCCTGCGGGCGACGGTCCCGTAGGCCTACAACCCCCTGTCAACAACGGCTTGCATCGGGAACTATTAACGCTGGACAGCGAAATTTATGTTTAAAGACGTATTGATAAAGCAGCGTTAAGTGGACTGGTGTTTAGTGTACGTGCGATAATGTTGTGTGTTGACGGTCGGTGCCTTGTGTGAAGAACGAGGTAATTATTATCCGGTCTGACTTGCTTCTGTTTCCGAAGGCGTGCAATGCGGACTACGTTCCCATGCAAATTAACAGGGACCGTGACAATCCAGCCTTCTAAATACTATGCACATCCTCTACTAGCTTCCTTTAAAATACTCGTACAAGTTTAATGTACTCTACAATAATTTCTACATTACATTATCTTCGAACGAAAAAATATTTAAATTATTTTTGGACAATCCACATTTAAATTATTTTTGGAACTAATCTAACCTAACAACCTGAACCCGAAGCTTGACGCGGTGGTGTAGTCAGTAGGTATAAAAAAGCGACCTTATACTGGTGTATGACCTTAGCTACAACGCTTGAACCAGTGTCAGTATTGTTTGTGTGCGAACAGGAAAATTATTTCTATACCAGCGGTGAAGGTGTTATATACATACCGTGTATTTATCTGTACTGTTAGCCATGTAAGGCCACACATGCGCTGTACTTAGACTCTACTTAATACTGATTATTGTATGCTAATAAATTAATTTATGATCCGATGCACACTGCACGCACCTTCAAGAGTCCCTGAAGACGCGTGTGTGTGAAGCGTTATTAATAGCACTCAACATGTACGTACAGTGAACGGAAAGACTGAGTGTTCAGGACACCACGATAGTGATAAACTATGAATAGTGACTACACAGTGATCCAATCCACAAGTAGGCCTACACTAGCAAGCGCCAAGACCTGCAGAGCGCGCTCACTGTTTTCAACGAAACACATTATTTAATATTAGACAAATTTTTATTTTTGAACCACAAAAAAATTACGAAAATCCCGAATACTCTACTATTTTTATTAGTAAATAAGAATATAGCTCTCCGTCCTTTCCCCCAATAATTCCATAGTTGTTTGGTGATGCGGCAGTCATCCACTCGGTTAATATGTTCCCACCAATTTAGTCGATATCTATCAAGTATACTCATAATATTGAGCTCCTGCCGTACTTTGACGTTTCTTCTACGATCTTGAAAACTAATATATCCTCCCACGTGCCTGAGAAATCTCATTTCGGAATACGACTAGCCGGCGATTACGTTAAAGTCCAATACTCAGAATCATAGAGAAGTGAGGGGAGGACCATCACCTTCTAGAGCTTCAGGCATCTTTCTTTATTCGTTTCTTTTTTCTATTCTATATGGTAAATCGTTTTTGGGGGGCAATAAGTAAATGTACTAGATTAAATACTAGATAACCCGACCGAAAATTTTGAGAAACAGTTAATGGTCGCTGAAACATAAATACAGAAATAAGTTCAATACGGAATAAAAATATCGGTATGGAGAACCATACATGACTTCCATGTTCTAAGATTTATATTTAAAATCATTTTCGAAATGAAATATTTCCATAGAAACTAGTTCTTTCTTCAGCTTTAACCACAGTACTGTGGTCACTAACGTATACCACCTCACGAGAGCGCACTCGATTTTCACTGATGATGGTAGTCGATGGCACTGCCGGAACGCCTGGTTTTGCAGAAAACATTGGACCACGGCCAAACAGCCCGGGAAGGAATTTTAACTACAAACTACTTCTTTGTTGCCGATAACGTAGTACACATAAAAAATTATAAAAATTATCCCCTCCCCCTTCAACTATAGGCCTATATAACCTTTCATTTTCATTTATAGAAAATTACACCCTCCCCCTTCAACTACCTTTCACCCTCACCCTTTCATTTATAGATATTTCATCTACCTTTCTACAGTGGATTATTATGACCTTCTTTTCAGGATACTTTATTTTTCAAAATTTAAGTACTTTACTCTTGTTAAAACAAAAAACGTTACAGGTAAACTACCCCTTACCCTTAACCGATCTTCACCAAAATCAATAGCCATTGAGTCCTCTACAACTCAGGCACATATGCAACAAAATTATTTGATTCTGTTTGAATTTGCGGCAGTTATCGTTTGCCATAGAAAAGTTCTACACACACACAGTTTACGGAAAATGACTTTTCTTCATGTTTTGAGGAAGTACAATCAGAATCAGGCCTTATCTGGAACACGATTTTTTTTCGCCATCACCGTACTTACATTTCCTTACGGAACATGGAAGTAAAAAACGACTGCTGCATAGTTTCACAGCTGACGCATTTGGAAATTAGACTTGATCGTGTGCAAAACCGCTCAAATTTACAGTCAGCTTCTCGGTAAAGAACCCAGGAAGTCATTGCGCAATTTATAATTTATGTATTTACACATTCATATAGTGTTCAACAAAGCGACGGAATCGGCAACAGCCAGCATCGTGTTTACACTGAACAGCTGGCGGACGGTTTGGTAAACATTTAAACTCGACTTTATACAGTTCCCGGCAAGTTTGTGCGTTCGGCTAAAAACAAACTTTATAGCGTTGGAAATAGTCTAACTGGATGCTTATTTTGGACGTAAATCAAATGTGTCGGTTAACGATTTTATTACATTAAAAAAAAAACACCGGCATATAGAAATTCGGACAGTATCCATACGGAACGAAGAATGATTATAAACTCGCAACCACCTTTAAATGTGGGTGTATACAGTAGTAGTGAGTCGATAAACCTAACTCACTGGGAATCGAATGAAAGTGAATCATTGCGACCTGTGGTGGTTTCGCGGGCGCCCACCTACTCCATGAGCACTCTAGGTAATTTGGACTGACATGTACTTAGGCGGATCCCAACGCTGGGGTCTCATCTCTCAAGCAATAGTGGGGAGAGTAACACCTCGGTTCGGATGACGGTACCCCCCCCACCCACTATAAGGCAACCCCGGCTACGAGCTTACGGCTCAGAGCCGGTGAACGGTTTTAACAGTGAAAGTGAACTACGTTCCTAACAACGAAGAGAGTAGAAGAAGTATCTTGTACAGAATGTTTCAGTATCGTGTATTTTTATTGTGTTATTACCGTTTACTTTAATGGGGTTGATTTTAAAATATCACACGTTTTTTCAGCCAGTTTAAACATAATAATTTTTATTCATTTTCATCATCATCATCACCACCACCACTCCAAGGATTAGGCCCTAGAACTGTTCCGGAACCATCTCCTCCTCGGTCTACCGACATCTCTCTCCCCAGTAGGGTGATAACCCAAGGCAGCCACGGGTACGAGGAATGGGGGTTCTGTCAGGACAGCCTGGGGGTATCCTGGGTATTGGCCAGGCATAATGGTGCACATCGGCAGTAGGGTGTGCGTCTAGTGTGGAGGTGGAGGAGCCTACAGTACGCCAACGGCTGCACATACGGGCTGAGTTAGTCAGTTTATTGCGATCGGACAGAGAGAGCTCGTAAGCTGAGGTGAAAGCAATTCTCTAGGGGAAGAGCTGCCCGAAATTAAAGTTCCTGGTCCTCCGGGTTGGGGGTTTTACAGCAGGCCAGTAACCTGCTTAAGTAAAAATATGTGTACTTACAGAACTCATACGAGCCTCGGAAATCGTCGATTATTTTTAACATGTTTTTTTCTTTTGAATGAAGCCGACTCGACTGGACCCTCACCCCCAAAAAACAAATTCTAGATACATCACTCGACATCCATAACAGATCTGCAGGCTTTAGTAGGCAATCTCACCACTAGCGTTACTGTACCAGACACTGGTAACGTCTTTAGGAGCGACATCTTCACATGTTTACAGTCGTTACAAACGCCTCAGAAATGTTTTAGATAAATTTTTATAGCGTATAGTCACGAAGAGTATATTCATAAAATATATACGGCCGGTGGGGTCTTATGTAAGAAGAACGAGGCAGAACGTGTCTGTCTTACATATCTGAAGAATTAATTGCTTAAAGAATTGTGGTCTTTCCCGTTTTATGCCCCCCCCCCCCAACTACGATTCCGTGTATCCCGTAATATAGGGTACTCATTTTAATGCGCTAGACCAGGAGTCTCCAAACTTCGGCCCGCGAAGGGTGATTGTCCGGCCCGCGGCAAACCGGCCGATGCTGCGTGCAGTTTTTAAATAGATCGTCAAAATACTTCGAATATTATAACATTTTACTAAATAACTAAACAAGAAATACCTACAAAATCAAATTACAGGGCTAACTTGTCAGAGGAACACTTAAAATCCATTCTAGTGATACGAGCATCAACATTTGACCCAAAATGAACAGACATTATGTGTCAGAAACAACTCCACACATCCCTTACGTACATGTTTACGTACATGTTACGTACATAAGAAAGGCAAACAAAAATACATAAGAAATATCTTTAAATGTTATTTTTTCCTTACTTTTATTTACATTATTTCGAATAAATGAATTTCTTTTCTTTAGATAAGTCTGCTTAATTTTTATTTAAATACCTATTTTATTAATTTGATTATTTCGTAAACTTAAAAAAAGTTTAAAAGACATATATATATATATATATATATATATATTGTAACAGGTCGTGACCTCTCGGTGGCTGTAATCTGTCCAATCCCACTGTTTGGGCTAGCCACTTGGTCACCAGACCGCTGTATGCCGGTCGTTACAAAAGAATAAAAAAATAAAATGGAAATTTCAATAATAATAGAATTTCCAAACAATAAAATAATTTTGTTTATGTTTATAGAGGTATGTATACAAGATCAATCTGTGTTTTAAAAGATTCTGGTAAAATTTTAGTAACAGGTATTATTTATGAGTTGATGAGTTGCTTCAATACTTTCTTTGGTTTCTTTTAACAGTGGTTTTTATATATTATGTAGTGAGGATTTTTATCTTATTGTGTTTCATTCCTCTGATTTATTTAAATGTCATTTAATATTATTACAACATTTTTTGATGTAATTAAATTTTATCATTTCATATGATTTACAATGTAGTGGATTTTCTGTCACGCTACAGAATGCCCTTCTCCAGAAGTAATTTTTTCAGACTATACTTGCTTTGTCTGAAACAATTGCTTATGATAATTATTCAAAGTTTGTTATTATTTTGGACTTCCTTCCATTTTAAAGTTCTCTTATTTATATCTGAGTTTATATCACTCTCACTTGATCTTCCTTGATAGTAATAGTCTTCTGAGTTTCATATTTATTATTTCATTTTTATATTTCTTCTTAGTATTTTCTCCTTGGGATATTTTCTCCCTATCGTTCCCTACTCTGTGGCTGGTTCAGTTCAGAGAGGCACTGTACGCTACTTTCCTCTGCTGTCCAATACTTCACACATATTTGAGTACAGAGGCAAATCATCTCTGCTAAAAAAATATATTAATCCTGCTGGAATTATCATCAGACAGATTAAAAAAAATTATTCAGAATAGTACACATTTGTTACTATTTAAAAAATATCTTTGGGATACTTCACTTATTACTTATTATACTTCTCAGAGATTTTAATATTTCTATCTCAGTTGTTCATCTGACTTATTATCTGGATGTTTCTTTCATTTGATATTATGGTAGGAAGCTCTTCTATTATTACCTTTTTATACTTTTATTATCATATAAATCTTTTGGTTATAAATTCTTTATTACCTTCTGGTTTTTTCATTATAATCTGCATTATTTGTAGTAGCATATCTTTGTGACATTTTTAGACTGTTTCTTGTTCTTAAAATTTCCACTTGTTCTATTTTCTAGAATTTTTTATAACTGTCATTATCATAATTGTCATTTAATTTATAAATCATTTTATATTAATTCATTTAATTACATACTTTTTTGACATTATTTTCACATTATTCCGGTCATTGCGATTATACTTGCAAATGCTGGTTTTTTTTATTAATTTCATTATGAGGTCATATTTTCTCCTCATACCACTTAAAGTTTCATTCTCTCATAATTCCAAAGAAGTTTTTGTACTTTATTTTATTCAATCACTTAAATCGTATTAAAGAATTTTTTCTTTTTTATTTCCTTCAACAACATTTTACGGAAAGGTTTTTACTCTTCATATTGAACTTAGACGTGATTAAACTGTCTAGAATTATTTGTTTTAATTCTAATTCTGTTTCCTCTTATTCATCCCATTATGATCCTTTGTTACCATGGTAATTATCTTCTATGCTTACCATAAATCTGGTAGGAAATCTCATCAGTTTATCACACCATATTGTTTTATTTATTATTGGTTGGTAAGTTGTACTTATACTTGGTTTGGGAAACTTGATTTATTCATAATTCAAAATTCATTCTTCTGGTGTTATTCTATAAAGTTTTCTCAAATAATTTGTATGTAAGGTGGACTTATATGTTTTTTGGCTGTTTTTATTTTCTAAATTCTTTTGGTATTATTGTCAAAATGTTTCTCTTCAAATAAATATTTAGTAAACTGTCCTTATTTGTTTTTTGACCTTAGATGGTTTTATTTCTAAATTCTTTCCTTCTTTATTATTATATTATAGCCATAAAGTTTTTCTTCAATAATCGGTATGTAAGGTGATCTCATTTATGTTTAAAATTTTGTTGACTTATTTCAAACTCTTCTTATATTATTCTTCTTTTCAAATAATTTCTTTCAAATAATCTTTTATGTAAGATTGGCTCACACCTTTTTAGAATTTTGTTGATTTTATGTTTTTAAACTTCTTCTCTTCTATTCTAGCCATAAAGTTTTTTCACATTTTCTTGGTATGTAAGGTGAACTTACACCTTTTTAGAATTTAGAGGATTTTATGTTTTTAAACTTCTTCTCTTCTATTCTAGCCATAAAGTTTTTTCATATTTTCTTGGTATGTAAGGTGAACTTACTTATTTTTTGAATTTACTTGTTATATATGTTTTTGAACTTCTTCTCTTCTATTCTAGCCATAAAGTTTTTTCACATTTTCTTGGTATGTAAGGTGAACTTACATTTTTTTTTAATTTAGTTGATTTTATGTTTTTAAACTTCTTCTCTTCTATTCTAGCCATAAAGTTTTTTCACATTTTCTTGGTATGTAAGGTGAACTTACGTATTTTTTGAATTTAGTTGATTTTATGTTTTTAAACTTCTTCTCTTCTATTCTAGCCATAAAGTTTTTTCACATTTTCTTGGTATGTAAGGTGAACTTACTTATTTTTTGAATTTAGTTGATTTTATAAATTCTAATTCTGTTTTATATTACTGCCACATAGACTTTTCATAAATGATTGTAATAGTTTTCATAATTATAAGGTAAACATATCATATTAGTTTCATAAATATTGTATGACTCTTTTCTTGTCTTTATTCAAATGTATTTCTTCTTATTATTTTTCCTTTATACCCAGGTGGATGCTTTTATTTATAGTGCATTGTTGCTCATAGTTCCTTTATAAGGTGTAGTTTCTTAATTAATTTATTTCTTAAATTCCCATTTTGGTTCTTTGTCCCTTCTTCTTCTCATTTTTCCTCAGTGGTAATTATTTTCATCTTCTTTGTGGTGGTTTTGCCGTTGTCGGTTATCATGACATCCATCCCTTTTACCACCTCATTATGTATTCGTATAGATCCTTATCAGATCCAAACTTTTGCTCCTACGCGCCGGATAGTACCTCGGTTGGTCCCGTTCTAGGCTCCTCCGCCTTTCTTCGTATCTTCGGTAACTGTTCCCTCTATGGTGGTTGAAACCTCGCTGTCTTCCATCTGTGGCCCGTATGAAGTTCACTCTTGGGCGAGGAAACCTATTATTACTAAAATTACTATTATTGGGACCCACACGATTGGTATTATTATGGTAAGGACTATTACCATAATTGGGGCTTCTCTGACTATTTATGTTACCAGGGTTGGGATTGTGGTTACCCTGATAACCATTAGAGGGTCGACTCGGGTTTTGATAATTTGGACCCGTATTATTATTATCGTGGTAATTTATATTGTTCCCATTATTATCTTGTCTTATATTCCAATATGTCTCTGGTCCATATGCTGTATGACCTGAAAAATATCTGTGAGGTTCTTCATTTGGTTTATCAATTATCTGCTTCTCTGAATCCCCATAATCTGGTTCATCATCACAAATCCATCCGGAATGTATACATTTTTGTGTAATTGTACACTGGAATAGTCCTGGATGGTGCACTAATGGAACACACTCTGGTGATTCACCAGTGCCATCGTCACAGTCTGATAATATGTTATATTTCCATCTTTCTGAAATACACTGTTTAGTTCCGCACTGGAACTGATCTAGTCCATATGTAGTATTCCGTTTACTTCTGGTCCTTCCCCATTGATAAACTACTGTCTTGTGGTAAATTATTTCTGAGATTATCTTGAATCTCCTTCCGAAATTTCTGTAATTACTGATTTCTTCATGGTCGGTTATTGGAATATTCTTGACATCCATTAAACCATGGTTCATCATTTCTATTTCTTCCTTGGTTTTTATTACCTTTCTTGGATACATTCTCCTTTTCCTTGGTTTAATATCTTCCTGGTTTCGGTTAGTTTCAATTTCAGGTACTACCATTACTTGTTCCTGCGTTTTGTCATTTAGTACTTCTTCTGGTTCTGGTTGGCTATCATATTTTATTTCTTCGGTCTTCTCCTCTCTTAATTTTTTCCTAAACAGTTTATTATCATTACTTATATCATCCAGTTTCCCCATTATCGATTCGTGGTTCTCATCCATTTTCTTGCAGAAATTTTCCATCATTTTCTTTCTATCTTCCATAATCTCGTCCATTTTCTTACTAAAATTTTTACTGGTTTCTTCGATCCTCTTATCCGTATTCTCTATTTTACGGCCCAATTCTTCCTTGGTTGAATGGTTGTTGTCATCCATTTTCTTGCTTAAATTCTCTTCCATCTTTTTGTTATTTTCTTCTGTGGAATCCAGTTTATTATGCAGGTCTTCCTTTAATTCCTGATTCATTTTCTTACTGGTTTCTTCCATGCCCTTTTTCAAATCTTGACCCATTTGTCGGAACATTTCCATCCATCTGTCCACTTTATCTTCTTCGGTGGTCTTAGGCCTTTCTTTTTCCTTCTCTGGGACAGTGGCTTCCCCTGTTTGCGTGGTTACTTCAGGTTGTTCCTCTGGTGGTTCAGGTTGTTTATGTTCCACCTGGATTAGTAACACTTCCGGATCTTCAACGGGTGTTGCCTCCTTATCCCCCATGTCCATCTCTTTCTCGGCCTCTGCCGCCCTCTTTTTCGATGTAGCTCGTCTCTGCATCTTTCTGCTGTCTATTAATCAATCGCTCCCAAGCTTAGATTATTAAGCCCTCTAAGTTGGACGCCACTTTGTAACAGGTCGTGACCTCTCGGTGGCTGTAATCTGTCCAATCCCACTGTTTGGGCTAGCCACTTGGTCACCAGACCGCTGTATGCCGGTCGTTGCAAAAGAATAAAAAAATAAAATGGAAATTTCAATAATAATAGAATTTCCAAACAATAAAATAATTTTGTTTATGTTTATAGAGGTATGTATACAAGATCAATCTGTGTTTTAAAAGATTCTGGTAAAATTTTAGTAACAGGTATTATTTATGAGTTGATGAGTTGCTTCAATACTTTCTTTGGTTTCTTTTAACAGTGGTTTTTATATATTATGTAGTGAGGATTTTTATCTTATTGTGTTTCATTCCTCTGATTTATTTAAATGTCATTTAATATTATTACAACATTTTTTGATGTAATTAAATTTTATCATTTCATATGATTTACAATGTAGTGGATTTTCTGTCACGCTACAATATATATATATATATATATATATATATATATATATATATATATATATATAGTAACGTCTCGCGGGTAATCTCTCGGAGTATCTTTTGATCTTATCGTCACTGTACTCTTCGAAAATCTCGCTTTATTAAGAGTCACAGAATTTGTTATTTTTTTATGTTATATGCTTTCCAAAATCGAAGGTGTGTGATTATGTAAAGATTTTCTTAAATTTTATTTATGTGAAATCAATACCGTTGTTTGACAGTAGTTAGGAGAAAGAGTGCAAAGAGAATTACATTTGTGTTTACGAACACATTTGAGGTTAAATTAACTCCAAATGGTACGTAATAAATTCTGGATGTCCGTTCTCTTCTCGGTCTTCTGACAATCTGTAACTAACTACCATCTACTGAAAATAATACACATTTTTATTCAAACAACAAGGCATTCCTTGAATTTATTTAGCATTTTTTATAGTCTCCCAAAACATAAAGGGATAATCGATTCTTACATAAAACACAAAGTTAGTTCGATCTTATTTTTCAAACATATAGCATATAACAAATATTTTTATTTCAATTTTACTAACAAGAAAGAAATAATGAATTAATTTCCCAGGGTTATTTTAGAGTTCTTTGTACTTTGAGAAAGTCAGAAATGTATATGGGTCAGTACCAAGCTTTACATAAATGATTTTTTTTTTTTAATTTTGTACTATTTATATTATGCAGTTGATTTGTTGACCGCTAGAGCGCAGATTACGTTTCTCCACAGATGACAACAAATAATAATCATCATGGCTGCCGGAATGTTAGGAACAAAACTACGTTTTGCTAATTTTTGGGTTAACAAATTAATAAAGTTTATGTTCACCTCTTTTCCAGAAGTATTTAAAGAAATTGTGCTGTTTCTAGTGTTATAAGTTTGTAGTTGAGATGTAATTTAGTTAGAGTTTAATAGGTAACGATCTCACCAACAAAGTCGAATTTCTGTAAGCTAGGCTTGGAAATGGAAGCTGATTTTTTCAAGTTTTCATCAATTTGCAGGCGTGAATTATTCTGTTCGAAGGAGGTCTAAGATGTAGTGGGTATCACCCGTTAATTTTATTAATTTAACACTGATTATTTCGAATGGTATTTATTAATTTCTTAAATTTTCATAGACATTACACTTTTCAAACTGCTCTCTTCCAATATATTTTAACAATTGAATTCAATTCTTGTTAGTTAGTTACTCTTAGTAACCAAGAATTTTTATGGTTTTTTATTGGCTAATCTATATACCTTTTAGTATATAGGCCATTAATAATTATTATAATTTCATTTCTTCTTTTTAGAAAAATAATCCTTTATAGATTTTATTTATAATCAAATTTAATTTATTTAAGGTTTTTCTTTATATTTTTCCTTAAACTTGTACACTGGTATTTTATATTTTAATCCCTTTTATTTTGATTTATTTATGATTTATAATTCCCTTAATGTATCCTTACACTAAACTATTTTTTACATGCCATCTTGCTAACATAGTATTATTTGATATATTATTCTCATTTTATATATAACCCTGGGTTATCTTATATTTAAACAAAATAATTATATTAAACACAAATATTATTCCTAGGTACAAGACCTTTGTGGCCTACACAATATAAAATTACAAAACATACAAAAAATACAAAGCTTGTCAACAGCAATATAGTCCACTGCTACAATATTGATTGTTTTTCATCTCCAGCACAAATCTGTGAGATGCTCTTTTTAAAGGTTTACACTTTCACCGAGTACACTGTGTTCCACTTTGAACACTGCACTTTTATTATTATTGTTTACAGTGTTTTTGGAGTACAAAGTTTTTCATAGCTTGGTACCTAATCCCCATTTCTGACTTTTAAAATTGGGTGATTACTGGCTTTAACTATGGTGATTATGTTATCATATTTGGGCAGAGGTTATGTAACGTTAAAAAATATATATATATATATATATTGTTACGACGGTCTACTTGATCGTCGTAGGTACAGTGGAAAACAAATTACAAGACACCAATTAAGTCACTTATCGCCAGTTTTAATTTTCACAGTTAAACAGTTCGTAATTAACAACACAGTCTCTTATAACAATCAAAACAATTGTTCACACGCAATAAAATGTCCATTAATATTAAACGCAATTGAATTACAATTATCCCGCCCGATTATTAAACACTTCACTAATAATCACTTGAACGCACACAGTAATATCGCCCGATAATCACTTGTAATCGCCCGACAATAAACTCGGACCGCACTGAAAATATATCGCGACTAATACTGAAAACTAAGGGCGCTGCCGCCATGTATTTATACCTCCGCTCACAGTCCAGAATGTTCCAAACTACGTCTTAGAGACAGAGTGAACTACGTAATTAATTGCGGCCGTGACACAGTCCGCGCGGCTGCCGGCTTCCAGAAAACTCTCGCGATGCGTCTAGAGTCACGTATGCCACACATTAGAGCGAGATTCTTCTGGCACATTCGACAAACACGTAGATTGTTCTGTGATGTCGTAACACTTCTCCCTCCTTAAGCCTGTTCGTCCCGAACTGGCAAACCGTTTCTGAAGTAGTACTTAGAAGCGATCTAGGTGGACGACCTTGAACTTTCGCTGCCCTTCCTATTGAATCCGATAAACAACATCGTTGATTCTTTTTTTCACAGTGTAGGGTCCTTCCCAGTTAGACTGAAGCTTAGGTGAGCGACCACGACGGCGCTTTGGGTTGAACAACCAGACCTGATCTCCTTCTTGGAAACCCACACTATTGCTGCGAATGTCATACCGAGTTTTCATTTTGTCACTGGTAATCTTCAGCCGTCCTCTTACCAAGCGATTCATTTCTCGCAGTTGGTTTTCTAATTGCGAGGAATAGTTCTGCGGCTCCTGGGACTGAGTCTCAGGTGATCCGAACATTAAGTCCCCAGGAAGAAGAATCTCCCGCCCAAACGCCAGTTTTGCTGGAGTCATGCCGGTTGCGTCGTGTACTGATGATCTATACGCCGTGAGGAATAGTGGTATACGTTGGTCCCAGTCTGTTTGGTTCTCGTCAACAACCTTCGAAAGATGCTGCTCAAGTGTCCTATTGAATCTCTCAACATCCCGTCCGACTGAGGATGCAGAGGCGTTGTCCTGGTCTTTCGAATTCCGAGTAGACGGCGTAATTCTTTAAACACTCCTGATTCGAAATGTCTCCCTTGATCCGTATGGATTTCCATAGGGGCTACATAACGGCAACAGAAGTTGTGAACTAACTGCTTTGCCACAGTGGTAACCTCCTGATTTGGAATTGCGTAGGCTTCCACCCACTTAGTAAAGTAGGCTTCCACCTACAACCATGATGTACCGGTTTTCATCGTCAGTAACTGGGAATGGTCCAGCAATGTCTATGGCAATTCTCTCGAAAGGCAACCCAACGTTATACTGTCTCATTTTTCCCCTGCTTCTGGTTTGTGGGCCCTTGCTTGCAGCACATATTTCACACGTCCGAACCCATTCCTCTACGTCGTGGCGAAGACGAAGCCAATAGAATCGCTTCCGTATTTTGTCAAGGGTTTTGTTAACGCCAAGATGGCCTCCAGATGTTCAATCATGCATCTCCTTCAAAACAGACTACACTTTACTTCGGGGAACTATCAACTGCATGACCACATCTCGTCCATCTGCACTTTCCCAAGCCCTTTTCAGCAACCCGTTTTCTAAGGTGAGAGATTCCCATTGTGCCCACTAGCCCTTCAGCACTTCGCAACCATGGCAGATATCTTGCCAATCCGGACGGCCACCTTCCTCTTTTGCTTTCAAGATCGGTCCAATGTCGTCATCAGTCATCTGTTCTTGTCGACAGTCTTGTGTTGTCCAGCCGTCTGCCAGGAAATCTACAGTGATGGCTTGAACATGTTCGCTTGAGTTTTGTTCTTCCTTTCTGTGGCAATGTCGGGAGTCTTCCGGGCACGGTCTTCATTATACGCCATCTGCATTACCATGCAGGCGCCCCCGTCGATGTTGTACCTTGAAGTTGTACTCTTGCAGACGTTCAAGCCACCTTGGCAACTGTCGTTCCGGATTTTTAAATCTCAAGAGCCATGCAAGCGCGGCATGGTCGGTACGTAGTGAAAACTCTCTTCTATAGAGATATTTATGGAAGTGCTCCAACGCTCGGACGATTGCCAGCAACTCGCTCCTTGTAACGCAATAATTTCTCTCCGGTTTAGAAAGTGTCTTGCTGTAATACGCTATTACTCGTTCTTCACCGTTTTGCACTTGAGACAAAACTGCTCCTAGACCAGTATTGCTTGCGTCTGTGTCCACAATGTACTTCCCTTCGGAAGCTGGGAAAGCGAGAATTGGCTGCGAACATAATGCAATTTTCAAAGTCCTAAATGCTTGATCACACTCCCTCGACCATTTCGCCTCCGATTCTCAAGACATTGTTTTTAAAGTCGACTATAAATCCGTATGTGTTCATAACGTCCACACCAAGAATTGCTTCATCCACAATGTCTGCAACAAGTACTTGATGATTAAACTGAAGTCGACCGAGGCGTAGGTGTATCTCCACTTTTCCATACACTTTTACAGGCCGTCCAGTAGCTGTTCGCAAGCTGCAAGACCACCAGATTGGCTTGAGATTTTTCACCACGTCGGGGCGCACAATAGAAACTGTTGCGCCTGTGTCAACTGTAATCGAGGTTGGCCTTTCTTCAACAAATCCGATAACTACCAAGCTCCCGCTATTTTTCTGAAGTGTAGAAATTGAGTATTGTCAAGGGGCTTCGTTCCTCCAGTTAGTCAGCACACGCCCAGTTGTACCGACTATTGCTCGTTTCCCTGCTGCTGAATTCTAACCCGACAATCTCGTTGTAGATGTCCAGGTTTCCCACATCTATAACACCTCGGTATTCCATCCTTTCTTATTTTATTCTGTGGCGCAGACCGTCGAGTCTCTGTTCCTTGTTCTTCTTCCTCATCGTCTGTGGCGTCGCGATCTTTTAGCGCGCGCACTTTATGACTTTTCCAACCAGACGCTGATTTGGCGGCCTCAAATTGCAAAGCATGTACCAAGGCGTCCGCACTGTTCTGGTGTCTTGCCATTCGTAACACTTGCTGTAGTTCGTTATCTCGGACACCGGCAGTAAATGTCTGCATAGCAAAACTCGTTCGAAAATCTTCTGGCGCTTCAGGATAGGCCAGTCTAATTAGTCTGTCGATACTTGCTTCAAACTCTTGAAAGCTCTCCCCGGAATGCTGTCGCCTTGCTCTCAACAGGGTGCAGTACACATCTCGCAAATGTTTATCACCATACCGTAATTCTAGAGCTTTTATCAATTCGGCATAGGTGTTTTGGCTGTCAGGTGGCACTTTCTATAGTAATTCTGCCGCGGGTCCTTTTAATGCAAGAACGAGTGAAACAGCCTTGTCTTTCTCTGTCCAATTATTTGCGCATGCAGCAGCTTCAAATTGGCGGAGGTACGTTGCCCAGTGACTGCTTCCGTCAAAGGTTGGAGCTTTGACATGAACTGTCCCTACTGCAGGCAAAGTTACTTTCTCTATTGACTTATTTTCTGTGTCTTTTTCTGTCTTTATCATTGGTACAGTCTGTTCAGAAATTTATTTTGGTTGTATTTTCATGAACTGTTCAACATCATTTTTAATTTGCTCTTTTATATTCGCCATACAGTTTTCTATTGCAGATATTTTTGTTGAAATAGCTTCTTCCATACTCAAGACAGATTTTTCTACTTCAGCTCATTTATTTTACATGGATTCTTCTACGTCAGATATAAGATATTCTGGTAATCTGATTATTAAGCTCACCTCGTAATTCATCTACGTCACCACGTAGGAGACCTAATTATGCTGTAGTATGTTCTTGCATCTGCTTTTGCTCTTGAATTAACGTTTTGATGTCATCTGTTCCTGCTTACGTTTTTCATCCTGTCGTTTTTCCGCCGCTTCTTCCGTCTCCTGTCGGCGTTTTTTCTCTGCTTCCTCTCTTTCTTGTCTTCATTCTTCTGTTGTCTCTTCCCGTGTCTGCCGCAGCAGCGCTTGGAAAGCTTCCATCATCTCACTGGCATCCACTGTTTACCGATTAGTTACGAATTACCACGTCTTGTACAAAGTGTCCACTGTTTCCACTGTTAACCGTTCTATCCCAGTTCTGACACCACTGTTACGAAGGTCTACCTGATCGTCGTAGGTACAGTGGAAAACAAATTACAAGACACCAATTAAGTCATTAATCACCAGCTTTAATTTTCACAGTTAAACAGTTCGTAATTAACAACACAGTCTCTTATAACAATCAAAACAATTGTTCACACGCAATAAAATGTCCACTAATATTATACACAATTGTATTACAATTATCCCGCCCGATTATTAAACACTTCACTAATAACCACTTGAACGCACATAGTAATATCGCCTGATAATCACTTGTAATCGCCCGACAATCAACTCGGACCGCACTGTAAATATATCGCGACTAATACTGAAAACTAAGGGCGCTGCCGCCATGTATTTATACCTCCGCTCACAGACCAGAACGTTCCAAACTACATCTTAGCGCCAGTGTGAACTACGTAATTAATTGCGGCCTTGACACAGTCCGCACGACTAGCGGCTTCGAGAAAACTCTCGCGAATGCGTCTAGAGTCACGTATGCCACACACATTAGAGTGAGATTCTTCTGGCACATTCGACAAACACGTAGATTGTTCTGTGATGTTGTAACAATCTGTTGTTGGGCCGCCTGACTTCCAAGATTTTTCAACTCGGCCCTCAAGTGAAAATGTTTGGAGACCCCTGGTCTAGACTACCGCAATCACGCCACTTCTCACTGACTTCCTCTCCCCTTCCCGCCTACCACACAAACCGTGGAGGTTAGGCACATCCCGTGCTACCTCAATTCGTGGAGGTTATGTTTCAGATGGAGTAAACGTAACTTTTTAGATTTTTAAAATTAATTAGAATAACTACAATAAAAACCAGTGTGCAGTTTCTGTTTACACGCAAATGATTAAGTATAAATAATGGGTTACTACAGCCTGAATCAGTACAAATAAACCTGTACAAAACAGGTTTCAGCCTGTGAAACCTGTATAAAATGATTGTATACTACAAAAAATATTGAAGAATGGTCGTATATTACATAAAAAATGATCACAGTAAGGACCTTTGTTTATGAATAGAAACAGCTAGGAACTGTTATACTTTAGTTTGTACCAATAAAAGATCCAAGAATTGTAATAGGTTTTTTCCTATTCTATCCGGTAAATATATTTTTGGGCAACAAATAAAGGTACTCGATTTATCGATTCGATTTTCGAATGTAAATTATTGTAACGAGGGCGTGTGTGTAGCTTCGGAAGACACAGACCTGCATACAAAGAACATTATGATTACAATACGTGACGTATGCCTATCCTGTTATTGATGATTACGTTAGTCAATATTTACTCGCTTCGCTGACGACGATGCCGGACCGTTCGTCCGTGACAAATACCTTTTAACGATGGAACTGGCAGGTTGGGGACCACAAGTGCAGTTTTATAATATAATATCGTATCAACGCACATCGGTAAACAGAAATAGCAATTTTCTTACCGAATCCACACATAATTACCTGGTGTACACTGTGTTTTATAACAACATACACACTCTAAAAATGAGAAACACTAAAAAGAGTTAAAGACTTGTGAAAACAAGATTAGCAAACAATTTTGAAAAAATAATGTACAGCACATGTGTAAGTCAACAAGCTCCAAGAGAAGTAACCACTTTTTGTGTGCCCCTGTTTGATTACAGTTGATAATTATAGACAACCAGCTGTTACCAGCGGCTTCGCACGTGAATATTTGACTTTTAAGAAGTATTTTAATATAATTTTTATTGTCTATGTCGATATGGCGTTCTGTCAGCTCGTATAACAATTCTGTACTCATTAGTCAAATTCTCTCCAAAGCTGTTTTCAACACTTGTACTATTTTAACTTGTACCGAATTATTATGTTGGTGAAACAGCCTTTGGAGATTTAAAAGTACCCTTTTATAAAGCCTATTTATAAAGTACCTGTTAAATCAAAAATGCTAAATTCTTTATTTTAAATGTTACTGTGTTAGAAGCATTGTATAACACATGAAACGTAATGTTTTCCTCAACCATGGCTTTTATTTATTTCAGCAGTACAGTAAAAACCAAAAACCGTTGTCACCTAACCTCACAAATGAAAACAATACGTATTTTCGCTCTGCATTAAGTAATAGGACAATTTGCAATTAGTACACTTCTTCTTTTCCACATCCTAATATATCGATACAATCGCATATTATATAAAACATCAAAAATGTACTGCAGGAATGGATAAATGTACAGTTCCGTTGCCGCTAAATAGCTTTTGTTTATTTACATGTTACTATGGTAATTAATTCTGGTCTCCATGGCGTTGTTGATATCTTTAGTAGTAGTATGTAATATATTTCATTAGGTACTTATTCATTGCGTCATCAGAAATACGTATAAACATAAATTTTATAATCGTTTAAGACAATTACAAAATATATAGACATATCTGTATACAAAATTACAAAATATATCGATACAATCTCATATTAAAAACTGCAGGAAGGGATAAAGGTACAGTTCTGATGCCGCTAAATATCATCTGTTTATTTACTTGTTACTAGGGATGGTAATTAATTCTGGTCTCCATGGTGTTGTTGACATCTTTATACGCGTCAACGAAAAGGCATAATTAAAAGAGCCTAAATCGTGGAAACGGGGCAAAATATCAAATTCGCCTTGTGTCAAAGGTTACATGTGCAAAATTTGGTGGCAATCGGTGTAACGGTGTGGATTTGTATTCAGTACCCATAAATCCTCAGACTTTGAGTTTTATATATATAGATAAATTATTATTATACTGTATCAGACATTCCTTAAGGACAGCCGGTACCATATATCTTGTCTATATTAAATTCACCAGCTTCACGTACCTTTCCCTCAGGAATCGTTAGGATTACATTTTTTAAGTCTTTACCATTTTTATTGAAAGTACTTCATCAGTACATTGTAGCATTATTTGATACAAAAAAGTCAAAATTTTAAATTTTTATGATTTATTTTTTGCATAGATACTAAATTGGAACCAATGTTTTCTAGAGAAATTATTTTTTGTAAACTTTTATTCTTCACCTAGAAACCTGACAAAATGCCAGCGGTATAAACCTGTCGCTAATAACATACTGCAAAAATATCGATACTCTAACTTTGTAGTTTCTGAGAAAATGTTACACGAACATGAAAAAATTTAATTTTCGGCAATAGTGGATCACAGTTAGTTAACCATCACCTTCACAGTTAGTTGCTTTCATATCACCTTCTCGTTCATATTAAATATACGATGTTCATAGCTAATTCACGTTGCTTATGGCGTGTGTCTTCGACCGATCATTTGACTCGCCCTACGAACTTCTTGTTTCTGTATTAGCAGACTAAAATATCTACAAAAATAAAATAACAACTTAACAATAGGCCTATGATTCTTTAATGTGAAACAGACGACAAAAGGGACAGTACAGAGGCTATGCGGATGGCATTTCTTCGAAGAAGGAAAGATTCACTGACGCGCCGGCGATAGTCTAAGAAATAGCGACATTCTGCACAAAATAAACGCCTTGCTCAAGTGGCTCTTGGCACTGTCCCGGACGTTTATAAATAATGCTACGCCATAGAATTACGGAATGGGCATTTCAGATGTTACTCGAGTAGTCTATGGGCATCGAGACCCCGCTATCTCACTACAATGCAAGGCGACAGAGGTATAAACACTGGATTTCGAAGCGGCCCAGTTCATTTACACCTGGCGACTTTAGAAGTGCGGTTCGCAGTGTTTGTTGCAATATGTTGAGAAATGATTATTGGGTGAATTAACACAAAACAGTAATAAGGTGACATTTATTGTTGGACAAATTTAACTTGAATTATTGTATAAGAGTGCTTTGTTGATTTATAACTGCTGTTTGTGCTGTGTGCTGAACAAATTTAACTTACATTATTGTATAAGAGTGGTTTGTTGATTTATAAGTGTTGTAAGTTGTAATTAAAGTTTGTAGTTAGCGACTTCATGGATGTCAGTTATTCTGTTTCCGCTGAACAACACGACGATCTGCGAGACCGTCGTAACAATACGTACACAGTGAAGAAGACGAGTACAATAGAAACTGGATTGAAGCAGATAGGCACGACAAACTGCCTTGGATTAATAAACTGGAGAATCGTAGAACTTGATGCGATCGAAAACTGACATACGTATATAGTTCACGAACAGAAAGAGAAAAGTTTATACAGAATGTTTTAAGTTTACACAACTTAAGTCAAATAATTCTAACTTTTGTCATTTTTACATGCTGAACTGCTACTTGTCATGTTTCGGACGAGGCCTTTCAGTGTTTCCATCATTTTTAATTAAGGGTTAGGACCACTATTTTCACGGCCGTGATTTAGGACTTGAAAATGGTGGAAACACTGAAAAGCCTCGTCCGAAGTAAACACGACAGAGTTGGAATTACAGAGACTGCTAATTCGAATAACAAGATAAATAAGTGAAATAAGTACTAAACGTTAACTTCAGAAAACTTTTTTTTGTTAAAACAAAAATGGCCATAAAGTTGAGTAAAGAAATTCTATTCTACAATCGTGCACCCGAAATCATAGCGTATTTCAAGTGATAAAATAATAATTAACAAGTAATAGACAATAAACAATAGTCAATAGTAATAAACAATTTTGGAAAGACCAAAGATTTTTTTTTCAGCAAATAAAAGTGCTGCGAAAGTCCCAATAGTTATGGTAGGCTACTGTATTGTATACTCTCGACAACTTATGGTAACAGTACACAGCATATTGTACTGTGCGTTGGACGTGGATGGACTACTGAGGCAGATCAACTGGAATTTTAAAGACAGATCACTGAACAGAATACACGATAACGAATAGGCCTACAAATACAGTTTACACAAACGTTAGGCAAATACGTACGTGTGTATTATTTTTAGCAATTCCAGTTGATGTCTTACATACTATAATTATTGAACAGGTTATTGATATTACGCAGCCTGATGGAAATATCCTGAAAAAAGTACAGCCCCAAAACAACTTATGTGTTACGGCCACCTTCAGAGAACAGTAAATGAAGGTGACCAAAAAGAGTCCGCGAATGAATACTGGATAGAAAGACAACGACTAAACAGAGTTCGGGAATGAATACAGGATAGAAGGAAAATGACCAAAAAGAGTCCGGGAATGAATACTGGATAGAAGGAAAATGTCCAAAAAGAGTCCGGGAATGAATACTAGATACAAGGACAAAGAGTGAACGCCTAAGAAAATCGTGGCAAATTGTGTTCTACGGGAGTATAACTGGTTGTTCGGTTGAAGGAAGGGAGGCACACATTGATATCTGTGTGTGTGTTTGCGCGCGCTTGAATCGTCTTCAAAAGTTCAGGCTCGAAAATCGCTTAACCCGAAATCTTCAGCGAACAATCGGTGGATTTAGTACAGCAGTAACAGAGATGATAAGAACTAGTAACGGGTCGGTTTCTCTCAGCCGCTTCCGCTCAAAATGCAGGTCAACACTCTCGTTGTTTACAGCTGACCCAGTTCCGCGGCACCATACGCATCCAATTACCCCATAACGCTGCCGTTGTAGTTGTAGTCAACGTAATTATAATGACCAAGACATAATACCCAGGCGTCGTCGTGACGTCACACCACTGCGGTAACTCGTACGTATTATTGCTTCTGAGTGACACGAATCGTTCGACCCTTTTAAAAATACCATTTCAGAAAAAGGAAGCGTTTCATCGAGAACAGAAATACATTGTCTCTGGTTTACACTACAGTACATGCGACTGCACGTAAGTATGTATTCCTGCGCAACTGCTACTGCGCGCACTGCGAATGTCTGTGCATCGAGCATTTAGTATGCGGGCAAATTCTACGGCAGCTGTGTCCGTTTCCAGGGCAACCCCCTTACCAGCGCCCTCGGTCCAATACCTATCTGTGCCAGAATGAATCTTGGACACGGTCTCGGGGGGGGGGACGCTGACTCTGATTTAGACATGTCTGAAATCCCACGGCCGGTAGCAGACCACGTCTAGAAACCCGCAACGGTTGTCCCCGCGACGGGAACTCTATTGAAGCCGGAACACGACGTAATGACGGGCGACGGGCCTGTCACGTACAACACTTTTGTTGATACCTGAATTCGGCTGGCATTTCACCTAATCCATGAATAGAAGGAGAAGAAGTAGAAGAAGAAGAAGAAGAAGAAGAAGAAGAAGAAGGAGGAGAAGGAGGAGGAGGAGGAGGAGGAGGAGGAGGAGGAGAAGAAGAAGAAGAAGAGGAGGAGAAGAGGAGGAGTAGGAGTAGGAGCAGCAGCAGCAGCAGGAGAAGAAGAGGAGGAGGAGGAGGAGTAGGAGCAGCAGCAGCAGCAGAAGAAGAAGAAGAAGAAGAAGAAGAAGAAGAAGAAGAAGAAGAAGAAGAAGAAGAGGTAGGAAGAATAAGAAGATAATAAACTTAGGCCAATGCTCGACTTTCAGTATTAAAATAATCAAGTTTTCTGGAACCACAGTTCCTTCAAGCAGTTTTCTGTGGTTTCACTGTAAAACTCCAAATGTAAAAACAAGAAACACACTATTTATAGTCTAATTTTTAGCTTATCTAACTGACTTTCTTCTTTTTCTTTTCTACCATCCCCTTCTGTCGAATACTTTTGTCACTTTCTGAACTTCCTGTATGCATCGGAGATGTAGACGATTAACAGACAAAAAAAGTATCTGGAAATGTGAATGTTGCGAAAAATGGAAAAGATTAGCTGGAAATAAAAAGGTGACAAATCCAGAAGAGCTTATGAGGATAAATGAAAGGAAAAGTATTACAAGTGCCGTAAGAAAGAATAACACAAACTGGAATGGTCACCACACTTTGAGAAAGGACTATCTATAGAAGTTACTAATTGAGGGAAAGATATAAGGTAGAAGATAGCGAGAAAAGAAGAAGATACGATGTGCTGGCAGATTCGATGACGGAGAGAAATTATGAACAACTGAAGAGACCGGCAGTGTGGACAGTACAGTTCAGCTGAACCTGTTTTAAGACGGATTCAACATTGATGATGACGATGGCAAGGAAGTATGGTTTAAAGCCACAATACTATACACGTTTCCTTTGTTTCATAAAATTAAAACGTTCAGCTGTCTAATACGTAATATTATACATAACTATCAGTGTGTGTGTGTGCGCGCGCGCGCGCCCTGCTATTTGAGAAGCGTAGCGGTAGTCTTCCGCCCAATTTTCTGCCTCGGCACGAAAACAGGAAACAGGTGGGCGTGGCCGTCCTCCCTCGGGGCACCCAACAAACGATAGCAGTTTCATTCGGTGTTTCTCATTTCGTTGTTATCCGTTTCTAGGCCCTCTTCTTCCGACACCTCACACGCACACACACAACGTCGGCCCCGATTCCTTCGGCCCGTCGGTTATATCAGTCTCTGGCGCCAGAAATTACCGTGAACCGGACACTCCTTTCAACGATTACTCCTCAATTTGGATTCATAAAGTTGATCGATTCTCACAGACTTTTGCATAATGAAATGTATATCGTTTATGAGTAGGCCTATGCATTTACTCAGTTCCGAAGAAATATGTGTACACCGTAATTGGACGAGCAGTGGCGTATCTAGACGCGTATTTGGCTTTGGTGGGAGTCCGGGGGGTCAGGTCGGCTTCGTACAAAAGAAAAAAAAACAAGTCAACACTTATCAACATTACTATCTATAAAATGGCTGAAAAATGCGTGATACCATCCTGAAATCAGTCCCATTAAAGTAAGCTGTAATAACACAATAAAATACGCGTTATTGAAACACTGTTGAAAGATACTTACGTTGACCGAATTGATTTTCCTATATTTCATATTTCAAACGTATACAATAATGCTGTGTAACAAAGAAGTTTGTATACTACTATATTAGTGCACACAGCTGAAAAAATAATAAAACAGCCTAAAAATTAAGAAATTAACAAAATTCGTTAACCTTTTCAACCCTCTGGGGGGGGGGGTCCCGTTCGTTCTCCACCTCAGCCACCCATAAATACGCCCCTGTGGACAAGCCAACAGTGTCTTGGTACTGGAAAATAAATCGTACTATTTTAATCACGATCCCAGTCACTGACGTGTGTGTGGACAAAGTTTAATTTTAAGTTTACCAACTTTATCCGTTCAGTAACTTCGTATTGCGTTAATTACAATGCGTTTCGAGGCATACGGCACATGCGTAGAGATTGTCAGGACAATTAAAAAAGAGAACATGAAGCACAGTTCAATGTAACACACACAAAACGTTTACACAATATAAACACACATATGTGATGCGTATAGACCGGAGTAGAATGGAGTGGACACCGGATGGGAAGAGAGCTAGAGGAATACCAAAGAATACATGGTTGGAGGATGACTTGAAAGCGATGCGTCTGAGAGAATGGAAACGAATCACACAATATCGAGTTAGATGGAATCACCTGATAGAGCAGGCTTCTCTGGACCGAATGGTCACTGGAGATGTAACGTGGATCCACCAATTTGAGCCTGAAAGCATGGAAGAGAAACACCCCGAATCTCCACTCAAAAAGAAATCCAAGAGTCAACTCTAAGCAGGAAAAGTAATGCTCACAGTATTCTGGGACTCACAAGTGCCAATACTCCAACAGTACTTGGAGTAGGGCTCAACAGTAAATAGTGCAAGTTACAGTGAGATGCTGTCCAACGAACTCGATCCAAACGCCGATGCCTATTGTCGGAAGGAGTGCTTTTGTTGCATGACAACCCGCGCCCACACTGTCCGCACCCTTGAGAAATCGAGTTTCAAGGTGTTGGAGCAGCCTGCATACAGCCCCGATCTCTCCCCGTCGGATTACCATCTCTTTGGTCAATTAAAGGATACCTTAGGAGCCGTCGATTCTCCAGAGACACAGGAGTGAAGGAAGCGTGCTTGCTGCTCAGCCGAAAAACATTTTTTCTAAGGACGTAATGAATCTTGTGCAACGATGTACCAACTGTATTGAAAAGTAAGAAGAGTACGTTGAAAAACGAGCTAACTGTCAGACTAGTACTGTTGTTATAATAAATTATAAAAATTGTTTGCGGATACGTATTCACTTACCCTTGTATTTAATTTTATCGGTTTATTTGTATACCTGGAGATGACCACAGATTATTTAGTGGTTGAAACGTCTGATAAATTGTAACCATGGTAATTGTTTGTCGTACCTAACCCTTCTGTTCAGTACCATCGAACTTAGGCTTAAAAAAGTCCGTGATTGTTCTAGTTTTTGAAATCGACTGCCCTACGTGTTCACTTTTTAAGAGCTTGGGGCAACCCTGTACAAATCCCCTATCACAACCCAAGCGTTCTAAGGTTATTTTGAACTCCAAAACAACTACCTTTTAAAAGACGTAAGAGAGAGAGAGAGAGAGAGAGAGAGAGAGATGCAGCAGCGCAGCGGTATTTATGATTACGTCCACCAGCAAATTGCTTTATTTTCCGTATCACAATCTCCTCTCACCACCATATGTGCAGTGCAATGCAAGTACAGTACTATAATACTTATTCCAGCGGGTTGCGTCACCAACGACACCAGTCACGTTGCTGCGAGGCGTAACGCTAATTTTACTCTGACGTCGTCTTTTCCACTGACTGAGATCGTGTAGTTACGTAACTACTTAACTTAGATGTGACTTGTCTTATATTGGTGAGATAGATGTGGACAAAAAAAAATAGAGAAGTTTAATCACACGTGTGGAACGTTAATAAGAACACTGAATGGAAAGGTCGGAAGAAATAGGCCTACTCTTTTGAAATATTATAAAGTGATGGCAGTGCCGTGCGTCCTGGCCTTTATGGCAGTGAGACTTGGACACTGAACGCAAAGACTCAATGCCGGATACAGGCTAGTGAAATTAGATTTTTACGATCAGTACTAGGAGTATCACGGAGGGACCGGCTAAGAAATGATGATGTAAGGAACATCCTTGGAATATACAATCTAAACGAAAGGATGCATAAGAACAGGATACCAAAACAAATTATGGTTTATAATCCGAAAGGACGACGGAATATTGGAAGACCAAAGAAAAGATGGTCGGAACACGGAGTGCGCAACGGATTGTAAGGTTCACAGCCTGAAGAAGAAGAAGAAGAAGAAGAAGAAGAAGAAGAAGAAGAAGAAGAAGAAGAAGTATAGAAAACCGGTGGAGAATAACTTACACCAGATGAAGTGGAAACGAAGACACCCTTAAAGATTTCTACAAGTTAAAATTGGGTTGTCGGTACTGGACGGGGTCGTCAGCGTCCGCTTCAAGGAAAGGTTATTTTTATGTCCATTAAAAAGGTGTGTCAATTGTTAAGAGTGTTTAACAGTAGTTACTGAGGCGGCCCCGTCCAGCGGATTGAGTGGCATTTTAGTCCGTTGCATGTAACTTTAGTTGGTTCAAAAACATGTATTTTATTATTACACAATGATAACAGCACAACGATTATATAACATATGTAACATATTAAAGATAATATTACCGTTATATAATAATAATGATAATAATAATAATAATAATAGTAATAAAAAATTATGAACGATGATTATTTTAATTTATAGGCCTAATTTAGAAGTAAAATAATTATTTCATTTTGTGGTAAGAGAAATTTAATTTTGTTCATATAACACTGTTACACAGACTGGGACTTCCTTCAAAGGAACTCACCAACATCCTTCCTACCCGTCGCGTCATGTTTTTTTCCATTTTTGACAAGTGGCTCTTGATGTTCTTTGTATGTATGTTCATGAAACTGCAGCATACTTTGTCTTTTACAGTTGTCTTTTAACTTTAATTAAAAACAACAAACTAATCTGTCACAGTTACAATTAATAAATTACGCAGTATGTTCTAGCCAATATGAATAATGGAGATGTTTTTATGAAACTATATTACAGGCAAAATATACATTTTAATTAAAACACAATAAACAAACAAACAGAATAAACGGTAGTTGAACGGTGTCCGTCTATTAACCGGACAAAGAAAACACCGGTAGCTTAGCTTAGCAGTGGGCACAGTTTTTGCCCTTAACACTGTAACGAATCGTTTTGCCGGCGCAAAGAGAAAGATTAAATCGTCGCGAGTAATTATTGCCGACGCCAAAGAAAAAAGGTTTTCCGCATTCTGATTTTCTTCCGACTTCTTCGTTTAATTTATGTTCTTTGTAGTTTGCTGGCGTGGAATTGTGTAACGCTTTAGACACGTAGCGCTGAGCGCTAATGGTGCAAAGTGTTTGGATCAGATTTCAATATAACAGAATATCCTTTCCACAACACTACAGAAAAATCAGTCCGATTAGCGCTTTCAAGCTTTACAGCTAATGTTATTATTATTCCGGCTGTACAATGTTTACACATCTTCCGGAACCAAAGATTTACAGAAGTGATTGAATTCTCATCTTCCACTGCTGTTTGTCCATCCAAAGATCTTCAATTTCTCGTTCCCTCAATATAACTTAGTCTGAATTTCTCCTATCCAGGTGACAGGTGGTTTTCCTCTTTTCCTTCTTCCTGGTGGGGTCCATTCCATAACTCTCCTTGGCAATCTTTCCTGTGTCATTCTTTTTGTGTTTCCATACCATTGTAATTTTATTGTTTGAATAAAATCAACAATTAAATTTTTCAGATTCATTCTGTCCTTAATGACTTCATTTCGAATTTTCTCACATCTGGATACTCTTGCCGAACGTCTCCAAAAGTCTATCTTTAATTTTGTTGTTGTTATTAATGTTGATCTTGTGTGTTTATTAGTAGTCCAAACTACTGAGCCGTAAGTCATGATACTTCTAACATGGTTTTAATTATTTTGGTTTGCTGCTGTAATTTGCACAGCTCATAATCATATCGGAAATATCGACGAGCAGATGTGCAATCGACGACAGGTAATATTTAATTAATAAATATTTCCGATCTGATGATGAGCTATGAAGCTTGAAAGCGCTAATCGGAATAATTTTTCTATAGTGGTGTGAAACAGTGTTAATTCTGTTTGTGATTATAACCACTAACACAACTTTATTAATTATTTTCTTTTAAACAGTAACAGTGTAAAGTAACACTGTTAATACTTTATAACAAATTATATAATACAGGTATATGTATAATAGGTATATAATAACAGATATTTGTACGTGTTATTTGTTTGGAACGGTTTCGTTCGTACCTGTTATTATTTTCAATACGAGCTTAGCACACCTCTAATTGGGAGACTACAGTGAAGGTAACTGGCTGGGGTATGGTAAGAAGAAGGAGAGGGCGACCCACACGATGTTGTGAAGGACGACATGCAGAACAAGAAAGCTGTCTGAGAGTAAACAGCTCAGAAATCCTGAATTGTTCGGTAACGAATGGAAAAAAAAATAAATCCTGACGTTTTTCGTTTTAGGTGACACATAAAAGTAACCCAAATTAACGGAAGTCGATTCCGGGTCACATTATGAGCTGCGCCGCTTACAATGATAGGCGCGCGCGCACGCGTGTGTACGACGGTTGAGTGAAAGGGTCAAGCTCACTGCACGGGGTCACAACATACTACACAGCTGAACACCTGGGCCAGCAGACAATGCCAGCCCTCCACATCTATTAATGTACGTAAATAACTTTTTATTTATAGTGACGACTGTTCCCCTCTCGCTCACAAACACAGACTCTTCTCTTCACACCAAAAACTCTCGCCGTACCAACAGCATTCAATCCTGCTCGTTGCATAACATCAGAACAGTCCCTTTGTTTCCATGAACGCTTTATAACTAACTGCACTCATAACGTTTTTGACGCTCCATTAACTGTGACACATAATACATAATCAACTTTAAGGATCTCAAATACTAAGACAAAAGGATTGGCCTTTCTAGGGAAGAACCCTGCAAGAGCAAAAATTGTAATTGATAATAGTGTTTTGGAGCAGGTATCACGTTTTAATTATTTGGGATGCGATATCTCTTATAGGAAGGATAACGATATCGAAAGAAAGTTAAATAAATTTAGTTATACCTGTGCAACAATAAGACGACTACTGAAGAATAAACCGCAGAGGGAGACGCAGCTAAAGTTGTATAAGGTCGTGGCTGTGTCGACTTTAAAGTATGGATGTGAAACATGGACTCTTCTGCAAGAAGATATTTCAAAAATACAAGCGCCGGAAATGAAATTTTTAAGATCAGTTAAGAGACGCAGGTTGAGAGATCATCTGCGAAACGACGACATAAGGAAAGGCATGAAGTTACACTCGGTTCTGGAGAGAATAAAGGAATACAGGCAGAATTAAAAGTCCCTTGTGGAACCCATGGGAATAAAGGAATAAAGGATAAAGGATAAAGGAATACCGCACGCCTCTGTCTTGCGGTAAGATTTCAGACACTCGGGTGATCGACGTCATAACTGTTGCTAAGGCCCTGAGAGGATCAGTCGCTGCCACGGCGATGGGAAGTGCGGTTGTCAGGTTAACCCTGAGTCAACCGTGACGTCCGTACAATTGCATACACTCTGGGAGATTACGTTGTCGGGACTTGTGATTACTGTGACGCGCCCCGTATCACAATAACTAATGCCACACCACCGAATGATTTTACCCCAGGTATATAGTCTTCTCAGTAGCAATACGAAGGCCAAAGACGTGATATGAGAGAGAGATAAGAAGATCGACTATTTGGGGATTTGAAGAAGATTATGAGAAGCGGAGGACTGAAGAAGCAACAGAAAACTATCAAAACTTGTCCGGAGACATTGAAAGCTATTCTTGCCTTTAGTTAGGGATTTTTTTTGTTTGCGGTTTCGCCTGTAATACGGTGGACACACACACACACACAAAACTCAAAGTCTGAGGATTTATGTGTATTGAATACAAATCCACACCGTTACACCGATTGTCACCAAAGTTTGCACAGGTAACCTTTGACACAAGGCGAAAAATAATGTCTAACTGGGAATTTGATATTTTGCCCCGTTCGCACGATTTAGGCCCTTTTAATTATGCCTTTTCGTTGACGCGTATAAAGATGTCAACAAGACCATAGTAACGAGTAAATAAACAAATGATTATATAAGGTAACAAGATTCCACCTCCAAAGAAAGACAAGTATACCATCAAAATTCGTAGTGAAATATGCAGAAACGCAATCTTATTACTATTAAAAGAAATAGAAGAATAAAATAAACTTAATAAATACAGTAATGAAGAGACAATATATTACTTAAAGATAATTAATATTTTCAAGGAATAAAAAGAAATCGAAACAAAAAGGGAAATATTATCATAAATGATCAATTGGGAAATAGGGAAATAGAGAACGCAAATTTAGGAATTAAATAATGCAATTAACATGACAAAACAATAACTGACGATGACAAATACCCAGAAGAGACGATCAAATGACAAAAAATGTAAATAGTTCTTAGTAAACAATTATAATGTACAAATATTAAACTTAGCATGTAAGAAATAAGACATTGAGTATACCCTTAGATTAAAACTATGAGGAGGTCGGCGAACCTCAAACAGCTATTGTGTATAAGTGAACTACAGACTGTAATTAATATAAAATTACAAATATAATAATATTGAACAATAATTATAAAGTTAGGAAGTGTAACAGTGTAAGAAGGTGACAACAACGGTGATAGACTTTAAGAAGTAAACACAATGTATAGTGTAAGTGAATAAACATATTGTAACGTTACATAACCCGGTCCCAATAAAGTAACTCATGATAATAAAAGTCAGAAATGGGTAAACTAAAGCTCGCTCAAAATTTAATTATATCACTCAACATGATAAACAATTTGAGTGGTATACTGTGCAAAGTGAGTGATAGTGTACCCATTGAGGTGAAAAACAAAAGTGAAAGTAATGTATTACCAAACTGTGCGGTATGTTTTGGAAAGGATAAAACTATGGAAGTAGGATGTAATAATACTGATTGATTTTTGTAATTTTATTTATTTATTGTAATTTATAGTGTATGGACCACAACTTGTTATACATAAGTTAATGTTATATTTTTTTTTAAATATTTGTGTTGTAATATAGGATAACCCAGGGTCAGTTTTAAAAGACATAAAAATTTAATTACCAAAAGATAATAAAAATTAAAATAATCCTATGAAGGAAATGGCAACAGGAAGTAGTGCCGGGTATGAATACTATTCGAGACTAAATAAATAATATATAAATTTATTTAGGGATAATAAAATGATAAAATACTTATATACAATGTAATAAAAAAATTAACCAAGGCTTATTATGTAAATTAAATTAGTAAAGAAACCGGAATGGAAAGGAATTATTTTTCCATAAATAAAATACAAATTTATAACAATTACAAACTGCCTGCATAATAAAAATACTATGTGTTACTAAGAGTGATGGAAATAACAAGTATTGTTAAAAAAAAGATATAAAAAAATTTTGAACTAAACTGGAGAGTTGAAGAAACGATGAGACAAAAATTATAAAAAATAACCTTTTTTGGGACGTTGGAGGAGTTGAAATTAACGCAAGATTAACAAACAGAGTGACCACTATCTAATTATACCTGATTAATCCAAATTAAATGGTTGTAAACATTAATAAACAGTGGATGAAAACCTTCTGCGGATACAACATGGTTTGGCCTAGTTCCCGTTGACAATTGGAAAATACTCCAGACGAAAGGTAAATTATAACGCAAGACGGACCTCATCACAGAAAAGCGGCTATCCAGTAAGAACCATACGGAGCGAGGTAATATAAACATTTTTTCGTAATAATTCCAGAAGAAAACTCGTTTTGAACTGTGAAATAGAACAAAAAATAATCATTTGATCATATGTTTTTTCAAAGTAAACAAATATACACTGCTCTCTTACGGCAATTCCGGGAACTACGTACTACATGAAAAATAAACAAAATTATTTATTAATTTTTCGGTATTTGTAAAGCGTAGTAATTATCCATTTCTGACAATCTCGTAACACAAAGAACTCACCCTGAACCCTGGGGAATTATTAAGAATTATGTAATAATTGATGTTTTTTATTATAGCGTAATATTGGGTAAATAACAACATATATGTTTTGCTCCTTAGACTACTCTATGTTTACTCGGTAAAGTCGAGATGATGTTTTTTTTCAGATAAGATTAATTGTGATACCTATATCTTGGTGGCAGGAGACAAAAGTCAATAATAAATAAAGCAATATTATTGAAAATTAATATTGAATAATCAAGTGTTATAATTTATTGTAGTGGGTAGTTATAAAAAATTTCAGCACAACAAACAGAAGAAATCGTTTCAACTGAGGGGAAATAATGATACTTACTCTCTCTTCTGCATAAGGCTGAACAACTTCCCTCCTTGACCACAAATCACACACTCTCGATTTCTCTTCAGATTGAGTAAAACAAAATAAACAAAATCCTTTATTTTACCTTTTGAAAAACAATGTCAGTTATTATAATTCAGAAGTGACGCATCTTACTTGAGGTATATAATAAAACTCTACTATATCTCACACACACACATAGAAGAACGTTACAAATTGGCGAACCCAACATTTGGGGCTTGACTAAAGGTGTACGTTTCGCTAGTGCCTCAAGATCAAAGAAGAACGTTACAAAATGGCGCTCAACGTAAAAGGGCGGTAATTAGAAAAGAATTTTGATATTTAATAAAAAATATATATCAAAAAATCTAATTATCGTTGGCAGTTATGAGAAAACAAGAAATGCCTAATACCCGAGGAAAATCGAAGAAGAGGGCAGAAGAAAAGGAGATTGAAGAAGGTGGACAGGAACAAGAAATAGAATTAGTTACGGACAGTGAAATGGACCAACAGACAGGTGATACAGAAGAAACCGAAATAGTTATGGATACGGAAACGGAAATAGTGGAAGAAGATGCCCAAGGGGATCAACCAGATAAACCCAACCAAAAAGAAGATATAAGTATACAGGAGATGTTAAGAATTATAATGGAAGGGAATAACAAGATCCAGGAAGATAATAAGCGAACCAATGACAAAATAGATGAAAATTTTAGGAAACAGGAGGAAAAATTTGATAAAATAGATGAAAACTCAAGGAAACAAAATGAAACCTTGAGCGAAAAATTTGACAAAATAGATGAGAATTTTAAGAAACAGGAAGAGAACTCAAGGAAACAGAATGAAACCTTGAGGGACAGTTTGAAACAAATTGAGAAAATAAACGAAGAAAACTTAAAACAATTTGAGGGTAAAATGGAGAATTTTAATAAGGAGTTAAGAGAAAATCTTGAGAGTAAAATTGAACTAGTCAGTAATACGCTAAGCCAAAGGGTAGATGAATATAAAGAAGAGGCAGAGAAGAAATTAATAGAAACCAATCAAAGGTTAGATAAAACTGAAGAGAAAATGGAACTAATTAAAACAGGAGTCGAGGCACGAATGGAAAAAGAAGAACAAGATAATCAAGTTCGTGTAATGGCCATACGACAAGAAAACAATGACCAGTTAGATAGTATCAAAAGCAGTCTAAACTGTAAAATTTCAGAGTTTCATAAAACAGTAGAGAATGTAAAAAATCAGTGTGATAGCCAAGCAGAGAAATTAGATAGTTTGCAACAAATACAAACCAATTTTCAAGGTGATGTAGATAGAGTAAGTGCGAGATCTGCATGCAGCAGTCATCATGTGTATCCAGATAGTAAGGAAAGTGTAAACTTTCGGGATTATCGCAGAAACCCACTTGAATTTTTAGGGAGAGTGGACGAAATTTTGAACAGATCAAAGGAGAATCGATGGAATATGATAAAAGGTCTATTAGACGAATCGTTCAAAAATATCAATGATAATTGGTGGACAGCAATTAGGAACGATGTGTGTGATTATGGGGGTTTCAAAACTATGTTCAAACTTAAGTACTGGTCAGAATCAGTACAAAACATTATTAGGGATGATATCTGTCATGGTAGGTATGATCGTACAGTGGGACAAACACCTACTGCTTACTTTTTGGGGAAGGTGTGTATCGCAAAGTACCTAGACCCTAAGATACCTGAAGAGTGTCTAGTGACCAAAATGGCGTATCATTTTGAAGAGAAGATCATAAGTGCACGCTTGAGTGGACAAATAAAAACTATTGGAGGCATGGAAACGCTGCTAGAAAATTATGAACAGGAATCTTATTATAGGAGAAGTAGATGGAGGTCAGGGAATACCGAGGAGCGGAGGAATGAACCACCAAGAGAGAATCGGCCCCGAGTTAATTATGTATATGCTAATAACAATTATTTCAATAATAGATATCGTGGAAGATGGTCTAATAATAATCGACAGAATTACAGAAATGATTATTATCATCGAGACGAAGGTCCACAAAGGAGTATGAACATCGATCAACCTAGATCCAGAGAGAGGGATGAAGAAAGGATACCGATAAACAATATTCAACATAATGAAAATGTTGAAGCAACCAATAGTAATGATGTAAATAGGGGAAACGGGTACCAGCAGTGAGAAGATGTGATTGCCCGTCACTGCTAGAAACAACAGGGCACAGAATTTACCATACACCCAATTATAATACTAATTTGAATAAACCAATAACCATTATCAGAAATAATTTTCTAAAAAATATACAGTCCGAGTTAATGGAAGAAAGAGTAATTAAAGAGTCATCACCAAACAATGACATAGTCTATATACAAATAAAATTAAATGGAGTGTCAGCAGAGGCCATGATTGATACAGGAGCCAATATTTCAATTATTGATCAATTAGAATTAGATCGTATTACTGAATTAACTACTGAGAGAATACCTACTTTACCAATTAACAATTTAACAATTGTTGGTGCTACCGGGAAACAAAATAAAACAATAAAAAAACAAGTGTCTTTGAATGTTACCACTAATGTAGTAGAAATACCTATGGGATTTTTAGTAGCTAAAGGGCTACCGTTTAGGGTGTTAATAGGGTGTGATATGCTACGGCGACACACTGCAATTATAAATCTGGCCAGGGGTATAGTAACCTTGAGCACAGAAAATGGTGAGTTAACGGCTGAGATAATTGGTAGCCAAAGTGCCCCTCAGTGTCCGAGCTCATTTTTTGTTAGGGAGAATAATAGATTAACCCTAGGTAATAATATAGAAGTAACAGAATCAAAGATTTGGAAAGAGAAGATAGAAGAAATAATGGAGTTTCAGAATAGGCAGGCACCGGAAATAATTAGTATAGAACAGAAACAACAACTTATAAAAATTTATAATAAATATAAACCAGTATTCTCAGAATCACCAGGAAAAGCTAAAAACTTCTTGTGTGAACTAAAATTTAAAGAAAATGTAAATTTTAATAAACGATCATACCCTATTGCTCAAGCTTTGAAAGAGGCAGCAAGGAAAGAAATTCAAAGAATGATATTAGAAGACATAATTGAAAGAAGTAATTCTCCATATACCAGCCCATTGGTAGCTATACCGAAGAAAGATGGTCAAGTTAGACTATGTCTCGATGCTCGGGAGTTGAATAAAATGCTCATTAACGATCGCACGTCTCCAGGTGAGATTGAGGAGATAATGAAAAGATTCTATGGATGCAAGTACATGAGTACTTGGGATGCAGTCTGTGGATACTGGCAAATAGAATTGCACCCTAACAGCAGACAATATGTTGCTTTCATATTCGAAGGACGAAATTATCATTTTAAGCGTTTGCCTTTTGGATTAGTAAATTCTGTGGCTGTGTTCATTCAATGCATGGACCAAATTTTGGGTAAGGAAGTTTTAGATTTTACTACCATATATGTGGATGACATACTAATTACGTCTTGTACTTGGGAGGAACATTGTAACCGAGTGGAAACAGTGTTAGATAAACTTTTGCAACATAATATAACTTTAAAACTGGATAAATCTAAATTTATCACACATGAACTACCATTTTTAGGGTTCATTTTATCTGCTACTGGAATTAAACCATCTCCTGAAAAAGTAAAGGCTATTCAAGATTTTCCCAAACCCAGAAACTTGAAACAATTACAATCCTTTTTGGGGATATGCAACTATTATAGAAAATTTCAACAGAGTTATTCAGAAATAACAGCTAAATTTCAATGTTTACTTTCAAAGAAAAACAAGTGGAAATGGGAAGAAAGTGAGAATAATAATTTCCAGATAGTAAAAAATAAATTTCTTGACTGCATCATGTTACATCACCCAAATTTTAATAAACGTTTTTTCATAAATTGTGATGCTAGTAACATTAGCCTTGGGAGTGAGCTATATCAGGAAGATGAAGAAGGAATCATGGAGTTATCAGTTTTGCAAGCAGAGTACTAAGTAGTTGTGAGAGAAATTATACAGTAACTGAAAAAGAACTGCTGAGTGTTGTGTTCTCATGTATAAAATTTCGAACATTTTATTTTGGGATACCCAGTGACTATCAGAACTGATCACAGATCAATTTCGTTTTTAAAAAATTGTAAACTTAATCACGGCAGACTTACTAGATAGGCATTAATACTTCAAGAATATAATTTAGACTGGGAATATATTCCAGGTAAAAAGAATGTAATAGCAGACCGATTATCCCGGATTAACCTTGAAAAAGGAACTTGTGAAATAGAACCAGAAAGCATTGGAAAAAATATATTACATAATTAAGATGGCAAAGGAGTTACGAGATATAATTAATAAAATAAAAGTCGATCAACAAAGTGACACTAAATTAACAAAAATTAAGGAAAGAATATTACAACATGACCCTATAATAATGAAATTTTGTTGTGTTTATGAAGAGATCCTTTTTATTCGTCCTACCATTAAGGATCATGTCTGGAAGATGTATGTACCAGCAGCAACAGAAGTAGCATTGATTCAGGATTATCATGAAAGGTATGGCCATATGGGATCACTCAAAGTTATTAAAGCTTTATCTGAACATTGTTACGTGAAAGCTATAAATAAAAGAGTAAGAGAGATAGTAAAAACCTGTAACATATGTCAGCTAGTGAAAGTAAATAATGAGAAGAGAACAGGCACCATGATTACTATAACATCTAATAAAAAACTTGAAAAGATTTTTTTGGATATCTGCGGACCTTTTCCCAGAAGTGGAGGAAGACATAAATATAAATATATCATCATATTATTTGATCATTATACGAAATACACAAAACTCTACGCTATTAGTAGAGCTACAACGAAGAAAATTCTAGAAGTAATTATAAAAAAATACTTACCTGAGGTGGGAAAACCGGAAATGATTATAACTGATCATGGAACGCAATTTCGGGGGAAAAGGTGGAAAGAAGAATTGAGAAATTGGCAAATAAGAACGTACAAGACATCAGTATACCACCCTAGTAGCAATCCTGCTGAGCGTGTATTAAGGGAAGTTGGCAGAATTCTACGCACCTACTGTCATCAAGAACATAAAAACTGGAGTCAGTATATTGAACCAGCCGAGACTTTTCTTAATTGGTCATACCATGACACTATCGGTACTAGCCCTTATCAGATAATGTTTGATAAACCACCACCAAGAGAAATTACGTCATTGATAAATTTCCCTCCAGGAGAGAGAGTAGAGTTCGACCAAATGGAAATGCACAACAGAGTGTTGCATAAAGTGGAACTTCAACAAAAAAGGTATCAGGGAAAAAGGAGAAGATTGGATACATACCAGTTGGGAGATAAAGTACTAATAAAAAATAGACAACTACCCAGTTCTATAGAGGGTATTGCTCGGAAGCTATTGCTACTTTATACTGGCCCTTACCTCATAACCCAGGTGAAGGGGAATAATACTTACGAAATTAAAACAATTAACAATAATAAAATAAAGGGAGTGTATAATCAGTCGGAAATGAAACACTATTATGAAAACAAAGTCAAGACCATTAGGAGACTTGAACCAATCAACAATTTATTTCTATCAACAAGTTGAACTAAAATAAATTTGTTCTAGTGGGGGGGCTTTATGTAACGTTACATAACCCGGTCCCAATAAAGTAACTCATGATAATAAAAGTCAGAAATGGGTAAACTAAAGCTCGCTCAAAATTTAATTATATCACTCAACATGATAAACAATTTGAGTGGTATACTGTGCAAAGTGAGTGATAGTGTACCCATTGAGGTGAAAAACAAAAGTGAAAGTAATGTATTACCAAACTGTGCGGTATGTTTTGGAAAGGATAAAACTATGGAAGTAGGATGTAATAATACTGATTGATTTTTGTAATTTTATTTATTTATTGTAATTTATAGTGTATGGACCACAACTTGTTATACATAAGTTAATGTTATATTTTTTTTAAATATTTGTGTTGTAATATAGGATAACCCAGGGTCAGTTTTAAAAGACATAAAAATTTAATTACCAAAAGATAATAAAAATTAAAATAATCCTATGAAGGAAATGGCAACAGGAAGTAGTGCCGGGTATGAATACTATTCGAGACTTAATAAATAATATATAAATTTATTTAGGGATAATAAAATGATAAAATACTTATATACAATGTAATAAAAAAATTAACCAAGGCTTATTATGTAAATTAAATTAGTAAAGAAACCGGAATGGAAAGGAATTATTTTTCCATAAATAAAATATAAATTTATAATAATTACAAACTGCCTGCATAATAAAAATACTATGTGTTACTAAGAGTGATGGAAATAACAAGTATTGTTAAAAAAAAGATATAAAAAAATTTGAACTAAACTGGAGAGTTGAAGAAACGATGCGACAAAAATTATAAAAAATAACCTTTTTTGGGACGTTGGAGGAGTTGAAATTAACGCAAGATTAACAAACAGAGTGACCACTATCTAATTATACCTGATTAATCCAAATTAAATGGTTGTAAACATTAATAAACAGTGGATGAAAACCTTCTGCGGATACAACATGGTTTGGCCTAGTTCCCGTTGACAATTGGAAAATACTCCAGACGAAAGGTAAATTATAACGCAAGACGGACCTCATCACAGAAAAGCGGCTATCCAGTAAGAACCATACGGAGCGAGGTAATATAAACATTTTTTCGTAATAATTCCAGAAGAAAACTCGTTTTGAACTGTGAAATAGAACAAAAAATAATCATTTGATCATATGTTTTTTCAAAGTAAACAAATATACACTGCTCTCTTACGGCAATTCCGGGAACTACGTACTACATGAAAAATAAACAAAATTATTTATTAATTTTTCGGTATTTGTAAAGCGTAGTAATTATCCATTTCTGACAATCTCGTAACACAAAGAACTCACCCTGAACCCTGGGGAATTATTAAGAATTATGTAATAATTGATGTTTTTTATTATAGCGTAATATTGGGTAAATAACAACATATATGTTTTGCTCCTTAGACTACTCTATGTTTACTCGGTAAAGTCGAGATGATGTTTTTTTTTCAGATAAGACTAATTGTGATACCTATATCTTGGTGGCAGGAGACAAAAGTCAATAATAAATAAAGCAATATTATTGAAAATTAATATTGAATAATCAAGTGTTATAATTTATTGTAGTGGGTAGTTATAAAAAATTTCAGCACAACAAACAGAAGAAATCGTTTCAACTGAGGGGAAATAATGATACTTACTCTCTCTTCTGCATAAGGCTGAACAACTTCCCTCCTTGACCACAAATCACACACTCTCGATTTCTCTTCAGATTGAGTAAAACAAAATAAACAAAATCCTTTATTTTACCTTTTGAAAAACAATGTCAGTTATTATAATTCAGAAGTGACGCATCTTACTTCAGGTATATAATAAAACTCTACTATATCTCACACACACACATAGAAGAACGTTACAAATTGGCGAACCCAACATTTGGGGCTTGACTAAAGGTGTACGTTTCGCTAGTGCCTCAAGATCAAAGAAGAACGTTACAATATTTACAATATGAACATTACATGAAACATATAATTTATATGAAACAACAAGGTGACTCATATAGTGCAATAAAACCAAGGGGAAATAATTAAAAAATAAAGAATCTTCCGTTACAAACTTATAATGTAATAGTGACGAAGAAAGAATAAGATTCTACGGAATAATATTAATTATAAATTGGGAGACCGAACCTGTGACCGATAAATACATCATTGCCAAGACCTTAACTGAATAAATTAGTGTTTTAGGAGAAAGGATTATTGTTGGAAAAAATATTGAAACCAGGCAGAACGTGTCGAATTTTAATGCTGGTTTTTATACAAATTAAAGGAGAATACGAGACGAAACGATACTGAAAGACTATGAAAATAAATAGAAGAATGATGTTTTAATCGATGGTACAGAAAACTAGCAGTCCAGACGCAAAGGATCAAGAAAGAAGATCGTAAAGAAAACTACCATATGGGTGAGATCTCTCCAATAGTCAACCAAGATATTTGAAAACATCTTAACATTTAAAGTTCGAATCACAGCGATATACTATCGCAAAAACAATAAAAACTTTAGAACAGTGAATTCTAATTGTAACCAAATAATTATTAGTAGTAAGAGTTTCTTTTTCAATTGTTCATTTGCACTTTTGTATGATCCAAAGAACTCACTGATACACAACATACATCAACAACACCTAATTAACAAACATTAATTTATAAATATTATGTTTTATGAGGTGTTTACGACTTATGTACTATACTTTGACATGACTTATATACGAACCCTGAGATTGAGATTTTACATGCTCTACAACAGAAATGAGTTTCAAAAAGATTAAATAAAAATAATTGAATTTTAAACAAGAACGAATAAGGAGTTAAGAGTATTTATTTTAGCATAAAGAGTCTAGTTACATAATTGACGCAACCAACGTGTGGCTAAGTAAGAGATATTATTTTATTGTTACAAAATTGGCACCAGCAACTTGGGGCTAATTAAGACATTTTATTATAGCTTAACGAGTCTACTATTACAATAGTTAGCGTAATTAATTACCATAGTAATGAGTAAACAAATAATATTTAGCGGCATCGGAACTGTACATTTATCCATTCCATTTAAACATTTTCGATGTTTTATATAACATACGATTGTATCGATTTATTACGATGTGGAAAAGAAGAAGTTTACTAATTGTAAATTGTCCTATACTCAATGCAAAGCGAAAATACGTGTTGTTTTCATTTGTGAGGTTAGGTGACAACGGTTTTTGGTTTACTACTGAAATAAACAAAAGCCATGGTTGAGGAAAACAACGTTTAATGTGTTATACAATGCTTCTAACACAGTAACACTTAAAATAGAGAATTTAGCGTTTTTTATTTAACAGGTACTTTATATCTCCAAAGGCTTTATAAATGGGTACTTTTAACTCTTCAAAGGCTATTGCACCAACATAATAATTTAGTACAAGTGTTGAAAACAGCTACAGAGAGAATTTGACTAATGAGTACAAAATTGTTATACGAGCTGACAGAACGTCATATAGATATAGACACAATAAAAATTATATTAAAATACTTATTAGAAGTCAAATATTCGCGTGCGAAGCCGCGGGTAACAGCTAGTATTTAATATGGAAATAAGAATATAATAATTATTGTCGAAGTGGAAATTAGGAAGACATCAAATGTACACAAGCGGTGTGTCTATCTATCTATCTATCTGATACAAACAATAGAATGGCGCTTAATAAGTACTACTAGGCCTATGTTGAAAAATAATTATCGCTTACCCAGAACACACTAACACTACGCTGTATCAGACACAGCCTCATGGCATTTTGAATCGGCTACTCACCTGAAACAAAACACAAACAAGTCAGCGAGTCTCGAAAACGTACAACAAACGGCTAAACTTTCATAAAAAAGAATAGAGGACATTTCGCCGGTAAAACTCAGACGATGGCAACTCTAAACAACCAAGATGTTCAAAGGGCCTACAGTCCCTTGTACATGTTAATGGATGCTTCCATATTTGACGTAACTTTTAAAGCCCGAAACAGAAAATAACCTAACTTAACCTAACCTAACCTGACCTAACCTATATTGTGCTCCAATCTCGAGATCCGGTTCAATAGGGAATCATTTTTCTAACTTGGCCTAAAATAGTAGGCGATTCTAAATCACTGCATTAGCTCAGTAAGTGCCGAGGCTAAGTCGACTATGAGGAGGCTGTCTACAGTACGCTTCCCGCTCGTACGTAACGTTCGTTCAGGCAAACGAACAACGACTCCGTTTCCCGTTAAGCGAGCAAAAAATACGACGGAGAACTTTTGAGTACCGTTTGAAATCAGGATTCACACAATCATAGTCTTAAGCTGAGAAACGTATGGGAACTGGTACTAGGGCAAACATAAGAAGAAGAAATAGAATTATAATTAAATATTTTCAATATCACAAATGAAGATGACCTGCAAAAGATGCTCCCCTCCTTAAATAACACCCCCGAAAGAATTAAATATGAAAATATCTGACAAAAAAACAAAATGTATGGATTTTAAAGGAACATGGTCAGTTAGATATAAAATTGTTTTGGGTAGTAAAATTATAGAACAAGTCTTAGAATTTAACTATTTACGCTGTAAGCTCTCGTATAAAAACGGAGAAGATATTAATGGGAAAATTAATCAATTTAACCAGATAATAGGAACTCTCCGACGTGCTCTAAAACACAAGGCACGGAAAGGGTCCATAATAAAACTATACAAATCCATGGCAGTTCCTACCCTTACTTATGGCTCAGAAACGTGGACAATGTCTGCTAGACAAATATCAAGAATTCAAGCTACGAAAATGAAATTTCTGCGTTCCATAGCTGCGTACACAGATTTAGATATAAAAAGAAACAATCAGATAAGAGATTAACTGAAAATTGAAGAAGTAAACAGAAACATCAATAAGTATAGACAAAGCTGGAAACAGCACATTAGCAGAATGGGCAGTGACAGATTCTCCAAGGTATCCTTATTGTATCAGCCGAAAGGGAAGAGAAGCCTGGGAAGACCCAAGAAGAGATAGTCTGACCAGTTTGGTGCCGGAACAGACTAAACAGTCTAAGCGGTGACGAAGAAGAAGAAGAAGAAGAAGAAGAAGAAGAAGAAGAAGAAGAAGAAGAAGAAGAAATTTTCAATATGAAATAAAGGTGAATAATTTCATAAAGGGGCAGACATTCAAGGGGGATAAGAGATTAACAGTACTTGCCCAGTGGTGTGTGAGTTGGGCGTTGTCAGGAACAGTAATCACTTTCCCGTACTTACACATCCAAGGCCGGGTGACGTCATCACCCGGTTGGCAGAAGGGTAACCACTTTCCACTAGCTGTACGTATGTTCGTGCGCGCGCGCGCGCGGGTGAGTGTGTATGTACAGAAAGGTAAAGATCCGTTAACTACCCAGCGGTGAGGCCCGGCCAATAAAATAACCAACGCAGATAATTCCCTCTCCCGCTGTGAGTAAGCCACTGCCGATGATATCTCATTTCTCGTCGTTAGCCAGCAGCCAGTTCTGAAGTCTGTAAGTAGGTCTCGTTCTTACAGCCGCTTTTTCTGCACCGCATACACAGTCGGTGAACTAGTTTGTTCACACACACACACACACACCGCTAGAAATCGTTAAAGCTGTTTACTTTGATTTACGTTTAAACACGGGCTGAGAAACCAGTTTTTTAAGAAAGTTTTTACGACTCTGGAAATTATAAAATCGAAAGCGACCATAACAGTGATGTACAGTGAAGACTAGGTATTATAACTCTACATGAAAACTTGTTTCAAAACTGATGAGGGTTAACATTATTTATTATACGAGGCGTAACTGGGAGCAGCTCCCCCATATTTGCCTCAGGACAAATAAGAAATACACGATTCTACAGTACGATTCTCTAAGTACGGATTCTCCCCTCTCTAAGTTCAAAAGATGTCCTCGCCTCCTAGTATAGCTCCGACGAGGAATGTTACCTGGAGCTTTCATTTCGATATCCGCCACCAGGAAGGCTCTTCTTGTGCCCAACCTATAACAGTTCAAGAAGCAGTGCTCCGCATCATCGTCTATACCCGGGTGGTACAGGCAGTCTTCTTCGTCTTCTTCTGTTCAAAGATTAGGTTACATAAACCTGTTCAGGCACCCACCTCATCCTCAGACGAGCCACGTCTCTTCTACCAATGGCTTTATAGTTCAGTGCCGCTTTCGGCAGTCGATCCTCTGTCATCCTTTGCAGATGATCCCACCATTGTCTTCTGTAAATTGAAATAATTTCATTTATGTCCTTTACTACGAGTTCTGCTCTGAAATCCTCATTTATTATTCTATATTGCAATGTATAATTTAAAGTATTTTGAAGAAACTGCATTTCATCACTCTGAATATTGCCGCAATTCTTTTTTGTCATGACCCACACCTCACTCGCATAACTCAATGTGGGTATTACAATTGTCTTATAAAATTTAATACAGGCAGTCTTTTTGTGTGTGTAAAATTACAAAAGGAATATTTAAAGAATTTTAAAAGACCTCGTTATTTGCTATTTATTTTGTTGTAATCAATAAAGTAAGCGTGGAAACGTAAGGGTTAAACTGTTAGGTTCAAAAAAAAAAAAAAAGTTAGTAGGCCTATCAGAAAACTGGCACAAATCTTCTACCATCATCTGCAGACGCAGATAGTGTTAAACGTCTCCTTCTCCACGTCAAGGTATAGGCTTACAGCCTGTTCCGACTTCACTGAACCCATCTCTTCCTTGGTCTACCTATATCACGTCTTCCCTGAGGTCTGTATCGTATTACTTGTTTAGGTAGCCTCATATCTTCCATTCTCTCGATGTGCTGCCTCCATTTTATTTGTCCTTCCCTTATTCTGCTGGCCGTAGAATATACAATTAGCTCAGTTCTTATATCTTCGTTTCGTATTCGATCTCTGAGGGTGCGACCTTTGGATTTTCTCAAGAACTTCTTTTCACTTGTTTGTATTCTTCGTTCATCGTTTCTCGTCACCGTTAAGTTTCTTTTCCATGAGTTAAAACAGGTGTCGCCGTTACTTTATAGAATTTTATCTTGGCGTCTTTCCTTGTCTTATTTCTAAGTGTCTGTGTATAGTACCACATATCATTTGCAGTCTAACTTCTTTTCACTTGTTTGTATTCTTCGTTCATCGTTTCTCGTCACCGTTAAGTTTCTTTTCCATGAGTTAAAACAGGTGTCGCCGTTACTTTATAGAATTTTATCTTGGCGTCTTTCCTTGTCTTATTTCTAAGTGTCTGTGTATAGTACCACATATCATTTGCAGTCTAACTTCTTTTCACTTGTTTGTATTCTTCGTTCATCGTTTCTCGTCACCGTTAAGTTTCTTTTCCATGAGTTAAAACAGGTGTCGCCGTTACTTTATAGAATTTTATCTTGGCGTCTTTCCTTGTCTTATTTCTAAGTGTTCTGTGTATAGTACCACATATCATTTGCAGTCTATAGTGTTAAATCTCCTGAAACAAATGGAATTAAAACGGCCAACTTGTTTTGCCGCAGAAACGAATTAAAGATTTTCTTAAAACGGGCACTTCACGCTGTCACAAACAGAAATTTCAAACTCGAGCTACGAGGCGCAAATGTACGTAGTTGGGCATAAATTTTGTTGAAATTAGCATAAAAATTAGTTTACCCGTGGAGAGGCTTCGTTCGCCGCGGGTTCGGTCTTAACTTAAAAACGCCATCTACGGACTTACGGACACGTTTGTAAGATTTTAATTGTTGACTAGTTTTCGAAATCGTAATATGAAGCAATAAATTAAAAATTACGAGAAAAATTATTAAACATGGATCGGAAAACCGTGTACAGCAGTTAGTACATCTGCATAAGATTCGAGTAGCAAATAAAAAACTGTTTAGAATGGAAATTTTTGAAGTTACTATGGACTAAATTACTGCACTTAGAATATCATAAACCGAGCTGGATGCCCTGCGGCCTGAATAAACAATCGAATGTTACCTCTTTCCTATTTGTTAAGAGGGTACAACCTCAAATATTGGGATACAAATTTCAACCACCAGACAAGTGATATCGTACTGACAATTCGGCTACGTATCCCTAGTTTGATTTCGCCCCAACTAGGCATATGTTCGGGGGGCTGCTGCGGACTGATAAATCCTAGGTAGTGGATAATCCGAACCCCGCGGAGGGAATGGAGCTGCACGTCTCGTATTCCCAGGGGTACCGACCAGTTCAGTGGCGGGCGCTTAGTCAGCATTTTAGGTATCAGACTCCGCGCCCATGGGGGCCAAGGGGTGTAGATAGGACCTGGTCCTGGGAACTCCCTTGTAAAACTTTTCTATCTATCTACCATCCCTTTGTCGAACGATTTTTAATTTTTACTATTGAAGAAGGCTAATTTATTACTGAAGAATTGTAATTGATAATAGAGTTTTGGAGCAGATATCAGATTTTAATTATTTGGGAGTTAAATTAATTTAGTTATACTTGTGGAACAATAAGATGACTATTGAAGAATAAAACGCAGCGGGAGGCATAGCTAAAGGTCTATAAGGTCGTGGCTGCGTCGACTTTAATGTATGGATGTGACACATGGACTATCCTGCAAAAAGATATATTTTAAAAATACAGGCCTCGGAAATGAAATTTTTAAAGCAGTTAAGGGATGCAGTTTCAGAGATCATGTACGAAACGACGACTTAAAGAAAAACCTGAAGTTACAGTCGGTTCTGGATAGAATAAAGGAATACTGGCAAAATTGGAAGTCCCGTGCGGAACGCATGGTAGACACGCGTATTCCTAAACAAGAGTTTGAATAGAGGCCAGTGGGAACGAGAGATCGTGGAAGACCCTGGAAAAAATGGTCAGAGACTCTGTGAAGTCGAAACGACCTATTCCCCAAGTGAAGAAGAAGAAGAAGAAGAAGAAGAAGAAGAAGAAGAAGAAGAAGAAGAAGAAGAAGAAGAAGAAGAAGAAGAAGAAGAAGAAGAAGAAGAAGAAGAACGCCTCCGCTGGGTGGCGGCAACGTATAGTTTCGACAAAACCAGTGTGCACTCGACCACGGACCAACGAACCGGAAATTAATCCTTTAAGTAGTAATGACTCCGGCCGTGATAGTCTCCGTAATAAAGAGATCGTCCGACTGTTATCAATGCACCCGACACGACTTGATCAGCGGGATCGTCGATACGTCCATTGTCACATCACGTCGAGATATCAGCAGCTAATGTGATTGCAGCAATGACCACCACCACGGGAGTGCCGCAAGGGCTGAGTCACGACTCCCTGCGGTCAGTCTGTCCACGAAGGCCACACAAAGATCGCTATCGCAGTAACTGTGTAAATGTCAACACTAATTTAGTAGTATTCATTAAAAATTCTGAATCGATGTGGTTATAGCATTATGTATGCGTTGTTTTTAACTTTATCCTTCAACCTTTTCCGTCAGTTTTGTCAGCGCTTGAACAAGGTCATCCACAACGATTCTTATTGCTTGGATACATATTGAGACTGCATTGTGTGTGTTGAATTATTTCGTCGATTCAAATCGCTGTTTTTGATAGTGGAAAAAGATTGGTGTGCTCGCAAAACAATGCAGATAAACCACGTAACAACGCAGAATCGGCGATAAGATTAAGTGAGAAATGTTATTTTTAACAGGCCAATTTCGTGCGTTGCAGCTTTCTTGTTTAATTACAATTTACACTAATCTCCAGGGTTGCCGATTAAGACCCCGATAATGTAATGTAGTCGGGTTATTAATAGTATCAAGCTGATAGCGCTTTGGTAATTAAACATGATGGTGGCCTACAGCTTAAGCAAGACCAGTTGCCAGGACGTGGAATTGTTATATTTGATTAAGCCATCTTACGTACGCGTGGAACGTAAGATCTTTTATAGGAAGGAAGCGGTAGGTGGTGAAGCTGCACACCAAGGTTTATCAAGCAGATGCAGCCGTGGGCGGAGAAGAAACACGAGCAGATCGACTATTATCTCACCCAGTTTCTGACTGGACACGGGTATTTTCGATCTTATCTGAAGAAAGATACCAGAGTGCCTGTCAGCCTTCGTCTGCGACAGTTAGGAGCAACATAGGAGATCGTTGCAAGAGGACATTAGGCAGGACGTCTTCCCAGGTAACACTGTGGAAGCGATGTTTCCAGGGGGGGGGGAGCGTCGAGTTGCCATCCCGCAACACCTCATTACAGCCATATAAATCTTTATGTGGAAAACAACATCCTAATTGAGACAGCAAGATGGAGTACAACTCATAGTGTGGACCTGATCAATTATGGATTTCGACAAGGGTGGGCAGAGTCACCTCTTTTTAATTTGTATACAGACGATGTCATACACAATTGGCAATTGAACCTTCCAAAACATTTTATGATTGGTAACTATGCAGTTGAGACGTTGTTATTTGCTGACGACCAGGCAATCCTGTCAAACTCGGAAAGCGGATGGCTTTCATCTGCATGGATTTCAGATTACAGATCTCCACACTGAAAACCAAGGTGATGGCTTTCCATGGAGCTGACACCACACCAGCAAAGATTGTTGTAGATGGTACTGTTCTGGAGCAGGTCAGTAATTTTAAATATCTGGGCTGTAATAATGTATTTTACGTTACAAACAATGATGTGGGGAAGAAGCTGTACAAGTCCAACCATATGTGTGGGACCATCAGGAGAACTTTGAAATCAACGAGGGAAGAAACACGCCTAAAGTTCTGTGGGTCTGAGAATTGGTTGGACTTTAACGAAGTCCCAAGTCAGTCGCGTTCAAGTGGCCGAAATGAGATTTCTCAGGCATACTCTTCAAGATTGCAAAACAAATGTCGATATATGGCAGGGGCTGAATATTATGAGTATAATTTACAGAATTGCCCGACATCGGTTAAAACGTTTGGAACATCTTAATCGAAAGAAGAATGACTTCCGTATCCTCAAACAAGTATGGAATTATGAGCCTAAAGGACGGAGAGGTGTGGAGCGTCCGGAAACGCGCTGGAGTGTTCAGCTCTAGTCTATGTGCTTGGAACCGGAACAAACTACTTTTGGTTTAATCCTTGCTGAAGATGATGATGGTGAAAAACAGCATCAATTCAAGTGAGGTATTTGAGGTATTTAAGGAACTTGGACGATAAAATGAGAATTCTCACAGAAACAAATACATACAGAAAATAAAAACTATGAATGAAGTAACAGACGAGAGACAATTAACACGGCTTGGCCATACGAAGAGCGTGTATGAGGAAAGATGACAAGAGACTATTTGAAGCAAGACCAACGAGGAGAAAAAACCAGAATCAATGCTGTCGAGCAGTGGGAAGCGGATTCTGAAAGAATGGTCTACACTCGAAATAGATGCAGTGCAGAGAGTCTTACACTCATAAGGTGCGAAAAGCAGTAGAATTAAGAGCAGTAAGCAAGTAAAGAGTTAGATTCCTTTTTTAATTCATGAAATTATCACTAATGATATTAGTTCAAGAACGGATGTCAACAGCTCTCTCTCTCCAGCGCGCGCTAGAAGTTAGAATAATCTAAGAAGGGGGGAGCCATCACCACCATACTTTGGATCTGAGATCTGTACATCTGTTTGGTCAAATGGCGAGAATATCGCTCAGCGATGGACCCTCGACGCTGGACACAATTTAGCTAACACAGAGAGACAGATCGCCTACGTAGGCTATACCAGGGCAATAACGATCTGACACACAATATGCTGCCGACCACAGCCACACTTAGAATGCACATTGGAGCTGTTTAACAAGAAGAGGAGCAGCAACGATCCACTCTACTTGCGAAAACCGTTCGCTCGCATTGTGTATTTCCTGTTTGGACTCGATTCAAATTGGCAGTGATGCCCGACGATGCCGGCCAATTCGTTCAGCAGCGAACACACAGACAAATTGCATGGACACAGACACGAACGCATATGTGCACTACGCGAGTCAAGATGTAAATATTGACTTCAGTGAAACAGACCGGAGCAGCAATCCGCACTCCGACTACGAAGAATAAACATTGCACTACGTCAGAGATTTCCAACCTGGCGGCCTGCGACCTTATCTTGGAAAACTAATTTAACAATTATTTATTTAATTCGGGTTCAAAACGTCCTACGACGTTGTCCGATGCCCAACCTCCGTTGTTGTCTGTCGTTGCAGTTTTTATCATTTAGTTCTCTATCGCTCGTTGATCTTCTAATGGTCTCTATCCATGTTTTCTTAGTTCTTCCTTTTTTTCTGTGCTCTCTAGGTATCTAGGCATCTCATTGTTTTCTTTGGTAGTCGGTCTTGTAATTCTTTGTACGTGTCCGTACCAGATTAGTTGTTTTTCTTCAATGCAGTGATGATTGTCTTTTGTACGCCCATTTCTTCTTTGATCGTTTCATTTCGTATTCGCTCTAGAATTGAAGTTCTAGCACCTCGTCCCAATTTAATAATTACTCTATTTATATTAATAAGTAAATGAATATTACAGTATTATTTTAACTGAAAATGGTTTTACAGGAGAAAGCTTTAACAATGTTTCACCGATTCTAACAAACGTACAGTAGATTTCACTTTGTTTAATAGGATGTGTGTGTGTGTGCGCGCGCTCTAGTCCCCGCTTGGAATTTGATGCAAATATTCAAGAAATGATAGAGTATAAAATTCAAAGAATTTGAAATGGTGGAAAGTAGTTTCATGCTATTTAATAACCCTCTTAGAACTATCACTGACGTTTTTTTAACACCAAACAATCAATAACAGCGCGATGTTTGATTTTGTCCATTTTTTATAACACAGGTAAATTTCGAAGAGCTGGTAAACTGACAGATAGGTTTAGAAATTAACAGGAGTTTACACGAAATTTTAGTCTTATAAAATACACGAAAAATTTTAGATCTACCTAAAATATTTTAGTATGCTAGGCTATGGCCTCTCCACCCCAACTCCACTCTCACCTACACGTTGGTGGGTCCTGTGACGCCGAGCAATCCACTCCAAGGTTGTGGTAACCAATCCCTTCGGCGGAGTGGATCGGTAAGCAAACGAGAGATGAGGGTTCTGTCAGGGCAGCCTGGGAGTATCCCGGGTCCTGGCCTGGCAGGATGGTGCACATCGGTTGTGCATCTATTGTGGAGGCGGAGGGAGCCAACGGCCAACGGCTCCACACATGGCCTAAGCTAGTTAGTCTACTGCGATCGGGCAGAGAGAGCTCGTCAGCTGAGGTGAAAGCAACTCTCTAGGGGAAGAGCAGCCCGAAATCAAAGTTCCTGGTCCTGCAGGTTTGGGGTTTTACAGCGGGCCAGTAACCTGCTTAAGTAAAAATATATGTACTTACAGAACTCATACGCGCCTCGGAAATCGGATGGGAAATACGGCAGAGATGGTGTGAACACTTGAATCGCATGCCTGATATCCGTCTACCTGTGGGTGCCTTGGGTTATCACCCTGCTGTGAAGAGATGTCGGTAGACCGAGGAGGAGATGGGTTCCGGAACAGGTCTAAGGCCTAGTCTTTGGAGTGATGATGATGATGATGCTAGGCTATGAATATAGCCAACTTTTCAACCGAACCTCTTAAATTATATTGGTAACAACATATAACGTGTTCAAATTCAACTATTTTTGTATTTTGTATACGTTCCTAGTAATCGGCCTTATCAACCTGACTGATTCCAACGTCATCATTTTTATTACGCTAGAGAGAATGCAACATTTAACTCTATTATAGAGGACACAAAGCAGTAAACCTGCAGTACCCATAAAACGACCCATAAAATAGTTACGTAAGTGCTGTGTGGTCAGCATCGTAAACGAGCACACTGTATAACATAAAGTGTATTTACGACGACTGAGGCTAATTCCGCGCTGCATAGACACTAAATAACAAACCTATCGCATCCGTCGACGGACGCTATACTCTGAATGAGGGGAATGTCGAATGATGGCAGTGTCGCTGGGTGGTGTTTGGTTCTGGACTAGCGACTGAAGGCTTTCATGACCACAATCTGATCTTCTTCTTCTTTTCATACATCCATGGACTAGGCAAATCATCTGTTCTGGTCCCAAAGGAATTTATCCACTTCACCAACACTTCCTACATCTTCCTGTTGTCGTTAAATTGTCCAATAGGATTGTATTAACAAACATCCTTAGGCAACCTGCCGTCTGGAATACTATTCAGATGACCAATACATCTCTATTTTTTACAATATTGGATCTTGGATATAAAAAATGTTCAACTCTTCACGAACGTCTTCATCGCAGAGTCTATCTCTTCGTATTCAGCCTTTAACAGGTCGCAAGAATCATCATCTTTTACTTGTATCCTACTCCGACTTCTTTTTCACCGAACCCAAGTTTCAGAACCACACAGTAACACCAGCACAGCCATTACGTTATACAGTTTTAGTCGAGTCTCTTTCCTTGTTTCAGAGTCAGCATCAGATTGAATATAATTTACACAAGACTAAACGCAACGTAACGACTTTACGCCCGTTATGATATAAAAAAAGACTCAAGAACTGAATGAGCATTATAATTTACCGGGCTGTTAGGCCGTGGTTAAACTCATTAAAAACATGGTTATTGTTGTTATTAGGCTATTATAGTTGTTCATGACGTAAAACAACAACGGTCAATAAACTTTAGAAAACTTGAGAAATAACACTAAAAACGCCAGACGTTTCGTCCACGTTCCTCAAAGGGAAACGGGTGGTGGTACGGGATAGAGATTACAAGTCCCGCGAAAGACAAGCGAGTGTGACATCATCAGCGAAGGACTAGATGACATTAAGTGTTATTTGTTAATAACGCTAATCAATACACGTTAATACTAACCAATATTACAATCTTGAAAGTGGGTGAAAACCAGTGATAATAACCTGAAATCCATCCTATTAATGTAATAGCACATTAAAAATACGACCTATTGAAACATTGTTTAGCCTACAACGTATTTACTGACACTTTACATTTAAAAACGGTAACTCTACTTTTAAAGGGAAAATAAGGTAAACAAAAAAAAATTATATATCAAAAAAGATACGCTGTCTGAAAACGTTTTAAAGTTTAACTCGACTTTAAAATGCCCCCATGTTCCTGAGGACAAATGAGAGTTCAGGATTCTCCCTATACAATTTTATCAATACGTTTTATAAATTCTTTGCTTCTCATAGTTTCTAGGTAAAACAACGTGAAATACATAAACGTTGACAAAAATGTGGAGAAGCGCTGATTTCAAAATATCCTGTCTTGATTAATTGTTATTCAAACCTAAATTTATTTAGGTGAAAGAATTAGACAAATTTTAATTTCGTATGCAGCCAAATTTCATAGTTCGCTGGCGATTGCAATTGGTTTTTTTGTCATTTCTTTAATGGAAAATGTTTGTAGCAATAATATATCACCGGCGCGAGGCTGTGACGCCAAAACTTTATGTTGTTAGGTTAATATGAAAACTGAAATTACACATGGAAACCAATACGTCTGCAATGTAAAACTCGTTTTTTTTGCGAAAACCAGGAAAATCCCAACTCGAAACTAAGGCGGGTTACTATACATGTCACTTTTGTGTGGCAGAAGTCGTTTTTCGGTAATATTCGTTTTCCAATAAGTACTCGTTTTGTGGCTAAAAGAAACATCCATTATGTACAATATATAGAGCGTATGTTCATTAATACACTAATCCTAATCCTCATTCATTAAAACACTGTTTTTTTTTTGTATTTTAATTAACCATAAATATTTATATTTTTCAGTTTACATTTGCTGTTGTAGTTTTGTTAATTTGTCAACGTTAAATTTTAAGTGTTACTCTATTATAAGCATTGTATATACATATTAAACGTCATGTTTTTTCCTAACTATGACTATTTCAACAGTAAACTAAAAACCCAAAACCATTGTTACCTAACCTCCCAAATGAAAACAACACGTATTTTCGCTTTACATTAAGAAATAGAACACTTTACAATTAGTTCACTTCTTCTTCTTCACATGGTAATATGTCGTAACAATGGCATATTAAAAACATCGAAAATGTACTACGAGTAGGCGTAAAGGGACAGTTCCAAATTTTCTCTGACACGCGTAATTTAGCGTATGTACGTATGTCGTCACTGCCTCACTTCACTTTCCCTAACGACTACTCTAATACTGTTTTGGGCCAACTAGCTTCATCTCTTCTATTTACACGGGCGTACCATTTTTTGTGCCTTGTTTTCTACGATCCTTGCAATGGGACATGATGCTTCCAATGATTTCCAGATTTCTCCAGTTCGGATTTTACTTACTCGGATACGTGTTGAATCTTCGCACACAATTCACGCCTACAGTCCTTATTTCATCTATTACCCGGCTCTTCAGCGTTGGGCGTATTTCATCTACAGTGTAACTTATTCTTCTTCTTCTATCAGGGACTAGGTGAAACACCTGTTCCGGCCCCAAAGGAATATATCCACTTCCAGCACTCGACGAATTGTGCCATACATTGATTGGAACTTAGCCAACCTGTGATCAACATCATAACCCACACCATAAGTGATGTTACAGCCAAGATAGCGGAAATGTGATGCCTGCTGTATATACTCTTATTATCCAATACGATCTAGGTCCGTAAGGGGTATTTGCCCATAGTTTTTGTCTTCTGCCCAGAAATTTTCATGTTTTAATTTGAATAGACTTGTAACTGATAATTTGTAACTGACCTATCAATCTCTGGAGCTTGCATTCGTTGTTTTGGAAGATTATTTAATCATCGGCGAACAGCATCGTCTTGATGAATGTTCTATTATTTAGTTTTATTCCCAAGCAACATTATTATGAATATTAAAAATTCAACTGATGGGTTGGCTCCTTCCCAGGCAAGCTATAACTTTCTCCTATCCTGCAGTGTGTTGAAGATAGGCATGTGCAAGACTTTTCTTGCACATCGTAGCTATGCCCATAAATGCCATAGTTTTTGTCTTCTGGACAGAAATTTTTATGTTGTAATTTGAACAGACCTGCTATAACGGGAAGATTGATCTATGGAGCTCGCATTCGTTGTTTTGGATGCTAACTTGATCATCCGCACTGTATTCATGTATGTTATTTGCTTTTATTTACGGAGCCACTCGTAATTTTTACTCTCTGTATTCAATATAGATATTAAACAGTGCTGGAGACATGCTACAACCTTGGCGCCCTGACCCTTCTACCCTTGGTACTTTAATCAACCTTGGCCCTGATTAAAGTAAATCTCTTCTGTCAAATCCTCTCCTATAGACAATACTATCCTTGTGCAACAGTATAAGCTCTTTATAACGTCTACAAGATGCTTAGGATAACCCATCTTACACATAATGTCCCACAGAATGGATCTGTTAACTCTATGAAATGCTTTACCGCAGTCAATGAAGGCATTAAATAATTCCCTTCCATTCTCAATCTATACTTTCAAAGCGAATACGTCATGAATGGAAGATCGGCGCTTACGAAATCCTGCGTGTTCGCCACGATTACAAAAAAATCTAAGATCGAACGAAGTCTCTAACTTAAGCATAGTTTAACACGGTATGTTTTTAACGACAGTGAAACAAAAATCGAAAGCAACTACTGTATATACGCAGGTAATGCGTCTCGCAACCACACTTGGCGGTCGGCGCTCGTGTAGACTTCCGTCCTGCCTTCGATTAAAATCATAATTTACAAGAAAATTGTATCAAAGGTCGATATCATTAACAGTCAAACGTGTATAATTTAAGTAACTGACAGGAAATTAGAAAATCTACTTCTATACATACGTATACATTTGTACAATAAAACCACATTCACTTTTTACAGAATTAGGTTACATTTTTTTTTAACACAGTCAGTCGCACGAGAATACAAAACATGTATAACTAAATATACCGTTGTCGCTATTATCGGTTATGAATTTACTTATCCGTTTGCAATTTTCTCTTTCGTTTTTTTTCCTCCCGCCGTTAAGTCGACTGGAAACTAACTACATAAATTAGCACCAACATTTGACAAGCATACTGTTTGTTTTGTGTTGTTTTTCATAACGTAATACATATTAATTGGAGTGAAAGGTTTCACGCTCCAGTTTGCGCCGAACGGAACTGTGCCATGAGAGCGCCCGCGCGCTCGCGCCTGCCGCCACGAAATTTAATTATTCGCGTTAATTAAGTAAGACTTACCGGGATTTGCGCTGCGCGTGGTAGCAAAGCTGAGCGTGAGTACGACAAGACGCTCTATTCTCATTGGACAGCGAAGTTGATTAGCTTACTGTTAACTGGTGGAACAGAATGCTGCTGTTTCATAAAGCTTTGTATCAAGTATCGTTATAAGGTTTCTCACTTGCTGATGAGACTGTACAGTGGTCCAGAAAAACATTGTTCTCTTCAATATTGCGTACACACATAAATTCTTAACGGATACCAAAACCATCACTATCATCATCTTCAACAAGGATTAAACCAAATCTGGTTTGTTCCGGTCCCAAGCAGATACAATAGAGCTGGTAACTCCAACGCTTCTTCGGACGTCCCACACCTCTCCGTTCTTTAATTCAATAGTTGTTTGGGGATGCGACAGTCCAATACAATACAAAGCGGATACAATACTTTTGCTTTACTCGGTTAAGACGTTCCAACCATTTTAGCCGATATGGGGCACCTCTATCAAATATATTCATAATATTCAGCTCCTACCGTGGATTCAGCATTATGCGATATTGAAGAGTCCGTACATTCTGCCTCGTGCCTGAGAAATCTCACTTCTGCCGCTTCAATACGACTGGCGTGGGATTTCGTTAAAGTCCAATTCTCAGACCCTTAGAGAAGTGTAGAGGGCGTGTTTCTTCCCTCGGTGATTTTAGAGTTCTCCTGATGGTCTCACTCACATGACTGAACTTGTGCAGCTTCTTCATGACGTCACTGTTCGTAACGTAAGACACATTACAGCCCAGATATTCACAATTACTGACCTGCTCCAGAACAGCATCATCTAAAAACAATCTTTGCTCGTATGGGATAAGCTCCAATAATTTTTTTCTAAATACAATCAGTGCCGTAACTAGGAGCTGCTCCTGGGGGGAGGGGGTACTTTAAGATTGGGGTGGACCCCCCATTTTGCGAAAGGACAAATGAGAATTCACGATATTATCAATATAATTTTATCAATACGTTTTACGTTTTATAAATTCTTTGCTTCTCAAAGTTTTTGAGTAAAACAACCGTCAAATATAAAGGTTGACAAAAGAGTGGACAAGCGCTGATTTCAAAATATTCTGTCTTGATTAATGTTATTCAGATTGAAGGTAATCAGTCTCATGTTATTAGGAATCATTTAGTTTTCTTAATATATCTTGTGATAGGTGAGCACTGGAAATACTAAGAAACGTTCAGTATCAGAATAACTCATACAAAGCCATCAAATCCTATCTCAGAAAGAGAAGGGTGAGGCGATTCTCCTGCGCCCCAAAACAGAGGCCTTTCGGCTAAGGTACGGTAACCCTGACAGAGGAGTCTCTGACCCTCCTGGTAGGGGGCAGTAACCTGTTCATGTAAACTGTTGAAATACTTGTAGTATCCAAAGCAGCCTCGGAGTAAGGTCTGGAGTCTATGGCAGTAGGACCCTGGCAAAGAATATTTCAATTTACAGAAGACAATGGTGGGATCATCTGGAAAGATGACAGAGTATCGATTGCCGAAAGCCGCACTGAACTATAAAGCCATTGGTAGAAGAGCCGTGGGTCGTCCGAGGATGAGATGGGTGCCGGAACAGGTTTATATAACCTAATCCTTGTAGAGGAGAAGAAGTATATATCTTGTGAAATGAGTTTTTAGAAGGTATTTTGAAAACCCAGTTTTATTACTCCTTCACACCTTAAAAAGGGTAAAAGGGGGACTTCATAGTTTGAAAGAACTCATAGTTTGTGTTAAAAGTACGTTATTTTTCATGTAAAATACAGCAATAAAATCTTATAATTTTTCCGAATTAAAGTCAAGAAACTGCTAGTTTATCGGTGTAAAGATGACCGTTCAAACCGCATAGAGATTTTACACTAGAGGAGTCATGACAACCGTGTAAAAGGCAGTGTCTCTGGGCGAAAAAGATAAAAGTTACATTAATGCGCGTAAACTCTGCCTTCGTTGTCTGTCGCGTGCATAATTGTTTTTTAAGGTTGCAAATATGTACGTTATTTACCAGATATTGAGTGATTGCATGGCCGGCTCTAGTAGAAGTCCGAAATATTAAACGTGGCAACGTTGCGTCTGAGGCCTATAAGCATAGTGTAATAAAATAGCTAAAGTGAACATGTTATATTTTGATTTAATTTCATAGCATTGCTAAAATCATGAATAGGACTATTTATAGCTAAATCTAAATCTAAATAGGTCTGTGCGCGCTTAGTACTATACGTTTAAGTTGAAGAAATTAGTAAATTAGTTGGGCCTAATGAATTAATTTTGTTCGAATTATTCAATTCGTATCATATGAATGAGTTAATTATTATATTTCTTAAATAATATAACAGTATTTTACATAATAAACTTTTGATTTGCAAACAATTGAGAATTATAAAACTGCTGTTAACCGGCAATTAAAAATGATGCGATTTGATTATTGAAATACATAAATTAAGAGATCGTCTAGTCGGCCTGAAATATCAGCTGCTTCCACGTTTAATATTCCGGCTTTCTACTAGAGCCGGCCATAGTGATTGTCATTATTAAGAAAACTTTAATTGTAAATTTGTTGGTGATTGTCATTATTAAGAAAACTTTAACTGTAAATTTGTTGTAACACACAAAATTGTAAATTGGCCCCTGCCTGCTGCCCATTACTTAGAAAACAATACATGTATGGGAATTAAAATTATGAATAGGAATAAAAGTATTCGTAAGTTTTACAAAAATCGGTTGGTGTATTCAAAAACGTTATGGTGAGGCATCCTCCAACAGACAGACACAGACGCATAGACAGACAATTGCTAAACAGTCGAGTTAAAGAAATCGCTTTGTTTGTTCAGTAACGACAATGATACTGATGAGTCTTCCAGTAGACGATAAGGAAAACCTTATGTCATCCTTAAAACCTTGTGACACGTTCGAACGAAATTTTAGAAGAAAAGGCGGGGCAGCAGTGTATCTAGAATTTGGCCTTAGGGAGGGGGTGATGTCGTGTCGGCTTCACATAAAAGAAAAAACATGTTAAGAATAACCATCATCATCATCTTCACGACATGGCATAGGCAAGCTGCTGCCTGTTCCGCCTTCAAATATCGTCCAGCCATCTCTTCTTGGGTCTACCCACAACACACCTGTGTCCTGTAGGTTTGTACTTCCAGACTTGTTTGGCCAGTCTTGAATCTGAGATTCTTTCTAAATCTTCTTTCCACCGTTGTTTGTAATCTTTTATTTATTTCGTTCAAGTTAAAGACTTGTAACTCTTCTCTTACGGCCCCATTCCTTACACGGTCAAGTTTAGAACACCTTTTAACTCCTCTTAAGAACGTCATTTCCGAAATCTGTATTTTACTGTCTTGTTTCATGGTTGTTGTCCATTATTCACACCCATTATCAATTAATCAATTAAGAATAATCTATATTACAATATTCAAAGTGGATGAATAACGTGTCACATTCTAAAATCAATCCCATTAAAGTAAACGGTAATAACACAATAAAAATTACCGTACTACTGAACCACTGTTTACAAGATACTTATTGACATTTTACATTTAAAAAGTGCAACTAGAGTTAAGAAAAGTAAATCAAGAGTTTTATACACAAAAAAGACACTGTTTGAAACCGTTTTAGAGTTTAATGCGGTTTGATTTTCTGGCTATTTCATTAACACTTCTTCCGGGGTCACTGAATTGATTTTTCTCTAGGCCTATATTTCATATATCAAACTTTACGCAAGTGCTGTGTTATAAGTCTGTTTGTATACTTAACAAAGAGTTACTACTATATTAGCGTATACAGCTGAAAATTTAATAAAACAACAACTAAAAATTAAAAAAAGATTAACAACATTCCTTGTCAACTTTTTCGATCCTCTGGTGACGAGGGGGGGTCCGGTCACGTTCGTCCTCTCCCGTATATACGCTCCTGAGACGCAGGGTAATTAAGTTACGATGTGCAAGAAAAGATAGCGATGGAAAAAAAAAATCAATTTCACATAAGGTCAAGGGACTGTTAGATCGGAAGCCGGGTCCACCTGTCTTGTCATGTCTAATTAAGCGAGCCCCAGCCACCGTGTGAACGCCGCCACCAGTCATTAGCATTCACTCCAAACCACTATTATCAGTATTCTCCTCCTCGTGCGAAGCAGCTAATTAATTAAAAAGCATTTTTCTTTTTTGATCCTCCAACAAAATGCTAATCGAGGAAACACTTTCTACGTCACACGGTATGAATAAAAATATATATATCATATGCGGACTGAATAAATGCATAGACAAGCGTTTTTGCTGGCAGCATGTAACGTATGGTGAAAAAAAGGTTTATTGATTTTTAACAGGATTTTACGCCCGGCTGATGCCAACTGTAGACGACGCACAATGGTACCCAATCCCCCAAACCTGGTAAAAATAAGAAAGCGTTTGTAAATTTTTCCAAAATTTGCTAATGGAGATTTTTGAGGTTCCTGATTATGAATTCGATGTTAAAATGATTAAAAGAAAAATGGCGGAACCACTACGGTGGGCATAAGTGTTAAAAAGACACCTAAAGTTTAGGATCTTTTAACGGTATTTAATTGAAGTTGCCAATTGTAAATTTAACTAAAATAACAAATATAACACGCGTAGTCAGTGATTATGGACTTACAACAATGCAGAACTCACTATTTTAATTTCTATGTATGGAAACATTAAGACACGAACAGAACACAAATTGTCTCAAAATAACAAAACATTTAAAATAGTTATCATAAAATTTTTCATAAATTTCGACCGAGTATATTCATAATCTGCCACTTTGTATACCGTTATTATTATATATGAAATACGTGTTCTTTTTCTATTTAATTTTCTTCTGAAAAGTCCGTTTTACAAAATTGAAATCGATAAAACCTACGAGTTTAGTATACTTTTAAACACAAATGTTCGTTCCACCTTGCGCGCGCGCCAGATGCTACTCGTTCGAAAGTCAATTTTGTACTCACTGTACATAAGCTAGTATAACACATTCTCCCCTTTTGATACCGGTTCATGACAAAGAAGAAGAAGAAGAAGAAGAAGAAGAAGAAGAAGAAGAAGAAGAAGAAGAAGAAGGAGGAGGAGGAGGAGGAGGAGGAGGAGGAGGAGGAGCAGCAGCAGCAGCAGCAGCAGCAGCAGCAGCAGCAGCAGCAGCAGAAGAAAAGTAAGGTACCTTAAACATGGGGAACAGATCCAAGAAACAAGACTGAACACTATTATTCTTCTTGTTTAGCACCCCTTTCCCTTATTTTTATGATGCTCAAACCGACGACATTGTACTGGCCTTAAATATTTCATGCATAAAGTTTGCAACAAAGACGATTTTAAAGGGACACATAGCCGTACGAAACCAGACCGTTTGTACGTATGAATTATACGATAATTCTGTTACAGTCTGTCAAAAAAATGCAGATTTTCTCGTGCGTCCTCAAGAATTTATTGTTTTCGCACGACACGCTTCAACCACGAAGCTACGACTCTCCTAAACGCACACATAGATTCGATAAAGTCGCTTTCCTATTTGCGAACAGAATAATCACACACAACTGACAGTAACGGGCCAGGACATGGTAACAGTAACACAAATTGATATCAAACTGTGTGTGACCGACCAGACGTCATGCTCATCAGCTGACTGACCGAGCGATTGAAACAGCTGATTGAAACATTCCAATAATGTTTAACAGAGAAATTTGAGTTCCGTGAAAAGTGTGTTTGTATGGCAACGCTCATGCGTGAATCACAATACGGCGTGGCTTGGCGTCCTGATTTTGTGTGATGCGATGCGATGTGCAATGTTGTGATTCCCAAGAGAAAGGCGGGTATCCGATGAATGTGGTCAATGGACCGACGATTTATTATTAGCCTGTGCGACACAGTTTTTACATATGTATATGTAGAACAGATGAGTAGATGTCAGTCGACTATCGAGACAGCGTCGTCTCGAAACTAGTTGATCGATCTTACCAAAGACGCTGCGACGGTTAAAGCGTTTTGTTTTGTTCAAACTAAAACTGCGCTTTGTGAAGTGTACAAGTCAGTGTAGACTTTTTTTCAAATACGCTTCTCTCTCTCTCTTTACTTACACATGTGCATCGAAATATGTAGGGTTTTTTCCGTCTAACCGTCTAATTCAGGGGCTACGATCCTAAGTCGATTTTCACCTACGAGACTCGTACCTGTTGGGAGAGCAAGAGTATGAATATAGGGAGAGTTGAGTGAAGCAACTGGTCTGGAGGCAGACGTGCTGCTTGTCACATACTGTCTGTAACATGTATTTGGAGGAAATACAAGGGTTATTCAGAAAGTAAGTTTCGTTTTTAAATATTGCCGCCGTATCGATGCCGTCACGCTGTTGCGCATGCGCGGCCAGTTTGCTGATTCTTTGGCAAGTCTACAATGCCATTTGTAAACAACTTTGCACTGAGTAAGCTTCGTTGGACGTGTTTATAATGTCGAAGAAATTCGAGACGCCCGCCGCGTGTGAAAATAGGTATGTGATTCGGTTCTTGAATCCGAAAGACATTAAAACATTTGAAATTCACCGTCAGATTTCGATATTTATATAGGAGAAGCAGTGAGCGATTCAGTGGTACCAAGATGGAAACAACTTTTTAGCTTAATCCGATTAGAGTAAGCGACGTAGGATGCTTACCCAGGACATTGCGATGAATCGTGGCACTGCACACACACACACACACACACACACAGGCGCTGCAACGCAACATCTCCTCATACAATTTGATCGTCCGCCTTACAACCCAGACACAGAGCATGAGAAATCTTTCGTTGGTGACCAACGATGTCAAACAAGCTGTTAATACATGGTTAAAATCACAGGCGGGAAATTTTACGACGAAGGTATATAACGCTTGGTGCCTCGCTATGAGAAGTATTTAAATATGACGGAAACTATATAGAAAAGTACCTTAAGGTGTGTACTTCAAATAGCAATAAAAATATTTTGTAAATATATTCTAAGTTTCCTTTAATACCCTATCAGAATTTTCTTTCTGAATAGCCTCGTAATTAGCGCACTGACGACAAGAGACGACAGTGGAACGTATTAGATTTGCTGATGGTATGGTTGTTTGGTCTGGACAGTAAACCGAAACGACTAATATGCTATACTGTAGATGGAAAAAGTAGATAATATGGAACGAGAGTAAATAAGAAGATAATCACGAGTACGATAACAAGTAATCGGTCCGGTACAGTCTAAATCTTGGACGGGACGGTGAGGACTGTCACCGCGTGCATCCATTGGACGGCTAAAATTAAGATTAGAACAGCACTAGTGAAGGAATGCAGTGCAAGTGGAAGAGGTAATAATGATTCCAAAGTCTGGTAAACCACCAAATGATAATGCATCATATCGCCCCGATATCATGTCCAAAATGTCTGAGAAGTTGCCATCAATTAGGATTCCGAAATAAAGATTCAACAATATTGATCAAGTACATAGAATTACCAATATCTTTGAGAAGACACTAGAAGAAAAAAGAATTTTCTCCATAATGTTTCTGGATGTAGCACAGGGCTTTCCTAACCTCCCCACCTAACCTAACCTAACCTTTTAATTTCAGTTATGAAATGTAAATTGATAGATGGGCTTAGCCCAGTCTCGTTATTTTACTTTCTTCCCCTCTTCTTCTTCTTTGCCTTCATCGTTTACCCTTAGAAACGTACTTCTTTTCTTTCCTCGGTCCGCCCCACGAGAGAAGGGATCTTCCTCCCTACTTTGACTGTTCCGAACTTCCTCCAATCGGCTGGTTATTGACCACGTCTCCACGTTTTATCACCACGAGCAACTCAAAGACTCATATACAATTTAGTCACACAGTTGGTATTTTGTCCCTCCCCGCTCACTTTAGGCGTAAGAGATTATACTTCGCCTCCGTATGACATTACGAGTACAGTTATTCTGTGGCGTGTGTTCTTTTCCAGAGCGTACAGAAATACACTTCATACTATAAAATAACCTTTTATTTTTATTCAAAATATCCTGCTGATTAATAATAATAATCTTCTTCTTCTTAACGGTTTTAGGCTTTAGCGGGGTGTTCCTATTCCACAGTCCACCTTTTCTTAGGAATACCAACTTTTATTCTGCCTCTCAGCAAGTAATCTTTCGCCATCTTCGGTATTCTACTTTCTTTCATTCTATAGATGTGTTGAATCCATTTTCTTCTGTATTCTTTAAGCCTCTCAATAACTGCAAAAATATCTAAATCACTTCTTATCTCTTCATTTCTTATACGATCTCGTCTACTACACTTTTTAACGGACTGCTGTCACACCCTTTTCGAGGTGGTCCTACAACAGAACACGACGGATCTAGACCAGAGAAGGTCGACAAAAAATCTAGCCGGCATAGGGTTGGTTGCCCTATACGGTGGTCTCAATCAACAATTCGCAATTCCAACAGTACCCTCGGAAACCAGGAGAGGTATAACTGCTGTTTAATTATTGGGATATAATTCGATGAACTGTAAGAAATAAAATTTGTAAATGGCAGATTAAACAAAATATAGTCTAGGCATCAGTAGCGGACATGATAACAACATTTAAAACAGCATATTATTCTACCACGGAATCATGGATTAATGACATGTTCACATAGAATTCTATTCGTACGCATTACACACCTTGACGACTGCACAGAACGCTTCTAAACCGAAAAAAGTTCATAGAGTTTGGTCCGAGTTTTGTGCACGTGAAACATACAAAGTCGGAGTTGAAGTATTTTTAGCTCCGACACGGGCGGAGGTCAGACGGAACCGTTTAATTCATACAATTAGGGTTTCCAATGCCACCACTCCCACGAATTTCGTCCGCTTTCAGTCAACTAACTAACTGCCGGGTGTCTGACACTCCTAGCTTACCGTACTGTCTGGCAAACCGTATTCTATAGAGAGAGTTACGGTTGACACTCGGTAACCAATCGACTAAGGCGACGATTGGCAACATGCTAAGAGGTTACACGCTATACAAACTGTTTCTGAGATTTAACGATAAGAGTGTGCTTTGCGATTTAACACGTCTCGTTTGATCCTTCTGCCAGCAGGCATAATCAGTGGCTAGACCGAGACTAAAGTACTACCATTAAGAAAACGTGTGTTAAATAACTACTTACTTATCCCCAAAAACGAAGACATGTCTCGCTGTTGTGGTCCTCTACACATGTACATAGGTAGGGGATCCCATCTCACTGATCACAGGCCATACTTGGAAAAACAAAATATCTTTCTCAACGCCTTGCTTTCAACAGTATTTTGCAGAAAGGTGTCATCCCGGAATACGTGTCCAAAAAACCTTGCACTCCTAACGTCTACAGCGTTCAGCAAACCCTTTTCCTCCTTAATCCGACCGTCAAACCTAGCTCGTTACTCCTTTCCGCCTAAATTGTGTTGCCCGCTGTCCTCCAAAACACATTGTAGCATCTTCAAACCTTCTTCGCTCATCCCCCCAACAGGTCAAACAAGCAGGCCCACACTCCAAACAAAGGATTCTATAAAAAAACTTCCTAGTCTCAGTACACACTTTCTGCGAGACCGAAGCTTCCGAATGTCTCTCTTCAGCGTATGTACGCTGATGTATGCTGTGTATGTAAGTTCTCTTCAGCTGATGTCACTCAGGGCAGCGTCGTTGGGCGACTCTTGTTCTTGCTGCTCGTCAATGACACGCCCCGCGTGGCTGGAGTAAGGCTGTCTCTATTTGTGGGCGACACAGCGGCTATTGCCGCACATTGTGATCGTAGAATGGTTTCGTGTTTGTGAATATGGTACAAAATTCATATCAAGTTGTGTAGGCTCACGGTTTTATTCTAATATTACTTTAAACTGTAACTGTAGTCCTTATTTGAGCCAATTTAATAGTGAACGTGTCCCCTGGATATGTTACTAGCATATCGCAGGGTAAGACGTATGGTGTGGCTGCCACCTTCAGGTTAAACGTCGCTGGAGTCACCTTTGCCTGTTTAAGACCGGAACAAACCATCCTTGATTTAATCCTGGAATGTGATGATGACTGTAACTGTACATTACCACCAGTTAATTTCTGTTTGATACATAACTTAGTGAATAGCTAATAATTTATACTGCAAGTGAATGTTATTAAAAGAACAATGAACTGGTAAACATGGATATGATTTTATACTTGCGCATTAATAAATTTATTATCTTGATAATAACACAATAACACACTGTATTTTTATTTTCACGCAACCCTATCATTTATATTTTAGACCATTAAAGAACAGTCCAATTTTTCATATTCCCTTCAAAGTCATCCCCCCCCCCCAACAAATTGCTTGCTGGTTCCACCCTCCTCCAGACTCACTTTACCTGACTTTCCATTTCTCTTACACCCCTATCTTCTAGTTTTGTTAACAATTAAGCAGTGTACAAAGAAGCTAGATGTAACTACTTAACGATCAGTTGACGTCCAGTGGAGCTCGCTGTATGGCAAGACTGTAAACAAGTCACAGATCCAGTACTTCATGACCGTGGAGAAGTATATTATTACTGAGAATCTGCGTATTTGTGTAACACATTTTTCACTAACGTTCGCCTCGTTGTGTCGACTGTCGCGTTGACTATAGTGGCTTGGTGTGAGAGATGAATCATATTCACATGTCGCAAATCACCACACATAAATATGAACCAGCGGGAGCGAATGGCTGCACCCTCTACACACCAACCATCATCACATAACAATACTGAGGGTCGGTCACCCCTATACGATGACGCAACCCCCTATACAAATACGAATTAAACACAGTTTTAATGTTTCTATCGAACAGGATAATCGTGAGAGTACTTTGCGTATTGACGATTATTATATATTTACAAATAACTTTTACGAACGTCCCTGTTCTCTCTCTCTCTCTCTCTCTCTCTCTCTCTCTCTCTCTCTCTCTCTCTCTCTCTCTCTCTCCCACCGGTACAGAAGCTATGACGTTGCACCAGTAAGCCTGAAGTGCCCTGTTCGAAACCTCCGTCTTGTGTACTGTATACATTTGCCTATACATACGTAGGCTATGTAGCCTAATATACATTTCTCGACTCACGAAAATTTAAATCGCTAACTAAAACCATCATCAGCACAGTTACGTGTGTAACTTTCCTAGAATTTTGTAACATTCCTAGAATTTTAACGGAAAAAATAGTAGACATGTCTTGATTTTATAGTACCGCCGGAGAATCGATCCGCGAACCGCTAGATTAGTAGGCAACTGCTACACCCGCTGGTCCATTAAGCCAATATATCCATATAGGCCTTATCATTCATTAGGTTTGTCTAAAGAGACTGAATTTTTTTCCCACGGCGACGTGGCAACATTGTGAAAGCAAACATAAAAAACCGATAGCTGTAACAATAATATTGAGCTGCTTTATGCAGGAAGTTTTGCGTCCAGTTGATCTCACTATTTTCTCAAGGTGTATGGGCTTCGTATCTCTACACAGGATTACGTCTTTCATCTGGGTCATGAAACCACGGGACGTAAAATATTGAACAAATATTAATGTTTACTTTCAAAGGAGCCGCCAACACATAAAACGGGACCACGATCGATTGTACGGCTTCTTCTGTTACTGCGAGCGAGAGTAAGTGGATCGTTACCGGTTTATGAATGGCAGTAAAGATCACACGTGACGATGGGACTCGGAGGGTGGCCAAACGGCAGATGTTAGGCGAAGCAGGCACACGGCCCATAACACAACGGTTTCGATAAAAAAAGAAACTGTTCATTCGATGCGATGCTGACGCAGACTCGAGCCTCCTCAACCACACCTCTACACTCATTGCATTACACCATCGTACCTAAGACTGTCTTCTAGTAAATGCTGTTGGTAACACGCTAACTTCTATGTCCTTACGTAAACCTACACTACATCGGTTTTTACATTTCTATAATGCTCTATAATAAGGTGACTTCAGTTTTTCATGTTTTTAAGGGGAGTCCCTACTGGAAGTGGCAAAAAATGTTTATTTTGTAAACTTTTAATTTATTCAGATTTTTTTATTATTTATTATTGCACTAGATAAAGGGTAAAATTTTGTAATTGGAAAAATGTTTTTAGTAGCCTAAAAATTTATATTTTTTTAACGTTTTTGGAATATTTTTCACAGTGATATTCCATAAAACTAAAAGTCCTACGACACTTTGGGAGGCGTCATTTTGAAGGGGATAAAATTATCTAAAAAAAGTATTTTTATTAGGATATAATTCAAAACAATTTTTTTGTGAGGAAAGTAGTAAAAATATTTTTTTAAATTTACATTTATAAATAAAAATTTATTAAAAAGGAACTCTAAGCCCAAATTAAATAAAAATACGTGTGTTTTTAGGTAATTATATCCCTAAGACCTGTGCAAAATTTTAGAGCAGTAAGTAAGATAGTTTTTTTAGATATATCAAAACGTATGTATAAAACCATGAAAAATTGAATTTGCGGGAATGCTCGGATTTTCTAAAAATATTCCTTTCTGTTGGAAAATTAAATATTTATGGAGTACAAAGGATTTATATGATTTTTTTTTATTGCTCTATGGGTATTAATGTGTAAAATGATATGTGTAAAGCTCTATGGGTAATACTCTATGGTATATATGTGTAAAATTATATTATATAAATAATATTGTTTTGTTATAATACCTAAATGAAATGTAAATAGCTTAGGTGACAGGTTTTCCCAAACGATTGTTTTTGCTTACAAAATACTTAGGAAAAAATGTTTTAGTGTGTTTTTTATATAAAGAACTAACCATAGAACAACTTTGGCAACAAAAATTCATTTTTTATCAATTTTTGGCCATTTTCAGTAGGGACTCCCCTTAAGATTTCAAATTTAAAAACTTCCAAGTCACGCGAATATAAATATATTTCAAAATAGTGTTTCTGAAACTTTACCGAAGGCAGACCGCCAAAAAAAAAAAAATACGACAATCATGTAAACCACTCACAAATTTATGAAATATTTGTTCACGCTTAGTAATCTGTTGCGATGTACACCAAGTACATTTATTGTAATAATAAATAACTAATAATGTACACAGCATCATCATCATCATCATCATCACCTTCACAACATGGCATAGGCAAGATGCTGCCTGTTCCGCGTTTAAAGATCCTCCAGCCGTCTCTTCCTTGGTCTACCCACACACCTGTGTCCTATAGGTTTATATTTCCGGACTTGTCTGACCAGTCTGGAATCTGACATTCTCTCTAAGTGTCCTTTCCACCGTTGTTTGTAATGTTTTACAAACTAAAACAAACATTCATTCAAATTAAAAACTTGCAATTCTTCTCTTATCACATCGTTCTTTATGGTCAAGTTTAGAACACCTTTTAACTCGTCTTAAGAACGCCACTTCCGAGACCTGTATGTACTGTCTTACTGTATTTTACATTTATAGTTTTTATTCAGCACTGTAAGACAACTGTTTTGCAGACAAAATAGGAGCGTGAAGAGAGAAACAGTAGTGTAATACAACAACTATATCGGTCAATCTGGCAGATGTTTTTATAAAAGATTTTTAGAACATATTCCTAAGCCAAGTAATACTAAGTCCAACTTTGCACAACATTTAATATCAAGGGTTGCGTGTTTGTAAAAAGGGTAGACGGATGGATAGTCTGGAGGAATTTGAAATTTATAAAGCTTTAAAAGATAGTAACACCAAAAACAGTTTATTAAATGACCAGGTAAATTTTGCGTCGAATTACCTGTTCGACACTGCAATCAGTTTGTCTTAATCTTTGACCAGTCGCGTGACAATCGCGGTTGCGGGTGAACGCATGCGGGAGCTCCAGCCGTGGTTAGCAAAGCTTATTACATGCGATTTGTAATTTATTTTATTTTATTTATTTTTGACTTGACCAGTATCATGGTCGTGATTTTAATATTTTAGTTTATTAATTAAATGTATCTGAGGATGGGATTTAGTCCCGAAACGCGTCATCAGTGACGAAACTGTGTATCACTAAAGTGGATATTAAGGTAATTATATATCAATTAACAACTGCTCTACTGTGAGCGACTCTACGGTATACAGGTGAACACAAAGTGTAAAGAGCAATGGAGGGCCTCCATGAAGCAGGCTGTGAGGACAGCGGACGGTGGGAACTGTGATGAGAAAGACGTCGACACATGTGGACAGTCCACGTGTCGATCCGACGCTTAGTACGTACTATATTGAACAATAATTATCGCTTACCAGAACAAAATAATAACGCTACGCTGTATCAAAGTGATGGAAGAGACAGCCCCATGGGATCGGCTACTACTCACCTGAAACAAAACACAAACAAGTCAGTCACTTTCACAAACACAGATAAACAAACAAACAGTTCAAAATTCTGTGTACAAAGTTTACAAGAAGCACGCGTTTAAACAAGCACGTGAGTGCGCAAACGCGCGGTGCGCAGTCCCAGTACAGTCTGTTTGTCTGTTTAGTTAAAAACGTCCGCTGCCACCTTCATTATGAACTCGCATGAACCCCGGAAGGCGGCTACGAACCCCAGGGCCGCCGACGAACCCACGACGCCTGTAACGATACATATTTTTTTAGAATACCTACGAATCTGCGAGGTGCTATTAATCGATATTACATGGCAAAAATCAAACAAACACGATAAGCAAATTCTTCTGTCTTCCTTTCTGTCTCCGCAATTATTCCGATAACAAGAAGTAAAATAGTTTAAAACAAAAACATGATATAATTATCTCCATGAGCAACGTTTTGTTATACACAACTAAAAACATAAAAGGCTCAAATAAAAGATTGATTACCACCGCTGTGAACTCACTTAAACATTCTGGGACGCTACCAAAACCACGACATCTGTTCCAATCAGTAATGCATACGATAGGGGTTTTATTCGATTACTTCACGTGCCAAAAAAAAAATAATAATAATGAAATTAAATAAACCGAAACAAAAAATCGCAACTCAGAAAACAATAATTGTTCGTTATCCGCAATTATTCCCATCAAATATAATCCGATTAAAATTGTATAACACAAAATACGATTTTATTTCTTGCACGAAATCAATTTGTAAAATATAAATATTATATTGTTTTAGCCGGATTATCAGTTTTTATCGGACATAAAATTTAAATTCTGCCTTGAAAAAATTAAGTTTAATTAAACAATCCGTACCTGCAAGTTTGTCAAGGTTTATTTACACTTAGGAATATAGACTATAAAAATGTCAAGTACAAAAAATACTTAAATATAACAATATTTTACTTAAAAATTTTTTTAATAACTTTTCTCATGAACGAATAAAGGGGATAAAATAATCTAAAAAAAGTATTTTTATTAGGATATAATTAAAAACAATTTTTTTGTGAGGAAAGTAGTAAAAATATTTTTTTAAATTTACATTTATAAATAAAAATTTATTAAAAAGGAACTGAGAGCCCAAATTAAATAAAAAATGATATGATTTGATATGAGTCAAAATTCTTGCCAATTAAGTGCACTAAATTAACAACATTCTGCTTAAATTGTCCAGTTAAAAAAATTAATCGTTTTTACAAAAATGAGATAAAAACAAAAATAAAAAAAAACCATCGCAAATATTTTAATATTTTAATTGTTTAATAACTGTTATTTCAAGACTGGGTACATACTTGACAACGTCTAGTTCTTTGCAAAAACGGAACCTAATTGTGGCTAAAACTCTAAAACTGTCTTCTAAAAATATTATGGGAGCTTAAAAGTCACACTTCTTTCCAACTTATTAGAAAACCTGTAATCTCCCTCAGATGTAGCTATAGGTTGCGCAATCGAAAAGAGGCAATCGATCACCAGCACAAACAGTGCTCACGCGTTCTTCCTCACGTTTCTCGGTAAATCTTCGTGTGCCCGACAGCATCTCTGTATACTATAGACTATATTTCTTGCAACCACCACTGGCTCACTCCGCCACTAATAGCATACGGGTATTATTACCCATTCCCAGTGAGATTCCGCTACACGCTGTTAATTTATCAATGATTATAATCGTTTCTTGTTTATCTTTTTTTTTAATCATTTAATTCATATACTCTACGATTTCGTTAGTTAGGTAGATTTTCGCAATGTCAACAACCAAACTTGTTTGATCAACGCCAAACGAACGACAGGAAAAAACGGTATTTGTTTTAAAAAGTATTAACGGCAATAATACAGACATGGTGATTTCCCAGTAACTGTACCTGTACTACGTTTTGACAAAGCGACAGTATCGATACGTCACGGTGTGAAGAAGACGACACCAATTTTTGACGTCGTCTTCTGTTAAATGCTGGTAGTGATTGGCAGATATCTAAAAATTCCGATGTGGGGTCAAGACCTTCTGGTTCTGTAGACGCTGGCTGCAATTCAGATGGCCGTAACCTATTTCCAGGCAGATTTTAGAGTGTTTTCCGGAATACTTTGCCAGGTATCAGCAATCCGACTGAATTTTCGGAAACGTATTACGCTCGTAACAACACAACACAACACTTATTGTGCCGTGTACACAAGTACAAAATGACCCATTCTCGGAATCAATACCTTCCGCAATCCGTTCTCCTGGCTATTATTATACTCCCGGCCACAATCGCACGTTTCTTGTTTACCCCGGCTACAATTAGAGCGTATATATATGTTACTCGCTTGTTAATTAAGAAAAAGAAAAAAAAGCTTGAGCGGTGACGAATTAGTGAGGTTCCACTGTATTACTGAAAACTGCCAGGTCCACGGCACCTGATTGATACTTTATTCGCTACTAAATCAAGACAATAAAAATATAGAAATTTAGTTACTGAACCACTTAGACTTGGTGAGTGACGCTTGTTTCGTCAAACGTCGTTATACAGTTAGTTATGCGTCGTGCAAAATGTCAAGGCTGGCGGGCAGCGTCCGGTTACCGACTGGGGTCCCTTCCCCACTGAACCGTGCCATTCACGCTTGACTAATTAAAGTACAAAAAACGCTTGTCTGCGTCGCACTAAACCGCAAGAGTACGGTCGCATATGCTGAGAATTCCACGCTGTTAAAAACGTTTCATTCAATACTAAAATTATTATTTAAAGATTTTGGCAACAAAGCCTACAGTTTTGGCCTTAAAAGGTCAAAAGTACTCTCTGACAAACAGAGAAGAAAATTATTGAGCCGGACACAATTAGTTTCCTTGTAGTGACGATAATAGTTGCTTATCTTGCCCCTTTTTCTTTGGACTTCCTTCATTTTCACTGTTCGGCTCCTTTTTATTGTACATCATGTTTCACACATCAGTGGCGTAACTCTTTTTTTGGGCTCCCAGCAAGAATCCTCTGCGAGCCCCCTACTACTCTTACTAATTCACGCCATTGTTCCCTCTTGAATACTGACCCCCCCTCTTTAGCTGTGGCAACTACTGAAATTGCATAACGTAAACAGAATACGTTCTCTCCAAGACTGTTTAAAATCTCTTCTTCTAAGTCAGTAGGCCAGTTTGATAGGTCAGTACTGTAAATCCTAAAACGCTTTCGTTAATTTTTAAGTTGGTTAATGGTTAATAAATAAGCTTCCTGCTTAATGTTCAGAAATTCAAACATATCTAATTATTTAACTCAGTTAATCTTTTTTGTTAATGTCTTGTGAAGGTATCTACTACTACAGAAAAAACTGATCGAATCTGTTAACATTGAAAATGTTTATAAGGACGTGTCGCACATTTGCGGCCGATCGCTGGTGCGTGATCGAAAATGCGAACCGGTGTGTTTCCATAGAAACTACTTCTTTGTTGTCAGTATCGTAGTATACATATAAAACTTCGCTTATGAATGCAACTACATTTAACTTATAATCTGTACATTGGTAAATGAAGAATGAATTAATTGATTGGTGAATGAAGAATGAATTCATTGATTGGTTGAATTCATTAATATATACAGTATATATATATATATATATATATTAGATTTATTGAAGTATTTTCAATGCCCTTCTCTGTGCATTGCATTTGTGCAATGCCTGTAAATTGTTTTAAAAATATTTTCAAGTTTTTTAGATGAGGGCTGAATGAGTTTATTTTGGATTTTTGGACTCACATATTTCTCCCTGTTCTTCGAACCACGGAATGTCTCTTGCATCAATGGGTCAAAGATCAATAACTGTCAAAACGTTTCCGGTGTTGGGCTGGCCTATCTTCTCTTGATGAACTCAAGGCCACAGTTTACAACGCGATGCAATACTTTGGCTAATTTATTAGTTCCCTTTCGTAGCCGATAACGAATAATGATGCGACGCAGGCCCGGCCGGCGGCATCGGTCCATTCTGAAATAAAATCGCCGCTCCGTTGTACAGCTGACTAAATAATTTATACTCTCAAAATTCAGTGGCGTGGCGTGGGTACATAACAGCTGTTGCCGGTTGTAATAGGTCTACAACTTAGCCTAAAAATTAATTCGAATGTTTCATAGTTCCAAGTGTTCTTTTCAGAGTCAACATATTCTTTTTAGAGCTAAAATATCTTTTTAGAGTATTTTCTGTCTTTCGCTGGCAGAAGAAGAGGGCCCCGGTTCAACTGGATCTGACTCCATTATACTCAAACAGAATGAATGAGGACACAAATAATCGAATTAATAATAATAAAGACAAACAGAGAAACACATAACTAAACGAACAAAACACAAATAGGCACATAGTAACTGCTGCACGTTGGTACCGAAACGAACATGGCTACTAACTGAGCGTTTTGCCGGTTTATACAGCGGCAGCACATTGGGTGGACGAATGCGTTTCTCTCCATAGTTTGACAACTACTACTAGGTCAATGACCGTACGCAGTAAAACATTGCCGATGTCTGAGCCGCCAACACAAGACGGTCCAAGTGCCCAGCAGTTCGAAAGCAATGCTATGCTTTTCTTCAAGTTTCCATAGGCCTACTAATATTGTTCTGATTTCAAATTATTCAATAGCTAAACTATTTATTCTGTGATATAATTAATATTATATTCTTTAATTTCCAGAACTGTTGCCGCCGGCAACAGCGGTTACATGGACGCCGCGCTACTGCCTCAAAATACATCATTAGCTACTGGTAAAATATCTGTAAAAAATAAATGTATTTGTTTTTGATGTTAAATATGTACGTGGAAATTTCACTTTTTTCAATTTCAATGGTTTATACCCAATCTTAAAAAATTAAGGGAAACGTTTGGGCTCACCCTCCTAGTCCGCAGCCCCCCCCCGCATTGCGGGCCCGGCTGTTACGCCATGTCACAAATCTTTACCTACTTCTATAAATGATACAACGACGAAAACTGCATGAAAATCCGATCACTAGTTACCCCCGAGCAAACTGACAGATACATGCCCATCGAGGAACTTACACTATGTACAGATTAAATAATTACCGTGTTGTCTCAAATTTAACCTTAGTAATCGATAAACGATTTATTTTATGATCGATAAAAACACAAAAATGTATAGTAATTATCGTCGGTCGAGGCTGGTCACCTGCGCAGATAGGATGGATGCGCAGAAAGGTCAAGCAGCAAAGCAACAGATGCAATGCGGGCAGAGTCAGTATCAGATTACCGGGCTGGGTATCAATGACACGTTGCCCACTACGCCAGCCAACGTGCTACCGGCAGATTGACATAAACCTTTTAACGTATAAAATGTTTTGTTCTCTTTGTATAAAGAAATACGCATCAGCTATGGACGCTCTTCTCTGTGCCATCGGGCTGCCAGAAAACTTCTAATAACGTGCAGCAAAACTGGGGTCTTTTTACGAACCTGTCTTTAAAAATTGTCTATATACTTTAAAATAATAATGTGGCTATGTGTAACTTGTGTCTGAAGTAGAAGATTTAGAAATGCATAATATAACGCAGACTTAAGAAAAATAACGCAACCTAAACTAACGTAAACCTAACTGGCTTTAATAGAACTGGTTATATTATACAAAAGTTAATATCAGCCCAGATTTGTCGGAAAACGTCTATACCTTTATATCTCCAGATAAACTCACACAGACATGAATCTAACAAGTTAAGTATAGCGCCACATAGTCTTTGTTGTTTCTGGGCTCATAGCAACTCAAACAATTTGTGTGTATTTGCGCACCTGTTTGTGGATCAACGATAATTTCCCTACGATTACCTGTTAGGCCTACTGTCCGAACTTCATATCAGGAACGTTGGGAATACCACTGTACGAGCTCTACATATCTGAAATAATGGTCGTTCCCGGCGGAATGCGATCTTTTATGACTGGGAGTAACGGTGGAACCGTTCTGTCAGGTCTCGTGCGCAGGAAAACAGTCTTTAGTTTCGCGGCAGATAGTCTCAAAAACGCACTGCTGGGGATATACTCGCCACTGTTCCAATGTTGATTGTTGGACATGTTCCAACACCGTTGTGAGTCGGTTTATATTACACGAGTTGGCTATAAGACTGGTGGGTCTCTTCTTAAGAAGACCCTAAACCCGTTCATTGTGTAGTAACTGTCGATTACATTCCATTTTTAGTTATTAGTGTAGTCGATGCAGCTTATACCAGACGGAGGAACTTGTTTGAATGCTTACGCATTTCCTCGTACAGTATTAGCTGAATATTGCCTCAAATGCACTGAAAAGCTTATAAGCCTATACAACCCCGCCTTGACCTGACGATTAGCTGTACTATAGGCCTATACTTAATGTTTATCTGAAGACGGTAATTGATTTCTATGAAGCCAAAAAGATGAACTTTGAAAAAGTTAAATCACTCATAACTGTTGTTTGCTTTACAATTTAGCCAAGTGTCAAAATCACATTTAAGTAACTATGGTCGTTATAAAAATGGTGGAACGGCGAACCGGCACGGGTTCCGTTTGTGACTCACAATCGCAACGGCTGTGCTGCAGTCAGACTCGGTCTGCCTGCCCAACCCTATCGCTGGGGACAAATAATACAGCTGTCTTGTCTATCATACCTGGGCTAGTAGACAAGTAACAAAGGCACCGAACGTGGTTACCAGACGGCTGACTTCTCTCTGGGGGTGGTGGTAAGTGAGTCGCACCAGGAGGAGCGCAGCAGGCCGCGGGCCTAACCCTGACACAAGTCATAAGTTATAAGTGACCCTCACCCTGACACAAGAACGTGACAAAAGTTATAAATACCGTTTCGGACTACCAGGCGTTTGGGAATAACGGATCTCGGATCAAAGTTACAGGAACTGGATCGTATGTCACTTTCACTTGATAGGAGAAGCCCATATTGGACGTAATTAGTCTCCCAATTAACGTGCGATGCGAACTAAACACAAGCGACGATTACAATAATAATAACAACAACAGCAACAGTAACGAGTCAATTTGAAAGTAAGAGGAGTGCAGAGCGGCAGGTACGCACGCCATGTGAAAGTCTCTCGTGTGGGAATCGTGAAAAAGGCCGCCGTGTTGGCCAATAATATATTGGGTGCCGGAGCGCGCTCGTGCGTCAGCTTTACCCTACATACTGTGCCGCCGCCGCGTGTTGTACAACCACTGTGTGTGTGTGTGTGTGTGTGTCGATTTTCCACCTGCGCGCACGTTTTATTTAATCCGTTTATTTGTATTCGTCGGGCGAAGTGCGGTGAAAGTTATGGCGGCGTGGGTGGTGTGTGATCACGTAAACACGATAATTATTGTGCCGTGGGTAGGTCTGACCTACACTGGACGGTAGTCGGTGCGTCCGTCACATATGTCGTGGTTCCGTAATTATTGTCTGTACACTAATAATTGTTTTCAGTTCGTTACTTATTTGTCGACAGTTGAAACCCTGATTTTCACGCTGCTGAAAATCCAGGGGTCTTCCATTGGCTCCACCAGATATCCAAAACGGCTTCTTCCTTTTCTTCTTCTCCCACGACCATTAGACCGTTTGGTCCGTTGGAACCCGTGGGGGCGGAGGTTATGAGACTAGGTTGAAGGTTGGACTCCGTATTTTTCACAGGACAAATGAGAAATGCAGGATACTTCCCATATTAAACACATTTTATAAATTCTTTGCGTCTGAAAGTTTCTGAGTACACCAACGTGAAGTATGCTGCAAATGCGTACGGTAGGCCTATTTACCAAATAATATTTACCGGTATTATTAAGATAACTTTATTTTATTAACTTACAAAAATTGTAATTCCTTTAATTTCTACAATTATTTGTTTCTACAATTGAACAAGCGAAGTGAGTTCTCAGTTTTGACTCGACCGTATGCCATTTGTCTGTCTGGCTATCTATTTGGGCTCTCTCACGACAACTTTTGAATGTACCAACACGCGTAAAACGTTTGAACATAAAAAACTTGGCACGAAAACGTTTGAACGTAAAACTTGGCACGCGTATCCATACATTGACCCTGCGGAATTCTTCTGTTTTTGAGAACGATCTGACAAAATATAAGGGGGGGGGGTGGAAGGCAAAAGCGTGGGGTCAAAATTTTGAAATACGTAAAAGCCCACGTGGTGTATCAAAATAATGGGACTTTTTACCAAAATATGAATTTAGTGTTAATTTTTAAATATTTCAAAATGTTTGGTCCCCAGTGACCAAAAAGTGGGGCAAAAGTGTGATAAAATTACAAATTTTCCACGTGGGATATCAAATTAAAGAGAATTTTAACCATGCTAAAGTGGGATAAAAAATTTGAAAAACAAAAATAAAAATCCAGCCGGTTGTCAGGGTAAAAAGAACACGAATCCTATTGTTTGTCATTTTTCGCCTTTATCGTACGTACATACATTTTTTGTACGATTGTACACTTGTTACTTTATTTTACCAAATTTATTTTACCACTTTATTAACCCAAAAATAATCGGGATACATCGGTAATCGGGATTTTCGTAAATTTTCTGATAACTGAAAAATTATCTACTATCAAAATTTATCCAGTAACAAATGTACTTGGTTCAGAATAAGGAGCGAATTCTGTAGCTCAGGGAGCATACTAGTAACCCTTATTTTAACAAACGCAACTGCCTTAGAAATACGCGTACGTTAAAAGATTACGGAATTTCCATCAAATTTGTAAAAGCTCTGGGAAGTGGCGATTGATCCTCCTGAAGCCGGGAGAGAATAGGTGGTCAGAACGTGTGTGTTTAATTATGTTCTTCAACACAGAGGGAGTGGCGGATTATTCATAACGGTAGGGTATGCTGCAGCAGGGTCTCACCTGTCAGAGTAGGCACCATCCAGCTGAATTGACTAAGCGAAGCAAGGTTATGATCACATTACGCAACTGTTTGGTTTTCTTATGCAGTTATTAACCGTGGAAAGTGCCGAGTTGGAAAATCAAGCGAAAGCTTTTAGAGAAGTTTACTCGAACGATTTGAATAACTATCTTCTAACAGAATTGAACCACTTTGTGCCCTGAGTAAAAAAATTGCAAGAAAGAGGTTTTCTCTCAAATCGTTCGATTGAAGATGATAGTTTCCATGATACTAGGCTACAGTTTGTCCGTTCAAAGTATTAAACTAGATTATTGACTGTAAAATGATTGATGTTTTCCGGATATATACATTGCTTATCGTCTGCTTTTAACGATTCCAATAGCTAACTACGAATCTGAAAGAGAAAGACCATTTTCTCTATTAAAACCCATTAAAGATATGTTGAATTCAACTATGGGAGATGAGAGATTATCTTCAGGTTGAATATTGAAACCGATATACTTGAATCGCTTGATTTAGAAGCAATTATACAAGACTTCGTTAAGGCAAAATCAAGGTTAAGTACTACTACTATGCTCATTGTAATCACTATTTAGCTAAATATTTGTTGTAATTTGAGAGTTTAATAAAATAATTGTTAACTTTCAAAATTGTGTACGCTATTTATCAGTGTAAATAATGGATAAAAGGTTGAATTTTGAATCGGCCGGTGGGGGGGGGGGGTTACCAGTCTGATGCCAGCATAGGGCACCACGCGGCGCCTCTAATCCGACCCTGGACGGAGGATGAGAGCAAGACATGCTCTGATATGGAGAGACAATGGAAGGTAGAGCTACTTGATAAAAGAGGATGTCGACATAAGCGAATTTCGGCCATTCTGTCCATAAGTTTATTCTTAGCGCAATAAATAACAACCTTGATAATGATTCTGTAATTATTAAATGGCTCTCAAACGGACTCCTATATAATAATGTTTGTTCTCAGGCCGGTACCAAGGTCATCCGGCGTTTGGTATAAACCAGCCGCTGCCCGAAAACTAGTTTTAAATAAAGATTTTAATACAACTGTGTCTGACTACTCTCTGAGCTGAGCTTAGTCACAAAAACAAAAGGAAACCAACGCACACAAGCTCACTTGAATGGAGGTCACTCTGGTGAACCCAATACCATTTCCTGCCTTCCTACCGTTTTTTGTACTTCGTTTTATAATTCTGTTACAGCACAACATCGACAGAAAAAAACACGACGGTAAAAAATAAACGCCTCTTACACACGAGATTGAACAATTACTGAATGGTTACGCTTTGATTTCTTTTATACTTATTATAATGCTGAATCGTGCGTCAGAGGCAGAGGTTTTCTCGGTAAAATACTTGAAGAAGACAATAAAGTCCTTGAAAAATACCGAAATTACAATACAGCGATTTCCAAACGTAGTTCCGCGAAATTTTAAATGCATTAAAATGGAAATGTTATTATTAAAAATTGTTGAACTAAAAATATATATTCTTGTAAAGCGTAGATCGAATTTAATTCTTGTAGGCAACAATTGTGCAATACTATTTACGGTTTGAGGTCTCTCAGGCTAAATATAGAATAAGGAAAACGAATCAACTGGTAGAATTACAATATTACAGACGGTGTAGTATATCAGACAAGTTTAAAAGGGCGCAAAAAATTGTGGGTGTTTGACGCTTAATGGAGAGAGAGAGAGAGAGAGAGAGAGAGAGAGAGAGAGAGAGAGAGAGAGAGAGAGAGAGAGAGAGAGAGAGAGAGAGAGAGAGAGATTGACGTCTTTATGTTATTTACAAGACAGATTTATAGTTTTTTTTATATTTACTTGAATTATTTTTCTTGTTGTTGTTTATCGTCCTCCTATCGCTGAATTCAGCCATTTTCTAAACATGGCTGTGGACGAGATATTTAACTTTTGGAAACAAACTCTTCCCCCCTTCTGGTAGTCAGCTCTTCAACATATTCCACTTTTGATCTTTCTGTTCCTCTTCTTTCTGCTTTTGGCCGTGTTTCCATCATGTTCTACGTAGGTTATTTTATTTGCTGGCAGTTGATCACACAGCAGAAAAGGCTACAGAGTTCGTATGGATACAACCATGAACTCTGCGAGCTACAAAGAATCAAACCCCTGGAACCATAATTGATGCGTTAGCAATCGAAGGGGCGTATATTGCGAATGCCGGAAGACAGAGTCCGAACACAAGGTACAGAGAGGTCGACCAGGGGGAAACCGCCGCGGTAGACATACTTAACAAATAATGCTAGGGAGTACGTATGCTACTTTTGGAGGTTAGGAGAGAGAGCGAGAGAAAGAGAGAGAGATGACTTGAACAATGATGTTAGGATACCACGGCTCGATATGCATTGCAGCGCCATTCCAAGGAGAAGAAGAAGAAGAAGAAGAAGACTCTGCAATAGGAATACAGCCTTTATTTAATTTCGTTGGCTCATGTTTGCAGCTCTGCACAAAAAAAGGATTTCAAGCTATAAAGGGGTGTCAAGCACGATGCGCGCGGTAGCATTAGGGGATTCGGGGTTTCACGAGTTTACTTGCACACTGTATTCACCAAAAATTAACTGTCAGCTCAGTGTAACTCACATTAAAATTTACCACTTTTTTACGCGATCAGTAACAGAATTGTTTTATCACTTTATTACGGATAGGAGAAAAGAGTATTCGACTTTTCGCCCTCAACTTTAAAATTCAGTATTGTCCGATTACTATAAAATTTTACTCAGAGACTGTCCAGAGTATTCTGAATAGACTCTAAATGCTACAATATTTATTAAACTGAAAAAGGTTATTATCATTTTTGTAATACAACTTTCTCTCATGACGAGTACTTTAAATAAAGTCGAAGTTGTCATTGTTTCATCTGCCTATATCTCTGCACCAAGTGGTTGACGTGAGTTGAATAGTGGGGTTGGTTGAGAGCTGTTTTTAATACTAACAAATCGATTATAATTTAAAAATTTTATATAGATTTTTAATTAGTAGTGAAAAACGCGGAGATACGGTGCACGTATGGTGGGATCTCAAATTGGGTTCTTGAGGGGAACTGAAGGATATACAAAAAAACGAAGGACGAAATAATTAGGGATGTTGTGAAGGCGGATACAAGAGTAGTGGAGAGAGAACAGATCAAAGACAACTTGTCTGGTTTGGACACAGAAAACGAACGGAAGAAGTCTGTACTCCGGGAAAGAAGAAAAACGATGACAAAGAACAAGCTGGAGGGATGGGGGCAAGAGGGATTTGGAAGGGGAGACGGGCTATTGCGATAGGGGAACAGAGAGTCGCTTACGGTTCCAGTAGTGTCAGTCTTGCTGTCGACCGGCCACTCGGTCGCCCGAATGCTGCAATAGATTCATCGAATTTGTTTTGCCCGTTCATTTGTGATAGACGTCTAGAGTTTCCAGACTTTTACAACGAAGAGTATCTCTGTCAATGCGTTTCTTTTACATGCTGTCCAATATAGCGAGAACTATGTCCAATGTCCATAATACTGATAAGCAACTAAAGATGCTAGTTGGCTACTTGAGGAATTTTAACACTTGGTAGGTATCTGCTAAGGCGAGTTGAATGTAACTCAACGTGTTTTACAGAAAGTGGCTATTACAGTACGCAATGCTCTCACTCTCTCTCTCTCTCTCTCTCTCTCTCTCTCTCTCTCTCTCTCTCTCTCCGCAGTTTTCTAGGAAAGCACAACAGTATACTTTATATGGAGGCAGTGTTTCGTAACACACGTCCAGCGCCATTGTGCCAGCAGAATCCGAGGCCGCGGCACTGTTATCTGAGACCTAGAATTACTTAAGAAAAACGTAACTCTTTGAATCTTGGAAAAACTTGCATACTTTTGTGTGGAAACACGTGTTATCTGAGCTGTTGAAACGCGGGCTTTGCGCTTACTTCATACGGACCGGACACTGAAACCTAAACCTTCACGTTCTTATGGTGTGACAAAGAGTGTTGTCGAGGTTAACGTGCAATGCCAAATAAAGGAAGAACGCAATATTACAGCTGTTGAAACAGTTTATATAGGATGAAGCAAACGATTGATTCGAAAAAGAAATCGCAGAAAAATTAGCAGAGAAATCCTAACGTTAGCTATATGTATTAGACCTATACTTAATGGCTTAACTACGGGAGGATCAGGGGATCAATCCCCCCACCCAAGAACTATTAAAAATGTTCGTGAAATTCCATAAATCACTTAACGAAGGCCTATTTCTAAGCCAGTTGCGTGTGTTAAAATAAGACAAAAACAATTGTAGAATTAAAAGGAATTGCAATATTTGAAAATTAATAAAATAATGACAAGTATTTGATGCCTCAGAAAAAACGATTACGCACACGCCAATAAATGAAAGGCAGAGCGTATTAACTAACCTTGTTATTTCCCCAGACAGTTCCCCTTTCAAGGTTCCTCTATGTCCAGGGGTCTCCAAACTACGGCCCGTGGCAACCCGGCCGATGCTGTGTGCAGTTTTTAAATAGATCGTCAAAATACTTGAAATATTATATTTTACTAAATAACTAAACAAAGAAATAAGTTTAGTAAAATGTTACAATCTTTTGTACAATTTTAAAAGATTTACGTTGTTAATGTGTTTGTTCTTCTGGCTGCCTTGAATGAATCCGCTTTTCCTAATTTTGAATCTTGTGAAATACTTGTGTGTTGGTTGGTTGTTGTTACGGTTTCCTGTTGGCCTTTGGCACTTTAAATTGGTATTATTGTGTGTGATTGTGGTGTATACATTAGTATTTTGTGTATTTTCGATGTTGAGTGGTTTGAAAGTTTTGTATTGATTTGTATTTTTTCAGGTATTAGTTTGTTTTGTGTTTAGTGTTTGTATATTTGTAAATTTTTCCAAATGTTCATTACGGTGTCTTTGTGTGGTATGTTTTATTAGTGTCATGTTGATTATGTCTGGGAATTCATGTCCAGTGTTTATTGCATGTGTGGCCAAATTAGATTTATACATTTCTGTTTTTCATATGCGTTTAGATGTTCAAAATAACGTTTTTCAGTTATTTTTTGTTTGTCCTATGTAACATTTATTGCATTCTTGGTATTCAGTTTTGTGTATACCATTGGTTGTTGTATTATCTTTGTTGTGTGGGTTGTTTAGTTTTTGTAAATTATTTTTATCAGTTTTGTATGCTATTTTAATGTCTGTGTTTTCAAATAGTTTTGTTAGCTTTGTCATTTTATTATTTATGTATGTGAATGTAGCCCATTTTTTTATTGTTGTTATTATTTATGTGTTGTTCATTTTGATTAATTCTTAATTGTTCAGTTTTTATTTTATATTTTATTTTATTTTCTATTTTGTTTACAGTATTTTCAAAGTAGCCATTTTCATAAGCAATTTGGTATATTATATTTCATTCTTTGTCTGGTTCTTGTTTTTTAGGGGCATTTTGTACCCCCCCACACATATATATGTGTGTGTGTTGTTGGCCCGCCTGTCTTCCAAGATTTTCAATTTGGCCCTCAAGTGAAAAAGTTTGGAGACCCCTGCTCTATGTCATGACTCCTCTAGTATAATGTACGTATATCTATGGTTTGAGCAGACGCGTATTCTTTGTACAGATAAACTAGCAGTTTCTTGACTGTAATTCGGAAAAATGAGATTTAATTGTTACAGTTTACATAAAAAATAATGTATGTTAACACGAAACATAAATTGTTGAAAATATTCATAGAACATCCTTAAATTAAAGCGCGAAGGGGTGATAAAAACGTCTTCCAAAATGTCTTCAGAAATACTCATTTTGACTAGATTTATTAGGAATAAAAATTACAAATTAAATTGATTCCCATATGACACGGGATTTCTTACCTTTAATTTGAATGACAGTTAATCAAGATAGAATATTTTGAAATCAGCGCTTTTTCCTATTTTTGAATTCTTATAGTTCACACTGGTTTACTTGAAAAAACTTTTATGAGTATTTATAGATGCAATGCATTTATAAAAGTATATGCGAAAACTTCTAAATTCTTCGTTGTCCTAAGAAGATTATCAGCTTAGAGATTATGAAGTGTTACGTTCGGTGAGAATGAATGTTCAGGAACGGGAGGGCTGTAGAGGTCTGTTTTAAATAATACAGTAAAACGTAAAGGCTAATTCTGCTCGAAGGTAGCCATAATTAATCTCGTGCAAGCTATAAAATCATATTTTTTGTTACACAATTTTGATAGGATTACATTTTATAGGAATAATTGTGAATAAAACGAAAAAATATTGTTTTATGAGGTGCAGATTTGTTTTTTGTTCCGGTGTCTTCCTTTTCTACACGTGAAGGAAAACAGATTAAAGCCCTATCGTATGCATTACTGACTGGAAGAGGCGTCGTGGTTTTGTAGCGTTTCGGTATGTTTAAGGCATTTTGGTCAAGAAATTCGATTTTACTTCCATGTTCCTTAAGGAAATGGAAGTATGGTGATGGGAAAAAAAATCGTGTTCGAGATTATTGCAGATTCTGATTGTACTACACTCAAAACATGAAAAAAGTCATTTTTCGAAAAGTGTCTGTGTCTATCTGTCTATAGATTTTTTTTTCTATGGCAAACGATAACAGCCGCAAATTCAAACAGAATCAAATAATTTTTGGCATGCCGCCCTGATTTGTAGAGTACTCAAGACCTATTGTTTTTGGTGAAGGTCGGTTAAGGGAAAGGGGTAGTTTACCTGCAACGGTTTTTTTTTAATCAAGGGTAATTGTTTTCTATGTCAAACGATAACAGCCGCAAATTTAAACAGAATCTACTACTCTTTTGCATACACCCCTGAATTGTAGAGTTCTCAAGACCTATTGTTGTTGGTGAAGATCGGTTAAGGGAAAGGGGTAGTTTACCTGCAACGTTTTATGTTTTAAAAAGGGTATTTTCTATGGCAAACGATAACAGCCGCAAATTCAAACAGAATCAAATAAGTTTTTGCATACAGCCCTGATTTGTAGAGTACTCAAGACCTATTGTTTTTGGTGAAGATCGGTTAAGGGAAAGGGGTAGTTTACCTGCTACGTTTTATGTTTTAACAAGGGTATTTTCTATGGCAAACGATAACAGCCGCAAATTCAAACAGAATCAAATAATTTTTTGCATACAGCCCTGAATTGTAGAGTTCTCAAGATCTATTGTTTTTGGTGAAGATCGGTTAAGGGAAAGGGGTAGTTTACCTGCAACGTTTTATGGTTTAACAAGGGTAATTTTTTCTATGACGAACGATAACTGCCGCATATTCAAACAGAATCAAATAGTTTTTTGCATACACCCCTGAATTGTAGAGATCCCAAGGTCTTTTGATTTTGGTGAAGATCGGTTAAGGGGAAGGGGTAGTTTACCTGCAACCTTTTACGTTTTAACAACAGTAAAGTACTTGAAAATTCATTTAAATTTTTTCAAACAATGGTAATTGTTAAAAATAAAATAATTCTGTTGCCAGGCAATAAAATTATAATTTTTTCATTTGAATGTAAATCATGTATGAGAGAAAATATATCGTTCGTGGCAGGCAAGCATATCTCAATTATGTAATGTTTACGTTTCCATTTTATTATTATGATTAATCATTACTGCAATAAAAAGGCAGGGAACACACACACACACACACACACACACAAAATTCGCGTTATTTCTGGCCTCACTCATGTTTATTTTCTTACATTTGCACGCTTTTTAAATGGAAAGTGCCGAAACCCACACCAACATAACGCGTGCAAGCCGAAAAGTGTCCAGCGTGGATAGCGATTTGCTTCCTGTGGGTCGCTGGGCAGTGTAACTGCACGTGTTTACAGAGGAACGATTCATAGACAGAATTTTCGTCTTTAGGGAATGAACCCTCTGCAAGATGCTGAGGGTCCATGAGTGACTTCGGAGCGCTCTTTCTTTTCCGCGTGTTTGTTCTGTGAAACTTACACTGTAGATTCGCAGCTTTACTCTAAGTAACGCTCAATAGGAAATGTTGAAAATTTTTGTCCATGGTGTACCCTCATACACACTAAACCTGCTCTGATGTTTTAATTACGGACATCGTAATATTAAAACTTTGCAAACTTGAGCACTACTTAATGGACATCAAACATTAACTTATACAAGCCATTAATTTTATGCATATTTTATATATATATATATATGTGTGTACAACGTTATCGGCAACAAAGAAGTAGTTTTTGTTAAAATTCCTTCCCGGGATGTTTGGCCGTAGTCCAATGTTTTCTACAAAACCAGACGTTTCGGCAATGCCATCGACTTCCATCATCAGTGAAAATCGAGTGCGATAACGTGAGGTGGTATACGTTAGTGACCACAGTACTGTGGTTAAGGCTGAAGCAGTAAGTAGAAAGAATTAGTTTCTATGGTAATATTTCATTTCGAAAATGATTTTAAATATAAATCTTAGAACATGGAAGTTATGTATGGTTCTCCGTACCGATATTTTATTTTCTTGTTTCGAAATATTGTATGGAATATATGCTTTCATTTGATATTAATTTTAAATTAATCGGACAACTAGAAAAAATTTTACGATTTTTTTTTGTAGACAATGTCGGGGATAAACTCAGTCCAATATGTCACCCATTCGAGCTTATGCATATTTCAGTTTGTAACAGTACATAAAACTATTGCTTTTTGTTCTTATTTCTCTTTGTATTTATACTACACATATGGATGAGCTTAAACCTATATTTAGAGGCCCGGCTAACCCAGAACTTTTAAATAAGTGTCTCCATGGTAAAAGTCAAAACCCCAATGAATCGGTAAACAACATAATTTGGTCGCGCATTCCTAAAGCTGTTTTTGTTTACCAACAAACATTGAATTTTGGAGTTTATGATGCAGTTTCATGCTTTAATAGAGGTTACTTAACCAGGTGCTTAGTGTTGAAACAACTAGGCATGTCAGTAGGAAAGAACAGTGCTGAAATTATGATAGGTATTGATGTGAAATGAGTGCGGAGAGCTGAACAAGCAACTGCAGAACTACAGAAAGAAGCCCGGCAGAAGAGAAACTGGAAGAAAAATTTCAAGCTGCAGAAGACCCAGATAAACCTTCATATGCATCAGGACTTTATTAGTCAATGCACACAAATTCATTATATTGATGATTAATCTTCAATTGCTGTTTTCTAAAAACTTGTATTTTTCACACAAAAAACCCATTATCTCCGGAACTACTAGAGATACAGAGCTCACATTTTCTGATTGTCTGTAAGGCAAATGGGTACAACTTTTAACACAGGCGTTTATTGATACAATGTACCTGTGTCACGAGAAAAATGTTATAATATGCCATTTTTTTGAAGTATTAAACATTGCATTGGATTCAAATTACTAAAATGGCTCAATGTAAGCATATCCTAAAACCCCTGTGTTAAAGTTTCCATTGAGAGCCAATCAATCAATCAAAAAGTTTCAAACAGTTCAGTTAATTAGTGTTTGAGAAAACGGGTCATGAAATCTAGTAAATTAACATGGGCCAATTAACAAAACCCCTTAAAGTGAGCTCACATCGGTGGAAATCAATCTTTTGTTTGAGACTTTTATGTTTTTAGTTGTATATGTTACTGTAAAAGTGCGAAGTAAGGTAAATCTTAAGATTTACCTGTATGTCCTAAGATTTACCGTTTTATGAGGGTTAATGTCCGAAGATCCTTTTAAAATGTTTGCATTTCGGACTTTTACGAACAGTTAGTGGTAAATGTCAAGATTTATCGCTGCATTGTGGTAAAAGCGTAATATTTTTAATTTAAAAAAATTTATAGTTCATAATTTTTTTTAAATAATCATTCCATAAAAACACATGACATGGCTCACATAATTTTATATAAGTAGCAACTGAGTCTACAGTAACGTATTTATATTTGCGATTTAGTTCCACTGTCATTCGCGTTCTTCCTCCGTGACCAGTAGCAATATGATTCCCGTGTATTACGTACATTAAATAGTTCATCAAAACAAACGTAGTAAAGGATCTCTTCTCGTGCCGCAAAAACAGGTGATAATGAGTTTATCTTCACCACCAATGTTAAGAATATCATAACGTTTCAAACGCCTGTAGTGCACAGATTGTTTATAAGTCACAGTTTTTTGCCGATTTTACTTCAGCTAACAAAGTATTATATTTTTTTTTATACATAAAAGTTGTTCTTTTTATTACGCACCGGTTCCCCTAAAATTTGATAAAAACGTTTACTCATTTATTTTTCTGGACCAAAGCCAAACAAATACAAAATATAATATTAATAAGCGAAAGATACAAAGACATACGTACCCGCACAAGGACAGATAGAAACTGAGCCTTTGCGATATAAAACACGTTGACAATGAATGTGACTAATAAACATGTTGGAAGATGTCTGAACAGGTCGGCAAGCTAACGAAAACCTCTGAGTGCAGCTTTTGCCACAACGCAGCGGTAAATCTTGACATTTACCACTAACTGTTGGTAAAAGTCCCAAATGCAAACATTTTAAAAGGATCTTCGGACATTTACCATCATAAAACGGCAAATCTTAGGATATACCTGTAAATCTTAAGATTCACCGTACTTCGCACTTTTATAGTAACATATGTAACTAAACGTTAGCGCCCATAAAGATAATTAAATCATGAGTTGTGCTCCAAGGTGGCGAAATCCCATTACTTTACAATAACAGGACGGTGTTGAGAGACGCGATCACATTAACGAGCCTCTTGGGCGACAAGTGACCACTGTTCGAAGGATTTAATGAGCCTCAACATATATAAACACACACACACACATGCTGTAATATATTATAATCTGGTCGATGGCATTTAACCGCGGACTGCGAACGTTGCGACACAAAACGAAACACTGGATTTACGGCGAGAGAGAGAGAGAGAGAGAGAGAGAGAGAGAGAGAGATATGCTGCAGTTAGCCTAGCAACAGTAAACATAGGCTGCATGCAGTCAGCAGTAGATCCAGTTAAGCCGGTCAGTGAAGCCGGACTGAAGTGAACTGAACTGTGGGCGGCCTTGAAACACTCACTGTTGTCTGTCAAACGTGACCCACGGGGCAAATACTGTGTATGTGTATGTGTAACGGTAAATAATATTGGAAAAAAGAAACGCTCACACTGCAAGCCATTGTATGCCTCACCACACACAATAAGTGGTCGACCGGCCACTTACTTTCTACCGTGTAAGTGGCCTCTTGTTGGTGTATACTGTATTGTTGGAAACAAACAATAATGTTGTTAAAATTCATTCCCGGGCTGTTAGGCCGTGGTCCATTGTTTCTAACTAAAACAGACGTTTCGACAGTACCATCGACTGCCATCATAAGTGTACCGCCCTACGTTAGTACAGCTCGAATTTTACAGTGATGATGGCAGTCGATGGCACTTCCGAAACGTCTGCTTTTGTAGAAGACAACGGACCACGGCCTAACAGCCCGGGAATGAATTTTAACAACATTGACTCCGGCCGTGTAAGCCTACGAACTAAACAATAATGATGTTGTTTTTCTGTCAATCAAAATAAGGTAACAATTAGATAAACTAATGCCGAAAATGATTTGCACGCATCATTATGTCATCGTCATTATCATGATCTTCTTCGTTACCGCTTGTGTTGTCTATAGAAGAGAGAGAACGCCTCTACGTCATCATCATCATCATCATCATTGGCTCGACAGCCGTTTGATTTCGTCATTCTTCTGTATTCATAGCAATATTCTTCCAGTTTCTAATTCCAAGTGCAGTGATGTCCTGACTCACCCTGTCCCTCTATCTCAGTTTTTGTCTTCCAACTTTCCTTTTACCTTCTGGCTTTGGATTAATAACTCTGCATTAATATCTTCTTAACAACTCTGCTTTCACAAGCACGTATAATGTGTCCAGCCCATTCTAATCTTTTTAATTTAATAAAGGTGACCACATCAGGTGTCCGGGCCCACTTTGAAGGATACTACCCTTCACGGGAGCCATAAACATGGGCACCGCCAGAATCGCTTGTAGCGCTTTGCATCCAGTTTATAATTATATTTTTGCTGGTATCGAATACGTTAAGCCCTCTTTTACGGTTAAAAACAAATTATATATAGACCTACTTAATTCTAGAAACATGTGTTATTATATAGATTTTAAAGATGGCAGTTTATTCTGTTGAAACAGTATATATACAACAAAATATATATTATTATTTATTAATAATAAAAGTTTTACAAGAATATATTTTATTTTGTTTATATCTGATGATGATAGTCGGATTGCTAGCGAAGCATATATAATTTACAAAATAAAATATGTTCTTGTAAAACTTTTATTATTAATAATAATATAAAATATATAACAAGAAAAATTTTAGCGTTGATGAAAAAATATACAAATATATTCTTGTAAAAACAAATATTATTTATTTATTATTAAAAATTCTAGAAAAATAAATATGTAATTTACATCAGAGAGATTCGATTAAACGTCAGGGAGATGCCGGCAAAAAGCAATAGTAGAGAGCGAATAACGGAAATGCAGAGTTTAGACTAGTCATCATCGTCTGCAGGGATGAAAGTACAATAGTTTGTTCCGGTCTCAAGCAGATAGACCACAGCTGGTCACTCTAACGCTTCTTCTCCGTCCTTTCTGCTAGTAATTTCATAGTTGTTTGGGCATCATCCATTCTATTAACATTCTAGCCGATATTACCAATCGTATCATGTATACCCATATTATTCAGTTTCTGCCGTACATCGACATTCCTTATACGGTCTTGAAGAGTATATTCCGCCGCGTGCCTGAGAAATCTCATTCCGAGCGCTTGATTACGACTCGCCTGGGATTTCGTTAAAGCCAAGTCTCAGACCCACAGAGCAGTGTGGGGACGGTACAAACAATCACACTGTGTGTTTCTTAACGCGTTGGTTTTAGAATTCTCCTAATTGTCCCACACATATACACCCTCATTAACGAAAGAAAGTGACTGGCGGAGTGGCCGCGCGGCGACCGAGTTTGTAGTAAAAACATTCCACTTAATAACCTCGTGGAAACGTAAAATACAGGGCTAGAAATGTATAATAAACTGTATTTTAATCAGCAATTAAAGACGTTTTTAACAAACTTTTCTAATTTTTTAAATCTTTTTTCAATTAATTTACGTTGAGAGTTAAATAAAAAAATACACGAATTTGAATTAAAAATTTAGGGTTTATCATTTTTATTACGCAAGAACTCAGAGGTTAAGCATCGGAAAAACATTTCTTGTAGACAAATGGTAGTCCACCTTGTTTAGTATAATATATCAAAAATTGAGATTCCTACGATTAAAATTAACGACGTTATTAATTTTTTTCTAATGTCCTGTTAACTCAGTTGTTAAAAGTTGTACATGAATGAGATTTGCGTGTCGCTCTCTTTAGATAACTAAGTGTAGAAGACATATACAACTTACACCTTGTACGTGATAGGAATACTACAGTGGATTAGTATATAAAGTGAATTTCACAGAGAGCAGTGCGCGGCGGCCCGGCGGCGCTCTGCGGCGGAAGTACAGTCAGAACCTAGTGGACCCATTTTATTCCCGCGCTGCCGTCTTCGTTTGAAGACTACTAAGTCACAGCTATAAGTGTTTTAATAAGTGTTTTTTATAGAGTGTTTTAATAGTGTATTTTTATGATTTATACACATATTTTATGAGCGGATTCCATAAAAGCTGAAGAACACAACAATACTTGTAAGTACCGTACTGTCTTTATTATTTATTTGTCAATGCTAATAACAAGTAATTTACTAATCGTTTTTACATTTTAATACATTATTAATAGTAAATACTGTTATAATTATGCAATATCTGGTAGACCGAGCTTTGCTCGGTAGTTTTAAACTGTAAACTGTATGTCATAGTTAAATAATTAGTTGTTGAGAAATTTGAATGGCATTAACAATTTCCCAGTAATTACATTGCACTTCAATTAGTAGTATTAAAGCTGATCACACAATAAAATAGTTTATTAACACGGAAACAATAAATACCGTACCGCAAAAGAGTGATAAACAATCATTCAAGACACTCCATCTGTTATAAAAAGCATGTAGTTCAACTAAACCACAAAAGTCTGGTCAGATGTAAGTTTTTGACAGATCTCCAGGTAGATAGATTAGATTAAATAAGTAGACAGATAACTAAAATCTCTGTATATACTTATGAGAGATTGGTGACTCGTAGCAAGTTGGCTATGTGTCAATGTGCGAGTCGTGAGCGTATGCACCACTTTCTTTGGGCTGTTACTGTACCTTGACCGATGGTGCGCCGTTGAGCCATGTTACTTCTAATTTTCCTATATTAACTGATTGCGGTTATATTTCGTAATATTTGAAGGTTACATACCACTTTGTATTGATGAATACAATTTTGTTATGCTTATTGTGAAAAAACAATGAAAAAAATTATTAATAACAGAGTTAACAGTACATTTGGAAAAAATTAATAACGTCGTTAATATTATTCGTAGGAATCTCAATTTTTGATATATTGTTCTAAAGAAGGTGGACTACCATTTGTCTACAAGAAATGTGTTTCCGATGCTTAACCTCTGAGTTCTTGCGTAATAAAAACGATAAACCCTAAATTTTTAATTCAAATTCGTGTACTTTTTTATTTAACTCTCAATGTAAATTAATTGAAAAAAGATTTTAAAAATTAGAAAAGTTTGTTAAAAACGTCTTTAATTGATGATTAAAATACAGTTCATTAGACATTTCTAGCCCTGTATTTTACGTTGCCACGAGGTTATTAAGAGGAATGTTTTTACTACAAACTCGGTCGCCGCGCGGCCGCTCCGCCAGTCACTTTCTTTCGTTAATCAGGGTATAAGTGAACGTGTGCAGTTTCTTCGCCATATCATAATTTGTAATGTAAGACGCATTACAGAACAGATATTCGAAATTACTGACCTGCTCCATAACAATACCAACTACAACAGTTTTTGCTTGCATGGGATCAGCTCCATGGAAAGCCATCACCTTGGTGTTCAACGTGCAGTCTTGTAATCCGAAATCCTTGAAGATGTGACTCAATGATTTTGCCCCATAATTTTATATCATTTTGCCTTCGTAAGAGAAATATGGGCGGTCGAGGTTTTTACCTGACTATAAGTGCAGACCAAAGCATTCCTGATCCTGACTATAAGTGCAGACCAAAGCATTTCTGATCCTAGATAACATCTTTACCTGACTATAAGTGCAGACCAAAGCATTTCCGATCCTATAGATAACATCTTTTGTTTACTTTAGCTGTACAATTGTCCTCTGTCATCCTCCTTTCCTCCCGGAACATTCAGTACAACCTTTTGTCAATTAGAACGTCTAATATTACCCAAGTACAGTGAGACTTGTTTATAACGAGACTCAAGGGACCGGACAAATGTGCTCGTTACAACCGGGTGCTCGCTACATCCGAGCCGTCGACTCGCAAACCTACATTTTCATACCGTGATTATCGAACACGCAACAAAAACGTCTACTATAGAAGAGGGTTTGCACAAAAAATTTTTGACATGTTTTACATTCTACGTTTAAAAGCGAAATTTAAACTTTAAACAGTTTTTTGTCGCTAACATTCTTTGCTGAATATTGGCGTATAGTGCATTCCCGAAATATAGTAAAAGTAACTGTGCAGAACAAAAAATCAGCCGGCTATCTGGCAAAAAACGCGAAACTTTCCATGCCATATAATATATTGTGTACATATTAGCCTATGTACTATAGTTATTTTTAAATTACAAGAAAATTCTCCCTAATTTATTTGTCTTTTTGTTCTTTGTTCTAAATGGAATCATCAAAATTATATTTCACACACAGAACTTAATTAAACTTAAAAAGTCATCTATTTTTGTTTGTTTAGTAATTCTGTATCTTTAGATGTCAAAACTGTTTTATAATGTATTTAAACATTATACGAATTCATCACTTACATTATTAGTTTCACTAAACTGCTTTAACGATTTTAAACGAATCTTTAAAATGTTGTACTGTAACGAACTTTTTTAGACCTTAACTCATAAAAAAGCCTGCTCGATTAAAATCCTCGTTATAACTAAGTTTCTAATGCATTCCTACTCGTTTAAAGCGAGTTTACTTATCATTACTAAGATACAAAACCAAACAAATCTTGTACTTTTGCTCGTTACATCCGAGTTCTCGTTATAAGAGAGTTCGTTATTCGCGAGTTCCACTGTATTTAAGGTAATTTGCTTGCGCTAATGCAAAAAGTCATTAAAAATATTATTTTGATTCTAATTGGTCCCTTTCGTTTGAAAAAACGTTATATTTATTTATACTCTGGTGCTTTAATACCATCATCAGCAAGTAGATATTCTACATACTGTCATTCCTGACGTTGTGTCAATGCCGTTTACAATACAATGCCGTTTTCATTTGTCATTTCATTTAAATAAAATACGATGGCCAAGAAGAAGAAAAAAAAAGAGTAGGAAGTAGAAGTAGTGCGCGCCATTAAGGAGAAAATAAAAAAATCGCATCATTAATAATAATAGCAGCAGCAGAAAGCTTACAACTGGAATTAGAAAGAACGAGGCGTCAGATAGAAGACGTATGAAAGCCCACACGATGTCTTGCAAGTGACATTCTATAATTGATACTAGACTATGGGGAGCCTTTTGTGCTACTGACTGACGTGTCGTTTCCGCGTAACTGTATTCGTGTGTGTGTGTGTGTGTGTGTGTGTGTGTGTGTAGGCGGGCGGGTGAATGGAAGTGTTCCAAACTGGGCGCTGTCGTCGTGCCTCAGACCGGTAGTCCACGAAATACCGGGTAACGTTGTGTACGACATACGTCGAGTGCTGTGTCACGCCCGCCCGTTTGTAAGCACCTGACGATGGTGACGGCCGGCCTCCACACTGCTTTTATTCACACTCGATGTGTGTGTGTGTGTGTGTGTGTGTGTGTGTGTGTATGTGTGTGTGTGTGTGTGTGTGAAACTTTCTTTTCAGCGTAATAAACTGCTTTGGAAGTCGTTTGTCATCATTATCATCATCATCATCATTTGCAAGGATTAAACCAAGGATGGTCTGTTCCGGTCTCAAACAGACAAAGATTAGAACTGGTCACTCCAGCGCTTCCTCGGACGTCCCACACCTCTCCGTCCCCTCGGCTTATAGTTCCATAGTTGTTTGGGGAATGCGGCAGAGTCATCCATTCGGCAAAGATGTTCCCACCAATTCAGCCGATACTGGGCAATCCTGTCGAGCATACTCATAATATTTAGTTCCTGCCGTATATCTGTGCTTCTTCTATGATCATGGAGAGTATACCCTGCCACGTGCTTGAGAAATCTCATTTCAGCCGCTTGGATGGGACTGGCCTGGCCTTTCGTTAAATCCAATTCTCAGACCCATAGAGAAATGTGGGAAGGGCCACCACCTTGTAGAATTTTAGGTGTGTTCCTTTACTTTCTGACTTAAGGGTTCGCCTAATGGTCCCGCACACAAGTTTAAACTGATCCAACTTATTCACAACGTCGTTGCTTGCATTATAAGACACACAGAAGTCGTTTGTCGTCAATTAAAAATTACTTAACGCAAAGGGAAGTGAACTTCTGGCAACACGCTATAAACGACGAATGCCTCACAAAGAGACATCAAATCAAATGAAATGTACAGGAGAGGAAACCGCGCGACTGTACAAACTGTCCGAGTCGCAAACCGATGCAGGGTGCAGGGTGAACCTGAATGTTGTGGGACCCCTGACGTACGGAGGGGTAACAGCTTTATGACTTCCTCTTACGTTTGTCCACGGAAACTTAGAGCCGTGTTGGTCAGGGAGGTTGTGGTTGCAGCGCTGCGACCCCTGACGCATGGAGTCGGGCAGCAAGTTTTTGTCCACGGGAACTTAGAGCTCTTTTGGTCAGGGAGATAAGATCATAAGCCACATGGCGACGGCGCTTTAGACGGAATATCGCTTCGTAGTTGGCGGATTACGCGGAATCGAGTCAGGCCACCTCCCAGAAGGTCGGCCGGCGCTTAGCCAAGCGTGGTGTACACTATCTGTACATGTCACTAGACATCAGGGAAAAGGAAAAGCAGACATGAAAGGTGATAACAAGCCAAACAGAATTAACACTGTTGCATACAACTATAGAAAAGTTATTCCGATTAGCGCTTTCAAGCTTCACAGCTCATCATCAGGTCGGAAATAACAATAACGGAACTAAACAACTTCTTGAAGGGCAAGTGGAGGTATAAAGAAGTTGTCTCGTTCCATTATTGTTATTTCCGATCTGATGATGAGCTGTGAAGCTTGAAAGCGCTAATCGGAATAATTTTCCTATAGTGGTGTGGAACAGTGTTAATTCTGTTTGTGATTATAACCACTAACACAACTTTATTAATTAAATATTCTGATAAGATGACAAGCCAGTCACACAAGTTGAACGTCGATAAAATGTTAAAAGAAACAGACTTATTTTGTTAAGTCCCATTAAATCGAGTGATGACAAGTCTTACACTCTTCCAGCGTACGCAGCGTAGGATTGCGATCTGTTAAGGTAGCATGGCGGGACATCTTCAGCCTATACCACAGTACTGTGGGCCTGTACGTGAACACCCTACGTTCAGGATTTTATTATTCCACTGACGATGACAGCCATTGGAGCTGCCGAAACGTTTGGTTTGGAAATAAACCATGGACCACGGCCAAACAGCCCGGATATCTTTAATCTTACAAATGCAATCTTAGTTCGTAAGGGGTATTTGCCCACAAATAACAGTTTTTGTTGATTTTATTTTTAATTATATAAAATTTTACTTTTTTGCACAAAAGGTACAAGCCTCAACCGTTACTCATCATTAAAAATGCCGCTGCTTTCTTTTTCTTATTACTAGCGAGTTTTTCGTTTCAAAGTAGGCTAATTGTAAAGGTTTTGAAACTTTTATATATTTACACGACTACCAGCTCTTTGTACTGGACAGATTTGAAACATTCCTGAACAATGATGTAGCGTACTTTTCGCTCTCTTTCATATTCCTCATTCTTAATTTTCCATGAATAGTTACTTCCACCAAACGTCTATGTTTACCAACCTCGATACTTGACCCTCGTATTTGACGAGCGAATACCGACTTTCCCTTTCGTCCCACCGAACAGAACACACAGAGGATACGTTCAGAGCAAGAGATATACTGGGCGGAACGAGTGAGACAGTCATAAAGGGATAATGGAGTAACAGAGAGGGGGAAGGGAGACAGACAATGATGATTAAGGTATATAAGAGTCGGTGTCTGTGCGGACACAATGGATCCACGGAGGTTTAGTGACCTCTAGCAGGCGTCCTCGGGCTACGCGATGAGCTTCACAGGCAGCCAGCCAACCGACTATAATAATTATACATTACTGTTTAATGCTAAACTAACCAATGAAATGTTTTAATACACGTACATTAGTTTGATATAACGATTACACACCAGCAACACACATTCATTAAACGTTTCACAATTCTGACAGTACCAGGCAATTATTTTGGATTACAGTAAGAAAGTTGCGCCCTTCAATTCAAACTTCTAACAGTACTGAAACCCTCGTTGTTTACGGGGGACCGAAAACAATAAATTGTACCAACGAAATATTAAACGAAACAAAAGCGAAATTCTAAAAACAATGGCCTTTAAAGGTAAATATCCAGTGAGGACTAAGATAGCTATAAACAACAGCACTTTAAAACAACTGACTCGTTTTAAATATCTAGGATGTACTGTAAGCTATGAATCTGAATATGATATAGAAGAGAAGATAAATAAATTTAGAAATATTTGTGGTACGATTCATAGAAATCTTAGAAATAAAAAAAAGACAGCACTAGGTTTAAATTTTATAAGACAATTGCAATGAATACATTGACGTACAAACAAAAAACACGTGGGTCGTGACAAAAAAAAAAGGAATACGGCAAGATTCAGAGTGCTGAAATGGAGTTTCTTCGAAGTACTTTAAATTATATATTGCAAGATAGACTTAAGAATGAGGATATCACAGCAGAAGTCGAAGTAGAGGTCATAAATGAAATTTTCACCTTACAGAAGACAATGGTGGGATCATCTGGAGAGGATGCCAGAGGATCGATTGCCGAAAGCGGCACTGAACTATAAAGCCATTGGTAGGAGAGACGTGGATCATCCGAGGATTAGATGGGTGCCGGAACAGGTGTATGTAACCTAATCCTTGAGGAGGAGGAGGAGGAGGAGGAGGAGGAGGAGGAGAAGGAGGAGGAGGCGGAGGAGGAGAGAAAAGCCGAAATTTCAAAAACAAACACAATGTTGTGTGCCTGCGTTAACAGCTACGTCACGGTGAGGGACTGAAAAAGCACATAAAGTGACTTTTGGAAAACAGTGATTTAAATACGATTAAAGGAGGATCTGATTTAGATACGACCGTTCCCCCTCGCAAGGTAATGGCAACCCAGCGAGATGTATCCTGCCTACTAAATAAAAAAAAAATAAAAAAAAAAATTGCCGTTCGGATCCGGCGTTGACCTTTGGATGAAAACACCCCATAAGATTAAAAATAATAATTAACAACAATATATTAGAGCAGAGCCTTTGTTTTCAGTACTTGAAGGGCCTAGGAGGTGGATCCCCGAACGAAACCCAGGGCAGATCTAGAGGCTCGAAGGTGGCAGCCCCACCACCTTCCTGCAATCGGGTTGATAGCCCATTCAGGGAGACTTGACCTCCTTCAATCGTCTAAAAAGCAAAAGCCTGACTGGAGTCAAGGATTTTAACAATCGGAAACGTTCTCAAAGGAAAAAGATTTCTGGATTACCAGTTAAATGTTTGTAAGTAGAATGTACGATGTTCATCTGGAAAGGAACTGGAGCTTCTCTAGTGTAGAGATGAGATACCTTAGCTCAGTAGCTGGGTATTTCAGGTTAGATAGGAAAAGGAATTAGGACGTCCGGCATGAGTTAGCTGTCCGACTAGTGAATGACATGGTGAGGGAACAACACAGAAATGATTTGATCACGCACAACGTATGGACCCATGAAGAATACCCCACGTGAGTGCAAAATATATTCCTAATTGTAGAAGAAGTCTGGGACGGTCGATGAAAAGATGATGGTGGAGGAATCAGTTGTAACGACAGACGATGTAATAGTCTTTTAGCCTTATGCTTGCGAAGAAGAAGAAGAAGAAGAAGAAGAAGAAGAAGAAGAAGAAGGAGAAGGAGAAGGAGAAGGAGAAGGAGAAGAAGAAGAAGAAGAAGAAGAAGGAGAAGAAGAAGAAGAAGAAGAAGAAGAAGAAGAAGAAGAAGAAGAAGAAGAAGAAGAAGAAGAAGAAGAAGAAGAAGAAGAAGAAGAAGCCCCCTTTAAAACTCGAGGCCTCATGGATCACAGGCGAGGGCCTGCAAACACACACCCACACAAACCAGAGTAACCGGTATATAAGGAAGGACAGGAAGTGTTTTTACTGGTTTCCGCTTGCGATTGGCAACGTATAATCATATATAGGAAACTATTAAGTTTGAACTAACCGTTTGGAGCAAATTGGCGAGAAAGCTTGAAACCGACTCGAGCAGCCAACGCAGTCGTGGGCTTGAGAAAACCTGTTACTACGTCTGGTTGCTGTTGTCGTTGTAAACAGATGAAAAAGGGTGAAATGTTTTAACAAATGAAGAGAGAGAGAGAGAGAGATATGACAAGTGACGACGGAGAACTCCACATAGTCTCTCCTCCCAGTGTCCTTACCCCATCCGACGTCAGTCAACTTTCACGTTGAGTTCCGTGTACTGCACTGTACGTAGGTCCCGTGTTCTGTAGGCCTATTCCTACGGTTCCGTTTTGTACGCAAAACTTTCTCTCTCAACTTGTTCCAGTTATTATTAATGTTTCTTTTGTTTTTATAATGCACTTTTCTTTTGTTATTTGCTGATGCATGTCGCGTGTGAAAGGTGCTGTCTGTCTGTCGCCGGTAATTTCTCTCTCCGAATTCAACTCGTTTTTTTATTAAATAAAAGTGAACGCAAATTAGCACTACTCGTTTTGATCATACAACAAACGGGGTCACCCAGCGAATTATTCGCGACATTTCGGTGGGATTGCTAGCTGAGTGGGATCCACTAAGGACTTGGTTATTCACGTGCTGTTTCTAAGCATGTTGTCCTGTGTAAATAAGTCGTTCTAATAGGGGTGAAACACTGCGTGGGAGGTAATAAGTTACGCGTGGGACTGTGTTGTTACGTGCATTTGTTTAAAACAGCAGTCAAGATGTGCAGTGACGTATCTAGAATTTGGCCTTGATCGGAGGGGTTGGGTCGGCTTCATACCAAACAAAAAATATCGGTATGGAGAACCATACATGACTTCCATGTTCTAAGATTTATATTTAAAATCATTTTCGAAATGAAATATTTCTATGGAAACTACTTCTTTCTTCAGCGTTAACCAGAGTACTATGGTCACTAACGTATACCACCTCACGTTAGTGTACTCGATTTTCACTGACGATGCCAGTCGATGGCACTGGCGAAACGTCTGGTTCAGCAGAAAATATTGGACCACGGCCAAACAGCCCGGGAAGGAATTTTAACTAAAAACTACTTCTTTGTTGCCAATAACGTAGTACACATAAAAAATTATCCCCTCCCCCATCAACTATCATTTCCATTTATAGAAAATTACCCACTTCCCCTTCAACTACCCTTTTCATTTATAGATATTTCATCTACCTTTATACAGTGGATTATTATGACCTTCTTTTCAGGATACTTTATTTATCAAAATTAAGTACTTGACTCTTGTTAAAACGTAAAACGTTGCAGGTAAACTACCACTTCCTCTTAACCGATCTTCACCAAACTCAATAGGCCTTGATTCCTCTACAACTCAGGCACATATGCAAAAATTATTTGATTCTGTTTCAATTTGCGGCAATTATCGTTCGTCATAGAAAAAATTCTACACACAGTCACACACACACACGCGCGCGCGCGCACACACACACACATTTTTTTCGGAAAATGACTTTTCTTCATGTTTTTAGGGTAGTACAATCAGAATCAGCCCTTATCTCGAACACGATTCTTTTCACCATCACCATACTTCCATTTTCTTATGGAACATAGAAGTAAAAACCGGTTAAGATTGATCAACATTATTATCTCTAAAGTGGCTGAAATCAGTCCCATTAAAGTAAACGGTAATGACATAATAAAAGTACATGCTATTGTAACACTGTTTACAAGATACTTATTGACTGAATTGATTTTCTTGTATTTCATATTTCAAACATATACAATAATGTTGTGTAATAAACCTGTGTGTATATTCAAAAAGAATTACTGCTATATTAGCGTACACAGCTGAAAAAAAATAATAAAACAGCCAAAAAATTAAGAGCTCAACAAAATCCGTCAACTTTTCGACTCTGTGAGAGGGGGGTTCCTGTCCCGTTCGTCCCTCCCATAAACAGGCCCCTGAAAATGTGCTCGGATATAATTAGACTGAAAACCGGCAAAATTGAAGAATGCTTCAGGTCACGTGAAGAACTGCACTTAGAAGTGGTGAACCGGATGAAGAAGGTCAGTAGCAAAGTAAGAAGACACCACAGCAACAAAGTTGTACAACGACGCGACCAGATCGTGATCTTCACCATAAAAGTTGGTACAAATAATAAAACAAGTAAACGAAAAAAAATAAGAACAGAAAAGGATGAAGACAACGACAAAAGCGTACACACAGCTGATTTTAAACAACCAAAATGCTCGTACTTCTGAATCGTTATGTCAATCATTTCAGTAGCCATGGAAAAAGTGTGACGGCAATGTCGCTTCAATTGGCATGTGAATTGTATGAACCAAACGTCAACGTTGTTCCAGTGCTATTATATGCCAGTATTATATGCCTGGATTACAAAACAAAGAGATAAAAGCAATATACAATCAGCGGAGTTGAGATTGTTAAGAATAGTTAAAGGATGCACAAGAAGGGATCGTATAAAAAATGAAGATATACGGGAAGAATTAAATATATATATATATATATATATATATATATATATATATTTTCTAAATGAGAAAATCTGAGAATACAGGAAAAATGGAAACAGCATTTAAGTCGCATGGATGAAGATAGAATACCAGTAATTGTAAACAAGTACAAGCCTTATGGAAGAAGGGATGTAGGAAGAGTACTTCAGCAAGCAGGCGCGTATTTAAGGGGGAGGGGACGAACGGAACCAAACCCCTCCCAGAAGGTCGAAAAAATGGATGAATTTTGTTAATATTTTAATTTTTAGGCAATTTGATTATTTGTTCAGCTGTGTTTCAGCTAGTAACTCTTTCTTAAATATATAAACAGGTTTATTACACACCATTTGCGTATAGGCTACGTCTGAAATATGAAATACAGAAAAATCAATTCAGTCAGTGTCTTCTAAACAATGTTTCAGTAACGCGTGTTTTATTGTGTTATTAGCGTTTACTTTAATGGGACTGATTTCAGGGTGTTGTCACACGTTTTTCAGCCACTTTAAAGAGAGTACTCTTGATTAGTCTTATCTTATATTATCTTTTGTATAAAGCCGACGATCAGGTTATTATCCAAAAAACAGAAAAAGATCTCCAGTTAGCAGTCTTCCACTTGAGCCAAATATGTAAAGAGTATAATCTTAGAATATCAACCCAGAAATCAAAAACTTATGGCTTTTTGAGGAAAGCATCCGATACGTTCCAAGTTAATTATAAACAATCAGGCTATAGTACAGGTATCTCATTTCAATTTTCTAGGGTGCGATGTAATTTATGAATGTGACAGCGACATCGATATAAAAATAAATAGATTTCAAATAATATGTGGTACTATACACAGAATACTTGGAAATAAGACAAGGAAAGACAGCGAGATAAAATTCTATAAAGTAATGGCAACACCTGTTTTAACTTACGGAAATGAAACGTCGACGATAACGAGAAATGATGAACGAATAATACAAATAAGTGAAATGAAGTTCTTGAGGAAAACCAAAGGTTGCACCCTTAGAGATCAAATACGAAATGAAGGGATAAGAACTCAGCTTAATGTATATTCTACGGCCAGCAGAATAAGGGAAGGACAAATAAAATGGAGGCAGCATATCGAGAGAATAGAAGATATAAGGCTACCTAAACAAGTAATACAAAACAGACCTCAGGGAAGACGTGATATAGGTAGACCAAGGAAGAGTCTTCAGTGAAGTCGGAACAGGCTGTAAGCCTATACCTTGTCGTGGAGAAGCCGACTCGACAGGACCCCGGACCCCCCCAAACCAAATTCTAGATACGCCACTGTCTGCAAGTAGAATGTATTTGGATGTTTTAAAACGATAAAATAACACATTCTACTTGCAGAAGTAATTACAATTTGAAAATAACAAAACCCTGCAAGAATTCAAAGAGTTACTTATAACGAAATGATGATTAATAAATAATATAGTTTTTATGTAGTGGATTTTTACTTGAAAATGGAGTCTACTTTTGGGTGGCATTTGGCGGCTTTTGGCAAGACCGAGTTGGCAGTACTGTCTACAACCTCTACCACGACTTTAATACTACACTGCCATCCACCAGTCTTCGGACTGACAATGGAAGAAGAAAATAATTACTGTAAGTTTACTCGCTTACGTTACACATTTGCCAAAACATGTGTTCTTTCGTTTCGTCATTAATGTTTACTGTGAGGCTGGCAATACTAGTCATTACGAGTAAACATGACAGTAGGGCATTAAACACCGGCTCAACACACAAGTCATGATTAACGCAAGGGAACAGACGTGCGGCAGTACGGAGCACGACCGCTGAAGTACATTTGCACGATTCGCTCGATAATTTGGAAACCAATAAACATAGAACATTGGGAGTTAGATCAAAATTAAATTTGAATCTTTCTGTATAATTTACTCACTTAATGTATTAGTCTATCTTGAATAGGAAAAAGTTTCTCACAGGCTACTTTTATGCCTCACGACTGAAAACAAAATAAAATTTGATATGAAAGTTCATTTTTTATTTTGTTATACAAGGTTATTATTAAATTTTGATGGCATGTACATCATGTACGTGATCTGAGCTACATGTACAAAAAAATTATTCTTAAGGAGCAAGAACACTTTGCGTAAGGACAGTTTATATTTCAACACGTGATAAATCGTGTGTGCTATGGTTTTATTACGTTTTTTATTTTTACCGACTCATTTTTTGGGTTAAATTTATTTAAAATATATCAAAATATGAATAATTAAAATACTGTTATTACTGGGTACATTTTGTAGTCTTATCTTGTACTTCATTTTTTCGGTCGAGGTTTTCAAGTCGTGTAACAGTAGCGAACGTAAAACCCATAAGCGCAATCTATTTCCCTATCTCGGCCATTGTCTCATCCGACTGTGGAACCAAGAATAGTACCGTCTTACACAAACTAATAATCTGTACTTTGTGCTGAATGTGTACAACATCGTGCAATCATTATCACGTGTTAATGAATACAAATCGGTTCTTTTTAAACCATCGTAGTGGTCTCCGTATCACCTTCGACTGTCAATCAAACTGCACAGTCATTACTAGCTGTAGCCTACACCCGATCTTGGGTTTTTTCCGAGCGGTTTGTAAATGGCGACTGATTATACATGGTGTGGTCGTTTTACATTCTCCTTCAGCACTACAGCCCAACATAAACCCTGGCTTCCACCACCAATCTTCTCCACATTCTCTTATCCATTGCCATATCGGTGTAAACCCTTACATCAATTTTTCTGAGATCTTCTAGCACATCATCCAACCATCTTATCCTAGGTCGGTCCCTCTTTCTGATTTTATAGACTTGCGCCCTCAAGATTTTCTTTGACGTATGCTGATCATCCATCCGCTCTGGGTGACCTGCCCACTGTATTCGTTGAACCTTTATGAATCAGACAATGGGTCGTTTTACATTGTACGGCAATATTCTGAGAACGTGTTCTCGTGAAGGTGGAAACAACAAAAACAAAACTTTCTATCAACACGTCCAAAATGGTTGCTTTCTAGACGTTTATGGTTAGCGGTACATCAATAGGTACAATTCGTTAAAAGTACTAGGCCTACATGCTTAGCTTCTATTGTATCGTCATAAATAAAAATAAAAATATATTTATGTAATCTCTACAAACAAGAAAAAATAATGTTACATCTGATGCCGGTTATCTAGACAAGTATCTACCTTAATCAGTCATTATGCTACCCACGTATTCATACTGTTTGATCTTAATAACAACCTTTGGTGCCCTAATATTGAAAACATATTCTTAACGTTGAAAACCCATATTCTTAATTTACGAGTGAGACCGTAATATATAGATATAATATTTTCTTACAATTATTCTTGTTACAATAATTCTTCTTCTTCACCTCACAGAGTAGGCACTTTGCGTGTTCCGTCTTCGCTGAGTATCTCTCCATCTCACTCTCGGTCTTCCTACGCCGCTTGTACCAAAGGGTCTATATTGAAACACAACCTTAAGTAGTCGTCCATCCTCCATTCTGTCCGGATGCTGTAACCATTCCTTGAGATATTTCTGGATCTTATCTTTTATGGAGAATACCTGTAGCTCTTCTCTAATATCCTCATACCGCAAACGATCCTGTCTCGTACAACCCTTCGTTCTTTTCAGAAACGTCATTTTCGAAGTTTGAATCTGGTTTTTAATTTTCTTTCTAGGAACCCATGCTTCAGATCCATATAGTACAACAGGCACTGCCATTGTTTTATGAAATTTAAACCTTGTCTCTTCCCTTGTATTTGTCCTCAACGTTCTATGTATGACGCCACACATCATCAGAAACCTCGATATTTTTGTAGTGACATCTCGGACTGTGTCATTCCCAATGCTGATAGTGCAACCCAGGTAATTGAAGTCAGAGACTTGCTCCAAAACTGTTCCCTCAAGAACAATTTCTGATCCGACTGGAAACTTCCCCCAAAAAGCCATGATTTTAGTTTTCTGCTTAGACATTTGAAAATCATATTATTTACAAATATAAAGAATTGTTTAAATGACGTAAAGAATACTGCAACACGTCCTCTGTTTTCCGTATTAAGGCTGGATCGTCAGCGTACAATAAAATATCCAAACTCGTGTATAATAATTGTTATTAATAATAAATAATATTTGTTTCCTTTATACAAGAATAAATATATTTTGTATATAATTAGAACGTTTCGGCAGCATGTTAACTGTCATCTTCGGAAAATTCAGAATATTATTTATTATTAATAATATATATATATAAAACTGTTAGTGTTGACTACCAGTAGTGTAGTGCAGCGAGTGTCTCGCGCGCACACACAGATGACAGACAACGTTTTGAGTGTCAATAGACGACGACCAAATGACCTGACCCAACGGCTCTCATAACTGTTCACACACTCCATCGACTACAGAATGAATTAGTGTTTTTCTGTCCTCTCATCCTGCTTACGGTCAGCAACAAGTAATTGGTTTTCCGGCAAACGGGATGTCCACGGTCCGTTCTCCTGAAACCGCATTCAGGTTTTTTTGTTGGTACGGAAAAGCAGCTTGTTACGCTATACAGACCTTGTTGAGGGTGGGTCAACTCATACCTGTAATAAAAAAATTAATTAACTCAAATATACTGCTTGACTTCTTCTTCTTCTTCTTCTTCACTACATGGCTTGGACTATAGCCCGTTCCGACTTCACAGAGTCACTGACCATTTTCCAGGGTCTTCAACGATCTCTCGATCCCACTGGCCCATATTCAACCGCTTGTTTAAGAATACGGGTGTCTACCATGCGTTCCACATAGGACTTCCAATTCTGCCTGTATTCCTTTATTATCTCCAGAACCGACTTTAACTTCAGATCTTTCCTTATGTCGTCGTTTCATAGATGATCTCTCAAACTGCATCCCTTAACTGCTCTTAAATATTTAATTTCCGAGCCCTGTACTTTTGAAATATCTTTTTGCGGGAGAATCCATGTTTCACAGCCATACATTAAAGTCGGCACAGCCACGACCTTATAGAACTTTAGCTGTGTCTCCCTCTGCGTTTTATTCTTAAATAGTCGTCTTATTGTTTCACAGGTATAACTAAATCTATTTATTCTTCGTATTGTTTAAATTAGCAGCCATCCTTACTATTTCTTTTATGAATTTGCTAACTGCTATAATTTTTTATTGTTCGACTAAGCTTTTCGTCATTACTGACATCTTCAGGTCTTAAACAACCTGTTAAAATATAATAACAATAAAAAATTATAGCAGTTAGCAAATTCATAAAAGAAATAGTAAATCTATTTAACTTGCTCTCGACATCGTTATCCTTCCTATATGAGATATCACATCCCAAATAATTAAAATGTGATGCCTGCTCCAAAACACTAATGTCAGTAACAATTTTTGTTCTTACAGGGTTTCTTACCTAGGAAGGGCATTACTTTTGTCTTAGTATTTGAGTTCTTAAAGTTCTATTTCTGGTATTTTGTATGCAAGGTATAAATTATACTGCTTGTACACAGAAACAAATGAGTCACCCCACATTACTGTCTGTTTTTGTTGTAAAAACAATGTCGAAAGATTCCACTGAATTGCATTGCAGTGGGATGGGATGTCTTTGCACTCGTGGCCATGTTGCAGCGTCCGGATCCATAGCTGCCAGAAGACAACTGGTGCTGGTACTGTCGACAGGTTTCTTGTGCTGGATGAGTTGCCACGATCAACGCGATTTTTCGCTAGATGGCGACTTTATGTCGTGACACAGCTACTGGTACCGATTCAGGCGACTGGTGTCACTTGTCTGGGGTACAGTTGGCAGATGCCTTGGGGCGTCCATAGCTCCCCGCCTCCATCCATGCCGGTGGCAAAGGTAGTCTAACAACGTGAAGGTAGGAAGTAGCGTGCTCAGACGTGATAAGAAGGGAGTCCCTGAAGTAAGTGACGGAATTCGGTCTATGGCAGATAAATTCGTGAGGTGCTAACTAGAAGTTATGCACGAGGCTAGAATCGCCCGAGGGCGTTTGACAGTACGGGGGTGGAGGTTCTGAAATGCTACTAGTCCTCAGGTGGGGGGAAGGAAGAGGTAGCGGCGGCAGCAGAGTTGTAACCAGGTACCGGACAAAAAAAAAAAAAAAACAAATGTATGTTAAAGTGTCAATAAAACGGAAACTATGAAAGTTTATGGAGCCATATATTTTTTGTTTTCTTATCGCTTAACTTCATGACCGCTCTTTCAGTCAACGTCTTCTAACGTTCTGCCAATTTTGTTTATTCGCCTACATAATGTTCATAATGTTTACAGCCTACTTTACGTTCCCCCAACCTCGACTTCGGATCCAAGTTTACATTAAAAGCCCATTGGCTGATTTTATTTTCTAATAACTTTTCTTATAAAAAAACTTTTGTTTTTTATATATCCTTTGTTACCAGAAATCCAAGTCAACTGCGTCTTCTGTTGGAGATAAAGGATATTTTGAAGTGTCACGTTCTACCGAAATTACACAATATGGTGTTGTACGGAAGTTTGGCAGTCGCCCGGTGTGCGAGACCAGTAGCGTAACTAGCAGCTGGGGGGATGAGACTACTTTGAAGGTTGGGCTCCCAATTTTCCTAAGGACGAATGAGACATTTTGCATTCTTCCAATATAAATTGTATAAATACATTTTATACAAGGCTGACCCCATGCGATAAAAAATTGTCGTAAACTGTACTGTTCTGAAACAGGTCAGTAATTTTAAATACCCGAGCTGTAACGTACCTTATATTACAGCACATTTCTCTATGCGTCTGAGAATTGGAGTTTAACGAAGTCACAGGTCAGTTGTATTCAAGCGGCCGAAATGAGTTTTCTCAGGCACATGGCACGATATATATACTCTTCGAGATCGTAAAAAGAATTTCGATGCATGGCAAGAGGTGTATATTATGAGTATAGCCCTACTTGATAGAATTGCCCAATATCGGCTAAAATGGTTGGAACATCTTGACTGAATATACGACTGCTGGATCCCCAAACCACAATGGAATTATAAGTCCCAATAAACGGAGAGGTGTAGGGCTTAGGAAGAGGCGTTGGAGTGATCAGCTGTAGTCTATCAGTGGTAGCGGAAGAGAACATTTTTGGTTTAATCCTTGATGAAGATTATTATGATAACATTTTATAAAATGTACGTAAGGCTGCAAATAATACGTTATTTACCAAATGTTTTAATGGCTGTCATTATTAAGAAAACGTCACGTTTATTTGATTAATTTATAAATATTGTAATTCCTTTTATTTAATATCTTCAAATTAATACACTGCAAGTAGGTTTATTTTCACCTGATGCACGTTTTACAAACATTATTCTATATCTTCAGAGTTTTGTTTGAATTGTAATTGAATGTTTCGCTTGTAATATATAATTAACGGATAATCGATTTTACTTCGATACTATTTTCGATTGTTGTAATGTTTATGTAGTCAGGTACTTGTTAAATATTTAATGTTTTATTTTATTATTCTAATAAATGTACGATTTTAAATAAATCGTCTTGCTTTGTTTTTATTTGAATTTGTTCTTTAATTAGTAGATTAATATTATTGTGTTTGTAAATACTGTATTAAGATTTTCATTTGTTACACTTTTGTACATTTTTAATTAATCTGACATTTTTAATGTCTGAAAATTTATGTTTATTGTTTAAACAGTGTGTGCCTAAATTAGATTTGTAAATATTAGGTTTTACAGTTCCTTTTATAGCTACAATTAATTATAAGCTTTATTTTAACACACCCAACTGACTTAGGAGGTTAATGTTACCTGACTAACAGGTTTATGTTACGTAATTATGAAATGTCGTTGAAATTTATAATATGTCTAGGGGGAGGTGGGAGCGAAAATCCCCCGTAGATACTCCACTGTGCGACTCCACGAGACTAGAGCAACGTGTATTTCGAGCCTGAGACAGGATACTATAAATCATTCCGATCAGCATCTGCTAGCAGCCGTGAGATGTAATCGACCCGGTGTCAGAACATATCACACCGAAAGCTGAATTCAGTAAGTGATTCTGAACAGACGGAGGAAAGTCTGCGATCGTGACGTAGCTGCGACCAACGTAACATCCATCTTCCGAAGGTCGAATCGACCCGATTACTCGATACTTCATGACGCCGCCAGTCGGGTTAAACAACAGAGAAAGGAAAGAAAGAAAATAACATTTTGCAACGACTGCAGATTTAAATAAACGTACACACAACGTGATTTAACAGCACAAACTATGACGAAACAACAACAACGACTATTATTGTTATTATTGTAGTAGTAGTAGTAGTAGTAGTAGTAGTAGTTGTGTTATGACAGCGCGGACGAGGGCAGTCACCTGACCGTATCGACTCTAATTGGCACTAGTGCGAACAGTATTCGCCTTTGTCACCGTGCTCTGTCTGCTTTCCCAATACTGTACCGTACGTATATACAATACGTGACAGTATGTCGTCACAGAGCCGCGACCGACCAGCCAAACCGAACCTATATGTATCATGCCAAAACCCAACCTCTATGTACGGACAGCACGTGTTTTGAATGCAAATGTGGCGGCCAGTACCGTTCTGTGATAATATTTTTATTATTTTCATACCAAGTTGAACAAGTTATGTATTTTTCTTCTATACATCATGATATTTTACTTGTTACTAGTTTCTTATCAGTAGTACAAAACAATTCTGTTTTGTCATATTATACTTTTGGCAGTCTTGTTCCTTCCATTTTGGAATTACGCGATAATTCAAGTCCAGTCTGCGTCTCTGTGCTTAACTAAACGTGTCCGGTTTTCACACACTCCATCCACCTCTTTCTCCGTCTTCCTCTGGGCCTAGACTCCACGGGTTTCCATTCTGTGATAGCTCTCGTATTTCTAGTCTTTTTCATTCTATAAATATGTCCTAGCCATCTAATTCTCTGTGACTTAATAAACTTTACTATGTTTCCGCTGTTTATTAATGTATCAAGTTCATGATTCATGCGGATCCGTCAAGTGCCATCTTGTTGCACTACTGGCCCAAAAATATCAGTATTTTCCTCTCAAATCGCTTAAGATCTTCTTCTCTTTTTCCCCACGGTCCATCTCACAGCCGTAAGTCATTACTGGTTTTATAAGGCTTTAAAAAATTTTTAGTTTAGAATTATGACTTAGGGTCCTAGGGCACAATAGTTTCTTGTTTGCAAAATACGCTCTGTTTCCCTTTGCTATCCTTGATTTGATTTCCTTGCTGTTCAAATTGTCCTCATTTAGCAGTGATCCCAGGTACGTAAAATTATTCACTTGCTCAAAGCTCTACCCTCCAACATCCAGTGTATTTCTTTCATTATGTCTTGATTTTGAAACACACATGAATGAAAATTTGTCCTGGTTTATTGATAACTCAGCCTTCTTTATCTGTTCTTCCAGTTCTATGAATGTTCTTACTGCATTTTTGTTACGGCCGAGTGTAACTATGTCATCACCATATGCACCAATTTGTCTGCTTTTAGTAATTAACTTTCCATGGGCATTCACTTTAGAATCAAGACAAACTGGTCATGGGAAATAGGTGCTACTTTTCTTTGCATCCTAAAGTCCAGAAGCATTTCTAGAACCTCTAAGGTCCAGATTTACAAAACTGTATTGCGGCCAGTACTATTATATACTTCAGAAGCCTTGACCATGACCTCAGCTTAAGACGACGTGATTATCAGAAGGTGGGAAAGAAAGATTCTGAAGAGGATATGTGGAGGTGTACTAGATACTGGAATGTGACGTATGAGGACAAACGCCGAATTGTACGATCTATACAAGGAACCGGACATCGTCACAGCAATAAAACAAGGCAGAATTAGGTGGGCGGGTCACGTACAAAGGATGAGAGAGGAAAGAGCAGTGAAAAAAGTGTTAATTGGAGGACCAGGAGGAAGAAGAACATGAGGGAGGAGGCCAAGAAGAAGAAGATGGGTGCACGATATAGATGAAGATATGAGAAGACTGGGGGTCAGAAGGTGGCGAAAAGTTGCACAGGACAGAGAGGAGCAGAGGCACGTCATTCTGGAGGCCAGGGCTCTTCATGAGCTGAAGCGCCGTGGAGTAGTAGTAGCAGCTGGAGTGGAGTAGCAGTAGTAGTTTCACTTTAGAAACAGCTGCATGAAGAATGAGATTGAAAAGGAGTGTCGATAATGCATCACCTTGTCTTACACCACAACCAATTTCAAAGTTGTCAGTTCTTACATCCGATCACTGCCATCCCAATAATAAGGACACAGTCGGAGACGCAACATGGCTGTTGCGTCATGTACGATTGTTGCACTGTTTGTTTGTTTACTGCAGTTTGTTGCGACAGACCGAGAGCAAGACAAATCGCCAAACCAATTACACGCGGCAGAGAGAGGAGAGAGAGGGAGAGAGAGGTGTTTGTTTTTTATTAGCGTCTGTATGGCGGCCTAGTCTCTAGTGACCCGTTTCGTTCGTATATAACTGAATCTGTGATTTTAGAATGGACATTATTTACAAAAAAAAAACTAGATTTTTCAGTATACACTATAAAAACATTCTATCGCTTTATATTCTACGTTAGAAAAGGGTTGATCATTTTTGTGTTAAAGGTTATGTTTATTATTGAAGTTTTACTGTAGTATTCAATTTTGAATTATTTGCTTTTTCTACCTTGGGGAATCTGTCACTGCCCATTCTGCTAATGTGTTGTTTTCAGCCTTCTCTGTTGACTTGATGATTCCGTTTACTTCTTCGACTTTCAGTTCCTCTCTTATCTGACTGTTTCTTTTCATATCTAATTTGTTTATCCAACTGTGGAACGCAAAAATTTCATTTCTGTAGCATGAATCCTTGATATCTGTCTAGTAGACATTGTCCACGTTTCTGAGCCATAAGTGATGGTAGGAACTGCCATGGATTTGTATAATTTTAGGACTTTTTCCTTGCCTTGTGTTTTAGAGCACGTCGGAGAGTTCCTCTTATCTGGTTGAATTGATTAATTTTCCCATTAATATCTTCTTCGTTTTTATACGACAGCTTACGTACGGCCTAAATAGTTAAGTTCTGAAACTTGTTCTATAATTTTACCATCCAAACAATTTCAGATCTAACTGACCATGGTCTTTTAAAAGCCATACATTTTGTTTTTTTTGTCAAGATATTTCCATATTAAATTCTTTCGCAATGTTATCTAAGGAGTGGACCATCCTTTGCAAGCCATGCAAGCCATCTTCATTGTGGCCAATACAATATGATCATCTGCAAACATCAGAGTCTTAAGCATTTTGCCCGCAACTCTGGTTCCTCCATTCACTCTGTTTAAGCCAAATCCTAACAATTCCATCCAAAAACAGGTTAAAAAAGCGGTTGATAAAGGGCAACTTCCATTTTAACAGACTACATGATGAGCGGAAGTCCAGCGTTGCCACGGTCAATTATGCAGCCCGTAGGGTATCGTTAGATGACGATAACAGGAACTTTCACAACATGAAATACACGATTTTTTTTTATAATCGACTTTAGATTTTTACGATCACGTAATTATCGATTTGAATATAAATTGGCTACCGTTAAAACAAACCAAACAAACGCTCGACCGACTTCTATACGTTTTGCGACAAACAAACAAATTTCACTTTCCATTTAAATATAAAACTCGTTTTCAAATCCAAAAGTCAGGCAAACTATTGACTTTTATACGTATACTCAACGATCGACGGGGCAGCGTTATTTAAATAATCGTAATTAGAAACTTTCACACGGAATGAAACAACAAACAATTTTTCATATAATTGACTCCAGTTTGGCGTTCATAAAGATTTGAATATAAATTGATTTCGCCAGCACGCAACGTAACCAAAATAACCAACCAACTATCGCATTTATTATGGGAAATAAAAAGTTTTCCCATTCACTTTTATAACAACAACAAAAAAACTTGATTTGAAACCTAAATGTCAGAAGAACCAACATCAATTTCCGCCGAATAGAAAGCGTACAATTATACAAGAGTGGTAACAAAGACGGGGCCACCTGCTACCTGGGAAACGCATCGTGTATGCTACCGGGGGAGCGCAGAGGTTACGACCTCTTGTGCGCCGAAACGAAAATACTCACATAATAATCTCGTGAACAAAAACATGACGACGGCGTTTCTACAGAAAGGTCGCCCAAAACTGGCAGTTAGTGTGGCGGGGCGGCAGGTTGACGCGGCTTTCTCCAATTGAGTCGCGCGCCTAACGAGGCGGGGATACTGATTACGCCGAGAAACTACACCACTATAGACTTTCACACAAATAATGTACACATGTACAGCACGTGCCTGGCTGCCATGGAAGTCCTTAACCTTTTTTCATTCGAGTGAAGGGCTTTCTCACAATGTTGATCGCGACTAACATTTCGCGAGTCGCGGAAAAACAGACCAACTCGCACAACAGTAACGTTAGTGAAAGAAAATGATTAATTACCGTCAGAAATTGAATCTCTAACATTCAACGGCGTTCCACAGGCCAGGAACCAGTAAGAACTAAGATAGTTATAGATGGAAAGATGATGGATCAAGTCCAGTATTTCAATCAATTGGTATGTTACGTTACATTTGGGACAGAGATTGAGCTGGATGAAAAATTAAACAAATTTAGGAACATCTGTGGAACAATTCACAGCTACCTTAAAAATAAGACAAATAAGGAAACAAGGATAAGGTTTTTTAACACTGTAGCGAAACCAGTTCTGATGTATGAAGATGAAGCCAGAGTTATGACAGAAGTAGACAAAGCAAAGATTCAAGCTGCGGACGACCCAAATGCGATGGTTAGACACCACAAACGGTGGTCTTCGGTGCAGAAAACTGAACCGAGAGGACGCCACACGCCTTTCTGAAATCCACTGATCCAGAAAGCAGACTCCAGTCTAAATGTAGTGTTCTTTAATATTTATTTAAAATGTTTAACATGTGAAAATCTCGGATGTTTGAAATCAAAACTTTCTGATAATCCTACCCGCCTCCGGTTCCAACTAGTATGGGGACTATCAGCGTCGGGGGCTGTATAAACAAACCACACCGTGATCATTATCAGCGGAAGTCAACGCACAAACGAAAAGAGTAAACAACTATGCTATGAAAAGTAATTTAAAAATAAAATATAAATAACAATAATAATAAAAACAGAGGAAGTGGCTATAAAATAACAACAGGACAGACACATCACGCACGCAATCTGCTGGAGCTAATTAGTATTACGGAATCCAGTCAATATATTTTGTCCATGCGGAATTCCTGCACGCAAACAGATTTTTCTCTTTACACATGTACACTGGAAATCAGAACGAATCAATCACTGCTCGACTCTTGAGCGGTTACGACTAAAACATTTCCTTTTGATAATGCAAGCGACACGCAATATAGTCGTTCAATGCAGGATTGTATACTGTTTTCTGTAATGGAAACACTTCCTCATACATGTGTCTACTATAATACATGTAATCTATTGGACGGAATGATGCGTAAGTCACAAGGAGACATAGGAACTACAATGGAGTAAACTACTGCACGGCTACGTTAACACTGGATTCGGAGAGAGGAAGCGTAGCAGCACTGGCACTGCAACTTGCATGGGGATACGGTATGTTCCCTTACGCTGCTTGACGTTTGTACAGTCAAAGTGAAACTCATACGCAACTTGAAAATTTACCCGTCCAAAAATTACAGTAAGCGCATTAGAATTTTTAAAATTTATACTTTGCTATTCTACATCGTTTCAAATGACATACTTTGTAACAGGAACAGAACACGCACAAACATTAGCCTATACTTGTAATATAAATCGACGTTCACGATATTCACAGCTTGGAAACATAGATTCAAATGACAAACTTTTGACTGTGACTGTAGACTGCTCGGTAGAGCTTACCGAATTTCGCCGAGTTATACAGTCTCCAAACTCCCGTAGTTCACATTTTTCCCGCATCCTTTGTTAAATTTGTCTAGTATTACGTTCGAAGATAACAAACGAAATGAGACTGAGCTGTAGCGGTAGGAATGATTTGACTGCCAACGGTTCGGGGTATACAGATAGTTCCAGTAACTTGAAGTAAAGTACCCAAAAGAATACGGAATTTGGACTTAAAACAGACAGAGCACAATAGAATCGAATCCTTTGAAACAGCAGTTTACAGACCTATTTCTCATAGTATCGCACACAATACGTACACCAAATGCTTTCATATTACACAAACTGCAAGATAATTTACTGAGTAATTAAAATATCGGTTTGGAGAACCATACATGACTTCCATGTTCTAAGATTTATATTTAAAATCATTTTCGAAATGGAATATTTCCATAGAAACCACTTCTTTCTTCAGCCTTAACCACAGTACTGTGGTCACTAACGTAGCCTATACCACCGCACTTTAGCGCACTCGATTTTCACTGATGGCAGTCGATGGCACTGCCGAAACGTCTGGTTCCGCAGAAAATACTGGACCATGGCCAAACAGCCCGGGAAGGAATTTTAACAATAAACTACTTCTTTGTTGCCGATAACGTAGTACACATATAAAAAATTATCCCCTCTCCCTTCAACTATTATTTTCATTTATAGAAAGTCACCCCCTCCCCCTTCAACTACCCTTTTCATTTATAGATATTTCATCTACGTTTCTACAGTGGATTATTATGACTGTATCTTTTCAGGATACTTTATTTATCAAAATTAAGTACTTTACTCTTGTTAAAACATAAAACGTAGCAGGTAAACTACCCCTTCTCCTTAACCGATCTTCACCAAAATCAACAGACCTTGAGTCCTCTAAAACTCAGGCACATATGCAAAACATTATTTGATTCTGTTTGAATTTACGGCAGTTATCGTTTGTCATAGACAAATTCTACACACAGACACTTTTCGAAAAATGATTTTTCTTCATGTTTTGAGGGTAGTACAATCAGAATAAGCCCTTATCTCTAGCACGATTTTTCTCGCCATCCCCATACTTTCATTTCCTTATGGAACATGGAAGTAAAAACGCTTTATAAGTAAGTTCTACGGTACTCTAGATAATCCAGTCGAACTTCCCAACAACGACCAGTTAGTCCAGTGCTGAGAGTTCAGGGAAAATAAACACATGTTGCAACATGAGATTACCAACAAACCCGCATTAGCTAACAGGACAGAGAATGAAGTCAAGGGGTTAGCGTCCGTGCATGCGTGCGAGTGAGACAGAGTTTAATGTGTAGAAAACCTAGTATATCAAAAAGGTGGGGAAAGAAACTTCGTTCTGAGTATACAATAAACACTGCTGTGTAGGGGGAGGAGGGTTGGTAAGAGAAGGGCGCTAGGCAGGTGCTAGGGGTTGATAACCCCGAACGTCGAGAGACTGGGATGCCGAACCTTGTGTCGATGTATTACTGTCCCACCAAATCTGTCTTCTCAATCAGACCAAATTGTTCGAGTCTCTCTCTCTCTCTCTCTCTCTCTCTCTCTCTCTCTCTCTCTCTCTCTCTCTCTCTCTCTCTCTCTCTCTCTCTCTCTCTCTCTCTCTCTCTCTCTCTCTCTCTCTCTCTCTCTCTCTCTGTTTCTCTCTCTCTAATAGAAATCATAACATTAACGACTGGTTTTGTTACCTTAACTTCTTCTTCAGACAGGAAAAAAATTCTTTTTTCTTTAAAGACCCAAACAAAATCAAACACGGAGAACGCTTTTTCTGATCTGACAGAGAGACAGACAATGATTTATAAAGTAGAACAATACGACGGCAACAGAATTGACGACCGATGGCTTCAGGATCAGATTCGTCATTTATCCGCTGCCGGTTTTGTGTAGCCTACTTCCAACCGAGAAGACGGCGTTCCGCAAAGTATAAAATTATAATTCGTCCTTTTAACTGTTTTTTATCGATGTTTTTTCTGTACTCCAGTCGTACAGGAAACAACAGTTGACTTACAAAAATTTTTGTAAGTATCGCCGAAAGAAATTAGTTGGGAAGTTAATAACATTTGAGCGATCGGGGGATCGAAAAAAAGAGAAATCCGGTGTAGAATTATAGAAATAAAAAGGGCTCCCCCTCTGTTTGAACTGCCGCCCATGGGACAAACGTTTGTACTCTCCACAGACACCCGTACACAGCCTATTTTCCTGTTGACTATAAACTTATCACAGGCGTAGGCCTATATAGCCTACGATGGCTTTGTCTCGTACGAAACAGCCATTGGAAGTAGTACAGTAGTTTCTTTATGGAGCCGAAACTGTAGCAACACCGAAAAATATTTTGAAAATATATTGAAGGACAGACGGGATTAGAAAATCAACAACACGAATACTGAAGATTGATAAAAAAATGAGATACGGAACAGTAAAACGATGAAAGGATTACAGAAAATGAAAAACGTACAATGAACAATGGTGGAAATATAGAGGAAACAATTGTTCTGGCCACGTAAGCGTAAGCGCAATCTGTCGGTACACCGAGAAAGCGTTGTGACTAAAGGAGGGCTCCCCCAGAGCCGGCCTTAAGCAGATGTGACCTGTGCGGCCGCACCGGGCCCCGGTCCTTATGTGGCCCCGCGCACGTAGTTTCCAAACTTAATTTTGATGACCTGAATGATGATTTTGCTCGACAAGAATCAAGAAAAAGGAATTTTTTGTAATGTGACATTTTAAAAAACTAAAGATTTTATAAAGTGTCAAATGTGTAAATATCTCAAAATATACAAGAGTATACTATTATATAATAGTGTGTCGTTTATTAGTTAGAAGGCTAAGAGTGTAAATAATCTTGTATACATTTTGGATTTTATATCATGAGAAGAATTCCTGATGGTAATTCTTCCAAACAGAAGTTTGTTTCTATTATTTATAGGTTAATTAGGCTAAGTTTGACTAACGTTATCATAGTAGGAGGGAGGAGGCCTACTGTGTTTTTAAACAAGGTATCTCAATAGTTATTACTTTGTCGATGCTCTAGTAGACAAAAAGAGTAATATTGTTCAATAACATTGTCTGTTTATAAAGGTGCAACAAAAATGTGAAAACTGACTTCATAGCGGTAAAGTTTAAATAAGGTGATAGGGGATGGGCCGGGAACGAAAACTGAGGGGTCTCGGCTCACCCATGGCCGGTTCTAGTAGAAGGCCGGAATATTAAACGTGGCAACACTGGAACCAGGTGATATTTGAGGCCGACTAGACGATCTCTTAATTTATGTATTTCAATAATCAAATCGCGTCATTTTTATTTGCCGGTTAACAACAGTTTTATAATTCTTAATTATTTGCAAACTAAAAGTTTATTATGCAAAATACTGTTATATTATTTAAGAAATATAATAATTAACTCATTCATATGATACGAATTCAATAAGTCGAACAAAATGAATTCATTAGGCCTAACACTAATTTCTTCAACGTAAACGCATAGTACTAAGTGCGCACATACCTATAATTTAGATTTAGCTATAAATACTCAGGCCTACTCATAATTTTAGTAATGCTATGAAATTAAATCAAAATATAACATATTTGCTTTAGCTATTTTATTACACTATGCTCAGACTAGGCCTCAGACGCAACGTTGCCACGTTGCCGGCTTCTACTAGAGCCGGCCATGGCTCACCAGACCGCTAGATCTACATGCCATGGAAGGGAAAAAGAAGAAGGAGGAGAATAATAATAAGAAGAAGAACAAGAAGACGAAGAACAAGAAGAAGCGTGTAACGCGCCGGCTCTAAGTAGCTAAGTAGATATTACTAGGCAGGCACTGCTTACTGGATTGCCATCGCCTTACAAAGGAACAGCAACCGGTTCCAGTATACAGATTTGTTGTGAAAAACCGGTGCGTGGTTAGAAAATAGCCTGTATTTCTGGCGAACAGATGGTACGGGAATAGAAAGACGTTTCATAATTGAATACTATCACTGTACTACGCGGTTTTATGGCCGAGAACAAAGTGCAGACAGAAATGTTTGGTATTGCGTCTAAACGTCATACTAGAGCGAGCACTACGTAGTCAGAGGGCAGTACGAAGGTTATCTGCTATATAGACTATATAGTGCACACAAACTTGGCACTTCCCGTTCAAAATATATTTATAATTTTAACAGCTAAACAGACGATCGTAAACACAAAGCGCGGAACAAGGTATTCAAGGAAAAAGGTAAACAATTATATTTTGTACAAAGCACCGGTAGCCGCAAGCGTGTGTTTATCCTGGTTCTCTTTAGTTGGTCCATTCTTACGTTTGATGCCATTTCTTATTCCGTTGTGTCAATTTCAGAGTTCGTTCGTATGATTTGCATTCCAACTATAGGGTGTTCCAAACCGGATGGCACCCAAGGGATTAGAAGACCTTACTCTCGCACGCGCACTCACAACAGGCCCGGCCCGGCCAGGCACGACCTGGGCGGTTCTGGTACAGTATAAGTATACGGTCAAATTCAAAACTATAAGAGAGGCCGCACACTGCAACGAAACTGTTCCGGAACTGTTTCGTCTCTGTTTCTCGCCCACGCAACGAAACTGTTTTGTCTCTATACCTGCGCACACTGAGACGAAACAGTTGCTCGTCAACTTAATTCGTTCCTTACTTCTTTAGTTTTTTTCGTTCGCTCAAGATGTCTTTCGAAGACGCTGTCACTGTTTCTGCTTTAGTTATTCGCTATAGGAAAAGAAAACGAAGCAAAAATTGTTGGGTTCATCCGCTTCATTGTGAAAGGCCAATAAAAGGAAAATTTGTTACATTGTTGCGTGAATTTCCATCTAACTTTTTTCATATATGAGAATGAATATCAGCAGTTTCGATGAACTATTAAGTCTTCTGAAACGTAGCATCACTTATCAGAATACGTCTTTTAGGAATTCGATATCACCAGAAGAAAGGCTGACTATAACTCTGAGGTAAGTACGTTATTAATTAATTGAGAATTAATTGTTATTAGTTGAGTAGTGATTAATTAGTTAAGCAGTCTCTATAAATATTAAATTAATCAAGTTGTGTTAGTTGTTATAATCACAAACAGAAATAAGTCTGTTGCACACCACTATAGAAACATTATTCTGATTAGCGCTTTCAAGCCTCAGAGCTCATCATCAGATCGGAAGTATACAATAATGGAACTTTAATTAAGACTTTAATAACAATAATAGGACTAAAACACTTCTTTATACCCCCAATTACCCTACAGCGTGTACACATTTTCGTAAATGAACAACTATCGATTTCCACGCTAATGTTTGAGAAGGATAACGGTCGACATAAATATTAACTTTTTGTCATATTGTAATAAAAGCAGTAACAATAACCCGTGGAGTAACGATAAACCGTGTATCCTTTAACCAGCTTGTCTATAATTTCTAGTTTTCAGGTACTAATATAAAAATAATAGTACCTGAAAAAAAATTTTCAGGTGACAATAAAAAATACTAGCAATAAGAATTTTCAGATAAAAACGAAAAACTGCTTATTCATTGCAAAGAGTTTTGAATTAACTTTAATAAAACAAATTTAAAAACTATAAACGCTTAGTAGTTTCACAAAATGTATTGTTAAATTCTGACAATTGTTTCAGCCGATTAAGCTATTCTCAAAGAGATGGTACAGTAGAACGAAATACAAACGGTGGCAGAATGACTGTGTTGAGAACCGTGGTGATGGAGCGGCACCTACCCCCACCACGATACAGTTTCGAGACTTTAGTTGCAGTGTGCGGACTTCCATAAGAAACAGTAGGACTAGCACGTTTTCGCAACTATTCTGTCTCCGTGCTGTTTCCACCGTAGGAAACAATTTTATTTCTGTTGCTGTAGTGTGCGCACCCCCCTATATAGATACATGAGATTTTAAGACATAAGAAACAGTTGCGGAACTGTTTCGTCTCAGTGTGCGGGGGCTCTAAAATTTTTAACGTAGCTTATTATCCAAATTAAACTATAATTTTTGTAATCTTCGTGAAATTGTGAGAATAAATGAGTCCAAACAACACATAATTGCGATAAATATGAGTATTTTAGAGATTTACAAACCAAACGCAGAATTGGAGTACTTAATAAAGATAGAATAAGTTGTACAACTAAAATATATCACAACCACGTCGTGTTTGGTGTCATTTTCTTTAAAATTTTATGGAGATTTCAAACATGCTAAGCTCGTTTGTTGAAAAATTCATATTATAAAAGTTACAGTTACGTAGTGGACGCCCCAGTAGATGATTCATTCACATTCACTCGTTTGTGTGTGTGTGTGTGTGTGTGTGTGTGTGTGTGTGTGTGTGTGTGTGTGTGTTAGTAAAGGTTTTCTAATCCCTCAGGTGCCATGCGACTTGGAACGCAGTACAATTTTATTTTTTATTATTTATTAATTTTTTTTTTTACGGATGCAATGCTTCCTGTTTGGCCGACCTGTACAACCGGCTCTAGTATGTCTCCTTGAGACCAGAACAAACCGAAAGGACGGAGAGTTGTGAGGCGTCTGAAGAAACGTTGGAGTGACCGGCTCTAGTATGTCTCCTTGAGACCAGAACAAGCCGAAAGGACGGAGAGTTGTGAGGTGTCTAAAGAAACGTTGGAGTGACCGGCTCTAGTATGTCTCCTTGAGACCAGAACAAACCGAAAGGACGGAGAGTTGTGAGGCGTCTGAAGAAACGTTGGAGTGACCGGCTCTAGTATGTCTCCTTGAGACCAGAACAAACCGAAAGGACGGAGAGTTGTGAGGCGTCTGAAGAAACGTTGGAGTGACCGGCTCTAGTATGTCTCCTTGAGACCAGAACAAACCGAAAGGACGGAGAGTTGTGGGGCGTGTGAAGAAACGTTGGAGTGACCGGCTCTAGTATGTCTCCTTGAGACCAGAACAAACCGAAAGGACGGAGAGTTGTGGGGCGTGTGAAGAAACGTTGGAGTGACCGGCTCTAGTATGTCTCCTTGAGACCAGAACAAACCGAATGGACGGAGAGTTGTGGGGCGTCTGAAGAAACGTTGGAGTGACCGGCTCTAGTATGTCTCCTTGAGACCAGAACAAACCGAAAGGACGGAGAGTTGTGGGGCGTCTGAAGAAACGTTGGAGTGACCGGCTCTAGTATGTCTCCTTGAGCCCAGAACAAACCGAAAGGACGGAGAGTTGTGGGCGTTTGAAGAAACGTTGGAGTGACCGGCTCTAGTATGTCTCCTTGAGCCCAGAACAAACCGAAAGGACGGAGAGTTGTGGGGCGTCTGAAGAAACGTTGGATTGACCGGCTCTAGTATGTCTCGTTGAGACCAGAACAAACCGAAAGGACGGAGAGTTGTGGGGCGTCTGAAGAAACGTTGGAGTGACCAGCTATAGTATGTCTCCTTGAGACCACAACAAACCAAGAGGACGGAGAGTTGTGGTTCGTCTGAAGAAACGTTGGAGTGACCAGCTGTAGTATGTCTCCTTGAGACCAGAACAAACCGAAAGGACGGAGAGTTGTGGGGCGTCTGAAGAAACGTTGGAGTGACCAGCTGTAGTATGTCTCCTTGAGACCAGAACAAACCGAAAGGACGGAGAGTTGTGGGGCGTCTGGAGAAACGTTGGAGTGACCAGCTCTAGTATGTCTCCTTGAGACCAGAACAAACCGAAAGGACGGAGAGTTGTGGGGCGTCTGAAGAAACGTTGGAGTGACCAGCTCTAGTATGTCTCCTTGAGACCAGAACAAACCGAAAGGACGGAGAGTTGTGGGGCGTCTGAAGAAACGTTGGAGTGACCAGCTCTAGTATGTCTCCTTGAGACCAGAACAAACCGAAAGGACGGAGAGTTGTGGGGCGTCTGAAGGAACGTTGGAGTGACCAGCTCTAGTATGTCTCCTTGAGACCAGAACAAACCGAAAGGACGGAGAGTTGTGGGGCGTCTGAAGAAACGTTGGAGTGACCAGCTCTAGTATGTCTCCTTGAGACCAGAACAAACCGAAAGGACGGAGTGTTGTGGGGCGTCTGAAGAAACGTTGGAGTGACCAGCTCTAGTATGTCTCCTTGAGACCAGAACAAACGGTTTTTTGGTATATTCTTTGCTGAAGAAGGTGATGATGATGAAATAAATTCCTACAATTTTACATCAGTAGACTCTAAGGGCATTTTCAAATTCCCTGAACATTACATATCACTCTAAGAAAAAGAGATTAAATATATGAGTACAACAGCGTACAACGCCACTGATAGGCTGAGGGCGGTACAGTTAAGGTATTTTTTCCCCAACAAGAACGTTTTTATTCTGCAAATGTGTTTCTTCACTATTATCTTAAGACTAGGTACAAAATCTGAACTTCACAAAACCGATTTCGCTGTAAACAAAAACTAAAAGTTAATAAAGATATTATTCTGTAATACGGAACGTTCTACAAGTATCTCAGTTATCCCAGCAGAGCCCAGCTGTGTTGAGCGTGTGTGCGTGCGCGCGCGCGTATTTTGAGCTGAAAGACAATTACGTGACACTTATCACACGTCAACAATCGAGGCTATCGCAGACCTCACCGGTCGGCGCACTGTGTTCAAGGCCAGACACGACACTGTTTCTAGTGGATTCTAGAGCGCTCGTAAGAGGCTATTGTTTAACACGTCATCCAAAAGTGACATCTTATTCTGGTATCTCAGCGGGGGTATAAATATAAGCACCCAGCGACGGTCAGTTCAGTTTACTTCGGGCGATTACTCAGTGCGTTTAAGAGACGATTTATTCAAGTGAGGTTCGAAGTATTGTGGTGAAGTGTTATTGTATTATAACTGTGCGGGACTCTATTAGTTGACATTATTATTGCGTGTGGACAAATTAAATTCGAATTATTGTAAACGAGTATGAACTTGTTGATTACAAACTGTTAATTGTGATAATTAAAGCTGGTTTTTAGTGACTTCATTGGTGTCTGTATTTTCTTTCCACTGTACCATACGACGATCTATGAGACCGTCGTAACAATATAGTCTATTCTATTGTAACGGAATGCACAGTTGACGATACGGCAATACCCGAATGTTGAGACAACGACTTCATTAGACATTTCAACACATCACGCTTCGTATTTATTTGTTTATTTACAACTAAATACGAGATACATTATATTCGCCACGCGCGCGCGCACACACATACACACACAAACAATATATATATAATATATATATTGTAACGCAACAGAAATGCGGTCCTCGACGTTACATAAATAGAAATATTAGAAATATAATAGGTAAATAAATATTTAAATCCCTTACTAATACAAAGGCCAAACAAATACCTTTATCATTGTGTAAAAATGAATAAGGATGCAAGGTAGTAATAACAATAAAAATTAAACCTGTAATATAGACAATAGTAAGAAATCAATGTTCAGTGAAAAGTAAATAAATCAAAAATACTGATAAGAATTATAAGAAAGAAACCAATATCGAAAATGTTAAAGTAAATGACGGTGAAAATAGATAAAAATGAGTCAATAATATACATTACTAGTTAATCGAAAGTAATGATTCTGAATTGAACAATGTTATGTTGTTACCATAAATGTTATGTTAAAGTTCGTGTTAGCTTATAAAGCTTACTTGTTGATGTAATAGCAATTAATGAAGCAATATGTATTATTTGTTTACTGTGGTAGAAAGGTGAAGGAAAGCAGTTAATTAGTATTAATTGATCTAAATTTTTCTTATATGTGATCCATAGATCAAGATAAAGTTGTTGTTAGATATAATAAGAATAATTATTTGTGTACATGTACATAGTTAAGGTTTGATTATGTTTATAAAATTATATAAAAAGGCTATAGTTGTTAACCAGTTATAATCAAAGGTAGATCCAAATATAATAAAAGGCCTAACAGCCAACAACACTATATAACAACTCAGAATATAAAGATTAGGTAAAGAAGTTAATAATAATTAATGAGTATAGTTCAAGGAGTTAGAAAAACCTATGATAATTAATAATAAATAATAAACCAACTCAATATAAACAAATTATGATAATGCCATAGTGCAATGATATCGATTGATAACGTTTGATAGCGGAAAAATAATAATTATGAAAAGAAACAGATTAAGATTGAAAAACCAGCAGAATATATATAGAAATTAGTAAACAAGCTATAAATAAAGTTATATTCCGATATAAGGGAAGTTTAATAAGAAATGAAAGAATAATATATGAAATTATCACTATATAACAAAACATTGAAAAAGAATAAAAATAAATTTGTTGCTAGGGACAACAAAAATTAATATAATTTGTTGATTTGTACTATTGCAATTTATGATCTGAACGTGATGAGATTAAAACCCAGAGAAATAGTTGATAAAACTAACATATTCTAAATTATTTAAATACAATAACAAGTCACCATATATGAATAATTAATTGTCTTAATTAGGCCAGCAACATTTAACCAAATTGTATAATGGTATCATCTAACGATAATAAGTAATTGAATTCCACAAGGAATGACTTGGATTGTCCAATATCAGATCAAGAAATAATGACAATTTAGTGAAATACTAATGACATATAAAGAACTAACTGTGTAAAGAGTTACTACTACAAACCAAACGGAAAATAATAACCATTCAACCACATTGGACATCGCAATTTACTTCATACGATAGAAAGAAAACGTATTTGGATCCAGAGTTTACCGAAGAACACAATCACAAGTTTGGCCATCAATAAACCAAGGGAGCTGTATTTCTAATTTAACCAGGACCAAGAATTCCACTTTATTATCACTTGAAGACAAGAATAAAGAAAATCATCTCCTTTCTGATTGACACGAGGCATCAACTCACGAGGTTAAAAACAACCGCCTTCCAGAGTCGCTTCGTAATCCGTATGGTAATTTTCAATTGTATAATTAATATTAAACACAACAACACATTAACTTTGTAATATCTTGCATTCTTATCTATGTATTTTTAATCTTCCCCGCAGTTAAAAGAACCTTCACACCCTGAACTAAATTAATTATAAAAAAATATATAACTGAATTTAAAATAAAATATTGGACCGAACAATAATCGATTAACGCAACGTATAGCCTTTCTTATATATCAAGTAAAATCAATCTTATTGAATGTTAACAAGTTGAATTAATAAAGAAACCTTGTATAATTTCAGGATCTTATTATTTGGGTTTTATTTAATGAATTGGGAATAAGAATTAAACAGACTAAGTGTATAATAACTAGTCACCGTACACGGTGGGTTAACCTATAAATTTCGTTTGTTTCGGAACTGCAGCGCTTGTTGCGGAATTCTCCGACACCAAAGAGAAGAGAGTTAAACACGAAATTTCAATAATTCTCTGCAAGGCAGACTAGGTCTGAGCGGAATTTTAGAATAACACCCTACATACATAAGTTACATTCACACTAACACTTGTATATTAAATAGAGAGATAAGATAATTATAATTAATGATATTACTATATCTAGCAAACCCAGATATATAAGAAATTGAAAAAATATTAAAATAATCAAAGAGAGGTATATACGAGAGAAATATAATAAATTGACAAACTCTACAGTGTGGCTTAAACAGTACACACCGGTCCTGTAACAAATTGGCTTCCATCGCGGGGCTCGAACGAGACGCACGTACTCGTCATGTAACAAATTGACGCCGGCAACGTTGGGGCTGAAAGAACGAGAATCCCGCAACCGTAAGAGCAAGAGACTTGTAACAATATATATATTATAACGATTCATATTAGCGTCCTATCTGAGCGTTATATGAAAGTGTTTGACGGAGGGAGTATAGCAGCGTAACCAAGAGAGAGAGCGTACAATCGCAGCCATCTCACTCTAACCTCGTCACAGCGACATCCGATACCGGTACGAACATGAAATTTTACTCAATACAAATTATCAGTTCAACCTGTGATAACTTAAAAACTAATAAATATACGGCAATTCTGAAAACAGTATTGTATTCAGCAAGTGAAGATTTATAAGTAGCCGCAATCTCAGTTAATATAATTAACAATTGAAGAAGTTATACGGAAGACGAACGCCAAAAGGAATAACGAGAGAATTATGCTACGTAGGAATTAGGTGTTTCACACACACACACAGATAAAGACCTAAGCAACAATATTCTGTGGTCAGATCTTTGAAAACACGTTTGCAAATACCTGTAATCAATCGATATGCAAACACAGGAAGTACGATTTTTACTAGAAATTCTGCAGTTTCAAACCTGTCACGGGGTGTTTCGTCGACCTGTTCGAGATTGTCAAAACTGGAAAAACGCATGATTTATTTGAACAACCAATCAGAATCCCGTATTTAAAACTGACGCCAACTCAAAGCGAGGGGTAACATCACTCTTCGTTCGGATCTTCAATGCGCTAGTCGTGTATAATTTACGTACAGAAATTTTTAAATCACGCAAAAGTGTAATTAAGTTTCAAATTCGAGAAGTAGTCCGCAGTGAAGATGAACTAGTACCGTTCAACAACTCTCGCTGCGTAAAACAACGTTAATTAATTAAATTATTAATTAATTAATCATCAGCCGTGAAGGACCTGTGCGACAGAAAGCTACAGCATCTGTGTAATTGCCAGGGCATCTTCTACAGCATTGATCAACATCAATTCTTCTGTGCAAAACAATCAAAAGGAGGACCTCTACGGATTCCTATCTTCGGTCAACGCATCAAACAGTAAGAAATAGATTCATTGATCAATGAAATAAGCACTAAACAAATAATAAAAGCAATAAACAATTTTTAAAAGACACAAGAATATCAAACTTTGTATTTTAATTATAAGATTAGCTCTAACATAGTATAGGAGTGTTGAATGGAAAGTGAGGTGTAATATTGGACGTGCAAATTATTGCAGACCTGTTCTTTAGCACTGGTTTGGGAGATAGCAATCTCTTAATTAAACCAGATAAGAGCCATACGTCGTTTGAACGTCTTAATCGTTACTTTTCACACTCACTCAGTAATTATAAGTGTTAGGGTAAATAAGTCCTACCATTAGCATCATCAAGTTTAAAAATAATTGATTAAAACGTTAATTAAAATAATAAAGCAAATCTTAAAGTGTTATTTGTAACGATTCCCCTTGAAAACCACAATCACTGAACGAATCCTGAGAAAGAGTGTCTCCATGCGCTGAGCTAAGCTGAAACCGTGTCATTTGTATCTGGGATTTGTTCTGGCGCCCAGGTAAAGTAATATCACGGGTAAGTAACATTTTATCTAACATTCAAAATATTAGATAATTGTGTTAGATAAAAGGGAGCGTGGTAATATATATACATATATATATTACACAACGGCAAGTTATTTATACGAGCGATTCAGATATCGATAGATATACAAGGGCAAACCGTCTGTACGACCTCAGATGTACAGATAACACACAAACAGACACACAATTGTATGTGTGCATCGCATCGCATCGTGGCCCAAGGTAATGTGTTATTAAACTCCCGCCATAAATCATACGGTACACTTCTACAAAAATGCCAGATTCCCAGCGCAGATTACCGACCAATTAACGTCTGTGCGTGTGTGCGCGCGCCTTTCCCCGCCGAGTTTGTGTCCTTCGCAGCGCTGCACTCGAGCTAACCCGTCACCGGGCGGGCGCCTTTCACTGTTCGCTTCTTTCGACTTATTTGCGGCTTCTACATAACGCAGCCTACAACTGCATTAAACGAAGTGGAACTAGAACAACGGCGACGGCTATCCTACGCCTCGTCCGTAGCCCGTAAGCGGGAGTAGGCCTATCTCTTGTCAGCCCCCGGTGATACACCAGCTAGTCTGTTCGTGTGCACTCCAACGCCAGCCGGTCAGGGGAGTCACGTTGCAGGCAGCAGTGGATCCACGATCAGGCCCTTAAAAAGGACTATGAGTGTTCTTAGCGTGGTCAGAATCTGGGTTTTAAGGAGAGGTTCGGTGGTGATGGCTTCAGCAGAAGTGAATTGCCTACGAACTGTTAGGGATTGCACCTATGAAATCAATTTAGGAATGATATAGTTCAGATGAAATTCAGCATTTCTCTTTATCAGATGTTTATCATAAAGAAATGGTGGTCATGTGTTAAAAACGGTGGACGACACCGAAGCTAGCTTTCCTTTTGCAAGACTCAGTACTAGGGAAGAGGTGGGTTGTAGAGCCGGAACATGTCGCAACGCCTAATATTTGCAAGACTCAGTACTATGGAAGAGGTGGATTGTAGAGCCGGAACATGTCGTAACGCCTAATATTTGCAAGACTCAGTACTAGGGAAGAGGTGGATTGTAGAGCCGGAACATGTCGCAACGCCTAATATTTGCAAGACTCAGTACTAGGGAAGAGGTGGATTGTAGAGCCGGGACATGTCGCAGCGACTAATATTTGCAAGACTCACTACTAGGGAAGAGGTGGATTGTAGAGCCGGAACATGTCGCAACGCCTAATATTTAAGGTTCACGACAACCACGATGATTTAACTGTACCACAAATTTATCAGTAAAGCCCCCAGCAGATAACCACACGACGGGTCAGTAATGAGAGTTCTGTGCGATGTCTTTAGTGAGCGCCGGATTAGTTGAATGTCATATTTTTACCATTACTTTGCACACATGAAAAACACAAGCTGATCTAGATATTGGTATATTAAAATGAACGGTATACCAACGAATAAATTAATGTATGCCAAATTATACGGTTCTCATGGCGGAAACTCTCGAAGTTTGGCAGACGCTAATAAATAACGTGATACAACTTGGAGCCGAGCAGAACTCTGCCAACGATGTTGACTGACACTGCCGATCGCAAGGCTGGGGTCTCATCTTGCAAATAATAAGGAAACATGAGCGAAACGAGTATCGACCTCGTTAAAAACCTTGGGTCCGGATGGTAGCACCCAGTTATAGGACCTCGGCTTAGTGTAAAATGTGACAAATGGTCAACGGACTCGAAGGCGGAGGAAGTCTCAACAGCGGAGAGAATGGATGAGCCTAGCAAATGGGTCTCCGAATGAAATCCAGTCAGTGCAGGTCTGGCAGCCCCACCACCGGACTTTCCTGCAATAGGATTAGTAGCCCGTTCAGGGAGACTTAAGCACCTTTAATCGTCAAACAACAATTTTACAAAGCAAAACACGTCTGTTTTACAATAACACGCATAAAATTCGATGAATAAGAAAAGCTGATCAACACATATTTATAGAAGTCCCCAACTTTGTAAATGGAATGTACGATCTTCGTCTCCTCAAAACGACTGCAAAGTGCAGAGATGAGATTCCTAAGATCAGTAGCCGGGTATTTCAGATTAGATAGGAAAATGAATGAGGACATCCGTCATGAGTTAGTTGAGGGAATGACAAGGTGAGGGAATGGTTTGGTAACGTAGAACGTATGGACTCATCAAGAATACCACACGTAAGTGCAAAATATATGCCTAAAGGTAGAAGAAGTCTGGGATGGCCGATGAAAAGATGGAGAGATCAGTTGTAACAACGGACGACGTAATAGGTTTGAAGCCTTACACTTGCATAGAAGAAGTAGTTGGAGCAGAATATATGGATTATCGTCAAACATACATAAAACAAAATTTATGAGCCGGAATAAGCTATTGGAAATTTATACAAAGTCAGCCAATCGAGCGACCAAGGAAACACAATAATTTAGAAACAATTAAATTGAAATAACTCTATCTCGGAAAAATAACAATTCGAATATAATTAGCGAGAAGTACGTGCATAAAAGTGAATCGAGTGTCTGTAGTCTAGACCTAAGTTTTGAACTAACAATATGTCATACAAGATGACATTTTCTAACCGTGCTGAAATACGGGATGCGAGCATGACAATGAAGAGGGAGGATACCAGGGAATTGAGTCGTTTGAGCTACGGAGACGATTACCAGAATGAAAATAAAGTAATTTTGTCTCGATAGGGTGACGGAAATTGTTTTCTTTAATATTTCGGAGAAAATTTCATTGATTTTCTCCTGTCGATACACACTTGGATTTCATTACAAGCTATACGGTTTCGGACATTAGTCATCGTAAGTTAATATTAAGAAACACGACGTTTCCACATCTATAGAATCAGAGGTCGGCTTCAGGCAAACAAAAAATTAATACAAGGATAAATCTATCACTAACAATTAGATATCGTCAAAAACTCCAAATCTTAGTTAAACAAATATAATGCTAAACAATAATAATAATAATAAAATAGTACTCATATACTGTTTATATACTCATGTACTGTTTAAGTACTCATGTACTTTTGGACATTTATATAGAACGGACGACAATAGGTTGACGAAGCAAATCTTCAGATATCTGTGGGGGAAGACATCAACATCAAGTTGGATTAAAGAAGTCCAAAAGGATTTAGAAAAAAATAATATACACGCAGAAGAAGCAACTGACAGAGAAGTTTTTCGGGCAAAAGTGTTGAAAATGGAGGGAGTCCAGGGTAGGAGAGATAAAAACGCAGGTTCAAAGTGGACTGAAGACAGGAAGAAGAGACACAGAGAGAAGATGAAAGAATATTGGAAAAAAGAAAAGAACAAAGAGTAAAGAACTGAAACTGGCATGGGGTCCTTAGATGGCCGATACGAAAAAGAAAACAGTACTCACCATTCCAGCAAAGAAGGATTCCTCCTGTGGTTGCAACGTAAACAACCACAGCCGTTGTTAAATAACTGTTTTATTATTATTATTATTGTTATTTTTATTAATATTATATTTTTTTAGCTCTATATTTGTATAACTAAGATTTGGAGCTTTTACAATATCTATTTGTTAGTGATAGATCTGTCTTTGTGTTAATTTTTTGTTCGCCTGAAGACGATCTCTGATCCTGTAGATGTGGAAACCTCGTGTTTCTTAATTTTAACTCACGATGGCTAATGTCCGAAACCTTATAGCTTGTAATGAGTATATTGCGACATCGATTATTAATAATTTTAAGAATCACACTTGGGTTTGTTTTTATTTCTCACTCTCTGCTTTCCTCTATTTACTTTCTCCACAACATATGTTACATAGCAATAAATGTCTTCAAATACTCTCTCTCCCCCTATCTGTCTGATATTCGCCACAGTCTGTAAGGTATCATAGCCTACCTCAGGAATGGGCGCATACCTGCCAAAAACTATCGACACTGAAGACGGTCTCCGATAGCGGGGCCTAAACGTTTGACATTAATTACAACAGTCGACCACACCTAACAAACAGCCCGGCTCTGAATAATCTTAACAGTTTCGACGCCGGCCGTGAAACCTTAAGAACTAATCTACACACACACACACACACACATACACACACACTCTCTCTCTCTCTCTCTCTCTCTCTCTCTCTCTCTCTCTCTCTAGTTTATAAACACATTCTGTAAGGAGGGTGACACTCACCTGGACACGACGTGTGATGTTTCTTGTCGTTGGCGCTCGTCCCGCTGAGAACGGTGTCCGCGTCGCTTCCTCGTCGCGACGAGTGCAACATATTGCCGGTGCGTCGTTTCCTGATGCCGTACGTGTGTACGGGCACTATCAGCTTGGGTCTGGGTATGATGAATTCCGAATCCTGAGGATCCGACACACTGGCCACGGACTCCGCCACGACGCCGGGCGAAATCCTTAACGGCCTGACTCGGACTTCGGACGTCGGCGGACTCTTCTGTTCGACGTATCGCGCCAGAACGCCCTTGTTCAGCCTTCTCGAGCCGTCCTGCTTGGGCTGAACAACGAATTCGCCGTCGTTCATGTTACTGTCCGCGTCCTTACCGTTCGCGACGACGTCACGCCCGATTCGCAAACTCTCCTTCAACAAGTCACTACTGTTTTTCAACTTCACAACAGGTTTTTCGGTCACCGCTTTCAGAGAACTGGGCTCCACCAAGTATTCACTTCTGAACACTTTACGATCGATTCTGCGCACGCTCCTGCTCGATTCTCCGCTATCGTCGAACACGGTTTCATCGTCGCCGTCGTCTTCGACAGTCCAATGATCGTCGTCATCGTCCAGGGTGTACTCGTCGCTGTCCTCGTATCTGTGTACGCGCCCCTGCCCGTTGTGTCGCAGTCCGGTGGTCTCCGCTGGCTGTTTCCTCAGCCGAGACGAAACGTCTTCGTTCCTCTGTAACGGCAGTCTGGCGGATCTGAACGGAGATTCTACGCGTTCTTCTCTGCTTCTGTCGTCGGACAGGTTGGAGTCGTCCGAATGCGGCGACGGCGATCTGAAATCGGCGTAATCGAAAGACGTGCTGGTGGTCGCCAGATCGTCCTCGAACATGTCTTCAGACTTGGGTATGATGGTAGGCGGCTCGTTTCTGAACTTCACCGTCGGATTCCCTTGGCGCTGTTTGGCGTGGTTTCTCTTCGGAGGGCCGTTCTCCACGTGGTTCGGTACGGCGGCGGGGAAATTATTTTCCGCTTTGACTCCCGACGAAGAAGAAGAAGGAACTCTCTGTAGTTTAGCGTTTCCGTTATGACTTTCCGACGTGTTAGTTTTCTTTGGTTCGTCTTGGACAACAAACTGGTTAGTAGTCGGGGGAGACCTGGCGCTGCTGTTGATTCTACCGCTGGCTTCTGATAACTGTCTAATAAGTTCTCGTTTATCGCGGTAAGCTGTCCTGTCCACAACTTCACCTCTACCGGCACTTCCGTTTACCTGCTTGCACGATTCACTTCTCTTTACCGGATTCACACGATTCGAACTTGCTTCAGTCCTCTTGTTCGCCGCCGTTGAATCGGAATTCTTTAATATCGACGTCGGCGGTTTCCTTTCGGACATTTCCATACCGTCGGAATTGTGCGCCGTGTATATCTGGTAACGTTTCTCTAGTTCTCTGTACACTTTACTGTTGGGGTTTTCCGCTTCCATTGCCTCTTCCATCATTTCTTTCAGTCCTCTCTTCAGCTCGTGTCCGTTGCAGACAGGCGGCGATATATTTCTCTTTGTTGGCGTCGTCGACGTCGCCGCCACATCATGGGATCCGTTTTCGCTTCCCGACGACGAAGACGTCTTGTCCAGCTTGTGTTCGTGGGGCACGAACGACTTCAACTGTATGTCGGGGCCGACTCTGAGCCGGTCGCCGTGGTCGGACACCCAGCTGTCCGTGCGCACCCTGCTCGTCAGGCCCGGCAGCTTGACGCCGATTTTCGCTATGTCCTTGACGACGGGGTTAGGAACGGGTACCGAGGGGGCGTCGGTCGTCGGCGGCGGCGGAAGCGACGCCGGCGTCTCCACCACCACCACGTTCCTCTTGATCCTGTCGTTGAGTCCCCACTTCTGGTTGACCTCTTGCCAGCTCGCCTCGTACTGGAACTCCATGCCGGACGATCCGATGGCAGTCGCTCTTCCTGGATACTGACGGATCTTCATTATGTCCACATTATTACTGTCATACGTCAATCCCATGTAGATACACTGATATCAAACGAACGTAGTACTACAAACACTATATAAACTCTTATCGTATACGGGCTCCGTTTGAAACATTTTTTTTTTTTATTCACCGCATCAGTGACCAAAGACACATTCCGCCATTTACGGAACTACATTGCCAGTATTATATTATTGAAAACAACAACTACTTTCTCTTCATGAAACTGGCCGAGGTTTTTATTAAAGAGAAACCAGTTTTCCTTAAATAAACCTGTTTTCCCAGTTTGCATGCAGCGCGCGTGTTGTAAACCAGCAGCTGAGCGCTCGTGCACTTTACTACCAACAATGACGACAACAACGATTCGAGATTCACGTATATCATAAACGCATATAGGCTACGTTTTCTTACTTGATTCACAACATCGAAACACTATATCACTCCAGAATTTGAGACAAAGATAATAAAAATTTGTTGTTAACGATAATAATGTCTTCTATCGTCCGATAAATAACCTACCACAGCCAATAAATAAACCTAATTAACTATTTGTGTTCACAACGGCATACATTGTAAACGAAAGTATCTCTCCCTTGTTTATTAGGAACGTCTTAGTCAGTGTATTCACAACAGCAATAAACCGCAGCGCTGATGACTTTCAAGGTCGTGTCGTAACCTCCCCAGTTTACTTTCACCGTTGAATCCTCTGCCTCCTCCTCTTGCGCCGCCGAGATTGGAACGGAGTCGTCTACAAATACACTTACACGACGATTCGAAATATTTAAATGGATTTTCAAATGGTGAAAGTTTATAAAGGGTTAGAAAATATCGCCGACAAGGGTACAGAAATTTTATTACACGAACGGAGATAATATCGATAGGATTATGTTACTATCGATAAATAATACAGTCATTGAATAAATATTTATTATAAATATTTATTCGTTAAACAATAACTTCTGTTTAATTATTTCGATGAGAACTTTCAAAGGAGGCGATCACTGAACGACTTCATTTACCAATTCCAGGAACAATGACAATTACTGTTTAGCAATTCTGTTTGCTGAACAATGACAGGAACAATCGTGATTAATTTCTGTTATTAAGCGCTCTGATTAAAGGTAATCGAGAAACTGCTTGAAAAAACAAACAAACAAAATGATTCTATTCATTGGGGGAGAGACACGTCTTCGTTTAACTTAGTTTAGTAACTCTGGAAAATACAGTTCATTTCCACACAGAATAACTTTGACAGCTAAAATATTAAGCTTGACCCTAAGCAATATTTGATGAATCTCTCTAATTATAATTGTGAAACTAATATATTATTGTAAGGATATTTTAACATCAGCCAGTGGCTAGGACCGTGTTAAAATTAAGACTCCAAGTTTGTATCAACTACTGTAGTTTCTGCAAATCGACTCTTTCAATAGTTATTCTGAAATTTATGAAGACCAATATTCTTTCATACAATATAGAAACATACACTATATCCCCACCAATATACCATAAGTAAAAAACGGTGAAGCAGTGTATACATGAAATCGTAAATTAACTGTCTTTTATCACGAACGAAGGACTATATATAACGTTCACTGTTATAATCTTTATGTAGTTCTTTTTTTTTTTGTAAGCAACGACGAACTAGATCGATTCTTAACTAGACCTGTTTTGTAACTGTAACAACGAACTAAATCATTCACTGTTAGAATTATTCCGACTTTCACATTTATAAACACTGAACTGTGTTGCGGATATTTGTTGATCACAAACTGTAAAATGCTGACATCTTTTTATTCTCCAATTACATATCGTATAAAACGAAGAACTGTTTCGTACGTCTCACGAGCGACAGACATAAAATATCGTCAACGGTCGCACGCACGCACTAATGGTAACAGCTGTCAGACACACACACGTATCATATCATACACAACGCATACCGCTCAACCTCGCGGGCGCACGGCCAAACTGACACTGGCTGCTGGAGCGCGCCGGAGAGATTGCGTGCAGGGAGGGGTTGCACGGCTCAGAGTGGAGTGGAGTGGGAGGCCAGCGGATATTCATTGTTGAAACAATCGGAATCACCCCGTGAACTGATCCAGTCACTGTCGCTGACGGGTGATGGACAGGAAGAGGCCGGGCCAGTCAACCCTTTCTACAATAACCTCGCTCGTCGTAAAACCTTCTCGAGTTTTATTATTAAGATCAGCGCCGTAACTATGGGGGATTCCCCCAGAGATATTTAAAATTTCAGCGAAATTCTATAATCATGTTAACAATGATATATTTGAGCCAGTTGCGTGTTAAAATATGGTTTACAAATAATAATGGAAATAAGGAATTCAAATAGTTGTAAATTAATCAAATAAGAGTTTTTAAAAAAATAAATAGCCTAATGATTAGTAAACAAACTATAGAACACAAGAGTCATTTTAACTGTTTGGGAAACGGTATTGGCTATGATAAGCAGTTAGGGAAGTTCCACACGATCTGTGGGACAACCAACCGTATTTTTGGAAACAAGGTATGTCGAGACACAAAATTAAAGTCTTACTAAGTTATGGCGGTCTCTGTACAATCATATGGGCGTGAATTATGAACAACAACCAAGAAACAACAAAGTAAAATACAGAAATGGCATTCTTAAGAGGAGCTAAAAGGTTCTCTAAACTTGACCGAATAAATAATGAGGCCATACGTTTTTAACTTGAATGAAAAAGTAAAAGATTATAAACAACGGTGAAAAGAACATTTATAAAGAATGTCAGATTCAAGACTGACCAAACAGATCTGGAGATATAAACCTATAGGACACAGGTGTGTGGGTAGACCCAGGAAGAGATGGCTGGAGGATCCCTGAAGGCGCCCTGTCTATGCTGTGATGTGAAGATGACGATTATGAAGAGTTCTCTTAGTAATGACAGTCACTCAGCATTTGATAAATTACGTATGTAGGCCTATTTGCAGTATTAAAAAAAAAAACTAATTACGCACGCGTCAGAAAACGAAAGCACAGCCTGTTGATCTACATTCATCTCTTCGTCCAGACACACTTGCCGTTACAGGGTTGTCCAATGTCCATGTCATGATTCCTCTAGTCTAATGTCTCTCTGGTTTGCACAAGTAAACTAATAATTTCTTGACGTTAATTCGGAAAAAATAAGATATTATTGGTGTTTTTTACAATAAAAAATACCGTAATTCAACACGCGCTATAAGTTGCTGAAAACATTCTGGGGACATTTTTGAATTAAAGAACGAAGGGGTAATAAAAACGGGACACCCAAGATTTATTTTCACAAGATGTATTAAGGATACAAATTTAGAATTAAAATGTTCCTAATCTGTTGTTCGTAATAATCAGATTCATAAATAAGATTTTTTTTTTACTTAAAAGAAAAATTGGCCACATACAAATATACGTGGTGATACGCCACATACAAGGGGATGTTCTCTAATACTTTGTACATGACCTAAAAAGTATTAGAACTGAACAATCGCCGCTTAAAGAAACGCCATGAAATATGAAACACTGCTTTATAAGATTGAAAAGTTAGTTTGAATTAAACAAAAATATAGCCTAAATTATTATTATATTCTGTAGGAAAGAAAAGAATATTATGGATCAGCCAAAGCAGTAAGAACGGGCGGGATACAGTTCACAATACGCAATAGTAGTGTCCTCAATAATTATTGTTAACACAGTCTCAGGTAATTAATTGAAACCAAGTCGAACGCGGTGAAAATAACCGCCAGCGCGGACAATGCTGCTCCAACAATTGTTAATTGGGAGCACTTTCATTGTTGCACTCATTGCTGATGCCGACAAGACAATTACATTGTTATATCTAATGAAAAGCAATATTGTTTTATGCGTTGTTATCGGCACTGACCTTCCTACAGTTAAAATTGTAACCTCTGAGAGTTTAGCTAAATTGAATTACGCGTCGAGAAAGCTTTACCATGTACGTTGAGCCCACAAGAATACTGCGTAAATCTAGTACAAAATTAAATGTTCACCCAGACGGTGAATATTAGTATACAAGATCATGTCTGGATACATAGATATCATAGTGGGGGTACTAATCTAAACCGTCTTTACAGTCCACGATTCGTAGCTGTTCTCGTGGAACGCCTTTAGTCTCCTGTTCGAGGGCCTCTACTGTCAAATCCATTTGTCGACACGAAAATCTCTAATTTCATAGTCAAGCTGATTTGAAAGAAAAATGGATGCTAGTCGTTTGTTAACCCAGGGGGGGGGGGAATTGGCAGCTTACGCGTAGTCTAAGGCAAAAAATAAGGTACTCTTTCCAAAATGCTTGTTTTATTAAAATCTCGACATTTCTGATTAAAACGGTATGTATAAGTTTTGATACAAATAAACTCAGAAACACATTGTATGAATAATCTAAAGTTCGTCTGCAGCGCATTAGAATTTTGTACACGATTCCTTTCATTAGTACATATTTTATAAATGGCATAACTTAAAATGATGTAGTTTTCACTGTGTAAAAGAGGATATTTGTATTTCATGTTGGCAACTGAAGTCAACAATATGACTACAGGTATGCTTTGTTTTTGTACGTGAAAATAGTGTTTGGTCGTAAAATTAGGGTTTTGTTACCTCTGACTGATAGACTTTTTCAACACTAAGGTACATACAGTAGGTACATCTCAGAAACTATGCTACATTGGATACTGAAATTTCAGGGCTGATGAAAGTCGCTATTGTCTATCTACTGAAGCAGAATAGTAAAACTAAATGTATACTAAAAGAAGACCTGGAATATATGACACGCAAACTGAAGGAAGAGTATGAAAAATGGGGATTACTGATGAACATAGAAAAAACCCAGTATCTCTGTGTCGGAGAACAAAAAACAACGAACGTATAAAAAAATGCAACAGCTAAAATAGTTAGGAATAAATTTAATGAAGAAGGAACAAATAATGTTGAAATAAAATCAAGAATAAACAAGGCAAAACTAATAATTAGATCTTGAATGGGATTCTAGGAGCACAGAAGTTTGAAAAGAAAGGAAGAAAAGAATAAACGATAGTATGATTAAAAGCACATTGATGTACAGATCCGAAACATGGAGAATAAAAGAACAGGTAAAAAGAAAGTTACAAGCTACAGAAATGGATGCTTTGAGACGAACTGCTAGAACTTCAAGGCTAGAGCAAATACGAAATGAAACGATCAAATAAGAAAAGATGGGCTTACAAAAGACAATCATCGACTGGACTGAAGAAAAACAACTGATCTGGTACGGACACGTACAAAGAATGGGAAAAGACCGACTACCAAAGAAAACAATGAGATGGACACCTAGAGAGCACTGAAAGAAAGAAAGACCCAAGAAAACATGGATAGAGGACATAAGAAGATCAATGAGCGATAGAGGACTAAACGATGAAAACTGCAAGTACAGACAAAAATAGAGGTTGGGTATCGGACAATGTCGTAGGACGTTTTGACCCCAAATAAACAAAGTGTATACTTTGGGTGCTGTGAAAATAAATGTTTATTAATAAAATTGGAAAAACTTATAAAATTAAAATAAATATACGCGTAAATCTGCTTGTGGGCATGGGAATTAAATAATTCTACTTCAGGAGACATAAAACATATACACAAAACGCCTATAGAAGAAAATTATCTAGACTCTGTCTCATCAGGTTACAGAGAAAAATGTACGTAAATTTGGGTAATTTAATGTTGCCAACAGGGAGCCTACCGACTAGCAGATTCCAAGTACTCAGTCTAACAGAAGATAAAAGCAAGCGAACGATAAAAATAAACACACACACACACACACACACACACACACACACACACACACACACACACACACACACACACACACACACACACACAGATGACATCATCCGGCGATAAGGTGATACACGATGGAAGTGATACACAGACAAATGTGATTCACATCAGTACAATATACTCTGATGTGATGATATTGGGACAAACAACCGCAATAATGAGGCCAAGGTTCACTACTACGATACAGAGATACGGGGTGTTGCGTTACTATAGACAAACAATCTGTGTCGCCTCTACATTCTATCTCACGGAAACACCCGTGTTTCTTTGTCTAAAGTATCCGGTCTAGCTAATGCACGTATGATAATACTGGGACAGACGCGGCAATAAGTGGAGCAGTAGGTCTCGAGTGAGCAAGATATGACAAGAAGTGAGCATTCTCCCAAAGTACCACGTAGCGGAAGGAAGATAGCATCGCCGAGGCGTTCCGTAAATTTACAGATAATCACAAAGAATATCACAAGACCAAGGTGATTGCTTTTCGTGGAACTGATCCCGTACGGGCAAAAATTGTTGTTAGATAGTACTGGCCTGAAACAAGTCAGCAATTTTGAATACCTGGCCTACAGTATGTCTTATAATACAAGCAAGGACGTGGTGAATAAGTTGGATAAGTTCAAACTTATGTGCGGGACCATTAGGAGAAACTCTTAAGTCAGCAAGTAAAGGAACACGTCTAAAATTCTACAAGGTGATGGTCCTTCCCACACTTCTTTATGGGTCTGAGAATTGGCCTTTAACAAAAGCCAGACCAGTCGCATCCAAGCGGCTGAAATGAGATTTCTCAGACACGTGGCAGGGTATACTACTCTCCATGATCATAGAAGAAACAGATACACGGCAGGAACTGGATATTATGAGTGTACGCGACACGACTGCCCAGTATCGGCTGATTTGGTGGCAACATCTTTGGCGAATGGTGACTGCCGCATTCCCAAACAACTATGGAACTATAAGCCGAGTGGACGGAGGGGTGTGGGACTTCTGAGGAAGCGCTGGAGTGACCAGCTCTAATCTTTGCCTGTTTGAGACCGGAACAAACCATCCTTGGTTTAATCCTTGAAGAAGATGATGATAATGATGATCACAAAGAATAAACGTGTTCATTTGGAATAGTTGAAGAGAAGTTAGAGGCGAAAGCATAGGCTACCAAGAAAAGGGTTGTTTGGAACATGTGGCCATGCGGTTAAGGGTATAAATAAGTTGTGATTACATCGTGCATCGAAGAGGAAGGAGTACAGCTGCCAGTCACCACACACGCGTACGCACTGATATCTGATCATCACTGCCAGCAGATTGTAGCCTATATGTTCGACCTTGGCTGCAGATTGTTTAACGAAGGTCGTGCTCGATATACATAGTGAATCAGTACTTGTACGATGTTACGATACTGTATCGCGCCTGATAACTGATTACTGATTACTCATCGCTGCCAACATCACGAGAATTACCGGATTACTGGACGTCGATGGGACCACACGAAAAGCGTCTCACAACTTTTGATCGTAAGATAATTCTAAAAATATGCATAGTATACGATGATCAGACAAACTGATGGCCCTCACTACACTTCTCTATGGGTCTGATAATTGGACTCTAACGAAATCCCATGCCACTCAGATTCAAGTGGCCGAAATGAGATTTCTCAAGCACGTGGCAGGATATAATCTTCAAGATCGCAAAAGAAATGTCGATGTACGGCAGGAACTGAATATTGTGAGCATACACGGTAGGATTGCCCAGTATCGGCTAAAACAGTTGGAACATCTTAACCGAATGGATGACTGCTGCGTCCCCAAACAACTATGGAATTACAAATATGGAATCTGTTTGGGCCCCGGAACAAACCATTTTTGGTCTAATCCATGCTGAAGATGATGATGACGATTATCAAATAATTATCGAATTATCAGATACAGGAAAATACGGAATCAAAATCAAACTCATTGAATGCCACGCGATACGACGATCAGGGCGTACGGTGAAAACGAATAATAGAGGATGTCTGAGAAGATAATAATAACGTTACGGAAAACGTAAGGACGGTCAAGGGCTGTAAAGCCACAACAATATGAACGAGAACATCGGCCTTTACGTATGATGTAAGTACACCGCGTCGGGTTTACAGTTTAACAGAGTAAGAATATATAACAAACGCGCGTCCAATCCCTCTTCATATTCCAAAGAGGTTACACTCTCTTTATTGGTTTCCTCTTTGACCTGTACTATTTTTACACATGACACGACGAGGAAAAAGTTGCTGAGCAAAAAACATCCTGCTGAGACTGATAATGCGTTCAAAAGTCCATAAAAATCACAAACATCAGATTTTCCTGAACGTGTCCGTACCAGATTAGTTGTTTTTCTTCAATGCAGTCGATGATTGTCTTTTGTACGCCCATTTCTTCTTTGATCGTTTCATTGCGTATTCGATCTAGCCTTGAAGTTCCTAGCAGCTGATCTCAAAGCATCCATATCTGTAGTTTCTAACTTTCTTTTCACATGTTCTTTTATTCTCCGTGTTTCGGATCCTACATCAACTACTAACCAACTACATCAACTATTTAATCATACTAACGTTAATTCTTTTCTTCCTTTCTTTTACAATTTTTGTGCTCCATAGGATCCCATTCAATGATCTAATTATTTGTTTTGCTTTGTTTATTCTTGATTTTATTTCAACATCATCTGTTCCTTCTTCATTAAAGTTTATTCCTAAGTATTTGTAGCTGTTGCATTTTTTATACGTTTGTTGTTCTCAGATACTTCATTTTATTAATTAGCTTTATTTATTGTGGTATCATACTTTTGGTATACTCAAACTTTTGGAGTTTGTTTTCGGTTCTTGATAAATAAGGAGAAACCTAATGTGCCTATTACACCACATTTGACTGGAGCTTTATATTCACTACACAATTCTTTTTTTTTTTACACGATGTGTCCATTCAAAGCTGTCTATATGGTAGTGAAACATGGACAATGACGAATGCACACGAAAGTCGACTGCAAAGTGCAGAGATGAGGTTCCTTAGATCAATGTAGCCGGGTATACCGGGTTAGACAGGAAAAGGAATGAGGACATCCGTCATGAGTTAGCTGTCCGATTCCGATCAGTAAATGGCACGGTGACGGAGTAGAGACAGAAATGGTTTGAACACTTAGAACGCATGGACCCATCAAGAATACCACGTGTAGGCCTAAGTGCAAATATATATGGCTAAAGGTATAAGATGTCTGGGGACGGCCGATGAAAATACGGAGAGATAATTTTGAAAAGACAGACGACGCGAGAGGCTTTGAGCTATATAACTTACTCGCAAAAAAAGAAGAAGAAGAAGAAGAAGAAGAAGAAGAAGAAGAAGAAGAAGAAGACAGAGACTTCATTTTTTTCATCGGTTACTGAAATTTTTTGTGGGGAAGGGAGGAAATGTCACTAGTGTTTAGAGATTACCTTAGGCTTGGGAGACCCTCTGCTACTGGTGTGAAGGTACTACTGTAATATTTACAGAAATTTCCAATACTTGTTAGTGATGCAGGGATCTTAGGATGTTTTCACATCCAGGAGTAGGATATGCGTAGTGTAGAGCCGTTTGGACCAGAGTCTCTACCTACTCAAGACCGTCGTGCGTGGTGAAGAGTTACACCCTTTTCAAGGTGGTCCTATAACAGAACACGACGGATCTAGACCACAGAAGGTCGATAAAAAATCTAGCCAGCATAGGGTCGGTTGCCCTATATGGTGGTCTCAATCGACAACTCACAATTCTAAAAGTAGCCTCGGAAACAGGCCGCTAAAGCCTAAAATCGTTAAGAAGAAGAAGAAGAAGAAGAAGAAGATGATGATGATGATAGTGATGAATTGAGAAAACACAGTGAACGAGAGAACGGTGGGCAATAAATCTAAAAGCGCACGAAGGAATATTATGTTCATGAAATACATCCCCCACGGAATAGGCCTAAGGTAAAATTATAATGAAAATACGTTATTAAGACGTGCGGCTGTGAAACTAGGGCGCCCGACTACAGCTGAAAGTAAAGGAACATTTGTGACATCATCTATGTATAAATTAAAAAAAGAGAAGGTACAAATGCCATCCTTGGTCAGGATGCCTAAAATTGATCAGGTCCACACTAGGAATTGTGCTCAGTCTTCCTGTCTCAATTAAGATTTTGTTTTCCACATGAAGACATTGTATGGTTCTAATGAGCTGTTGCGGGATCCATTTCTTTGCCATTATTATTCACGCTTACCAAATGGGTTTCCAAAGTCGATGAAACTTATGCATGTGATCAACTGATATTCCCTGTGCTTTCCAATGATATGGGCTGTAGTGAAGATAAATTGATTTATTTTCACTATTAAATGAAGAATTCCGACCGTAGTAGTGTTCACTGTCAACTGTATTTTGTGGTTACCTTACAGAGTGACTACGTTCAACATTTTGTTTTGCATTAGCACTTACAATTTAAAGCTATACGTGTATATCGGGTACTCTTCCGAATATCGGAGGGTAATTTCACCGACACGTATTGGCAACGCTGCATACAGTGGGAGAGGTGTGCCGAGTAAGGAAAAATTCGTTACGCGAACACAACACAGTGGTCGGCGTTGTTCTTCTTTTCACGTGACAACGAACAACAACAGCAGTTCTTCACACCGGTAACAGCGGATTGCGTAATACCCGTCGGTTGAATGGAGTCTTCTCTTCTTCTGTAACACAATGAGTTGACTGTGTAAGAGACCTGACCTTTGTCAGTGTTACGGGAAACTACGTCCGCATCATCGAGGAAGTCACGTTGGCAACCTTCGCTGCTGTTTGTAACGGATTGTGATTAGTATAACAACTTACCACAGCACAAATGCACATACAACATACAGTGGTATATTATGCGAATAACGAATCAAGAGTTACGTGGAGCATTTCGTTATTCGACTGCAGCAATGTTAGTGCAAAACTTGGACAATAAAAACACTTACGTAAACGATCGTCAGCAGCAGTTACTTAGGTCAGGTAATTTGGCTCACCTGTAACAAGAAACAACATTATATTAATATTTTCACAAAGAGTAAGCTTTAAGCAACTCAAATCACGTGCTTTTTATAGTTAGAATTTGTTCATTTCATGTACGAATACAGTAGTACACATCGGTGGCATAACTACGAGAGAAGATCAGGGGACCAATCCCTCCCCCAACCCAGTAGATCTACTAGAAAATTCAGCAAAATTTCATAATCACTTAACGTAGGCCGATTTCTAAGGCACTTGTGTGTGTTAAAATAAGGTTTATAAATAATTTTAGAAATAAAAGGAATTACAATATTTGTGAATTAATAAAATAAAAGGGAATCCAATGTTCAAGCTAGTCTCATCCCCCCCCCCCCAAAGCACATGGTATACCTAAACAGTAGTGTCTCCGGAATGGTTATTAAATATATTATAATATCTTCAAAAGGACTTTCCAAAATTCTGTGAATAGATTTGACTACTTAAAGAAAGAATCAATTTAAATGCAACAATGGCGCAGTATGGCAAAGACCGTCTCAGAGCAAAAGTAATACTGGACATGCAAATCTAGGAACACATAAACACTTTCAGCTGCTTAGTCAGTGATGTCTCCTGTATCAAATTTAACGACCACGACACAAACTTTCAGCGACTGACGGCTACAATGAAATGTACCTTTCTTAGTAAAGTTAGAAAATAATCAATACTAAAATTTCATAACATAACGTATGTGCCCACTTTATTACGTGGACCAAACAGAAAGCCAACAAGCCAGAGGATAAAATATTAAGGCAGTGGAAATTACATAGGCCTACCTGAAACCACTGGCTAAGTACGATTATGTGATCAGAACATGAATCCAATATTTTACCGTAATCAGAAAAGAACTGGTTGTTACGAGTGGCGCGTGACAACACTACCCCTCATTCAGCTCGTGTGACTGTCACACGGAAGTTGCTGCGAAAATTTAAGTGGGAAGTATAGTCCCATTCGTCTTACACCCCTGACCTAGCACCCTGCGACTACCACCTTTTTGGTCCCCTCAAGCGATACCTGGGAGGGGAGCGTTTCGCTAATGATGATGAAGTGAAGAAAGCAGTCCTTAAATGGTTAAAGGAAACTGGACGGAATTTTTATGAAAGTGGAATTGAAAAACTAGTCACACGGTATGATAAGTGTTTACAAAAGCTTGGTGATTTTGTTGAAAAATAGATAAATGTATGTACTTTATTTTTCTTGCAAATGTGTTTGTTTCATAGACAGGGGGTGTAACTTACTTTTTGATCCTCCCTCGTACTATACTACACATCACACAAATGGGTGTCCTCTTGTTTGTACCACTTCTGTCCACTGTTACAAGCGTCTCTATGCGTCTTCGTGAAATTATTAACCGTAACTTAAGTACGCCTGTTAAAATGATGGACGATTTGTAGTAAATCAATTGGTTAGCAAAACAGCTGCTGTATTCTGTCACAGCCTTCGTGATAATGAATTTGCCTTTGAGCCGAGAACACGGCCGCAGTCCCACACGTGACGGGGGCTCACTAATTGGGATCTGCTTCACGACGATAATGGAACTGGGGCTTGAATGTTCAATAGTGTCGTAACAACGGAAGTGTTCACGAACGTTCTAAGTCCCATTAAACTGAAAAACACATTTTGTTCAACAGTGCGTGCTATCATATTTGCATTATGGCACCGCGTGCCACCATGTGATATGTCATAAACTTTAGTAAAGACCCAGAAATCATTTTTAACAACCAAAGACTGGAGCTATTGGGTAACCGACCAACCAACCTACCACTGTTGGGTAAAGGCATATACGTTCTCATAAATAGCGGAATATACATAGTACGAGAGTACCGGTGAAAAGTCCTGGGCCTGAATAAGAAAAAAATATTTTTTTGGATTAATTTGCATTTATTTCTCAACATAATCTCCATTTGGGTGTGTACACTTTTTGCAAATATATTCTGAACCGGTTATACCACACCGATAAGCCGATCTGTCGTGGTCCTCGTCACAACAAAGCGGTCACGGTCACATGCGACGAAACGACGATTTTACCTGTTCTTACCACCCGGTCAATTGGGCCCCGTACTTTCACTTGGTCGCAACCGACAGAATCTCGTGGCGTCCAGTAGAAACGTTCCTATTCCAAATTTCGGTGAGGTTTCAATTGTGTAACTTTTCATTTGTACGGGTATCGTCTTTCTTCCAATATTTTTGTTGTTAGGTTAGGTTAGGTGAGTCTAGGAATGAATAGAATAAAATTATAATAGTAAGTTCTGTATTATTACAATAACATGAAACTGTTAGTAACGATTGGCGCTGCCTTAAAACAGCGTAAAGTTCACTCTACAATAGAGAAAGTTGATTGTTCGTTAACGGTACATAGACATTGGAAACTGTCGTAGCGCATTACCGTTCCAGGCGTGAGCCTTCATCTCTTCACACGCCTTTGGCAGATGCAGTTTATGTCTGTAGCTTATAGGACGATATTTTCGATTTCAATTGGCCAGGATGCAACCGACCGGATTTTATAGACGCAACTGACCGCGGTCCCCAACCATACTGCTTCTCCTTCCCGCAATGGGTTTTATAAGAATCTTTTTTTAATCTCTCTTGAAAAACCTCATCATTAGGCGCTCTGTCTCTCCACGGTTAAAAGAACATTTTGCAACTGTCTACTACTCGTCAGAGTCTTGAAAAAGACTGTTTAAACACACAAAACCAAACAACGTACACGACACAAACAACAGCATACCTGTCTCTTTATACCTGATACCGATCGACAACATTAATGATCCGTCAAGGATTGACTGTTTTCTGCCAACGATGTTTATTCTCTTCTGTTCTTCTCTGCAGCCCAGATATCGGTGGGCTTGCAATATCTTGCCTTTCAAAGACAGTCTCTTAAGCACCATACGACTTCATCCTCCTTTTATCTCATCCGTATATTATCTGGGCCTTCCCCTTCCACTACGCTCCTCACTAATTACCTCTAACAGGATGGTGATAATTATCTCTACTGTATGGTTCTGAAACTTGGCTCATAAAGAAAAAAGATGAATAGAAGATACAAGAAGACAGCAGAAATGAAATTTCTGAGATCAGTTAAAGGGTGTAATAGACGAGATGAAATAAGAAGTGAAGAGATAAGAAGTTATTTACATATTTTTGCAGTCAATGAAAGGATTAAAGCATACAGAAGAAAATGGATTCAACACATCAATAGAATGGAAGAAAGCATGATACCGAAGATGGCGAAAGATTACAACCCTACAGACAGAATAAAAGTTGGTAGACCTAATAAAAAGTGGACTGTGGAGTACGAAAAGGCCGATAACGCCTAAAACCGTTAAGAATATTATGATGAGGGTGGTGAACCAGCTTGAATGGTTTGGCTGGTGACCAACCATACTGCTTGTCATTTCTGCAATTATTTTAATCAGAATCCTTCTTTCATACACCCTCTCCTTAAAAACCTCATCATTAGGCATTCTTTCCGTCCACGGTATTCCTAAGGCCCAGGCCCTCCTCGACAGCACAGCTCAAAAGCTTCAAGATAGCTCCTCTCCAATTTCCTTAGGGTCCAGGTTTCTGAGCCATATGTGCGTACGATCCAAATGAAACTTTATGTGAATATATGTCTGGCTTCCAGGGACGACAGAACAATCCTCTTTCTAGTGTAATTCAATTTTGTACATCCCAGGTGCATCTCTCAACTGATGTAATGCAGCTGTTAATATTACTGACGAAGAAATGAGAAAATGAGAGGTAGAAAGAGATTAACTCTTTTCCAAGAATATCGTTGGAATATCAACCTAAACGAAAGGATAAAGCAAATTCCGACAGGAATGGACAGATCATGTTGAAAGGATGCATAAGAACAGTATACCAAAACAAATTGTGGTTTATAATTCGAAAAGACGGCGGAACATTGGAAGACCAAAGAAAAGATGGTCGGACCAAGGAGTGCGCAACGGATCGTAAGGTCTATAGCCTGAAGAAAAAGAAGAAGAAGAAGAAGAAGAAGAAGAAGAAGAAGAAGAAGAAGAAGAAGAAGAAGAAGAAGAAGAAGAAAGAGATTAACGATGACAAGAGAGCAGGCTGTAAGTACAGGCCTGACACAGAAAAAATAATTAGTGATATGCGGGACTGATGATGAAATCAGTATGCCAGTAATTTGGTATAAAGCGAGTGTGTAAGTTAAACAAATGATGACATAAATGAAAATGTTTATATTTGACGTGCGGCAGCTTTTACAGTCGGCCTCATATTTAAACAAAAAGGTTTATTTACCATCACTTAACTTATCCAAACGCTACTACATAATACGTTCTGGTAATGAAGTCCAGAATAACTGAACATTTCGCTCGAACGATTAAAAAAAAAAACATTTTAAAAGACTTGTTTATGATGATCGGTACGCGTGACTTTTTAAAATACTGTAGCCTGGTTTAGTACACATAAACAAACACAAGACTTTTTCGAGTACTGTGAAATGTTAACAACGCAGAGTACAAGGTTGACGATCGTGCACAAGGTCGGTGTATAATTGTTCTTCCTCCAAACGAGTCGGTTCAAAGAACGCACCAATGAAAACATGAAACACGGCCGGATATAGTCGTCATCATCATAGCGAAAACAGCTACCGCTGGTTCCGCGACATAATCATATCATTTACTGTATGTAATAGTTAGGTCGGCCTCACACTGGAGCGACATTTTGTTTCGCGACAGAACCGTTTCGACGCTTCGTGTTACAAACCGTCGTTTCGATGGAGAGAGGCTTCAGACATTGTGTTAAGACAAAACTATTTCTCGTCAGCTGTTTTTGAGCTGTGAAAGTGTATGGTTCGCGGGTTTGTGAAAGGCATTAAAATAAAAGGCATGATCTAGGTACGTGTAATATAAAAGTCCTCACATTGTGTGGTTAGAATCCAGCACATGCGCAGTTGAAAACGTAGGAAGCTGTTTTGTTGCGAGACACAAATTGAAGGGGCCTCGCGACGCCTCTATACAATGCCGCAGCCAGTGCGTAATGCTTTATAGATCCTAATGGCAGTGGAGTCGCCTGCGATGCTTAGAGACACAATGCGCCAAAACGGTTCTGTCACGAAACAAAATGTCGCTCCAGTGTTCGGCCGCTCATTTACTTAATTCTTTTCGTTCCCACTGGACTTTAACGACACGCTCCCAGAGTAAGTCGACTTTCAGCCACCGCAATGATCTGCTCACATGTCCTGCCACTTTGCTTCACTTCCTCCAAACGCTCCTTAGTCGCGTATACTCTGGTCGTTCCCTCTTTCCCTTTCCAGCTGAACTACAGTCGACCGCTTGTCTTATTATGACTTTTTGAAGTTTTCGGTGAGTTTGACCAATCCATTTTCTTATTCTTCATCTTATTCTAACCGAGCCTTAGCTCGTATTTTGTTCTCCACCACAATCCATCATTTGACATTCTTCATGGCTACCAAATAAAAAAAAATTTCTTGAACATTTGTTGAGCAATTACTTGTAGTTCATGTTCTATATTTCTTGTAACCTTCAAAACTTCTGCTGTATACAATATAACACACACAGCACGCTGTAGTTAACAGTTGTAACTATGCTGTTCTTTTATTTGATGTCCTATAGTTTCCACTTGCAGTTCTTCTCGTTTTATGAAATGCGTTCTTGTGCATCCAACTCGTGTTTGCAGCCTTCTGCACACTACTTATGTTCTCTTTGTACGTGACAACCATTCACTGCCGTCGCAAGTACTTGACCTACTGACAGTCCACGTAAGACTTGTTCTAGGTTTTGTAGTCCTTCATTGCTTCCGTCGAAATGCCCAGCCAAGCGTTGCTACCCTACTGAGGTCTTCGTTGCTTACGAAGCGCTGCTGGGTAGCTGCTACCCATAGCTTTATCCTGGCCATACAGCGCCCGTGACGACAGATTGACATACTATCTAGAACCCAGAGTCTGCTCTTACCTCATTATGTTTAGATCCGCTGTGCTTTCTGTGTTGTAACGACGTCTACATTAAAATCCGCTTTGGACATCTTCCACCAACATGCTAAGTCCACTTTATTACGTACCGTCATTTACACGCACTTCCTCAATTACGTCCTTCCCTCGTCTCATAGCAACGTTTCTTCTCCGCCCCAGTCGTGGGACTCCCAAACGTTTTCGCTAGAAATCCACATCATTGACAATAATTTATTCCTATTTAATAACTTCTTTTCTTTAGCACTACAGCCCAACGTAACCATGGCCTCCAAAACTAATTTTCTCCGATGTCTCCTATCCGTTCCCATCTCAGCGTAATCCCTCACATCCATTCTTCTGACATCTTCCAGCACATCATCCAACAACCATCTTACCCCTCTTTCTGCTGTGCCCTGAGGATTTGCTTTGCCATACGCTGATCATCCATCCGCTTTAGGTGACCTAGAGATTATATTCGTTCAGTTTTTTCGAATCTCACAATGTTCTCATGCTTCAATAGCTCATCTATCTCCTGATTATTTCTGATTCCACATTCATTATCTTTTTTGCTAATGTCCGTGCAGTAACCGGTCTGATAAGTGTGTTATATATTTTTATTTTTGTGTTGTGACTAATCTGTCTGCTTCCCAATATAACATCCTTCTGTCTGTCTGCTTCCACCGTTTGCATTATCCGTCGTGTTACCCAGGTATCTGTACTGCCCTGTTATTTATGCCACGTTCAAATGAATTACCCTCTATGCATAAATTATACAGATTTCTTCGCCTTTCTGGTGCAGAAATTAGCATGTATTTAGTTATGCTGACATTTACGTTTAGTCTCATTCCAGCGGAATTTTGACTTATTTACATGTCCCAAACCACATCTTCATGCAGTATTTATGCTTTCGACAAAGGAGCTATACATACTCGGTCGACAATACGTTTCGACAATATTTATATCATCATTAGGTCCTGATGATGACAATAAATATTGTCGAAACATCGACACAGATAATGTAAAATTTGTTTGTTATTTATTGACCGATCCTCGCTAAACCTTCATCGTTAAAAAAGTTACTTACAATGTTTTTTTTGTTTTTATATTCAAGTACTATATTTAGTTTCTTACTTTTTCTAATGTGTATTTCGTTAGATCTTTGACTAACATCATCGGAGAGCCTTTCTTAACACATGTAACCTACAATTATTTCAATTTATTTTTAAATTTAACTTCGAAAGTTTAAAACTTTTCACAGAAAATATCTCTGATTATATTAGAAGAACATGATTTATCTTCTAAGAAAGTGTGTATGAGGAAAATCAATAAAATAATTGTATACTGAAATTGTATAAATTTTACGTGCTCTCTCTCTCTCTCTCTCTCTCTCTCTCTCTCTCTCTACTCTCACCGGCAGTTATGTAAGACACCAACCAGTGATAATGTTGCTCTGTTTCTACGTTTTGTTCGTGTCAACAATTATTCTTTGTCACGCCTTTCGCTTACAACGTCGACACAAAGGTCACACAATCTCCGCCACGTACGACATATAAATAACGGATAAACCGACAACGAAGACACGTGTACAGTGATAATCGTGAGAAACTCGCAATGATATCAGTGCTGTGTAGTTTTGTTGTCAAAACGGAATGTTTTTGTGTCAAACGGTCCGTTGTACTCACACGTAAAACCAAGTAGGCTGTACGTGTCCGCAGCACCAGGTGAATGTCAACCGCTGACAACAGAAACGCCCGTGAGTTTAAAACAACCATACCGTAACCAGCATTATTATTTTGATATTCTATTTTTGGGAGCCAGAAAAATGAAGTATAAAACCGAGGCTATCCAACCTTGTGGCTCGTTTGAACCGGAATGCGTAGAAGAGACTTATGGCCGCATAATGACATAATTCACGTGTATTATCAAAAACAAACTTAAACAAGTTTAAACTATACAGAGTGTTTCCAGGAGGTGGTGCCAAACTTGGGAAAATTATTCTACTCAATAAACTGTAGGGAAAAGTCCAAAGACTGCTGAAGACTGGTTCGCTTTAAGACTGTGCCCCCGTGTGTTTTAAACTAATTATTCTCGAACAAAATGAGACGTGGATTTGAAATTTGGTACACATAGTAAGTTTATTATTTCTTATAACTCAAAATTAGTATACAAACTTGTAATAGTACAAAAACTACAACAAATCTTATGTGGACTGTCAGTAAGTCTAGTACTCGCGACGGCAGTGAATGGTTGTCACGTAGAAAGAGAACATCAGTTGTCTACAGACTGCAAACACGAGTTGGCTGTACAAGAATGCATTTCATAAAACGAGAAGAACTGCAAGTGGAAACTATAGGACATCAAATAAAAGAACAGCATAGTTACAACTGTTAACTACAGCGTGCTGTGTGTGTTATATTGTATACAGCAAAAGTTTTGAAGGTTACAAGAAATATAGAACATGAACTACAAGTAATTGCTCAGCAAATATTTAAGAAAAATTGTTTAAATTTGATGGCCATGAAGAATGTCAAATGAAGGATCGTGTTGGATATCAAATTACGAGTGAAGGCTGGGTTAGAAGAAGATGAAGAATAATTAGGGGTGAAGAAAATGGGGGTGGATAAGTGAGTGGGAAGCAAGACAAAGAAATATAATCCAGAATTACTTTGGGAAAGATGACTATATCTATGTTAAGTGGAATCATGTGGGATAAGCAAATTACAGCAGAAACTAAAATTAAAACATTTAAAACCATTGTTAGAAGTATCATGACTTACGGCTCAGAAGTTTGGACTACTAATAAACACACAAGAACAAAATTAATGACAGCAGAGATGGACTTTTGGAGACTTTCGGCAAGAATATCAAGACAAGAGAAAATTAGAAATGAAGTCATTACGGACAGAATGAATCTGAAAAATTCAATTGTTGATTTTATCCAAACAAAAAAGTTACAATGGTATGGACACACAAAAAGAATGACACAGGAAAGATTGCGAAGGAGAGTTTTGAAATGGACCCCACCAGGAAGAAGGAAAAGAGGAAGACCGCTTATCACCTGGATAGAAGAAATTCAGACTATATTAAGGGAAACGGAAATTGAAAAAGATCTTTGGATGGAGAAGCAGCAGTGGAAGATGAGAATTGAATCACTTCTGTAATCTTTGGTTCCGGAAAATGGGTACACATTGTACAGCCGGAATAATAATAATAAAAAAAAAATGGGGGTGGATTGGTCAGACACTCCGAACAGTTGACTCTGAAAAAAGAAAGAGGCTCACCAGTATAACAAGGGGCAGTACATGCGTGGAATTCTGTAGAAAGGCCACATACTTTTATACGTATCTTTTGTACATAATAAAATACTTTTCTCTATTTTCGTTTTCTTTACCAGCCTATCGCAGTTTAATGTTTGGACAGCCCTCTTAAAACGTTAAAAGGGTGGTTGTGACACTGGACCCGTTGTTGAACGGCCTTACTTCTAAGTCTACGGCTAAACTGACGTTTTTTTCCACGTAGCTTTCCTCTACGGATATTAGCGTAACGTTTTATTCCGTTCACCCGCGGCTAGACTGTACGTTAAATAATCCAATTATGTATGACGTAGGTTTTGCAAGGCGGTGGCTCATCTGTTTATAACGTAGTTTCCGTTGTTGACAATCTAGGTGTAGCGTCCTGCTTCACTATTTAATTATTATCACGTGAAAGATAAACACAATTTAGTGGTTAAGTCTAATTGCGTCATTTGACGGAAGTTGATTGGGCCCGTGATCCATTTGTCTGCGTTACGACCTTTAGGACGGACTTGTGCGCAGGGTCGGATTAGAAGCGCATGGTGCCCTATGCTGCCATCAGACTGGTGCCCCCCCCGAGATATAAAATTCAACATTTTAAAAATTCACATTATTTACACTGATAAATGGCATACACAATTTCGAAATTTAGCAATTATTTTATTAAAAGTGATCACAGTTACTTAAGTTATTAAATACTGATCGATCCAGTTTTTTTTAAATTTTATTCTGCCTTAAAGAAGTCTCGTATAATTTCTTCTAAATCGAGCGATTCAAGTATGTCGCTTTCGATATTCAACCTTGCTAACGAAAACACTCTCTCATCTCCCGTAGTTGAACTCAAAATGTCTTTAATGCGTTTTAATACAGAAAGTGAACTTTCAGATTCGCAGTTAGCTATTGGAATCGTCAAAAGCAGACGACAAACACTGTATATATTCGGAAATACATCAATCATTTTACAATCAATAATCCAGTTTAATACTTCGAGCAGGCAAACTGTAGTAGCATGGAATCTTTCATCTTTATTTGCACGTTTTGAAGAAACCTCTTTCTTGCAGTTTTACTCGTGGCACAAAGTGCTTCAATAATATTGGAAGATCGTTATTCATATCGTTCGAGTAAACTTCTATAGAAGCTTTCGCTTGATTTTCCAACTCGACACTCTCGATGGTTAATAACTGCATTAGAAAACCAAACAATTGAGTAATGTGATCATAAGCTTTGATTCGATTAGTCAATTCAGCTGTATGGTGCCCCTCTGTGACAACTAAAGCCCTGGTGCCCGGTGCTACACCATACCCTAGCGTTATGGATAATCCGCCCCTGTTATAAGTGTGACGTTTATTGTATAATATATACAGTTAACCTACCTTACACGATTTGATATTTCCTTATCTGTTCTCCCATCCATACCAAAAATGACACCCAAGTTATCATATTCCTTGACGTGAAGCAACTGTTCACTATCACATGTAATTCTCAGGGACTGTTCTCCTTTCCTTCCAACATGCACAACTTTACACACTTCTTGATATTGAATTCCACGCCATTTCTGCCACTTTCCAGTCTACCATGGCCTCTTCAGGTTTATTCCTTGAGTCTTGTAAAATCACTACATCATCCGCATATAGCAACGCCTGGGCCTAGATCGGTCTTACACCGATATCCCTCTGTGGCTCTATGTGTTCGTCTTTTGCATATTTTGTGCATTTCATCCAAACAGATTTTGAATAGTAGAGCATTCAAGCTACAGCCTTGTTAGACGCCCTCCTTCATTTCAAAGTACTGAGACTTCTCCACATTCTGTTTCGCAATTCCCTTTGAGTCATGACACACATTTCTTATATCCTGTATCAGCCTATTTGGAACCCATTTTGCTTGCAAAGGTCTTGTAATTTAGTCTTTTTAAAAGTGTTAGTCCACTTTTTATGTTTGTTCGTAGGTCGCATGTTTACATACTTCGGATTGTTTCCTTAGTGGTCTTGAATAAAAAAATGGCCTTGAATTGGAAAGTGTTAGAATTGTTACGTGTAGGTCACTGAAGGACAAGAAGGTCAATTCAGCTGGATGGTGCCCTCTGTGACAGCTGAAGCCCTCGTGCCCGGTGCTTGTGCGACAAATTCAGTAGCGTCTAGCCACTTCCTATTTCACGTCACTAACTGTGCATATTTAGGCCTTACGTGTAGTCGTAGCCTGTACGTTTCAACCCAGGAAAGTATTTCAAGTTTATGGAAGGTAGGAGGAACATAGAATTACCGACAACGCGATTTTGATGGTATCGCAACAGGCACTCTGCCCCTGGTGTATACGTGAACTGAGTAGGACAAAGATGAAAGTATATTGCGCGCGCAAACACGCACGCAAACGTTGAGAGCACTTACTGAACATGCCTACAAACTGTCCAACGTATATATGAAACGAATACACCTGTAGTGGAAAGTGTAATTAAACGAACGGTTTGCGGTGTAGCGAATCGGTAACGAACCGTTCACACCGTAGACTCACGTACGTAGCAAGTAGGAGACTGGTATGTAATGTAATCTTATTACAGTATTACGTAACACTGGCGTTGGGAATACGGTATTATATAAGGTCGGTGTGGAATTTAGAAGGCACAGAAGTGCGTACTAAATAACATCGAGATGGCAGCGAGCACAGCTGGAGTTTGACGTCATTCTCCGATTCTTATTCAAGTCGATACTGTCTCTGGTTTGGGTGACGTTTCTCAGCACATACTCTGTACTCCGTCAGTTCGTTGATGTTCCGATTGAACATAGTTTTGATAGACGTCCGCAGACTGAACTAATCTTAATGACGTGTTGATTATATGGAGCGAATAGCAAATTTAAGATATTTAGATTTTAAAATTGGCCAAGCCATAATTAAAGTTCTACAAAGTTACGGCAGTCTCTGTACTCGGTGCCGGATTAAGGGGGGGCTAAAGCGTGTACCATTTAAAAATTCCGACTATTCACCCCATGCCCGACCATTTAAAAATTCTCATTCTCTAACTGGATAGCAGTTGGCTGAAGGGGGCTTGGCCCAAAACAGCCGGAGACTTGTCTAATCAACGAGTCTCGAAAATCACGAAAAAAAATTGATACCAGAGTTTCCCGAAAGAAGAGCAGAAAGAAATATTTCAATTAAATTATTTTGTGTTCTCTAATGTATTTGTACTGTTGGTTATTGTAAAAAGACCTGCGAAATAAAATAACAGTAAATAGTTTTAGCATCTATTTAATCAGTATAGAATAAAAAAAATATGAGAGTAAAAATACGGTTTAAGAACAATATTTTGTTTACTATATTTATTAATTGATCGTCTGAATAAAGTAAAGTACTGTATTGTGAAAAACACGATAATTTCATACATGGGCCCCTGCTCTTAAACAGACCCGGGCCGCCCATAGCCTCAATCCGGCCATGCTTGTACTGTCCTACGGGTGTGAATTATGGACAACAACCAAGAAACAAGACAGTAAAATACAGGCCTCGGAAAAGCGCGTTTTTAAGAGGAGTTAAAAAGTGTTCTAAACTTAACCGCATAACTATAATGCCATAAGCGAAGAATTACAAGTTTGTAACTTGATTGAAAGACTAAAAGATAATTAACAGCGGTGGAAACAACACTTAGAAATAATGTCACATTAAAGACTGGCCAAACAAGCCTGGAAATATACATTCCCATTTGGGACACAAGTGAGTGGGTATACCCAGGAAGAGATGGCTGGAGGATCTTTGAAGGCGGAAAGGTTACGCCTCGCCTATGCCGTGATGTGAAGAAGATGATTATGATGATGACGTCTTTTTTCTGTGTGTGCCATCACAGATCAGAACAGAAATTGCTAGAAATGACAAGGTTTTGGGAAACGTAAGAGAAGCAGACTAAAGAAACAATGATTACAGTGTATAAGAAATCTGTGACAAAACGGGAGAAAACAGTGGTGAAATTCTGGGAAATGAAAGGAGATAGGGAGGGGTGGACGAAATGGATAGGGGGATAGGTAAAAAGGCGAAGAGCTATGTAGGGTATCAGGAGACAAGAAGTAGAGAACTGTTTGAAGTAGGTTTTTGTGGAACCTAATTAGGGTCGGGGCATAACGGGATCACACAGACACTGTACCACATATCTCTGAGTTACGTAACACACACGCACAGTGACATGTAACTGTTTCGTCACACGTACTGTTGTTATCGTCCGTCTGTTTCGTCATTTCGTCGCGTCGCGTCCCGAAGCCGTGTGTCTTTACCTTCTTCCATAAACATATTCTTTCGTTCTTTGTCATTTTTCTTTTGTTTCTACGTGGTCGATCTCCGCTTTAGTAGTAACTCTTTTTGAAATATACAAACAAGCTTATTACACAGTATTAGCGTATACGTTTGAAATATAAAATATAGAAAAATCAATTCAATCAATAAGTATTTTGTGAAACAATGTTTTCATAACGCGTGTTTTTATTGTTTTATTACCATATAATGTATTGGGACTGATTTCACCCACTTTAAAGATAGTAATGTTGATTAGTCTTAACTTGTTTTTTGCTTTTGTATGAAACCGACCCGACCCAGGACCCCCCCCCCCACAGGGCCACTGATCTTAAGTTTACGAATTGAACAGGTTTTCCGTCTATTCAACGATGTGCGTGAGAGATATTTTTCTGCTTTCCACGACCAGGCAATAGTATGTCTCCGTTCAACCACTCCTACCGTTTCTATCAACGGTTTTTCGCATTCAGCTATAGTACCCATTTAACGCAGTGATGTCAATTTGGGGGAAAGTCACTAAATCCAGGGGATTTGAAGATCGAATGAGCGAAAAAGTATTTAGGATTAGCTACCTGAACTTCCTAGGGTCTGTTCAGGAATTTTAGCAGAAAATGTGGGATATTTTTTGGGTTACTAGACTTAAACGAAGTTAGGTACAAACTTTATGATCTACATTCAACGTTATTTCGTCTACAATCATAATTTAATCAATAATGTTCTATTAAGCATCACTGTATAGTAGTGTAGAAACCTGACGATCGTTTTTGTACGCTGAGTTTTTGCAAAGTTAACGAAAAAATTACCCGCACTTAATCAGTACTGTACACGCGTAGAGAGTAAAGAGAGATCACATTGGTAATTGTCATGTCATTATGTCACTCCCCCCTCTCTCAACATAAGTAAAATATAAAAATTGTAACATAATTTCGATCACCACTTAACAACTCTCCTTTCTATAATCTACGATTATCACATTAATAAATAATTACTGACGATTAATCAAAGGAAAATTATGGTTATGGTTTTCTTGACAAAGTAAGGCACTCTGCAGTGTACATAATAATAATGAACGGCAAGACACTCTGGAGGATGTAAAAAAATTTAAGTACCTAGGAAACAGAGTCACCGAAGATGGAAAATGCAAGAGGGAAATAAAATTTTGAATTCCTGTGTATGTGATAAATTACTGATTTTCTTAGCCTCTCGATGAGGAGTTTATTCGGTTTCTATACTTTGTAATATGTAAGAATTATAATAGGAACATGACTGACATGTCTCGTAACGCCGTTTCTATGTTTGTAATATGTCAGTGTCAAAACGTCATAAAAGGAAAATATCTATCACATGCCATAGGGTATATATTGAGTTCCATAATGTTTAAAATCATTATTAGGGAAGTAGTTGTTGAAAATTTATGAATGTATTAATTATATTATGTATTCCTATATCTTATTTATGAATGCCAGAAATCTTAAAATATATAATAACGAATCGTAAAAAAGCAATTCAAAGTATGAAATAATATGTTTTACAAATCCAGGAGATTTTTACAGAGTTTTTTTTTTGTGTGTGTGTGTCATTTAACGACCTCAGCATGACTAAAGTTTTTTGGCAACAATGAAATTTTATGAAAATCTTTTAGTAATTCTCTGGCTAAATGAGTGGACCGATTTAATTCGATCTGTTGTACGATGTTTATAGACATTAAGGGGAAACAACGAACAAACCGTACAAAACTAGCTGTGTGCGGAGAGGACGGGTGAAAGTTTGTGCCACTTTTATGGAAACGAATATTTTATTTATACAGTAAAGTAAAGATATCACTTTTATTGTTTCACGGTTTTGTTAAATTTTAGATTTCTCTTAATGGAAGCCATAGATTTTTCGCACTTACCTTCATGATATCATTACTTACCAATAAAATAAAAAGCTGTTTGTTCTCTTTTAACTTTTCTAGCTTTATTACTAAAAATCTAACCCCCCCCCTCCTTGGAAATCCTGACTATATTGCCGCCGATCATGATATAACAATATTAAAATTATCATTCACCGGATTAAACCATATACCATATATACATTTTTCAATGAGCCGCCAATTTTAAACTTTGCTTAAAACAAGTTAGATATATAAACTATCATTATATAATTCACGCACACACGCAGGCACGCACGCACGCGCGCGCGCACACACACGCACACACACATTTTCTAAATGTTCTAGGAAAGCCTAGAACGTACACAAACGTACTACAGAAGCCTAGAACGTACTACAGAACGTAACACAAACAAATATTTTAAAATGTTCACTGGTACTGTTAATAACAGTAGATTGTTCGCAGGCACATAGTTCCTGCGTTCGCTACTAGAGGCAGTAGCGGTCAAGTTTACTAGTCACAGCGACACGATTCAAGCAAAATTCTGCGTAATCAAAACGCTGTAGTTATCCATTTAACTTTAGCAGATAACAAAATACAAACGTATTTATCACATTCATTTTACAATAAAAACATTATTTTTTTGCAATACAAAATGACTTATTATTTAATATGTACAAATTGGAACAACTTTTTTACTGCATGATTTTCGTTTTCTCAGTCTCTGTTGAAGAGCTAACAGTCCGTGAATATTTGAATATTTATAAACAAATGTACCAATCAGATTTGTAAAACGAATGAAATCCTTCTTAACAGTTGTTATAAAAATTAATCCTGTAAGACATATCCGTAATTATACAGAATTAAAACTATTATTTTTTTGTCACCATCCTACAAAAGTTAAATTAAAATTAATTGCCCTACAAATTAAAAATTAAATAATTTTGTTTTCAGATTTCTTTTTGTATGTCTGATTGGAATTACAAGTCGTACTCACACTACGATTCTGTACTTCTTTGTTCAAATAAAACCTCAATACGTTTTTTGTACGTTTATTTCTTTCAATTTATTTATATAAAATATTTTTTTGTAATATTTAGTAGCAGAGATTTCTGTATTCTTATGCACATTTTTACAAGAAAACGTTTTGGAAAGAAAACGTAGTTTTTCTTATACACTATTAAAGAGCGGATTTCACACCGTCTTATATCGATTTCTGCTTCTTAAAATCTAATAACACACACACACACACACACACACACACACACACACCAAAATCCTATGAAATTACGTAACTAGGAGGTGCTTCTGGGGGAGGGGATGAGCCTATGTTGAAGGTTGACCCACCCCCAATTTTCAACAGGACAAAGGAAAAATTCGGCATTCTCCGTATAATTTTATAAATTCTTTGCGTCTCAAAGTTTTTCAGTAAACCGACGTGAAGTATAAAGGTTGGAAAAGCGGTGCTGTCAAAATGTTGTGTATTGATTAACTGTTATTCAGATTAACGGTAATAAATCTCATGTCTTTCGGAATCGCTTTACTTATAAATTTGTGTTCTTAACAGGTCTTGTCTATCTGAAGATACATTGAAAACCCCGATTTTGTTACCCCTTAGCACTTTAATCCCAAGAACGTTTTAAGCAACGGCCTATAGTCTGTGTTAAAGTACGTTAAGTTTTGTGTAAAGTCTTGCAACAACAAAGCCTTTTCGTGTTTCCAACGCGGATTAGTCGGCTTCCGTATGACGTGCGGGAAACAAGTGCTGGCCAGCTTCGGTTTTTAAATCGTCCGTTTGGATTCTGTTTTCGTTGTAATATTAACGTTATTTTTAAAATTAAAAATTTTTTTAATTGTGTTTTATGTTGCGTGTTATATGTATCTGTGTCGACGACTCTCACTTGAGTGGAAATTTTTTATAAATGTTATGTAAGTTTACTAAATGATCCAATTGAAGATGGAACACAACTGTTCCGAAATGCATCTTAGATGAAAAACTAGAAAATCACCGACTGGAATACCTAGAGATGTACTTGTAAGTACTAAAAATTCTTTATACATAATTACCATAGTAACAAGTAAATAAACAAAAGCTATTTAGTGGCATCAGAACTGTACATTTATCCATTCCTGCAGTACATTCTCGATGTTTTATATAATATGCGATTGTATCGATATACTACGATGTGGAAATAAAGAAGTTTACTAATTGTAAATTGTCCTATTACTTAATGCACAGCGAAAATACGTGTTGTTTTCATTTGTGAGGTTAGGTGACAACGGTTTTTGGTTTTTAGTTTACCGCTGAAATAAATAAAAACCATGGTTGAGGAAAACATAAAGTTTAATGTGTTATACAATGCTTCTAACACAGTAACATTTAAAATAAAGAATTTAGCGTTTTTGATTTAACAGATACCTTATAAATATCTCCAAAGGCTTTGTAAACGGGTACTTTTAAATCTCCAAAGGCTGTTGCACCAACATAATAATTTAGTACAAGTTAAAATAGTACAAGTGTTGAAAACAGCTTTGGAGAGAATTTGACTAATGAGTACAAAATTGTTATACGAGCTGACAGAACGCCATATAGACATAGGCCTATACAATAAAAATTATATTAAAATACTCATTAAAAGTCAAATATTCGCGTGTAAAGCCGCGGGTAACAGCTAGTCAATGATATAATTTGTTTTGAACTACGGAAGTGTATGTATCAAAAATGATTATTGTTTATGTCTTGTCACTCTTGTCAATAGCCTATTCATGAGTACGGAAATAAAATTATCACTTCGTACACGATTTACAAAGCATGCAAAAAGGCACAGATGCAACGTGCGTCGGTAGCAGTAATAGTATTTATTATTTTCGTAGCAAGAATTTTTGTTAAACCTGTAGAGGGTGGTGGTTTTGGGAAGGGCTCGGAGTAATTGCACTTCGTTTCGAGAGGATTAATTATTGTTTTTAATTATATCTAAATTTGCTGACAAGTACTAATACACATTATTTTTATTAAGATACTAATAAAATGATTAAAAAATGAATAAAACAAAATGTATAAACAATTTTAAACATAAAATAATTTCGATCACCACTTAACAACTCTACTTTTTTAAATCTATGCTTATCACGTTGATAAATAATTACTGACGAGTAATAAAAGGAAAATTAAGGTAATGGTTTTTTGAGTCAAGTTAGTTTTATTAGCAGCCATCTTAACAGGAACTTTGTCACCACTTATTGCAAAACTGCTAGTCGCTTCGCTCTCGACGAGGCCTTTCGGTGTTTCCTAATTCCGGTGTTTAGTTTAAGACTTGAAGATGGTGGAAACACCGAAAGGCCTCGTCGAGAGCGAAGCGACTAGCAGTTTGAAACAAGTGGTGACAAAGTTGGTGAATGGTTTTTTGACAAAGTAAGACACTCTGCAGCGCAAATAATAATGAACGGTCAGACTCTGGAGGACGTAAAAGAATTTAAGTGTCTTTGGTAGCAGAGTCACCGAAGATGGCAGAAGCAAGAGGGAAATAAAATGCAGGACCGCTCGAGTATTGACAGTACGAAACGTTTGTTTACAAGTAATAACATCAGCTGGATAATACTAAGGAAAAAGTTCCTTAAGGCATTCGTTTGGAGTGTTGCCTTGTACGGGTATGAAACCTGGACAATAGGAAATTAAGAGAAAAGGAGATTGATGTCATTTGAACAATACCGCTGTAGAAGAGTGTTGAGGATTAGCTGGAGAAACAAAGTGACAGAAAAGGAGATTAATGTCATTTGAACAATGGTGTTGTAATTAGGATTTGAACATCAACATTTGAGCAAAGGATGATGAGGATTAGCTGGAGAGGAAGAGCGAGAAACGAAGACGTTTTTCGAAGGGCAGGAGAATGGTATGCACTGCGGAAGGGTATAGATCTAGGAGGAACACATTAGTAGGACATATTCTAACATACGAAGGTTTACTCAGAATTGTACTGGAGGAAACGCCGTTTACAATATGTCCAGCAAATCGCTGACGGTGTTGATGTGAACAGAAGGGGAGAGAATCGGGGCGACTGAACGACTGCCGCCACATAGTAATCTACGGACTGACTGGCCAACAAGAAATGGCTTATCATATTATACTGTATATTCAACAAAAGTGTAACCCTTCGTTACTTTATTTAAATGATTAATAGTCTTTCGTCGTACATGTTGTTGGAACCTCTAAAGCTGTCAGCATCCCTGAAAACGTACGCGCACCTATTTCTTCTTTTGTCGTGGAACACTCCTCTGGAGCTCGCTCTAAAATTTTCAGTACCTTATAATTTATCAGCTCTTCTCTCACTTTTGGCTTTTCTTTCAATTTGTCTATTAGTTGGAAACTAGACGATAACCACGTAAGAAGGGGTAATGGTTTTGCGGCCAATATTACCGTACACATAAAACTAAAGTGGCTGATCACTTGAGAACTTATTCTGAGTGCCCAAGTATTTACTCAGGTTTCTTTACTTTTTCTGTATTATATTTACTTAGAAATATAGAACTTCATGTACATGTGTTTCCGTGGAGTGTACGTGAACACATGTGCTAGAGCTTGTTTATTTTTTTGAATTTAATTTCAGATACTTAACATTTTCTCACAGTCTTACAAAGCTAAGCAACTTGTGCTTCTGGCATCACATTCCAATGTGGGTCTTAGCCTGCTGAATTATTTTTCCATTTCGTCCACTCACCACAAAATCTTCTCCTGCCTCGCATGTTTCTACTTCTCAAATCTTACACTACGTCGTCTATCCGTATCTTCCTAGGTCTTCCTCTAATTCTTCTGCCTATTGGTCCCCGTCTGCGATTCTTTTAGTTGTTCTGCTACCATCCATTCCTCTTACGTGACCCAGCCATTCTAATCTTCTACTCTAGACGAACCGGACTATGTCAGTGCCGTGTATGAATTGATCCAGTTCATAATTCGTTCGTATCCTCCAGGACCTATCTTCAGTTTGCCCAGGCCTAACGATCTTTCGCAATATTTCATGCTCAAATATTCTAAGCTAAATTTCATATGTATCTTGACGATCTGCTTAGAAGACTTAATGATAGGATCCCTTCTGGCATCAAGTTAAGTAACTGTACTGCACTAAATATGCTGTTCTTTGCAGATGTTATGGGTGTAATTCAGGCTAGTGAGAATGCACTCCAGAAAATTTTATATGGCCTCCAGTAAGGAATATGAGCAGCTCATAGAACAGGTTTCTACATTCAATTACCTTGATTGTAGTCTTTCTTATAGAGGTAGTGATGATCTCAGCAATAAACTAGGCAGGTTCGAAACTATAGGCTATGTGGAATATTGAGAACATTGTAAAGGAAAGCTAGACAAGAGACGTGTATCAAATTCTATAAGACAATGGCAGTACCAGAACTGCTGTATGGATGCGAGACCTGGACTGTAAGGAAGAAGGACTGGTGGCAATTACAGGCTGCAGAAATGAGCTATTTCAGATCGGTAAATTGATATACGCGACTCGATCATATAAGAAACAAGTATATTAGACGAGAACTTGATATATTTCTCTAAATGAACTCATTCCGAATTACAGAAATTGCTGGAAACAACATCTACAAAGAATGGATACCCGCTTTCCGAAGATGGCTTATGAGTATGAGGAAGATCTGTAGGCAGGCCAGTCACTAGGTGGCGGGGGTCATGAGGCTTGAACAGGAGAAATCCTATCCACAAAGTGATGATATTCTAAGCTACTTTTCCAATTCATTATTTAAGGTCCAGTCCTTGCATCCATATTAGTCGAATACAAAGCTAAACAATATTACATGAATATTAAAAATTTTTCTAATACGCATCTTTTATTGTTCAATTACCTACTGCAAATCTCAGCGATCTGCACAACTGAATGGACACCAGGATAATGATATTGTAATGTAATTCGAAGCAGGGCAAGAGAAGAAGGTTAACGTACAGATGACCAATAAATTAAACAATCTCAAAGGAGCAAAATAACCACGACAGAGTAAATTAACATAACCAAACAGGCTGGTAACACCCGATATCTGTGCGAGATTTATGTACTGTTGGTAGAGGCGTGTTGTTGAGGGTAATGTCTTGTACGTAGTATATCTGCGGTTCGCTGCGAATTAACCGACATTACCACGCTGGCATGTTATTATTGCTCGCAATTGTGACAGCAGGTATTTTGGATAAGTAAGCCGTGCGCCCGTCTGTTTTCGAGCGGGGGCCTATTCCTGCGCGCGGTAGACAGCGAGATCATCGTGCTATTCCGCCGCGTTTATAGTAGGTTTGTTGCGCGGCCCGTTCGTTCTGTCTCTAGTAGACCGCGTGGGCGGACCGCGAGCCGACGATCAATCCGACACTCCGCCAATAACAATAACAATAACAGAGCAATAACAATAAAAACCAATCGACGACGTCTGCTGCCAGAGAGACTGCGGTACTTAAACAACATTTATCGTCTTGTGTTTCCATTCTCAAGATCGTTCACCTTCAGACTACTGCTGCTGCTGCTCCTACTACAGTTGTTAATTTTATTGTTGTTTATTGTTATTGCCGTCTTACACTGTTATACTATTACTATTGGCACCAACGTATGCCGAGTTTTGTTATATATGTATGTATATCGATTTGTCTATCGTAAGGTCTTGTGTTGGTTGGTAGCTAAATTATTTTTCTTCTACTGGCGTAATTTACGTTTCTGCTCTTTTCTTGGTTTTATTTTAATCAGTTGCCATTACTTCCTCTCTGATTATAGGCTACTAACTCTACAAAAGAAATGGAGAGAAAAACGTAAAATATGCGGTCTGTATCGAGGTAAATATTTGTTCGCTTCTTTTCTAACACTGAGGTTGGCCGGATTCTAATTAATTCGTAGTCCTCCAGTCTTACGACTGGTTTGTACCCTCCCCGCATATACCCGTGGTGCGTGTGGTACTGAGTCTCTCACAGGTATATGGGACCTACAGTTTAACGCCGGATCCGAACGGCCTAGTTGGGGAAGGTTTATACTAAGCAGGATACCCCTCTCGCTGGTTTGCCATTGCCTTGCGAGGGGGAACGGTCGTATCTAAATCAGATGGCCCCCGGCGGGAATTGAACCCGCGCCGACGCGTAACAGCGCCACACGCTAGCCACTACGCCACGACCGCTTCTAATTAATATGTGTTTTAATTCGCCGTAATTTTTTCTTACACAGCTAGGCAACTCAGTAAAAAAGAAAAGTCAATAGTCCACTTACTCTTTTTCTTTCTATTTTATTCGTTTACCGTTACTCTACGGCAGTGGTTCCCAACCTTTTAAAGTCCGGAACCCACCTTGAAGGATACTACATTTATGGCTAAATTACTTGTAGGGATGTGGGGTACCCAGTTTATAATCGCATTTTTGCCAACATCAAGTACTTTAAACAACCTTTTACGCTGAAACAAATTATACATACTTAATTATTCAAATTAATTTCCGGGCTGTAAGATCGCGGTGTACTGTAACTAACCTGCTGACAGATGTTATCATCACACGTTTCGGCTCCACCTGTGGATGCCATCTTCAGAGGAACGGTTTAAATGACTGACATGGTGTGAGTCAGTAAAACCACAGTACTGTCACTCGCTTAAACCGTTTCTCTGAAGATGGCATCCATAGGTGAGGCCGAAACGTCTGTCAGTAGGTTAATTACAGTAGGCCTACACCACGGTCTTACAGTCCGGAACTTAATTTGAATAATTATGACGCCGACCGTGAAAGGAAAAGAAATAGGTTCATTACTTAATTCTAAAAAAAAATATCTAATTTAAAAGACCAAATTACTCTAACCAAACACATGCTGAAATTTAAAACAAAACACATTTTTTTCACCAAAGTAATGTAACGGTTGGGGCTGCCTTTTCCGCATACACTGGGGTATGGTAACTTGTAGGTTCAAGAGTGGTTAACTTGAGGAGTACATCTGAAGTCGCGTCAAGTATATTTTTGTACTTGCTTTCCACTTGAATCAGAGATGAAAATCACTTTTCACACAAATATGGAGTGGAGAACGGTATGAGCAAGTTTAATACCTCACCCGCAGGTTCGGCATATTCTTACATTTTAAAGATACGCAATACTCGTTAAGTCCTCTGTGCAGAAACTTCTTCTTCTTCTTCTTCACTACATAGCTTGGGCCGTTCCGACTTCACAGAGTCTCTGACCAATTTTTCCAGGGTCTTTAACGATCTCTCGTTCCCACGGGCCTATATTCAAACGCTTGTTCAGGAATACGCGTGTCTATCATGGGTTCCACATGCGACTTCCAATTCTGCCTCTATTCCTGTATTCTCTCACGAACCGACTGTAACTTCAGGTATTTACTTGTGTCGTCGTTTCGTACACGATTTCTCAAACTGCATGCCTTAACTGTTCTTAAAAATTTCATTTCCGAGGCCTGTATTTTTGAAATATCTTTCTGCAGGAGAGTCCATGTTTGACATCTATACAATAAAAGTCGCAACAGCCACTACCTTATACAACTTTAGCTGTAAAGTTCTATCCCAGGTGGTGGATAGGTGGAATGCTCTCTGGCTCCTTATGGGCTGGGGGATCCCGGTGAAATAAAATAGCCGGGATGAATCAAAATTAGCAAACGGGCAGACCGGGCTCATCAGCCGTAGAGAAGGAGGCCGGTCTAGGAGTTGTGTGGTCCGAAATCAACCTGCTCCCCCGTTGGGGGTTGTGCGAGCATGTAAAATTTAGTTTACTCGAATACTTCAACAAAAGAAAAACCCAGCTGGTGCAAAAACTTAGCATGCAAATATTTTCGTCGATTACGATGACCACACACCAACTGACGTTACAAGAAGTAGGGTACATAAAAATACAGGAACTGCAGCGATCCCATAAAACTTAACCCTCTCGGTTACGTTGTTTTACGATGACATCCCGCATTAACGTCTTCCAGTAATAAAAAAAATTGCGAACTTAAAAAAAAAACAAAAACTGAAAGGCAGAAAACAATTTGCAAGACGGTAATCGGGAGCGCCGGCCGACAGACCGCGCGTAGGCAGCCGCGGAACCCGTTTTATGCGATCCTAAAATTCCTTTTAAGACTGTTTTACGAAGCAACAGACGTATAAACATCAGTATTACCGGTAATGACCGGGTCTGAGCCGGAGATTTATAGTGCCGAACCGCAAACGCGAGAGATAACCAAACAGGTTTCCCCGCTGTATGTCGTTTGGAAACGGTCGAAAAAACACCTCGTACTGCCAGAGAGAAAGCTTGTGTGTGCGCGCTTGAACGACGACCGGACCCGATTATGAAATTCGCGAATTTAATACGAAATCAACAAACACAATTAAGTCATCATTTCGAATATCTACACGTGTTTCCATTTTCTTTTACAACGACGAAATTTATAATAAACAACCACTGTCGACATGAGTTCATCGTCGCTGCTGGTAGAGTTCTAATCAAGTTCGTGGATCCAAGACCTGCACTGTAGTCCATGCATTGATCAATTAAATCCGCGACATAATATTTATGCAGTGGCGTCATTGTAGGGGGGAGAGAGAGAGAGAGAGAGAGAGAGAGAGAGAGAGAGAGAGAGAGAGAGAGAGAGAGAGCTCACTTAGCAGGTTATGTTGGTGTAGTCCAGTGCCTGTTTCTCAAGTGAAATCTGTAACAGGCCGCAGAGACCAATATGATAAGAGGAAGGCGTGTCCAATGTTCCAGTAAACAGTTAAACAGGCGTGGTCATGCCTGTGAATGTGACTGTGTAAAATCGAAGCCGGCCGAGGAGTCGATACCCCGGCTATCAGTTTGGCCGAATCAAACATCATATCGTGTCGATGATGAAGCGTTCAGATAACGCCTTGTCGCCCAGTAGTCGATTACAGTGATACACAATATTCGATTATCAGTCGCTGGTAATCGATTTGTATAGAACGTATTATTCCTCCGACTGTCTTTTTTGTGATTCTTTCAACAACTTAATCGCAAAAGTACAAACATTTAATTAGCATTTTAAACGAACGATTCCTGTACAATCAAAATTGTCTTAACAACATGAAAATAAAATCCCGAGGGCCTGTTTAAACTGGCATTAATGATAATTTATCGTTCGATCCTGAAAATATCTATAGATCAAGGCGCGAATCAAGAAGTACTGGACGGGAAGGGAAAGCCTCGTCAGGAATGAACGTTAGCTTAGTTCGTGAAGGAGTGGTTTCCATTCCGTTTGTGGATTTTACGGCCCTTATCAGGCTTCAGGAACAGCTAGACTTCTACGTTGAGTGGGCAGAAAGAAAAATGGAGGTTTGCTAGTAACGCGGCCAAGATCACAGCTATAGTCTTCTCCAGACACAGAAGTCTCCCTAACAGATTCTACGTAGGCGATACTCCCATACCCTTGATCTCCCGGTGTCAAGTACCTCGGGCTCCACCTGGATCGTCGTCTCAACAGGCGGACACACTCCGAGGAAGTAGCCCGCAAAACTGCCAATCATCTATACCAGCTGTGACCCCTACTTTGCAGCAAATCTATGACCCACCGCCTAGGGAAATTTACTGTCTCCACGTATGTGGCGCCGATCATTACCTACGTGGCTACTTGGCCAAAACACACAAGCGTAAGTTTCAGTCTCTTCTGAACCGAGGACTTCGCTGGGCATGTAAAAACCCACTATTTAACTTCGAACCAGACTATCCGAGAATCCCTGTATGACCGTTCCTTGAACGCCACCATACGGTCACTTTCCAGGAAGTATACCGCCGCTGTGCCCGCTTCCAGGGCAATCCCCTAATTAGCGCCGTCGGTCAAATACCACCTGTGCCAGGTGAATCTCGGAGACCCGGGCTCGCGAACCCTCACGCTCAATTACACTTGTCTAATAGATACCCCACGGCCACGCCTAGAAATACAGTGATTTATGGTCTCTGCAACGGAAGCTCTATAAGAAGCAGCGGCAAAATGAAAATCAACATACAGTAATCAGCTGATACAATATATAGACCTGAATGTAAACATAAACATTCCGCAAAAAATCAGTTCTCGAGAAACTCTGGACAAAAACGTACGTTTCACGATCATTAATCAATGAAATTCGAATAAATTACGAATTCGGTTTTTGTACATGGTAACTGTTTTATAATACTGTGACCGCGAGTGCACAGTGTATATGTCCTGACGATGGTCTATGACCGAAATCGATCGAAATTAAGAATGTGAGTAATTAAAACTTTAATACAAATCATATCTATGGTATCGTTAGGTTATGAACAATGAATACATCACAATAAAACACTGAAAAAAATCTGCTTGCCTTCGAAACTGAGCAAACTTTACAGCTTTTTAAGTCACAATGCAAGAAGAGTATCAAATCCATACAGTAGGTCTGTAAATTAAATAGCCCAGACAACGCACTACAAAAAAAAAGCAGTAATGTTCTCAGCGCACTAAGCACATCATTCGCATTCACGGCTCGTGTACTGTGTGATTAACTCCTCTAAACAGGTGACATACAGTACAGTGTATAGTATATATTTTTGCCAGGACTCAATTGCGCAATGCCGGTGTCACATCTGTCAAGAGGCAATGTGACGTGTTGTCGCCACGCGACTGGTTTTTGCCGAGCCGAGCCATATTTTTTTTTCATTTTATATTCCTCTCGGTGGAAAAAACAAACAGTCTGGCGACGATGACCGATCGACACCGGCAGCAAGTTAAGTCGTAATAAGTGCTCTAAGTTAATAAGACAACACATGGCACTTACTATACTTGACGCTCGCTTAGCCCTCTACTTCTGTCGGCGGCTGTGCTGAAGCTTTTTCAGCTCTCCCTCATTATTCCGAAGCCGTAAGTGGATCTTGTAACAGTGGCGTGGCGTGGATACATAACATCTGTTGCCGGTTGTGATAGGCCTAAAACTTAACCTAAAAATTAATTCGAATGTTTTTTATTCCAACTGTTCTTTTTAGAGCATTTTTTATCATTCGCTGGGAGAAGAAGAGGGTCCCGATTCAACGGGGTCTGACTTTCCTTATACTTACACAGAATAAATCAGAACACAAATAATCGAATTAAAAATAATAAAAAAAATTTACAGGCATTGTGTAAATGCAATGTTCAGAGAAGGGCATTGAAAATGCTTCAATAAATCTAATATATTTATGTTCATTCACCAATCAATGAATTCATTCTTCATTTACCAATGTACAGATATAAGTTAAATGTAGTCGCATTCATAAGCGAAGCTTTATATGTGTACTACGTTATTGACAACAAAGAAGTAGTTTCTATGGAAACTCACCGGTTCCCATTTTCGATCAAGCACCAGCGGTCGTTTTCAAATGTGCGACACGTCCTTATAAACATTTTCAATGTTAAAAAACCAGAGAAACACAAATAGGTACGTAGCAACTGCTGCACGTCAGTTCCGAAAACGAACATAGCTGCTAACTGAGCGTTTTGCCGGTTTATACAGCGGCAACACATTGGGTAGACGAATGTGTCCCCCTCCACAGTTTGTACAGTGACAACTTCTACGAGGTCAATCAATGACCGTACGCAGTAAAACATTGCCGATGTCTGAGCCGGCAACACAAGACGGTGCAAGTGCCCAGCAGTTCCAAAGCAATGATACGCTTTTCTTAAAGTTTCCCTACTAATATTGTTCGGATTTCAATTTCTATTCAATAACTAAAGTATTTATACTGTGATATAATTAATATTATTTTCTCTTATTTCCAGTACTGTTACCGCCGGTAACAGCGGTTACACGGACACCACGCTACTTGTTGTTGGCTCCTTCCATTATTACCTTATGTCCTCTTCTTTATGCCAATTATCTTCAATTCCTGTCTCCTGTTCTCCTAAAATCCGCCTTCTCTCTCTGCAAGTATCGTCCAGAGAAATCCGTTATGTATATATATATATATATGTTATTCGCAACTGTCGATTTCGGACACTGCCCAAATTATTTGCTTACTCCACGCATTGGGCGACGCAAAATACTCACTTCGCCAAGTGAACGTTTTATCTGGGCCAATGGTCGAAATGAATTGCGCACTCCGCGGACTCGGTATTTTCATTTACACACCGATCGAAATGATACTCTAGTATACTTCGTAGCCTTACAAGGCCGGAGTCATTGTTGTTAAAATTCATTCCCGGGCTGTTTGGTTTGGGCGTGGTCCAATCGTTTCTTACTAAAACAGACGTTTCGACAGTACCATCGACTGCCATCATCAGTGTCAAATTTGAGCTGTACTAACGTAGTACTTAACGTGGTTAAGACTGTAACCACAGTACTGTGATCTCTAACGTGTACCACCCTACGTTAGTACAGCTCGAATTTTACACTGATAATGGCAGTCGAAGGTACTGTCAACGCCTGTTTTAGTTAGAAACAATGGACCAAACAGCCCGGGAATCAATTTTGACAATAGAAATGTAAGTCTGTTTCGGGGATTGTGAAAATCAGAGCATTTATTTTATACACTTCGCGAAGTGCATATTTCTCTTTTGCTCAGACCCGTTTATACAAAAAAAATTACACACGTATCCAACCTCGCGCGCGCGCCACACGCATCCACATTTTGTATTACTTTGGTTTCGCTTTATTTTAATTTGGAAAACGGGGTTCGGAAGATGGGGTTTCGGTTTGGTTTATAATCTTCGTTCTTCATCATCATCGTCACCACTCCATGGACTAGGCCTTAGACCTGTTCCGGAACACATCTCCTCCTCGGTCTACCGACATCTGTCTTCCCCGTAGGCTGATAACCGGAGGCAGCCACGGGTTGACGGATATCAGGCACACGATTCAAGTGTTCACACCATCTCCTTTGTGGTCTTCAATCTTCTGGTGCAATGATGATACGTTTAAATGGCGTCTAATATCCTCGTTCCGACTCCGATCCAAGAAAAAACAACCTTGCGTCCCTCTTAGAAATTTCATTTCGGCTGCCTAAATCCTCTGCACGTCCCCTTTACCAAGAGTCCATGTCTCACTAGCATACAGGAATGTGGGGACAACCACAGTTTTATACAATTTCATTCGGGTATCCTTGCGTGTTTTGTTTTTCAGGTACCTATGAAACGTTCCACAAATTTTGTTAGCTTACTACCCCAATCTATATCAGTTCAATATGAGATATTACAACACAATTAAAATGACTAACCCGATCCAAATATGATTATTCACGACTATCTTAGTTCTTATAGGATACCTGCCCTGAAATGTCATCGTTTTACAATCTTTGTTTTAGAATTTTATTACGTTCCATTAATTTACAAAAAAAAAAGAATTACATACACAACTAAAGTTTACCTTAGATGAGAGATACTGAACGAAAGGAAGAAAATGTAAAACGTGTGGTGATCGGACAGGTGAAATAAACTGAAAAGAGAATACAAACCGAGGTAAAGCAAGGTGTAACAGTAGCCTATTGAAGAAAGCGGAACAAACAAACTTCTCAGATAAACTCTGAAGTGGATATGAAGGAAAACGTTAAAAGTAACTTTCACATGTACTCATTAGACCTACGAGTAGACGAATTAATAGCAGAAGCACGGGTTAGCAGATGTAGGCCTACCAATTTGGTGGAGGGGAGGGAAACATGGTTGCTGTGGTGTCAATGAACTCTATAATTACAAGTAAATACAAAATTAAAATAAAAAGTACATACTCATTAAGTAGGATAAGGGATGTCCTCCCTCTGGCGTAATCTAGAAACCACATGCCCGGATAAGAATCTCAGAAATCCCCCCTCCCCTAAAATCGTGACGGTAATTGATATTCATAATTATTTTGCCCTGAATATTCATAATGTATCGTGTATCCACATATATTGTTGGAACGGGGAGTTGTGTAGGGAGCAGATTCATACAACTATCTTGGTGACATGATTATAAAAGACGGCACAAGTGTAACAGAAATAAAAAATCGTATAAAGGAAAAAAGTTATGAGACAGTTGCATTCCACTTTATGGAGCAATCAACTAAGGCCTAAAACAAAAATCAAAATATATAAGTCAATAGTGGCAATTATTGTAACATATGGGGCCTATTGTTGTAGGTGTGAGAAACTACAGAACATATGAGGAAAAGATTACCAGCCATGGAAATGGGATACTGGAGAAGGTGCTGTAGGCTTACACTGCTGGATAGGGTAAATAATGAAGAAATACGGGAACGAATGAATATATGTATCAATATTAATGACACAATTAATAGATACTAAAAGATTAAGATGGTACCGGGGATGTGTACCGTATAGGAGTAATGACAGATGACCAAAAAAATGACTGGAACGGATCGTTCCTGAAAGCGTCAGACTTGGATGGAAGGCATACGGAATGCAATGGCACAGAGAACTCTGAAGCATAATGTTTGGAAAGATCGTACAGCTGGGAAGCCAGCATTGTAAAAACGACTTTAAATGTTGTTCGAAAATCGAATATATATATATATTATATTTAATATTTATAAATAAATTTACCTCAAGATATACCTTTTTTCCCTTATTAGGATTAAACATGTTTCGAGAGCTCCCGTCCTCTCATCTTCAGCCTTCGCGATCTTGCGTCTGGTGAAGTATTTGTGTGTTGGCTGAATGCTATTAAGGTTGTTTGTTGGTCTCTGGTATTTTAAAGTTGTATTATTGTGTGTGATTGTGGTATATGTATTTGTATTTTGTGTATTTGCGATGTTGAGTGCTTTGAATATTGTGTCATGTTTTCTATTGAATTGTATTTGTTCAGGTATTAGTTTGTTTTGTGTTTTACGTTTGTATATTTGTAAATTTTCTCAAATGTTCATTATGGTACCATTGTGTGGTATATGTTTTATTAGTGTCATATTGGTTATGTCTGGGAATTCATGTCCTGTGTTTATTGCATGTGTGGCTAAATTGGATTTATATATTTCTGTTTTTTTTTTTTTTTGTATGCGTTTAGGTGTTCAAAATAACGTTTTTTCAGCTGTTTTTTTGTTTGTCCTATGTAATTTATATATGTTTATATACCTAATAAGGAAAAAAAAGTAAAATATTGAAGTAAATTTATTAATAAATATTAAATGTATTATATACATCAAGAAACGGACTACAGCAGAAAGTGATTGAATATATATATATATATATATATATATATATATATATATCGTAAATTAATTCCACTGATTTTCAGAAATGTGTGTGTGTTTGTATACACTACAATTTTATTTTATTTTCATAGTGTACCCTTAATCCATTTAAACTAGTTTCAGAAATGTGTGTGCGTGTGCGTGTGCGTGGGCGCCAACAAATGAGAGACAAGAGTGCAGTGTCACGGAAGAGGGGAACGCCAGCGGCATTTTCCAAAATGCTCCATCATTAAAAAAAAAAAAAATGAAGTGGGTTGAAAGATCAGTAAACTTGTTCTGACAAACATTCCAGTACAAGCATGCAAGTGGTAATACTTTAGCCGTGCGGACAACTGCTAGTCAGGAGACAGAATTCCCGACACTCGGCAAAGTTTTGGTTTGGCCAGGGGGTGTAAACCAACGGGAGACGATGTCGAGTTCTAACGAGTTTAATGAAGTGCCATTTATTATATTTTAATGCTGTTATCGGTCTCCTTGATCGTCGTAGGTACAGTGGAAAACAAAATGCAGACACCAATCAAATTACTAATCACCAGCTTTAAATAATCACAAGTACAGTTTATAATCAACTTGTACAATAATTCCAGTTAAATTTGTCCACACACAATAATAATGTCAACTAATAGAGCCCCGCACAATTATAAAACAATAACACTTCGCCACAATACTTCGAACCTCACTTGAATATATCGCCACTTAAACTGACCTCTAAGCGGCAGCTGTCGTTGTTTAAATAGACAGCACAAGTGTTCCAGAATAGTCCATAATACGCGTCAACACTGCTCGAACACTACTAGTGCGTAATTAATTGCGGCCTTGAACACAGTGCGTGATCGGTGAAGTCTGGAACAGCCTCGATTGTTGACCAACACGTACGCACACAAACATTACAGCTGGGCTCTGCTGGGATAGCCGAGAAACATGTAGAAAATTCTGTAATCACGTAACAATACTTTTCCACTTCTCCTGAAGCTACAGGACATTGAACTGCCACAGGAACTGTTTAGATGTAACATCTAAAGTTAGAAAACGTTTATAAGTGTAAATGGCAGTCAGTTTTGGTGATTTTCCATAACATTTCGGAACCTTTGTGTACAGATAGCAGGTTTTCTATTCGAGTTTTTGACGGGGAAGGCCTCCACGAATCCTCACTTACGTTACTGGTTTTGGCAGCAAATTTTCACCGACGCTCTTCGATAAAAAAAAATCTCGAATTTTAAATCGCGAACAAAGTGATAAATCTGGCGGAGGAAGAAGAGGGACTGACTGGGTGCCCACCCGGGTCAGCGCGACCTCTGTACGTCCGCTCGGTAATTACTGACCGCACAACACAACACAATTATCAGCAATAAAAGCGCGACCGGTTCGTACGTTACGTTTTAATAAACTCTACACGAAACCGGTTTGGAATATATTAAAGACGTATTATTAATAATCAGCACACAGAGCGGATAGTGTTTTACGTTTCTCCTGCGTCTTCATTACCCGAGCTTCGGGACACTGATCTCGTTCTTCGTTGTTGTTGTTGTTGTTGTTAATTGCCGCTTGTTCTTGTCCACTCTGTATTGAATATAAAATGGCGCTTGACCAGTTTAAAACGGTTCATTCAGATTTTTTTTCTTTAAACAAACACGTGTAAAGTGTAGCCTTTGGAAAGGAGACCGTTACCAGGAAGAAGAACGAATGGCCTTTTGTTCAAAAAAAGAAAGTTTTTACTTATGTTCTTGTGATGGTTTATACGCCAACAGCACTGGAACAGTAACGAACCGCTGACATAAGCATGGAAAGGAGGACGTTAGGAATAACAATCGGGGGAGGGAAACAAACTCTTTCACAGTGGCGTGACTAGGAGCTGCTCCTGTGGGGGGTGGGGGTGAGATTAGTTTATGGGGGGGAAGCTGACATCACCGCAGGAGTTGCTGAACGAAATCACTGCTCAAACGGGTCGTAACTGGTGATGGAATACGGGTGTACGGATATGACGTCGAAACTAAGGCACAATCGTCCCAATGGGTGCTTCCTGAAGAGGCAACACCGAAAAAAGCTCGTGAAGTTCGATCGAATATGAAGGTTCTGCTCACTGTTTTCTTTGATTTCGACGGCATAGTGTACCATGAGCTCTTTCCACCAGGTCGTACAGTCAGTAAGGAGTACTACCTGGAAGTTCTATGCTGTTTGCGTGAAGTGATCCGAAGAAAACGGCCGGATTTGTGGCGAAACATGCCATGGCAATTTCACCACGATAATGCACCTGCTCACAATTCACTGTATGTTCGTGAATTTTTTAGCAAAACCAACACCGCTATGATCCCTCAGCCTCCGTATTCGCCGGACATGCCCCCTGCGACTTCTTCCTATTTCCGAAGATGAAAAAACCATGAAAGGGCGACGTTTCACCAACATTGAGAAGATAAAGACAGAATCGCTGAAGGAGCTAAACGCCATACCGAAAATTGCATTTCAGAAGTGCTTCGTTCGAAGATCGGAAAAAGCCCTGGCACAAGTGTATTATTTCTGATGGGGACTACCTTTGAAGGGGACAAAATTAATATTGATGAATAAATAAATATTTTTTGAGAAAAACGAAAATTCCGCTTATTCAATAAGCAGAAGCCGATCTGTTCGAAAGCGCTTATCGGTAGCTACTAGAATAATGCAGTGCAATAACTGGTGTTCCCTTACACTTCAGTGTATATGAAATCAAACACTTTTTACTGAGGCATAGGCCAGTGGCGAACAGGCAGTGTACCTAATCCCTGCAATGTAAAGACGATGAAGAAGCCGATTATCTTGTGTAATCAGCGGACGAAACTACCACTGTGCACAATTACCACGGTACACAACAAATTAGGTCAGGGGCATTTGTTTTTACTCGAGCGCGCGTATACATGACTCAGTAGATCCAGTGAGTCATGAAAGAAAACTGTACCGATTACACGGCATTGCATTGCTGGCGTGATTCAATTACGACAACAAACAGGTGGCAACACGCAGGCTGTCCAACATTGTCACTTGTATATGTTGTGCCGTGTCGAAAGAATTCTCACACACGTTTTGTAAATCTGCAACCCTCTTTGCAAACACCACAGTGTTTACAATTATGCATGGGCGTAACTTGGGGCCTAACTTTGGGGGGGAGGGCAGGGTAAAGCTTCATAAATTCAAGTGTGTAGTGAGACCATCTATATAATAAAATATATTATATACAAAATTAGAAAGTTTAGTAATAATTCTTAGTTTGTAAACGAGGGACAATTTCATTTTTTAATGATCAACAAACGTTTCTTCATAAGTTGTACTTCCAGTTATGTTTACCTAGAACAAAAATAACACTGTAGGCCTATAAACATAAACAATTTCAGTTCTTCCAATTCTTATACCCAGTTTTCGTAAACGCATCCTCTCCCTTAGGCACAGTGTCACAAAATGCTCGGCAGTAGTAGGAGTAAGCCGAATCAGTCACAACGCAAAGAAATTTTCAAATTGCCAGTCAAGCAATTTTCAAAGAAATTAAGCAGTGTTACTCCTTTCCGTTTCTTATCTCCCATTTCTCAGAACTTAGGAACACAAAAAACCAAAACAATCACAACAATAACAAATTAAGAAAGATACAAGCGATGTGTACTTTAACGGACTACATACACGACCGAGTAACCGACCGCACTTGTATCAATAATCATTAAAAATAACAGTTCCAAACGACCGTCTTTTAAGATTCGTGAACAAAGCCATCGACGTCTTGCACAGTGAGCCAGCTTTGTTCATACTGCCGAGTCTGTTACTCCTACCATACCGCTCTCTTTTACACTGGCCTGTAGTGTTTGCGAAATTCTGCTGAACTGAAAACAGCGATAATCTCGAATCTAACAGTAAACAATCTGAGCACAGAGATGATGACTCAGAAGAATATGTGTGACAAAGAGAGGAAAGTATAGAGAACGAATTCTTAGAAGTACAGCTGCGCTTAGGCTATTATTTCATTACGGTGTTCCAAACAAGTCTTTGTGTAAAAGGCACGCATTTTATTCCAGTTAATTAGGTCTCTAGCGTTTGTTTTTTGTTTGAACAGAAATATTATTTTGACGTATATAATTCAAATCTGTCAAACATTTCCCTTACAAGTTTCTTCGAAAGAAATAAGAATAATAAAAAAATGTATGGCAACTAGTCGTCTGATAACAGTACAGACGTTGATAAATACTGCTTACTGTCCTCGCAAGCATAGAAACTGTCTCCTGCTTGACTATTTGTTAGTTTTTATTTATAACAACTGGAACACAATTTTATAATGCTCGGAGCATTGTGGGAGCGAGTGCCCCACCTTGCCCCACCCAAGTTACGCCTATGCAATTATGTATACGTAAGTAGGCCTATTAACTATTTGCAAGGAAGTGGTTGTCACATAGTCAACTAGTTTTAGTACTACGCGATCCGATCCAGAGGAACGGGCGTCGCTATAATGATCCTCCACCACCGGGCTCTGTCTCGAACCATTCGCCGTCTCCATTCATACATCTTTATCCTGGTCTTACGGAGTATACCGTTCCTACCTCTTCCGCGGTTTATCCACCGGGAACGAAATCCAACATCTTCTCGGGCCGTCGCTACATGTCCAGCCCGTTGGAGTCTTCTCCTTACAATGTTGGGGGTTATTTTTTTAATAATTCTGTATGTACTCTTGACATAGTTCTGTATGTAACTATTTTTTACAATAGTTATGAGTTGTTTTGCTTTCTTTCTCCGGTATTACGATTTACCATGTTCGTGCGCGCGTCCGCCCGTGTTCACGAGCTTCTGTGAAAGTAAATAAAAAATAAGTAAGTTAGAAAAATATGTAGATAAATTTATAATTACACTACACAATCCATTTCTGGTGAATGAGATTTATAATTAATTACAGTACACAATCCCATTAAATTTTTTCTTTGAGAATAATATTAAATCTGTCAAATTTGGATAGTACTTACTTTTCGGTAAAAACTATGATTTTTATGAGAGTCGAAAGAAATTATCAAAAATCCAGTTCAACTTTATATTCGCATTCTTACCAAATTTTGTGAATGTGCATAGTTTGAAAAAGACGAAGTCCTATAAAAAAAAGTCATATTTAACCCAACGTATAGTACTCTTTAATGTACAATATTTTAACGTATTCTTGCAGAAAATCTATTTTTTGCTGAATGAAACCCAACAACATAACAGCAGTGTCTGAGTTTTTTTACGGTCAGTAATGTTCTCTACGCGTTACAAGATCCAACTCACTTAAATGAAAATACATATCTGACACTTATTCCTATCCACAGTATTTTATTGTATTTTTATCGCTACTAAAAGTTGTCTTTTCAACTCTTATTTATAAAGATGAAAATATGCTTTAACAAACAAAAGAACTGAGAAGTTTCAGCATACTGTTAAGACGGTCACATGGGTTGTCGTCTTATAATAAGCGTGGTTAGTGGCCAGAAGCTTCATAACACCAGATTCGCAGTTATCCGTCGTATCAGTGGCGTAACTACAGGGATACATCCGTCAAATCAGTGGCATAACTACGGGGATATATATGTCGTATCAATGGCGTAACTACAGGGATATATCCGTCATATCAGTGGCGTAACTACAAGGATATATCCGTCGAATCAGTGATGTAACTACGGGGATATATCCGTCGAATCAGTTGCGTAACTACGGAGATATGTCCATCGTATCAGTGGCGTAACTATGGGGATATATCCGTCATATCAGTGGCTATTACAAATTTCAGCATAATCCCATAATCACTTAACTTAATGTTTATTCGTTCTTAGAATGACTATAGATGTAAACAAAACCGTGTGCTTGTCTTTGAATTGGATTGGTTAGACAAGTGTTCACATCATCAATTCCTCCGCTAGAAATAAAGTAGTTAACAACTAATTAGTGTTAACTGATTAAAAATTCGACAACATTTTTTTTAGTACAATTTGGATTAATACAACTAAAGTTAAGGTAAATGATTTTATACTTCTTTGTTTATATTGTTAAAAAAACTGTTAATTTCATATTGTAGATGCATCTATGTTGTATCACTCCGCTTTGTTTACATCAGGACTCGCTCTAAGAATTAACAAACTTTTTTTAGCCTTATTTCTAAGCCAGTTGTGTGTGTTAAATAAGGCTTTCAAATATTTGTAGAAATAAAAAGAATAAAAAGGCAAATGTCTCCTCTTTTTTCCTTCCTCAGGAGCGTACACCCTTGCAACCACTAACTTTCCTCTGGGTATACGGAATACTGCCGTTATAATTCGGTCATCAACATATGCATAGCTTTCTATTTTCCTTAATGATGGGATCTCTTCTGGCATCAAGTTAAATAACTGTACTGCACTAAATATACTGCTCTTTGCCGATGATATGACTGTAATCCAGACTAATGAAAGTGCACTGCAGAAACGTTTATATGGCCTCCAACAGATGAGTAAGGAATATAATTTCAAAATTTCAACTGCACAAACGAATGTTATGGCTTTTTGTGGAAAATACCCCATTCGATCTAAAATTACGTTGAATGTCCAGCTCATAGAACGGGTCTCTACATTACCTTTGTTGTAGTCTTTCTTATAGAGGTAGAGATGATTTTTCAGCAATAAACTAGGCAGGTTACAAATTATATGTGAAATACTAAGAAACACATTGAAAAGGAAATCTAGACAAGAGACGTGCATCAAATTCTATAAGACAATGGCAGTACCAGCACTGCTGAATGGATGCCAAACCTGGACTATAAGGAAGAAGGACTGGTGCCAATTACACGCTACAGAAATGAGCTATTTGAGATCGGTAAAGGATATACGCGACTCGATCATATACGAAACGAGTATATTCGACGAAAACTTGATATAGTTCCCCTAAATGAACAAATTCAGAATTGTAGAAATTGCTGGAAACAACATTTAGAAAGAATGGACAATACCCACTTTCGATGTTTTCTTATGAGTATGAGCCGGTTGGAAGAAAATCTGTAGAAGCAGTCCAGTCACAAGATGGCGGGAGTCATAAGGCCGGAACAGGAGGAATCCTATCCATGAGTGGTGGTGGTGATGATGATGATAAAAAGAATTACAATATTTGCAAAATAATGAAACAAAGGGGAGTGCACCCTTCGAGGGAGTCTCACACCCAAGGAACAGGTCCAAGTTACGTCACTGTGTTATAAATGATCTGTCGAAATGCTGAAGTCTGTAAGTAGAGTGCCCCGCAACTGATAGAATTTGTGTCATTCTGTTCTGTGCTTCACGTGTAATATACATAAGTGCACTTACCTTCCATAACATAGACGATGCTGCCCACGTCCGCCTCCTTGATAATAAGACTGCCGACCGCATACTCCACCGGATACATGCAATCGACGATCTCGCGGATCTGCGTCGTCTCCAAGTTCTTCATGAAGTCGTTGTCGAGAATCGCCGCTTTGATCAACTCCCGTGATCTGAAACAAGACGAACAAATCGAATGTCATTCATCAATCCCTTTATATTGTAAACTTTACAGATAACTAACTATATTATACTTTTGTTCATACACAGAGGTATGTTCGATTCAACGTACAGCGTTAAGGAGGAGTCGAAGCCACGGATTCACACTGGTGACTTCAGAAAATCAACGATGACAAATTTTTCGCTATTGGCCTACGGTAAAATGCCAATTATCCGCAATAATGGGGGGGGGGGACGATTTCGTATAACGCCGGTATACTAAGTCATTATAAAACAAACATTTTTTATCACAAAAACCTGTTTATTTAAAAATAAAGTGGCATAAATTGATTTTAAAAAACACTAATGATGCAATTCTAAATTACCTTTTAGAATCATCTGAACATTTTTTTGAGTTCGTTTTATCTTCTGTTTTTTTTTTCTTTTGCGGCCAATTAACAATTTTCAACGTTTAATTAAGAGTACATTAGCGGGCGATGTGTCACCATTTTGTCAGACAAACCGTAACAAAAACCTGTATACTGCGCGAGAAATTTCAACGTCTAATATTTAACGCATGCCTATTTATTATTTATAATTATTTAATATTATGAATAAAATGCCGTTTGCTCCAGAGTTCGATGTTTCAATTACAACGATACTGTATAGAGCAGGTGCCACAGTTCCGCTATCTTGTTTGTGACACCACTCGAGTCGGCCAAGTTTCAGTTAATACGTGCGACAATTTGTCAGGCACTATCGAGGAAAAGAAGGGAAAAGAATCGATTAAAATTTTATTAAGGTAATGACCGTGCCAGTGTTATTGTATGGTTCTGAAACTTGGGTTCCAGCGAAAAACATCTGAATAGGATACAGACAGTGGAGATGAGATTCTTGCGATCTGTTAAAGGCTGCACACGAAGAGATAAACTCTACAATGAAGACATTCGTAAAGAGTTGTTGAACATTTTAAATATCCAAGATCGTATTGCAGAAAGAAAGAGAGATGGATTGCTCATCTGACGTCAGCTCTTTTTCATGTGTTTTTGAACTGTTTACTTGAAGTTGTTTTATTCAAAACATTTTAGACCCAAACAATTTTTAAAAGTGTGATTATAAAATTATATGAGAAGAATTCTGAAGTTGTCATTTGTTCTAAGGAAATTGGGGAGGTCCCAACATTGAAGCTAGTCTCATCCCCCCCAGGAACAACTACACTTGTTTATACACCGGTTTTCGCCGCTGGTTTATACACTGTCGTTGGCGACAATGAGAACGATAAAAACGTATTATAATTTATAAACAGCAATTTTAAATACCTTTTTTTTTTACTAAAAAAGTAAGCACAGATCAGATCTTACATAATGTAGTACGAACCTACATGTCAGAGGACGCTACGAGCAATCCTTTGTTCTATGCAACATAATACTAAACGATAATTGAATGAGAGATTTATATTCATAACTATTTGTTATTAATTTCGTAACAATTAACATTCACTTTGGTAATTACTTTTAATTAGTCCGCCACAATATTAAAACAAGCCTACGACTGTGTATATAGTCAATAATTATTACGATTATAAGAAATTTAACGTGTTTAAACGACTCTTAATTACGCATGTTTAATATTAATTTTATACAAATTAATATCTAATTGGATGCTTTATGTGAGCTCATTATAATCGTTAATGACCGCTGTGTCTAGCCTGTGTTTATTTAAATACACCTTCTCTGTATTATTTAAGTTAATGATCCAGTACTTTTGGTCGCTTGTCCCGATAAAATGCTCTCTCACTCTCTCTCTCTATTTATCTATCGATCTATCTCTCTCTCCCACATACATACGCGCGCGCGCGCAAGGAATTATACTATAATAGAAAATTACATTCAATTCCCACATAATTCTTGTGTAATGATTATTAGTAATAATAAATAGGCCTACTACTTTTTTACAAAGATATATTTACATATTTTTAATATATTTACACTGTTTGAACAGTATTAACTGTCATCTTCTCAATATATATAAAATTAATAAAATTTTGAAGCCAACTGCTATTAACAGCTATTTACTATAGACTATGTTTAATACACGTTTTATATGTATGATTTATAAAAATATGTTATATAAATGAATATACAGCAGAAACTAAAACCAAAATATTTAAAACCATTGTTAGAAGTATCATGACTTACGGCTCAGAAGTTTGGACTACTAATAAACACACAAGAACAAAACAAATGACAGCAGAGATGGACTTTTGGAGACGTTCGGCAAGAATATCAAGACAAGAGAAAATTAGAAATGAAGTCATTACGGACAGAATGAATGTGAAAAATTCAATTATTGATTTTATCCAAACAAAAAAGTTACAATTATATGGACTCACGAAAAGAATGACACAGGAAAGAAGATTGTCAAGGAGAGTTATGGAATGGACCCCACCAGGAAGAAGAAAAAGAGGAGGACCACCTATCACCTGGATAGAAGAAATTCAGACTGTATTGAGGGAACGAGAAATTGAAGAAAATCTTTGGATGGTCAAGCAGCAGTGGAAGATGAGAATTCAATCACTTCTGTAATCTTTGGTTTCGGAAAATGTGTAAACATTGTGCAGCCGGAAATAATAATAATAAATGAATATAAATATATTATTATTAATAATATGAAATTACTAATTTAGTAAATATTATTTATAATTGGGCCTATATAAAAATTTAATATATTATTTATATTATATTTCTGTATTCTTTTATATACATATAAAGCATATATTAAATATAGTCTATATTAAACAGCTGTTAATAACAATTAGTATAAAATTTTTATTAATTTGTATATATTCTGAAGATGATAGTAACACTGTTGAAACAGCGTCAATATATAAAAATATATAAATATATTCATAAGTAATATTTATTATTAATATAATAGAAAATTATAAGCACAGATAAATACTCTGTTGTATTATACCGGAACAATGTTGAATTGTTACTAATTGCTTCCAAAAACAAAGTTAATTTATTACCGGTTTCCGAATAACCTAAAGTTTCCGAACAATCTAAAGAAACCATAAGCAAAACGATATTACCTGTAATTTAGCCGAACTGCGGGCTTGTTGGCACCACTGGTACTGTCATCACCGTATCAATGAACTCGGGCTGTGTCGTCAAACTTAATAATGAATGAACTTTTCCTTTAGTTGCAACTGACGACGGAAATCCGCGGATGGAAACCCCCTGACCATGATAATCCGGAGGGGAGCTTCATACGGTCCACCACTGCCACGGGCGTCACGATTTTAATCTGTATCCGGTACGATGACAAATAATTTACAGCACTTAGCAGCATGCTCCCGGATATCCACTTAAAACTATATTTACCTTATTACTGTACGTAGATATGTTTACAGCTTATTCACACAGTTTTAGCCTTACGGACCGCTGACACTACTCTTCTGACCACACATTATCGATTAACTATGTTGGGTCGATTTTGCAATTTTTTTTACAAAGGGCGACGAATACACTCGTAGCTTAAAATACCTGACTTGCAGTGTCGTGAATTTGAGAAAGGCACAATTGCCTGCTCTACCGTGACACGACAGTTGCTTCGAAAATACCCCCCCCCCTGCTTTACCGTGACACGACAGTTGCTTCGAAAATACCCCCCCCCCCCAAGGACAAATTGTGCCCATCGAACAATGCCGTGAGATGGTACTGACTTCGTTTTGCCTGTTCTTTTCATTGATGTAAATTCATTTATAGACAAAAAATACCAATCTAAATTCTCAGGGTTGTGAGTGCCTTGCATTAGTAAATTTAGTCCTTTTTTGTATGAAAATAGTGTTTGTTTTTAATTTTGGCCTGATCACCCCAGCCAGGATTAATATTTTCTTTTTCGTGAGACGCAATTCTTGTCTCTATTCTTAAATTTTTTACTAACTTTTATGTTTTTTATTTGTAATGTATCTTTTTGCACTACTTGTAATTTACACATCTGGTCCATTCAGTAGCTTTGGAGTTGAAAGTTATGAGCGTTCCTTTGCTCATACTGCTCAACTATTGTCTCGATCCTCTTTGCTCCGTGTCCAAATAACTTTGATTTTCTTCGCAGGTTCAGTTCCAGCAACCCTGGTATTTCTTCTCCGTTGCCGACTGAGCTATTTCAATAAATTTCCATATGGTTGGATAATAGGAGGACATGAGCACAGCGAACCGGCGGATGCCATGCCTCAACTGAATTGTTTACTTCCGGCAAATCGTCTTTACAACCGTCATGACAATTCCAAAGACGAATTGACTACAATGGCTGTGTTCTATGAAGTTCTATTTGGATATCCAAATATCCTCAAAGTAATTGAGAAGAGGACCAAGAATCCGCTCGTTGTAGACGTTTAAGAAAAAGTCACTCTCTTCAAGGGCCTCGTAGACGTTGACATCTTCTGGCGGTACTTAGGCTAGTGCAACCAACTGTCGGACTTGAAGACTATTAGACTGTCTGGGAAAACAATTAGAGTTTCATAATAATACAGATCATTTAACATGGTGTTACTGGAAAAAATAAATAAGACTTTGTTCTAATAACACTTGAATGGTTCGGGTCCAATATAGCCTACTTCAGCTTCCATTGGGGAGTAAGAGAGCAATTATCGTAGAGAGCAATTATCGCGGAGAACAATTGTCGCGGAACCTCCTCTACAGCTTAGACCCTGACCTGGTCTTGGTTTAATGTTGTATTGTTTCATCTCACATTGACGACAGCACTCTTGCATGGAAATGCAATGACTGTTGAAATCATTGAAATCCAGAGTGACTTCGGGAATACAGCTTAACAAATTAATTTGTTTGGGTTGTCTGCCATATGCCATATGCCGGATGACATAGTTCTTATTCAAGAAAATGAGGATGATTTACAAAGAGCTATGTTTCAATTACAAGAAGTGGCAAGAGAATTTCAGTAAGAAAGAATAAAACCATGGCCTTTAAAGGTAAATATCCAGTGAGGACTAAGAAAATAGAACAAGTGAGCCGTTTCAAATGTCACGGCTGTGCAGTAAGCTATGAATCTGAATATGATATAAAAGAAAAGATAAATAAATTTAGGAATATTTGTGGTACGATTCACAGAAATTATAGAAATAAAACAAGACACAGCACAAGGTTTACATTTTACAAGACAATTGCAATACCCACGTTGAATTATCCAAATGAGGCGTGGGTCATGACAAAAAAGGAAAGCGGCAAGATTCAAGAGTGCTGAAATGCAGTTTCTTCGAAATACTTTAAATTATACATTCCAAGATAGATTAACGAATGAAGATATCAGAGCAGAACTAGAGGTAAAGGACATAAATGAAATTATTTCAATTTACAGAAGACAATGGTGGGATTATCTGCAAAGGATGACAGGATCGATTACCGAAAGCGGCAGTAAACTATAAAGCCACTGGTAGAAGTGACGTGGGTCGTTCGAGGATGAAATGGGTGCCGGAGCAGGTTTATATATCCTAATCCTTGAAGTGAAGAAGAAGAAGATTGTTTCAACTCCTGTGGCTCTGGTAACCCAGTACCACCCTATAAAGTACTGTTGGCAGTACTGGACACTACGCCGTCACATCGTCACAGGGTTTGTGACTGACCACCAAGTTGCCGGTGGAATGTTTACTGATTCAGTTCGGGATTCACATTTGGTGTATTCTTACTTATCAGTCCTGCGACTCACTCAGCAGTTGGCAAAAGTGCACCTCGAAACCTCCGCGGAAGAAAGAGGTTTGGAGAAACGCAGCTGCAACGATAGAAAGCTGTAGACGGAGAGGGCAATATAATTCTGAGTTGAAAATGGAGCCAGAGAAGAAGAAACCAAAATGAGAATGAAAATGATTTCACGACAGCCAACTGAAACGAAGCACATGTCTTGTAAGAGTATGCTTTACATTATATTGGCCTCAGATTATTGCTAGAGTGTTTGTGTTTTGGATCTTTTTCACTATTCTAAGGCTTCAAAAAGAGTTACGAATCCGCGACGCTTCGAGCAAGCAAGTGTAATATCACATTAGCTGTTTTAAGGGTCAAAAAACAGTTCTACCACTTTTAAAGAAAGGAAGAACCAAGACAACATCACGACAGCATATTTTATAAAACAAGAGTTCATCCGCGAAAACATCTAACTCACACGCGCGCGCTCTTGCGTATATTTATTGTGACGGATAAAAAATTATTTCCGTTTGCAAGAATACAATTTTTGTTTATTCTGGCTTATTAATAAGAACACTTTTTCCGGTTGACAACCACGATTTATTGGTATCGTTGTGAACACAAACGTTTCGCCCATACTGTGATGCGGCAACCTGAAGAGATAAAGCTGAGAATGAGAATTAATATTAATGTTAATGTTAATATAAATGTAGTTCTGAACACGAAAGAATAAGAGCGAAAACATTTAGAAGCGCGTTTCAGGGAACAAAAGTTCATTTGTCATCACGAATTCTTTCTCTCTCACTCACTCTCTCTCCCTCCCTCACTCTCCCCCTCTATCTCTTTCTGCGAAGATTCGTTATCAGTAAAGGGAGCTAAATTTTCTTATTTTCTAAATTAACCGTCACGGATAATTTACATACTGAACAGTACAGCATTAACATTACAAGCTACGACGCAAACATTGTCCACTTTTTATCTTTTTTAGTATTCCTACCGAGATAAGAGATATACAAATGGGAACGTGCGCGCGCGCACCCGTACACAAAGTAATACATTTTATTCTCCTCTGCAACTGCTAATGGAATATTAAAACCAAGCTTCTAACTATACTAGCATATCAGCTGATCAGTGTCCGCGGCAACAGCTGATCACAGTGTTTCTTGTCAATTAACCTGTTATTTACAGCTGTTAATGAACGCGTTCAGCACATACAAAGTCCACCTCGGTAACATGTGTTACTCGTATATCTTACACGTTAATGTGGCTTAAAGGTAGTGCGTTATTTATAAACACAGGGTTGCCAACGGGCAGGTAAACTGGGTACGTTAGACGCTGATTTGAAATGGTGATCTGTCTTCCAACTTTTAAAAAGCAATAATTTGCATATTTGTGTTTGCGCGCGAGCGCTCGAAAACGCAGGCCTATGAATGCCATATTACGGGTTGAATAAACATTTTGAATCAAGGCTATTAACCACAGAAACTAAAGCCACGCTTTATAAGACATTGGTAAGGCCTGTATTGACATATGGCTCTGAGTGCTGGGTACTCAAGAAAATTGATGAACAGAGCCTGGCTGTGTTTGAAAGGAATACTGAGAAGGATTTATGGGCCAATTCAACAGGACGGAGTCTGGAGAAAGAGAAATAATAGTGAATTATATGATAAGTAATTAATTAAAATTAATAGATCAAGATTGGCAGGACACGTTCAGAGAATGATGGATGACGAACGTACGGCAAAAAGAATTATGATACCAAGCCAACAGGAAAAAGGAAGATTGGAAGACCGAAGAACAGATGGTTGGACCAGGTCGGCAGTGACGCGAGGAAGCTGGGCGTAGTGAATTGTTGGCAGATGGCTGAGGACAGGAATAAGTGGAGGTAATTTCTTTTGGAGGCCAAGGCTCGATCTGGGCTGTAGAGCCAAGGATGTATGTATGTATGTATGTATGTATGTATGTATGTATGTATGTATGAGTGCCATTTGTCTTCAGGAGATCAAACATAGCCTTGAACACTGGAATAACTAGTATAAGGCAAGTTGGAATCATCGGTTCATACGGAGTAGAGAAACACGATTAAACAGCTCTTATTCACGAAATGGCTAAGGAAATCAAAATCGAAGAAAGATGTAAGGCAGGGCTGTTATACGTCTCCAACGACGCAATAAGCCTATACACTTGGAATATACTTTAGTATACTGTATACTTGGAAAAAGTAATAAATAAGATAGGATACGAGACGATGAGAGGAGGACAGAGTGCATCAGGTTTGCAGACGATATGGTGTTGATTGCCGATGGCGAAATGACTTTAAATAGAGTGCTAAGGGATTTTAACAGAACTTGTGAAGATTTTGGGAAAAAAACACCAAAGTGAAGAAGAACACAAAGAGTATGGTCATACGCAAAATGACCCGCACTGCGTAGATTAAAGTAACGAATGAGGAAATTAAACAAGTGACTGTTTTTACATAAGTGGGATATTTAGTTAGAGGACATGCGTTGTAGTCAAGAGGTAAAATGTAGAATTTCCTTAGCTAACAAAGAAGCCCTTAATAGAAATAAAAGATTATTGTGCGGAGAAATGTCCCATCTTCCACTTAACCTAGAAAAATATCGGTATGGAGAACCATACATGACTTCCATGTTCTAAGATTTATATTTTAAATCATTTACGAAGTGAAATGTTTCCATAGAAACTACTTCTTTCCATTTATTGCTTCAGCCTTAAACCACAGTACTGTGGTCACTAACGTATACCACCTCACGTTATCTCACACGATTTTCACTGATGATGCCAGTCGACGGCACTGCCGAGACGTCTGGTTTTGCAGAAAACTTTGGTCTACGGCCAAACAGGACGGAAATGAATTTTAACAACAAATACTTCTTTGTTGGCGATAACGTAGTACATATATAAAAAATTACCCTTGATAAAAAAAAGTTTCAGGTAAACTACCCCTTTCACTTAACCGATCTTCACCAAAATCAACAGGCCTTGAGTTCTCTACAATTCAGGAACGTATGAAAACATTATTTGATTCTCTTTGAATATACGTCAGTTATCGTTCGTCATATAAAAAAATACCCTTTTTAAAACATAAAATGTTGCTGGTAAACTACCCCTTTCCCTTAACCGATCTTCACCAACACCAATAGGTCTTGAGAACTCTACAATACAGGGCTGTATGAAAACATTATTTGATTCTGTTTGAATTTGCGGCTGTTATCGTTTGCCATAGAAAAAAATTACCCTTGATAAAAAAACGTTGCTGGTAAACTACCCCTTTCCCTTAACCGATCTTCACCAAAATCAACAGACATTGAGATCCCTACAATTGAGGGCTGTATACAAATAATTATTTGATTCTGTTTGAATATGCTGCTGTTATCGTTTGCCATAGATAATACCCTTGTTAAAACAAAAAACCCCTTTCCTTTAACCGATCTTCACCAAAAGCAATAGGTCTTGAGAACTCTACAATTCAGAGTTATGTGCACAAAATTATTTGATTATGTTTGAATTTGCGGCTGTTATCGTTTGCCATAGAAAAAATCTACACACACACACACACACACACACACACACACACACACACACACACACACACACACACACACACACACACACACACACACACACACACTTCGAAAAATGACTTAAGACACTAGTGAAGAAAATCGCCCTTATACGTCATACGCTTATAGAGTCAAGTTTTATATCCTTAAAGTCACTTCAATGACTCCTAGTCAGTCATGTATAGTCACTTAAGAATCACACTCTTAATTTTAGAAATTAATATATAATATGCGATATAAAACAACTGAGTAGATGAAAAGGAGATATTATACAAGAATATATTAAGATACGTCTGGTGATTAAAACGACACATTATTTCATAAAACTGTGTAAATAATACAGAAGCTATAAAAGGTTTTAGAAGAAGACAAACATTCCAAAATTATCACCACTTATTGCCACAGTGCTAGTCACTTCGTTTCCGACGAGGCCTTTCGGTATAGCTACCATGTTCAGCTCTTAAACGACACTTGTAGATGGTAGACACCCAAAAGGCCTCGTCGAGAACGAAGCGACTAGCAGTGCTGCAGTAAGTGGTGATAATGTTGGTGTTAAGATGGCTGCTAATAAAACTAACTTGACTGGAAACCAGGGGTGCCCACAGGGGGGGTCATAGCGCAAGTTGCGCATTGAGAATTTTTGCGGGGGATTTTTCGGGTGTATTTTAAGGATTTTTTGGGGGGATTATTGAAAATTTGTATAGGCTTATTAAAAAAACCCGAGATTTAGGTCTAAAATATACCTAAAACTCGAGTTTTTAAGCCTTAAATTTCAAATTTTCCCCTTTTTCTGGGGGGGTATTCCATAATCCCCAGACTCCCCGGAACGGCTTGCACCCCCTGGGTCATTATTAGTGGCGGGATTTTCAATTAGGGGGTGTGCTGAGACTTTTGGGGGAGAATTGCGCATTGGGCCTTTGGGGGGGGGGCACCCCTGCTGGAAACGACAAAAACTGCTCAATAATTTGAGTTTTTTGATAGGTTATGTAGGGGATTGTGAACGTTAAAATTAAACCTTATTATTTAATTATAAATATTTCATAACTAACAATAATATTAGTTGGATAAACATTGTATAAATAAGTAAAAAATAAAAAAAGCAACTTTCAGTGGTGGGCCCCCTTTAAGCAGAACGAACACCGCGGAAATAGGCAGGCCACATTACGATGATTACTTTAAAATTTCATTTTATAAGGTATAGTCATGGCCGGCTCTAGTAGAAGGCCGGAATATTAAACGTGGCAACATTGCGTCTGAGCCCTGTAAACATAGTGTAATAAAATAGCTAAAGTGAACAGGTTATATTTTGATTTAATTTCGTACCATTACTAAAATCATAAGTAGGCCTATTTATAGCTAAATCTAAATTATACTGTAGATATGTGGACACTTTGTACTATACGTTTGAGTTGACGAAATTAGTGAATTAGTGTTAGGCCTAATGAATTAATTTTGTTCGAATTACTGAATTTGGTATCATATGAATGAGTTAATTTTATATTTCTTAAATAATATAACAGTATTTTACATAATAAACTTTTAATTTGCAAAAAATGAAGAATTATAAAACTGCTGTTAACCGGGAATTAAAACTTACGCGATTTGATTAGTGAAATACATAAATTAAGAGTTCGTCTAGTCGGCTTCAAAATCACCTGGTTCCAGTGTTGCCACGTTTAATATTCCGGCCTTCTACTAGAGCCGGCCGCGGTATAGTTCATTGTCGAGAATTAGCTGGCTCTGTTGTTAAATAAGGACGACGCGTTCTGGTTAGGGTCATTGTATTAAACCTCCGTCGAGGTCTCGTTAAATAACGCATTCAGGGAGAAGCCACAACACGGATTAACGGTCCCCATTACGCGAGTATTACCGTCACATTATATAATAACTTGGACCATGCAGTGAACCGCGCTCCAAGCAAAGTACTCTATAATTTGCATCGTTAAGAAAACCTAGCGAGTCCGGTTCGGCGGGTAGCTTAATATAGCAGAACAATCGACTAAAAGCTTGTTAACAATCTTACGATATTGTGGATTACAAACGGGCGAATTAAAACGGACTGCGGAATACTTGCATATGAACTTTCAGTTTTGCAACAAACGTTCTTCGGTGACTACCAGGTGTTGTTAGAAAAAAAATCATTGCCATACATTTCGCGTATACTGTGATGTGTCAGTATCTTAGTATTTGTATTGAGTAAGTTTAGGCATGTTAAGCCAAATATGTGCTTACGCTGACGATGGTGTGATAACAGTCAGTTCAAGACAACGGCTAGTAGAGGTATACAAGGAGTGAATCAAAAATCGGCTGCACTGGATGTAAATATCAGGAAACTAAATACACGCAGATTTATGCATAAGAAAGGTAAAGAAATGTGTATAATTGATGCATAGAGGACAATTCATTTGATGCAGTTAATACGTTCAGATACCTGGGTAGCATGATAGATAATGAAGGCTCGCTCCATAGACACAATACATGACAGGATACAAATAGAAAATGTGTCGAAATATGTCGAAAATAAACTTAATAAATTTAAAAATATATGTAGGACAATCCATAGAACCTTAAAATGCAAAACTAGGAAAGATACTAAGTTTAAGTTTTATAAGACTATGGCTGTACCGGTGGCGGTGTACGGGAGTGAGACATGTGTACTTTCATAGAGAGACAGAGAGAAGGTTATATCAGCAGAAATGAAATTTCTGAAGATGGTCAAAGGGTGCACGTTACGAGACAGAATAAGTAATGCACAGATAAGGCGAGAATTAAAATTTTTAAATTACAGGTTAGAATAACAGAATACACGGCCAACTGGTGTAACCATTTGGGAAGAATCCTTCCCAAGATCGCCTTCCCAAACTTGCCTTGAATTATAAACCCACAGGGTACCGTAGTGTGGGGCGTCCGAGGACGAGATGGTTTCCGGCAGGGGTGGACCTAGGGGGGCGATATGGGGGATATTTCCCCCCCCCGGAATCCGAAAATGTTGGAGCAAAAATTTTAAACTGGTTGCGTGTTTTTTTTTTTTAATGCAATTAATTGAAAAAGACTGACAAGCATTATATTTTTTAACAAAATTATTTAACATTATTTTACATGCTGTAAAATTTGTACCCGCAACCCTGTTGGATACATTTATATCCACAGCAATTATATACATGCTGGTAACCCTCACTCTCTTAATTTTAACGTTCTCTTTAAAGTATTTATATTCCACAGAAAGGTATTATTAGGCTCGGAAGACGAACTGGAAGGCTATCTGATGTATGTTTTAAATTTATTTATTTTAATGAAATTAGTGAATTAAGCTATTATCTGCCTATTAGTTTTAATTTTTGGTACGATTTTTATTATAACATGAGAAAAACAATACGCTAAGACAGTGGTTCCCAAAGTGGGGTCCGCGACAATGTTTCAGGGGGTCCACAGACACTTTTAAGAAAAATTACAATATACTGTAATTTTCTCCGATTTTTATCCTCTAAAATCTACATTCTAGAATCTTAAAACAGTTAGAAGAAGATTCCAGTATTTTTGGGGGAGTTCAAACTAATTGCAACTGTAAAAGTAATTTCAAACTAATGGCTTTAATAATGTCTTTAAATCGTATCGTGTAGCAGATCTGTTTGACAGCCGAACTGACTAGACCTCTCTCTCTTACACTACAGAAAGACGATTCATTGGCAGAACTTTCAACTGACAGTTCATTAAAATTATAGTTTTCGCAATTACAGCTAGCTGACTTCTGGTTATATGTAATGACTGACTATCCTGAAGTCGGCAAAAAAGCTTTGAAGCGTTTAACTGTGTTTCCCTTTACTTATTTGTGTGAAACAGTGTTCTCCCTGCTCTCGTACTTGAAGTCAAAGTTAAAAAATAAACTTGATGTCGAGAGTGACTTAATATTGAAATTATCAGGCATTAAACCCAATATTGCAGAGCTAATTGTTCAAAAGCAGCTTCATTGTTCACATTAAACTATGTCTGATATCATTAATATTATAATTTTGCAAGTTAAGAGAATTTTGATTTTAATACATTTTAATTAAAATATAAGAGTTTCTATCATATTTACTGTTTGTTTTATTTCAGAACTCAGAGGGGGTCCGTGAATTTCTAAATTATTTGGGGAGGGGGTCCGTGGACTGAAAATTTTGGGAACCACTGCTCTAAGAAAACGACATGTGGTTGAACAGAATCCCCTCCCTCGAAATGAAATCGTAGGTTCGTCCCTGGTTTCCGGAACAGGCAGTGCAGCCTAATCCGGGAAGTGGAGATGATGATGATGATCTATAATTTTTGAAAGTTTTTAGATTTTTTTTGTCATTTATTTCCTTGGTGTTCGTCTCAGACACTGTTTCACAACCTTCCCCTTCCTCTACGGACACCGATCACCAAACAATCATGCGGACAAACTCGCGAAAACTCAGAACTCTTGATGGTCAACAAAAGTGAGGGCTAAATATCGGTTTGTCGCCAACGTGCAGTCTCCCATTTCGCTAATTTTGTTCCCAAAGGCGCGCCAATAGTGTCTGGCGCGTGTGTGCAGAATTTTACTTGGCGCCCATATACCCTCCTCCCACAATAAAATATCGGTATGGAGAACCATACATGACTTCCATGTTCTAAGATTTATATTTAAAATCATTTACGAAATGAAATGTTTCCATAGAAACTACTTCTTTCCACTTATTGCTTCAGACTTAACCACAGTACTGCGGTCACTAATGTATACCACCACACGTTATCGCACTCAATTTTCACTGATGATGGCAGTCGACGGCACTGCCGAAACGTCTGGTTTTGCAGAAAACATTGGACTACGGCCAAACAGCCCGGGAAGGAATTTTAACAACAAACTACTACTTTGTTGCCGATAACGTACAAAAATTATCCCCTCCCCCTTCAACTATAATTTTCATTTATAGAAAATTACCCCCATCCCGTTCAACTAGCCTCTTCATTTATAGATATTTCATCTACGTTTCTATAGTGGATTATTAAGATCTTCTTATCAGGACACTTTATTTATCAAAATTAAGTACTTTACTCTTGTTACAACAAAAAATGTTTCAGGTAAACTACCCTTTCCCCGTTACCGATCTTAACCAAAATCAAAAGGCCTTGAGTCTTCTACAACTCAGGCAATATGTAAAAAATTATTTGATTCTTTTGAATTTACGGTAGTTATCGTTCGTCATGAAAAAATTTCTCTTGTTACAACATAAACTGTTGCAGGTAAACTACCCCTTTTCCTTAACCGATCTTCACCAAAATCAACAGGCCTTGAGATCTTTAAAATTTAGGGACGTATGCAAAAACTTATTTGATTATGTTTGAATTTGCGGCTGTTATCGTTTGCCAAAAAAAAAATTACCCTTCATAAAAAAAATGTTGCAGGTAAACTACCCCTTTCCCTTAGCCGATCTTCACCAAAAACAATAGGTCTTGAGTACTCTACAATTCAGGGCTGTATGCAAAAAATTATTTGATTCTGTTTGAATTTGCGGCTCTTATCGTTTGCCATAGAAAATACCCTTGTTAAAATATAAAACGTTGCAGGTAAACTACCCCTTTCCCTTAACCGATGTTCACCAAAACCAACAGGCCTTCAGTCTTTTATAATTGAGGAATGTATGGAAAAAATATCTGATTCTGTTTGAATGTGCGGCAGTTATCGTTCGTCATAGAAAAAATTACCGTTGTTAAAACATAAAATGTTGCTGGTAAACTACCCCTTTCCCTTAACCGATCTTCACCAAAATCAATAGATCTTGAGAACTTAACAATTTAGGAACGTATACAAAAAATATTTGATTCTGTTTGAATGTGCGGCAGTTATCATTCGTCATAAGAAAAATTACCTTTGTTAACACATAAAACGTTGTTGGTAAACTACCCCTTTCCCTTGACCGATCGTTACCAAAAACAATAGGTCTTGAGTACTCTACAAATTAGGACTGTATGCAAAAACTTATTAGATTCTGTTTGAATTTGCGGCTGTTATCGTTTGCCATAGAAAAAAATCTACACACACGCGCGTTTTTCGAAAAATGACTTTTTTTCATGTTTTGAGTGTATTACAATCAGAATCTGCAATAATCTCGAACACGATTTTTTTTGCCATCACCATACTTCCATTTCCTTAAGGAACATGGAAGTAAAATCACTTTTATAAAAACGTGTCAATGAGTAAAAATGAAATACGAAATGTACTAATTATAAGTTTATTGAACAAGCATCAGGAATTACAAAACGATCTATAAAAAACAATAAACATACAAGAAGGGTACAAAAACAAACGCATCAAAAATAATTTGGAAGAAAATAAAGCAATTTATGTTATTTGTTAAGAAAATCATTTGCCATTTGCACTTTATACAGTTTTAGGTAAATTAACAGATAAATTTAGAGTTTTATCAAAACAAAAATATTAAACAGTTTTTGCTTAATTAAACATACTATATTTTATTTTATTTTATTTGACATTTACAGGGTTTACTAAAGCACAATTCGTCCACTAATATCCTATGCATCAGAGACAAAGCCAGATACAGCAACAACGCAAAGAAAACGACAAACTATAGAAATGACTATATTACGGAGGGTACTAGGAAAGACAAGGTACGATAGGCTGCCAAACAATAGTATAAGAGAAAGGTGTAATGTAACAGATATTAATTCTTGGATTGCGGAAAGAAGGAGGATATGGAATGAACATAATCAAGAATGGATGACACAAGGCTAGCGAAAAAAGGCACGAGATAGCCAACCAAACACCCAAGAGGTCGGCTAAGGAAGAGGTGGAGTGACAGAATGTAGGATAGTTGTTATAGAACAGGACAGAATCGTAACTAGGAAGTTCAACAAGAAGAAGTTCTGACATTTGTACTCTGACCGTTCCGAGCACTTTACCAATTCAAGTGACTTGCGACTTAACACGTCAGAAGCACCAGACAGTCATAAAAATTTGGCGAGAAATCCCGCCCAGAGCACCGAAAAGGTTAATACAGTTAACTTAATGAACGATAATTTTTTTTTCTAATATTTGCTCCTCGCCTGAAATTTTTGAGCGCCTATACTATCCTGGTACCTGTGTGCGCCGGACACTTTCCACACTATGTCGGCGCCCCACTGTTTGTTCCCCAACTTTCTCTTGACAGCCGTGGCTATGATATCTCGAAACGTGTACTAGAAAAATATAAATACGAATGAAATCCATAGTGGATTATCTTATGGTAAGTACGACCTGCCCGTTCGATAGCCGTACAAGTCCCGGGACCGCACCTTGTCATGTATCATGTAACATAGGATGATTTACGCATTGCCGTTCGTCCGTCATTATTGTTTACGTATACGATTATGGTGTGCCAGAGAAAGCAATACGCTTAGAGAATTGATGGAAACACACGCGCGCGCAAACTGTATTCGATGCAAATTACATGGGATCGACACGAGAACTGTCCGTCTGCCTTTAGTAAAACCAAACTGAT